>OX103946.1:12148512-13604206 GCA_944470405.2 Schistosoma mattheei | reverse complement strand
TAGATCATTTTTAAATGAATCATAATTCAGAAAACTCATATAATCATAATCATGATCTTGGATCATATAAATTGAACTTATCATTTTTAATAGATCATTCTTTTTCTTTGTTATCATTGATAATTGTTTATTATAGCTGAATGTTGTAAATTCATTCAATAGATTACAATTATATAAACAATAACCAATTTCTTCAATGATTGGTTTCACTAAACTTATTTCATTAGAATTTCTTATTGATATACTATATGGTGCAATGAATGTATAATGATTATGTATAAAATATGGTAATAATTGTTTATAATTTATAATATGTGTAATAGATTTATTAATATCCCATATGACTACTTCTATACTACTTATATTCTCATCATTATTAGTAGTATTATAAGATTGAAGAAAATTTTGATAGTTTTGACGTTTTGAATAATTCTGTACCATTGTAATCAATTGATCATTGATTAATTCATAATACATATATAATTTTGGTAATGATGTATATGTTAATAAATTAAAATGTCTTATATATGGTTCCATAGTGATAAATGTATTCAATGATGTCGATTCAATACGTTTAATCCAATTGCCTGTTTCTTGTTCAAATAAATCAATACAACCAATGATATGATCATTAGATAATAATAATGATAATGATCTATTAGCTATAATAATTGGTTTTGATGATCTACTGTAGATACCTAATATACGTGTACTATAATCATTTGGACATTTTAAAGAGATCTGTTGAATAGATTGATTCAAATCGAATTGTTCATTATTATGTTCATTTAAATGAAGTTGAAATAATATCGCTTGTGAATCTCCTCTAACACCACATACAATATGTAATTGTTTATTATTATTATTATTATTATTATTATGATTCAATAAATAACCAGTGATTAATAATTCTGTATTCGATTTGATTGAATTTGGTAAACTCATTGAACGTAATACTTTTTGTTCTAATTTATTATTATTATGATCCATTGAATCATGAATCATACTTTGTGGTTGATTCATTAAACTAATTGGTCCTATTAAATGTTTCAATGATTGATTCTTCCATAACCATATTGATAATTTATATATACCTTGTTGTAATTTAATAATATAACTTATATTCTTTTGATCATTATCAATAATATGTATAGTACAATTCTCTTTGATTGTATCCAATGCATTAGATTCTTCATCGATTAATAAATAATAATATTGATCTAAATTATGATTAGTTATTGATTTTATATTAGGATTATTTAAATATAATGGCCATATATATATTTTTTGACTTGGTATTTCAATACCTAATATACCATTATCATTGTTGCCAATCCATATTAATTCATTCATTGTTTGTATTGTATTATAATTAATGATATAATCAATAAATTTATAATTGTCATTTATATTCCATATTTCTAATAGTGTTATAGAATCAATTAAATCATATGTAATTAATGCTAAATATTGTTTAGTATTAGAATATGCTATTGTATTGATTTGAATCGTTTTACGTGAACATGTTAATCCAATACCCGGTGATGATGACGATGGTGACGGCGATGATGATGATGATGATGATGATGACGTAATACTTGTCGTATTACATGTTAATTGATTAATGATTTGTTCATTTGTACATAAATATAATGGTATATTAAAATTAATTAAATAAGGTATTTTAATATTATACTTTATATTATATTGTTCTAGATTATCAAGAAGAAATTTTATCGATTTTTCTATAATACTACTTTTATCTAATTCATTATCCTCTTTCAATAAAGTAGTATATTCATTCTCATTAAAATTTTTTAACTGATGAATTAGTATATTATTTAATAAATATGGATTATGTTTTAATTCATATTTCCATTGTATAAATATACTTATTAAAAGATGAATATCTGGATAATGATTAAAAGATTTCAAAAATTGTTGAATAAATGAATCATTCATCGTTAAAGAAGTCTCATTCAATTTCTTGGAAGGATCTATTGAATATTCAACAAAGGATAAACAATATAGAAATTCATCTAAACAATTTTGTATTAATAATGAATGATTATCTGTAAATAAATTTAATTGTATTTTGAAATTTAACCAAATTGGATTAAAAATACAAAAATTTTTAATTTTTGTATTTTATTTAATTTACTTAAATGATATGGTACTTCATATAACCATCTCCAATGTATATTTAAGTTCATATTAAATGTTTCATTAGAATTTCTTTGAATTAATGAAGAAGACGACGATGACGACGACGACGACGAAGAAGAAGAAGAAGACAACGACGACGACGACGAAGATTTTTGTTGATTATAAAATATATTCCATTGAAGTGTACGATATTCTAATTGAATTTTATTATCTAAATGATAATATTCTATCCAATATTGAAATAATTGTTGATTTATATTATATAATTGATAACAACCATATGGTGGTGATCTAGTCATATAAATGATACCTAATGGATATAAAAATTCATGAAGAAATCGATGCAACCAATTATAGGTAATATAAACTCGATCTATTTTATCATTTATACATAATTCATAATTCATATCTTGTAATGAATAACGTTTCTGTTTGTTTAAATGATGATAATTATCATTCAATGGTAATTTAATCCAATATAAATTTAATAAATCTTCATTAGTTAAACCCCATCTTGATAAAATAATATTACCAATGATAAATTGTACACGTTTTATACCATAAAATTCTTTTGTATATTTTATTAAACTACTGAATAAGTCATAATTAGTAAACTGTTTTAAATCATTTAATATAGTTTTTAATTTATCTTTTTTATATTTATATAATTGAATGATTATTTTTAATTGTAATGGTTGATATAATCTATTTGTCATTTGAATAATTGATGTAAATAGTTCATAATGTTTCATGAATTCAATTTCTGATAACCATACTTTAATGCATTTATCCATATTATTAAAATCTAATTCATTTAAACAAATTTGATGGTAACTATTTTGATTACTTAAATCATTATAAGTAGTATGATTTTTATCAGTAAAAATAAATGAATTAATTTTATTTTGAAAAATTTTATGAAAATATGCTATTTCTATTGGATTATTTATCATTGATATAATAAATATTACTGGACAATTTAATGTTGGTTTATATTTTATCCAATGGAATGGAATCCATGATATTGGAAAATTCTCTTTACGTTGTTTACATTCTGGTAAATAAAGAAAAATAGAAGAAATAGACGGAAAAAAAGCAATTAATTAGTAGTATCCAATGTTTTGTCGATTGCGTAAGGATTAACATAGAAGAAATCTGTAAGGTTTTGTGTATATATTTCTCTTTATAAGACGGATTATTGAAGCAGATCTAGATTCTAATAACTTCATTCCACTTTGAACTAACATATCTTGATTGTAGTCAATTTGTTCAATAATGAATGTCAGTGACAACAGTAAAATGATGCATTCGAAACACTCTACGATCAATGTTTCATTATGTTAAGTAAATGAATATTTCAATTTGACATCTGTTTATGAGTTGCTGTTTTCTAGTTTTCATATTTTTATCATCAACTGATCTCAGATAAACAACTTTTTAGAAACTAGCAAATAGTAAATAACCGTTTCGTCTTAGTATGAGGTTCTTCAAGTGTGCACATACACAACAAGACCAGTGGTTGAAACCAGAACCATCAGGTCGTGAGATTAATGTTTAGACTTTGAACCCATAAGTCAATATTTTATGGTTTATTTTAGTCAGTTCATGTATAACTTCAAAATATGCTGCGAAACCATAATCAGTGTACTTCAACTATGTCATTTATGAAGAAACTACCCACTAATAGCATTGGAAGATGGTTTTACAATGTCACGAATTGATTAGGACTGAAAATACAAATCATTGGATTTTGACTTTGTGGTCTACAATCTCAGTGCTCATTAAAAGATCTAATCATCTTGAGTTCAACCCCTTTAAGGATCATGTATTTACTTTGTTAAATAAACCCGTACCACGGAGAAACAGCTGTCCAGTTCTTCGTGGTTTTTACTGATTATCTATTTCTAATTAATGGGGTTCGACAATCTATAACAGTGTAAAGGAGTAGACTGAAACGACCTAAAAGAGTACAAAACCCGGATTGTCAAGGCAAATCTAAGTACAGAATAAACAAAATTTATGTGAACAATACTTCCTCCAACAGGGACAGACAATAACGAGTATAATCTACAAAGCAAAAAAAAACAATGTTAACCCAAACAGACCAACTTAATTTGCTCCAAAGGTGAACAATCAAACTACAAAATAGTATTTATGTAAGAAACTATCTAGTTATCAGTCATAATTAACATTCCTAACAATCAGGAAATGAAGTTACTATCCCTTCTTGATAGGTTAAATCAATGAAATCAAATAGGAATAATTAGGAATTCGGTCACCTAATATGACAACTGTTGGAATATAGGATCAAGTAGAACAAGACTAACAAGGTCAATCAAAAAAGTAGATCTAATCAAAGAAGATATCAGAACCAAAATCTCTAAGATAAACTAGTAATAGTTTCAACTAAATCAAACGATATACATAAAACGTATTTATATAAAGAGTTAGGAGGATACTGTTACACGTAGGGAAAAATACTGAGATACTATGACATGGAAAACATATATGAAGGGAATTCTCCATACGTACACGCATATATATGGTATTTTACAGTTAGTCTCCATATATAGAATGTTTGTTATGATGTGCGTGATTACTGAGTCGCATACAATTCAAATAGGGTACTTTGGTTCATTTCTTCTCATTATATTAGACCAAAAACAGTCTTGTTGGATTAAATTAAAAGGCTATTTTTCTTTAAGGAACATAAATTTTAGGAGAAAATGTTGTCATGTAAACAATGATTGATCAGTTTATCTAAAAGCTCACTTCTACAAGGAGTAAGTGTGCAGAATATCAATGAAATTCGCAGAGGTATAAAAGTTGAGTTTGTGGAGATTATAGTATTGTAACAGTTGCATTCACTAGTCGATCTAATTTACATCACCATTGAAAACGTAGAAGAACTGGAAAGCCATTTTGTCCTAGTGTGGGTTGAGCAAGATCATGAATCGATGAAATTTAAACATTAACACCATTGGATGCCGACTTAGTGGTCCAGAAGTTAAAAGTTCACGCGTAAGATCGAAGGTCCTGGGCTCAAGTACTGCTTGCGAGACCGTGGATGCGCACTACTAAGGAGTGTCATAACTAGTATGAAACGGTCACCTAGGTCTTCACTGGTGGTCAAACTTAGATAGACTCATGAATTCAACTGTTGTAGCTACAAATTAGACGTAAGAATGTTAGAGGATCTAGAATTTTTAATACCGATGTAACAAATAAACCAAAACTCAATAATCAAGTCTATTTATCATACTAAATTCATGAATATAACAAACAATATTACATATTACATAAACTATAATGCTAACTCTCTATACCTTCCAAGTTTTCAATTCCATCCAGAATAATTATTAATGGTTGCTGGGACGATTGTTCATACGTAGCTTCAATAATAGCTGTATGTAAAGCCGTACGTAGTCCATCGTAAGTCTGAAAGTAAAGTGTTTGATATATATAAATGAAACATAGCAGTTATAAATCAGGTTTCTTTTACATTTCTTCATGATGAAATTGCTTTTTTGACTGAGTTAATGATTTATTCAACCAAACTATCCAGATCAGAGAAGCTGTGACTAGTGGAGTTAATCCATGTCAGGTAGAGACAGGTATCTCCCTCAGTACAATGGAAGATGGTTGCGTAATTTCGTGGATTGGTTGGAGTTAGAAATTAACACTGTTAGATGCCAGCTCAGTGGTCTAGAAGTTAACTGTTCGCGTGTGAGACCAAAGGCTCTGTGTTCCAATCTCGTGAGCGGGATCGTGGATGTGCACTGCTGGAGAGTCCCACAATGGGTTTAAACGACTATCCAATCCTTCCAGGTTTTCAGTCGTGGTCTAACATTAATCGGTTCATGATCTTAGTAATCTTTACAATTCAATACTGATAATAAAACTCCGACCAAATCATCCACCTAGGCTACAAATCTTCCTTATCATCTTAGAACTGCTATTAAAAAATTAGATTATTTACAAGTATCATCCAAATGTTGGAATGTTAAGGTTATCCAATAATGATAATGATAATAATAGATTCTATACATAAAAAGAGATACTATCAATCTATGCATCTAGAATCATTTCCTATTTAATAAAACATACATCAGATATACTTGAATGATTCATTCGTGTTGAAAGTTCTAAGCATAGATAACTTAATAGATTAAGTAAATTTAATGACATTGTAGAAGATCCAATCATTCTATAGATGACACGTGGACTAAAATACCAGAAAAAAAAGAAAAGAACAGAAAACAACAACAACAACAACAACAACGCATAATTGAACATGTAACTCAATGAAATGTAAATCCTTTCAATAGTTTCAATGTTTTATTAAAACTTGATTAAAGTGAAGAATATTGCTTGATATTTGATACTTTAATACTGTGTTGTGTATCGATGTTTGTATAAATTTAGAATCATTTCCGGAATCAGTTTGTCAGTCGGCTACAGTGTAGGACCAGGCACATATGTGCATCGGCCCAAGTTGCCACACCACATTAGCACAGCAAGATGAACACCGGATTCATAAAAGTAGTTAATTCAATGGTAGTGATATATAAAAGAAAGATTGCATATAAGGATATAGTACAGGGAGAAAGAATTAGTTCGTAGAAAGAAAGATATGAAACGATTTTAATCTCATAGTTTAAAGAGTGTATACACTTGCGCCACTGTGATCGATTCAGAGCCATGTCACCAAGAGTCTTCAACCATTGATTACGATAGTCATGCGTACCACAACCAAGTAGTCTGTATCTACCAATAAGGCTCAGACTAGAAGTTAGTGACTTTATGGATTGATGCCACGTTTTGGTTTGTCCGCCCTGTCTGTCAATTACTATCCCCCACGTTCACAGCCACATTTGGCTAAATCTTGTTCAAATGTTATTTTATATATTATGGTACGATGTAGTCTGTTTGATTTGTATATAAACCCAGTATGTTTGAAATACAGGACTCATATTGCAGAGGCTCAGATTGGTGTTCTGGACTTAACAGGCGGGGGCTTGGCAATAAACTTAAATTTCTTGTTTTCGCGTCAAAAGCGCTCACCTTCACCTTGATGTCGTATTTCCCACTTGGGAGGATCTTAAACGCTATCGGTTTGTTATATCTTTTAGTATGCTATTTTGTAACGCTCTTCAAGGACATTTTTATACTGTATATATACTTTTGATTTGTGGTTGTTGTTGTTTCCGTTTCTGGTTGCTTGTGAAATATATTTCCCTTTTCCGAACTTAGACTCCTCTCTCTAGTGAACAGGATTGGTACATAACGGAATAGCTAGCTTATTGATCTTTGTGTCACAGAGTCTGTACTGTCGGTTGACATGTTAAGCTCATATATCTTATTATCGCTTTCGGACAGGCTAATCTATTCATTCTACTTGAGTCATATTTTGACTTTTTTAATTATTCCCTTACTAATCTTGACTGTTTTTATATGAGCTCATATGTGCGTGTACATTTCTTATCCTATTCATTAAATGTCTGTAAGCTATTTTTGTGTGACTATAAATATTGATTAACGCTTGACTAAAGGGGAGTTGGCTTATCCGCTATCTCTATTGGGCGTCGTTTCGCTTCGTTCTATTACATTCAGTTTTCCGATATTTTGTCTGAATCAAAGATTGTATGAAATATACATATTCAGAAATTATTCTCGTATTTGACTTATTTAGTTCCGTTATTGACTAATACGATTTAAGCCGATGATTAATATACGTGTTGGGGAAGTTAGATCCCAGAATTCACTTGGGAAAGGACGTAATTTTGTAATTTTATTTAGAAAATTCGAATTTCTTTGTTTTCGCGCCAAAGGCGTTCTTGTCACCTTCATGTTGTATTTCCCACTTGGAAGAATCTTAAATGCTATTGGTTCGTTGTGTCTTTTAGTACGCTATTTTGTAACTCTCCCCAAGGACAGTTTTGCACTGTATATATACGTTTTGATTTGTGTTTGTTGCTATCGCTCATTTCTGGCTGTTTGCGGAATATACTTTCTCATTCCAAGCTTGAACTTCTCCCTCTAGTTATCGGGCTGGGACGCATCAAATAGCTAGCTTACTGGTCTCGGTTACTGAGTCTTTGTTCTCGTTCGCAGATTAAGTGAACTTGTGTTAGCTTCAAACCTAACAATACGAGCATAGGTGACATATATATATTTCAATAACAATCATTCATACGATCAAATTGGAGTTAAATCTCGGGGCCATTAAATTGGAGAGCTCATCAATAAACATGATTCAATCTAAATGACAACAAAATAAAGGGGTCCTACTAAAAAATGTCTTTTATTTTGGTTCACAGACTCATTGAACTTATCAATCAATTCAAATATAACACTTAGTTACAAATCATTCTAAAATCAATAACTCACTTTACAAGAGAACTATTGACACTTATTGATTTTGTTAATAACATTTTAATTAAACTAGCTAATAGTACAGATTTTCCACTACCGGATTCACCTGTTAGTTGAATAAAACTAAAATAATTTTTATCCGTTTCATTATTCATTTGACAATTTGTAGTATGTTTTATAATTAACTCATATAATTCCATTAAGGTTTCCTCTCTAGCAATACACATTGAAGATCTTTTTAATAAACAAAAAAAGATAAATGAAATCTCTTTAATGATATATTGTATTAGAAGAGTTAAAACAAAACAAAGCAAACTTTATAGGAGAATCATTAGCGAGACTATCATTTATGGATGAACTAATCAGATGTAAGATAATAGGCCATCCCTTAATTTGGCTCAGTGGTCTAGTGGTTAAACGTTTGCGCGCGAGACCGAAGATCTTGGGTTCGAATCTTTGGTACAACCGAGAGAGGGGAGAGTCAGTCCTCCTTCTCAAAAATGCTCTCATACGGCCACATGTATACAGAAACTGCCAGGAAAGTCCTACTCACTGCCTTATTGCGTGAAAGGTGTTGTTTACGAAATTGATAGGACGAAGAGCGAATGTTCGATTTTTCAACCGGGTTGGTGGACACGGAGAGTCCACCTAGGGGAGTTGGAAAACCCTGATTCCAAAACATTAATGCACATGGGCTTCAGTACCCTGAAGGAACAAACGGCGTATAAACCAATCGTTGGTCACCGGCTACCATGGGACTGCATCTTCTTACGATGTTCAACTACCTTGTGGATCAGACCTTTAGGTCGAAAGCGCCAGGTGTTGCCTCCTAAGAAAATTACCTGCTTCTGCCTGGGCACCCAGGCAGTATTACAGCCCACACACAAATTAACTAACTTATGTGTCGCTTATGTATCTGATGCCCCTTTGTACCAATATTAATGTATTCAAATAAATAAATAACACTAAGGCGTTGCTCAAAGGTCGTCCATAAATAATAGTCTCACCGAATTATTAATTTCGTTAAATCCATATTTAAAAAAAGTTCATATTTACGATTCGTCACTAATTTTCAAAATGTCACTTTATTATGTCATATATTTCATTCAGTTAATCATGAACCAAAACCGTCATACCATGCTATACCGTGTACTACTACAGAATCTTCATTACGAACTTCAATAAGCTTCTACGATACGGAGCTGAAACTTGGAGAACTAATACAATCATTATCAAGAAGATACAAGTATTTGTAAACAATTGTCTACACATGATACTCATTATCAATTAACCGGATACCATCAACAATAGCCTACTGTAGGAGAGAACAAACCAACAATAGCTAACTGGATAATGTGAAGACTTTTAAAGCGAACAGAACTGAGTATGAGTCCTGGAGTAGACATTAACTCTAGGATGCAAGCGCATCCATCTGACAAGTCCCAAATCGAACGAAATCCACGTCCTGGATTTCACCGCTAGCCATCATTCATCTTTGCTTATATTTTAAAGAATTTTATTTACTAAATCACTTACAATTTCTCTATGGTTTCTAAATGAGCTGATATTTCATATTCTAAACACCAATGATATAAATTGTTCCATTTATCCATTTTTCTATTATCTATTTCCATTGAATAACGTCTATTCATTTCTTCAATTAAACTTTGACTAAATTTATTACGTATATTACGACACATATCATTTAAATAGATTGTATGCTCTTGATAATGTATTGGATCTAAATAAGATTGTGAACAATGGATTTGATCATTCAATGTAATCAATGGAGATTTTTCTAATTCATAATAAGATTGATTATCAGCTGGTACCTAATAAAGTTAATATAAAATAAAATAGAATAAATGTTAATAAGTAGAGGAATTGGCGAGACTGTAATTTATGGACGAGTCAATCAAAGGCGTTTTGGAGATTTCAAGGTTATGGCGCCAACTTCAGTGCTTAATGCTAATGTACGATTGGTTCACAGGGAAGTTTGTACAAAACGTGATAATTGAGCGGCTATAACAAATAAAATGACGAGACTATAATTTGTGAACGGATCAATCAGGTATAAGATTACGGATTTCGGATTTGGGCACGAAAGCCTTTCATCCAATTGGGTAAATAGATTTCTGGCATTATGGCTGATGCCAGTTCGTGATGAAAACCCCATATATTATTCCTAAATGAGGCAAATTATGACAACTACCGCGGACTGGATAATAAAAGCACCAGTAACATTGGCTGCAGCCAGGTACTACAATATATACGGATGGTTGAGCCACGTGTTACGTATGCCCGAACACCGATTACCACGACGTGCAGTGCTAACCGGTGTTGGAGATGGTTGGAAGAAAGTTAGGGGCGGCCAAACCAAAACGTGACATCAGTCCATAGAGTCATCAACTTCTAGTCTGAGCCATTTTGGGAGATGCAGACTACTTGGTTGTGGTCTAGGTGACTATCGTAACCAATGGTTGGAGACTCTTGGTGACATGGCTCAGAATCGATCACAATGGCGTCGGTGTATACACTCTCTGTCTTCCCTTAAACTAAGAGAATAAAATCGCTTCATATATTTCTTTCTACGAACTAATTCTTTCTCCTTGTACTATATCCTTATATGCAATCTTTCTTTTATATATTACCACCTCTGAATTAACTACTTTTATGAATCCGGTGTCCATCTTGTTGTGTTAATGAGGCATGGCAACTTGGACCGATGTATATATGTGCCTGGTCCGACGTTGTAGCCGACTGACTGACTGACTGTACAGACTCTTACATAGGCTTGGTTATGTACATCGTGTCGTTATCCGCAAGTAGCATTTTGTGCACTCAAAAACCGGAGTGCACATAAAAAATATTGAAGCTATGTGGTCGAGGCTGAAAGGGTTTTTGAGACTTTACCACGGCTCCAGAGGCCGACTATTCTGTAGCCGTATGGATGACTTCACCTACTGCATCCATTACGATTTTAGAACCTGTGAACCTCTTTCTAACCTTGACAAGTTTTTGAACCACGTATAAAAAGTGTATCCACTTTATTTCCTTGGTTTTGTATAACATATTTTTACTCTATACTGACTGTTTGCTGATTGACTAATATTTCTCAAGGTCACTTAAGATTCGTCCAAAAGTCGTCCATAAATTATAATCTCGCAGAGGAATTTGTTGAAATTGTATTCTATGAACTAGACGATTAAATCGTAAAGTTCGTCATCGCATAACAGAGCACTATTCGTCGTGGTTAAGCAAAGGACAATTAAGAATGATTAAAAGTTTTCGCTCACTTGGTTGACACAAGTCATCAAGTTGAACTGAATAAAGCTTTAAGGTTATCGAACATATTCCATCAAATTTGCTACATGGTTTAGGAGTACGCCTTTACACATTGCTAAAACCATCACAATCCACGTGTCACACACCTAACCTTTGCATTCAAAAGAAATTTTTACAACCACTTTCGCTACCTTGGCCATCGGTTTAAGAGCGCTTGCATTAGAACTATTTTCGTACTTCTTCCATTTGGTTTTTCCTTTTTTTGGAACCTTGTATTTTTCTCAACATTCATCTCTTGATTCTTACATAACTATTATTCTACTGACTATCCATTAAAATATTCTGTTCATTCTCTTTTTTATATATTCTGTAACGTAGCAACTTCTTGGTCTTCGAATAATTACTTTGGTTATTATCAATCCTCTTTCTTCCAATTACTCAATGTTAATTTAAGTGTTATTATGTAATCATTACGTAACGTATCCACTCGATGAGTATTATTTCATTATTGTAAACCACACTTATATATATTAGTATAGAATCATGATGAAAAACTAATTGAATAGAAATTTCTTCGCTTGATTTGTTCTTTCTTTATTGTCTTTTATTGTCTTACTAGACAACATTACCATGTAGATAGAAGTGACCTAAGATAAGAGTTAAGAACAACTTATCAATGTCAAAGTTGATAGAATGATCTACGAGTACGGTGTGTGCTACTGATGTCGACAGATCTAAGTAGTATGTATTATCAATCACAAGTGAAATGTCTGACGGCAGAAGTTTAAGAAGATCAAAGAAAAGATAATGAGAACAGAGAATGATCGATATGGAAATGAATGAACAATGAAGTCTGAGACACTTGATGGTTACTTTGCAAATGAGCTATTCACTGTACAGTTCACAGATTTTACTAAGATTTTCTGGTACTTTTGTGTCTAGATACATTCGATTGTTTCCATTTGTATTCTCGTTCATTGCACTAGTTATATTTGGAGTGACTTTCTATAGCCTACTTTCTATATGAGGTATTTGTTAATGATTTTCTTTTGAACAGACAATTGAAAACTTTACAATTAATTCATCCAGATTAGAGAATCCAGTTTCAATAAATTGAAAATAATTAAGTGAAGTTAACATTTACAAATTCTAAGAGAGATTTCCAGTAAGGTGACAAAAGTAAATAGCTGACGTAGGTAACTTAGTTCAATTAAATATGTAATCTGAGCATATCTACATTTAAAGATTCAAAACACATTGTCTATATTAAAGATTAAGTTTTATATATTTGATTGATGTATCGAAACGAAACCAGTAAATAAAAATTGACATTACTTGGAAACTATTTGGATAATGCGATGGTGTTCAAAGAGAATGGTATTAGGTTTGAGTCCCACAGTGAACATCAATTCTGAGATTCAGGTACATCTAGCTGGCCAGTCCTAAATTGGACGAAACGCGCGTCCTGGATTCCACTGCTTAGCCTATCTGTCAATTTACTAGACGAAGTTTGTGGAAATTGCGAAAATTGTTTAATTTTCATCATAGAATTGACTCATTTAGAAGATTTCTGAAAACAACAAAGCACTGGACAGCCGTTTCGTCTTAAAAGGAAACTTACTAACAGTGTGTAATCACACCCCTACAAGGAATAGAGAGAGGATCTTCAGACATTAAAGTGAGCGATTATACTCCCAACCATAAAGCTGACATCAAATGGTTTACATTTTTAGTTTCAATCAATTATAAATCATGCCCGACATTTACTCATTGAATAAAATTAAGAGTCTAAACCGTTGAATGCTAAATTGACGATTTTAGGTCGAGCGCATACTAAGATATCTAAAGAATCTGGGTTCGATTTTCTATAGATCTGTGACTGAATACTCCTGAGAAGTCTCACACTATGAAAAATTGATGACATACAGTAGCAACATCATGTTAGTAATGCTGAGGTTATCTATTATGCTCAATTAAAAAGGATTGTCTAGGACAGAGTTCGATGGAGAATCTTGGTGGGCGAGCTAAACTCTTCCGAGAGAAGTAACAGGCTTAAGTAAGTAAGTAAGTAAGTATCTGTTGAGGACGTTAGATCCCCAGAACTCACTTGGGAAATATCCGAATTTTGTAATTTTATTCTGAAAGTTTGAATTTTATGTTTTCGCGCCAAGAGATGCTTAGTTGACCTACAGTTGACATTTTCCACTCGGGTATCCTTGACTGTCATTGGTTAACAGATTTTTTAGTACGTTATTTTGTGGCTCTTCCAAGGGCGTTTCTATCATTTTAGAAATAAACTTGATTTGTGTGCTTGATGACCTCTTATTTTCTGAGCGCTTATAGAATACATTCTCTACGCCTCATCAAAACTTTCGATCTAGTTAGCAGGGCCGGGGACAACGGATTAGAATAACCTATCGTGTGACTGTATCTTTGACCTTTGTTCCGTTTACCAAGTAAGGTGAACTCGTAATAGCATTCAAGCATATCAGTAACCCCCTATCTAGTTCATCATTATATCATGAAAAATTCAACTACAAAGTATAATTTACTTTTAATCTTGCCCAATTCACAAGTAGCTTTGCTCTGGCTAATGATTCATCAAAAGCATTTGAAAGAAATTCATTTCTTATTGAATTAGAAGAACCAGAACTAGTTGTATTTAAATTAGTTCTTGTTGTTGACCATGAAGCTAATGATAATGATCGGGATCTCCAATTAGTTATAGAATTATCATTATTATTATTATTAATAGATTTCTTTAATGGAATTTTATTATCTTGATGATAACGTATATGAACAAAACAGTCGGAATTTAATTCATTATTTTGTAGAACCATTTCTATTTGTCTTTCAACTTCTAAATCGTTTTATAATAAGAAATAGAATAAGCATAAAGAATAAATTATTGAGATTAGAAATAAAAAACGAATCAAAGATGTTTAAATAGTTGAATTCATGAGTCAATCTAAGCTAGACACACCACTGAAGAACAGATAATGGTGATAGTTTGTTGGAACTGTGCTTAGACAATCGTTTACTGTTAGCAAACACTAATTTTAAACATAAGGAGAGACATCGTCTAGCATGGCGACCCCTTGCACCAAACCAACGATGGACGAAAATAGATTGAGACACCATTAAAAACCTGAAGGCAATGGCCGACTGTTTTGCCTTAATATGGAACTCCTTAGCAGTGTACATCCACGATCCTGAATGCAAGACTCGAACCAAAAACCTTCGGTTTCGTGTGCCGGTATTCAATGGTGTTAATGTTTTGCTTAAATCAACCCATGTTCTTGTGTAACCTTTCATCCATTGTTTCATGTAGATAATTGTCTCCATCCGACATGGATAAAACTCCAATGGTCACGGTTTCTCACTAGAACTACGATAAGTCGTCTTGAAGCTAGTCACTAGTAAGCACTTGATTATTATCAGAATGGGGATTTGTGGAGATTGTAGCAATTTTAATAGTTGAATTCATAAGTCGATCTAATATGAGAAGACTCTCACTAGGACGATATGGTCTTCAAGTGCTTCTGGGTTTTCAATGGTGGAATTCAACGTTAACATTTCTAATTCATAATTGCTCATTGATCTCTGCCAACAGTTGATTGGTTGTTCCTGATATTAATTCGATATTGTAGTTTGTTACTATACATTCAGTCATTAAATTACAAATTCATTATAGTAGATGATTATTGTTGAAGTTTTTACGTTAATCGTTGGGTCTATCTAATTCTTATAGATCCTGTCTCATATTCAGATAATCTCTCATTCATTTGTAACTTAGAATTACTGTAAGTTAGCTCAAAACAGAAAAGTGACAGAGATTGACACATAGAAACTATCGTGCTCCATCACACAGTAAATCTTATTAATTTGAACTGTTTGATTCCTACACTCAAGAAGAGAGTGATGGTCGAATAGCCATTTTGGTTGGATGTTCTCTTAATTAAGAGAGCGGATGGATTGTTAAAAAGGAACTTAAAAAGAAAAAAATGCATGGACTGGGCAGTATACGCATTTCCTTAGCTTTGAGCCTTACACAATACTCTTAGAAAGAAGGTTTACCTAGGAAGTTTATAATTAAATATATTAACACGAAGGTGAGAATAGGCGAAATACAAACGGTGAAGAAGAAATCTCTGTTCATGCATCTACAATTCAGAAGGGATGTGGCTAGTGAACTATTAACTCAGAGATTATGGAGGACAATACAAAATCTTTCAACTCTGGAGAACTATGATTAGTGTTTTCTACACATCCACTGGTGACACCGAGGCTAAAGTTGAATTACCTAGAATGACCACTTCGTTTTGTATTAATCAGTTTGACTGCTCCTGTGGAGCAAGTTATGTTGGTCGAAGTTTTAGGAATTTACATTTTCGTGCTCACGAACACCTTCCAACTTGGCTAAAAAAAAGTTTAGTGTAGAAAGTGAACAGCTTGATATTGGCCCATTTAGTACAAACTGGTTATAGTGTCAGTATAAACCAATCTTTTAGTAAAGTTGATTAAACTTTAAAAAGACCATAAAAATACATTTTAACCGAGTATTGACAATTCAACGAACTTAATCATTTAATTATCCTGTCACTCACTACTCATCAAAAACATTAGAATAATAAAACAAAATGTATGGAATTTACCTGACTGGAAATTATACTTTTCTTTTACATGAGATGATCTATCAGTTATATCAGTATGTCTATTTGAATTGGGAATAGAATCAGTATTCGATTGAATTGTTTCAATATTTGGTGTCGATATTTCCATATCGGATAAACGATACGATGTAGCTGATGAATTAGTTATTTGACTTTGATCAGAGAAACGCATAAGTAAACATCGTATTCGATGAGAATCATTTAACCAAGATTTTAACTCTGCTTGACGTATATTCTGATCATCGAAACATGTGATCCCTGGGAGAATTTGACTTAATTAAGAAAATTCATAATAATAAAAGTTTCAATTGAATCTAGATAAGGAATACTTAATTTAAAAAAGATGAAACCAGTTATACTAGAAATGAACAAACTGTATACAAATCTAGTAGGATAATAATGTTTTTCTGGAAGAAAGTAAACCCAAGACAGAGTGGGTTGAAGAACGCTGGTCGGTGGCCTATAGTCCACTGCGAGGAACAGGCGTAATTAAGTAGGTTAGTAAGTAAGTAAGTAAGTAAGTAAGTAAGTCTAATGATTTCGTTAAAGTTATAAATCGTTTATAAACTAAATTACAAACCTTTGGGTATGATGAAAATAGTCAAAAAGTTAATTTCATAGTCTTTATATACATAATTCAGACTAAGCATTCATGAGTAGGATCTAAGAACTTGAGTTTGATGAAGTTGAGGCTAATCACTGTTGAGGAATGCCATACTAGAATGAAATAACTATTCGATCCTTCCATATTGTCAGTAATGGTCTAGCTAAGATTAACTTGTTATTTAAACTATAAGAATTACACTGATACACTTAATATGCATTTTTTTTCAATAATCTTTGCATGTTAGTTTGACGAAATTATTATCATTTGAATTCACTTGATGTTGTTTACTTGTATCTCCCTACTGTTATTTAGGACTGCAATTGGTCAGTCTCATATTGGCACATGTGCATCCTGTGCGGACTCCCCAGATTATTGCCTTAGATCACAAGCTTTATAAGCAAAGATGGATCATTTGTTTTCATATTTTGTCGATGAAAATAATTTAACACCTGTTTGCTTCAATCATTTCAAGGTAATGCATTGTGTCTAATGCATGATTATTAGTATATTTACAATGTAGGGTTGTGAAGATTGTTGAGTTTAAATTGATATAATGAATGTATCAATGTCTGTTGTGCAACATTTACTTACCAAAGCCACTGGTGGACGGTCGCACAATATCTTGGTTTCGTTGATGTAGGACATTAATACCGTTGGATGCCAGTTCAGTGGTCTGGAGGTTAAGCGTTAGCATGCAAGACCGAATGTCCTGGGTCCGAATTTTGCGTGCGGGTTCAAGGATGCACACCTCTCATGAGTCCCATACTAGGACGAAATGGCTATCTAGTGCTCCCAAGTTTTCAATGATGGTCTCCTTCAATCGATTTCGAACATGGTTAATATTTGTCAAACTCTCTTATTAACTTATTTACCAAACAATGTTGTTTGAACAGTAACAATCCGTTTATTTCTTTGGATTGTTTTATGATCACTATCATATCTGTATAAAAATGTACGCTTGATCACATGTGATAGCTTGCGCCTAGATTTCTTCCTAGCTTAAATCGTAATCGCTTCAATACCGTTCGATGAATCATTCTCTTTCTCGTGTATGTACTCGAATCCTATTATTAGCCTTTGCCGTGCCTTACGGCGCCTTATTCGATTTGACTATAAATTCACCTTTGTATTCGATCACTCATCTTAAAACTATGCAAAATCTTCTTGGACTGTTGTCGATATTATCTATGAAGTTAATCACCAAAATGTTAGTTATTTGTTCCTATTCCTAACTTTAACAAGTTTGTAATATTGAGTAACTACCTACCAATCGGAATGATGAGTGATTACTACATTCCTGATATGGTTGAATGCCACCGATCACAGCTCCTTACTTCAAACCCCAGTAATAAGTTGCTGCTGAGTCCACAATATACAATTTTCGAAAACCCTAAACTTTTGGTCAAGAGAGCTTCTTTTTTATTTCAATATGTGTTTTTTATAGATAAATTTCATTCATACTATAAAGTGAAAGGTTTTTTCATGTTAGTCATTCTGTCTTCTGATATACCAAGTCTTAGGAACTTTACATCATTAATACTATTTCTGTGGATCATAAATATTGAGAATAAGTGAGAATAGAGGAATGGGAAACTTTGAATAGCTATTCGTTTAGTGACGTCGCAACTTCAATTCTCTTAGAAGTTATCGTTTGACATCTATTTTTTGCTCTTCATAAATTACAATCAATTAATAACTGATTTCTTATTCAGTTTTGTTCTAAGAAATTCTTTAGTTATATACTTATTGAAATATTATTGGTTAAATTCATGAGTCGATTTCACGGTTGACCACCATTGAAAACGTAGAAACACTAGACGGCCGTTGCTTTCTACTATGGGACTCTTCAGCAATGCGTACTCACTATCCCGTAAGCGAGGCTCGAACCCAGCACCTTCAGTTTCGTACACGAACGCTTAACCTCTAGAATTAAAAAGAAAACATTGATTTTATGAAGTTTGACATTTTATTCATAAAATAATGTGAGTTATTTGTTTAAATAAATAAGAGTTACTTGTGATCACTCGTCTGAACTTCTGATGTTCCAATTTCACCATTTTAAGTATCCTTATTAATCGTATGACAAATATCGACTTGTTGTTAGTGGTGTAAGAAAGAAACATATTACCATGTAAACGAAGATATATGCCAATTTAGTTCAGAAAACTACTGATCCCAAATATTCTTTCGTTATAACAGTAGTGATGACTTTTTCTTGAACGAAATGACTTTCTAAGAATTTATTTTAAATCCTACATGCTATTCTGATAAATAATCATAGTAAACAAAATACATCAAAGGCATGGAAATCATATTCCATCATGACAATGGTATAGACCTTTGATGTGATCTAGAAGCTTCGTAACCCAAGTGGATGCTTTCAATAATATTGTATTCTCTAAGTTAGATAATATAATTGGCAAGCTTTCATTGTCATTCTAAATAAAATCATCGGTGCATATGATAATGAATAATAAATATACAAATTCTAATATGAGACTTTGTTATAACGGTCGGATTTTCTCCATCTTGACGAATGGGGTGTTAATTTATCATAGACGAATATCTACACTAGATTCCCTCCTAGTGTCTATCCTACAGGACTTCAACACAACTAAGATCAAGAACACATGATTAGCCTGACTAGAACGTAATTATATTTTCAGACCAAAAATCGACAACAAGCCGATACGGTAGTAATAAAGGTAAGGGAATACATAACTCATCTACTACTGTCAGACTATATATTAGTCTGACTAAGTAAGTAACCAATCATTATCGTCCTCGCCCACACAACACACTTATAGAAATAGTATAAAAAGCCTAAATCTACATGAAGTAGGAGCTAGCGATGATATCAAAATACACAACCTAACTGAGAACCAGATTATATATGGTATCTTTGCCACATCTCGACTAGATCTAAGAATCAATTTAGGATTTTTAAAAATTGATTGATAACAATTACGTAAAATTAAAATGAACTTACCTAACTGGTTGTAAATATGAAATATCCAAATGTGAATCTGAAGTTGGACAGTACCATTTGTCTAAAATATCTGGATTAAGTGTACGTATAATTTCACTTTTCTGACGTATTGAATCTTCAATTTGTGTCATTTGTATCGGTGTAACATTAGAAAATTTTGAAGTATTCCTTCTGTTAGGTATTGCATCACTTACTGGTGACATATGAGACTAAAATGATTAAAATACAAGAGATCAGTAGATATGTTAGCGTTCAGTAAAGAAAATCGATCACATAGTATATAAACCTAGGACTATTTAAATTGAGATGGTGGTTGGAGGTAGTCAGCAGAAAACCTTGGACTTAGGTTTCGTGCTACTTAGCACTCGTCAGCAAGGTGTATCTGTAATCTTGAGGGAACTGATTTTTTCTAACGGATTTGATCCCGTGTAATCCAGTTTCACAGTCAGAGACGTTACCACTGAGTTATCCAGGCCGCGACTGACTTCCCGTAGGACTGAGATGTATTTACAATTGATTGATCACTGGGTGGTGATCAATGACATTTATATCAGGTCATTCTTAGTGCAGATCGGATCCTATCAACACGAGATCGAATCCGTCAGGGAGCATCAGTTCCCTCAAGATTACAGGTATACCATGCTGACGAGTGCTAAGTAGCACGAAACCTAAGTCCAAGGTTTCCTGTTGACTACCTCCAACCACCATCTTATCTCAACATAGTGCACTCAATGCCGAGTCACCTAGACTAGTGACCACACTGCAACTTGGTCGATAGTATTAGATCTGCACTAAGAAGGATTTGACAAACATGACATTGAACGCCACCCAGTGATCAATCAATTGTAAACTATTTGAATTGAGTCGAGATGGTGATATTATAAAAATGATGTAAATAGATGAAAAAGCTATCTCCAAGATGCACCAAATCTCAATAAACCTGTAAGATAATATGCATTCCGATGTTTTATAGAATAGATGGATCGTAGCTAGTTGTGAAGTTATCACTATTGATTATGTTTTTGCATTCCATCATACTACTTAATAATATTCGAAAGATTATGTTGTTAGTATGAAGGATCTGTAGAGATTATGATATTTTCACGATTGAAATCACGAGTCAGTCTCATCTAGGTCACCGTTGGAATCCTAGAAACATATGAAGGCCGTTGTGTTATAGCATGGGACTCATCAGCTGTGCGCATCCACGATTCTGGATAAATGCTTGGATGAGCACTTCTGAAGAGTTACATACTAGAACAAAACGGCCTTTCAACACTTCCAGGTTTCCAATAGTAGCCTAGATTAGATTAACTCGTAATTTCAACCATGAATAAGATGTTATTATCAATCATTTTTGACTGTGTAAACTTTGTTATCTCTCTCTACTACGTAGAGTTGTTACTCCTAAACAGATACGAATACTTGACATTTAATCCATTTCATTATTACTGCTCTATCCGTCTGTCATTTTTAACAGTTTGCCTCTATTACATCTGTTGTTTATTGAAATATTATCTACTTAAAAGAGCCTTCGTATTTGAGTATATCATAGCACTTGGTTCAATGTTTAATATCTCTCTTCACTGATTTAAAAGTAGATCCATACCGTAACCAAATTTATCAGATCCCACATCTTCTATTTAAAATCTTCGGAAGGGTTCTATAACTACAATTATAGCCATATATTTCTTAAGAGTTAGAATGTCAACCTGAACAAGTCTCGAAAGAAAATGTTGAACAATATTTCATTTGAATTATCAATAATGATACTCACTTGTTTCATTGTTACCTCTTCAGATAATGATCCTAAAGATGTTTGTGAACCTAAATATCTAGAAAGACGACGTTGAAGACGTGGACTATCAAATCCAGGTAATTTTTCTGATAACATAGTTATTTCAGATTTTAAATCTTCTATCTCTTCTAATGCACTATTTTTAATTTGTTTTATTAAACTGTTAGGAAGATATTGAGGTAATTGAATAACTGGACCAACTGAACGATTGGATAGTAGAATCTATTTCACGTAAATAAACATTAGGATAAATGTTCATTGACAGTTTTAAATAGTAATTAAAGCATTTTGTCAATTATTAGAATGATGAGATTAATAATCAGACTGTCTGAATGAATCATGATTGTCAGAAGATCCGATGATTCATAGCTTGATCCAGAATGTAAAAATACCTATGCACTATTGAGATATTCCAAAGTATGATGAAACAATTACCCAGTACTCATGGTTTTCAATGATTCTCCAAGTAATATCCCACAATAGGACGAAACGGTCATCCAGTACTTTCAAGTTCTCCATGGTGGTCTAGCTTTGATTGACTCATGATCTTAACCATTAAAATTACTATAATATCCACAAAACCCCGTCTGATACTAATCAACATATTCTCACTAGTGACTGGCTCCAAGATTGATATCCTGGAGTTCTAGTGAGAAGCCGTGACCATTGCAGTTCAACCGTGTCTGTTGTGAGATAGTAACTCACTTAAGACAATAGTGGACGGTGGCTCAATTTCGTGGATTAGTTGAGATGAGACATTAACACCGTTAGATGCCGACTCAGTGGTCTAAAGCTTAAGTTTTCGAGCGCGAGACCGATATATCCTGGGTTTGAATCTCAAGAGGCGGGGTCATGGATGCGCACTGCTGAGGAGTCCCACACTGGGACGAAACGGTTTTCAGGTTTTCCATGATGGTCTAGTTTTAATTGACTCATGATCTCAACCATTAAAATAATATCTAATCATTTTGAAAATCCGTTTATGGTTAATCAACTATAATATTTTAATGAATATCTTAATAATCCCTCGATATGTGCACAAGGTCATGTATTTCATTTCGACTGCTTATATGATTGAATACATTCCAGAGATTGTTTAGTCTATTCTGATACAGAATCTTTAGACACTTTAATATAGTTGTTTTATCCCGATGAGAATAATGAATGATAATTTCTGGAACCTATTTCTGGACTAATACTATACATATATTTCCATTGAATAAACTATGCATATTCATGTTCCTTTTATTATAAGCTTGATTTTGATTCACAGACTATTATTATACGATTTATCGTTCCTGAGTTATACCTAGTCTATTTATTATAGTCTCCAATATTCACAGTCACATTTGGCTTGATCTTGTAAAAATATTGTTTTCTATTTTGTTTGGATTGTATATAAAACTAGTATGTTTGAAATACAGGATTCATATCGCAGAGGCTTATATTTGTGTTCTGGACTCAATAGGCAAGGCTAGTCAGGAAGAAGGACCGATGAGGACTCTAGACTGCTCGTACAGGTTTTTTGCGTCATTGGTTCGATCGATAAATCACTGTTCTTTAATTGGCGGTATCATTAAGTTATATATTAATTGGGCACTAAGGCCACAAGTTTCAATCAGTGAAATTTCTAAAATCTCCACAAAACCCCTTCTGACAGTTTTAAGTAATAAGTAACGATATTATTATTTACACATCTTTCTTCAGCTATCCTTTAAATGCTTCATGATTTTTTAAAATTCTGTTGTTATAACGTTTTCTCCCTGTTTCCCTTTCTGTTCTTCTCAATTCAGTCCTCTCAATCTTCTGCTGATAGACATTCTAGACCCGATTGTGACTACATACTACTTATATCTATCAGCATAAGTAGTATGTACCACACATATATATCTGCTTATACATATTAGGTTCACAATCAGTAGATGGTATTAAAAGCTTTTAGTTATTATGTTACTGAAATAAATAAATTGGAACCATATAAATATGCAAATTCTTAGGTATGAATAGATCTATTCTATGAAGGTGACTGATACTATCTTATTATGAGTGTGTCACAAACTGGAAGAGTGTTTTAATCTTTACTCTACTGTTCAATGTTAAGTGTTTAGACAAATATCATTTATACATTGAAATGAAATAATTGTATTTACTCCCAGTATAGAATCTATGGAGTTCCAAGTAACTATATGTGTGAACTTATGTAATCTTTTCTGTTCATGTGTATAGGGGATCAATAAATGCTTATATATATTAAGCCTGGCATCTAACACTAAGGCCACTATGATTTTTCTCCTTATTCCTAACAAGGGATTTTGAGGATATGACAATAAATATTAAAGAAAATAGTGGTTGGTTTAATACTATCGAAATATGTATTATGGTGTGTGCTACCGATGTCGACAGATATAAGTAATATATATCATCAATCTACAATGGAATGCCTGGAGACAGAAGGTTAAGAAGATCAAAGAAAAGAGAACGGGAACAGAGAATGATTGGTGCGAAAACAAACGGACAATAAAGTCTGATACGATTGATTGACATTTAACAAATGAAATGTTTACTGTATGGTTCTCAGATATTACTAAAATATTCTGTAACGTCGTATTCAATTGCATCCGATTGTCTCCACTTGTGTTCTCGTTAACTACAGTATCTAGCTTTACACTTTTTTGATTCAAATATATTTCTAAAGATGTAATGAACCGAGTAACAAATCATCTCTTACTGTAACCACTCTTGAATTTGAATATAAACTAACGATAATGTGATTACAAGAGTTCATCATTACTAATGGGATAATCACTGTAAAACTTACTGACTTTTATATTCAACTATGAGACAAATAAAAGGGTACAAGTACTTATAAACAATTGTCTACACAAGATGTTCAATGTCCTTTGACCGGATACCATCAGCAACAATCTACTGTTAAAGAGGACAAACCAGCTTCCATCTGAAGAGGAAATTAGGAAAAGACATTGGAAGTGGATAGGACATACATTACGGAAATCAACAAACCACATCACGATTAAAGCCCTAACTTAGAATTCCGAAGAAAAACAGAAAAAAAGGAAGGCCGACGAACACACCACGTCAGGAATCGGAAGTAGACATCAAAAAATGAATAACAAGTGGAAACATATGTAAGGGATTGTCCAGTAGAGAGTTGAGTTGAGAATGCTCGTAGGTGGTCTATGCTCCTTCATGAGGGGTAAAAGGCCTAAGTACGTAAGTATGTAATGAAACAAATATGAACGATTATATCATTTCCAAAATTATCAATGTTTATTAAATGAGTACTTTAAAAAGTGGAAAGTGAAAACGTATGAGCAATCGATCATTCATACAACACTGGGTATAAAAAGGGAAATTTAAACAACAATTATAATTCATTTCTTTATGTACATTTAGGCCTACTGATGCAGAGGCGAGTTGTTACGTTTCAACCGAAAACTCCTCACTAGCTTCTATTAACAGATTAGTATCTTAGACGTTCATATGTTACGGAGAACACTACAGGATAAAGTCCATGATTTCGTATTCAACCACAGAACTTAAGTTAGAAAGAATATGAATTACTGATGATCAACTTAGTAATTCAATAGTATCATACTCTCTATTGGAAGTAAATTGTAGTTAAAAACTACCGAAACATTTACTTACCAGACAATTTAGATAATTCTTTTGTTTCATTCGTCTAGACAAATGTTCTTTTAATTCATAATCATCTATTGAATCACTTGATGTTGTATTCATCATTGGCATCATCAACTGATTACGTGGTTCAATATCTGTATCCATACTGTCATCAATTATATTAAGTGTAAATCCACGTTCATTACAAATTCTTTGTAAATATGGCCAAACATACATTCTTAAATTGGTGAGTTCAATCCGCATATCTAAAAGTGAACAATGATTACAATGGTTACTTTTTGTTAACTAGTTCTAACTAGCACGAAACTTAAAATTTATCATCGACTATCTTCCAACCATCTAACGCTAAAATCTATCATATTGAAGGTTTATACCTTCTTATAAACTAGTAGTATTGTATAGACTTTTAAATTTTTCCACTTTTCTTAATTCTTCTCATATATATTTAATTTGAATTATTTCCAACTTTTATTCTAAAGGATTTCATGGGACTAGGCATCCAGGAACCAACATCAAAACTGGATGCATAAAGTACAGTACTCTCTGACTAACATCAATTAATGGTGGGAACAACTTTAACTATCCACCCTTATAGTACTTCATGGCATAAGTTAACAGTCAATTTGTAAAATATTATGCAGTAGTTCAAGGTACAAAATAAATTGAATTAACCTGGAATTTCCATGATTTACAGAGATCATCATATAGTTGATTCAAACGATAAGTTTCATTTTATCCATTATGTGATCTAACCTTCTAATTAATTTATTTTCTTGCCATTGTTCAATTGCTAAACAAGTAGAAATAAGATCTAATCCAAATTTTAATTGATCATAATTGGAGAGCAGTTTTGTGGATATTATAGTAAGTTTAATAGTGAAATTCATGAGTCAATTGAAGCTAGACCACTATTGATAACCTGGAAGCACTGGATGTCCTAGTGTGGGACTCTTCAGCAGTACGCATCCACGATCCCGCTTAGCGAGGTTCGAACCCAGAACCTATCAGTCTCGCGCAAGAACGTTTAAAATCTGGACCACTAATTTGGCCGATATCTAACAGTGGTAATGTCTAACTTCAACAAATCCACGAAGTTACGCCAACGTCCACCATTGCCATCAGTAAGATTAACTGATTAACCATTATGCTATATGTTTCGATGTTAAATATTCTTATATATTTAATCAGAAGACATTTATAACTAGTCTTTTTAATTCATAAAGTATATTTCAAAGAATCTCGGCTTCCACCAAGGCAGTATTCTTACAGTTGAAAAACATATGGAACTCTAAACAACTGTCAACCAATATTAAAACCAGAATCTTCAATACGAACGTCAAGACAGTCCTACTGTACGAAACTGAATCCTAGAAAACTACTACAACCATCATCAAGAATGTACAAGTATTTATAAATAATTGTCTACGCAAGATGTCCAATGTCCGATGACCGGATACCATCAGCAACAGTCTTCTCTGGGAGAGAACAAACAAAGTGACAGATGATGAGGAAGTTAGAAAAGGCTTTGGAAGTGGATACGACATTCAATACGGAAATCAACAAACCGCATCACGGTTCAAGCCCTAACTTGGAATCCTGAAAGGAAATGGAGAAGAGAGAGCGAAGAACACACTATGTCGGTAATTGGAAGCAGATATGCATACATTTAGAAAATTACTTCATATTTGCATATGTTTACATACACTTGTTTACTTGATAATTGTGCTTATTGAAGTGATAATATGTAGATTTATAAAAATTAGATCAAGTTAGTTATACTTTTATTTTATGAGAATTCAGCTGTTTCTATCTTCATTTCTGGACGAGCATTGGTGTTTTCAATATGCAAGCGATTACGCAGGACAAGATTGGATGGAGAGTACTGGTGGGTGGCCTATGCTCCTCCACGAGGGGCACTAGGCGTAAGTAAGTAAGCAACTAAGTAGTCTTCATTTCTATTGTTTAAGAAATTTCTTGGAATCCTCAAAATCCAGGAGTTTACAGCTGCTTTATTGTTTTAGATTTCACTACCTCTTTGTTATTCCAATGTGATCTCTATGTGATTGTTTTGCTTTTTTTTCAAGAATGGAAAAGTGATACAGCGTTAAGTTTAATGATTAAACAGGGTAAAGTGCTCTATATGATGATCGATTATGAAGTGCATAGCAATCAATTATAACTAGTAGTTATAACATGTATATCATTCATATAACAAAATTGAATTCATTTATGATATATTTACCTGTTGGATCTGCTATAACATAAATATAAAGTTGTCTGTCTGGAAACGGTTGAGGTTTGGGATGATCTTTGATACATGATAATTGTTTTCTAATTGAATGATTATTATGTAAGATCAATTTGGTTTGATCCGATTTTTTGTGGGTTTGTGTTTTGAATAATGACTGAAAAAAAATTGTATTACATAAGAGTTTAAATCTATTTCTAAGGAATAGTGTTATCAGAGATGTTTCTTTTAATGAAATATATATCATATAGTGTTTTAATGGCCAAGGATCTGACTCCAGTTGGGTTGTACGAATGATCGTTATTGAAATATACATTCTGATTTTTCTCATATATAATTATCGACTTAATCCGCTATAATAGTGGATAAAACATACATTGAAGAAAGTACCCAACTGCGTCACAAGACAAGCCTTCACATGGAATCCTCAAGGTCAAAGGAAAAGAGGAAGACCAAAGAACACATTACACCGAGAAATGGAAATAGACATGAGAAAAATGAAGAAGAATAGGATGGAACTAGAAAAGAAGGCCCAGGACAGAGTGGGTTGGAGAATGCTGATCGGCCGCCTATTCTCCATTGGGAGTAGGTAAGTAAGTAATCCGCCATAATGTATGAATTAAATAAGTCAAATACGAGGATGGATTTTTGAGTACATATATTTTGTACACTTACTGATCTGGATAGACGATCAGTGGAACGAAGTGAAGGGAGCGAAGAAAGTAGAGCTAAGTTAGATGGTGTGCAGTGGAGAAAGCGTGTGAGCCAACTCAATTTATTCGAGAGTTAATCAACATTTATAGTCACACAAAAATAAGTTACAAATATGTGATGAATGAGATAAGCAGTGCACACATATACGCTCATATAAAAACAGTCAAGGTTGATAAGCGAATAATTAACATGGTCGAAATGTAGCTTGATTAGAATGGATGAACTGGCTTGTCCGGAAGCTAGAATAAGCTTTGTGCGCTTGACATAGGACCAGCTACTACAGTGTAGTTGGATAAAGTCAACGGTAAGCCAATGTACACTTTTCAACAAGATGTATCTGGAATTTAAGAAATCTGATTCTTCCTGGATAATCTTAATCGACATCATCCAGCTTCACGCTTCGAGACGTTACCATGAAGTGATTCCAGGAACTGTTAATTTTCTACAGCTCTGATGGATTGATAATTATAGGACTAGTAAGTATTTGACTCCTCGAGATTTCATGTGTAACTTGTTGAAAAATGCCAACTAACATGAATCCCAGATTCAGTATTACTCATAGACCAACTTTATTCTTCTGACACCTTAATATAGTAGACACATTTGATGAGTTATTTCGATTATTGATCTCATTTTAACTTGATCAACAGGATTTGATCAGCACAAAAAAGATTAGATCATTATTCACTATTATATTGATTGTAAACATTCTGTTCTTTTATCCGAACGATGTATCATTCAAATTTATGATGGCATCTAATATGTAACTTGACAGTATTTGTAATATTTAATTCAGAGAAATGATTTGATAGTAATTTATTATTACTTGGTTGATAGTTATGTAATTTCATCAGTTGAAATTGTGAGTCAATGTAAACTAGACCACCATTAAAAACCTGGAAGACGGTTGTCTCATCCTAGTATGGGAGTCTTCATTGGTGCGCATCCACGATACCACATGTGGAACCCGAACACTGGACCTTCGGTTTTACACGCGAACGATTAACAGCTAGAATGTTGAGCCGGTATCCAACGTTGTTGCTGTTTAACTTCAATTGGTTCATGATCTTGTACAACTCTATTTCCCGACGTAGTGTGTTCTTTGGTCTTCCTCTTTACCTTTTCTCTTCAGGGTTCCAAGTTAGAGCCTGCATCGTGATGCAGTTTGGTGATTTGCGTAATGTATGTCCTACCCACTTCCAACATCTCTTCCTAATTTCATCTTCAGCTGGCTTGTTCTCTCCCACAGTAGGCTGTTGCTGGTGGTATCCTGCCAATGGATGTTGAGTATCTCGAGTAGACAGCTATTTATAAACACTTGTACCTTCTTGATGATGGTTGTAATAGTTCTGCAAGTTTCAGCTCCGTTCAGTAGAACTGTCTTGACGTTCGTATTGAAGATTGTGACTGTGATATTGGTTGATAGTTGTCTTGAGTCTCATATGTTCTTCAACTGTAGGAATGTGGCCTTTGCTTTGCCAATCCTCACCTTTACATCTGCATCTGATCTTCCTTGTTCATCGATGATGCTTCCTAGTTATGTGAAGGATTCTACATCTTCCAGAGTTTTACCATCAAGTGTGATTGGATTGCTGTTCTCCGTGTTGTATTTGAGGACCTTGGTTTTCCCCTTGGGTGTGTTGAGACCTGCTGATGCAGAGACTGATGCTACATTGGCTGTCTGTATCTGCATTTGTTCGTGTGTATTGGATAGGAGGGCTAGGTCATCTGCGAAGTCCAAATCGTCTAATTGGTTCTGAGCTGTCCATTGTATGCTGTGTTTTCCCTCAGATGTCGAGGTCTTCATAATCCAGTCGACCACCAGAAGAAAGAGGAAGGGGGATCCTTGTACCTATAAAATTTGTTGACCTGGTTGTTATATATATATATTACCTGCATTTCATAATCGATAGAATGTTAATAAAACTCACATTTTTATCATCTTCATCATTCTCTAATTTCTCTGTTTCCTGAGATTTGATTCCACCAAATTCAGTATATCTATCAAAAATCCTACTTTCTTCTTCTACTTCAACAGTGAGTTCTTCGAATTCTTTCACACTTTTCTAATTTTAAAAAACAATAACACAATCAATAATGATTTCCTTTTTTATTTATTTATCACTGCTAACAATAGTATACTTCAGTTATCCACTTACTATGTCATCAGAAATATGTATCATGATTAGTGTTAGAGATTTGTGGAGAATTTTCAAAAATGTAGTTTACATAACAAACACTAACCTTAGTTAAACAACCTACATAGTACTTGACAATTATTCCATCCTTGTATGGAATTATTCAACATTCTATGACAAAACAGAACCTTAATATTTCCTCGTTTTCAGTTGTTACCTAAATAAAATCTATTCTTGATTTAAACTATGTAATTTTTAGTACTATCTACTGAAGCCAGTCAACTAACCATCGAGAACTATTACCAAACATATTTTCCTTCATAATATAAAACTCTTAAACTGTTTTGACTGTTTCTTGGTTTTTAATAGTTTATAAGCTGGTATGATCTAATCCCGGGACTGGATTCCAGATTCCTTTGTGTTGGTTGTTTAAATCATCTAATTGAGGTTGAGGACTACATTGATCAGTCTCATTTGGTATATGTACATCCTGTTATTTTAAATTCCCACAGGGTGAATATATTCCAAAAGAGGCTGATCAATTTCATCCCTAAACATGAGTAGGAAGATTGAAATAACCGATACAAGTGAATTAAAATTTCACAATCTAGTAACCACCTGGACTCATTAGCTTAGTCGACAGTGCGCTGATGTTTGGAGTAAACTGTATTGGGTTCCAGTCCCCGAATAAGCATCAAGTCTGGGATGCAAATGCATCCAAGTGATAAGTCCTGAACAGGACGAAACTAACGTCCTGGATTCCACGCTAGCCACCATTCATCTCTACTTATAATGAATTTTAGATTGTTCAGGATAATACATAAAGCTGATGAGTTAATTATGATTTTTATTTATCAGGTAGAAAAAATTGGCGGAAACATCCTTATCATGGCATGCAAAGTTCCTTTTTTCATATCCTAGTTAAAGAATTACTATGATCAATGAATCACATCTAGTGAAAAAGCGTTATTTGTTTACTAATGTCATTTGAAGTTTTACTATAAAGTTATGCTGTCAGAAGGGGTTTTGTGGATATTATAGTAATTTTGATAGTTGAGATCATGAGTTGATTGAAGCTAGACCATCATGGAAAACCTGAAAGCACTGGAAGACCGTTTCATCCTATTGTAGGACTCCTCAGAAGTGCGCATCCACGATTCCGCCTCGCGAGATTCAAACCCAGGACATATCAGTCTCGCGCGCGAACGCTTAAACTTTAGACCACTGAGTCGGCATCCAGCGGTGTTAATGTCTAAGTCCAACTAATCCTCGGAATTGAGTGACACATCCACCATTATCTGATAGGTCCTGGGTTCAAATCTCTCAGGGTGGGACCGTGTATGCACACTTCTGAGGAGTCCCACAGTAGGACGAAACGGCCGTCCAATGCTTCCCGGTTTACTATAGTGGTCTAGCTTCAAATGACTCATGGTCTCAACTATTAAAGTTATACTACTTGTCAGTAGTAAAAGTTGGTTTCAAAATTTATCCATTGCGAAAGCTGTGATTGTAAAAATGTTAGATTCTTTAGAACTAATTTATAGATAAAACGTTTTTTATACGGCAATATGGAAGTGATTCACTTGGGATACACACATAGAAAAAAATAATGATCATTTGCAGTTATTAAATATTTACGAACAGAAATGTAGTTTAAACAATGTAAACAAAGGTAATAAGATAAGAAATTTAAAATCCATTACTGTAAAGTGGTTTAATATAATGTGGATTGATTGAAGTTAGATAATAACACCGTTGGATGGCGGTTCAGTGATCTCATGATTAAGCATTTTTGCGTGAGAACGATAGGTTCTTTGGTTTGAATCCCGCAAGCAGGATCGTGGGTGGGCATTACTAATGCGTCTCATGCTAGGATGAAAAATCTGTCCAATGCTTCCAGGTATTCCATGATTTTTTCAGCTCTAATCGACTTGTGATTTCAACTATTAATTTTTTTCGCTAAACTTCCACGTTTCGTAATATTTTACTACAATTTGAACTAATTATATACGACTCTTAGGAATTAAAATACTTAAATAATTTGTAATGACGAATGTTTTAGTGGTCCGATATCTGACTCCAGTTATATCGCATAATGATCGCTATTGAAATATATATGCCGCCAATCTTTGTATATAATTATCGACTTAAATTGTGATAGCAAATGACGGAATTGAATAAGCCAAATACAAGAATGGGGTTTGAATACGTGTATTTTGTACACACGTTGATCTAGACCGGATAATTGTGGAATAATCAATTGAATGGAATTCATCACCCTACATCAACTTCATTAACTACGAGAAAGCATTTGATAGCGTAGGAAGAACAACACTATGGAAACTTCTTCAACACTATGGCGTTTCTGAGAAGATAGTCATTATCATACGGAATTCCTATGATGGATTAAACTGCAAAATTGTGCATGGAGGACAGTTGACAAAGTCGTTCGAGGTAAAGACTGGTGTCAGGCAAGGTTGCTTACTCTCACCCTTTCTCTTTCTCCTGGTGATCGACTGGATCATGAAGACGTCAAAGTCTGAAGGGAAGCACGGGATACAATGGACAGATAGGATGCAGTTGGACGATCTAGACTTCGCAGATGATCTGGCCCTTCTATCCCAAATGCAACAACAGATGCAGGGGAAGACGACCAGGTTAGAAGCAGCCTCAGCAGCAGTAGGTCTCAATATACACAAAGGGAAAGGCAGGATTCTCCTAAACAACACAGCATGCACCAATCCAATCACAATTGACGGAAAAATTTAGGTGAATGTAAAACACTTACATACCTGGACAGCATCATTGATGAACACGGTGGATCTGATTGTGGTGTGAGCTACATATATTCACATAAGTAGTATATGACGATAGTCAGGAAGAGAATGTATTTCGGTAAAAGATCGAGAAGAAAAGGACGGAAACGGAGGACAATTGGTGTGAAATCTGAGACGATGGACTGATATTTGCAAAAGGAACAGCCAAGTTTGAGACAGTGGATTAATATTTTGCAAATTAAGTATTTACTGTATAGTTCTCAAATTTTACTGAGATATTCTGTAATTTCGAGTACAAATGCATTCGACTGCCCACACTCGTGTTCTTGTTCACCACACAAATGACTAATTACTTCCATATTTAATAGTTATATATAAAGATGCCACAAGTATTTGGAGTTTAAGAACACCTTAACCAGTAACACATTCTATAATCGAAACATGCCAACTCATTGAAATCAGAAGTCAGAAGAGGTTTGAAGATATATTTGATAGACTATCAATATACCGAAAAGTGACTGATCTAAACTGGTTAGCGGTTGTTGGAGTAGTTGAGCACAGTGTACCCACTCGTGATCTTGTACAGATGCGTGATCGAGCGCCTTCATCTAGCTGAGTTCATTAAAACTAATTTGGTCAGCATCAAATGTCAAAGATTTACAGAGCTATTGATTTACCGCTACATATACGTAGTCTGTGTGAGATATCCTCATGAATATTCATTTAAATCAGTTCTTTATATGAATCCTCAGGAGGTTTTAATTAAGACATAGGCTACATATTTCAGGCGGGAGGGGGGAATGTGATAGTCAGAACATTTTATTTTTATAAACAGAAAAAAATTAACTACATTCAATAGAAATGTTTACTTTTCCTTACTTCACTTGAATGACTGGTTCTAGTTTTACGAGATTGTTGTGATAGAGATTGTGAATCGTATTTTCCACTAGTTTCAGATGTCTGTTTGTTATTTAGTGAAAATGTATATAGAGAACAATTTAAAAAAACAACATTATGAATGAATATAGAAATCTATGTATAAGATAAATTAGAGTTAAATTTATAACTATCAGTAAGGGAAATTGTGGAGATTATAGTATTTTTGATTTAAGCTAGACAATTATTGAAAATCTGAAAGTACTGTTTAGTCATTTCATCCTAGTATGTAACTCCTCAACATTGTACATTCACCATCCTGAATGAATAATTGAATGCACAATGCGGACGACTTCCATACCAGGACTCAACGGTTATCCAGTACTTCAAGGTTTTTAATAGTGGCCTAGATGAGACTGACTCCTGATTTCAATAGTGACTGTTTGTAAGTAGCATGGTGGTCTAACTTAGATCGATCCATTAATTCAACTCTGAAAATGCATAATTATCAGTATATGGTTGTGGGGATTGTCGATGTTTAGTTGAGATCAACTAACTGATCAATGTTAGATCACCAATGTAAACCTGGAAGCACTGGTCGGCCAGTGAAGTTCAACCGTATCGGGTGTGAGGTAGTTACCCACTGAAGACAACAGAAGATGATCGCGCAATATCGTGGACTAGTTGAAGTTAGACACTAAAACCGTTGGATGCCGGTTCACTGGCATAAATGTTGAGCATTCACGCGGGGGACTAATGGTCCTGGGTTCTAGTGATTTATGTGGGAACGTGCATGCATATTACTGAAGAGTCCAGTGCTTACATGTTTTCAATGGCGGACTGACATTAACAGATCCATGAACTCAATTAAATATGTAAAACAAGTATTTGCCTTTAACTGGTTTATCCAAAATGCATATACAATAAGAGGCTAAATATTATGGCATAGTTTCCATACAATATACCTAAAAGAGTAGAGGTTGATAGTTTTGGACTAAATTAGAGCAATTAACTAGTAATTCTTATGTTTCAATGTTTCCTCTCAGCTATTAACAGTTTCAAGCATAAACTATCCACAGATATTTTATAGAATAGATGGGTTATGGTTAGTGCTGGAATGCAGAAAGTGTACTTCCACCTAGTTAGCGTTCATCGAATGAATGTACACAAGTTCTATTGTTTATTTTCTCATGGAGACTCGAATCCAGTACCTTTCACTCCAAATATCAACGTGTTATCAGTTGAGTTATTGAGTCAGTAACTTATTCAGCACTCATGGTGTTTATATCATTACTATTAAGAGACGGAATTATTCCTTTACCGAAATTTAGGACTGGATTTTCATATTAGTATCCATACTGGAGTGCTGTTATAACCACTTGAAGAGACCTAAATAGGATAAAAGGTGTGTTCTATATTCCACTGTTATCCATCTATTTTACATTTTCAGATTGTCATTAACTGACAACTCATACTGATTTACATTGAAATGAAATACACACAAAAGTTTGTTAGTACTTTGGTGCATGCTACTTATGTCTGTCGATATAAGTAGTTTGTAACATCAATCGGATGTAGAAAACTTGACAGCAGAAAACTATGTAGGTCAACTTGAAGAAAACAGAAACGGAAATATGAAGAAAATTATCACTTGAAAGAATCATATAGAATGTGAACGACAAATGATGGAATTTTACAAATGAAGGATTCAGTGTATGGTTCTCATAGTTTAACTAGAGATCCCCGACTGAATGTTTGTTCACAACAATACAAATTAATATCAATTGAAAATTCAATGAAAAACCAAAGAGTACCTAACAATAGTATTTCAACTTGGTTTCAAATTTACCATTTGTGTGTAGTCGTAAGGTCAGATGATATTGAAAACTGTTGACTAGCATCATTCTATTGTGAAATATCTATCTCATTCTATCTAGTTTTTTTAATGCTATACTTAAGCGGTGTCAATCTATGAATAAAATCATCTAATTAACTATATTTGATACAATGATCCTTAACAATTGACCCTAAACTAAATCGTGACTATAAGTTTATACATATATTATTAGCTATTAGCTAATTATGCGTTTCAAATGAAGGAATTCTGTCTGTCATTAGGATCAAGGCCAGGTATTTCATCCTTCTTATCAACACTTAGATGTAGATGCATTCGACTAGCGATTCCCGAATAGGAGTAAATAGATGTTATGCATTTCACTAGTTGCCACAATCTACCTATCATATATAATCTGTGACATCATAGCTATATGTCGTTGAAGTTCACATTAGGACTTTTGGTGAGACTAAAATTTATCGATGACCTATGAGCAACATTAGAATGACCTTGAAAATCTCCATCTACTTACTAGCGTTAAATGAGGGTTATAAAACAGTTTGAAGAATAAGTATTATGATTTACAGATGATGTTTAGGGTCAAGAATTCGATTTAGTGTTTTCATCACGAACTGATATCAGAGCTATAATGCCGAAATAGTATTTACTTACTTACTTACTTACGCCTGTTACTCCCAATGGAGCATAGGCCGCCGACCAGCATTCTCCAACCCACTCTATTCTCGGCCTTCTTTTCTAGTTCCATCCAATTCTTGTTCATTTTTCTCATGTTCATCTCCATTTCCCGGCGTAATGTGTTCTTTGATCTTCCTCTTTTCCTTTGGCCTTGAGGATTCCATGTGAGGGCTTGTCTTGTGACGCAGTTTGGTGGTTTCCTCAATGTGTGTCCTATCCACTTCCAGCATTTCTTCCTGACTTCTTCATCTGCCGGGATCTGGTTTGTTCTCTCCTATAGTACGTTGTTGCTAATAGTGTCCGGCCAACGGATCCGAAGTATTTTGCGTAGACAGCTGTTAATAAACACCTGTATTTTCTGGATGATGGCTATCGTAGTTCTCCAGGTTTCTGCCCCATACAGTAGAACTGTCTTGACATTTGTATTGAAAATCCTGACCTTGGTGTCGGTTGACAGTTGCTTTGAGTTCCAGATGTTCTTCAGTTGTAAATATACTGCTCTTTTTTTGCCCATCCGCGCCTTCACATCTGCATCCGATCCACCCTGTTCATCTATGATGCTGCCCAAATACGTAAAGGTTTTTACATCTTCCAAATCTCCGTCAATTGTGATTGGATTGATGCATGCTGTGTCTAGGAGAATCTTGCTTTTTCCTTTGTGTATATTGAGACCTACTGCTGCTGAGGCTGCTTCTAACCTGGTCGTCTTCCCCTGCATCTGTTGTTGCATTTGGGATAGAAGGGCCAGATCATCTGCGAAGTCTAGATCGTCCAACTGCATCCTATCTGTCCATTGTATCCCGTGCTTCCCTTCAGACTTTGACGTCTTCATGATCCAGTCGATCACCAGGAGAAAGAGAAAGGGTGAGAGTAAGCAACCTTGCCTGACACCAGTCTTTACCTCGAACGACTTTGTCAACTGTCCTCCATGCACAATTTTGCAGTTTAATCCATCATAGGAATTCCGTATGATAATGACTATCTTCTCAGAAACGCCATAGTGTTGAAGAAGTTTCCATAGTGTTGTTCTTCCTACGCTATCAAATGCTTTCTCGTAGTTAATGAAGTTGATGTAGGGTGATGAATTCCATTCAATTGATTGTTCCACAATGATCCGTAGAGTTGCGATTTGGTCTGTACACGATCTATCCTTACGGAATCCTGCCTGTTGGTCATGAAGTTGGGCGTCTACGCAGTCCTTCATCCTGTTTAACAATACCCTGTTCCCTGTTAAAGACTTTTCCCGGTATTGAGAGATGAGTGATGCCCCTTTAGTTATCACACTTGCTGAGATCGCCTTTCTTCGGTATTGTGATCAGGAGTCCTTCTTTCCAGTCTGTTGGTACTTGTTCCTCATCCCAAATTTTGCTGAAGAGAATGTGGAATATCCTTGCAGTTGCCGCTACGTCTGCTTTTAGTGCCTCTGCTGGGATGTTGTCCGGTCCTGCTGCTTTTCCACTCTTGATTTGTCTGATGGCCATGCTGATTTCTTCGATTGTTGGTGGGCCAACATTGATTGGGAGGTCTGTGTGTGCTGCTTCGATGTTGGGTGGGTTCAGTGGAGCTGGTCGATTCGCCTGAAGTCCCTCCGGGGGCTACTGCCGGTCCCAAGCCCGGATAAAGGAGGAGGGTTGGGCATGGGGTTAGCGTCCCCATCCCGTAGAAAACTAACTTGCTAAAAAAACGCTAAAAGACGAAATAGTATTTAGCCAAATCAAAAGATAAATTTCGCGCTAAAATCTAAGGCCTGATCTCTTAAATCTGATTGGTTTATTCAGAAATTATAGTTTCACCGGTCTTTTACATAGTAACAAAGTTAGATCAAAATTCTGTTCTGAATGTTAGCAACACGATAATTCAGATCCTTTAGTAATAACAATAATAATCATAATGACTTACTTATTTATCGTATAAAACAATGTTTCAATTAATAGAATTTTAAGCAAATGTTTTGTAAACAAATTGTACAGTTTTTTTATTACCTCTGATGAACGTCTTAACGTTGGTTGATGCATTGTTATGGATGGATTTGTTTGCTCTGCTAAATCATTTATTCGTTTCCAATGATCACCATGATCCTAAAATAGAAAATTTACGAGAAAAAAAAACACGATCAATTGAGCAATAAATAGATTGGTATAAAGAATCTGTGGAGATTGTAGAATTTTCACAGTTTAAGCCATGAAATAATTTAAACTAGATCATTGAAAACCTGGAAGCATTGGATCATTATTTGATCTTAACATGTCATGTTTATTTAGTAGGCAACGTCACAGATACACCTTGTAAATAAGTATGGTGTAGCACAAAATCTAGTCTCATGTATTCCTATCAATTAACTCCAGCTACTGAACATCTCAATATATTGGACACGATGCTGAGTCACTTAGACTAATGTCCATATTATAACCTGGTCTATGAATATTAAATACAAATATGACGTTGATCACCAATCAGTGGTCCATGAATTATAAATATCATACTCTTAAAGGAGCCTAGGCATGGTCTGAATAGCTCGCTAATAATGTTTCATACTGTAAACCTTAGTAATTCATATTCAAATCTCACGGTGATCATCGATTCCCGCGAGATACAAGGTACGCACTGCTGACGAATGCCAAACAGCATAAATCGTAGATTGAGTATTTCTTTTCAACTACTTCCGATCAATGAACAGTGTTGAATGCATTCAATTCAATAAAAATCCAAGATCAATCCAAATGTTATCAGTTACAAATAAACTGTCTATAATACCTCTTATTCAAATTTATATTCTCATATTTGGTTGACTGAAAAAATCGAAAACCTAGAAGCACTGGATGGCCATTTCGTCCTATTTTGTGGCTTTTCAGCATAACTATGTTAGTTAACAATTGAATGACAAATGAATATGTTTTAATTGTGAAAAACTGAACTTGAAGCAATGAAAACTTAGATTTTCATAATACAAAAAGGAAGATAAAATTGGCAAGGAATGAAGATCCGACTCACACGTCCGCGTCGTGCCTCTTGGATAATGAGACGATTGACTCGTGAACTAACATGAGCGGTAATCCGGGTGGTGGAAATCGGGCTAATCACTCACTCTTACTTATACCCATCAATCGATTACGAATCCCACAGAGAAACATAGCATAAAACGTTACAATAATCTGTTAAACAAATATGCTTATTTTTACACTAATTTCATCATATATATATATATGTCTGACATAAAAGACGTACGAAATGGATTTTATACTGGACTAATGAAAACAAAGATTATTCTTGAGTATAGATCATATGAATTAGTACAAAGGAATACTGGATTCAAGGGTAGAACTGTTATGTTTAGTGGTATATCACAACTACATGGGCTATTCTGACTTTCCAATAAACTAATCAATGTATTCTTCTTGGGTCACATTTTGACCTTGTCAATTACTTGTCTATAATCTCGACTGTCTTTTATTTGAGTGTATATGTGTATACCACTTATTCTATTCATCATGTGTCATTAGTTTATTTAGTCTGGTTATGAACAGGGTGTCAAGCTTTATCAAGAGGAGTTGAGATGCTTCTCGTTTTCCCGCTTCTCACTTTATTATCTGTCTGAATAAACAAATGAATGAATAAATTCTTCCTGTTCAGTTCGTATTTAGCTTCCTACTACCCCCTGCCCCATCGCTTAAATGATGATAACCTATTTTTAGTATACAAAGCTTAACTAAAGGTTTATATTCATGGAATCAGATATCCAGTCACTAAAGTGATGAATACTAAGTCGGAATCAAATCAACGATCTATTAAAGAATAAATGATTTACTGAATAAATATTACACTAAAACTCTAACATGATTTTGCTTTTTTACTCCGTTCTAATAATGACAATATTGATTATTTGCAAAGATCGATAATGGATAGCATTGGAATCTAGCTTGACGGGCGTTTCGTCCTGTTTGGGACTCGTCAGCTGGATGTACCTGCACCTCAGAGTTGATGTTCACTCTGAGGCTGGAACTCAGCACCATTCGCTCCAAATGCCATCGCTTTATCAACTTAGCTATTGAGTCATGATGTCTACTTGCTTGTGCAATTGGTATTGTTTTTGATTGAGATCATGAACCGATTGATGTTAGAACAACTTTGAAAACCCGGAACCACTGGACGGTCGTTTCGTCCTATTGTGGGACTCCTCAGCAGTGTGCGACCACGATCCTGCTCGCGGGATTCGAACTAAGGGCCTTCAGTCTAGCGCGCGAACGCTTAACCTACTGGACCACTGAGTCAGCATCCAATGGTTTTGATGTCTAACCTCAACCAATCCACGAAATTGCGCGACCATCTTCCATTGTTTGTTTGAATCTTCCTATTGATGTTTAGGACTGCAATTGATCAGTCTGTTATTGGCATATGTGCATGCAAAGATATTGATTATTGTTTTTAAAGTAAATGAAATTTATTAATCATTGATAATCATACTTACTTGAATGTTAATTGGCAATGCATTGATACGATTGATTGTTTTACCTAATTCACTTGTTTCAAATAAGGATTGACGTTTTTTAATCTGATAAGATTTATCCTGTGAATTGGATAATTTCATGAGTTGTTCATAATTTTCTTTTTCTGATTAAATTTATGATCTGCTAGGTTTTCTTTTCTCTTCGTTTTTCGTTAATCACTGTTACCCTCGTTACCCTTTGAAATTGATTGATTGAAAACTTTACCACCACCACCACCACAACAACAACAACAACAAAAAATTGATTCGTATCTTCAAAAAATGGTAATCTAGTGATAAATTGAATTGATCATCAAAGAGATTGACTCCTTACATAATCTGATCGTTATACTAACAATAATAAAAAGAACTCGATAATTTGCTTATGGATATGTGCTAAGAAAAGAAAAAAATAATACGAACAACCAATCATATAATGGTGATCAGTTTTTTTTTTTATATTTTAACATATGTTGAAGTGATAATTTGTAAGCAGATCATGTGATTCGTAAGAATAGTTACTATGGTGATTAGTTTGTTTATGCATACATTGGGTAATATTGAGGACAGGTTAATATTGAATGACAATAGTATTCATAATAATAATATTAGTTTTCAATCGTAGTTAGTGTATTGCGAAGTGTTATAAATATAGAGGTATTCACAAATATTAAAAAATCTAAGCAAGCCCTCTTAGTTAAACCATTGTAGATGTATTGATGATGATAACTTTTAGTTTAAATATACTTAAAGAAAGAGATTCGTTTACAGTTGGTGTTCCGGAGTAAATGTAAACTTTAGGTTCAGGTACATCTGGTTGATGAATCTAAAGTGCAACGAAACGCACGTTCTGGATTTAACTGCTAGCCATATTCTATCTGTTCTATATAAACTAGTGAAGAAAGCTTGAATTGATAATAATTGAATAATTCTGAATAGATAGTATGATCTGTGGAGATTGTTAAATTTTAAATATTCCCAACCATCGAAAACTTGGAATTGTTGGACAGTTATTTCGTTATAGTATGAGATACCTTAGTGGTGAATATCTTAGACATCATTTAGACCAACAAGTTATTCGGCGAATGCTCTATATGTAGAATATTTAATGGACAACCGTTGTTTTTTACTTTACACTAGGATAAGACAGCTGTCCGATGCCTTCTGGTTTTCAGTGATTATCTAACTTAAATTAGCCCTTAATAGATAAGTTCAAATAGATTTATCGTTACAAATACTATTATAACGGTAAGCATGTACTTAATAAATGGTAAATATAAGAGATAACTCCCCGAATTGTCATAAGAACCCATTGATCAATGAAGAGCAAAACTCTTGAGTTTAAGAAATATCACCAATAATAAAAGATGTTGTTGGCACAATACCTTAAATTTACTGCGACCAAAAATCCATACTACTAGATTCCAGGTTATTTGTTTGTAGGTTAACTGTTCACCGTGAAGCTTGAAGGTTCTTTGAAAGAATCTTGATGGGTTATGGATCTCTACTGCTAAGAAATTCAATGCGCTTGCCTTGTGTCACAGTTGGATGCGCTCCTCAATTCTATTCAATTTACTTGAGAGGTCAACTGCTCGCTAGAGCTATGCTATAAATGTGTTCAGTCTGGTAATAAACTACAATCATCTAAACTCTACCTATTCTAGTGGATATCTTAATATATACAACACCATGAAATATGACGTTTGTAATAGGAATAGGAGAGCGAAAAAATACGGCATGTTTTGTATTGGATTGTTAATGGCGTTAAGATTTCTTTTTCATCTTTATAAACATTAATCTTGGCAAACTTGTTTATCCGAACTAACAGGAGAACAAGAAGAAAAAGAAAAAAAAACAACAGAAGAATGTAAACAATAACATGTCAGAATACTAGAGAACTCTAAAAGGGAAAAAAATATGTAGAAATGTATGTAATGAGACCAAATTCAAATAAATGATGAAAGAGTTGACAATATGACTAGATATTTTAGAATAGGAAAGAGTGGATACGTAGTTATAGTATGTATGATTACTGAGATCCAATTTTTGGCATATTAATCCTTTACATACCTATCTAAAACATCTTCATGACATTCAAGATTAAACAGTTTGATACAGCTTTCCTTATCGATTGAAAAAAAATCTATAAATTACAACACTGTCGTTGGTAGGAATTATGCCAAGTTTTCTTTTTGAGCAATAACCCAATATATATATATATATATATATATATATATATATATATATATATGCATGATTTTTATCAGTATGGGTATTTGTGAAGATTGCAGTATGTTCACAGTTGAAATCTAAGCTAGGTAACTGTTAAAGAGCTGGAAGCATTGAACGTCCGTTGCATTCTAGTATGGAAGTTGTCAGCAGTGCACATTAAATCATTCATGCAGAATCGTGGATTCGTTTTTTTTACCGACTTTGAATCATATGAATCAACATCTCCAACTATTAGTCATGGTTATTGTGCGCACCACAAACATGTAATCAAAACTCAAAGCGACTCAATCCAACAGTAAATGAATCTATTAACTAATGTAATATTGTGGTGTATGCCGCTGTTATCGACAGATATAAGTAGTATGTATCATCAATTGAAAGTGAAATGTCTGGCTGCAGAAGGTCAAGAAGATCGAAGAAAAGAGAACGAAAACAGAGAATGATTAGTACGAAAACGAAAGAACAATGAAGTCTGATACGATTGTTTGGCATTTCGCAAATGACATATTTACTGTATAATTCTCAAATTTTGCTAAGATGTTCTGTAATGTTCTCGTTCACTACACTAGGACACAACAGTCATCAGGTGCTTCCAGCTTTTCAATAATGGTTCAGCTTACACTGATTCGTCAATTCAGCTGTGAAAATACTACAATCTCCATATCTACATCAATCATGTGTTCACTAATGATTAGCTTGAAGGTGTAACTCGTGGAGTTCTAGTGAGAAGTCATGATCAATGGAGTCCCATTCGTGTTGAGTATAAGACAATAATCTACCTCAGACAATGAATAAAGGGTCCACGTGGTCATATATGGTTATATATAAGTTTTTCATTTGTATTCTCATATTACCGACTCTTCTCACTATATGTATGATCTTGAATGAAGCTACTAGTAATGTAGATTAACCGAACTTGACTAAACTCTCTAAGATTGAATTAGTATATGAAAATCATAAATCAATTACATCATTTGTACATCTTCGTTAACTTGTCTCTTACAAACTTTATCGTTCCTTTATTCCTGTTATTATTTTATTATCATTACTCGTAGTTATACTACTTCCAATTAGCACCTCAATGCTACTTATAGTGTCAACATAAGTAGTATACACTACTATACTACTAATATTTCTATTTAAACATATCTCAATATCATAAATTTTAAGATCATGAAATATAATAAATCTATGTAGACTTGTGTTGTAAACCTTCTTCTCTATAAACATGTTGTTTTTTGAATCATTGTTAAAGTTTTTTTCCTAGGACGAAGAAGAAGAAGAAGAAGAAACCACAAACGAACCATCTGTTTTTATTAAAAGATGTTGAATGAAATGATTTTCACATTTAGATAACGATCATCATCATCATCATCTTCTTCTTCATCATCATAATCGGATAACAGATAATGAAGTCTAAAGTTGAATTATGACTAATTAGTATGAATATATCATAAAGGATTCAGTCTATAACTTATCCATTCTCTATATTATCACTTAATCTAAGTTGATGCATATGTATATATATATGTATTTAAGTAGTAAATAAATGTCATATATAAATAAATTTATGATTTAAATACAGTAATAATGTATATTTAACAAGCATGTTAAAACTAAATCTTTCATCATTAACACAAGTACATAAATTAAGTATAATTCAGTTAATGTTTATATTGATGAGTATTACAAATAGTAGTAGTAGTAGTAGTAGTGGTTTCTTTATCATTATCATTAACAATATAATTCTATTGTAAAATGAAGATAATTTTTCTTCTGTTGGAGAAAATATCTTCTGATATTTATCACTAATTGAGATAGATTCTCTTGCTGGAAGTTTACTTGAATCTTCCCATTGTTGTTTTAGGAGTGTAATTGATTAGTCCCTTATTGGCAAATGTGCATCCTGTGCGGATTGCCTCGATATTGACTTAATTCACAAGTATTATAAGATGAATAGTGGCTAGCGGTAGAATTCAGGATGCCCGTCGTGTTCTATTTGGGACTCAACAGCTTGATGTACCTGCGATTATCCATCTTTGCTTATAATGTTTATGAACTAAGGCAATATCGAGGCAGTACTCACAGCGTGCACTATGTTATACATCAATGGGAAGATTCAAGTAAGCAATACCAAGCAAATTTAAAGTTCACCACGTTGCACAAGCTAGTGGTTATCAGCACTCAGTAGCTAAGTGGATAACACGATGGTGTTTGAAGTGAAGGGCACTGAGTTTTAGTCTCATAGTGAACATCAACTCTAAGATGCATGTATATCTAACTGACGAGTCTCAAATAGGACGAAACGCACGTCCTGGATTCCACTGCTAGCCACTAATCATTTTTGCTTATAGCTGAAATAGAGATAGAAAAACTACATAAATTATTGTGGCATTACTTGAATGTTTAATTTGGTTTACTTATTTTCCCAGTGATAAATGTGAATCCACTTTGAAATTTATGAAAATGGATAAATTTATTAGAAGGAATTTAAAGATAATGTTAATGTTTAACTTTTGAAGTGTAAGTACAGAATAGATTCATGTTGAATTGGAATGTCTGATGACAGGTGAAAATTAGATTTCACTAACAGGATTTTTAAACGTCAACAGTCTACATAAACATATAGTGATGGGTAATGGACAAATAGGCTAATACAGAAGGATAAAGGCCGTAGATCCGAGACCTGAAATTACATAATACATATGAAGTGGCATATTTATTTACCAATAATAGTAGACTGGTGTATTGTCACGTTATTTTGTATCAGTTGTCTATTAAAAGTTCAATACAATCATAAGATCTTAGACAAATTAATGCATAATTGTAAGCTAGTTGACAATTTTTAGCGAGTTAGTTTTCTATGGGATGGAGTCGCTAATCCCGTGCCCAAAACTATTCCTTTATTCGGGCTTGGGGCCGGAACTAGCCTCAGAGGGACTACAGGCTGCAGGTCCCAACATACACAAATGGAAAAGCAAGATTCACAGATACAAAACAACATGCACCAATCAAAGCACACTTGACGGAAAAGATTCGGAGGATATGAAAACCTTTAAATACTTGAGGGGCATCACTGGTGAGTAAGGCGGGTCTAATTTAAATGTGAAGGCGCAGCTCGGCAAAGCAAAAGCAGTATATCTACAATTGAAGAATATCTCGAACTCAAAATAACTGTCAATTGCCAATAAAAAAGTCAGAATTTTCAATACAAATATCAAGACAGTTCTACTGTATGGGACCGAAACTTGGACAACTATGAAAATCAACATCCAGAAGATACAAGTGTTTATTAACAGTTGATAATAATACAAGTTTTTTATCATTGATACATTAAGTAATTGATGATATTTGAAAGATAACTCTTCACCTAAGTTCATTTCCTAGTTCATAATCATCAATAAAACACACATGTAATTTGGAATTCTTTGTCATCCAGATTCACAATTCAAGGTGTAACCATTGAAGTTTTTGTGGTTCAACTCACCTTCTGTAACAATGTGATATTTATAATGAATATATAATGAAAATATTATATTATTATATTTGAACAAGCTATGTTTTCGAGAAAACAATAACAATATTCTGAGTATTTTGAAATACTGAGTTCATTTCATGTTATTTACCAATATATATATATATATATATATATATATATATATATATATATATATATATATATATATATATATATTACAGATACTGTGATGTGTACTACTGATATCGACAGATATAAGTAGTATATATCACCAATCGAAAGTAAAATGTCTGGAGACAGAAGGTTAAGAAGATCAAACAAAAGAGAACGAAAACAGAGAATGATTGGTGAGGAAATGAAGGGAAAATAAAGTCTGACATAATTAATGGATATTTTGTAAATGAACTTTTTACTGTATGATTCTCAGATTTTACTATGATGTTCTATAATTTTATGTTCAAAATAGATTTGGTTGTTTTCGCTGATGTTCTCATTCACTACAGTATAACTAATAAACAATTCAAATGAATAATATAGAGAAATAGTAGTTGTCAACATTTAAAAAAAATTAAAATAACTTACTTCAATAGTTGAGATTATGTGTCAATTGAAGTTAGATCACCATGGAGAACTTGGAAACACTGGATGGTCGTTTCGTTCCATTGTGGGACTCTTCAGCAATGCGCATCCATGACTCCGCCCCACAAGATTCAAACCCAGGACCTATCTATCTCGTGCGCGAGCTTCAATTGACTCATGATCTCAATTATTGCAATAACTACAGTCGTCATAAAACCTCTATAATTTAATATATAGATATATATCACTATTGAAAATATACTTTTATTATCATTCCCTATAATCATTATACTAATAATAATGGTAATTAGATAATGATTATGATTATTGTTTTAGTTGTATTATTCACAATTATAACAAATCTGTTATTATTACAATGGTATTTTTATGGGTATCGTTTATCATTTGAAAATCTTTTCCTTATTGTCCGTTTATTCGACAAATTTGTTCATGTCATGTTTTCTTTCACGTTTTTTTCTTTTTCCTTTTCTTCTTCTTTTTCTTTCTTTCTTTCTTCCTTTCTTCCATTCTCTTCCAAAGTTATTTGGTATGTTTTATTTTCCACTGTTCCATCGGGATTATTATTATTATTATTACTATTGCTTCTTTTTTCATTGTTCATACAATGAATGAATGAATGAACGAATGAATAGTTTCCTCCTTTTTCTTTATATTTACTATAATAACTTAGTTAGTTCATTTTCAAATAGGAGTGGTAATTCCATTCACATTACATTTCATTCACTCTTTTTTTTCTCCTTGTACCCATAATCTTTTATCTTCCATGAATGTATCGCTTTGAATTACTGTTCATTTATCTTTTGAACTAATATACTCTAATATATACATGAACGACAACGTTCATTGTCTTTTCATTACCTATATAGATATATACATAGTTCCGCAAAATATAGATATGCAGAAAGTGTGTGTGTGAGTGAGAGAGAGAGTGAGAAACGGATGCTTCTCCCATACTTCATTCTCTATGTTTCTGTATAATAAAAATACCTACGTATATCTACAATCTGTAATGTTAAGTTAAAAAGAGAGCGACAGAGAGAGAGAGAGAGAGGTAAAAGGAAAAATAATAATGAACTAGAATTTTGAAAACTAAGGAATTTGTTATCTATATCATGAATATATAATGGTTAACTATCACAGTAATTACACTATTAGTAGTAATAGTAATGATAATAATGATAGTAATAATAGTAGCGATACATGTATGACTATATCAATGAAGATTTATTCATAGATAAATAAAGAGATGGGTTGATTTAAGATGAACACTAAAATAGAGAACATGATTAGGTTGTTTTATTTTCCGGAAAATATTACAAAGGTGATGAATGAGAAAGTGAAGAAGAAGAAGAGGAAGAAGAAAGACAAAAAGACAACTGTTAGGATAGATTAAAACTGTTAATAGTCAACCATCAGTAATTAACCAATAATAATATAATTATTATCGCTAATTAGTAGTACTTATATTTTTGCAAATGTAAAGGTGATATTGTATGTTATTTGACTAATATAGATATATATATAATGGAACGTATGGATGCAACCAGACGAATCATGTTTCGCACATGACCTGGACATTCCATCCCATATACATCTACAAATTCAGGTGAACATAACCAGTGTAGTGTAGTGTAGTGGTCTCTGCAATAATAGGCCTCATCATACACAAGATAAAAATCAATATCCTCGAACACAACACATAAAACATCAATCCAATCACATTTGATGGAGAAACTCTATAAGAATTGGGAGCTTTCACATGCCACATAGATAACACTATCGATGAACAGGGATGAACTGATGCAGACGTAAATACAAGCATTAGGATAAGAAGGACAGCATTCCTACAGTTGAAAGAATATATGGAACTCAAAACGACATCAGAGTCAGAATGGTCAATTCGAACATCAACACAGTTCTACTGTATGGAGTTGAAACTTCGGCAGCCAATACAATCATCATCAAAATAGAACAAGTATTTAGACACAATTGGCCTCGCAAGATACTGAATGTCCATCAGTCGAATACCATCAATGGGAGGGAACAAAACAGATGTTAGCTAAGAAGGAAATTAGGAAAAGATGATTGAGGCGGATATGGTATACACTGAAGAATTAATCAAACTGCATCATGAGACAAGCGCTAAATTGGAATCTGGAAGGGAAAAGGAAAAATGGAAGACCAAAGAACACATTGTGTCTGGAATTGGAAGCAAATATGGAAAGGATGAATAGGAACTGAAAAGGATTGTTTAGGACATGGTTGAATGAAGAATGCTGGTGACCGGTTAATGCTTCTTGACGAAGAGTAACAGGTGTAAGTAATTTAGTAACATGCACCATATTGGATACTGAAACTAATCACAACAGACAGTTAAATCCAACAAATCTATGTTGATTCCATTTGTCATATTTGATACTTTAAAATATTTTTGAATATTTTCAGGGAAAAAAGAATCAACTTCTGAGTTTCACTTTTACTGAGGACGAAAAAATAAATGAGATAAAATCAAAAACATGTTATAATAAACGTCAGTCTAAAGTTCTAAGACTTACGTAGCTTTAAAAATTTAACAGATGTACCATAAGTGTAAAAGATCGTTGTATTCTATAGTTAACCTCATGAACTGATAATAGTTAGATAAACACTGGAAATGAAGTAGAACTGGACAACTATTTTGGCCTAATTTGGAACTGCATACCAGTACCACTAATGATCCAACCGTTGTTCGAACCAAAACCTTTTAGATTTAAACCATCAGGCTACTGAACAATTATTTAGCGGTTTAAACTTCTGGCATCAATTAAGCATCCAACAAGAGACCCAGTCGTCTTGGACAGGTCCTTGTTAGGAGTCATTAGTGCACACTATTGATGAGTCCCATATTGGTATGAAACCGCTGTCCAGTTCTATCTGATTTCACTTATTGTCTAACTATGTTAATTCAATTATGTAAATTGCGAAAATAATTCATTATTTAAAACCGAGTTATAAATGGGAGACAGAGAATAAGCGAAATTATTACAAATTTACTGCATAGATTGATACTTTAGATTAAATCAATCATCATTTTTCTATTTACTTTTCTGTCCTACATATTCCGGTTTATTTAGCCCGGCATTACTATTTATCCGTCTGTTTCTTCTTTCATAATACATCACCACCTTTCGTTTTTGCTCTATTTTCATTCTTTCAATTTTTCAACAACAACAACGAAAAGTTTCCTTTACTTGCTTACTTCTACTTTTTTTTCCTTTGATTTTGTAACTAAGACAATGAATTGTCGAACTGTTTTATTTGTCTTTTGTAGATATTTTATTTGGTTCGTTTGGCGTCTAGTCGACAAGACAAAAGATGAGAAAAAAATTTTTTTCCATCCCCTTAAACACCTGTGGTATATGACGGAAAAGGAAGAGAGAATAAGGAAGGGAGAAAGAGAAAGACAGAGAGAGAGAGAGAGAGAGAGAGAGAGGAAGAAATCATTTCTTGTCTATTATTGTTGCTCTTCAGAACTTATGTAACATTCATGCTTGCGTGAATGTATATGTATAAATAACCATTTGTTTGTATGTAATAATATGTCTTAGTTGTTATCGCACGTGTTCTCCAATATATATAGGACGTTACATCATTACAAATTGTTAAAATGTATGTATATGCACATACTTGGATGGGGTATGTTTCATCACCTCCACTTTTGGCCAGAATAATATATATCTATATACCCCATGTTGTCCTTAATTTGCTTTTGTCCACTAAGCAAAATAGTCTTTGGGGAATACTGACGATGAAGATTCAGTATCAGTCTCTTCCTTAAAAAAAGTTTTTGTTTGTTTTTCAATCGGTAATTTTTTTCTAGTCTATTCTCTTTATCTATATGACCTGATCTAATTGTTAACATTATGCATCGTCTGTCTTCTTCTTCTTCACCTCCTCCTCCTTCTTCTTCTTCTTCATCATCATCATCAACTTTTTCTTGTAACTAAACAAAGATGATAAATTCTTTTTTTTGTTTTTTTTCGGAGTGAAATGAGATAATAATGACAGTTGTCGCTGTAATATTATTATTATTATTATTACAATTGTTGTTGCTAGGCTGAATCGATTATTTAACCATAATGAATAAAAAAACAAACTTTAAATGATTAATTTTAATTAGTAACGATTTGGATTATTCTGTTGTTCATATTGCGGGGGTTGGCATTTTAATTGATCCCTATTAGTCTGTATGCATAACATTTAGATTGTCTCTATAGTAGAATAAATGAAATGTGATTGACAGTGGAAATTATTCAACAAGATTTACTTGGATCATGAAATTGATGTTCATGTCAAACCAATACAAATTGAGTTGAAATTTATATCCATTTGGTGTTGTTTTACATGTATCGTTCTAAATAGGACGAAACGCGTATCTTGGATTCCACTGCTAACCATTATCCATCTTTGCTTAAAATTTCTTTCACTGATTGAAATCATGAGTCAGTTGAAGCTAGATCACAATGGAAAACCTGAAAGCACTAGTATGGGACTCCTCATGATTTCAACCAGTGAAATTTTTAAAATCTACACAAAACTTCTGGTAATAATCATCTGCTCGCTAGTGACTGACTTCAAGAGATACTCCTGGAGTTCTAGTGAGAAGCTGTTATCAGTGGAGTTCAACCAAATCTGTCGTGAGATATTAACTCATTGAAGACAATGGTGTACGGTGGTGCAACTTCGTGGATTCGTTGAAGTTAGACATTAACACCGTTGGATGCCGGCCAGCTCAGTGATCTAGTTGGTTAAGCGCCTGACACGAGACTGATAGGTCCTGGATTTGAATCTCGCGGGGTGCGGAATCGTGGATGCGCACTGCAGAGGATTCCTATACTAGGACGAAATGGCCGTCCAGTGTTTCCAAGTTTTCCATGGTGGTCTAGCTTCAATCAACTCATGATCTCAATCATTGAAAAAGTTTTAATAGTGAGATATTAATTATTTTTTTATTGTCTCTATGTTAAATTTTTGGATGTTAACTAATAAAAACATGAACTGATCGTTGACTTATCCGAATGCTAGAAGTTTAGCATTTCCCTGATATTCATAGAGGTGATTTTTCAATCCAGAATGTCAAAATCTCCAAATCATGTACATTTTTTATCATTAATCCGATGTGTACATCATTGTACTGATATATTTTTATTAAGTATAGTTCTAGTAGACAAACCGATTTTAAATATCAAATGACTGTAAATAATTGACAAGTATTTATATTTGATTTAAGTTTCAAACAAATTGACGTTCGTTAATGATTGATACCTTCAATATTAACGGAACAGATACTCACTGTCAAATTCAAATTAATAATTGAATTCGTGAACCGATAATAGCTAGACCACGATGCAAAACCTGGAAACACTTGACGACTGTTTCGCACTAGTGTGAAACTTTTTAGCAGTGCGCATTCACGTTCATACACGCGGGGTTCGAACCTAGAGCCTTCGATTACAAGCACGAACGCTTAACCCCTAGAGCATTGAGCTGTCATTTAGCGGTGTTAATGTCTGTGAGGTAGTTGCTCACTGAAGAGAATGGTGGACGGTGGCGCAATATCGTGGATTGGTTGAAATTAGATATTAACACCATTGGATGCCGGTTCAGTGGTCTAGATGTTGAGCGTTCACACATAAGACCAAAGGTCCCGGGTTCGAATCCTGCGGATAGGATCGTGGACGCGCACTGTTGAGGATTCCCATACTGGGACGAAACGGCCGTTCAGTGCTTCCAGGTTTTTCATGATGGTTTAGCTTTAATCGACTGATGAATTTAACTATTAAAAATTACCACAATCTCTACAAAACCCGCCAATCTAATAAATTCAAATTAGCCTTAACTCTTATTTCATTGAAAGATACTATCACTAAGGTAATCGAATTAAAACTAATCTTTTATTGATCTAAGATATTTACACTATTCAGATACTAAATGGTAATCAGTGTTTAAAATGAATGCTTAAAATTGAACATAAATATCAATTTTAGACTTAATTTATCATTGTTTCTACTTGTCTATATTTGATATATTAATTTGACAATAATGAATGTATTCATATGAAATATCTTTATAACACATAACACAAATATTATTGAACCTAATGATCCATTAAAGAGGAAGAATGTTGTATTTGTAAGATCTCAGTGTAAGAATTTGAAGTAAATCCAACGTTTTGCCTAGTAATCTGATCCAAGCTTTTCCTTTAATGTTTCACATTAACTCGGCACTCAAATATTGTGAAACTATTCGATCAAATGTAGACGAAAGTTTTTCCATTGTTTGACAAACCATTTAGAATCAAAAATCAAATTAGATAAATTGTAATTAAGACTAATATTTATCTCAAAAAAAGGGAAACTATTATCCAGCTTTGCAAACGACTTCCCACCATTTAACATCGTGAACAAATCTGCAGGGACTGGCAGTGGATAATGATGTGTTCGAGAGCTGCGTTAAGATTTGTGGAACAATCTGAGCATATTCGGATTGTGCCACTGACCTTCTTAATAACCACAATGGGTGCTGCCCAGGGAGATTAAGAAACAAGTGTAATAACTCCCTATAGTTGAAGGGATCTAACAAATTTGCACTTAGGACAAATAGTTATCTCAAAAAAAGAGAAACCACTATCATGGTAACAATTAAATTTTCCAGTATAAATAATTTAAGACATTTGTATTCATGAATTGTATCCATATTCTGAGTTGTAGCCTACAACAGAATCTGAACTGAACAGCTTGTCTATATTATGGACAATTTTTCTGGATGACTTTGCATCGGTTTGTTGTTGTTCACATTAGTACTTCAACTTAATAGTCTCTCTTTTAAACTACAGATAGTTATCTATATGCAGAGATAGAGATATGAGATTGGTGATTCATAAATAAGAGAAAACAGACATTTACCCACAATCCCCTATTATCCATAAACATATGAAAACATTTGATCACTAGTCATTAGATACAATATTAGGCTTTATTTCTTAAAATGTTTTCTTTACATAGTCAAGTGACATTGTTTAATACAGACAATTAAATTATGCACATTCTTATTTACGTTCAAACTTACTTGAACGGGTCCGGTGAGTAGTGTACTTTAGTGGTTGGCTAAATTAACTATAAATCATTGGATGATGAAACAAACTTAGTTTCATAACTGTACTAATAGTGAGAATGACAATTTACAGTATGTATGTTGTAATGTAATGAAGGAGAATACCAGCGAGGATAATCAAATCTATTTCAATACAAAATTACAGAACATCTTAGTAAAATCTGAGAACCATATAGTAGATACTTTATTTGTAAAATGTCAATCAATTGACTCCGACTTCATTGTTCCTTCGTTTTCACAACAATCATTCTCTGTTCTCGTTCTGTTTTCTTCGATCTTCTTAACCTTCTATTTCCAGACATTTCACTTTCGATCGATGATACATACTACTTATATCTGTTGATATCAGTAGCACACACCACAATGTGAAATCAGCTAATATAACATTTACAACAATAGACAACAATAAATGGATAGTTTGTTTTGTTATGGAGTTACCAAACAGTGAAAAATCTATTGCAACACATGTAATTAAGAAAAGTAAATTCATTTGTCACTATTAACAAATGAATCTTCCTCAGTTATTTTGTGGTTTATGCTACTTATATTGACAAATATAAGTAGTGTGTAGCACCAGTTGGAAGTGAAGATGCCTGTCAGCGAAAGATTGGGAAGATTCATTTGAAGAGAACAGAAAGGGACTCAGAAAGTAATTGTAATAACAACAAAAATAAAAGAATCATGAAGTATGTAGAAGATAACTGACAGATGTGCAAATCATGTATTTAATGTATGTTTCTTCATATTTTACCAAAGCACTCTGTTCCCAACTGAATATTCGTTTACTACAGATTAAGCACAGACTTGTGGAGATTGTTGTGCTTTATTGAAATCAATGATCAACCAATGGTAAACCACCTTTGAAAACCTGGAAGAATTGGACGGCTGTTTCGTTCTAATATATTGAAATCCTCATCTGTGATATAACATCCATAGGTCTATGATTTCAATGAAAGTCATCAATCTTCGCCTGTGATTATGTTTGAGAGGATATTTCCAAAGTTCTATTGGAAGCCATAACCAGTGGAGTTAAACCACATTGGATGTGAGGTAGTATTCGACCGAAGACTGTGGAGGATGGCCGCGCGCTTTCGTGGATTGATTGAGGTTAGATATTAAAACCGTTGGGTACCAGCTCAGTGATCCACAGGTCAAGCGTTTGCAAGAAAGATCGTGTATCTCGGACTCGATTTCCTCGAGTACGGTCGTGGACTCGCACTGTTGAGGAGTCCCTTACTAAGACGAATAGATCATCCAATGTTTTCAGGGTTCCAATGGTGGTCTAACATTGATCAGTTCATAATTTCATGGGAATAGTTTATTTGCAATTTTCTGAAGAATAGCTCGTGGGAATTTCAACAACTGGAATTGATCACTAGCTTATGGTATATGTTCATCTTGTGTACATCCCCTAGGCGAGTCCCAACTGGAACGAAACGTGAATTCTACATTCCAATACTACTTATTGTTCAACTTTACGAAAAGGAAGATATATTTATGATCTCGGGATATATAAGGTGGTTTAAAGAAACGTGTATATAAGCACAACATTTTGTTTAGAGAGACTTCAAATAATGTAAATATCAAGGCGAAACTATAATTTATGTATGAACCAATCAGATTTACGATAACATATCTTGAATTTTGGCGGAAAATTCATTTAACTGTTTTTCTGAATAGCGCTTTGGCATTTTACTTGATATCAGTTCGCGATGAAAACTATAATTCTAATTCCTAACCTTGACCATCAAATATAAATCATAACCCTTATTCTTCAAACTGTTTTATAATCCTCATTTAGCACTAGTAAGTAGATGGAGATTTTGAAGGTCATTTCAGTGTTGCTCAAAGGTCACCCATAAATTATAGCGTCACTGATATCTTCTCACTTTCAAATTCAATATAACTTTAACGGTGATTGAACGAATCAATGTTTACTATATGGAGTTAGCTACCACCATAGATATCTTCATGCCTATTCTATAATTTTAAAAACTTCCGTATCAGATATACCTTCTAAAGAATTTCCATTAATAATCAACACCAACTGAGAAATTAAATTGTAAACCGAAAGTACTCACAAATTTGTTTCATTCTAATATGAGGATCCTTAGAAGTATTTCAGGCTTACGTTAGCGTTTTTTTTAGCGAGTTGGTTTTCTACGCGATGGTTTGCTAACCCCATGTCCAACCCTTCTCATTTATCCGGGCTTTGGACCGGCAGTAGCCCCCGGAGGGACTCCAGGAGGAGTCGTTTCAGACTTACTTAAAGTATCATATCATCCAATTCATATTGTCTGAATACATTATATATATATATATATATATATATATATATATATATATATATATATATATATATATATATATATATATATGCAACGATGACCTCAAAGTAATCCGTAATATTGTCACGAATCTATTTTAAATAAATCGAATATTGTTAATATAGAATTGTAGAGATTATTGAGTTGTAATTGAGATTATGAACCGATCAGTGTAAGATCACAGCTGAGTTGATGTTGACGGACAGTTTTTTTGAATTCCATATGTTCTACAATTGTAGAAATGCTGTCCCTAATATACCAGTACTTCCATTTGCAAGTGCATCAATTCATACTTGTTCATACAGGATGCTATCCATGTGGTATATGCGTACTTAAAAAATTCTCATAGAGCTTTTCGATGAAGTGTGGTTGAATTGGTGTTCTACGTGTTGCGTTTGAGTATATTGATTTTTATCTTGTGTATACTGAAGTCTATTTTTGCAGAGACTACTACACTACATTACACTACACTGTTTATCTTCGACTGAATTTGTAGATGTATATGGGATGGAATGTTTAGGTCATGTGCTAAACATGGATCGTTTTGATTCATCCGAAATGTCCATTTTATTTCATGTTTCCCCGATGATGTGCAGGTTTGCATAGTCCTCCGAACAACCACCACATTAAAAAGAAATGGGATAGTAACCAACCGTGTATAACATCGATATTCACTTCGATTAAATCTGTCAGTTGTACTCCATGCACCACTATGCTTCCTAGTCCGTCGTATCAATTCCACATGATGTTGACCACTTCCTCGTTTATACCATAGTGCCGAATATTCTATCCACACTGCAAAACGCTTTCTCATATTCAAACAATCTCATGTATGATGATCACTTACATTCATTTCATTCTTCAACAATGACCGATAAATATGAAATATTTTTAATTATATATTCATTATAAATATCACATTGTTACAGTAGGTGAGTTGAATCACAAACACTTCAATGGTTACACCTTGAATTGTGAATCTGGATGATAATAGAATTCCAAATTATATGTATGTATTATTGATGATTATGAACTAGGAAATGAACCTATGTGCAGAGTTATCTTTCAAATATCATCAATTACTTACTGTCTCAATGATAAAAACTGTTGTATTATTAATTGCATCATTCATAAAAGTTGTCCATTAGGCTAGTATTGCACTGATTGAGAATACAACTGGGGACAACTAAATGTAACTGAATACAAAATTACAGTATATCTTGGTAAAATCTGAGAACAATATAGTATATATTTCATTTACAAAATGTCCATTAATTATCTTAGATTTTATCGTACCTTTATTTCCATACCGGTTACTCTCTTTTCTCGTTCGTTTCTTTTCTATTTTTGTTAACCTTCTGCCTCCAGACATTCCACTTTCGATTGATGATACATACTACTTATATCTGTCAACATCAGTAACACACATCATAGTATCTGTAATATATACTGGCAAATAACATGAAATGAACTCAGTATTTCAAAATACTCAAAATATTGTAATTGATTTCTCGACAACATGGCTTGCTCAAATATAATCACAGTTAAATATTAAATATTCTATACTATATTTATTTAACTGCCTAACTTCATATTGTTCTATTTCTACAAGATGAAACTTAATACAACTGTGTACGTTCTAATCTATGCATTAACTTATTGTCGTGAACAGAAAAACAAGGCTAGGTCGGTCAGCCTATCGCGCCAAGGTCTTAATCTGGAGTAGATAAGTAACCTCAGCACCAAAAGTGGGTAGATAGACAAAGGGACATAAGACTTATAAAAGGATTCTATTTTGTGAGAAATACAACAAAAATAATCGACACTTACTGGTAATAAATAACGTTAGCAGTCATCATTTTTCACGATCATCCACTATTGTTTACAATGAGTGAGATCTATAGGTCCTAGGTTCGAATCCCATAGGGGTATGATTGTGAATACGTAGCATTGTTTGTACGAAATAGCCTACCAATATTACGAAGTCTTTTGTGATGATCTACTTTTAATTGACTTATAAATTCAACTATTAAATATTACAAAAATCTATACGAAACTCGCCCACCCCCTCTTTTTGCTAATAATCAGTAACACACACACACACACACACACCCTATCTCCCTTCAAATAAACTATTATTCCATTAATGATAATTTAGTCAACTGTTCTATTGTAATGAATAATTGTTATTCTTTCTAAATTTCTATGTTAGACATAGTTTGTTTTTTATGTGTATACAATGACTTAACTCTTTCTTTTCTTTTCTTTTCTTTATATATGGCAGTTATAGTTGAACAACAACATTAAAACAAAAAAATATCCCAAGAATTTATCTCTTTCTACTTAGTTACATTTATTGACTATAATCAAAATGAAATTTGTTAAGTGTCATAGTAAATTTGTTAGTCATCATAAACTCATCATTTCACTTTTGGTAAATGTTACTACGACCAATAATAATCCTAATAATAATCATAATATGATTGTGTCTATTATATACTACTGACAAATGACTTTAAATGTCTTTAGACAATCTATGTCTTAGTTAAATAATGAATGAATAGTGAATAGTGAAATGTACAACTAGTAAATTCATATCTTTACAATGGAATTGTTATGTATGTCTTATTCCAAAAAAACTATAGTCTTATCTCTAACTATATTCGTTATTGTTTTTTTTTCTTTTCTTTTTGTTTCTCACTCCATACCCTCTTTTATCTACATGTATACACGTATAGATAGATAGATAGATTCAATGAACAACCTATGATTTGTCTATTCTAGATTCTCTTTACTCCATATTTATTTTTTGATAGTTACTACTAAACAACAAAATCAGTAATCTATTCACATATAATCCATATAATTCGAATGTGATTCGATGGTAATTATTACGCTGGTTTTTTTTTTGCTTTTCTTTTATTCTTTTCTAGTTGCTAAATGAAAAGTTCATGAAAGAAGTTTAAGTTGAACTAATCAACCGTAATATTTGACAGAATCATTGAAATTAATTAATTAATTAATTAATAGACAAGTAAATAAAGATTTGATATTTGAACACAGAATTATGAGTAAATCATTGATGACGAAAAATGTTTATAGGCAGTACTGTCAACTGTCAAATAGTTAGGTTATACATATACATATGTGGTATCACAGCAGGATGATTTGTCTATTCATCTCTTTCATAGGAAAATATTACTTTATTAAGCGCACTACACATAGACACTAGACAATAAGGTTGATTAATACAAATTTATGAAGCTTATTTCAAATGAATTAGAGTACTATTATTATTATCATCAGGATAAATTGATTTTAGTTGACATCATGAATTAATCAATGTTAGACCATTAGTGGAAACTTGGAAGCACTAAAAGGCTTATTCATCCTAATATGGGACACCTCATTAGTGCATATATATATATATATGTAGGTAGCATCATTGATGAGCAAGATGGATCTGATGCAAATGTGAAGGCGCAGCTCGGTAAAGCAAAAGCAGTATATCTACAATTAAAGAATATCTCGAACTCAAAATAACTGTCAATTGCCAATAAAAAAGTCAGAATTTTCAATACAAATATCAAGACAGTTCTACTGTATGGGACGGAAACTTGGACAACTATGAAAATCAACATCCAGAAGATACAAGTGTTTATTAACAGTTGATAATAATACAAGTTTTTTATCATTGAGACAGTAAGTGATCAGTGATATTTGAAAGATAACTCTTCACCTAAGTTCATTTCCTAGTTCATAAACATCAATAATACATACATATAATTTGGAATTCTTTTGTCATCCAGATTCACAATTCAAGGTGTAACCATTGAAGTTTTTGTGGTTCAACTCACCTACTGTAACAATGTGATATTTATAATGAATATATAATAAAAAATATTTCATATTTATCGATCATTGTTGAAGAATGAAATGAATGTAAGTGATCATCATACATGAGATTGCTTGAATATGAGAAAGCATTTTCCAATGTGGATAGAATATTCGGCACTATGGTATAAACGAGGAAGTGTTCAACATCATGTGGGATTGATACGACGGACTAGGAAGCATAGTGGTGCATGGAGTACAACTGACAGATTTATTTGAAGTGAATATGGATGTTATACACGGTTGGTTACTATCCCATTTCTTTTTAATGTGGGGGTTGATTGGAGGATTATGAAAACCTCGATATCATAGGGTAAATACAGAGTAAAATAGACAGTTCAAATCCGACCAGACAATTCACGTTTACAAACAATTTGCAAACTTGTCACTACTAAATCCATTTTAATAAATTTTTATTCATAATTGGAATATAGAAATGATATGAAGGGATGAAAATGCAAACTCACATTTCAACTTGTCGTGATATTTGGTCAACATTACTTCCATTTCGAATTCTACCTGAAGCCAGTAATGATGATGATGTCGTTCAGAAGAAAAATCCACGACAAAACCATCCAACTCATTGAACAAAACTCCATCAAAATTTATTCTGTGTAATATTGGTTCTGTTTTCCAGTGTGATATTTTATTCGGCATAACATTAATGTATGTGAATGTGATGTTTATTGAGGATACGATATTCTCTGCATTCAATTAATATGAGCTATGCTCATCATGACATTCAGAATGCGGTTTGTTATAAGTCGGGTTATTTTCTATCGATGTGACTTTATTCTAATTGATAATCAAAATGGGTGTTCAATCAATATGTAATGAGTGTATTTTCGATTGGTTCGTAGTGATTATGGGATTAATAAATGTTCATTTGTACCAGTCATGGTGTTCTTACTACATGTCATGGGAATTGCAGCTGTTCCTTGTCTTTTCAAGTATGATCCAATAAGCAACGCGAGTACAATACGTTGGTTTTAATGATACACTTTGTTACTTGTTCGCTATGATTTGTCCAGCGTTACTCAAACATGGTATCAACTATACTTTCAGCGTTATACATTCCGTTTCCATAATAGTTGTGAACAATGGAAGAATAATAAGATTTATGGTAATAAGAGGAATCCTTTATTATATTTTTAAGACTACTTATCAACTTGCCAATGTTACAACTACTTACTATGCTGATTACTGCTATCCGTATGACTGTTTTGTTAGGAGTGAACAATCAGTTATCTATTGCTTGTTCAATGGAAAAAGACTGTATATGAAGATCTGTTTTTATGCACTAAGCACAGATACACAAATAACTAACAAGATATCAAGATGTACAATGTTATATACATGATTTAACAATAATAAGTAAATGAAAAGTTACTGAAATAGATATTGATTGATAGGTTAGTTAAATTAGGACATTAACACCATTGGATACCAACTCGTTGATCTAAAGGTTAAGCGTCTTGGGTTTGAATACCACGCGCTAGGTCGTGGATGCGTACTACTAAAGAGCTTCATACTAAGTCAAATCCTTTCAAGTTAATAGTGATCTAGCTTAGATCGAACCATGAATCCAATCATTAATATTTCACTTAACTGAATTATGAAAGTAATTTGAAACAAAACAGTCAATCCAATCAACTCTTAGTAATAATAATGATATCATTTACTGCAGTTATTGAAACTAACAAATATATGTAGTCAACATCAGTATATAAAATAAGTATTATTTATTGGTACAAGGAGGCACCAAATACATATACGCCACACAAATCTCGTTCAATATATGTGAGGGCTGTGACACTGCCCGGGTGGCCAAACCGAAGCAGGTGGTTTTCTTAGGGGGGCACACCCCGAGCCCTCGACCTGAAGGTTTGATCCACAAGACAGTGTAGCATCGTAAGGAGATGCAGTACCATGGAAGCCGATGACCAACAAAAGGTTCATACGCCATTCGTTCCCGCAGGGTCCTGGAGCCCATGTGCACCATTGGTTTGGAATCAGGATATTCCAACTCTCTTAGGTGGACCTTCCGTGTCCAATAACCCAGTTAAAGCGCCAGATATTCACTTTTCGTTCTCCCATTTTCGTAAACAACACCCGCGTCAAGAGAAGGCAGTGAGTAGGACTTCCCTGGCAGAGGCTATATACGCGTGGCCATGTGAGAGCATTTGGAGAGGGAGAGCGGACTCTCCCCACTCTCAGCCGTACCAAGGCATTTGGGGGCATATAAAATAAAGAAGATGAGTTTATGAAATAATAACTGATAACAGATCTAAACACCCTAATTGATATAAAATTAACTTAAACAGTGAAAGTTAAAGAGTGAGTTGATCATCTTCATAACACTATCGTTTGCTTCTAATTAAATAGCATTCAAAAAAAGAGAATTTCTACAGTTCTAGAAAGAAATTGTAATCAATAAAAATCAATTATGTAATAATAGCGTAATATTATGAGTTGACTGAGTTATTCGTTCCTCATCACAATTTAATAGATAAAATCAGATTCATAGAAATGACTAGATAAATATGACACTGTTCATTACTTAATGATCTTTCAATGTATAGAAGACAACGAATCATTACTTAAAACTAGTAACTAAATAGATAATATAAAAATGAGATGATGGAGAAAATTTGTAGCTCAGGTGAGTGATTTTGGTGGAGTTTTGTTCTCTGAGCTCAGAGAACAAAACTCCACCAAAATATAAAAATGATACACATGTGAAAATAAAACTGAAAGTCGACGAAAAACTAGGCTTTTCAACTACACACACACACATTTTTAAATTTTTTTATTATTAGAGATGGATAGTGGCTAGCAGTGGAATTCAGGACGCATATTTCATCCAGAGTGGAGAGCGCGATGTCGTTTGAAGCGAACGGTGCTGAGTTCGAGTCCCGGAATGAACACCAAATCTGGGATGCAGGTACACTCAGCTGACGAGTCTCAAATAGGACGAAACGCGCATTCTGGATTCCGCTGCTAACCACTATCCATTTTTGCTTTAAAACCTTGTGACTTAAAGCTATATCGAGGCAATCCGCACAGTATTCACATATGCCAACATGAGGCTGACCAGTTATAGTTCTAAATAACAATGGGAAGATACAAGTAAAACAACACCAAGTGATTTTTTTCTTATTATTCTAGATAAATTGCTGGCGCCAAAAGTTCTAATCTTAATTCATTTTGTTCACCCCTCTTTTTCTCTTTTCCTATACAATAATTCTCTATATTACCTTAGTAACCAATATAAATATGTATATGCCAGATTGTCAAATAATTTTTGACTTAAAGGTGAGAGATTCCTGTCTATGGTTGCGAATACACTTACACATGCACACACACACACAGAGAACAAATGGAATGAAATTGAGAAACACAAATGATAAGATGAATGAATAGTTAAAGAAAAAAAGGTATAGTACACACTTGAATAAACTGGAAGTGATAATATTATTATCATTATTGTTTTTATTTTGTTAGATTTTCGTTGAGAAATTGAAATATTCTGCAAAAAACCATGAACAAACTATGTAAAAGTATTCGTATACCCTCGTTCCCTCTCTCCTCCTCCTCCTCTTCCCTTCGTCTCTCTCTCTCTCACTTTGTCTTTTTAAGACTATTCTTTACTTTTATAGAATGACAAAAGAACAATAGTTATTGTAGAAGTTTTTAAAAAAGAAAATTTCATATTTCCCGCCATAAAAAGTGAACAATGGAAATTAACAAAATAAATGAGTTAAATTTTCAATATTTTACAAAAGTGTAAATGGATATCGGATTGTTCGTTACAGTTATCCTATATATATAGGTATATATATAGATAGATAATGACGAGGAATTAGAAAGTACTCGACAACTGCTTTATCTTCGGTTTGTATTTCTAACTTCTTCCACCTCTTATAGAGCATCTCTGTCAAGTGTGATTGGGTTGGTGCTCTACGTGTTGCATTTGAGGATCTTGATTTTTATCTTGTGAATGATGATGCCTATTGTTGCAGAGACTACTACACTACACTAGTTATCTTCACCTGAACTTTGTAGTTGCACATGGATGTAATATCTAGATCATGTGCACGATGTAAATCGTCTAGTCACATCCGAACTGTCCATTTCAATTCCATGTTTCCCCTATGATATAAAAGTTTTCATAATCTTCCAATCCATTATCAGAAGAAAGTGAAATGGGAAGGTTCATTCTTCAATCTTAAATAGAATTTCTATTTACTTCAAAAAAGGAAATGTGCTTTTTTTTTAGAGAAAAAAAACTTATTTTAAACACAGCAACAAATAAATTGGATGAAAGAAAAAGAAAATTTATCCGTAACTATAGTTTTACATTTTATAACAGTTGTCGTTTAATAATGTAGGAAGGAAGGCTTGAAATTAATAGTCATTCAATAGAAGACTGTAGAAGTATTAAACATGTGTACAAATGTCTGACTTAATATTAATGATCATAGTAATAATAATAGTAGTATTAATAGTAATAATAGTAGTAATGGTAGTAATAATAATAATTATAATTATAATAATAATTATTATTATGACATAAATATATATTAAGAGTCATTAAATGTTTAGTATTCTAATTAAACACTTGGTCAATACATAGTTAAACATGAATAATTGGCGACATTGAAGGTAAAAAATTGTTATACAAATGATGAGAATCATTGCAAATGAGCACATGATAGCTACTAGTGATGATGATGACGACGACGATGGTGATCATGATGATGATGATGATGATAAAGTTAGAGATAATAAAAGAAGTAGTTCGCTGAATTGAATTTTTTTTTATAAAGATTATGCAAATTATCTTTCACAATATTGTCACAATTAAAGCTATGGAAAAAAATGATGGTGAACAACAGAAGCTAGGCAACTAGTTAATCACAGTAAACATCTACGTTGCATATGCATATGTATATATATATGCTACATATTTTATTGTAATTTATCAGGTATATACTAACTTTTGTCCCTGTATGTACATACAAAATAGAAACGAAGCAACTGGCTTCAAAATGTTATCAGAGAGAGGGAGAGAGAGAGAGAGAAAGGGAGAATTGATATCATTATCATTCTGAAGTAAATTTATAAGTTTGAATAGAGTTAGTCAATTGTTTTTTGTTGATTTGTTTGTTTTTTTCTTTCTTTAATGTATATGAAAGTGATTATTATCTTAATGATAATTTGCAATTTTACATGGATATATTGTATATTTATATGTAACACATGTTGGAAATAAACTATTCTCAGTATTATATAAATTAAAATATGTTAACGAAGGTATGTTACAATTAAATGGATGTTAGATGTTGATCCAGGAGCTTAGAGGTTAAGTATTTGCGCGTGAGAATGGATATCATGGGTTAGAATTCCGCGTTCATGATCATGAATGTAAACTGCTGAAGAGTCTTATGAATCAAACGATTGTGCACTTCTTGCAGGTTTTCAATGGTGGTATGGATGAGACTATAATTTATGGATGAATTTTGAGAAACGCTAGGCTAACCTTGAGAGTATCCACTTACTTACTAGGACTAAATGAGAAGGATTATGATTTACAATTGATGGTCAAGGTTAGGAATTAGATTTATAGTTTTCATCACGAACTGACAGCTTCTATAATGCCATAACTTTATTTAGCCAAATGAGTGAATGAATTTCGCGGTAAAATCTAAGATGTTATCGTAAATCTCATTGGTTCACCCATAAATTATAGTCTCACCGTGGTATGTTATTTATCGGTTCATGATCTGAATGAAACAAACAATCCCCACAATTGTACACTGCTACTTAAAATTTACTCTGTACAGCAATGTGCAACCCATCTTTAGTTTTATTAGGTCTTGAAATTTTCCTAAGAATTAACTATCTAGCGACTTTATTGAATTAGTTATTTCCTAGTAAAGCAAGAATTTCATGCGGCTAATAAACTATTGTTTGTGTATCGGGTAGCTATAGAACACTGGTTGTTATACAATTTGATTCGTATGGATTGTAATAAACTCCTAGTTCCTTGAGCTTCATAAAGGTTCATAGTACAAGCCAATATTAATCTATTAAGAAGAACTACCAATTAAAACACTTATCCAGAATAGATCGATCCACCATGGTTCCTGCTTCCTACATAAAATACTAATATAATTACCTAGATTATTGATAGAATGATATTTAATTTGAAAATGACATTCGTATCGAAACGATATCAGCGTTTAAATATTTTTACATTACTGTATACTAAATCATTCACTCAGATACAACAGTAGTAATAATGTCTAAGATTATGAAACTGAATGACACATGTCTGAACCCCATATTTCAGGTGAACCTTTAAAAAGCGAATACCAATTAGCATGAAACCTAAGTCTAAGAAACCATAGACTTTACTGAATAGCTCTAATCACCTAAATGAAGAATCATTCCATTCCAATTTGATAACAGAATAAATTAAATAAATTTAAATGTTCCTATAAGCATTTCATATTTATTAAACCAATAAATTAAAAGTCTGATAATTCATCAATTATAAGTTCAGTCATTTTATAGTACTGGAAACAACCTTTAGAAATTATTAGCCCTCAAATTGTTAAGATTTATTCAGTATGGAAATTTGTGTGGATTGTAGTATTTTCACAGTTGAAATGACTAGTTGATGTAAGTTGGACCACCACTGAAAAGCTGGAAGCACTGGATGTCCGTTGCTTACTAGTATGGTACTCTTCAGTAGTATGCATCGGCGATCTCACACGCCTAACTAGTAAGAAGCCGTGATCAGTAGAGTACCATCCGTGTCCTATATAAGACAATTATCATTCTCAGACAATGGATGAATGGTTGTACAAGATCATGGATTTAATAAAGTTAGAAGCTAACACCGTTGGATGCTGGTTTAGTGGTCTAGAGTTTAAGTGTTTGTGCGTGAGACCGAAGGTGCTGGGTTTGAGTTTCGCGCACGGGATCGTAGGTGTTTACTACTGAGGAGTTCCATGACAGTATGGGCTGACAATCGAGTACTTCAAGGTTTCCAATAGTGATCTAGCTTCGATCAACTCGTGAATTTAGCTGTAAAATTCATCCACTCAAATGATAATCTTTTTATACAATTAATTTCACATTAACTATGAATACATACAAAATGGAATCTGATTCACTAAATTACATCAATCCATTAAATAATTTCATTGGTTTCAAATTTTGAAGTTACTTGTCTGAAGTCAGTTTGTGATGAATATATCACTTACAAATTGAGTCAATCTCTAGAAGAAAAATCCTCTTCATCATTATTATCATTAAGTACTCATTCATAATTATCAGGTAAGTTCTTGAAATTGTAGTCTAAAGTTATTTAATCAGTAAAGTTCAGATATTTCTGGATTATAATAACAGTGTTCACCAATAACAATAAAGTATCATTATGATTTCTAGTTTTCAATATTAATCTAATTGATATCAATCTATAATGAGTAATCTAATTGGATAATATGATGGTGTTTGAAACGAACGGTACTGGGTTCGAGTCTAGGAGTGAACATTAAATTTGGAATGTAGGCACATCTAGTTAACGAGTCTTAAATAGAACAAAACGTGCATCCTATATTGACTGCTACCCACTATTCATTTCTGTCTATAATGAATTCCGTCTATAGTTTATGTTAATCAACATAAGAACAATCAATCATAAAAAAGATCATTCATTTCCTCATTTCTCATATAATTTATTTCCAAGAAAAAATTAACCGCATAAATCTTAATTTGCTATAAACAATACTACATATATAACATTACTATTGAAGTTAGACATTAACACCGTTGGATGCCGGCCCAGTGGTCTAGTTGGCTAAGCGCCTGGCGCGAGCCTGATTTGTCCTGTGTTCGAGTCCCGTGGGGCGGGGTCGTGGATGAGTGCTGCGAGGAGTCCCGCAGTAGGATGAAACGGCCGTCCAGTGCTTCCAGGTTCTCTATGGTGGTCTAGCTTCAATTTACTCATGATCTCAACTGTTGAAATTACTATTGCTCACCATAAATTCTCATTGTAAACACATGCAGGACAGAGAATAGATTCTTTGTTAAACAATAGGAAAGCAAAACCGTCCTTTGTATGTGTGTGTGTTTGTATTAAATTGTCGATTGCTTTTTGGTATCAGTTAGTGATTTGTAGACAAAAATTCAATTCGATGGCAGTTTACATCACAAATGAATAATATATAAGAGAAAATTGGGGATCCTTTCAAGATAATAGTTCAGTATTCTACAAGTATGGTTCTCGCCACACAAAAAACAGACCTTATATTTGTATATTTAGTATCGTATTTGAAAGTTAAAGTGTACTGCTGAAGAATGTCATGAAAATAACAATGATTTTTCATTAGTTGTCAAAATAATCTCATAGTATGACTAATCCATTCCAGATCAGTGTTCATAACTTTCTGTCTTATACTCACTACAAAACTAACCGGAAATCATGCTATAATATACTATATATGTGAATAGCAGTAAAATTCAGTATGTGTGTTTCGTTCCATTGAAGAATCCTCATCCGGGTGCACTTGCACCCTAGTATTTATGTTTAGATTAAAGCTTGAACCCGGTATTATTCGTTTCAAACGCCAACACTTTATCCGTTAAACTATTGAGATTAAACATACTATTACTTACTTACGCCTGTTACTCCTCATCAAGGAGCATAGACCGCCCATCAGCACTTTATATCCAACCCTGTCATGGGCAATCCTTTCCAGCTCATTTCAGTTGTTATCCATCCTTTTCATATCTGCTTCTATTTTCCGACTTAATGTGTTGTTTGGCCTTCCTCTTTTCCGCTTTCCATCAGGATTCCATGTTAGGGCTTGCCTCTTGATGTCAAACATACTATAACTCGTGGTAAAAGACTAAATCGATACACTTCTCTAAGAATCAAAATTTAACAAATCCTTACTAATAATCCAAATTAATTGTGGAATATAGTTGAATTTTGCTTGAACTTCATAAAATGTAGATTAGCTCCCAAATTATTAAGCTTGTTTTTAACGTTAAATTTGAATAAGAGTCAAGAGTGAACTCTTTTGTTATAAGCTTCTTGTAGTAGAACAGAAATAAATCTTTTCATTTCGTTTTATTAGTAACTTCTTATAAAATAAATGGACTGTAATTAATGATGATAGTTAAGGAGTTGTCAGTTGAGTAAACCTGCTTTCCATTATTGAAAATTCTACTGGAACTCATATTCAATACTTTTTCTGTTTCAAACGTCCTATAGTGACCCGCTGATTTGACTCTGATTTGGTCGAATGGTCAGGTTAACGAAATATATACGCCGCCTAACGTCGTAAATAATTATCAACTTAGTTGGCGTTAGAGAATAATGGAACAAGTTAAACGCGGGGATGAATTTTGGATACGTATATTTCATACACTCGTTACCTCAGACAGACAATAACAGAAACGAAAAGGAGAAAAAAAATCAGAGAAAGCGAACATGCCAATTCAAATTGATATAGCGTCACTAATAGTTATAGCCAGACAAAATATGTTATAGACATAATGAACAGGATAAGCGATACACACATATGCTAATATAAAAACAGTCAAGGTTAGAAAGTGAATAATTGACAAGGTCAAAATGTTATGACTCAAGAAGAATAACATAATTGGTTTGTCCATGAGCTAGAATAACCCATGTGGGTCTGACATTGTACTAGAAGCTACAATCCAACATGTTATCCAGTTAGCTGCTATTTGATAAAATGACTTGTAAGGCTAGTGAAACTTTACTGGGCCTTAGCTAAACCATCCGGCAGTCGGGTCACTGAATATCGAACAGTTCACTGATTCTTGGCAAGATCAAGGGCAACCAACGCGCATCAGTTAATTACACACCATGGACTGGCCTAGGCAGCAGTGGTTGCACTCTGTTCCTTGTACCGACTCTTATTAATTACGTCGTTGTGTTGCGCGATCATCAAAATAGACATAGTACCCTGATATAACGAAAGATTAAACCAGGCTAGGTACTAACTATGGTATGACTTCAACGTTAGCTAGATATTCACACCATTCTCATCTAACTCCAGTAAGCCTTCAGTTATCCGATATAGATCATCTAAGTTGATGATCTACAGACTTTTTAAAAGCAATCCATATAAGATACATTCATATCAAAAAAAGATTAATTAAAATTCAGTCAAATACATCAATAACAAGATCATTTTAGACTAATAATGATATTTTACATCGATATTTTACATCAATATTAAGTCTTAATGAAATATAATAAATAACTGAATTAATAATAATAATAATAATCTTTCTTACTTACTTACTTACTTACTTACTTACTTGCGCCTGTTACTCCTAATGGAGCATAGGCCACCGACCAGCATTCTTCAACCCACTCTGTCCTGGTCCTTCCTTTCTAATTCCATCCAATTCTTGTTCATTTTTCTTATGTCTATCTCCATTTCACGGCATAATGTGTTCTTTGGTCTTCCTCTTTTCCTTTGGTTTTGAGGATTCCATGTGAGGGCTTGTCTTGTGACGCAGTTGTGTGCTTTCTTCAGTGTATGTCCTATCCACTTCCAGCTCTTCTTCCTGATTTCTCCCTTCACTGGGATCTGGTTTGTTCTTTTCCACAATGGATTGTTGCTAATAGTGTCTGGCCAACGGATCCTATAATAATAATAATCACATTTGTATAAAAGGTAAAATATGACCGATGACATTGAGATATGATATCTCAACATTTAACATATTATCTTAACAACATAATGTGGTAGAATAGATAGAAATAAGGTAAAAATTCTGACAACTTTTCTTTCTTTCTCTTTTCTTCTTCTTTATTTTCATGATCACAATGATTGTTAAACTGGCAATTGATAAAATAAACAAATAGTAGTAATAATAAGTAGTATATGACTTGTTGATTAGTCTTCTCATCAATTTTTGTTGTTATTGTTGTTTTTTACATTATTTCTATACGATGTAATGACTAGTGACTTTTTGACCTTAAATGATTATTGTACAGAATGAACTGCTGTAGATAGATAGATAGATAAATAGGTAAGCAGATAGATACAGAAAACTAATATATTCATATAGTATACATTCATTATATTGTCATTTAAGTGAATTTTCAAAGCGTGTTACATCATGTTTTGATGTTGTTGTTGTTATTGTTGCTGCTGAAATAATGAATATTTGTTACGATTTATCGTAAGTGGTTTAAGGATTTTCATTTTATTTCTTGACATGTATATCTACCAACTGTGCTATTGAGTTTGGTAGTTTGGTTTATATCAGAAGGGGTTTTAGTGGAGATTTTAGAAATTTCACTAGTTGAAATCATGAGTCAATTGAAGTTAGACCACCACGGAAAACCTGGGAGCATTGGACGACCGTTTTGTTCTTGTATGCGACTCCTCTGCATTGCGCATCCACTATCCCACCCCCGCAGGATTCGAACCCAGGACCTATCAGTCTCGCGCGCGAGCGCCCAACCATTGGACCACTGAGCCGGCATCCAACGGTGTTAATGTCTAGCTTCAACCAATTCAGGAAATCGCGCCACCGTACAGCATTGTCTTCAGTGAGTTAATATCTCACGACAGACTTGGTTGAACTCCACTGATAACAGCTTCTCACTAGAAATCCAGAAGTGTCTCTTGAAGTCAGTCACTAGTGAACAGATGATTATTATCAGAAGTTTTGTAGAGATTTTAGAAATTTCACTGGTTGAAACCATGAGGAGTCCCATACCAGGACGAAACGGCCGCCCAGTACTTTCAGGTTTTCCATGGTGATCTAGCTTCAATTGACTCAGGATTTCAACCAGTGAAATCTCTAAAATCCCCATAAAGCCCCTTTTGACATGAATATTAGTACAAAGGGGCACCGAATACATATGCACCAGGCTAGTCACTTGATTTGTGTGTGGGCTATGATATTACCCGAGTGTCCAAACAGAAGTACGTGGTTTTCTTAGGGGGCCACACCCGGAGCCTTCGACCTAAAGATCTGATTCACAATGCAATGGAGCAACGTAAGGAGATGCAGTCACACGGTAGCCGGCGATCAACGATTAGTTCATACTCCATTTTTCCCTCAGTATATTGGGGCTCATGTGCACCATCGGTGTGGAATGAGGGTTTTCCAACTCCCCCAGGTGGACTCTCCATGTCCACCAACCCGGGAAAAGCGCCGGACAATCACTTTTCATCTCAATTTTGTAAAGAACAAACCCACCACAAGAAGGCAGTGAACAGCAGTTCCCTGGCAATGGCTATATACACGTGGCCATCTGAGAGCATTTCGAGAGGGAGAGCTGACTCTCCCTACTCCCGTACCAAGGCATTTGGGGGTGGGCTCATCTAAGGTTTTCAGATACCGCTGTGAACATATTTCTATGAACCTCTACAAACTCAATACTTCATATTTCCAACTTGATATATATATATATATATATATATATATATATATATATATATATATATATATATGCTGATGGATAGATAGATAAATAGATAAAACCTCTCTATTTTTAAAGCAAACTTGCATGATATTTAAGTTAGTAGATTTATGGTATGTTGACAAAATTCCTACATTTATCAATGAAGATTATAAATGGACACTTTATTCATGTTCTCCATATAATAGTTCGTATATTAATCACAAATATTTACCAAAAATGTATTCAGACTGCATGTTTATGTCAATTGAATAGGATTTATTGACCGATTAAGAGAACAGCAAAGAATAACATTACAACAAGCGGAATATTGTATAAACTATTTGGATGTAGAATTGATAGCCTTAAGTGTTATACATAAGTTGACTAGATAAAACTTACTCATGAAAACTTGAATCATTAACCTAATACCACTAATATACAAATGTTCGACAATAAAACAACTAGTTAGTACAGTACGTTAATTTTATTTGAGACAAAGACACCTAGTCACATACAAGTTGAACAAAACTGACTGGTTTACATTCATTTCGTATTGTTTGGAGGTATCTTCCCATTGTTGTTTAGGAATGCAATTGATCAGTCTCTAGTTGGTACATGTGCATCCTATGCGGATTGCATCGATATCGCTTTAAGTCACATGCATTATAAGAAAAGACGAATAGTGACTAACAGTGGAAGCCAGGATGCGCGTTTCATCTTATTTCGGACTCAATAGCTGGAAGTACCTGCATCCCAGAGTTAGTGTTCACTCCGAGACTCGAACCCAGTACCATTCGCTTCAAACGTCATCGCATTATCCACTTTCCTACTGGATCCTGATAGCTACTTGAAGTGCGATGGGGCGAAGTTTAAATTAGTCCCAAATAGGACGGGACGCGCGTCCTGGATTCCACTGCTAGCCACTGCCCATCCTTGCTTATGACTGGTTTGCCTTTAAAAATAAATATAAAATTTTGTTTAACTATATCATTGGTAGATAGTCTGATTAAAAGACCTATGCCATGTACTTTGTTCCACTGAATTAGTGAGTTACGCTATATTGAACATTACAAATGTCGTTGATTAATTTAAATCATTCTCCCGTACATCATTAATTGAAGGGGAAATTTTATTTGATAACAATCATATGGAAAAATACAATTTTCAGATCATGACTTCATTTCATTTCAAATTTTCTAAATCGTTATTTAAAACCATTATCGTAATGAAAGACAATTGATAAATCTTCTAAATGAATGCTTGAATATGTTTCTTACGCTCTTCTAATAATCTCAGGCTAAATCTACATGGCAACTTGAACACGAGAGAAATGGCATAAAGTATTAATAGAACGATATACTTCAAAACTATGCATAGAAAATTGGGGGGGGGGTATTTATAGTTTTTAAGATTATCTTAGGCTTCTAGAAGTTTCTGGAATCATATTAAACATAGTGGCCGGATAGGTAATCATACAATCAGAAATATGACACGTGACTCTGCATTTTCTAGGTGTTTCTGAGAGATTTCTGTCCAACGTTGATTGGTTAAATGTTTCCCAGCGTTTCAGTGTCCTTCTGAACTTTTTCGACGGATACTTTGTATCTCCATAACAATATTTGACTAGATGATTAATAAAGGTGGTTGAAATTTGAAATAAGTAATGCTATTTGAAAATAACTTCAGAAATCATAACTAAAGTGAACTACTAATTGCCTAGAATATGAAGAATAGTAAATTGAATTATGTAATAATTGTAGGAGATTTGAAACAATCAATTTTAAAATGGATGGAATAGTAATAAGCTGAGTATAAAGTGCATGTGGATAAGAATTAAATTTTTGGTTTAAATCAGGGACTGAGTGAAACTGGATAACTATTAAAAGCAGTATTAAAAGTACCGAATAAATGTCTCATCTTAGTGCTCAGTCCAAATTTCATCATGGATAAAGACATGACTTCCAGAATTTATAGTGATCGCGTAAATTTCACACCACTGAATCGGGTTTTAATAGTTTACAGGTCAAACTTAAGTCGATTTGCCATTGGTGGGTAACTGTCTAGATCCAAGTTGGACGAGTTCTATTAGTCATAGCTTCTCAGTAGAATTCCGAGAATTATCGCCTGAAGTTAGTTGTTAGTGTCGACATGACTGAAAGAAGTTAGAAATATGAACTTTTTGGCCTTAACTAAATGATGTAAAGGTTAAGTGATCCTCATGAATCTTTATGGTTCTGGTTCGTTCTTTGATGGATTTGCCAATGTACACTACTGTAGTTATAGTGATTTCCTTTTTTTAATGATTATTTAACTAATGTCGATTCATGACAAAAATAAAAAAATTCAACAATCTTTATAATTCACTTAGTATTGATTGCTTGTATCTTACTACTGTGATTATCAGAACTTAGTGGCTAAGTGGATAACATGGAGCTAACGGTAGTGGGTTAGAGTCTCAGAGTGAACATCAACTCTGGGATGCAGGTACATTCGGCTGAGGAGTCCCAAATAGGACAAAACGTGCTTCCTGGATTCCACTAATAGCCACCATCCATCTTTACTTATAAAGCTTGTTACTTCAGGTAATACTGAGGCAATCCGCACGGTATGCACAAACGCTAATCAGAGACTGATCAATTTCAGCCCTTAACATCAATGGGAAGATACAAGTAAACAACACAAAGTCAATGAAATCAAAAGTTTAAGATGATGGTTGAAAGTATTCAAAAGGACTACAATACCATCTTATCTCAACAGTTCAATTGCGAGCGGTGCGAATGTTTAACGTCAATCGATCCATGATCTTGCACAACCCTTCATCCATTGTTTGAGATGCATTACTATCTCACATCTGACACAAATCGGACTTCACTGGCCACGGGTTCTAACTAGAATTTCAGGAAATCCATCTTGAAGCTAGTCATTAGTGAGTATTTGATTACTATCAGTAGGGAGATTTGTAGAGATTGTAGTATTTACATAGTTAAATCCACGAGTCGATATAAGCTGGACCACTATTGAAAAGCTGAGAGAATCAGACAGCCGTTTCCTCCTGATACGGGACTTGTCAACATTGTTTATTCAAGCATTCATTCAGGATGGTGGATAAACACTGTTGACCAGTCCTATGCTGGTAAGCAACGACCGTCCAATGCTCCAGCAGTTCAATGGTGATGCACTTTACATTAAGTCGTCATTTCAACTGATTATTTTATTAAACATTTTACGGCTATAACATACATTCAGAAAGTCTTTAGAGTGAATAAATCGACATCTAAATTTGTGATGATGGGTAGGATATCTTTCAATCGTATAACTCATAATAAGCCTTAAAAAACCAATGGAGTACGTAAAACCACGAAGCTCCAACAAATTTCAGTACTCCGGTTGAGGAATACTTTTGATTTATGCAAACTCTTTACCCGTTGGTTGAAAGGTGAATTTGAAATTGCACAGTTATTTTAAGAGTTGCTCAAGTTCACCACTGTATTATACTTTTACTGTTAATGCATGCGAATTGTAATCAGAGCTTTGCCACAGACTGATGAGAGCTAGAAAACTTTTAAAATACAGATAATACTGAGCAACCATTATGTCTTTGTTTGAGAATCCTTAATGCTGAGCACTGATAACTTCATATGGGACTGAATTCACGATTTTTAAATGTTGGTCATAAATTGCCAAGTTGAAATCCAATGGTTCGTATTTTTAACTTCTATTGATTACATTTTAACGTAATATTATCTAATGTTATTAGTCCTAAAATTGCTTCATTCCTGGTATTGCTGAACTGTATCAGTAATTCAGTGATTCTTTATACCAGAACTCTTGGAAGATATAAGTTGAAATTAATTACTAACAGATTATCATTGGTACATACATTGAGGAAGGTTGCTCTTTAATTCCTCCTGTTTTTCAACTAATCCCTCAAATGATAATATTATTTCTTTTGATAAGTGAAATCTAAACTAATTCTGTCCTGAACAAACCAATGAAACAAACAGTTTGAAAATTTAAGTTTCTTATATTAATCTATGACAATGAATGTTAAAATAAGAACAATACTTGTGAAGTTCTAGCACGTTATCAACATAGATTCGAAGGAATCTTAATAATATTTATGTTTACATTATTTTCATAGTATATATATCACAGATTGATCCTAGTCAGATAGCCAATGAAAAATAGGAATCATTGCAGAACTGTTTTGTCTTATTATGTGATTGCACAATAGTGCACATGAAGAAAGCACGAAGGGGATCGAACCTAAGACCTTCAGTCACTTGGCAAATGCTGAATCTCTAGACTATTGCGCAGGTATTATGTATACTAGTGTTATTATTTGCAGGTTAACAAATATTGAATCAAGCGTTAGCTAATTTTCATCAGTATAGGGTTGTGGAGATTATTAAATTTTTGACTGAGATCATGAACCGATTGATGTTAGACCACCATTAAAAATCTGGAATCACTGGACGAACTTTTCGTCCTAGTATAGGCCCTGGGTTCGAATCCCACGAGCGGGATAGTGGATACACGCTGCTGAGAAGTCCCACGATAGGATGAAACGGCCGTCCGGTGCTTCCTGGTTAGCTAATTTATCAATTACCGTTTAAGTTTGTGTACTATATAAAACCTGACTTTGTAAGTGAATAACTACGCTCTCATTATTTTGACTAGAAATTTAAGTTTATGTCTAATATATAAAGCTCTTCTACTATATATAAAGCACAGTGTTACTGATAATCTCAGAATCTTCCAGTAGAAAAATGTGTCAGTTCTCCCAAAGTTATATTTTGTAGTTATTTTGTTCCCCCTCGTTTTTTTTCGTTACTTATTTATCCAATAATAATGAACACCATCAATTTGATGAATTCAATTAGCACAGCACTCTAATTCTTTTTATACATATTCTATCAATTTAAATGTTCTAACTAACTTTTGGTTCATTTTTTTTCTTCTTTCTATCTAACTTTCCCAATGTCCACATTTCCCTTAGTCTGTAAAATTTCTTCCCCTTTTCTGTGATTGACCTCTATTAGATGCTTACATCTCTTAGAGGTGATTTCCCTTCTTTACCGAAATCAAATCCACTCATATACATATACATATATTTTATGTACACAAATTGCATTACATATAATAGCACAATTTTCACTTTAGACACAATTAGAACAGTGCTAATGTATGCACCTATGCACACCCATACATACACATACGCACATACATGAACAGGTAGACACAATAATAATCACAACAATGGGAAAAAATAGAAAGTTATAGAGATAACAATAAACGATTGTTACTTTCTACACCAAAAAGCATCAGGATTAGTAGTAAAATTATTATTATTATTATTATTATTATTATCAGAAAAGTGAAATTCATTACAATCAAAGAGAAGTTTTGATTATTGACTATTAATATTATTTCAGTAGCATAAAACATGATTCAATCATTCAATTATCAATTATAGAATCGATTATATCTGGGATATTTTGAAATTTATGTATCATTATTATTGATATTAGTACATTTTAAGCGAGAGAGAGAGAGAGGGAAAACAACAAGAAAAAGAAAAAAAACAGGGAAATCAGTTCAAAGACAATATTTCTATGAAAAATTGAATGTATACAAACAGAAGAAACCTCATAAAAGTGAACATAGTAACATATCCCCAATAATAATAATAATGGTTTTCACACAAATTGGATGTTCCTCTTCATATAAAATGACAATATGTCCACGAAACCCATCCCCAACGACAATGTCTATAAATAATGATGTTATACATGTTGAAGATGGATTTTCAGTAAGTAATAAATAATTTCTTTTGTTATGAATGATACTTAAATATAATTATGTAGAAGTATTTATGAGATGGTGGCGAAGATTTGTAGTCCAGATGGATGATTTTGATGAAGTTTCGTTCTCAGATACAAAATTTGTGCTGATGATGTCGTTCAGAAGAACGATAAAAACTTCACGACCAAATCATCCAGATCAGAGAACAAAACTCCATCAGAAGTATTTATGAATATATACTGATTATCACATTTATGATCCCAGAGTGGACATCAACTCTGGAATGCAGATATATCTTGTTGATAAGTTCGAAATAGAACAAAACTTGCGTTGTGAATTCCAATGTTAGCCACTATCCATCTTTATTTATAAAGCTTGTTATTTAAAGCTATATCGAGGCAATCCGCACAGGAAGCATATATGCCAATTAGAGATTGATCAATTGAGCAGTTCTAAATAACAATGGGAAAATACAAGTGAATTTGACTCAAGGATTACTGTTCATTACATATGAAATAAGTGTGGTTATGAATATACTTTTTAGGAATCTTATATCTGACTCCAGTTATATCGTATGAATGAGTGTTATTGAAATATACATGTTGTCATATCCTCGTATATAATCATTGACTTGAATCGCGTTGGTGAATAATAGAATTAAATAAGCTAAATACGAGAATAGATTTCGAATAGGTAATCAGAAAGACGGAGCGTAGGAAATGAAGAAAGCGAAGCAAACTGACACGCAGTGGAGAAATCGTGTGAGTCAACTCAATTTAATTAAGGGTTAATTGATATTTAAGTTACAAGGATGTGATGAGTAAAATAAGAAATGTACACATATACGCTCACATAAAAACAAACAAAGTTGGCAAGCGAATAATTAAGATGTAAATGTAAACCGACAAAATGAATAAATTGCTCTGCCCAGAAGTTAGAATAAGCTACGTGGGTTTAACATAGTAACCAACCACTACAACTTTTTTTGTTTTATTCTAATAAGTAGAAAATTTGTATATTCTGACATTTTGTGAGTTAATGTGAATATTTACTTAGAAGAAGTGGCTTACATTAAGTCATGAAACAACACCAATATAATCTTTCTACTCATTAGGATATAACAAAAGATGTATATTGATTATTAATTTTCGTTGACCACCATGGAAAACGTGGCAGCACTCTGTTGTGGGACTTCTTAACAGTTCTAGTTAGAAGCAGTGACAAGCGTAGTTCAACCGGGTATAGTGTGAGATAGTAACTCATTGATGACAGAGGTGAATGTGTCACTCAATTTAGTGGATTAGTTAAAGTTAGACAAAAACACCGTTGGATGCCGGCCAGCTCAATGGTCTAAATTTTAGGAGTTCGCGCGCGATACTGATAGGGTGATGATTAGTAGCAAAATCCAGGATGTGTGTTTTGTCCCATTTGGGACTCTTCAGCTGGATGTATCTGAATCCTAGGTTTGGTGTTCGCCCGAGACTCGAACCCAGTGCCGTTCGCTTCAAACGACTCAGTAGCTAAGTGGATAACGTGAAGGCGTTTGAAGCGAACAGTATTGGGTCCGAGTCTCAATCTGATTATCAACTCTGGGATTCAGGCAAATCCAGCTGACGAGTCCCAAATGCTTGTCCTGGATTCCACCGCTAGCTATTATCTATCTTTGCTTACAAATATTTGTAATTTTTTTCATCCGAATATCATGAGTGTTTATCTCAAATTTGAAAATGAAAACTTCCTTAATTAACCTTCCAACATGAAATAACATAAAACACTTTTGTTCTTTTTTATTAAAATGTCATGGACACATCAAAGTATTCATGTAGTGTGAGTTATTTAATGCCGTTACGTAACATCTATCTGTTTATTTAATCATAATAGGCATAAATTGTTGTTGGATTGTGTATCTTTTCTTTGGATAAGTCAACGAGCAAGAGCTTAAGAATAAAGGCGTTTAATAGAGAAAAGAAAACTACTGATCTCATAACAAAGGTAATGTATATAATATCATGAATGGGATAATGTATTACAAGTCCATAGTGGTTCTCTTCAGACTGTTGTTTATGAATGGTCTAAGAGGTGAAATGAAATCTTACTACAGTGTACATACATAGTGAAAACATTTTATAAAAATTTTCACAGGTTGAAATCACGAGTCAGTTGAAGCTAGACCACCATGGAAAACCTGGAAGCACTGGACGGCCGTCTCGTCCTAGTATGGGACTCCTCAACAGCGCGCATCCACGAACCCGCCTCCTGCGGGATTCGAACCCAGGACCTACTGGTTTCGCGCGCGAGCCAGCATCCAATGGTGTTAATGTCTAACCTCAACCAATCCACGAAGTTGTGTCATCGAACACCATTGTCTTCAGTGAGCTGATATCTCACAACAGACCTGGTTGAACTCCACTGGTGACGGCTTCTCACTAGAACTCCAGGAGGTTCTCCTGAAGTCAGTCACTAGTGAGCAGATGATTATTATCAGAATGAGTTTTGTGGAGATTTTAGTAAATTTCACTGGTTGAAATCATGAGTCAATTGAAGCTAGATCAATGAAACGGCCGTCCAGTGCTTCCAGGTTTTCAATGGTGGTCTAGCTTCAACTGACTCATGATTTCAACCTGTGAAATTTACTAAAATCTCCACAAAACTCATTCTGATAAAAAAATTTTCTTCCAATAAACGAATGAATAGCATTACTACACCCTAAGAAATATGTGTTATTCATTGAGCCATGTTATTACTTTGGGGGGGGAAGAGAATTTGTGTATCTCCCTCTCTTTTTACAAATAAAAAATTTTCTTGACTAAATGTCTCTCCCATCATTTACAATGAATGAATCTATTTTGATATACTATTCTCCCTTTGGTGTAATTATTACATTAGCCTACTGTGTATTGACAATGTAGATACACTTCTGAAGGATAAATTAAACGTTAGATGTTTCCCACAATAATATTAGATCAGTGTAAACGATAATTTGAGAATTTACATGAATTTTATGGTTATCTAATCGAACTAAAGAAGTAAACAAATACAGCATTACTACTAAATATTCAATTGTCTGTATGTATCTCAGTTTTACAGGAGGTCAGTTGCCGACAGAATAGCTTAATGGTAACATCACAAAATGTGAAGTCGAGTTAAGTTAGTTCGAAACCCATATAAAATTTCAATATTGTACAGACAATATCAAGTTATTTATACTAGTGGTCACATTGTAACTGGATTGATAAAATTTAATTAGGATTAAGTACTAAAACAAACATAACATCGGTCATTACCTAGTAGTCGATCATTCACATTATCTAAAGTTTGTTGTCCATGAATTTCCCATAGAAAATTACATTTAACTAATTCGTATTAACCTTGAGTTTAAATGAAACTATCATTTTTAAAAGTAATACTGTTTACTGGTTAAAAGAGGACGTTTCCACAAATCCTCATACTGATAATAATTATATGCTCACTAGTGACAAACTTCAAGATGGATTTCCTGAAATTCTAATGAGAATCCGTGACCAATGGAGTCCAATCCGTGTCGACTGTGGGATAGTTACCCACATGAGATAATGGATGAAGTGTTGTGAAAGATCATGGATCGACTGAAGTTAGACATTTACACCATTCGATGCCAGTTCAGTAGTCTAGATGTTAAGCGTTCACGCGTGAGACCGAAGTTGCTGGATTTGAGTTCCGCGTGTGGGATGTGTTCATACTAGGACGAGCTTGCCATCTAATGCTTCACAGTTTCCAATAGTGATCTAGCTTAGATCAACTCGTAGAGTCTACTGCGAAGATAATAAATATATTTTTAAAAAAAGAAACAGATGACTTTAAGTAGATCAAGGGCTTTAATATGACCTATAAAGACTGAGAGAATACTCGAAAACCAGATTGAACGTCATTTTTTTTATGTTATTAAAAACGGAACATCCTCTCTTAAATGGCGGGATATTTTTTTCAATGAACTGAATTCCGAGAAGTCTATGGTTAATATTAAATTGAACCAGATTGACAGTTTAAGAACTTGACTTCTGATGACTCCCATGAATGTTAAAGGAATGAAACTAGTATAATTGGGAAATGTTTATTACCCCAGTTAGCATATATACTGAACAGAATTATTCTCTTAACAGACTTTTAGGTATGTATCATATTACATAAGAGATGTTAGTTAAACCGATTAAAGTCATATAAGACATAAGTAAGAGTAGAATATAACATATAAATTAAGAAATCAAATTACATCATACTGTAGTGAACAGAACATGGGTTGGGACAAAATTACAATTACTTGGTAAAATAGAAGAACCATACTATAATACTTAATTTGCAAAATGTTCAATAATTGTCTCGAACTTCGTTGTTCTTGCATTTCCATACTAATTGCCTTCTATTCCCGCTCTCCCTTTCTTGATCTTCCCCATCTTCTGCTGCCAAACATTACATTCCTGACTCGCGTCATATACTACTTATATCAATATAAGTAGCACACACCACAATATTACTATTGACTAAGTAACATTGAAGAGTTAGATTTTAAAAATTCCTTTAACAATATCCTAAAATAAAGCTCTGTAAATAAACAACAACCTATTGTTACTTAGCTCACAAAATATACTTCATTTATTATTTAACCCTTAAATAACATGTCTCAATATCCAAAAAACGGCTTAGTATTTTGTAAATATCGGTTTATTTCAATGAAATTAAACCATATTTGGAATGATACTAATGTCATCAGTAACACGTTATATATTCTAAATTAAGCACTGAATGTTAATTAAGTGAGTTGAAGGTAATGCATATATCGTAGCCATTAAGATCCTCTTTACTGAAGTATCTAATTTTCAGCGGTTGTTCAGTGAAATATAGTCAGTAATCAAAGCCAAAACCTTGAAAGACCATTTATATCATTAACAATGAATTTCTAAAAGCCAAAAATAGTCTATATATATATTTTTTTCTTCATGTCACTGTTTTTTAGTTCCTCACATCTAAATTCAATCTTGCCAGAACTTACTTACTTACGCCTGTTACTCCTCGTGAAGGAGCATAGGCCGCTCACCAGCATTCTCCATCCAACCCTGTCCTGGGCAATCCTTTCTTCTCCTTCCAGTTGTAATTCATCCTTTTCATATCTGCTTCTATTATCCGACGTAATGTGTTCTTTGGTCTTCTTCTTTTCCGCTTCCCTTCAGGATTCCAAGTTAGGGCTTGCCTCGTGATGAAGTTTGCCAGAACTTAGTTCATTTACGCAAATTTAATGGTTTTTTTTTCACATTCTCCCTACCCCCATCCACTTGTTGTATCATAATTAATTTCACTTTTTTTCTCGCTCTCTCTTTAAAAATTGTTTCATATCACTCTTTATTTCCTTTTTAGTAAATTGTCGAAACAATAAAAAATGTTTCATTACTGTATTTTGAATACAATACAATACACACACACACAGATGCACACAAGCGTATATACTTATGCAGATGTGCACACACACATACCTACGGTTAGACACAAATTGAACCAAACTACTTTCCACTTTACGAGTAATTTATTCCGTCTTTATTATTATTATTATTATTATTATTATTATTATTATTACTGGTATCATCATTGAGAAGATATTTAACTAGTTACATATAATTTTTAATGTGTATATTTGGGCACAAAAACGAAGTCATAAAAACCAGTACTTATATTGTTTCTTCACTTACATATCTAAGTAGTATTAATAAGTAGTACATTACAATGTAAGAGTTATATAGATCAGTTCATATCTTTAATTCTAAGATAATAATTCGTTTCTCTTTTCAAATGTTCCAGTTTTTGCACACACACACACACAAGCATAAATTATCATAAATAGTATGTTAATTTCTATTTAATGACATATGAGAAAAAATGCTTGTGTGTTGTATGTATGTGTTATTGTATTTGTTTTAACTATATTCAGTGGTAATAATGTGATACAACATTTCAAAGATATTTACATCATGAAATGGATACCCAGTTAAACATTGAAAAAAATACAATTAACATTGAATAAGTTTTTTATTATCAGAAAGGGTTTGTGGAGATTTTAGAAATTTCACAGATTGAAATCATGAGTCAATTGAAGCTAAAATCTCCACAAACCCCTTCTGATAATAATCAACTGCTCACTAGTGACTGACTTCAAGAGATACTCTTGGAGTTCTAGTGGGAAGTCGTTATTAGTGGAGTTCAACCGGTCTGTTGTGAGATAACAACTCACTGAAGACAATGGTGTACGGTGGCGCTACTTCGTGGATTGGTTGAATTTAGACATTAACACCGTTGGGTGCCGGCTCAATGGTCTAGTGGTTAAGTGCTCGTGCGCGAAACCAGTAGGTCTTGGGTTCGAATCCCGCGGGGTGCGGGATCGTGGATGCGCGCTGTTGAGGAGTCCCATACTAGGACGAGACGGCCGTCCAGTGCTCCCAGGTTTTTCATGGTGGTCTAGCTTCAACTGACTCATGATTTCAATCTGTGAAATTTTTATTCCAAGTAATTCGGATTTATTCTTGAATCATTTAGGATCTGGTTTAACAAATTTCAACTTAATGATGTATTGTGTCAATGTATAAAATGTAGGAATAGTTTTCGGTGAGACTATAATTTATGGACGACCTTTGATCGACGCTGAATTGATCTTGAGAGTGAACAACTACTAAGTAGGACTAAATGAGGGTTATAAAGCAGTTAGAATTCCCATTTACAGTTGATAGTTAGGACTAAAAATTAGATTTAGGGTTTTCATCACAAACTGACATCAGTTATAATGCCAACACTCTATTTAGCCAATGTATAGGTGAATTCCGCGCCCAAATTCGTGACTCGTTATCTCATATCTGATTGGTTCATCCATAAATTATAGTCTCGCCTAGTTTTCGTATAGTTTTCTTGTGAGACGGAATCGTGGATGAGTATTACTGAGGAGTCCCATACTAGGACGAAACGGCTGTCCAGTGCTTCCAAGTTTTTATTTTCATTGTGATCTAACTTCAATTAAATCATGAACTCAACTTTTAAACTCTACAAAATCCCTCTTTGATTGAAATAATAACTGAAAAGATGCATTATTGAGTGAACTTTTTTCACTCTTTACCGATTCGTAAATTATGGACTATATGGTTTTATAGTTATAGGTGTTATTCAGGTTATCAGATTGAAGTAACTACATAAAGGAATTCTAGCCTACGATTTATTAATTGAATTCTGAGTGTTTTAATCACCAAATATCAGGCCGAATTTGTAAGAATATCTTTAAACAATTGAAATTTCATTACACCTATACAGCTGTGGTGTATAAATATCTTATAGTAGTATGTGACACTAATCGAAAGTGGAATGCATGGTAGCAGATAGTTGGAAAGATAGAATGGAAGAGAACATTAATAGAGAATCATTGGTATGAAAATGAAAGAACAATAAAGTCTGAGACAATTAATGTAGGATTGAAAGTATAGTTTTTTACATTTCACCATCCTTTGTGTGAAGATACGTTGGTCATCTGTACTTGTGTTTTCGTCCTCTACACGATAGCTTATTTTGAAGCGTTCAACATGAATATTATCTGAAGTTCGTAGAAGATAATTTGATCACGCAATGTGACCATGATTTATCAAGAACACAGAGAAGTTAGTATTTAAACAAAGGATTTTCAGTAGAAATCAATAAATTGTGATTCTAATTAAATGAAGAATAAAATCGATCAAATGCAATGAGTTTATCATGTTCAGAGAAGACAGTCATTTTTACTTTATTTAAATGAGTAATGTGGAACTTTGGCACATATGTGCATTAGTTCAAGTTCTATTACCACATCATCACTTACTTATTACGTTGGCCAGACACTATCAGCAACAACCTACTGTGGGAGAGAATAAACCAGATCCCAGCGGAGGAAGAAATTAGGAAGAAGAGCTGGAAGTGGATATAACACATGTTGAGGAAAGCATCCAACCGCGTCACAAGGCAAGCCCTCACCTGGAACTCTCAAGACCAAAGGAGAAGAGGAAGATTAAAGAACACATTAGACCGAGAAGTGAAGACAGGCAGCTAGTTGAAATTCTAAAATCAAATACCGAGGTAGTAATAGTAATTACAGGAACAGTGATATTGAAGAATATAATATTTATAATATATATTTATATGTGATTCGAGAAAATAGAATGAACCCGCCGAATAAATGATATAGAATGAGTTCGGCATTCAGAATCTAATTAAACACAAGTGAAAACCGTTAGAATCAACTCTAAAATATATCTCGCAACGTTGGGAACTTGTTGATATACACTGACTAGGTCGTAGCCATAGTCGTAGTTAAGCGCGTTATCCATTGCACCACTGGACCCTGACTAAGAATACTATGTAAATACTGTTTATACCGATTCACATTCACAGAATTTGATTATTTGTGGATAATTCATTTGTAAATAATAAAATCTTTCCGCTATTGACTTTAAGGATTGAAACAGATAAATGACTTTTAACATTTGTTTATCCTTTGTAAATTATCGCTACGTGAATATATAGTCATTAGTTTTTAAAACGGTCGGGTAATGGACAGCAATGATTTCCATTACAAATGTTTCGGCCTATTTGAACTCGTCAGCTGGATGTGTCTGAATCCCATTGCTGACACGTACTCCTGAATTGTAACTTAACATATTTTGCTTCAGATATCCGGGGTGTTATCTAGGCACTAACTTGTTTAATGTGTATAAAAGCAATTGTACACCATTACTAACTGAGTACCAATTTAAATAATGTTTATCATTACTTCTATACAAACTCACCGTTTGTATTAAACGAATACTAAATCCAACAATAATCTTTTTCAAATCTCTGAAATAACAGATTAAACTGTTAAGATGGTGAGAAAGAATGTTTGTAGTTCAGATGAACAATTCAGGCAAAGTTTTGTTATCTGGGCTGAATGATTTAATTTGTTATGAAAGTTCCACGACTAAATCATTCAGCTCAAAGAACAAAGAACTTTAACTAAAAATTAAACCGTATGACTAACTTTAAACAGTAAAAACTTCCACTAATTACCTATTAATAAAGATGCAGATAGATCATTATAATCAGTGAAGGGTTTTGTGGAGATTGTAGTAATTTTAATAATTGAATTCATGAGTTCATTGAATCTAGACCAGCATGGAAAACGTGAACGCACTAGACGACCGTTTCATCAACACCATAAGATGCCGGCCAGCTCAGTAGTCTTGTATGTTCTTCGGCTTCCCTCATTTCCGTTTCCATTCAAGATCTCAAGTTAGCGCTTGCCTCGTGATGCAGTTTGGTGATTTCCACCTGTAACTCTTTTAGGGTTACTGCCGGTCTCAATTGCCGGTAAAGGAGGAGGATCGAGCATGTAAACCATTATATGCAACTCATTAATATCTAGTTCAATTGCTTTGCCATGAAACCTGATGGTTCAATGTTCACTCCATTGTAAGTTCATGATTATACACAGTTGGGGATTTGTGCATCAGAATGACAAAGCTGTCTAGTGCTTATTACTTTTCAGTGTTTTTGTAACTAATCTCACTCTGTAATGTAGGCTATCAAAGAATTTCAGGAAATATAAACTACTAACAGATTAATTGATTATTGTCAGTAGTAAATAATAATGAATGTATTAATGCATTAATATTGTTATTTTAAAAACAGAAGGTTCTAAAACAACTGTACTACTTTATATGACTACATTTCAAAGCAATGAAATGGAAACAGAAAGCATTCTATGATAACACTATACTATCCAAATGAACCGCAAAAAATAAACTCATAAACCGACTCATGATCACAATCTCCACAAACCACCATTCGAATAAAATAATTATCATGTGCTCACTAGTGACTGTTGAAAAGCCGTGACATGTTGAGTCCGATACGTGTCAGATGTGAAATAGGTATCTATCTCAGAAAATGGGTGAATGGTTGCGCAAGATCATCGATCGATTGAAGTTATACATTATCACAGTTGGATACCAGCTCAGCGCATCAGGCCGAAGGTTTTGGGTTCAAGTCCCTGTGTGCGAAATCGTGGATTCTCACTGGTAAAAAGTCCTATACTAGAATGAAATAGTCGTCCAGCGTTTTCAGGTTTTCATTGGTGGTCCTATAATAAATCAACTCATGAATTCAACTATTAAAAACTCATAACTTATATGTAAAGCGTGTGTTGTAGTAGTAGTAGTGGTAGTAGTAGTAGTAGTAGTAGTAGTAGTAGTAATAGTAGACGCCATTTTTAAAACTATATCAGTAAATATACCGAACAATAAATTTCCATTCATAACTTAATGCATATATCCCCTTAATACGATTTACAAACAGTAATATAATAGTATATTAAATATCTTTATATGTCCAACTAATGTTCCCATCAAGTTCAGTTTCTAAAAGAAAATTATCCATGCATAAAATAACTTCATTTTTATTTGGATCTACTGTAGACAATAATAATAATAATAATCCTATTCAATTCTTATGAATATGATCCCAAATAAATAACAATTGGATCTTTAATGAAAAGTTAATAAGTACAAAACATAGCCAGCTGAAAACTATACTTTGCATATTTTATTATATAGATAGATAGTCATGTCTATATTAGCTTATCATTTAATGAAGGTGTTTTATTTTATGCATATTGTTTATGAAGTTAAATTGAATACCGAGTAAGCCATAGTATATATAAAGGGGGTAAAAAGGGAGACAACGTGCATGCATGCGTGTGTGTGTGTGTATGCATGTATGTGGGGAGGGGTGTATATGTATGTGTGTATGAAAAGTGGAAATACATCCATTTAACACAAGAATGCATATTTATTTATTTATTTATTTCGTTGGAAAAAAAAATTATAAAATCTAAAACGAAAAAACAAGAGAAAAATTTTTTAAAAAAAAAAGAGAAAAAAAGAAAAAAAGAGAATATCGAAATTCTATATCTTTTCAGTTTTTTCCAAATCATGAATGATTTATGAACTTAGTTGAATAGGTTTATACATGATGAATATATTTATATTATTCACTAATTTATATAAATTCTTGTGGCTTTACAATGTTAGAACAATAGATGATAATATAAGTGAATTGATTTAGATTGTTTCGAAGTAAAAGAATTATGAACCACTCTCTCCCTATAGTCACTTCTAAATGACATAATTTATTGATATGAGATGGGGTTTTGTGAATATTATAGACCTTTCAATAGTTGAGATCATGAGTCAATTGAAGTTAGTGATCTAGTGGTTAAACCGTCAGGCGCGAGATTGATATATTCTAGGTTTGAATCTTGCGAGGCGAGGTCGTAGATGTACACTGTTGAGAAGCCGCACAATGGGACGAAACGGCCGTCTAGTGCTTTCAGGTTTTTAATAGTGGTCTGACTTCAAATGACTCATGATCTCAACTATTAACATTACATAAATATTAGTTTGTTGTAAACTGTTTATCTGTCCGTTTTTCTTTTTAAACATGAAACTATCATCATGAAGGATTTCATCATTATTATTATTATTTATCATAAACATTGAAATATTATCTATTCTATTGTTTGGTTAGTTTTATATGTTGGTTCAGACTTATTGGTTAGGGAATCTTTTGCAATTTACCATTTGATATATGAATAAACCTAATGATAATGACTCAAATTTAAAAAACCAGTTGATCTAATTTTAACCTGGAAGCACTTGATGGCTAGGTTGTCCTAGTATATGATCAAAATTCTCCGTACAACCCTTTCCTGGGAAGTCCTTTTCAATTGTTTCCAGCTGCTATTCATCCTATTCATGTCTGCTTCTGATTCCACATGTGGTGTGTTCTTCGGCCTTCCTCTCTTCCATTTCGTTTCAGGATTCCAGGTAATCACTACAACTTGGTGATTTCCGTAATGTATGTTTTATCCATTTTCAACGCCTTTTCCCAATTTCATCTTCAGTTTGAAGCTGGTTTGTTTTCTTCCACCGTAGGCTGTAAGTGATGTTATTAAGTTAACTGACGTTGAATATCTTGCATGAACACCTTTTTTTAAAAAGGTAAATGTGCCTTTTTGATGATGGCTATAAAAGTCCTTCAATTTTAAACCCCATATAGTAGAACTGTCTTGATGTTCATATTAAAGATTCTGACTTTCATATTAATTGATACTTGTTTAAGTTCCATATGTTATTCAATTGTAAGAATATTGTCCTTGCTTTACCAATCCTTACCTTCATATTTTTATCAGATCCTTTGCTTGAAACTTTTTTAACGTTACTGCTTCCATCAAACCCAGGTAAAGCAGGAGAGTTAAGTATAAAGTCATCAAACCCATCTCATAGTAAACAACTTTGCTAAAAAAAAACCCAAACATTTACCATAATCGACTCATATACTTGATATTAAGCCTTTAATTTAAGTGTAACTATTACTAATTCAATCATCTTACTTAGATAAACATAAAAAAATTTCCATTCTATTCATTTAACCTTTCAATTACTATTTCATATAAATGTACTCTCTAATGAAATATTGTTAATCTATACTTGACCAGCGAGAAAAAAGTAAAAAGAAAAATAAAGTAATTCCTGCTGATGTATTGAGTTTTTTGTTTCTAAGAACAAACAAACCAACAAATTGTATACGGATAAAGTGACTCTTTTAACTTAGTTGTTATATAATCATTTATCCATTGCAAACAACTGTTCAATGTTTTTCTAAATGAAAGAAAAATTTAATTATTTCCTTGAATACTATTCAATCATAATGAATAATAACAGTAAAAGTACTAATAATGATACTAGTAATAATGGTAATAATAATAGCAATAATAGTAATGGTAATAATATTCACTCATTAATAATAACAATAATAATAGTAACAGTGGTAAGGGTAATAATAATAATAATGGTAATAACGGTGATAACAGTAATAATAATAATAATGGTAATAATAGTAATAGTAATGGTACTAATAATAGTACTACCATTAATAATAATGGTAATAATAATAGTAATGGTAATAATATTCACTCATTAACAATAATAATGATAATAATGGTAATAGTAATAATAATAATTTTACTTTTTAGTAGATTAATTAATAGCGCTTTGTCTTACCTCACCACATGTTGAGAATTTTTAATTATATTCTACTATTGAAGGATAAAAATAATGTTACATTCAAATTCTTAAGATAATGGAAGATTTACTTTTAAGATGGTGGTTGAAGTTAGTTAACAGGAAACTTTAGATCTAGGTTTCGTGCTGTCTAGCACTCGTCAGCATGATGTACCTAGAATCTTGAGGGAACAGATACTCCCTGACGGATTCGATTCCATGTCACACAGCTTCACAGTCAGAGACGTTACCACTGAGCTATCCGGGCCGTGACTGATCTTCTGCAGGACTGAGATGTATTTACAATTGATTGATCATTAGGTGGTGGTCAATGTCATACGTGTCAGGTCCTTCTTAGTGCAGATTGAATCTTATCGACCAACCACCATCTTATCTCAATATTGTGTGTGCAATGTCGAATCATCTAAACTAATGGCCACTTTGTAACTTGGTTGATAGGATTCGATCTACACCAAGAAGGACCTGACATACATGACACTGACCACCACCCAGTGATCAATCAATTGTAAGGTTTACTTTTATTCATCAAATGGTATATGTTAGATTTATGTGAAAACTATTTTTTATGTTTTTGAAATAATCTTAGTGATTAAAATTTAAATGATTTTAGCGTTTCATCCAACAGACTTCTTCAGGATAATAATTAAAATCAAGATTATCGATTGCCGAGATATAATTTATAAATATATGATCGATAAATATTCTAAGTACCCAAGTCCTAATGTTGTTTCATCAACTTAGACAAACTGATTTAATGGTGTAGTGAACGAGAAAACAAGTGAGAAAAATCGAATGTATTGGAATAAAACATTACAGAATCATTTAGTAAAATCTGAGATCCATACAGTAATTACTTCATTCGCAAAATGTTAATCAATCGTCTCAGATTTCACTGTTCTTTCGTTTTCATACCAATCATTCTCTGTGTTTGTTCTCTTTTCTTTGATCTTCTTAACATTCTGCTGTCAGGCATTTCACTTCCGATTGATGATACATACTACTGATATCTGTCAACATCAGTAGTACACAACACAATAGATATTTGTTATCGCTTTGATTACTGTAAGCAACAAATTCATTATCATAAACTAAATTTCATTCAAATTAATTACAAATTATTATTTACAGATGAAAATAATGAAAAAAAGATCTATGACTGAGTATTTACTAAAACTAATGAGTGTCAAAACCGTCTAGTCATTTAGTGCTGACTGAGTTTTATCAATCAACTTCCATTGTGTTCACTAGTCAAGATTTTTGGTGCTCTTGCTACAAATGTCCACCAGCCCGTTATTATGTTTAGGGTTTTCTACTGACCATCTCTAAGCACCAAACAACTTTAACCCATATGTTCATCAATCCCAATGGAACTAATTTTATCCACTATTCATTTTTCGAGTAATACACTTTAATAAGAACAGCAATGTGATTTTTCCTAACAAAGATATATTAATGTCTAAACAATGGATTATCATGAGTCGTTCAATATTAGACCACTATTGAAAGCGTGGAAGCAATAAACTGACACTTTGTCCTAGCGTGGGTCTCCTCAATAGTGTTCATCACAAATCTCACATGCGTAACTGGAACCCAGAACCTTTTGTCTCATACGCGAACGCTTAACTTGAACCACTATCCAATGGTGCAAATGTGTAACCTCAACCAATCCGCGATATTACGCAACTATCTTATTCATACAGCAATTGATACAATATAGGTTTAAACTGATTAACTGTATGCCAGGATAGTAATGTTATTAGTCAAATGTTATTAGTAAATTTTAAATAAAAATGTCTTGTAAAACCTGACGTCTATAAGTATGTATTATCTTTTTCAAATACAACTAATGAATATGAGAATCAATCTTCGATCGAAAAACAATAAATTGCTTTCATTAAAACGCCTAGTTCCTAAATAATATTCACTAGCTCACTTCTCTTTAAAATTCAAACTGATAATGTAGCCCATAAAAAAACACAATGAAAGCTTCACAATTACCCATTTAGTTACTCAGAAACTATGCAATGCCCTTGAACATTTTCGCTAGTAATATATATAATTTATTTATTTAAACATAAACATTGATACAAGGAGGCACCAAACAGATATGCGTCACATAAATTATTCGATTGGTGTGAGAGCTGGGATACTGTCCGGGTGCTCAAACCGAAGCAGATGGTTTTCTTAGGGGGCCACATCCAGAGCTTTCAATCTAAAGGTCTGATCCACACGGCAGTGGAGCAACGTAAGGAGATGCAGTCCCATGGTAGCCGATGGCCACCGATTAGTTCATAAGCCACTTGTTCCTTCAAGATCATTGAGTCCATGTGCACTATTGGTTCGGAATCAGGATGTTCCAACTCCCCTAAGTGGACCCATTGTATCTACTAACGCATTTAAAGCACTGGACATTCACTTTTCATCCTCTCAATTTCGTAAACAACATCGTGGCACGATAAGGCAGTGAGTAGGACTTCCCTGGCAGTGGTTGCGTGCACGTGGCCATTTGAGAGCATTTTGAGAGAGTGAGCTGACCCTCCCCACTCTCGGACGTACTAGGGCGTTTGAGGACACATATATATAAATTAAATTAATCAAAAACACGTATTCCGTAGCCAGTTTTCTGCTTGAATACAATTCATATTCCAGCAATTTTGGTAACTATCAGTCGACCGATACTTGTGTAAACAGACATACATATATACGTTAAATCATTACTGTTATTTGAAGTAATAATAATAATAGTGATAATAGAAACAACAGTATCAATCCAATGATAAATGGTTGTCAATAAATTGATCCACTGATTGTGTTATTGTGTTTCTACATACATTCTCGTGTATTTGTATACACATATATATATATATGGGTCTTTCGATGCTTCAAAGCATCTTTCAACTTATATCTTATTATCTATACATAAATATGTACATTATATATTCTTTATATTCTAACAAATAATGACGAATTACTTTTTCTTCTTTTTCTTTTTCCTCTTCTTCCCAATAATCCCATTTATTTCATTTTAAATATACCGCATTAGGCATTTATTTTTAGCGGGAAAACAAAATATAAAAGAAAACACACAATAGGTTTCTTTTGTTATTTTAGAAAAAGAAATGTCACTAAACTCATTTGATATACATTTTTAGTACGAATTATTTTTCCCACTCTCACTCTCCCTCTCCCTCTCCCTCTCGCTCTCGCTCTCACTCTCACTATCCAACCACAACTTCTCTGTTATCTTTATTCTCTCTTATTGTCCGTTTGTTTATTTGAATTTTTGTTTTCGCTATTTTTCTTTTTTTCTTTATTTTTTTTTAAAAAAGAAAAATGGTTCAATATTCATTTGAAGTTGTTTTGTTATGTTCAGCGTAAAATAAACCAGTTTAAAAGAATAAGATTAGTGTTTTTTTCTCTACTTTTTCTACACATTTTGAAAAATAGATTAATTTATAATAAATAAAATAATAATCGATTAATTTGTGCCAAAAAAGAAAAAAAGGAAAGAAAAGAAATTCATAACCATCTAATGAAATGATTGTCCAGTACTTTCAGAATTTCCATAATGATCTAGCCTTAATTGATTCATGAATTCAATTATTAAAAAATTATTAAACATCACAATATCCCCTTTCTGAAATGTATTTCAACAGTTGAGATCATGAGTCAATTGAAGCTAGACCACTATGGAAGGTCTAGAGGCACTGTACAGCCGTTTCGTCCTATTGTGGCACTCCTCATCAGTGCGCATCCACGGTCCCGCACCCCGCGGGATTCCAACCCAGGACCTATTAGTCTCGCGCCTGGCGCTTAACAAACTAGACCACTGGGCCAGCATCCAGCGGTGTTAATAACTAACTTCAACTAATCCATGAAATTGAGCGACACATCCACCATTGTCATCAGTGAGTTACTACTTCACAACTGACCCGGTTGAACTCCACTGGTCACTGCTTCTCACTAGAACTCTAGGATATATCTCTTGAAGCCAGTTACAACTGAGCATATGTTGATTAGTATCAGAAGGGGGTTTGTGGAGGTTGTAGCAATTTTAGTAGTTGAAACCATGAGTCGATTTAAGCTAGATCATCATTAAAAAGATTATGGATTAATTAAAGTTAGACATTAACACTGTTGGATGCCGACTCAGTGGTCGGAAGGTTAAGCGTTCACGTGAGAGACCGAAGCTCCCCGGTTCGAACCCCGTATGCGGGATGCATGTGGATGCATACTACTGAGGAGACTCATACTAGGAAGAGACAGACGTCTAGAGCCTTTAAGTTTTCGGTGATGATCTATCTTAGATCGAATCATGAATTCATTTAGTTAAATTACTACAATCTCCACAAACCCTAATTCTGATAATATTTCTATTATCACCAGTAAGTAAGTGAACACTCTCGAATACATATCATACATCACAGAAACACTGTATATGCATATAAATAAGATACTCTTGTTATGTCTCATTTAGTTGTGGCTTTAATTAATGTTTTTTTTTGTAGTAGTAGTATTATTCAGTACTTTTGATAGTCTTTCCGTTCATTTAGTAAATGGGCTCTGTATATTAAAGTGTAATACTCACTAAAGATTTTCTTTTACTTTCAAACTTATACATCATTAGGGTTTTTCAACCGAATCGTCAAGTTGCGCTACAATGAATATTCATATTCATAGCAAATGACAGAAAACGAACCTCGTTGAGAAATCTATTCAGTATTTTTGAATGGGTTCTTTTTCTCCATAGTTGTGAGAAATGAAGAAATCCAACTAATTAAAATCTAAATAATTCATTTATATTGGATAGTCAAGTCTGTGTAACCCCATTTTTTACGATTCCTTAAAAACTGGAAGATATCTGATTGTGTCATCTTCTCAGTGTATGAAGTTAACAAGGCACTCAAGATATTTGTTTTAATGGATCGATAACTAATGGATAATCGAAGACCAAATGACACAAGATAATTGTTTCGTCCTAATTGACGACTCTTTATCATTAGGCTTCTATAAATCCATCATGTATTGAATCCAGGGTGTTCATCCCATATCTTCAACTACAAGCCTCAGTGTAACATTTTTTCTGTCATTCTAAATAGTTTGTCATTTCAACATAACTAGTATCTTAATAGTCAACTAAGTTATTTCTACTTCTACATAAACGTTCCGATTACAAATTCTTCATGTTGTTTGAAAGTATTACTGTTATGTGCTGTAAATCTGTTGCGAAACTTTAGAGATATTATACGTTTACAGCTCTAGGTCAAATATATAGGGTTCGATCTCCAGTTTGTTCATAAATATCAATGATGAATAGTCTGATACTATATATTCAATGTTTCCTTATAATTCTAAATAATTACTTATCATTCGATCTATAGTGTGAATAATAAAAGCGTTTCCTTTTCTTTTATTCTATCCATACACAAATGTCGCTGGTACTTAGGATGTTCATTTTCCTTAACTGTATTGTTAATCTATGACTTAATTATTAAAGTTTATTTCTTATTCACCAATATATTCGGATTTCGGCTACCAGTATTATCTATGGCAGGAGATTCATTCTGTTTGGGCATTGTCACGTAGATTTATCTATATCTCAATGTTGATGTTTACACTAAAACTCGAACCGAATGTATATCACTTCACTACACTAGTATATTGCACCTTAGCATTCATCAAATTTGTATCAGAATGATCCAATCAGGATAAATATATAGCAACAAAGAGTGATCGATTGTTGTTTAAATATTAAGGAAGGAATAATAAAATTCTTCACTAATAAATGTTTAATCTAAATTCGAGAATTATAAGCAGTGTTTCACAGAGCTTTCTGTACATAATAATGTCTATTCGTATCTGGCAGTGAACATAACACCGTGGAATTGTAGGATTTAGACTAAATTTCGGTATTCGTACAGTTATCCCTGCTACTCCAGTAACAGACCTGACTTAATATTGTGGGCTTGTTATGATGTAACTGCTGAATCTATATTATCTTACGGTGGTTTCATATCATTGTCTATACTGACTCATTCTACTGTGTCAGTCAGTGGTATTATTTGTAAGGATCATTAAAGAATACATAAGGGCTAGTGATATGGTGAATAATATGGTAAATAATAAAGATAAAAGATTTACAATGACCATACACTTTCATGACTGAACAATTTTGTGTCGATAATGTTCTTACGTTGACCTTTATTGAATTTCACCGTTTTTCGCCAAGTATTCAACAGCCAGTATTAACCTTTTACGTTTAACTTCAAGGATGACTTGAGATGATAGTTTAGTGTTATTCTATTATCACTACAAAAACCAATAGGCTAAAAATTCAGAATTACGAATTGATAATTCCAGTGCACTTAAAAATAGATCGAAACAACCGTGTAATATTACGTAGATTGATTCCCTTCTTGATAGGATATTACTCTTAATCATCTTTATTGATGATACCAGCTTTACGAGTAACAAGATTAAACTCCAATGTTCATAATTTCTCAATAAAACTTTAGAATTTTCATTTGTGGTATTGTGACCTTGATTATGAATTATCCAAACGATGAATTGCTCTCATAAGGAGTTTTGTATTATAATTTAATAGTTGAATTTATGAGTCAACTGAAGCTAGATCATCACTAAAAATCTGAAAGCACTGGACGTCCGAATCGTCCTAGTATGGGACCCTTCAACAGTGCACATTCATGATCCCGCCCCCGTGAGATTCGAACCCAGGACCTATCAGTTTCGCGTGCGAAAACTTAGCTTCTAGAACACTAAGCCGGCCGACATCCATCAGTGTTAATGTCTTACTTCAACCAATCCACAAAATTGAGCCAACGTTCACAAATTATTCATTTATCCAGTATCACCATTTTAAATGTAATCAATATTCACTAAGTGACAGATAATTCCCAAACATTTCTTTACCATAACTTTATTCAATGTTCAATTTATTTGAAACAATCAATTTCAGCCATGGTATGAATACCTAATCGTAATTGTTTCATTAGCAAATATCTCTATAAATTTCTATTAATAATCGTTTTGTTTAAATTACCTAGGTGTCATATAATAAATACTTACAACGTATACTACTTATTTAACTGTTAATGATAATGATAGGGATCTAGGATTTTGAAATTGTTAATCATAGGTCACACTTATTCACCTCGACACTTTATCACTATTATTAGCTTTATTCAATATCATATTCTTGGTACAATATAGAGTTCTAGGCACATAGTGTTTCAGCCAGTTCCCGTTTCTTATTCCTTGATCGATATTGAAGATAAGTATTGAGTGATGGCCAGTTAAATATAAGCATTTCAGTAGTCGACATCTGAATAATATACATTCATTTCGATGTATATTGCCAACAACCACTATGTCTCTGATTCGGCACCTGAATGCAATTAATTGACATAATGATCTGTTAAAAGAAACAATAAAACAGATAACTTATTGAAATATCTATATGGTAGAAACAGGTAGCCCAGATATTCATACGGGCGGCCCAAAATTATGTGAAGTCAGAACCCAGTTTTCCAAACACCGAACTGAAGTCCATTAACTTGAAGAAATGCTACAAAACATATTCTTATAAAGAACTGTTTTAACAGGTAGAAAGCTTTATAACACTTTCCTACTGAATATTTTATGTTAACTGATATCATGTTTGTCTAGTATGGTATGGTAATTGAATCCCACTAATCAACTAGGAATTTAACTTAACATTGACCAATTATTAGTGACCAACAAATAAATTCTAAAAAAAAGATCCGAATAGTACAGTGATTGCTGTTTAGACAATGAGACTTAGTTAAAATATCGTAGGGAAGGAATAAAATTTTCATGAAGATTGTTTACAGATATATGTTGTGTTGATAAGTTTTTCAACTAACAAGAAACATAGTTAAGAGATAGATTTTTCTTCTAAGAAATTGATTATTTTCTAAATGATGAACAGTGGCGTAATTTCGTGAATTGGTTGAAGTTAGCCATTAACACCACTGAATACCGATCAGTTCAGTGTTCTAGAAGTTAAGCGTTCGTGCACGAGACTGATAAGTCCTGGATTCGAATCTCGTAAAGCGGGATCGTGGAGGAGTCTCATACTGGAAGGAAATGGTCGTCCAGTACTTCCAGGTTTTCCATGTTGATCTATTAAATATTTTCTTTCTATGTTAATCATTATCATAATTACTGTTGATACTTTTATATTGCCAGAGCCTCTATATTGAAGATAATAGAATCCTTCATTTTAACATATAACAAGTATACACTCGAACATTATCAAGTTCAATTGTTTCTATATACACTCCAATTATTATCAGTATGTTTCCATAATTATTAAACCATCATTGATTCTACACTTCAATGAAGCGAGAATCATTTAAAAGTTAATTAAATATTGAATGAGATATAGTTGGTGTTTTTTGTCAATCATAAGAAAAACACACATCCAATTGTTTCAGGGTATATTAAGCGGAAAAACTAAGTAGTTTAGGTGGTTTTTTTTAACGAAAATTAAAAAAATTCGTATGTATATATATTTATATGTATGTACACACGTACAAGAGACTATTCATGGACTGGAACAATGATGAACGGGGGTTCATAATCATTTTTTTTTCAAAGGTTAAGTTGCTGGTAGAAATTTGTTGTTTCGTTGTGTTTTTCTTCTTCAATGTTGTAACTCTCTATTTAGTTGATGTGAGATTAAAAACAAAAAAAAATACACTTATAATAATTGTGGTATAAAATGACAAAAATAGTAGACGAAGAAATTGAGGGGGGAGAGGTGATAAATTAAGGACTATTAAAAGATATGAATATATACATTTCAATTTGGAATAAAAATTTTAACATAACGCAAAACTGTTTTGAATCTTAATGAATAAAGGAGAAAAAAAATCCATTTTGCAGGTGTGACATCAACTTTGGAAGTAATATTATCTATAAAGATATACACCTATGTGAAAGACGACGTCTGGGTGAATGGGGGGGGACAAAGGAGGGGGAGGTTTTTGGGTGTATATTCAAGGTTGTGTACATGCGTATGCATCTGGGTATGGGTGAAAGAGAGTGAGAGAGAGAGGGGGGGGGGTAAAAAGAGAAGAGTGCTAGCGATCACATCATATCATTTCACAATAGATGAATAACCCTAATGTTAAAGTGTTAATTTGTAATAATGGAATCAAACAATACAGAAAAGAAAAAGAGATATCGTTTATTTTAATGGATCAGTGAACTTTGATTATCATTAATATTCTTCTGAATATTATTAGATTTATGGAGAATGAACAAAAATTTGTAAAACACCTTTGTTAGATTGGTGTAAACCACAGAAAGAATGAAATTAATACTCTCTATCTAGTGTGAAACCAATTTATCTACCTTGTCTATCTATTAAACGACATTAAATAAATTTAATGAAACGTAAAGAAAAAAATTAACGAATTTTTCACATGAAAAATGTTCTCAAAATAGAAGTCATGAATGATGGATTTATGTTGATGAGGATAGATAGATAGATAGATAGATAGATGTGTGGATAGATAGATAGATAGATAGATAGATGTGTGGATAGATAGATGTGTGGATAGATAGATAGATAGATAGATGTGTGGATAGATAGATGTGTGGATAGATAGATAGATAGATAGATAGATAGATAGATAGATAGATAGATAGATAGATAGATAGATAGAAATGATCTAATAATTTACCAGTGAACATTCATCAGGATATACACAATCTTACTAATTAACTGATGTTGACTTACTGTTAAAATGTCGGAATCAATAGACAGATTTATTGGTAGTAAAAGTGATCACCACTAATCTGAAGGTTAAGCATAGAGTATAAGGTAAAAATACTAAATGTTTTGATATAAAGTTTTAGATGTAGACTACTTGGAATCATTGATAACTATGATCGATGGTTGGAGACATTAGATGAAATAGCCTAGAATTAGAAGCAATACAACATATGTATTAATTCTTAATGTTCTTCTAAATTTGCAACCTCATTAGTTCTTCATATACACCTTTTCATATAGTATTTTCAATGTTAAATCTTTTGTAGTATAATAACTACTATTTGCCAAAACCATCCAGTATTCTCAGATTGTTGATAACTGTATAACTACGATCAAGTTGTCAGTTGGAGGAACTACAAAAATGCAACGAAATTTCAGAGAGTTACATCCTTTAATAGTTGAATTCATGAGAAACAGTAACCAATGGAGTCCGATCCGTGTCGGGTAGAGACAGGAATCTACCTCAGACAATGGATGAATGGTTGCGTATCCATTCATGGATCGATGGAAGTTAGACATCAACACTGTTGGATGCCAGCCGGCTCAGTCGTCTAAAGGTTAAGTGACGTGGGTTCCGATCTCACGGGGCGGGATCATGGATGTGCATTGTTGAGGAGTCTCATGCTAAGACGAAACGGTAGTCTAGTACTACTAGGTTTTCAGTGGTGATCTAACTCAGATTGACTCATGAATCCAACTATTGAAATTACTACAATCTCAGTTAGTTTGCTAATGTAGCCGGAAGTATGCGTGTTGATTGTTTTTAACGGTTTGGTCAAACAGGACATTAGTCCCTGTTTGATGATTCATCGTTTTTAGTTATCTTGTTCATACAACAATTCGTTAATTCATCCATCATTTCTTGTAAGAAGAGAAGATTTTATCAAAATGAAAGTCTATATAAAACCTTAATCATCATTGTTTAGATTACTGAAATGTTGTAAGGTCATATTGTTTACCACGTTTTAATTATCAACCGATAACCATGAAGAAGGTAGTTTTATTCGTTTCACTGAAGTTGATGGAAGAGTATGTATTTTACTAAATTCTATCTGGGAATTACAAATATGTATCAAAACCTAGATAGAAGACTAATTGCGATCAAATTTCAATAGTGATAAATTCAATTTATAAATGTATTTCGTCACACGTTGAAATCAATAGAAATATCACAAAAGGCCAGTGTTTCTTAGCTGTTTCGACCAAAATGAAGCACTTCTTCAGTATATATCCATTCGGGCGATATAGTCATGGAGCATAGTATATAATGATGATCTATGAGAAAATATAGCGAATTAATTGAAACGAAAATTGTGAATCACTGGATTTGAATTTCTTATTCTTAAGGCCAGGTATTCATTTGGAGAATTGAAGGTTCTTGGTTCAAACTAGGAAGTTTTCAGGAATGTAAACAGTCGAAAATTTTTTACACTGTATAGAACTAGACTAATCATTCATTTTAGATTTATTATCGGTGAAATTTCACATTCTTATATGAAATATTCATGGAATCGTATTCTATTTTAAAGATTTCAATATCCCAAAATATTGTTGAAATAATTCATGTTCCCCTTATATAAATCTTGGTGAAGTGGGCGTAACCTTCATGATAGACTGATATCTATCATGTTTGAACCCAGTTGGCTCTATAATAGCTAATTTATCAACTTGGTAAAATAAGATATTGTTATACTAAAGTCGCAAATCTTTTTGGTATAGATTGTTAAAATCCACTTGAATTCAACCTTTTAATATGGGAAGGAAATAAGTATATTGATGTTTAATTTGTATGGTTTTTCTTCAGGCAAATTGTAGTCAATAATGATGTAGAAAAAGAAATCATAAATTAAAAACTTTTTAATGGTTGAATTCAGTGGTCAAGCTAAGCTAGATCACCATTGAGAACCTGAAAGCATTAGACGGCCGTTTCATCCTAGTATGGGACTCTTCATTCATGCACATCAACGATGCTGAATGAGGGACTCGAATCCAGGAACTTCGGTCTCGGACGCCAACACTCAACCTCAAGACCATTGTGTCAGTATTCAACGATGTTATTTTTTAACTTCAATCAATCCATGATTTTGTACAACCCGTCCAGTGCTTCCAATTTTTCAATGGTGGTCTAACTTACTACAATCTCCACAACTCCTCATTCTAACTATGTATTAGAAATCTATTTTAATTATTTTATTTTGTTTTCCTTAATAGACAAATGATTATGGTATTAAACCCAATTCTTGGGAATGTTCTGATTTAAAAAATGACCTAACCCAAAATGAAGCACTTAGTAACAATCAACAATATCAACAACAACTAATGAATGTTCCATTTATTACATCACAACATAAACCATATCAAAATTTAGGATATACTGGTAAAAATTTTCTCAATAATTTACAACATTCAAATAGAGAAATGAAAGAGCCGGGTAAAAATGAATTGGACAATTTAGAAGTATTTTCATCAGATAGATTAACGCATAGTTTAAATTATTCAAAACCTACTTCATTATACCATCACCATGATCAGCATCATGGTGATGATGATGATGATCATCATCATCAACAAGAACAACAATATGCTAATCATTTAAATTATCCTTTAAATGATCAAAAAACGAATTATAATCTTTATCATCAACCAAATAATGATCCTGTATTACATTCATCAATATCTATGCATTTTCATGAACCATCCATTTATTTTAGACAACCGAAAGAAATGAATAATAATACCTCAGAGACTATAATTTCAAATTATTCAGAACAGGAAATAATAGAAAATAAATTCTTGTCAAATGTAAACATACCTAACTCATTAGATCATTTATCCAATTCGTCTAAATCAACATCGATAACAACATCAACAGCAACAACAACAACAACACCATCAGCAGCAGCAGCTGCTGCTGCATCAAGAGCATCGATGGAATTACATATTGGAGAGATGAATGAAGTTCATTCAAATCAATATGGTAATCTAAGTACAGATTTTCATTTAATTCATAAAAATGAAAATGATTTAACAGAATTTTCAAATTATACGCCATATTTAAATAAATTATTTTCATCTAAAGTATTATTTAATCATATACAACAACAATCATTAAGTCAACAGCATACTACTGATAATAATTTAATAAGTAGTAGTGGTAGTAATAATAATAGTAATACATGTAGTATAACAAATATTAATAATGATAATCTATATACTAATAGAAAACATCATGATTCAAACGTATTATTATCAACAACTACTTCACTTTTTCCTACTCATACTACTTATACTACTGGTACATGTAGTAGTATCAGTGAGAATAATTCAAATCATAATAAAAATTATACTACTACTACTACTACTACTACAATTATGGATTATGAAAAATTTCAACCAAATGATTATAAATTATTATCTGAAAAGGGTTTACTGAAAACAATGGAGCATCACTCTTCGTCTTCTTCTTCATCATCATCGTCATCATCATCATCCACTTTTGAGTCTCGTGATATAAAATATCCTAATATACAAATATTAAATGATAAAATACAATCATCATTACCATCAATATCCTCTTCACATTCTCCGATAAGAATAAATGAAATGAATAATTCAAATATAATAATGACATCAAATAATTCATTATATCGTTGTATACCTTCAATTCATCCTCCAACTGTAAATGTTTATTCACAAGTTATAAATTCAACTCATTCAAAACAGCCAATCTATCCACGAATACCAACAAATGATTTGTCAATAGAACATCCTCATTTTCATATACGGAATAATGGTAATAAAACTGGAAACAATAATATTAATAATAATCCATATCCATTCAGTGGGAATTTACCACATCCTCATCATCCTCCTCCTCCTCCTCCTCATCATCATCATCATCAACAACTTCTATCTAGATCAGTTCAAAATTCTAATAATACTCATTTACATCATTCAGTTTATTTAAATAATGGACATTTAAGAAATTTCAATCAAACTAATGCTTCTAGTATTGGACATACAAATCACCATGGGTAAGAAAATAAGACTTGTTCAATACGTTTAATACTGATCATAGAATTGTATACATGCTACTCTAGATAAGATATATATTTTTCCATAAAAGAATAATTTCGAAGGATCTGAATCTGAGGATGGCTTCGATTAATTGATTGAAATCAGGAACCGATTGATGTTAGACCATCATTGAAAACTTGGAAGCGCCGCTGAGGAGTCTCACAAGAGGATGGTGGTCTAACATCAATCAGCTCTTGATCTCAATCAATAATATAATAATCTCCACAACCCTATACTGATCGATTAATTGAGTTATATTATTCAATGGTTAGGTACAGTATGGATTAGGTAGACAGGACAAATCGGTTGAAAATCTTTATCATTTGAGATGATCGAGATATGTATTTGCGTAAAGTTAACCACAGCTTGGTGTGAAGTGTGATGTTCGCTGGTACATGAAATGAAAAAATTGGAGTCAACCTATTGACTGACGGTTTGAATTATGCCTATTTAAAAATGTTGAGAGGATGTTTGAAACAAATATATATAACTGTGATAGTTTTCATGGATAATGAATAGACCAACAGTTTGAAATGAGTTAACCCATATACATTTAACATATTTATAAGTTAGTCTTATCTCTTTTGGTAGTAAACTTGAAAGATATCAGTCTAAGTAATGTTATACCTTTTATAATTATTTATTGAAACCCATAAACATTGGTACAAGGAGGCACCAAATATATACATGCGCTACACTTTGTCATTCGATATGTGTGAGGGCTGAAATACTGCCTGGGTGCCCAAACCGAAGCAGGTGGTTTTCTTAGGAGGTCACTCTCTGAGCCTTTGACTTAGTAGTACAATCCACAAGGCAGTGAAGTGACGAACGGAGATGCAGTCCCATGATACCCGGCGACCAACAATGGTTTCATACGTCATTTGTTCCTTCAGAATTCTGGAGCCCATGTGAACCATTGGTTTGGGTTTTCCAACCCCCCTAGATGAACCTTCCCTATCCACTAACCAGGTTAAAGCTCCGGAGATTCGCTTTCCATCCTCTCGGTTTTGTAACCAACAAGCCCGCCACGAGAAGGCAGAGAGTAGGACTTTCTTGACAGTAGCTGTATATGCGTAACCATATGAGAGCATTTCCAGATGGAGAGTTGACTCTCCCCACCTTTGACCGCACCAGGGCATATAGGCATTTATGTATTTCAATCAACAACAACAAAATAACATTATGAATTTATTTAAGTAATATAACAAATTTATTAGAATAAAATGTCATTTTTATTTAATTTTAATTAGATTTACTTATGGTCTTGATGGTACACGACGTAAAAATGCTACTAGAGAGAGTACTACAACATTAAAAGTTTGGTTACAAGAGCATATGAAAAATCCATATCCTACTAAAGGGGAAAAAATAATGCTTGCTATTATCACAAAAATGACATTAACACAAGTAAGTTGATTTGATGAAATATACATATATTACATGTTATATGAAATGATTATTATGTTATAACGTGAAAATGGTTAGAATTAAAAACTTTGAATCCTAGTTTGTATACTGATTAGAAGTGAACATTAAGGTGTATTTATAATCTTAATGGAAATTTGTAACACTTGAAAGATTTTAACATCTAACCGTCAGTTTTCTTGTCTTCAGTGTTATCATTAAGCTAATTTGGTTACAATTTAATAGTTGAATTCATGAGTCCATGTAAGCTAGACCACCATGGATTATGGATGCGTACTGCTGAGGAGACACACAATGTGACGAAACGGCCATCCAGTGCTTTCAGGTTTTCCATGGTGATTTAGCACTAATTGACTCATGAATTCGACTATTAAATTACTATAATATAAACAAAAATCCTTCTCTCCTTACAATCATCATGTGCTCACTAGTGACAGTCTCCAAGAGATATTTCCTGGAGTACTGATGACAAGCTGTGACCAGTGGAATTCAACTGGGTCTTTTGTGAGATAGTAACTCACTGAACACATTGGTAGACGGTGGCGCAATTTCATGGATTGATTGAAGTTAGACATTAACACCGTTAAATGCCGGCCGACTCAGTGATCTAGAGGTTAAGTGTTCGCGCCCGATACTGATAGGTCCTGGATTCTAATCTCGTGAGGCGGGATCGTGGATGCGCACTGTTGAAGAGTCCCATGTTAGGATGAAACGGCTGTCCTCAAATTTAATTTAAAATATCGTCTTGATAACTTACATTTTCTACAAGAAAGGAAGTTATTTATTAATTGAAATTTCGGTTTATACGTAAAGAAAGTTTATGACTTTCATATAGAACTTTTTAGTGGAGCCCTTCATTTTGACGTCAATTAGATCGGACGGTGCTATCTATGGGCTAACCACTTTAGTGGCTCGATATCTGACTTCAATTGGATCGTGTGAATGTAATTAAAATAAACAATCCGCCAAATTCTCGTATAAAATTATTTACCTAACTGGTGAAGCGAACAAAGCGAAGAAGAGGGAGCGAAGCAAAATGCCTCGCAGAAGAGAAGGCTTATGAGCCAATTCAGTTTAATCAAGCTAAAATCATATGATGAATAAGATAGGAAATACATACATATACGCTTACATTAAAACAGTTAAGATTAACAAGTGAATAATTAACAAAGTCAAAATGTAGCTTAAAAAGAATGGATAGATTGGTTTGTCCAAAAGCCAGAATGAGTTTTGAGAGCATGACATAGTGCCACTCAGATTAGATGGTGGTTGGAGGTAGTCGACAGGAAACCCTGGACTCGGGTTTCGTGCTCCTTGGCACTCGTCAGCAAGGTGTACCTGTAATCTTGAGGGAACAGATACTCCCTGACGCATTTGATCCCGTGTCACCCAGCTTCACAGTCAGAGACGTTACCACTGAGCTATCCGGGCAGCGACTGACCTCCTGTAAGACTGAGGTGTAATCACAATTGATTGATCACTGGGTGGTGATCAGTGTCATGTATGTCAAGTCCTTATTTAGTGCAAATCGAATGCTATCGATCATGTTGCAATGTGGCCACCAGTCTAGGTGACTCGACATTGCGGTCACTATATATTGAGATTAGATGATGGTTGGAGGTAGCCGACAGGAAAACCTGGACTCGGGTTTCGTGCTACTTGGGACTCGTCAGCAACGTATACCTGTAATCTTGAGGGAACTTGTATTGTACTCAAATCCCTCTTTGAACATTAACATTAAGATTCAAGAATACCTAATTGACGAGTTCATTGACTAAACCACTAACCATAAGTATTATTACTCTTTTTTAATTGTTCTATCTTCTTTTTCTGTTAGTTACAATTCTTTGCTTAATCTATATTCATATTAACAAATCATAATATTATCTAATTATTAGGTTTCAACATGGTTCGCAAATGCTAGACGACGTTTAAAAAAGGAGAATAAAATGAGTTGGCCACCAAAATCAATTGGAAGTAATCATAGTATAGAACAGAAAAGTCCAATCAATTTAAATTCCGCACAAAATTCAAATATAAATCATCATGTAAATAATGAAAAATCTATTGAACATTTAATGAAATCAACTAAAAAACTTCAAAGTAATCAAGATTTAAATGAAGATGAAATAATTTTAGAAGGAGATGACGATGATGATCATGATGAACAGATGGTTGAAGATGAAATCGATGGTCTTAATGATAACGAAGATCATAATAATGATGATGAGGATGAAGATGATAATGATGACGACAACAACGACGACAACGATGATGATGATGGTGATGACGATAATGAACAAAATGATAATGGTGAATTTGATGAAGATTATAATGATATTGTAGAAGGTGATCTTGTATCGAATAAACATAATTGTAGACAAAATTATTTAAATTCCTCACATCATAATTTTCAATCAATTCCATCATTTTCATCGCATTCAAATCATGATTCTTCAATTTGTGAACAATCTACAAATCGTTTTAATTTGAATATAATTCCAAATGAAAGAAATTCTGAATTATTTCATTATACTACTAATACTTATCTTACATCATCATCACAAACATTCCCACATTATAGTCATTTATCAAATGTTCATTATGATGATAATAATAGTCAAATTGGAATACGTAATTCACACACAATGAATGAATACCTACTTTCTAATAGTACTGATACTACTACTACTACTACTACAAATACTACTAATACTATGCATAGTAGTATTAACAGTACGAGTATTGAAACGAATATACTTTCTAAATTACAACCTCAATCAAAATCATTTCATCTTTCATATGAAATTCCTTCAGATATAAATCAAAATTCTTTATATTCAACAATGAAATATCATAATTCAATTCATTCTACTATTTCATCATATTTACCTACAATTATACAATCATCAACATATTACACTTCATCTATACCAATGATGAACGATACTACAAATACTACAGTGAATTATCCACATTCAAATCTTGTATCCTCCTCCTCATCATCATCACCATCATCATTATCATTATCATCGAATTCATTGATTCATAATGAACAAATTCCATTAAGTCAATCTATTAATTGTCCACATTCTTTAATATTAAAGCATAATAAACAATCATTAATGAATACAGATATGATGTACAATACAAAATGTCTTCAATCCAACTTTTGTTAATATTTACATACTGCCCCCCCCCCGAAGAAAGGAACAAAAGAAACAATTTAGTGTAATAATAATACATATAAGCTTCATATTGTCTTATTACGTAACATATTGATTGTAGATGACAATAAGTATGTAACATTAGTCTTATCTGTATGCATAGTACAAATGTGCAGAAGATTTTTAGTTCAGGTTGATGAATATGATGGAATTTTGTACTTTGAACTGAATAGTTTGGTCGTGGAATTTTCATCGTTCTTCTAAACGACTTCAAACTTCACTTCTGTCTGAAGTGTGTGCTGATGATATCGTTTAGATGGACGATGAAAGTTCCACGACCAAACTATTCAGTTCAGAGAACAAAACTCCATCATAAATACAAATGTATTGGATCATATGAGAGTCAATGTGATTTAAAGAGTTATAAATCCAAATATGTATACAATGTACAATTATTCCAACCTTCTTTATATTTCTATATATATATGTGTGTGTTTATGTTGAGTAGAAATAATAAGCGGGAAAAAATCTTCTTCTAACAAACAATTTACCAGTGATTGTTACACTTTTATTATTATGATGGTTATCTTAGGTACAATGAAACAACAGTGAAAACTATATATATATATATATATATATATATATATATATATATATATATATATATATATTGTGTTGTGTTGTGTTCTTTTTTCTCTTGTTTTTTATTGATTTCAATCATATAAAGAACGAAGAATATAAAGTAGAACAATACAACTTCTAATTTAGATGAAGTTTTATTCTGTGAGCTAGATGGTTTGGTCGTGGAGATTTCATCGTCCTTCTTAACGGTATCATCAGCACAAATGTCAAAATTCACTTCTATTTGGAGTTTGTTCTGATGATGTCATTCAGAAGAACAATGAAAGCTATACAACCAAATCATTCAGTTCAGAGAACAAAACTCCATCTAAATCATCTATATGAGCTATAAATCTTCTCCACCATCTCAACTTCTAATATGAATGAGCTCTGTGAAATCAGATGATTTAATTGAGAAACTCTCATGATTATCTAAGACAATATAATTAAAGCTTAATTTTTGCAAAAAAATAGAACATTTCGGTTATATTATAAAATTTAAATTGATTCATTCTGATATCTTTGTTTATGATTGATTATACTTGTAAGTTATGTTGTTTTGTATCAGAAATGGTTTTGTGGAGATTTTAGTAATTTCAGTAGCTTAGATCACTAGTCAACTGAAGCTAGACCACCATGTAAAACCTGGAAGCACTGAACGACCGTTTCGTCCTATTGTAGGACTGGCTTCAAGGAGTATATCCTGGAGTTCTAGTGAGAAGCAGTGATCAGTGGAGTTCAACCCGGTCCGTTGTGAGGTAGTAACTCATTGACGATAGTGGTGGATGTGTGGCTAAATTTCGTGGATTAGTTGAAGTTAGATATTAATACCGTTGGATGCCGGCCAGCTCAGTGGTCTAGTGGTGAAGTTCTCACTCGCGAGACCAGTAGGCCCTGTGTTCGAATCTCGCGGACTGGGGTCGTGGATGCGCACTTCTGAGGAGTCCCATAATAGGACAAAACGGCCATCCAGTGCTTCAAGGTTTTCCATAGTGGTCTAGCTTCAACTGACTCATGATCTCAACTATTGAAATTATGTTTCGTTATCAAGATAATCGGACATAAACAATGAAGTTAGAATGAATCGATTTATGTTTGTGGACTAAATTTTAATGATCCGAAATTTGACTTCAATTGGATCGTATAAATGGTTATCCTCATACATGATTATTAACTTCATCCGCGTTAGTGAATAATCGAATTGAATAAAAGTCAAATACGAGAATGGATTTTGAATATGTATATTTCATGCACTCACTATTTGATTTGTACAGGTAATTAGGGAGACGAAACAAAGATGGAAAAGTGAATCAGATTGGAGAAGGCAAGTGAGACAACTCAATTTAGCAAAGCGTGAATCGATATTTATAGTTGAAAAAAATAAGTTACAGATATGTGATGAATAGGATAGGCAGTGCACATACATACGCATACATAAAATCAGTCAAGGTTGATAAGCGGATAATTGACAAGGTCAAAATGTGACTCAAGAAGAATGAATAAGCTGGCCTATCCAAAAGCTAGAATAAGTTATATGGGCTTAAAATAGTAACTGATACTACAAAATAACAGACTGAACTCGACACTAAGTAGTCACCAATGTTATTTTCCAAGACTAGAATGAATACATCTCAATCAAAACTCATTTATTTATTTATTCAAACACATAAATATTGGTACTAGGAGGCACAAAATAGATATGTGCCACATAAATCATTCGACTTGTGTGAGGGCTGGGATGCTGTCCGAGTGCCCAAACCAAAGCAGATGGTTTTCTTAGGGGGCCACACCCAGAGCTCTCGATCTAGAAGTCTGGTCCACAAGGCAGTAGAGCAACGTCAGGAGATGCAACCCCATGATAGCCGGTGACCAACAATAGGTTCATACGTCATTTGTTCCTTCAGGATACTGGAGCCCATGTGCACCATTGGTTTGGAATCAGGGTTTTCCAACTCCCCTAGGTGAACTTTCCGTGTCCAATAACCCGGTTAAAGTGCCAGAAATTTGCTTTTCGTCCACTCAATTTCATAAACAACACTCCCGCCACGGGAAAACAGTGAGTAGGACTTCCATGGTAGTGGTTATATGCACTCTCCGCCGTACCAGGGCATTTGAGGGCTCTCTAGATCGAAGAATTGAACAATACAAAACTGTTCAATCATTTTAAGTCCAACTTATTTTAAAAGTTTGTTGAACTGTATAGTATTCTTATAAAAGATTAGTTTAATTTAGAAAAAGTTTAGGTACTGATTTAAATTTTCAATCCAAAACTTGAAAATCTTACAATTAACAGGTTTCCATTAGAACGTTCATTAGCAATCCATTAATGTGTACTTTTAAACTCAATAGGTCTTTAACAAAGAAGCTACCTTTTGATAAAAGTAATCTGTGGAAATCATTCAAATAAACAGCTATAAGCTTGTAAATAACTAATGGCTAGTTTTGAGACAGATTTATGGATTAATAATACATAATACTTAGTGACACAGGTGACATTTCAGGCTGCTATATTTAATCGATTTATTGTAGTCTATGGTTATATATGTATACTGGGTAGCACTATATTTTAAGATAATGATCTCAAGGATTCAGGCATCTGGGATATAGATTTGAAGTTCTAAAGAGTTCGACACTAGGATAAGACAGGTGTCTAGAGCTCTTCAATTTTTATCGTTCTCACACTAAAATTACTCGGTGATATAAGGTATGAACTTCAGCAATAATCACAAACTTCGCATAATGATAATAATCTGTAAAACTGAAGTGATTACACTATTATTTTTTTAGTCTGAATTGTTTAAGTTGAGTTCAATAGGAAATTACCAAATAGAAGTTAACTGAAGTTGAGAATTCGACGATATTTATCCTAAACAAAGACAAACTGGATTTGGAAGGTGTATATACAATTTAAAACCTTAAATATAATGTTATAATTATAAGCAAGGATGGATAGTGGTTAGCAGTGGAATCCATGACACGAGTTTCGTTTTATTTAGGATTCGTCAGCTAGATGTACCTGCATCCCAGAGTTAGTGTTCGCTCCAAGACTCGAACCCAGTAGCATTCGCTTCAAACGCCATCGCATTATCCACTTAGCTACTGGATCCTGATAGCTACTTACTTGTTCAATGGGGTGAAGTTTAAATTAGTCCCAAATAGGACGAAACACGTGTCCTGGATTCCACTGCTACCCACTATCCATCTTTGCTTATAATGCTTGTGTATTAAGGTAATATCGAGGCAATACACACAGTATGCATATATGCCAATGAGAGACTGATCAACTTCAGTCTTAAACAATAATAGAAAGATTCAAGTAAACTTACTTACTTACTTACGCCTGTTACTTCTAATGGAGCATAGGCCGCTGACCAGCATTCTCCAACCCACTCTGTCCTGGGCCTTCCTTTCTAATTCCATCCAATTCTTGTTCATTTTTCTCATGTCTATTTCCATTTCCCGGAGTAGTGGGTTTTTTGGTCTTCCTCTATTCCTTTGGCCTTGAGGATTCCATGTGAGTGCTTGTCTTGTGACGTAGTTGGGTGCTTTCTTAAATGTGTGCCCTATCCACTTCCAGCGCTTCTTCCTAATTTCTTCCTCCGCTGGAATCTTGTTTGTTCTTCTCCACAGTAGGTTGTTGATAATAGTGTCCGGCCAACTGATTCGAAGTATTTTGCGTAGACAACTGTTAATAAACACCTGTATCTTCTGGATATGCTAACCAGAAAAATTAAAATTATTCAAGTAAACGGTGAGACCATAATTTATGGACGACCTTTAAGCGACGCCAAAGTGACCTTAAGAGTGTCTAAACACTTAATAGGGCTAAATGAAGGTTGTAAAGCAGTTTGCAGAACAAAGACAATGATTTCTAGTTGATGGTAGGGGTTAAGATTTAGATCTTTGATTCTCATCACGAACTGACATCAGCCAAAATGCAAAGACGCTATTTTAACGAATGAGTAAGTGAATTTTGCGCCAAAATCCAAAACCTGTTATCCTAAATCTGATTGCTTCATCCATAAATTATAACCTTACCAAGTAAATAATATCAATTGGATTTATAATGTTATATAATGCTCATCACCATGATCTAAAACAAGTCTTGAATTCAATCAGCATACTGTTAACAATCATTACACTAATCACAATATAATCAGTTAACAAAAGAATCAAATATGAAATGACAGATCCTTTTGCATTTAACTAAACACAGCAGGATTATATACATATGAAGTAAACGAGGAATTAATGTCTGTATTACAAGAGAAAAAAAAAGTAGTAACGATATTTTCATATGTATATCTGATGAGAAGAAGACATTGACTATTGACAGTTAATAATCATCATCATTCTTTTTTATAAAAGAAAAAGAAAGAAAAGAAAAAAAGTAAAGAGAAGAAAATAAAAGAAAATATGAAAAGAGAATCAGTCATGAGAATATATGAGGAATTGTTGTTTATGCTAAAAATAATCTTTCAATAGTTCATTAATGATGACAACTGTTGAAATTTTGTACTTGGTCAGTTGAAACAGACTCTTAGTTTCTCTATTTTTTTTTCTTTTAAAGGGAGATTATTTCGGTGTATGATACATATATATACATTGTTATTCTTAGTAATTCCATCATTGTTTGTTATTGTGTAGAATAATAAAATTTGTCATATTAGAAAGCAGTGATGTGAGTAAAGTAGTAGTAGTAGTAGTAGTAGCGTTAGCTACCAGAATAGTTTATATATATTGTAATGTATAATGACAAATTTTTCAGTTAGATATTGTTTTGTTTTTGACATTATTTCCACCTTGGAATTGGATTTTCGAATGTAGAATGTCAATTAATGACTCAATTAAGATAATATTCATCAAATGATATATAGGATTGTGTTGTTTGTTTTCTAAAAAAAAAGAGAGAAATAATCAAAGAGTCTGTAGAAAGTGATTTATAAATATAATTTTGAAATACTAACATATGCTCACTAGTGACGGTCTCCAAGAGGTATTTCCTGGAGTTCTGGTGAGAAGCAGTGATCAGTGGAGTTCAACTCGGTCTGTTGTGAGATGGTAACTCACCGATGACAATGGTTGATATGTGGCTCAGTCTCGTGGATTGGTTGAAGTTAGATATTAACACCGTTGGATTCTGACCAACTCAATGATCCAATGGTTAAGCACTCGCACGAGAGACTGATAGGTTCTGGGTTCGAATATAGCTGGGCGGGATCGTGGATGCACAGTGTTGAGGAGTCCCACAATAGGACGAAATGGCTCTCCAGTGCCTCCAGGTTTTCCATAGTGGTCTAGTTTCAATTGACTCATGATCTCAACTATTAAAAATGCTACCATTCATTAAGAGCTTGTTGATATTCAAGATTGAAAATCGAATAATCTTTTAGTGGCCCTATATCTGACTCCTTTTGTATTGCATGCTGATTGTCGTCGAAATACATATGTTAACTATTCTTGTATATTTCATCGACTTAAATCGAATTAGTGAATAACGGAATTAAATAAGTCAAATACGAGAATGGATGTTTGAGCACGTATATTTTCTACATTCATTGATCTGGACAGACAATCAGCTGGACGTAGCGAAGCGAAGAGAGCGAATCAAAATGACACGCAGTGGAGAAAGCGTGTGAGCCAACTCGTTCTAATCAAGCGTTAATCGACATTTATAATCACACAAAACATGTTACAGACATGTGATAAGTAAGATAGTAAATGTACACACATACGCTTACATAAAAGCAGTCAAGGTTGATAAGCGAATAAATGGCTAGGTCAAAATGTAGCTTTAGAAGAATAAATAAACTGGTTAGTTCAAAAACTAGAATAAGCTATGTGAGTCCAACCTAACAACTGGCATTACAGTCTTAGTTAGGATATGTGTATCCCCTGAAGATAGACTTAGTGTATCCATTATGTGATAAATTATTTTAGGTTATTGAATCCAAAGATCAATTTTCTATTTTATTCACAACATTCATTAGTTGAATGAATGTACCTGTCATATTGCAGTACTACTGTTCACAATGTGAACAAATGAATTTAGATCATTCATTGTAAGCAGTGTATATACACTTCCCAAATTCCTTTAGCAAACGCAATCCATCTATTCTAAATACATCTATATGATCTAAAAAAAATCTTAACTTGTCGGTATCATAAATAGTTCTTTCACTAATTGTCAACTGTCAAGTATCATCATTATAAGGATATCGCATTCACCAGAGTGGTAACATACAATCTTAACTAGACATAAAATTCCTCTACACAAAATAATTGATTTGTACCAAATAATTTATTCGCATTATAAATGATAACACAATAGTGATAAGTAGTTAGTTATAACTGGGGGAATTGGTAATATGCTTCAGATTCTTCGGTTATTTATGAATGATTTGATTAAAATGACGAATTATAATGATTTCAAAGGTTAAGTGGGCTCGAATCCTGTGTATGAGATTATGGATGAGTACTGATAAGGAGTCTCATACTAGGACGAAATGGTTTTCCAGTTTTTACAGGTTTTCAATGGTCGTTTAACACTCATCAAAAACTAGAAAAATCTTCACAACATCATTTTGAATTTTGAAACCAAATTACAAATATTTTCATACAACCTGATCCTGTAACTATTTTAAACAAAATAAGAATAATAAGACTTGTAGAATTAAGTTAAATTTTTAGACACACTTGTTTACTTGAACCTTCCGATTGATGTTAAGGACTGCAGTTGATCAGTCTCTTATCGGCATATATGCATACTATGAGGATCGCCTCGACATTACCTTAATTCACAAGGATTATAAGCAAAGATGGGTAGGAGCTAACAGTGAAATCCAGAATGCGAGTTTCATCCAATTTGGAACTCGTCATCTGGATGCATCTGCACATGTATCCTAAACATCAGTCGGTCGATAGCATTCGATCTGAACTAAGAAGAACTTGATACATATGACATTTATCACCACCCAGTGATCAATCAATTGTGATTACATCTCAGTCTTACAGGTGATTGGTCGCGGCTCGGATATATCAGTGGTAACGTCTCTGACTGTGAAGCTGGGTGACACGGGATCTAACCCTTCAAGGAGCACCAGTTCCCTCAAGATTACAGGTACAGATTGCTGACGAGTGCCAAGGAGCACGAAACCCGAGTCCAGGGTATCCTGTCGACTACCTACAACCACCATCTAATCAGTAGATAAGTGGATAACGCGATGGCGTTTGAATCAAACATATGAATAAAAAGAATACAGAATGAAATATGTGGGTAAACACTTAATTGTCATTTTTTGTAAAGCGAAGTATAATTGATATTCACTGTTTGTCAATTTCGAATGCTTTTGAGAGATGTATTGTGTCCACTATCAAGTGAATGACAAGAGACTTCACTTGTAAAAACGTTCCCTGTTCTCCAGACTTTGGAATCAATGAATTTTGTTCTTAGAAGTCCCTTGAAATAACTGTTAATTTTATTTATGATTGACAATGTCTTGGTTTTCTCAAACTTTTCTAACTTGGAATGATAATGCATCACATTCCAGTTTTAATCATGTTCAGATTTATGTTTGACAGATAATAGAGAGGTTTTGGAAATTCAGTAAACTCTTCGTGTATTTACATTCTCACTTAAGATGTCATAAGTGTGTTCTCAAAAGACTTGGCTGTTTTTCATTTTAATTTCTCAAATTTTTTTAGCAAACTTAACTCGGCTGAAAACGATCACTGAATAGTGACGAATTCTATGTTTGTCCAATCCTTTAGAGTTGATTGAATTCTATAAATCAAGTCATAGTGTCGTCACTATTCCCTTGCACTATATTTTAATGTAAAATGGTGGTTGGAGGTAGCTGACAGATATTTCTAGACCTATGTTTCGTGATTGTCATCATAATGTATTAGTAATCTTGAAAAGACTGATTCTCAATGTCAGACTCGATCCGGCGTCATCATTATTTCGTAAATATAATTTATAATTTATTGAAGATCATTTTTTATTCGATTTTAGTAAGAGATCGAGTAGAAATATCAGCTTCTTCTTTCTACTGATACATTTAACAGATTAAATCGATCCACTTTCATGTGAAAGTCATTATATTCATGAAGTTCAGTGTTCACTAAGAGCTTACTAGTTCATTTAAAACTATAGTTGGTAACTAGATCAGTGTAAAGCAGTATACAGATAACACGTTTTTATTTCCTAAAAAGTATACACGTAAACAGTTAACTATTTAGAAAGTATACTGGAGCTGATATAAATATACAATGATCATACTTACTTACTTACGCCTGTTACCCCTCGTGTAAAAGCATAGGCCGTCCACCAGCATTCTCCATCCAACTCTGTCCTGAATAATCCTTTACAGTTCTTTCCACTTTCTACTCATTATTTTGATCTTTGCGTCCGATTCCCAACGAATTGTGTTCCTTGATCTTCCACTTTTTCGTTTCCCTTCAAGATTCCAAGTTAGAGCTTGGCTGATGATACAGTTTGGTGATTTCCGTAGTGTATATCCTATCCAGTACCATCGTCTCTTAATTTCCTCTTCAGCTGGAAGCTCGTTTGTTCTCTCCCACAGTAGGCTGTTATCCATGGTATCAGGTCAACAGACATTGAGTATCTTGCATAGACAACTGTCGATAAATACTTGTAATTTTTGATGAGCTAGACCGCCATTGAAAACCTGGAAATACTGGTCAGTTATTTCGTTCTAATATGAGACTCCTCAGCTGTGCGCATCCACGATCTTGCGTTCGAGACTCAAATTCAGTACTTTCGGTCTCTCACGCGAACGCTTGAACTCTAGACCACTGAGCCGACAATGATTTACTTGTAGTTCAGATGATCTTAACAAAGTATACACAGTTTCGTTGAAAACTGTATCAACATTCTAACGTGATCGTTTTTATCAATTCCTAAACTTTTTACATCTTCAATCGTATTGATGAAATCGATAAACGCTTATTTGGATAAATGATAGACAAAGTTTCCTCATCAAACTAAAAGAAAAGGAATTGATCTGGTCTAGCTATTCAATCCAGAGAAAATATAACTATAAGGGCTAGTACTATGTTGAGCTCATATAGGTTTATTCTAGCTTCTGGACAGAACAATTTATTCATTCTACTCAAGCCACATTTTGACCTTGTCACTTATTCACTTATTACTCCTGACTGTTTTTATATGATCGTATGTCTGTCAATTGCTTGCCTCAATCATTGAGTGTCTATAACTTATTTTTGTCTGACTATAAATATCGCTTCACGCTTGATTAGAACGAGTTGGCTCAAATGCCAACTCCGATCTATTTTACCTTGCTCTCACCTCTTCGCTTCCTTCATGTCATTCCCCTGATTATCTGTCTAGATCAACAATCTTAAGAAACATATATATTACAAATCGATTCCTGTATTTGGCTTATTCAATCCCATTGTTTACTAACGCGATTTAAGTCGATAATAATATACGAGTATTGGCGGCATGTATATTTCTCAATGATAATCATAATACGATCTAAATGAAGTCAGATATTGGGTCACTAAAATATTTTCAATTAACGATCAAGTAATTCACTAGGGTAAAAATCAATAAATTTGAAAATGTACACACACACGCACGCACTCACTTTCATATGAATAAACGCCTATCAACTGTAAATTTTTGTAGGATATAAATCAATGGGGAAAAATTAGTGAGGAAATGAAAAAACAAAAAGGGGAAAAAGATATTTATGACTTAGGTGGACATTTATCATTGATTTAAAAAGCAAAATAAATTATTTTAAAATATAGATTGTGAGAAAGGCTACCTTTAGTGATATTGTTACTAATGTAATGTTTCATAAATGATGAATAATTACCCCCACAAAACCCCACCCCCACCTTCACCCCCTTCAGAAAAAAATTCGTGTGAAATGATCAGAGCTGTGAATAAATAAATTTATCATTTTTTTTAAAAATGTATTTCTTAGCTTTTGTTTTAATATATTACTTAACTAGTACTGTGATGTATGCTACTTATGTCGACAGATATAAGTAGTATATAACAGCATTCAAAAGTTGAATGCCAGGTAGTAGAAGGTTGAGAAGATCAAACTGAAGAGAACATGAATGTAAACAGAGAGTAATTGTAATAGTAATGAAAGAACGATGAAGTTTGAGACAATTGATGGAAGGTTTGCAAATGAAGTATTTAATTTATGGTTTTCACAATTGATTGATCACTGGGTGGTGATCAGTGCTATGTATGTCAGGTCTTTCTCAGTGCAGATCGAATCCTATCGACCAAGTTGCAGTGTGGTCACTAGTCTAGATGACTTAACATTGCATGCACTATGTTGAGATAAGATGATGGTTGGAGGTAGTCAACAGGAAACCTTGTTGAGGAATCATGGAAGCACACTGCTGAAGACTCCAATACTATGACGAAGTGGCGGTCCATTTCACCCAGGTTTTCAGTGGTGGTCTGACATTGATCTGTCCATGATCTCAACTAAAGTCTAATAATTTACTAGTTGAGATCATGAACTAATTAAAGCTAGACCACCATGGAAAACTTGGAAGTACTGGACGGCCGTTTCGTCCTATTGTGGGACTCTTCAACAGTGCGCACCCACAATCCCACCTCGCGAGATTCAAACCCAAGACCTACTGGTCTCACGTGCGAGCACTTCACCTCTAGATCATTGAGCTGGCCGGCATCCAACAATGTTTAAGTTCTAACTTCAACCAATCCATGAATTGCGCCACCGTTCAGTATTTATAAACACTATTCTTATTATTATTACTATTGTGTTCGAAGTGTAGATTTTCCCAAATGATTCATCATATCACTATTCAGAGTTGTTGTTTTTCTTATAAATAATAACTGAATATAGATAAATTCATTTTGGGTCCCAACACCAACATCACCATAATTGTAACTATCATCTCATTCATTTTGTTTTCTCGTTTTCATCACTTGTCAATTCGTTTTTACCAGTTTTACTTTGAAGAAAATGAAGAGAGAAAAAAAAATGCCGAAAATGTACAAAATACAATGTTAAATTACCTTGTTTGATTGGTTGTTTATTTGTTTGTTGGTATATTTTTATGTGTGTGTGTGTGTGACCATACAATTATTTTCCTCTCACTATATTATTTACCGATTTGTCTTATCTTTTTGCTTAATATTGTGGACTGATTTAACCTGAATATACTCCAATCCTCTATTTTTGTCATTTTTTTGTGTATGTGTTTATCCGTGTGTTTGTATGTATGCTTAAGTGCATTTTATGTGATCAATAACAATGTAAATAATAGAACTTTGTTGAAACGGGATATATAGATTATTGGATACTAATTCAGTAATCTGAAGGCTGAACTCTTTCCGCAAGATTAGAATTTAATCTCCAGTGGGATCTTAGCCGCGGATTATTGAAGAGACTTAAACTAGAATGAAAAAAATGTCTGTTGCGTCCTAGTTACCAATGTTTGTCTAACTTATATCGGTTTGTGATCTCGTTATCCATGTGAAAATGAATCCAATGTGCATATGGTAATATTTCACTCAATAAGTGAATTCATTGTTGTTCTCACTAATTTTTTTTAGCTTACACCACAAACTGATCTTTCTTTCCAGTTGCTATTCATTCTGCTTCCATTTCCCGACGTAGTATGTCTTTTTGTCATCCTCTTTTAAGCGTCCCTTCAGGACTCCAAGTTGGGGCTTCCTTCATGATGCAGTTTGGTGATTTCCGTAATGCATGTCCTATCCACTTCCACTCCGCCTGTAGTTCTCGTAGATTTACTGTCGATCCCAAGCCCCGGTAAAGGAGGACGGTTGCGCATGAGGTCGGTAACCCCATTCTGTAGGAAAAAATTTCGTTATAAAGATGACAATCAGATTAAACAAACTAAACTATTTACAACAAGTAAAGTAAATAATTCTTGCTCTTCAAGGATAGATTTTATGAAGATATTGTCAACAGAGTATAAAGAATAATGAGTTGAGAATAAAGTAATTAAGGATTATAATTGAATAAAAATCAATTAATTATTTATACTGCATGGATAAAATGCTGATTTTATTATCTAGTTAAGTAACCAATTGATTGGAATTCGTCAATATACATTAAGTTCTTTGATTATGAAAAAGCGTTTGATGTGTGGATAAGAGAGACTTATGGAGCCTTCTTCGACACTATGATGTTAATGAGATAGTAGTCAACGTCATATGGAGTTCATACGACGGATTACACTGCAAAGTCGTACATGAAGGACAGCTGACAGACATATTTCAAGTAAGGACTGATGTCAGACAAGGCAGATTACTCTCTATTTCTCTGTTTACTGGTTATTGACTGGATTATGAAAACCTTCACATCGGAGGGGAAGCATGAAATGCAACAAACAGCTTTAATGTGGCTAGATGACTTGAACTTCGTAGATGACCTGGCACTTCTACCCCATACATTACATGAAATACAGGTCAAGGCAACCAGTGTAGCATCAGTTTCTACAGCAATAGGCCTCAACTTAAACAAGGTAAGAACCAAGATTCTCAAATGCAACTCTGAGAACACTAACCCAATCACACTTGATGGACAAGCTCTGAATGAGATGGAATCTTTCACGTACCATCTGAACAGCATCATCCATGAACAAGGAGGATTTGATGCAGACGTAAGCATAAGCATTTGTAAAGCAAAGACAGGATTTTTACAGTTGGAGACATGTCCAAATCAAAATAACTGTCAGTCAACATCAAAGTCACAATCTTTAATATTAACATCAAGATAGTTCTTCTGTAAACAGCTGAAACTCGTAAGACTACCACAACCACCATCAAAGAATTACAAGTATTTATACACAGTTGTATACATGAGATAGTGAATGTCCGTTGATTGGATACTAAATGTGGAAGTGAACAAACGAGGTTCCATTTGGAGAGGAAACTAAGAAGAGACTATGTGGCAAGCTTAAACTTGTAATCTTGAAGGGAAACAGAAAAGACAAAGGCCGAAGAGTACACTGCGCCAACTAATGGGAGCAGAGATCCAAATAATGAATAAGAACTGGAAACAACTGGAAAGGCTTATCCAGCAGAGTTGTATAAAGCATGCTGTTGGACGGTCTATGCTTCTCCACGAAGAGTAACAGGCCTAAGTAATTAATTAATTAATTAAGTAAGTAAGTAAGTAAGTAATTAAGTAAGTAAGTAAGTAAGTAAGTAAGTAAGTAAGTGAGTAAGTGAGTAAGTATGTAAGTAAGTAAGTAAGTAAGTAAGTAAGTAAGTAAGTAAGTAAGTAAGTGAGTAAGTAAGTAAGTAAGTGAGTAAGTAAGTGAGTAAGTAAGTAAGTATGTAAGTAAGTAAGTAAGTAAGTAAGTAAGTAAGTAAGTAAGTAAGTAAGTAAGTAAGTGAGTAAGTAAGTAAGTAAGTAAGTAAGTTAGTAAGTAGGTAAGTAAGTAAGTAAGTAAGTAAGTAAGTTAGTTAGTTAGTAAGTAAGTGAGTAAGTAAGTTAGTAAGTAAGTAAGTAAGTAAGTAAGTAAGTAAGTTATCTGTATTTATTCAAATGCTGTACACTTCTTGTCACTACATTTAAATGTATTTCTAGTATTATTCTTTTCTCTCCAACTTATCATACATAAATGTGATAGCACTTTAATCCCTTTTTTCTCCAAAAATAAGAAAAAAACTAAATTGTCAACATTTATTCTCTACGTCTTAATCATAATTGAAAAAGACAATTGAATCCAAAAAAACACCCTTTTTTTACTTTATCACTTAATTGAACTTTCAATATGGTATATCAACTACAACAGAACACAAATTTAAACAAACAAACAAAAATTTTTTTTATAAAATAAAGGCTTATCGATTGGGAACAAATAAAAAATAACAGTCACATCTATTGAGGAGGAATGGGAGGATAGCTGGAGATGATGGGGAGGGGGAGGGAATAAGAAAGTTAGGAAGGGGAGGAGCAAGTGACAAAACTATTAAACATTATAGAATGGAATATAATGAATAAATGAAATAAAATACAGGTGCATTAGAATTTGTTTAAGTTGTTTTTTGTTTCTTTTTTTCTTTTTTCTTATTTCTCTATATTTTAATTGTCTTTTTTTTCTAAATTTTTAGTTTTACTAATCAACCTGGGTTTTAATGATTTTGAGAGGAAAGCGAAAAGAGAAAAAAACATTTTGACATATCATATATGATAAGATTGATATGAGAATACAAGTGAAATGGAGAGAGACAGAGAAAAAATAATAATTAAATGACATATTGAAATGAAAATCAATGTGATTAAAGTAAGATTATTATTATCAGAAGGGGTTTGTGGAGATTTTAGAAATTTTCACAGATTAAAATCATGAGTCAGTTGAAGCTAGCCAGTAGGTCCTGGGTTCAAATCCCGCGGGGTGCGGGATCGTGGATGCGCACTGCTGAAGAGTCCCGTACTAGGACGAAACGGCCGTCCAGTGCTTCCAGGTTTTCAATGGTGGTCTAACTTCAACTGACTCATGATTTCAATCTGTGTAAAGTAAGATTAGATATGAATGAAAAAAGTATGTATGTAAATATTTAGAACAGAGTTTTGTGAAGATTGTAGTAATTTAATAATTGAATTCATGAGTTAATTGAAGGTAGACCATCATGGAAAATCTGGAAGTACTGGATTGCCGTTTTATCCTAGTATGGGACACCTTAGCAATACACATCCACGATCTCGCCCTGTGAGATTCAAACCTAGGTCCTATCAGTCTGTCACGTGAACGCTTAACCTCTAGATCACTGAGCTGGTCGGTATCTAACGGTGTTAATGTCTAACTTCAATCAATCCATGAAATTGCGCCACCGTCTACCAATTTCATCAGTGAGTTAATATCTCACAACAGACCCGGTTGAACTCCACTGACCACGGTTTCTTCCATGTTCCTCATAAGAAACTGTGAATATCTATCATGAAGTCAAAATTATATAACGTAATGATTTCAAAATTACAAAAATATTATAAGCAAAGATAGATAGTGACTAGCAGTGGAATCTAGGATGAGCGTTTCATCATATTTGGGACTCGTCAGCTGGATGTACCTGCATCTCACAGTTGATGTGCACTCTGGGACTCGAACCCAGAACCATTCGCTTCAAACGCCACCGCGTTATCCACTTAATTACTGAGTCCTGATAGCCACTTGTTTGTGTAATGGGGTAGCTGAGTGAATACCGTGGTGGCGTTTGAAGCGAACGGTGCTGGGTCCAAGTCTCAGAGGGAACATCAACTCTGAGATGCAGGTACGTCCAGCTGACAAGTCCCAAATATGATGAAACGCGCATCCTGGATTCCACTGCTAATCACCATCCATCTTTGCTTATAATGCTTGTGAATTAAGGTAATATCGAAGCAATCCGCACAGCATGCACGTATGCCGATAAGAGACTGATCAATTGCAGTCTTAAATGTCAATGGGAGGATACAAGCAAAATAATACCAAGTAAATTTACATAAATATTTCTACAAAAACGATAAATTAATTTTATCACAAAGGGATTTTTTGGAAATTGTAGTAACTTAATAGTTCAATTCATGAGTTGATCGAAGCTAGACTATCATGGAAAACCTGGAAGTACTGGATGGCCGTTTCGTTCTAGCATGTGACTCCTCAACAGTGCGCGTCCACGATCTCGCCCCGTGAGATCTGAACCCAGATCCTCTCAGTCTCAAACGCGAACGCCTAACCTCATGGAAAACCTGGGAGCACTGAACGTCTGTTTCGTCCTCTCAACAAATAAGCAGATTGCTTAAAGTTAGACATTAACACTGTTGGATGCTAGATCAGTGGTCTAAAGGTTAAGCAATCGCGAGCGAGACTGAGGGTCCTGGGTTCGAATCCCTCAAGCAGGATCGTGGATATGCAGTGTTGAGGAGTCCCATACTAAAATGAGCTGGTCATCCAGTGCTTACAGGTCTTCCATGGTGGTTTAGCCTTAATAGACTTATGCATTCAACTATTAAATAAATTGATTTGTAAATGGTTTATATCATCCAGTGTCTGATATACTTGAATTAATTTTGATCAGTCTGAATTTGGTGATGTCTATTCAAAAGGATACATTTTAATAAGGGTGAGCATTGAAAGAGGAATTAACGTTTTTAATAATGTGAAATTTATTAAATTCTTTTTCCGTTCCACAGCCTTAAGACCAATGAAACAAAGTGGATTTGTAAAGTTCATTCAATAAATACTGTAGTTGTTTGAATATGATAACTAATTGTTACTCTAGTCATCTTATATCGTATGTCTATCTCGACACAGCTACCGGATAATCTACTGAGGGAGATAAGTTTTAAATACTTAAAATATACTTTTCTTATAAAATTAAAAGGTCGTGTGTTATTCCACAGAGATAGTCTACTATCGATGTATTTTCGTTTGACACTTACTGCTACCTACTTATACTTTCATTTTAAGTGTTGTTTCTAGATTCTTAATATAGACTTTTGATATTCAATCTGCTTAAGCTCTGATCTCTTTTCAGTTTATCAGAGAATTTCCTTATACTTGGATTAGCGGCACCAATAAGTTGGCTAAATCTTCTATACCAACCCTCCACCGCATTGTTTGTTTTAGGAAATTCTTTCACAATAAAGGGTAAATTAAACATATTTCACACCGTAAAATATGTTATTACCTCTTTCAATGCTGACCTTTTTTAATATGAACTTGATAGTCGCTCTTATTATTGTTAGCATCTATTATTGTGAGCCATTTTTAACCACTCCTTTTTTAATTTGCACTTTTAACAGTCTCCTTTTTACTCATACCCTTACTAGTATAAATCATAACACAACAGGCTATTGAAACGAATGCTACTCTCTTCTAGTCCCAATGTGAATCTCGACATTAAACTAACAAATCTAAAACAGTACTAAACTTTTTTCCTAGATTTCTTTTTGGATGGGGTTTTGTTATCTGAGGTAAGTGGTTTGGTAGTAGAGCTTTCGTTTCTCTTCTGAACGACACCATCAACATAAACAGCAAGTAGAAGTGAATTGTTCGAACACTTTAACCACCTGAGCTACAAATCTTCTTCACAATTCCTAAATTTCATAACTGGACATAAATTTTTCTACTCTCTTAATTTGCTACTCTTAATAATTAGTCAACCCAATCACACTTGATGGCGAAACTCTGGGAGATGTAGAATCCTTCACATACCTGGGAAGTATCATCGATGAAGAACGAAGATCAGATGCAGATGTAAAGGTGAGGATTAGCAAAGCAAGTACAGCATTCTTACAATTGAAGAACATATGAGACTCAAAACAACTTTCAACCAATATCAAAGTCACAATCTTCAATACGAACGTCAAGACAGTTCTACTGAACGGAGCTGAAACTTGCAGAACTATTACAACCATCACCAAGAATGTACAAGTATTTATAAATAGCTGTCTACTCAAGATACTCAATATCCATTGGCAGGATACCATCAGCAACAGCCTACTGTTGGAGAGAACAAGCCAGCTGAAGAGGAAATTAAGAAAAGTTGTTGGAAGTGGATAGGACATACAATATGGAAATCATCAAACTGCAACACGAGGCAATCCCTAGCTTGGAATCCTGAAGGGAAGCGGAAAAGAGGAAAGCCAAAGAACACATTACGTCGGGAAATAGAAGCATATATGAAAAAGATGAATAAGAAATGGAAAGAGCTGGAAAGGATTGTCCAGTGCAAGGTTGGATGGAGTGTGTTGGTGGGCGTCATATGCTCCTCCACGAGGAGTAACCGGCGTAAATAAGGAAGTAAGTAATAATGGATAGATAATGTGTAATACAAACTCCTATAGTTTTCTCTCTAAATTTCTTTTAATACTTTATTCAGTAATTCAGTGATAACTAACAAACAAGTAAACATACAAAACACCTTTCCTATTATTGTCCCATTCAAGTTATTCATCAAAATAACAAATCTAGAACACTTAGAAGAAACAAGAAAGAAATGCAATCTTTACCCAAAATATCTTTGTTAAATTTTTATCATTAGACAGTAGAGATTGTTACTAGTCCTTTATGTTTTTTTTCCTGTCTATTTCTCTAGAATCAATGAACTGAACAAAATTAAAATATAAGTGTCATTTATTTCCTATTAAAATTCATTTAGTTAAGCGAGAAAAAATTTATATAGAGAGAGGAAGAGGAAATCAAAGTGGAAGAGAATGATAAGTGAAAACTCCAACTGAGTAACATCATTCCTTTTCACCACCACCACCACCATGTACATGTAACAGAAAGAAATCTTTAAAAAAACTTATCAGAAACCATAGTAACTAAGATAAAGTGAAAATGATCAGTGTTATTGATTTGTTTGTTAAAGTGTTCATTGTGTTCATAAAAATAAAATTGGTCGAATTCTTGTTTTTTTTTTCATTTCAAAAGTTGTTTTCAATGTGATCATTATCATGAAAAATCTTTAAATTCAATGAAGAGATCATCTTGTAGATAATGATAACTATTTAGAAGAATAGAAGTGTGTATGAGTGTGTGTGAGAGTTTTTTTAGAAACCAAAGAAAAAAAATACACAGTCATATATACATATCGGCGGTTGACAACAGAGAATTATGGGGATGTAGCTATTATTTTTTTCTTATTTTTGATGATCAATCTTAATGGTAAAGATTTACTGTGCTAAATTGTGTTCCTGTTTTTGTTTTAAACTTCATGATGACATTATTTCCCTTTTTCATTATTCAAATTTTTAATGCTTCATTACAGATTCACGGTCATCGATAATTCGATTGTTGTCATAGAAGAAGTTTGAAAGAATGCTAAATAAGGCCTGTTATTTTAAGTCATATTTATAGGTGATGATTAAATGATCAATATACATGTGAATATTGTAACTAACAGTTTAAAATATTGAATGATCTTGGATAGGATCAGTTTGGAATCAGTCAAATGCATTCACTTTTTTTAAAGGTTATATCCCGATAAGAATAGTGAATGGTAACTTTGGGGATCAATTTATGGACCAATACTATGAGATATCCCCTGTCTATCAATTACTATCCCCTACATTCATAGCTACATTTGGCTAAATCTTGTACAAATGTTGGCTCCTATTTTGTCTGTTTGGTCTGTATATAAACTTAGTATGTTTAAATTAAATGATTCATATTACAGATGCTGAGACTGGTGTTCTGGACTTAACAAACTGGGCTAGGCGGTAAGCAGGACCGATAAGGACTCTAGACTGCTCGTATGGGTCCGATCGACAATTCACTGTCCTCTAGTTGACGGCATCATTACGTTATACATTAACAGGGCACACAGGACACACGCTATAACATTTATCAATGACACTACTAATCCTGACATACATACACTATTTTGTTCTATGTTGCTGATAACTGATTTTTTCAAAGATTATTTTTAGAACATGGATTTAGGTTAGTTTATGTCTTCAAACTTGACTAGATATGTTTTGGAATGAATGGGGTTGGAACATTTTTTGTTAGCTTACGGAATTCTGACCAGTGGAAATAGGTTGTACTGTTAATTACTATATTAAACACACACGCTTGATTCTCTGCTGAGCGTCATTTAGTTCCTCTTATCTCTCTCCTATTCGCTTCTTTCGATTCATCTCCCCGATTATCTTTGCAGATCAACGATTGTACGAAATAAACGTATTCAAAATGTCATTCTCGTATTTGACTTATATAATTCCGTTATTCACTGACACAAGTTAAGTCAATAATTATATGTGAGGATTGACGGCATGTATATTTCAATAACAATCATTCATACGATCCAAATAGAGTTAGATATAAGGCTACTAAAAGGTCAATACGCTGAGTGAAAAATTTGAATAGAAAAACTAATGATTACGGCGGGTTTGACTATCGTTTAGGATTATGTATAGTTTGAGAATTAGACATATTAATAAGTGAAATAATAAGTAACGTCTTCTGAACTATGAAAGCTCCACGACCAAACCATCCAGCTCAGAGAACAAAACTCTATCATGATCATCCACCTGAGCTACAAGTCTTCTCTACCATATCAAAAAGTGAGGTTTTTTACAGTAAAAATTACACTATTATCTTGCAGACACTTTCACCATTCTAGAGGACTTGTTGATATGCAAGACTAGATATTGATAATTCTTTGTTAGTATCTATGGATTCTCAGAAAAGTCTACTAATATAACCAATTTTTAAAATATGTATAGATTGTTTTATCTGGTATTCATTATCTAAATTGAACTGAATTTAAATGTGAACTTTGTTACTAGAGGGTAGGTACATCAAATTAACGAATACTAAAAAAAAGAATCGAACAATCTTGATCAATTCCAATTGTACTCTACGAATATCTTAATGATTATAAATTCAACTTTTAGACAAATGTCACTGATTGAAATCATGAATCAATTGAGGCTAGACCACAATGAAAAACCTGGAAGCAGTGGACGACCGTTTCTTCCTAGTATGGGACTCCTCAGCACTGCGCATCCACGATCACGCATCTCACGGGATTCGAACCCAGGAGCTGTCAGTCTTGTACCAAGCGCTTAAGTGACTAGACCACTGAGTCGGCATCCAACGGTGTTAATGTGTAACCTCAACCAATCCACGAAGTTGCGCACTGCATACTAGGACGAAACGGTCGTCCAGTACTTCCAGATTTTTCATGATGGTCTAGCTTCAATTGATTCATGATTTCAATCAGTGAAATGTCTAAAATCTCCACAAAATCCCTACTGATTGTAAATAAATAATTACCCAATACTTACTTATTTAATCAACAAAACACAACATTTTGTTAATATTCCTAATAACTGTGAAATTAGGGTAGCAACTAAATAATCCACTCTCATTGATTTTTTTTAAATAAAAAAATATTAACTCTGATTAGTGACGTCAATGTTAATCGAATTCCATGTTTGTTCAAAAAATAAAATCTTTAATTAAATTCATTCACGTTAGAAACATTTACAACATAAACAAGAACATATGTGACAAGTATTCATATCTTAAAAAGAACAAGTGTAACAAACATGACCATTATTATTATTATTATTGTTCGTTTCATAAATACTACTATCTTTACAAATAGTAGTATAACATTAGTAGTAATATTTATGTTAATTAATTATTATTACTTGTTGAATACTTCTGTTACAATTGATTTGACTAAATATTTTGCCTTGACATTAACCAATTCTACTTAGAAATTCAGGATAGTTAGTTGTATGTATGTGTGTGTGTGTGTTTGTTTCTTTTTTTTTGGCGTCGTAACTAATTACTAATTTGTTCTGTTTTCTTTTCGCTATTTTTCTTTTTGTCGTTAAAAAAAGGGGATATAAACACATACACACATATGTTTCATGTATGTAATCATGTTAACAATATTACACATTGATTTATGCTGAACAATTTGTTAACAAGTATATTAGATATGTTAGTTTAGTTCAGTTCAGTTATATATATCTGTGTAGATATTATGGAATCATGGATAATGTATTTACTTGGTAGATATATATATACATATATATATTCAGTCATGACTACAGTACATAGAATCTAAATGTTTTATATATACGCCTAGATGTATATGTATGGGTATACACATAAACACACAAACACACACACACACACACAAAAGTCAATGTAACTTTTACAGAACTATTTTGTTTCTAAAACAAACAAATTTCTTTTTGTTATTGTTCCATGAATGAGATCGATGTGTATATTGTTAAAACTTCAATGAAATCTTATAAAAAAAAAACGATGATGATATACAGACTATTCACCATTTCTATATTAAACAAAAAGAAAAGAAGATAGAAATGGAAAATATGTAGAACAGTTGTTTTAAACTTGTCATTATTGATAAGCTACATCTCTCTCCCTATATCTATATATCTATATAATACTCATTTATGTATTCTATTTGAAGTTAGTAACAATCAATTCGATATACCAAAAAAGAATAAAAAAAAATTGAAAAAAAAGTAAAAAAAAAACAAAAAAAATGATTATCGTATACTTAACTTATGAGATAGATGTGAACTTTTGAATTTTTTTTTTGCTGTAAAATTTTATTTTACCGATTATCAGTTTTTTTCAGATTGTCTTTCCTTGTTTTCTCTTTTTTGTTTTGTTTCCTTTTTTTTTTGTTTTTAACTACTCTACTGTACTATCATAATAGTTCTAATTGTAACAGCTGACGTTTATTTATTTGAAATGATTTCTTTGTTACTAACCCCCAACCCATTTGATTTGACAATGATTATGATTATTGTCATTAATGATTGTTATTATTATTATTATTATTATTAGTCTTGGTAAATCACCCTATTATTCTTGTTTTTTTTCCTTTCATCTAATGACTACTAACTATTTAATTGACTTACATGATTAAAATTTTTCTTATCTTCTTATTAGATATATCAAATATTGTTTTTTTTGGCCAGGTTTTTACTTCTTTGTTTTATAACTTGAAGTTTAAAATGAACACAACAATAAATTTTCAGAAGGGGTTTGAGGAGATTTTAGAAATTTCACTGGTTGAAATCATGAATTAATTGAAGCTAAACAAACATGGAAAACCTGGAAGCACTGGACAGCTGTTTCATTGATCTAGCTTCAATTGACTCATGATTTCAATCTGTGTAATTTCTAAAATGTCCACAAAACCCCTTCTGATAATAATCATCTGCTCACTAGTGACTGACTTCAAGAGATACTCCTGGAATTCTAGTGAGAAGCCGTTACCAGTGGAGTTCAACCAGGTCTGTTGTGAGATATCAACTCACTGAAGACAATGGTGTACGGTGGCGCAACTTCGTGGATTGGTTGAAGTAAGACATAAACACCGTTGGATGCCGGCCAGCTCACTGGTCTAGTTGGTTAAGCGCCTGAAGCGAGACTGATAGATCCTAAGTCCGAATCTCGCGGGATACGGGATTGTTGATGCGCACTGCTAAGGAGTCCCATAATGCGTCGAAACGGCCATCCAGTGCTTGCAGGTTTTTCATGGTGGTCTAGCTTCAATTGACTCATGATCTCAATCAGTGAAATAATAAATTTGTTTATTTCCACCCCCTTTTATTAGTTCTCAATGATTATGGTATCTAAGATGGAGAGGTAAGGTGGTGGTGGTGGGAGGAATACGAGAATAAAGGGTAATAAGAGTGGTGATGATGATGATGCAAAAATGGTGAAATTTTTATAAGGATTATAAAGGTTATTATAGTGAATAATACTAGTAATAATGCTTCTATTCTAATGTCATAACAATAACATTGAACTGCAGTCGACATGCTGAATGTTATTACATATTAAAATTTATAATTAATTTGTAAATTAAAAGGTTATTAAAAATTGTCTGAATATCTACACATGGTATTAATTTCTGTATATCGTCGATGTGGATGAACAAATCTTGACTAAACAGCCATAAACATACGTAACTACCTACCTACCCATCTACCTACCAACATACATACCCATATACATACATATATCAACAAGCATATGCGTATATTCATTATACAAAATACACATATTATTTTTGTGAATTGGTGGTGATCAATGCATTAGTTATACTGTATATACCTACCTATCTACTTACCTATATCTCTATGTATACACAAATAATGCATGAAATTTATTCTGATAAAACTGATCTCTAATACAATTGATAATGATAAAAACGGACGTTTATTGTATCCAGGTTTTCAATGATGATCTAACTAATAATAATGTACGCAGTAGTGAGTAACTTCTAGATGCAATTCCTAGAATTCTATTGAGAAATTATGATTAGTGAAGTTTAATCCTTATGATAGATATCCGTCATAAGTAATGAAAGATAGTTGCATAATATTTTGGATATCATTTGATTCTGATGCAATAGTCTAAAGGTTAGGCGTCTACATGCGACATTGAAGTTCCTGAGTTCAATTACTGGATGTAGGCTAGTAGATACATACTGCTAAGCTGTCTCATACTAGTGGAACTCAACCATCCAGTATTTCCAGGTTTTTAATAGCAATCTAACTAAAACCATTTTGTCATTTAAAACTTATGAATTATCCAAGTAATTTCAGATGCCAATAAAATGAATGGGAATAAATAAACTTTTAAAGTTTACACAGAATATTATTACAAATTGATTAAATCCATGATTATACTCTTCAGAGATTGGAGTACCATAACACTGCTGATTAATTACTAACCAATTGATTAGTGTCTGAATATGACTCGTGAATTATTCAGCTTATGAAGCTTAGACGATCTCTTGTTAACAACATACACACAAAGTGATATCTACAGTTATGATATTAAAGAAAAAATAAAGTTCATTTCAGTTTACTAACAAGATAATCCATATTTGGTGTAAGGTGTTTGTAGAGATTTTTACAGGTTACGTTATGAATTGATCATAGTTAGACAATTATTAAAAACTAAAAATCACTGAATAGCGGATTCATCCTAGCATGAGACTCTACATTAATGCCTAACTATGATCCTACTAAGCGGGAGACTATTATACAGAAATGGTATTAAAAGATGATTGTACATTATTGTAAATTGTCTGAGATTTTCCTTATAGACCATTAGATGGAAGCTTAAAGATTTAAAGATCTAGAGCTAACTATAAAATGTGAAATTCTTGAATTAGATTCTAGGTTGACATGTGGATAAGTACGTCAAAAGGAGATCTAAACTATTATGTTACATAATATCTAATGTTTCTTCGTTTTCAATAGTTGTCTAATTAAAATCAGTTCATGATGTAAACTATTACATGGTTACCAATAGTTTAGGAACAAGCCTATTGGGATTAGTTCTATTGTATTATTATCATTATTATTATTAGCTAATTTTAATTACTCATGAGATTATCAAAAAACAAACAAACCGTTTGTTTACAAAATGTACCCCAAGGCATGGGATTGTCTTGTCTAGTTAACTTCAAAAAGAAAAAAAATTCAACAGGATTCAATTCGAATTATTAATATAAAAGAGAAATGCGAAACTAGTGAAATAATCATTGCACATGTCCAGATAACTACATTCCAATTGTCTATTTAAACATCTGTTTATATGAAAGTAAGAAGAAACATTTAAATATAGATGTAAATAGAAAGTAACCATGGTAATAGAATGTACTATATTGTAAGCAGTTAATGCATTGATAAACTTCACCTGGAGTCCTTCCGAGGGCTACTGCCAGTCCTAATCCTAGATAAAGGAGGAGGGTTGGGCATGGGGTTAGCGACCCCATCCCATAGAGAACTAACTCGCTAAAAAACGCTAAACAGAAAAAATTATTGAAATAATGTGTTGATTATTACAAGGATGATATATAGTTTTTACTGAATAAATATGATAAATATCAAATGAAGTTACAGTTTTATTACTTTGTTAAGAAGGGGAAAGTTATTTAATTATATGGAGTATATAATTGTGATTTAGATGGTGGTTGGAGGTTGTCGACAGGAAACCCTGGACCTGGGTTTCGTACTACTTGGCACCCGTCAGCAACGTGTACCTGTAATCTTGAGGGAACTGGTGCTCCCTGTCGGATTCGATCTCATGCCACACAGCTTCACAGTCAGAGATGTTACCACTGAGTTATCCGAACCGCGACCGACCTCCTGTAGGACTGAGATGTAAACAAAATTGATTGGTCACTGGGTGGTGATCAATGTCATACGTGTCTAGTCCTTATTAGTGCAGATCGAATGCTATCGATCATGTTGCAATGTGGCCACCAGTCTAGAAGACTCGACACTGCTGCTCAGATAGCTCAGTGGTAACTTCTCTGATTGTGAAGCTATGTGGCATAAGATCGAATCTGTCATGGAGCACCAGTTCCCTCAAGATTACAGGCACACCTTGCTGACGAGTGCCAAGTAGCACGAAACCCGAGTCCAGGATTTCCTGCCGACTACCTCCAACCACCATCTAAATCTCAATATTTAGTGCCCGCAATGTCGAGTCACCTAGACTGGTGGCCACATTGCAACATGATCGATAGTATTCGATCTGCACTAATAAGGACTATACACACATGACAGTGATCACCACCCAGTGATCAATCAGTTTTGAGTATATAACTGTGTACATAGTCAAATTTAGTAAGTTTTGCTAAAATTATAAATTGATCTAAGTTTGAGCATTATTAGAAACCTGAAAGTATGAAATGATGATTATTTAGTCTATGTATGGGACACCTCAATAAATTATACACTCAAGAATCAAACCCAAGATCTTCGGTCGTATGCGTGAATTTGTTGCATAGTTCGAACAATATTTCATGTCGTCAATGATAATTATTTCACCCTTGGATCAGTCATAACTTCTCATTTTTCACTGCTCAGATTCATTTGTAGGCTATTCACTGGCTAACACATGATTACTGTTAAATTAGTTTTCCACTAAATGGTCTTTATGTAATATGTTTGAAATGACAAATGAAGATACGAGATTCGGTCCATGATGGAATAGTGGGTACGTGTAGTTTAGAAATCAAGATGGATTTCCTGGAATTCTAGTGAGAATCCATGGTTAGTAGTGTGCAATCCATGTCAAATGTAAGACAGTTATTCACCTCAAACAATTGATGAATGATTGTGCAAGATCATGGATCGATTGAAGTTAAACATTAATACCGTTGGACGCTGGCTCAGTCATATAGAGGTTATTCGTTCATGCGTGAGACCGAAAGTTCTGAGTTTGAGTGCTTGTGTGTGGGGTCATGGATGCACACTACTGAGGAGTTCGATAGTGGGACGAAACGACCTTACAGTGCCTCCAGGTTTTCAGTGGTGTTCTAACTTAGATTGACCTATGAAAGATGATAGCAACAAGTAAAGATTGTTAAATGAGTTTACGCTGATGATATTTTCATGAAAATCACAATTTTAGTGTTTAAGTGTTATCATTGAGAAATTTATGAATTTCTGTATAAACTTATAGGATGCATTAGTTGTATGATTAAGATGTTATACGTATCTTTGAAAATATCCCAAGAAGTTATATTTCATCTACGTAGTATAAAAATGACGTAATCACTGAGAAACGTGGAGATTTGAAGTTAAGACTAGCTATTTATATCAATAATTGGTTGCCTGTGTTTCATTGACTGGTGACAATTAGAGATGAAAAGAACTAACTGTATAATGTGACTTCATTGATGGAGTTCGATTAACATTATGCGACGAGATCAGCAAGATATTGATCACTAATTACTGATCAATCACTTTCTATACATCACAGTCCTACAGAATATCATACTTTTGGTTCTAATCGATCAGTGACAATATCTCAGACTGTGATACTATGTTTGAATTCACTGAGGAGCATTTATTCCCTTGAGATTTCAGGTATATCTTCCAGATGAATGCCAAGTAGTTTAAAATTTAAGTCCAAGGTCTTTTTCTGATTACTTTCAAACCACTAACGTTTTATGACCATCATCTAAAGTATAACTAATAAAATTAACCATTTCTTATCTTTAGACGTTCTACTTTCAAATCAATAATATTCATTAATTAGAACTAATACTATCAGTGATTATTAGAACAAACATATTTATGCAACTGAATATCTTTTTTTAAAGACTTCTCGAATTAACTTGTAAGTGTTCACATTACAGTGGTTTAAAGAATGAAATGTAGATAGTGATATTCATATATAAACAAATTAATAATGAGTTTAATACATATTACAAAGCAAATATTTTTTTATATTTTTATTTTGACTACTTTTAAGTAGTTGAAATTCTAACACAAAAGTTTTGAATTTGGAAAAATAGGATAGCGATTATGAAACTAGAAGTTATTTGTATAGAAATGAAGTAGATTATGACTAATTATCTATGAGCAGAATTTTAAAAGTTCATAAAAACATTTCTCTACTTCTCTGTAGTATCCATAATACCCAAGTACTTATTGATTTTATAAACCGGATAATTTTGAAGAGATACTCCTGGAGTTCTAGTGAGAAGTCGTTACCAGTGGAGTTTAACCAGGTCTGTTGTGAGATATCAGCTCACTGAAGACAATGGTGTACGGTGACGCAACTTCGTGGATTGGTTGAAGTTAGACATTAACACCACTGAGTGCCGGCTCATTGGTCTAGTTGGGTAAGCGCCTGACGAGAGACTGATAGATCCTGGGTTCGAATCTCGCGGGGTGCGCACTGCTAAGGAGTCTCATACTAGGACGAAACGGTCATCCAATGCTTCCAGGTTTTCCATAGTGGTCTAGCTTCAATTGACTCATGATTTCAACCAGTGAAATCTCTAAAATCTCCACAAAATTCATTTTGAAGTGTTAGTTGGTGAGGCATTAAAAATTAGTAATATGAGTCGTTTTAAACGTTTTACAAATATATTATTTACAATTATGTGTTATTATCTTCTCCATAGTCTATTTTGTTTAAAACAAAATGATTTTCTGGTCGTGTGACGATGTCAGAATATTAGATCGGTAGAATGACAGAATAAAGAATACATTTTTCAGATGTTAGTCGTTAGAACAATTCACCAATATGCTTAACGGGTACCTGTTTAACGGGCTACTGTAACGAATGAGAACACAAGTGAGGAAAATCGAATACGACATTACAGAACATCTTCGTAAAATCTGAGAAATATATCGTAAATACCTCAATTGAAAATGTCAATTAATCATCTCAGACTTCACTGTTCCTTCGTTTCCACACCAATCACACTCTGTCCTCGTTTTATTTTCTCCGATTTCTTAACCTTTTTTCTGCCAGGTATTTCACTTTCGATTACTGATACATACTACTTACATCTATCGTAACCAGTAGCACAGTCATTCTCACTTTAAGTAGTCCATCTTGAGGTGGTTATGCCTGCCGTGCCACGCTCTCCGTCAAAATGTCGAATCTGAGGAGCATTGACCTGCTGAGCCATCAAAATTCAACGCACATCCGGCGCCCATGACGTTCAACACGTGCACTCCAGCGACCTGCTGAGACATCAGCATCCGATATCCACCTAGTAGCTGCACGTCACACTGCTACTCTCCGTCGACAGCACCCTCTAAAGTCAATGCCCTCTGGCTAGAACACTCCACTCGATATCATCTGTCCACACCAGACCGCCCCAAATAGCACACCAGCTCCAGGTCCGCAACGGCGTCCTCAGAACAGAACCCTTCTCCCTTCCTAGTTGGCAGTGACACCAAATGTAGTGAGCGTTAACACCAGTGAGTACAACCAAACGCATTTGAATACGAAACTACAGAATCATTTAGTAAAATCTGAGAACCATACAGTAAATTCTTCATTTGCAAAATACCAATCAATCGTATCAGACTTCACTGTTCCGTCGTTTCCACGCCAATCATTCTCTGTGCTCGTTCCCTTCCTTTGATCTTCTTAAACTTCTGCCACGAAATATTTCACTTTGGATTAATGGTACATACTACTTATATCTGTTGACATCAGTAGCACACACCACAATACCAGTAAAAAAACATGGAAATAGTCATTTTACAGAAAATATTCATATTTATGTTCAATTCACGTGTTATGTAATGACTATTCAGAACCAACATACATTAATCTATCTATTAGATAAATAATTTGAAGTTGATTGAGTGTTAATCGTACAAATGGAAAGCATCCCATTTGAGTGAAACCATATAAATGAGTACTTTTTCTACATTTTTGGTAATACTGATCAATTAAATTAGACGATCATAATATAAAGCTAACCAAAGAATTCGATAGATAAAACTAATGAATATGCATACACAATTCACAAACGAGTATTCTATTTGATATAGATTTCAACTCAGTAGTCTAAAGATTGAGAACTGACCATTGGAACTATAGATATTAGGTTCGATCCTTGGTACGGTCATCGATGAGGACTTTTGAAGAGTTTAATTGTCAAAAAAACTAGTTGTTCGGTGCTTATATACTTCATGGGTTGTCTAATTAGGGTAAGTAGGTGATATAAATCCTAGAACTCAACAATTTCCATGAACAGTCCATACTAGAAATTAATAACTTGAATTAACCCGTGATAAAATACTATCCTTGTCTAAAGTCTTAAAGTTTTGATTTAATAAGTAAAAGACTTGATGTTTAATAACTGACACAGACTTTAAAACTTTGCTCCAATTACTAAGATTTGAGTAACCCAATGATATCACTAATTCTCAAATGAAAAACCTATAACCTAATGTCATGTAAATTAAGCTATGCTAAGTAAGTAAATTACATTATTATTACAACTTAATATTAGTGCTAGATATACAATGTTAATTCTCATATACATAAACTTATCAATAAATGAAATTCTGATTGACATAATGAATCATTTGATGTTAAAACAGCATGGAGGACTTGACACCACTGGAGGAGTCTGATGTGAACAAGGAAACAAGAAGCTCTGACAAACTACGAAAGCTATTTTTCGGGACGTTATCCCATTTTATTCGAAGCCTGTAAAACACTAACATTTATTTTTGTCCCTAATCTATTCTACAGAACATAAGCTTTTGTTTGATGTATGATTCATTCCCATACCCTTTTCTGTTCCGAAACTATTGTAATTTAAACATAATATTTTGCACCCTATTTTCTACGCTAATTCCCGGTTTTGGACATAATTGTAGTTTTCCTAATTATTGTACGTTGTGGTCGGGTTATTCACTTATTTATTCATGTACCTTTTTACACTAATGAAGAAGAAAAGGAAAGAAGTCAGGATATCGGGATTAGATCGAGTAGTCTTGTCTTCTCTCATTCGCCTGCCTGTCAGCCAATCAGGTGATAGAATAGTTTTTTTCTCTCTACCCCACTTCGAACTTACGCGTACTACCCTCATGGTTAGGTCAGTCAGCCTATCGCGCCAAGGTCTTGATCTGCATTAGATAAGTATCCTCAGCACCAAATGTGGGTAGACAGACCAAAGGACATAAAAGAGTTCCATACTGGGACAAAACGGCCATCCGGTGCTTCCAGGTTTTCCATGGTGGTCTAACATAAATTAATTCTTGATCTCAACCTCATACTGAAAATAAAATTTTCACTAAAAACTGTTCAAGATCAGTTTATAAGCAAAGAGAGATAGTGGCTAGCAGTGGAATACAGGATGCGCGTTTCGTCCTATTTGAGACTTGTCAGTGGGAGGTACCTGTTCATTTTTGACTTAAGGTAATATTGAGGCATTCCGCACAGAATGCACATATACCAACAATAGACTGATCAATTACAGTTCTAAATAACAATGAGAAGATATAAACAAACAACACTTAGTGAATTTGTTCAAGTTCATCTTGAAATAAATCCATTCAAGGTAGTGCATAGTGGTTAATATATGAATTTCAATTCAGAATACAAAATGATGATCAAAGGTATGAATACTATTTAGTATGGATAAAAACTAATTTTAATCTAAGCCAAAATGTAACATACAATTAACATATGTCTTCTTATTCAATAAACATGTACATTTAACACATCTGTTTCTTGAAAAATGAATAATTATAGTGTTTTGTAAGAGAATTGATATTAATCCAGATGAAGACAGGAACATTTGACGATGTTCATTTATATATCTTTTAACTATACTTGAATGTTATTAGTGCTAAAGACTGTTTATGATTAGTCTCTACTGGAATGTGTAATTCCAGGACTCAGTAGCTGAATGGATAACGTGATAGCGTTTGAAGCGAATGGTACTGGGTTCGAGTGCCAGAGTGAATATCAACTCTGAGATGCAGGTACATCCAGCTGACGAGTCTGAAGTATGATGAAATGCGCATCCTAGATTCCACTGCTAGCCATTATCCATCTTTGCTTATAAAAGCTTGTGAATTAGAACAATATCGAGGCATACACACAATATGCACATACGCCAATAACAGACTGATCAATTGCAGTCTTAAACGTCAATGGGAAGAAACAAGCAAAACAATACCAAGTGAATCAACGGTGAATTGTTTTGACATTTTTGTTAAGTCTTAGGTTTTATTAATGTTGAATAGTGGCTAGTAATGAAATTCATGTTATACGTCACACTCTATTTGGAATTCATTAGATGGCTTTATCTGCCTTCTAGTATTGATGATCCAACTGAAACTCAAATTCAATACCTTACATTTCAAACGCGTAAAGTGTTAACTATTGAGTTACCAAGCCTGAGTAGCGTCCAGCTTATGTAGCGGTTATAAACTTTATTTGCACACATTCATACCAATTGTGCAAGCTAGAAATTGAGTAGCTTATTGGATAACATGTTGATGTTGAAAGCAAAATATTACTGGTTTCGAGTTACAATATGATCATCAACACCGGAATACAGATGTATTCAGCTGACTTATCCCAAATAACAGGAGACACGTATCCTAAACTGTGCTATCTAATTCAGATAATACACATGTTTGAATAGTTATTGATATCGAAAAGAGTAATTCATAGGGTATTATCGTAATTGGCAAACAATATCAAGTATAGTTAGTAGAACATCCACTCAAATAATGGATCATATTTACTATTCGAGTTAAAACCGTAATGTTGTAACCAAGTTTCCATTTTTCATTCATTATCATTCATTTTTGTCATTTATTCAATTAAAATAAAGATAATGAAAACTAACAAAATTAAGGAGTAACACAAATCTCTATTTTACTCAATAGTGTATTAGGTGTATTAGAATACTCATCTGTTATGGTGATTAGCTGAGTACTTCATTATATATATTGATAACGCTGAACAAAAGTTAAATTATTTAGATATTAACTCATTTTCATGTACTAAATCACTATATCACAAAGCGGTTTTGTGGGACTTGTAGTGATTTAATATTTGAATTCATGAGTCAATTAAAGCTAGACCACCATGGAAAACCTGGGAGCAATGGACGGTCGATTCGTTCTAGTATGAGACTCTTCAGAAATGCGCATCCACGACCACGTTCGCGAGACTCGAATCTGGACCTTAGGTCTCGCGCGCGAACACTCAACCTCTAGACTACTGAGCCTGTACCCGACGGTGTTAATGTCTAACTTCAACCAATCCACGAAATCGCGCCACCTTCCACCACTGTTTTCAGTGAGTTGCTACCTCATAACGGACCCGAATAACTCCACGGGTCACTTCTTTTCACTAGAACTCCAGAAAACACCTCCTGAATCCAGTTGAATGATGGTTAAGGGTCTAGATGTTAAGTGTGCTCGCGCGAGGCTGGAGGTCCTGGGTTCGAATCCCACGAGCGTTGTCGTGGATGCGCACTACTGAGGTGTCTCATACTACAACAAGCTGGCCATCTAGTGCCCCTAGATTTCCTATGGTGGTTTAGCTTTTACTGACGCATGAGTCCGACCACTAAATCACTATATCTCAATTTCAGTTTAGATATTAACTTAGTATGTCAGTGAACACTTTGGATGTATGAAACAAATTACATCGCTTTCTACCTTATGACTATTTATGGCTATGAGAATAGTTTTATATAAGAGTAGTTATTTTGCTTCAAAATCTGTTTGGAAACAGATTTTAAAAATCGATTTTATTGAATTTATTGATGAAACATCTTTTTCCCCAACAAGCTATTATAATCCGTTAATAGAAAAAAAAGACGAAATACTTTTACCTACTTATATTTGAATATAAGTAGTCAAAGACTGGTTTCAGTTAACAATAACCGAAAATCATTCTTCAACAACTTACTTAACATGATATTATTAACGAACTTTTAGGATTTTTAACGAAAGGTGAGATAATATTACATTGGGTGTTTTATTCAGTGGATTATGAAGAATCCATAATCTAACCATAATTGAATAAATGTTCAGAAGTCGTTTAACTGTCTCCATTAACTCATGTATAATTTGAAATTAACTCAAACATTTTAAAATTCTCAAGAGTCCTTCTTATGCAACCTTAAATGAATAGTTGTCAACAGTAATACATTTTAACGGTTGAAGTCGTGAGTCGATTAAAGCCGGACCACCATGGAGAGCCTGGAACAACTGGACGGGCCTTTTGTCCTAGTATAGGACTTCTCAGAAGTGTGAATCCACAAGGGACCTTCAGTCTCGCGCGCCAGTCAGTATCCGACGGTGTTAATGTCTAACTTCAACCAATTTTGATAATAAAACATTCGATGACTGAAATACATTTGTATTCGCCACACGAATGTGTATGTATCTTCGATATATAATAAAAAACATTCTTTAAGATATAACAGTTATAAAACTCGGTAACTAAATGACAACAGATTATAAGAAATAGAAAGCGATCATTTTGTTTACTGCTTACTAGTTGCCAGTTGCTTTGAATTCAATATATTCATTGAGAAGTTTACAACGTTGGCAACATCATGGAGTAAACATCAATCGGTTATTTCTGAAAAAATACATATTTTGTCTAATATATTCATTAAGTTTTAACTAGTCATTTATTTACTTACAATATTTACTTACAGCCAATAAAAATCAGGAAATACTGGGCTGCTGTTTCATTTTAGCGTGAAACTCTTCAAAGAAGGTTATCGATAGAACCATCAGAGATGGTAACCAGGACCTTAAGATCATATGGTGAACTTGTAGTGTTGGTTATAATGTTAAGCCTATATACCTTATTCTAGCTTTCGGACAGGCCAATCTATTCATTCTATTGAGTCACATTTTGACCTTGTTAATTATTCACTTATCAACATTGACTCCTTTTACATGGGCGTATATGTGTGTACACTTCTTATCTTATTCATTACACGTCTGTAGCTTATTTTTGTGTGACCATAAATATTGATTAACGCTTGATTAAATTGAGTTGGCTTACACGCCTTCACCACTTCGCATCGTTTCGCTTAGCTCTCTTCTCTTCGCTCTGTCCAGATCAATGAATGCACAAAATATGCGTGTTCAAACATCTATTCTCGTATTTGACTTAATTAATTCCGTTATTCACTAACTCGATCTAAGTCGATAATTATATACGAGGAATGACGATATGTAATATCTCAATAGCAATCGGAAACGATCTCACTGGAGTCATATCCCGAGACACTGAAGTGGTGAGCGCGTCAACAACACCGTCCTATCTAAATGACGACATGTGTACTTCAATAATAATCATTCACACGATATTATGAGATTCAGATATCGGCCCACTAAAAACTCCTGAGTTTTAACTGGTCACTTATTTACTTATTTACCATGTGCTCACTAGTGACTAACTTCATAAGGGAAATCTCGGAGTTCTAGTGAGAAGCGTGACCAATGAAGTTATTCCGTGTCGGATAGAGACAGTATTACCTCAGTACAATGGAAGATGGTCGCGAAATTTCATGGATTGGTTGAGGTTAGACATTAACACCACTGGATGTCGGCCTGCTCAGTGGTCTAGAAGTTAAACGTTCTCAGGCGAGACTAAAGGCCCCGGGTTCGAATCACGCGAGCGACATCGCGGATGCGCACTGCTGAGGAGTCTCACAATAATAGAACGAGACGGCCGTCCAATGTTTCCATGTTTTCAATGGTGTTCTAACATCAATCAGTTCAAGATCTCAATCAATAACTTAATAATCCCACAACCTTATACTGATAATAAAACGAACCTTCAAATAATGAATTTAATGTCTATCATTTAATCCATTTCTATAGCCGACTAAATTTGTCTTCCCCCCCGCATAAATATGTATATAGTTATGAATATATGATTCGACTAAACTCTAAAAATTTCAATCAATCATACTTAGTTACTAATTCATATCTTGTGTATAACCTTAAAATCAATCAATAACATGATTATTTCTATGTGATTTACATTTTTGTTAATCATAAGAAAGTTAGTGATTTATAAATCATGAATATATATCCAAGTAATTTCGAAGTTTATCATTGGATCAATTTGATGATATTAAAAATTAAAGAAACATTTTTTTATACTGAAATCCATTATCTTTCCATGTATACTATATGGAAATAAAGTTAATTTCTAAGCAAAGATGAATGGTGGTTAGTAGTGGAATTCAGGATGAGCATTTCGTCCTATTTGGGACTCATCAGTTGGATGTACTTGTATCGTAGAGTTAATGTTTACTTCACAACACAAAACTGGTATTGTTTACTTCAAACACTATCGTGTTATCCACTTACCTATTGAGTCCTGATAGTCACCTGCTTATGTAATGGGGTGAAATTTAAATTCATTTGGTGTTGTTTACTTGAATCATCCCATAGATGTTTAGGACTGCAATTGGTCAGTTTTTTATTAGCATATGTGTATGCTATGAATATTGCCTTGATATTGCACATATACCAACAAGAGACTGATCAACTGCAGTCTTAAACAACAATCGGAAGATATAAGCGAACAATATTAAGTGAATTTGAAGTTAATTTCATTATGATTACACTGTAGACAAACTGTATATAATGGTTACATGATAATTATACTACTGTAATTTCACCTTACAGTAAACATCAATATTTTCTTTACATCATTTACAAACTTTGATTAAACAGCCAATAAAAATCAGGAAGCACTGGGGAGCTGTTTCTTCTTAAGATGAGACTCTTCAGAGAAGGGTATTGATGGAATCATCAGAGATCAAAACCAGGACCTTAAGATCTTATGATGAACTCACTACCTTAGACTACCAAAACTTAATTGATTAACGTTAAGACAAATGTTTTAAAAATAATATACTTAAATTATTGTTTACAACCAACGTAAATGTACAAATATTGGGGTTTATTTATAATTTTAAAATCATGAATTCACTTAAGTTCGACAACCATTGAAAACCTGGGAGCAGTGGATGGCCGTTTAGTCTTAGTATGAGCCACCTCAGTAATGCGCATCCATAATCTAAAACGTGATAATCGAACCATGACCTTCAGTCTCGTGCGAGAACACTTAATCTTTAGACCACTGAGTCGGCATTCAACAGTGTTCATGCCTAACTTCAATCAACCCACAAAATTACAAGCCAGTTACTTACTGAAGATAGTGGTGGACGGTTCTGGGTTTGAGTTGCGCGTACGGGATCTTTGGTGCACACTTCTGAAGGACTCCATGCTAGGACGATTCGGCCGTCCAGTACTTTTAGGTTTTCAATTGTGATCTACCACTGATCCATTTACAATATCAATATAAACTCAACAATCTACACAACCCTATACTGATGATAAATTGAAGGCTTGAAGCACATGAATTACTTGAAGTGGAATGATTGCTATGTAATACAATTCTATCTTAATGTGAGCAAACTGAATCTCACCCCCATCATCAAATATAACTCATGAGCCGAATACTGCGTCACATAGTGGCGATCCTACTTTATGTAATTGATCGGCTGCACACACTAAGCCTAACCAAAGAATGAACGTTACATTTGGTGATGGAGATAGGATATATATTTATTCATCTTCATAATCATATGATCATATCATATAATCGAAATGGAGTCAGATCACAGGCCCCTAAATTGATGAGCCTTACATGATATAATAAACAGGCGTAATACTAGATGCTACAAGATTTATTTTAGGCGTCGATCCTTGAAAGTATTCATTTGTTTGTCTTAAATTTATTGATTATTTTGGTTATATTTTTGTTCCCTGAACTAGATGATTTCAGTACAGAGCCTTCATTATTGATCCGGATAACATCATTGGTGCCTATTTCATGTTGAAAACTTCTACATGAAGTATCCTCTAACGATATTATTATGGTGTTTGAATGAACTAATGATTCCTTTGTACTTGTTGAATGCTTGATTACGAATTCTAAATACAGTACATTCGTTAGTGCTTATCTAGTACTTATTGATCCGATTACGTTATTTCTGGGATTCTTAGTTCATAATATAATTCAAATACTCCTAATCATCATATTGGCGTCGCGATTGAGCCTGTGATGGAACGGTTGGACATACATTCAGATTTTGATGCTTTTGAGGATTACTTTGAAAGGTTCGAAATCTGAGCTATGAACAAGGAAGATGATGAGGATGTTAATATTGTCGCACATTTCTTCACTTTCATCGGAAAAGAAGCATATAGCTTAATAAAAACTCCTGCTTTACCGGAAAAGCCCATTTTGCTTTCTTATACAACTCTGAAGGATATACTGCATGACTATGTTAAGTATACAAATTTCGGATGTGGAAATGAGGAAAATTTCGTAAAATGATTCATGAAGATATAAAAAAATTCACTACATTACTACGTCATCCCAACCCAGTGCATACTCAAGGTCATGCAGATAATTCATTGAGGAGTTACGATGTAGTTCACGAAGATGGGCACAAGTTTGGTCAATGTTTGTCCTGTGTCAAGTCCCACTCTTTTAATTCATGTAAATTTCGTAATTCTAAGTGCTTTAAATGTGGTGATATTAGACATATTCAGTCAGTCTGTAATACTAATGTTCATCTTGCTGCAACTAATATTAAGTCTTGTAATTCTGATTCTATTAAGTCTTGTGTTCTTACTGAACATTCATCCTTATCAACGATTTCAAAAGACAGTGTAGAGTCATATAGCAGTTCAGAGTTAAATGAAATTCAGAATTCTTGCCAGATGATCTGGCCCTCCTATCGCAAACGCAACAACAAATGTAGGAGAAAACGACTAGTGTAGCAGCATTCTCAGCAACAGTGGGTCCCAATATACACAAAGGGAAAGGCAAGATTCTCCGATACAACACAGAATTCACCAATCCAGTCACAACTGACGGAAAAGATTTGGAAGATGTGAAACCTTTACATATTTGGGCAGCATCATTGATGACAGGGTGGATCTGATGTAGATGTGAAAGCGCGGATCGGCAAAGCAATAGCAGAATATCTATGATTGAAGAATATCTGAAACTCAAAAACAACTGTCAACCAACACCAAAGTCAGAATTTTCAATACATATGTCAAGACAGTTCTACTGTATGGGGCGGAAACTTGGAAAACTACGAAAGCCATCATCCAGAAAATACAAGTGTTTGTTAACAGTTGTCGACACAAATACTTCGGACAAGAGGAAGACCAAAGAACGCATACGTCGAGAAATGGAGATAGACATGAGAAAAATGAAATTAGAAAAGAAGGCTTAGGACAGAGTGGGTTGAAGAATGCTGGTCGGCGGCCTATGCTGCAGGCGTAATTAAGTGAGTAAGTAAACCCTATATACATATAAAGTGCTTGGTGAATTTTATAGGTTTCATTCATCATAAATTGATTTTAATTGGAATATCATTAAAAAACCAAGAATAATTGAATATTACCATCGTTCTGGTATGGAATTCCTCAAATGAGCACACTCAAGACGTCACAATTGATCTAACCCAAAACTTTCAAGTCTTATGGCAAACCATTGGTCATTTTAATCACTATATTGAATTTCAATCTAAATGTTCTTATGAGATTATGAATGTTCTATGCTGAAAAGTTGTATACTAGACGTTTACATCGATTATGCAACTGTAATGTATCTATAATGAGTACGATCTACTAAATTATAAACTCCCTTAACTAAAATATTAATTTAGCTTGTATTAGTCATACTACTCATCTTAACAATTTTTTTTTACTGTTTATCTAATCTCGAAATAAACCGACTGAAGTAATTTAATAAACTTGGATATATTCAACAACAACAACGAAAAAAAAAACAGGGCGGTCATTGACCCAATAAAAAAACATCTTGATTTACTATATCTATTCACATTGTATGATCTTTATTCATATGGTTGAATATATCAATGATATCCGGAGGCATATGCGCCTTTGATAAATATATACGTATATATATGTATATATATCAATGTTATATAAGTAACTATGGTAACTTGTTTCCATACAAGTCACCTACTTAAATGTCATTTCTTTTTGTTGTTTTTTTTTGTATTTTTATTTTACTTTGTAAATAACTTTGAGTTGTACATTTAATACTTCCGGATCATTTGTGTTTCCTTTTGATTCTTTATTGATATGAATATAACTTATTGATCATTTTATTGGATCAATTTTTTTTGAGAAGTAAAAGTTGTTTTTTTCATTCTTATGTTTATAAGATCATTAATAAACAACAAAAAAAAAGAACAACAACCCAACATAATCAAGTTGTCAAAACGATCCATGGAAGAAAATACAAACAACTACATGATCAACCAGTCAAAACAACTATTAACAAACATAGAAGAACACTTATACCGAAAGGAATTAAACTACAATATAAGCGACACCTTAAAACTGAAATTCTTCATAGCATTAGAGTCATCAGTCAAAACTTCCGGAATAAGTGAAGAAACGCGATAAAAAATAAGATAAACTATAGTATTGATGTTAATCAGATAATCATTTGAAACTAAGATCAACTGGATAAATGTTTCGTTTAAATATGAGACTTGACAATTGTATATATCCAACCACTCATTTAGGATCGTATAGATGAATTTCAAATCTTATGATGAATGTTTAGTAGTTAGATAACTATACCATTATTCAATGGTTTATATGTCAAACTTTAATTAGTTTGAAATATTTCAAGACTATCATTTATTAGTATTATAGATCTTTGCCTCATTAGAGAAACGGTTGGACTTCAGTGGTTGTACATTTTTACTAGAATTTCAGAAACTACCTCTCCACGTCAGGCACATGCAAGCATATAAATATATATACCATTGAATACCAGCTCAGTGGTATAGGTATTAAGCGTTCAAGCGTGAAACCAAAGGTTCTGGGCTAAAGTTCCTGTATGCGGGATCGTGGATGTCCACCACTGAGGACTCTTATACTAGGATGAAACAGCCATCCAGTACTTCCAGATTTTCGATAGTGGTCTAACATTCATCCATCCATGAACTCAACTATTAATAGATTTCAATTCTGATATACTTACATCAATGATTGTATATAAATAAATCCAATTAGAGATTTCCAATAAAAAATGAAATTACAGTAGTAGAAATCATGAGTCAATTATAGCTAGATCACCATGAAAAAAACTAAAAGCATTAGACATTTATTTCGTCCCATCGTGAGACTCTTCAGTAGTGCGCATCCACGATCCCTCACACGTAAACGTTTAACCTCTAGACCATTGAGTTGATCAGTATCCAACGATATTCATGTCTAATTTTAACTCATTCACATAACTGAATAGACATATCCACCATTATGATCTTCAATGAATTATTATCTCACAACAGTATCCAGTTGATGTTTGTTTTTGTTTTTTTCAATTTATTATCTATCAATATATCAAATATGTAAATAGAATATTCAAGTTTACTCTTCTCCCCCTCCCCCCCTCGAAATATAAACAAATTTTTTAACTTGATATATTCACTTCACATTTAATTGGTTAAAACTGATTATTGGATACTTAAATGTAAATTAAAGAAAACAATAAAAGAGAAATACACATACATTACGTATAAAGGAATGAATGAATGAAGGAATGAATGAGCCTATAACACAAAGTTGATTATTATTGGTTACTATAATAATAAAATTCAAAAAAAAATAAATAAAAATAAAAAGAAAAGAAAAAAAAGTTTTTTCTTAATTTTTTTTTCTTTTTACATTATTTTAATTACAAGATAAAACGGATTATTTCAATATAGAATCAATATATTGTGCATATTGATATTGATGATTATGATGATGATGATGATGATGATGATGATGACGATCATAAATTGATTAATGAACAGTTTAATAAATCGTAAGTCTTTGGTTTAAGCGATTAGTTAATGGATTATACATCTATCTATCTATCTATCTATCTATCTATCTATCTATCTATCTACCTATCTATCTATCTATCTATCTATCTACCTATCTATCTATCTATCTATCTATCTATCTATCTATCTATCTATCTATCTATCTATCTATCTATCTATCTATCTATCTATCTATCTATCTATCTATCTATCTATCTATCTATCTATCTATCTATCTATCTATCTATCTATCTATCTATCTATCTATCTATCTATCTATCTATCTATCTATCTATCTATCTATCTATCTATCTATCTATCTATCTATCTATCTATCTATCTATCTATCTATCTATCTATCTATCTATCTATCTATCTATCTATCTATCTATCTATCTATCTATCTATCTATCTATCTATCTATCTATCTATCTATCTATCTATCTATCTATCTATCTATCTATCTATCTATCTATCTATCTATCTATCTATCTATCTATCTATCTATCTATCTATCTATCTACCTACCTACCTACCTATCTATCTATCTATCTATCTATCCACACATCTATCTATCTACCTATCTATCTATCTATTTATCTATCTATCTATCTATCTATCTATCTATCTATCTATCTATCTATCTATCTATCTATCTATCTATCTATCTATCTATCTATCTATCTATCTATCTATCTATCTATCTATCTATCTATCTATCTATCTATCCACACATCTATCTATCTACCTATCTATCTATCTATTTATCTATCTACCTACCTATCTATCTATCTATCTATCTATCTATCTATCTATCTATTTATCTATCTATCTATCTATCTATCTATTGTAAATTTTGTCTGAATTTTTCTAGTTTTATACGGTTAAAATTCTATTTGAAATTAATCCGTTACCTATTTTTTTCATAATGGAATTCATGAGTCGATTTAAGCTAGAACATTATAGAATACCTAGAGGTACTGGACGGTCGTCTTACTCTAGTATGAATGCACGTTCACGATACCGCACGCAGGGACTCGAACTCAAGACCTTCGTTTTCACTTGTTAACGCTTAATCTCTAGACCATTGTTCTGGCATCCAACAATGTTAATTTCCATTATCAATCAATCTATTTATTTGTTGAGTGGATAAGACGAATTTCTATTTGAAAAGGAAAGTCATAGATTTCTACCACATTTCTAAGAAGTTTATTTTTAATATTTCTTTTTAGACATTTTTAGTGAGGGAGTTACGTTACTCAAGACAACTGTAAACTGATTGTCAAGTGTTCTCGATTTAATAATGATTTTATAACGAAAAAAATTACCAAATAAATAGTGTAATACATGCTATCAATTGCTTAACTTGATAAGATGAACTTAGCTTAGTAACGGACCTTCATAAGTCTGACTTAAGTCCATAAAATGAAATGATTTTATAAGATAGAATAACTGATCAACAAAATATTTATTATCAGAAGGAATTGTGTGAATATCATAGTAATATTAATAGTTGTAATCATGAACCCATTGATATTAGAACACTATAGTAAACCTAAAAGCATTGAACAACCGTTTCGCCTTATTGTGAGACTCCTGATCATTGCTCATTCAAGATCCCGCCTCACGAGATTCGAAGCCACAATTAGACGAAACAGCCATCCAGTGCTTCTAGGTTTTCCATGATAGTCTAGCTACAATTAACTCATGATCTCAACTATTAAAATATTTATTATTTAATGGGATTAAATGATATACTTAATTACGTAATATTTAACACAAATTATACATGATTAAGATTTATTTACAGCGTTAATTATTATTGGATCCTGATTTTGTAGTTAAATAACTTTAAGGCTCATAATTATGCTCAATGATTGATCATTATATCAAATGATTTTATATTGTATAGAATAAATCTATGTGAATGTGTATTACATTAGTTTTATTTAGTGTGTTAAGTTTTACATAGTTTCTTAACATTGTAGTGAACGAGAACACAAGTGAGAACAACCAAAAGTATCTCAATACGAAAATACAGAACATCTTCGTAAAATCTGAGAAACATACAGTAAATACTTCATTTGCAAAATGTCAATCAATCGTTTCAGATTTCACTGTTCTTTCGTTTTCAAATAAATCATTCTTTGTTCTCGTTCTCTTTTCTTTGATCTTCTTAACCTTCTGCCACCAGATATTTCACTTTCGATTAATGACACATACTACTTATAACTGTTAACATCAGTAGCACATACAACATTATCATCATAATTCTTTTCTTACATTATTTATCAGTTTTCTCTTCAACCAATCGCAAAGAGAAAGTTTGATTTCATTTATAGCCAGTTATGAAATTAATGAGAATGTTCTGAGATGAAGTTATTGACAATGACTATATGTAATTTTTAGCATTAAGGCCTTGTAGTTTTATTATTAGGATTACTTCACTGTTCGCATAAATTTATTAAACTTTCAGTCACATACTGATATTAGTTGAATCATCACCCAAGTTCGCGACTCTTTAAAATTAAGCGTCCACAACCTAGCATCCAGGTTTCAAATGCAGGAACTTCGATCCCGTTAGCTTATTCACAACTTCTAGATGATTGAGTCGAGATCAAACGGGTTAATATCTAAATCCAATTGAGTCGCGATTGTATCTAAAAGCAAGTCACTAGTAGTCTATAGTCTGAACAAAACCCTACACTGATAACAATCACGTGTTCACTAGTGACTAGCTATCAGATGCAATTACTGATGTTCTAGTTAACAGCCATGATTAGTGGAGTCCAATCATATCGAGTGTGAAAAAGATATCATCCTGAAAAGAATTGAAGATAGTTACACATTATAGTGAAACCACATAAAAAAGCGTTCTACACGGGTTCAGTGGTCGATAGGTCAAGCGTTTGCGTGTAAGACCGAAGGTTCTAGTTTCGATTCTCAAGTGCAGGATGGTGTATTCGCACTGTTGAAAAGTTCTATGTTCAAGCGATTCATCTATCCTGTGTACAGGATTTTAACATGAGTTCAGTTAAGAACGATTCGTGATTTAAAACCTATATTTCTTAAGTATATATTCTCATATTATTCTCAACATAATTTATGCAAACATACAGTTATAGAGGGGTATGTATTTTACAACTTACGTTCATATACATGTCAATTGTAATACATAACACAATGCAATGTCTTTTATTAAACGATTAGTATACTTCAGGTCAATATATTGTTATTTACCACTATGAAATAAGCAAACAAACAAACAAACAAATTTATTTACAAATCAATTGTTATACCATGTCAATTAAAACATGAAAATAAACAACAATTTTGTTAAAGATATTCATTCAATTGATTAGTTGTTTTCATTGTATATTCATTTCTAATATGGAAAATATAAATTCTATTTATGAATTGAAGTTTAACCAATAAGAACCATGCATTTAAAGGAGATTATGATGGAGTTTTGTTCTCTGAACTCAATGGTTTGGTCATGGAGCTTTCATCGTTCTTCTGAACGACAACATCAGCACAAACTTCAGATACAAGTGAAGTGTTCGAATTTCGAATCGAGGTGTACAGAACAAGCTATGAAACGCATATGGAGAAATTCGAACGCTTCACTTGTATCTGAAGTTTGTGCTGATGATGTCGTTCAGAAGAACGATGAAAGCTCCACGACCAAACCATCCAGCTCAGAGAACAAAACTTCATCAAAATCATCCACCTGAGTTACAGATCTTCTCCATCATCTCAAAGGAGATTAGTTGTGAATTTCTAGTCTAAATGGAATGGATAATGTGACATTTAAGAGATCATTTGAACATTGTGTTGGTGAACAAGTAAGAATCTATAATCGAATTAATGTATGTTTTATATTCACAATTTCATTACTCATTTTATTTGTCTGTATAAAACATTAGTGGATCCAGTACTAACACATCATCATTATCGTCAGTTTAACACCATCATTGTAAACTTAAGATAGATGAACAAGGATTTAACTCTCGATACTCTTGACAATCAAATAGATTACATTCAATCTGTCGTTAACAATTTTCAATCAATTTCTTCATATAATGAATCAATTATGTTATTATGTGTTTAACCTCATTATTTTGTACTAGTGTATATGTGTATTTGTTTAACTCTACAAAATTCATTCATTTATTACTTGACTAGATCTTTATCAAAAATGAGAATTCATTGTGATGTAACCCCCAAAATGTCATGGTATGACCGAGGGTGGGGAGAGTCAGCTCTCACATTCGAAATGCTCTCACGTGGCCATGGTAAAATATTTCCATCATTGTTAATAATACTATCTCACAGATTGAAATCATGAGTCAATTGAAGCTAGACCACCATGGAAAACCTTGAAGCACTGGACGGTCGTTTCGTCCTAGTATGGGACTCCTCAGCAGTGCGCGAGACTGATAGGTCCTGGGGTGCGTGATCGTGGATGCGCATTGCTGAGAAGTCCAATACTAAAACGAAACGGACGTCCAGTGCTTCCTGGTTTTCCATGGTGGTCTAGCTTCAATTGACTCATGATTTCAACCAGTGAAATTTCTAAAATCTCCACAAACCCCTTCTGATAATAATACTATCTGATATATATGTATATTTAAGATTAAATAGCAAACTGGAGCAATCCGGTTAGAATGTTCAAATGTCAATACAGTTTGATCATTTTCAATCATTTAAATGAATAGCAAGAAAATATATACACGTTTACAAATCTTACATATAACAACATTATCATAATCACATTGAAGATTGATCAATTTTTTTTTCAATGTTATTGAACCTTTTCTACACTTTGTCATATTGTAAAGAAAGAAAAATGTTTAATCAATGTGATTATTATGTAAGAGATGATGGAGAATATTTATAGCTCAAGTAAATGACTTTGATGAAGTAAGTTTTGTCTTCTGAGCTGAATGATTTGGTTACATTTATGATTTGATCCAAGCTAGAATATCATTAAAAACCTGGAAGCATTGGATGATCGTCGCGTCCTAATATAAGACTCCTCAAAAGTGCGAATTTATTCATTCCTCTCACGTAGGAACTCGAACCCAGGACCTTCGATTTCACGCACGAATGTTTAACCTACAGACCACTGTGCTGGAATCCAACAGTGTTAATGTTTAACTTCAATCGGTTCATGATCTTACATAATCCTTCATCCATTGTCTAAGGTGGATAACTGTTTTTCAAAAGTCACTGTTGAAACATCCTACTAACTTGTCACATATTCATAGTAAATGGAAATTGAGTGAACATAATCTTGTCCTAGTTACAGAAACTGTCCTAGAATAAATTAATCATATTAAGTATTACCGGTTCATTTACTATCATTTAGTAAGCCAATTTCATTCCACTTACATAAACCAAAAGAAGAAATTTTTATTAGCTCAAGTGGATGCATTTGTATTGAACGCAGTCTTGAGGATGATGACCAATTTACTTTGATAAAATATGAAAACTATGTGTTAAATACATAATCTGCGCATCTCCCATTAGTTGTCCTTTACATGCTTCATGGTTCATGCAGTTCTTTGATTGAGATCATGAACCGATCGATGTGAGACCACATTTGGAAACCTGGAATCACTGAACAGCCGTTTCGTCCTATTGTGGGACTCCTCAGCTGTGCGCATCCACGATCCCGCTCGCGGGATTCGAACCCAGGACCTGTCGGTCTCGCACACGAACGCTTAAACTCTAGACTTGGCAACTGTCCCTCTATCAATAGTTTGCCTAAATACCACTTGTGATTGTGCTTCAGTAGTTCATAATACTTTACTTACTTACTATCGTGAAAGCCAAGTCAAGTGCCTACTTGTTGGTTATAATTCGTGCTAGGAAATAGATATTCATTTTAACATTAATTGCCTCAAAAGTTGTAGAATCAGATAGTTCACACTTATCGAATAAACAGAAGTGTACTAGATTGCAGGTGATGCAACCCTATCTCAGGTCCTGTAGTTGAACTCACGAAACCAGAATAATCTTTTTTTCACTCGCGAAAGGAGGTACACTGAGACAGTTACACATAAAGAAGACAGGCTAATACTATTGATTGAATTTCGAGACACGTTCCGTGGTTGAAAATGTAACTTTATATTTTAAGCGAGGAATATATATATATATATATATATATATATATATATATATATATATATATGACTGAGTGTAAAAATATTCGCGATTAGATTTTAGTCAACAAACCTTCCTTCTTACTCAAGCCTCCGGTTTGATCTAATATGTAGTCGGCTTGTAGATCAGTATCAAAGTTAGACAATCTCACAACATAATAGTACACTAGTGCATTTGTATTGATTGTCTGGATCTTTCTATCGTTGTTTATAGCGGCACTGAGTTGAGTCTTGGAGTAAACATCAAATCTAGGGATACAGGTACTTTCGATTGACAGGTCCCAAATAAGAAGGAAAATGCGTCTTTGATTCCTTAGTTAGCCAACATCCACGTCTGTTTCTAATTGTATACTTTTTTTCTACTGAAAATACTCTACTTCTGTGGTAAAGTATAGGTTACAGTCATGAGAATAATTTAATGAATCAAAACTACAGTGTTGAGAAACGCAGTTATCTGCAATAGCCACTATGAATCAACGTTCAAACTGCCATTACATCCAACGTTGTTGATTTGAATGTATACCACATAGATTTATTCAAGAATTATTTGGTAATAAGAAAGCCCACTACCAAAAAAACATGAGCTCATCATTTTCTGGACAGATTCTTTTAGATATCTACATCCTTAGGCTGTAAATTTCATTTCATCTTACTAAACTATTGCTTACTTACTTACTTATGACTGTTATCCCCAATGGAGCATAGGCCGCCAGTCAGCATTCTCTAACCCATTCTGTCCTCGACCTTCCTTTCTAGTTCTATCCAATTCTTGTTCATTCTTCTTATATCTGTCTCGATTTCTCGACGTAATGTGTTCTTTGATCTTTCTCTTCTCCTTTAGCCTTGAAGATTCCAAGTAAGAGATAGCCTTGTTGGGTGCTTTCCTCAATATGTGTCCTATCCATTGTACTATTATTAAATATATATAAGTATTACAAGAAAACAATCCAGACATTCTAACTTTGTTTTAAAATATTTCGATCTCATCTAGACAATCTATTCAAAAACATAAGAAATTTCACTATCGAAACTCATTTTGTTGACAATTTAGACTGTAAATAAAACCTCTGTCTAGTATATATTTAAACTTATGATCTAATTGTTAAAATGTAAATACCTGAACTATGGAAATCATTGATTGTTTTCAACATAAAACTATTTCATTGTCAAGATTTGTTTACTCACACACACACACACAACAAACATTTTATAAATGGTATTACTTAAAGGTAAATTATACTATCCTAAATCTAAACATTTTAATATATATATGTTGAGGAGATCCAGAGTATTTCTCGTAAAATCCCAAAGGCACACTGAAAACACTTGGAAAACTTTTGATTCATCTGAAATATGAATATATAAAGTAACCATGGAGTAATGCGGTTCGTTCTATATTTCACATTTGTTCTCTTGTATTCAAGTTGTCTTGTAGATTTAGTCTGTGTTATGACTTTATGCACGGCTTTTCATTACGTGATTTATTCACCAATCAAAATATGTCTTATACAATCTTCGCACTATAACAAACCATTGACTTTCAACCGGTATGAACAGTCTAGAGTCCTTATTGGTCCTATGTCTACCTAGCCCGTCCACTTGAGTACAGAACACCAAATATCAGCTTCCAATGTGTGAATTGAATCGAATCATTTATTTCAGATATACTGGGTTTATATATCAATCAAACAGATCGCAACACACCATGAAATAGAAAATAACATTTGTACACAATAAAGCCAAAAAATGACTGTAAACGTGAGAGGCAGTAGTCAATAAACTGAACATAATTTAAGGACAGTAAATCGTACAATAATAAATTATAGGCCAAAATGAAGCTTATAATAAGAGGAATATAAATAGACATAATCTAACTATTGAATAGTTATACCATAAGAATGTATAGATAATATTAGTCAATTAATATGTCTCAGAAGTTACTCGTGATTTAATCTTCGCTCGTATATAACAGTCTGAGGTTATAGGAAGAGTTAAGGAAACCGATTAAATCGTTGAACTAGAAGATTTATATCAGTTTAATGGACATGATATATATCTACAGTCATTTTGATTCATAGTCATGTCATTCCAATTATTATTAACTTAGTGATTATCTCTGCACTTTTATGCGAATGATGTAATCAACTAATGATGTTTTATTATTGTTGTTGTTTTTGTTGTTGATTTAGATGTAAAACTGAACTTCAAATGAATTTAACTCCTTTTCAAGATGATTTATTAAATCAATTCAAATCACTTGGACAATTACTCGCTCCATTTGAAGATGGCGGTATTTTAAATTATTTATTTGAACAAATTACTATTAATAGTAGTAACAGTAGTAGTATTGATAGTAGTCTATTACATAATGATATGACATCGATTTATGATAATCAATCAATAACATTATTAAAATTGATTGAAATCAATGATACATTTACATTTTTAAGTAATACAATTAATTCTATGTTATTTCATAGTATACAAAATATAAATGTCTATAATGTATTATTAATGAATCAAAATGAATTCAATACAACATTTATAAATAGTCAGAAACCATTTGTAACTAGGAAATTTATTGTCTTGATTATTATTGAAATTTTATTGATTTTTATTTGTTTTTTATTAAGTATGTGTTATTTAATATTCTTATATCCACCTAATTGTATTCAACGAAAATCATCATTGAATTATATAAAATATTTAAAAATTAAACAAGTTTTAAGAGATCCAAAGTATAAGAATGATATGAATAATTCTAATATAACTGATATGACATCAGATAGTTTATCAAATAAATATATACAAAATAATGAAATGTCAAGATATACTACTGAATGGATGTTTAGAAATGAAGAAAATATTTCAATCAATTCATCAGATATTTATATTAATGTAAGTGAACTTGATTGTTTTTGAAAATCTCCCGAATATTTTCGTTATATAATTATGCTACTTTTTTATTATTTAGTAGTATATATTTTCTTGCAACATACTGGGGATATCATAGAGGAAGAATGTATTTATAAACTCTTAGCGAAAGAATTTGAAGTAAATCCAACGTTTCACTAGGCAATCTGGTCCAAACGTTTTCAAGGAAAATATAATCAAACAACAAAATTCGATTTTACAAATACATCCTTCCACTTTGATGTCTTACATTAACTCGGCGCCCAAATATTGTGAAACTAATCGTTCAAATTTAGACGAAAGTTCTTATTTATACTGGGGCTATCATTTTGTATTGGTTTTTTTGAATCTTCCCATTGATGTTTAGGACCAAAATTGATCAGTTTCTTATTGGTATACGTGTATCTTGTGCGGATTGCTTTGATATTGCCTTAAGTCACAAGCACTACATACAGAGATGGATCGTGGCTAATAGTGGAATCAGTTGGAAACAACGAATACTAAAATGAATGAAACTTCACAAGTTAGTGTTTATCTAAACTCAGTAGCTAAATGAAAACAGAGATTGAGTTTAAAGCGAACGATACTGGGTTCGTGTTTTGGAGTGAACATCAACTCTGAGATGCAGGTACATCCGGCTGACGACTCTCAAATGAGACGAAACACGCGTTCTGGACTCCACTGCCAGCCACCACCCATCGCTGCTTAAAAATGACAGTTTTTATTGGTTTTATCCTACTTGCTTAATTTAGCGGGAATAATCACGTTTTTCATTAGTCTTTATCCATATTCCCATATATGTTGGAAGATCGAGATTCCATATCGATAAATTCAGTAAGAGGATTCTTATTTCCGTAATTTGTATACTTATATTTCGATTTATGATCATTTCAAACAGAAAGCATCCTTATCTTTGAAATGAATCAATTATTTCGAAGGTGAATGACGCATTGGATAGGCAAGTTTACATATGTTTTCTTTGAGTCAAAAAGCATACTATCTCACTAATCACGCAATTTGTATTGAAGTTAAATATTAATATTTACTTACTTACACCCGTTACCTCTAGTGAAGGGGCTTAAGGCCCCTTACCACCATTCTCCATTGAACTCTGTCCTGAGCAATCCTTTCCAGTTATTTCCAGATGTTATTTGTTCTTTCGATATCTGCTTCCAATTCTCGGAAAATCGTGTCTCCTCGTCTTCCTCTTTTCCGCTTCCTTTCAGGATTCCAAGTTTGGGCTTGCCTCGTGATGCCCTTTGGTGATTTTCGTAATGTATGTCCTATTTACCTCCAAAGTCCTATCCTAATTTCCTCTTCAGTTAGAAGCTGGTTTGTTCTCTGCGATAGTAAGTTGTTGTTGGTCATACCGACCAATGGATCTTGAGTATCTTGTGTAGATAATTGTCAGTGCATACTTTTACTATTTCCATGATGGATGTAGTAGTTGTCGAAGTTTCAACTCCATACAACAGAACTGTCTTGACGTTTGTGTTGAAGATGCTCACTTTGATATTGGTTGACACTTGTTTTGAGTTCCATATGTTCTTCAACTGTAGGAATGTTACCCTTGCTTGCCAATCCTCGCATTTACTCCTGCATCAGATCCTTCACGTTCATTGATGATTCAGACTCAGATTTGTGTAGTAAGGACAGAATTGATGACTCTGTGTAAAAAGCTGTATGCTACCCAGATACTTAGAACGTCCCATCTCTTCCAGAGTTTCTCAATCAAGCGTGATCGGGTTAGTGTTCTCCGTGGTGTATTTGAAGATCTTGCTTTTTCCCATGTGAATGCCAAGGTCTACCGCTGCAGAGGCTCTTGATACACTGGCTTTCTTGACCTGCATTTGTTGGTACGTATGGGATAGAACGGCTAGGTCATATGCGAAGTCCAAATCTTCTAGTTGCATCCAACCTGTTCATTGTATTCCGTGCTTTCCCTCAGATGTCGAGGTCTTCATAATCCAGTCAACTATCAGAAGAAAGAGAAATGGAGAGAGTAACAAACTTGTCTGACTCCGGATTTCTGTTGGAATACACTTGTCAATTGTCCTCTATGCACCACTTTGCAGTGTAGTCCGTCGTATGAATTCCGGACGATATTGACGATTTTCTCGGGCACATCACACTGTCAAAGAATCTATAGGATTCTCCTTTCAACGCTTTCAAGCGCCTTCTCATAGTCAAGGAAACTGATGCATAGATTCACTCAACTGATTGTTCAACAATGATCCGTAGTGTCGCTTCTATGATCCCTTTCTAGTTGTCTTTTATAGTAATTTCCCTTTTGAATAAATGCTGTTGGGTTTGGAACCTGATGTTAACAGTTATCTTGAACTCGTTGAGTTTATTAGTATCTCGATGGAAGGCTGTATTGAACCCCTATAACATTGTTTCTCAAGTTATCCAGTGCTTCTTTAACTTTGGTTTCATCCTGGAAACTACTAGGTGGTGATCTGAAGCTATGTCAGCTCCTCTCCTGGTTCGCACATCTTCCATCGACCTTCTGAATTTCTTGCTAATGCAAATATAATTATTCTGATTCTCTGTAGCGTGATTCGGTTAGACCCATGTAGCGTCTATAACCATTTTGTTGAATGCACATAAATTTACAAATCTCTCACCATTCTCGTTCCTTTTCCCAATCAGTCCATGTCCTCCCACGATATCTTCATACCCGATGTTGTCCATTCCGACTTTGGCGTTTAGGTCTCTCATCAGGGTGATCAGGTATTTTACTGGGCACTTCGTTATGATTGATTGTAGCCTCTCATAGAACTGTTCTTTACTATCGTCGTCGCTATCATTGTTGGGTGCATAACATTGGATAACATTCATTGTGATCCCTTCCTTCTTTGTTTTGAAGGATGATTTGATGATTATGGATCCATGGGTTTCTCATTCCATAAGTACATTTCTTTCTTCTTTGGACGGCATCAGAGCAACTCCCTAAGTGTGTGTTATTGTCTTGAAACAAAGCAACTGAGCTTTTTCAGCACATGAATTGCAGTTATCTGTTTTTATTCATGGTATAGTGTACGCGAATTCAGGTGAGGATAATCTAATTCATTGTTAAGTGTAAAATGACATAGTACCTGCGTAAAATATGAAGATCATACATTAAACGTATTTGATTTGCACATATTCCATCATTTGTCCCTTATATATTTCTGTTGTTATTCCAATTGCTCACATTTTCCCTTCCTATTCTCTTGAATTCAATCTTCTGTTGACAGGTATTCAACTTTATACTACTTATATCTGTCAACGTAAATAGCTTACATCGCAATAGTATCAATTCCAAAACTACGGATTTTTTCCACTAATTTTATTTTTGGGCTTAGATTGATATTCTGGATGGATCAATGTCAGACCACCATTAGAAACCTGGAAGCACTGAACGGTCATTTCGTCCTAGTATGGGACTCCCTAGAAGTTTGCATCCACCATCCCGCATGTGCGATTGATTGAAGTTAGACATAAACACCATTAGATGCCACCTCAATGGTCCAGAGATTGAGGATCCACGCGCGAGACCCATGGTCCTATGTTCGAATCCCGTGTGCAAGATACTAGGATGAAACCATCAATCCAGTACTTTCAAGCTTTCAATAGTGATCTATCATTAATCCATTCATAATATCAATCTAACGTCAACAATCTTTACAATTCTTTACTAATAATTATTTTATTTTTATACATATAGGATCCAACATACAATCGTCAACTATCTAAAAACACTTTAACAAATTCTATTAATTCATCAACATTTACTAATCATAATGAAATACAACAACCAATTCAAAATCAAATCCCTTCATCAATGATGATGAATTCATTACAATTCCCTAATCAATTGAAAGTATATCTTATTTTTAAAATAATACTCTATAGTTTAATTTGTATAAATATATTCCTGAGTATAGTATGTTTCTATGCAATGGATAGTAGTTTTATACATTTTCAACCTAAATTCATAGATAATACAACAAATCCAACTGTAAAAACATTCAGAAATTTATTAATGAATGAAATTGTATATAAATTACCTGATTATTTACAAGAAATTATCACTCAAGGTCAAATGTATACAAATCAAACATTTAGAATCATTGAAAAAGAACTTGATGTAAGTTTGATCAGAAAAGGGGTTTTGTGGAGAATGTAGTAATTTCAATAGTTGAAATCATGATTGAGATCAAGTGTTCTATGGTGATCTAGCTTCAAATCACTCATGATGTAAACTATTGAAAATGAGAATTGTTTTGTATTTATTAAGTGTATGTTCTATTATAGGAATACTACCTCTAACTCAGGGTCTGAAAAGTTGGAAAAATGAAAAGTTCGCAAGTGCGATAAAAATGATCTTGGTGGTCTAATTATAGTATTCAGACATCAGACAGTGGGTTTTAAGCGTTATTTAAGCCCTAACGCTTTAGGCTGGGCTATTTCGCTTACTACCCTATACATGTGTTGTATGCAGTATAAGCTATATGGCTGTATAGAGCTGAAGGTCTCATATGAGACTGGAGGTTCGCCATTGTTATTGTGGACGGTTCGGTATTCCTTTGGCAAGTTTTGCTGACTGTTCATGCAAAAATTGGTTTGCTGGTTAACCGATTTCATTCACACTGGTGGTTGCTTTTCAGTGTTCCCGAGGGCCATTGTCATTGTGACATTGTAAGGCATGCCTCCATTGCTAACATTAACGAGTTTGACTGTCGTGTAAGCGGAATAGGTCAACTTTGGCCTGTTCGTGCTGTGCATAATTGATTCACGCGATCATTGATCGGAATAAATATACACATGGTGTGTGCATATGAATGGTGCGAATGGTCCACCAGGGTGCTCGGTACCTGTGTGGTTGCGCCACAGGATTGAGCTGTACTATTCAGATTGTAGCATTAAAGCCTGTACAGTGTCTGGTCCCCCTGCTAGGCGGGGTTGAGCTGTACTGTTTGGGTTTTTACGTGAAAGTCCGGATGGTGTCTGATTCTCCTGAAAACCAATGTAAAATTACCCTGGCCCACAAGGGTATATTATATAACTATAAGTAAACTAATATAATGTTCTATTGTAATTTGTCTCTTATATAAATTTGTGAAGAGTATGGAAAAAAGGCGAAAATAAAAATGGTATAGCAACAAACAAAGGTAAATGTAACCTCAATTCATTTGGTGCTGTTTTACCTGTATCTTCTCATTGTTATTTAGGACTGCAATTGATCAGTCTCATGTTGGAATATGTGCATCCTGTGCGGATCGCATCGATATGGCCTTGAGTCATGAGCTTTTTAAACAAAGATCGATAGTGACTCGCAGTGGTATCCAGTATGAGCGTTCATACTGAGACTCGAACCAGAACATCAACTCTGAGATGCAGGTACATCCAGCTGACGAGTCCCAAATAGGATGAAACGCATTTCCTTGATTCCACTGATAGCCACTATCCATTTTTGCTTTAAAATATAACATCAGTTGCAAAATAAATTGCATCAACTGAAAAAAAATATTACAATGGAAAAAGTGAGCGCTCTTTACGCTTGTACAAAAATCAACATAGATTAAGAGTGAGGCAAAACGATAAATGCCAACATGAATTTGTTTGGTAAAACGTCGTAATTTGGGACTGACAAAACTCAAAGAATGCTAGGGGATTCTTAAAAGCATGGAATTCAGATCAAATAATAATCAACAGACAAATAGACATTGATCCAATCTATGAACCCATACCGAAAAGGTCAACTAGTCATAAGGTTTGAAGTCAACCAACAATGATTGTTAACGTGAATCCAAAAACATATGATGATGATTAAAATCCACGAAAATAGTCAATCACCAACATGGCTTGCTGTCAAGTAAAGAACTCAATGAATAATTCTTAACAAAAAATGCCGAGAAATCTATTATATATATGACAAAACAGAATTTGCAAGATTTTAAAGTATTTTCAAGACTACATACAAACTTTCTAGCTAAAAGGTCTGTTATGACATGAGGAGTATATATATCATCCATCGATCATGTAAATTCTAACTGAACAATATACATGATGGGACCAGGAGGTAGATGCTATTAGCGTTAGATTTAGGGTATTAACGAGATATAGTACATGTGATTGATAAACATTTATTGTATCAGGTAACTAGGTCAATCACTGGACATAAATGGTCGTTACTTCGATGTAAAACGCATGTCAGGATAGAAGTAGGTTAGCATAGAAAAAGCTAGATTCAACTCAATCACAGTGTGATATTTGAAACTTAAGTCATTAGGTGCAAAGCACCATGTTGGAATTCAAGTATATTTGCTATCAATGGTTGGAAACATTGGACAAAATATGACAGAAAACCAACCGTAATGATATGGCTGAAATTATTGATTATCGTCATTTAAACAATGAATTTGATATCATTCCACAATTATCAGTATTTAACCTCTATTCTCAGATTTGAATAATACTCCATGTATACAGCTTCTACGTTAACAAACATTATTATTATGTACCTTTTTATTATTCTTGTTATGGTTTGTGGCCTGTTAATTTATCACGAGATAGTATCATCGAGACACCGAACTATACAATCAGAACGGAGACACATAAACCAGCACGAGCAGCCTAGAGTTCTTATTGGTCCCTTGGGATAGTAGCTTCTCGCCTAACCCAGCCGGTTCAGTTCAGAACGCAAACATCAACCTTCGTTATATGAATCATATATTTCAGATATACTGGGTTTACATACAAACAAACCAAACAGCATTAAAAATAATAATTACACAAACTCAGGCCAAAATGTGACTATGGCTATGAGAGACTGTAATTAATAAACCGCGCATAAATTAAGTATATTAAATCGTATAATGGTAGTCAATAGGTCAAATAAGAGCTTATAATAAAGGGGAAATGGATATACATATAATATAGTTATTTAGTGGTTATACAATAAGAATATAAATAATAACAGTCCATACATAGATCATAACAAATATAACTTATAATTCTTCGTCCGGATGTAGCAGTTTTGAAGCGGAATTTTCATTACTGTCGTGGTGATAAGAATGATGGCAACTTAGATTGATACTCATTCATCTCGAGCCTAATTCCCTTTATAGTTAACTGATTGACACGTTAAATTAGATAATCAATTTCACGACGCAGTAGAAATTGTCTAAATGAAAGCATAAACGACAATTATATTATTTCACAATTAGAATGAAGATTCGAAAAAATTGTAGTGATTTTTAATAGCTGAATTCATAATTCGATTTAAGCTAGACCATCCTGCATGAGGGATCGTGGATCTGCACTGCTGAGGAGTCCCGTGCTAAGACGAAACGACCGTTCACTGATTCCAACTTTTCAGTGATGGTCTAGCTTAAATCGACTCATGAATTCAATTATTAAATATTTCATAATTATTATTAATGTAATTTTATAACTAAGTACCTTTCTTCTCTTTCATTTAGAATCAGTTATTGATAACTACTGAAAAGATAATCCAATCATTGCTTGAAACATATCAACTATCACCTGTAATTGAATCAGCTGAATCAATTTCTTATAGTATCAATGAAACAGTAACAGCTAGTCAAATTATTAATGTACAACAGAAAACACTTCAACAAGATATGAACAGTTATATTGGTGAATTACGTGGTTATGCTAATATATTGAATAAAACATTAGATTCAATATGTGGAAAGTTGAATGAAAATACCTTAGAAAAAGTGACATGTAAACAGTTACAAGTAAGTTCATTTCATTAGATTAATATTGTCATCAAATAAGTGGTTTTTATATAGAAATTGAAGTGAAAATGTTTTCAAGTTTTAATTAGATGGTTTATGGAAGATGGCAAACTGTATTCGTCACGAACCTTAAAAGTACTGAAAGTTAAGGAGCATCGGAAAGATGTTTTGTTATGCTATAGGATACGTTATTAGTACTAATTCACAACTTAATACAAATTTTAACGCAAAACACTGACTATAGCAAAGCGATTTATTCTTGAAAATAACGATCTCGAGAGCTGATAGAGGTGTGTAGAGAGTTGACACTTCCCTGTTGTTTATATTATGCATGGGTATCTCATGATGAAGTATCTGGAAAGGAAACTAGATCGACATTGATCTTCGAAACCTGAGAATGTGATATGAAAACTTAAACTATAACTGATCGAGACCGATTGCACACGGCCATTATGTGAGTAGTTATTAATGTATAATACCTGTGCTTTAAAGACTTTATCACAGGGGACGAAGACATTGGGACAGGATTGACTGATCTATTTTTAGGATGACCCATTTTAAACCGTTTCTTCCGTTCAGCGAAGGTAGCATCTCTGTAAATACTAGTTATCCGAGGGAAACACATAACAGCCATCAAAACTTAGTACATTTAAATGTACAACATCTCCTTCGGACAATATGTAGACACTTATTGTTTTATCGCTTCTCGACCGATCAATCTAGCATGATAGTATATAAAGGATTATGTGTTACAGTCAAAGCAAATGACATGCTAATTTACAAATCAACTACCTACTACGTTACTTTACAGTTGAGCCACCTTATGTCAATGAATTCAAGATATTTTGAATCAAACACGATTGACGTTCACTGATTTTATTTCATCTTCATTCATTAAGTACTGGAATGCTGCGCCTACACTTCAATATTTAGTGAATACTTTCCAGAAATTTCACATAATTCTTCTCATTCACAGATTTGAATTCTTTAAGCAATAAATTGATATTAGCTAAATCGTTATCGAAATCTGGGAGTAATGAACGATCGTTTAATCCTAATATGAGACACCTCAACCATGAGTATCACAATCACCGAACTGGGACTTATTAGGTTGTCTAGCTAAGATTAGGTCATGATTGAAACTATGAAAATCCACTAATCTCTACAATCATCTCCCCTATACTAATGAATTTAAATATGGTTTCTCATTAAATGATTATAACCTAAACATGATAGAATTAATAGGTAAAAACTTTCTCCCGGAACTCTCACTTTATTTAACATTGAAATATTCAACCATTTACACATCTTTTATAATTCTTCCATACTTCCGCTCTCTCTTTTTCTCTACATTAATCTTGATTGAGGAGAACATTCCCAATAGTATGGTGTAAAGTAGACATACTAATTTTTACTGAATAATTCTATCATGTTTAGGTTGTAATCATTTGATGAGAAACCATGTTTAAATTCATTAGTATAGGAGAGATGATTGTAGAGATTAGTGGATTTTCATGTCTTGATTCAAACTAGATCGTTGATCTTGGATATACACTTCTGAATTATTTCCTACTAAGACGAGATTGTCATCTAGTGCTTTCAGATTTTCAAAGAATGATCAAGCATAAATCAATTCATAAATTTAATAATATTATTTCAATATTTGAGATCATGAGCTCATTGAAGCTAGACCACCACAGAAAACCTAACAGCACTGGATGGCTGTTTCCTTCTATCATGAGACTCCTCAGTAGTGCACAACCACGATCTTACCTCGCGAGATTCCAATCTACGACCTATCACTCTCGCGTGAGAGAGCTTAATCACTAGACCACTAAGCCAACCGGTATCCAATCGTGCTAATGTCTAACTTTAACTAATCCACGAAATTGAGCGACATATCCACTACTGTCATCATTGAGGTACTATCTCAAGACAGCCCCCGTTGAACTCCACTGGTCACTGCTTCCAGTTTTTTTGCATGGTAGTCTAGCTTCAATTGACTCATAATCTCAACTATTGAAATGACTACAATCTCCACAAAATCCCTTCTGATTATTATTATTATCAATTTTACAATATAGATTAATCAATAATTATTGATTGGTTTATTGATTTTTTTTTGTTTCAGTTCAATAATTCAATTTTATTAATCAATGTTGATACAAAATTATTTGAATTTGAATCCAGTTCAATTTTAGTATTTTTAATGAATGATTTAAATATTAGTTTAAATTCAATAACCGATCAATTAATCGAATTAAAAATTTATTAAATCTAAAAAAAGATGAAGTGATTCAAAGTGTAAGTGATTTTTGTTTTGTATATAATTCAATGATCAATAGTTTTTTTTCATTATTTTGAATAAAGAAGAATCATGAAAGTAATTCATCTGTCGAATTAACATCACAGGTTGAAATCATGAGTCAGTTGAAGCTGTTGTGAGATAACAACTCACTGAAGACAATGGTGTACGGTGGCGCAACTTCGTGGATCGCTTGAAGTTAGACATTAACACCGTTGGATGCCGGCTCAGTGGTCTAGTGGTTAAGTGCTCGCGCGCGAAGCCAGTAGGTCCTGGGTTCGAGCCCCGCGTGGTGCGGGATCGTGGATGCGCACTGCTGAGGAGTCCCATACCAGGACGAAACGGCCGTCCAGTGCTTCCAGGTTTTCAATGGTGGTCTAGCTTCAACTGACTCATGATTTCAACCTGTGAAATTTCTAAAAAAATTCTCCACAAAACCCATTCTAATAAGAATTAACATCAGTTGAATATCGGTCAGTTTAATGGTCTCACATATGAGATTGATAGGTTCTGGGTTGGAACTACTTATAGCAGGATCATGGATACGTACTACTAAGAAGTTATACAATAGGATGAAATGACTATGTAGTGCTTTCAGGTTTTTCATGATAGTCTAGCTTCAATTAATTCATGATCACAATTATTAAAATTACTATAATATTCACAAAAACTCCTTCTAACATGCATAAATAAATCACTTTTGGCGATCTATATTCGATATCATTCTCTATAAACTTTGTATAATATTCATCTTGATAATCGGTACTAGATAATGCCTTCCCTCCCTCCCCCACACACAAGGGTGTATAAATCAGAAGATGAATAACGAAGTGTTGATTACATTTATTATTGCATCACATACATAGATCACCAAAACCACAAGTACATGAAGTAAGAATGATATGTGAGTGCCAAACAATAAGCGATCAAATCAATGAACAAGATTAAAATGTACATATATATACAACAATAATAACAAAAGTACAATCTTATAAATAAGTTGTTGTTGTTGTACGAATGACTCTATCTGTTAAATAAGTCAATAAATGGGCTTAACCAAATTAAATATGAACAAACTCAAATGTATGTGAGTTACTATACATTATTTTAGTTGAAGAGATTTTATAGAGATTAGTTTAACTTGTCACTTGTATTTATCACTCATTTGATTTCATTTAAAGTAGTATTAATAATTACAGAATACTAGATAACTGTTTCTCTCTAGTATGCCATCAATCTTTCTAATGATCGAATTCAGGATATTTAGGTCATGTCAATTCAATAATTTTAATTGTTAATCATTTACTATGAAACTTGAAAACCTTACCTTAGACTATTATTCATGAGATCATAATTTCTTATTTTTGAAGGATCTGATACCAGAATACAGCAATTATTCATTATTTACTGGTTGTCATTAGCATCTTAAGGGAGATCAATATATGACAAGCATTTACAGGTCTCATTATTTACAAAATATATTCTCTTCACTATAACACATATTTTGTAATTGTTTGATTGGTTAATTAAACAATTGTTATTTAATAATTTAATAATTGAGTTCATGAGTTAGTCAAAGCTAGACCACCATGAAAAACCTAATAGCACTGGACGGCTGTTTCGTCCTATTGTGGGACTCCTCAGCAGTGCCTATCCACGACCCCGCCCAGCAAGATTCCAATCTAGGACCTATCGGTCTCGCGAGCGAACGCTTAACCCCTAGATCATTGAGCTGGCAAGAATCCAACAGTGTTAATGTCTAACTTCAACCAATTTAGTAGTTGGACATTAATAACATATCTATCATAATCATCATAAGATATTTGATATCATACATGTTAACATTAAATTTGATTTAATCTCAGTAACTGAAACCCAACTAATTCCAACAATGCTGTATCAACAAGGTTGTCTAGTTAAAAGTCAAGATAAAAAAAATCCTCAATGAATATATCATGTTTACAAACTAAATCTACACTAAAACCCTTATCCAATCAATCGGAGATACTGATTTTGATAAAAAAAGTGTAATTTCAATGTAATTTTAAGAGTTCACAAAAGTTTCAGAAATTTATTGTGTGAAAATTTACTGAGTTAAAAAGTATGTTGAGTTAAGGGAACGGAGGTATAATGACAGCCTCAAATGGGTCTAAATGATCAATCAATCAGACATAAAATTTCGTAACTCAAATGGATAAAAGCATGAAGTTGTGAAGATAGTTGAGTTTTTATAGAGATCATGGAGTAGTCAATGCTAGACCATCATTAAAAAAGTGGAAGCACTGGACGGTTGTTTTGTTTTATTAGGAGCATCATCAGCAGTCCACATCTATGATCTTGCACGTGCAACTCGAACTTAGGGTCATCGAAACGCATCGTTGTGGAGTCCCTCCCTAGAATAAAACGTCCATCCTGTGTTTCTAAGTTTTCAACGGTGATCTAGCTTAGATCGACTGTTGTACTCAATGCAATCAATATCACGGAATAAATGTAAAAAGAATATAGAGTTTTTAAAAGCTAATATCGTAAATGTTTTAGCCTAACTCTAACACTTCTAAAACATCCTCATCTATGAACATCGTGACTTCTCTTCACATCATTTCTTGACAACAGCTAAATACGTTAGGTATTTTTTCTCAATAGTCCAACAATATGAAGATGATCATTGATCATATCATTATACAGATTACTCAAAATGCAAAATCTCATCAAAAAATTCATATCCAGTTGCAAGATATTCGTAATTCAGTCAATAATCGTTATCTGTATTTTGATTGGTTAAATTCATTTGTTTCAAGGTCATCAGTTTGGTATTTAATATAAAAGTATGATCAATTAACAAAAGAAGATTCCAATAATGTAATATTTATAATAATTGGGGGGGGGAAAGAGAAACTGTAAATATTAGTTATTCAAGTCAGTAATAAATGGGAAACTATTTCTTCTAGAATGAATACTTTTAACCTGAGTATTTTTTTTAATGATTTCTGTTTCGAGGAAAAGTAATAAACTTGTATTGTTTTTCATCAGTATAGGGGTTGTGGAGATTGTTAAGTTTTTTGATTGAGATCATGAATCAATTGATGTTAGACCACTGTTGGGAACCTGGAAGCACTGGACGGCTGTTTCGTCCCAGTATGGGACTCCTCAGCCGTGCACATCCATGATCCCACTCCCCGCGAGATTCGAACCCATGCGCTTAACCAATTAGACCACTGAGCTGGCCGGTATCCAATGGTGTTAGTGTCTAACATCAACCATTCCACGTGGATCGTGGATGCGCGTTGTATTGCCTTGTTGATGAATTGTTTTGAAAGCATTAATAATAATGTTATCTATTGTTTAGAGCTGTAACAACGTTAAGTCTCAAGTTCTATCAGACCATAGCTATGAAATGTAAACGTGTACTCATTTCTCTACTCTCTTAAAAAATATGTGGTTTGTGTTATAACTTGTGACCGCCGATTAGAGGGCAGTGACTTATCAATCGGACCAAGGATGCGTAAACCCGTACGAGCAGTCTAGAGTCCTGATTGGTCCTGCCTTCCGCCTAGTCCAGCCACTCAAGTCCACAACACCAATCTCAGCCTCTGCAATATAAATCCTTATATTTCAAACATACTGGATTTATATACCAATCAAACAGACCACAACGTACCATAAAATAGAAAATAACATTTGTACAAAATTTGGCCAAATGTGGCTGTAAATGTGGGAGGCAGTGACTAATAGACAGAGCATAATTCAAGAATGGTAAAACGTATAATAATGGTTTATAGGTTAAAATAAAGCTTATAATAAGAGGAATATGAATATGAATAGTTTAGTTATTTAACAATTATACGATAAAAATATACGTATAGTATTGGTTCATAAATGAATCCCAAAGTTACCATTCATTATGTTTAACAATTTGAGACATAAATCCAAATTGATATTTAAAATTGAAGACAATAGGAAAGAGGAAATTCGTCAGATTTTATTTATCTTAAGAAACAGGTTATTTTATGTCATATGAATAACCTTACCGATACAGTGGTAACCTTCAATGGTGTATTAATTATGTAATGGACTAAGCTAATAACTTCAATATTATTGAAAACAATCTGTAAAAATTAGTCTTCTTTTCAATTATATTATATTCTGTAAACAATGATGGACAGTGGCTAGCAGTGGAATCCGGTTTGACGCGCGTTTCATCCTATTTGGGACTCGTCATCTGGATGTATCTGCATCTGAGTTGATGTTCACTCGGGGGCTCGAACCCAGTACCATTCACCTCAAACGCCATCGCGTTATCCACTTTTAGCTAGTGAGTCCTGATAACCACCTGCTTGTGCAATGAGGTGAATTTAAATTCACTTGGTATTGTTTGGCTTGCATTTTCACATTGAGGTTTTACGACTGCAATTGATCAGTCTGTTATTGGCATATGTGCATACTGTGCGTATGCCTCGATATTGCCTTAATTCACAAGCTTTTTGTAAGCAATTATATTATATTCCTAATATATTTGGATATATCTCAATTATTTCAATTACTTCCTTTAGCTTCTCATTAACAATTTTAAGTGGAAGGGATTAACTAAATTCCTCATACCACTTAAATATTGCTTGATACTTTTTGTAAAAGTACATTAGGAAAGTTAATCGTCATTATGTAATCAATCCTACTTGACTGAAGATAGATTATATCGATTAATGTATCAAAAGACTTATTCAGTATTACCCCCCCCCCCCTCAAAATGATTATCCCTTCCGATCAGTTATAAACGGCATAAGATTCAGCATTAATGTAGAAAGTAAAAAAAATCAATAAAATTGTAGCGAACACAGAAATCATATTTAAAAATGGAACAATTTAAAAATTCATAAGAAAACAATAAGTGAATCCATTTCGGTCGTTGACATTGATTCAAAGTTATGTAAATTAACAATAATGTGCCAAACATCAAACTGCTAACTTGGACTCTTGAGGATGGAACGAAAAAGAGGAAAGTTAAAAAACACACTTCATCGAGGATTGGTAGCAGAAATGAAAAGGATGAATAGCAACTGGAAAAGATTGTCCAAGACATAGTTGGATGAAGAATACTAGTGGGTTGTCTATCCTCTACCTTGAAGAGTAACAGGCGTATGGAAGTAAGTAAGTGTCAACTAAGAGCTTGTCACCTTCCAATAGAACTTAAATCATTAGTCAATGACTTGATCAATTCATATCATATAGTCTAATTATGCTTTGTAACAAGACGAATTATTCCGTTTTCATTACTAACTATTTATCTGGATAATTCATATTTATCTCCTTATAATCATGTTCAATATGAGTACAGACATGTTCCAATCTTAATTTTTTATAGTTTTCTAGATAAGCCTCTTCAGCTGCACAATTTTATATAAGATATACACTGTTATTGTATTGTTCATTTGAATAACAAATACACAAGCTGACATTAAATTTACTTAGTATTGATTACTTGAATCTACCAATTGTTGTTTAACAGTTCAATCGTTTGATTGTTGATCGAAGCAAGACAAGTATTTTCTATAAATATCGACATTTCACCATCACCTCAATGGTCAGTGTATGACAATGGTGTCGTGATATGAAAGAAAGCTGTATAGGGCTGGTTTGTGTTGGTCCTTCACGACTCCCTGGTTGGGGTCCGAGAGATGGTGCAACACTGGCTAGAAACGTTATCAGATATGGCCCAGAATAGAAGCCAGTGACGATCCTGCTGTAACCTTCTTTTACTTTCTTCATAAAAAATGTTTGTTTCTTCCTTAACTGAAAGATTTCTTCTGATTGTACCTTTTCGTTCCCCCCATTATTACTATTATTATTATCATTACACTACCTTACACTAATCTGTTCGTTATTGTTCTTTTTTTCTCTTCGAATTCTCATTTTTTTGTGTGGCGCATATATACTTGGTGCCCTCTTGTACCAATATTTATGTGTTTAGATAAATAATAATAATAATTAACACTTCAATTGATCAGTCACTTATTGGCATATGTGCATACTGTGCGTATTACCTTGATATTACCTTAATTCATAAGCTTTATAAGCAAAAGTGAATAGTGGTTAACAGTGGAATCCAAGACGCGCGTTTCGTCCTATTTGGTACTCGTCAGCCGAATATATCTGCGTCAGAGAGTTGATGTTTACTCTAGGACATGATCCCAGTACCGTTCGCTTTAAACACCTTCACGTTATCCACTTACCTACTGAGTCCTAATAGTCACTTGCATATGCAATAAGATGAAGTTTATATTCACTTAATCCCAAAGTGAATATCAAATCTGAGATGCAGGTCCATCCAGCTGACCAGTCCCATACAGGACAAAATGCTCATCTTGGATTCCAAAACTATCCATAATCAATCTTTGCTTTTGAACCTCACATTAATTTTACTGATCTCATATTTTCTCTTTTCTTCTTCTTTTTGTTTTTCTTGTTTCAGATGAAATCAACATTCAATTTGAATGATTACTTCAATCTATTTACATCTATATGGATATTATTACAACAAAATATTGTGGATAAATTAAATTCATATTTAACTATCAATAAACAACAAGAAATTGATAATTACTTAAAATTAATTAGTTATGTAATATCTATCATTGGTTATGTAATCATTACATTGACATTAATGTTAATTACATTCTTCTTAATTTATTGTATACTTTATATAGTTGATATTTATAATAGGAATTTATTTACTAAACAAAATGGTATAAAATGTAAGTTTCTTTTTTTCTTCAATATTTGGATATATGTTTTGATAAGAAAAGGGATTTTTGTTAAGAGATTGTTGTCATTTTAATAGTTGAATTAGATGGTGGTTGGAGGTAGTCGACAGGAAACCTTGGACTCGGGTTTCATGCTACTTGGCACTCGTCAGCAGGGTTTATCTGTAATCTTGAAGGAACTGGTGCCTCCCGGCGGATTTGACCCTGTGTCACCCAGCTTCATAGTCCGAGATGTTACCACTGAGCTGTCCGGGTCGCGACTGACCTCCTGTAGGACTGAGACGTAATCACGCCAGGAAGCACCAGTTCCCTCAAGATTACAGGTACACCTTGCTGACGAGTGCCAAGTAGCATGAAACCCAGGTCCAGGGTATCCTGTCGACTACCTCCAACCACCATCTCATCTCAATATATAGTGCCCGCAGTGTCGAGTCACCTAGACTGGTGGCCACATTGCAATATGGTCGATAGCATTCGATCTGCACTAAATAAGAACTTGACACAGATGACATTGATCACCACCCAGTGATCAACCAATCGTAATAGTTGAATACATGGATCAATTAAAGCTAGATGATTACGAAAAATCTGGAAGTAATAGATGGCCATTTTATTCTAGTATGGGACTCTTAAGCAATGTATATTTGGTGGATTGGTTGAAGATAGATACTAACACTGTTAGATGTCGACTTAGTGGTTTAGAGGTTAAGCGGTCGCGCGCGAGTCTGACAGGTCCTGGGTTTTAATTACGTGATGGAAATCGTGAATATGCACGGCTGAGGTGTTCCATACTAGGACAAAACGGTCGTTCAGTGCTTCTAGGTTTTTCATGACGGTCTAAATTTAAATGACTAGTGAATTCAACTAATAAATTATTTGATCAGAAGGGGTTTCGTGGAGATTTTAGAAATTTTACTGATTAAAATCATGAGTCAGTTGAAGCTAAATCACCATAGGTTCGAATCTCGCGGGGTGCGGGATCGTGGATGCGCACTGCTTAGGAGTCCCAAACTAGGACGAAATGGCCGTCCAGTGCTTCCAGGTTTTCCATGGTGGTCTAGCTTCAATTGAATCATGTTTTCTATCAGTGATATTAAATCATTTGTTTTGTTAATAAGTTTTTGTATAAATGATTTTCAAAAATATTTTAAATGAATAACACGTTAAAGACTTATATTAATATTTCCAGAGATCATAGTAACTTACACATCTAATAGGGTATCTTGTTAATATAGGATTTCTCACACTGATTGATTAACGAAATTGGAATGATCAAGTAGTGAAAGAGAACACATTTGGGGACAACCAAATATTATTTGAATAAAAATTCACAGGACATCTTAGTAAAACCATATAGTAAATACCTCAATCGTCTCAGACTTTATTGTTCTTTCGTTTCTGCACTATCCATTCTTTGTTCTCATTCTCTTTTTTTTTGATCTTCTTAAACTTCTGCCTTCAGGCATTTCACTTTCATTTGATGATACATATTACTTATATTTATCGACAACAGTAGCATACACCATAATAGTACACTATTTAATAATTTGGTTCTAATATAAACTATGAACTGAAAATTGATTTTAACTGTCAACCTATTAGTTGATTTGTTAAAAGTAACTTTTTGATAGAATCATATATTACATTGAAGAATCATCTCTATGATTACTTCCTTTTTTTGTGGATATTATAATAATTTTAATAGTTGAGATCATCAGTCAATTGAAGGTTGTCTATAGTGATCTAGCTTCAATTGACTCATGATCTCAACTATCAAAATTACTGCAATATTCAGAAAAGCATTTCTGATATTAATTAGATATATTGAGCTAATCCGTGTCGGGTAGAGACAGGTATCTATCTTAGTACAATGTTAGATGTTTGCGCAATTTCTTGGATTGGTTGAGGTTAAACATTTACACCGTTGGATGCCAGCCAGCTCAGTAGTCTAGAAGTTGAACATTTGCACGTGAGACTGAAAATCCTGGGTTAGAATCCTGCGAGATGGGATCGTAGATGCACAATGCTATGGAGTCTAACAATAGGACTAAACAGTCGTCCAGTGCTTTCAGATTTTCAATGGCGGTCTGACATCAATCGACTCAAGATCTCAATCCATAAATTAATGAATTATAGTGAATTACATGACAAAAAACAACAACAACAAAGAAATGACCATAATAATCATGAACTACTTTATTTATATTTCTCTCTTCAATGTTTTTCTTTTTTGTTTACAATTCTATATTTCAGATGATCCATCTCAATTATTTACTCTTCAAATTCAAGGAGAATTTCATAAGAAATTATTTCTTCTTCAATTAAATCGTTCTATCTATTTACCTCATATTATCAATTATAAACATATTCAATATTTAACTATAACTGCTTTAATCATAAGTCTCTTATTTAGTCTCATTCTATTTCTTCTTTATATGATTTTACCATTGTTAATCTTATTCGATACAGAATTATGTCGTTATCTGAATACAGATTCTGGTATATTAATTACGGATTTCATTCTTGATTTATATCTACAATATCAATGGTCAAATTTTACATTATTATCAAATAATGATTTATTAAATTATATTAATTTATTTCCACCAAAACATGTTTATTCAACAATTCGTAATAAATGTCAACCTATTATGTATAATAATCATGATCTAAATACTACTACTACTACTAATACTACTGATAATACTACTAACAATACTACTAATACTACTACTACTACTAATAGTAGTAATAATAATAATAACCATACATATCGTAATTATAATTTATTAAAATTACTTAATTATAGTCAAATTATTAATTTTGATAAACTTTTATATTCATCCATAATTCAAGAGAAAATTAAAGATGCTGAAATGTATGTGATAAATTTTCATTAAATTCAATTATTTATTGATTTAAATGTGATTGATTATTGAATAATGATTTATATTGTTGTTTTAATGGATTGATCATTGAAAATATTGATTATTATGAGTATGGACTTTATGAAGATTATTAAGTTATCTGATTTAGATCATGCATTAATTGATATAAATGTGTACTGATGAAGAGTTTCACAATAAGGCCGAAACGGTCATCCGGTATTTTAAAGATTTTAATGGTGGTTTAACATCAATCGGTTCATGATGACAATCAAAAACGTAATAATCTGAAGTTTAGATGTTGTGGAAATCGTTAAGTTTTTTTTATCGAGATCATGAACCGATTGATGTTAAACTACAATTAAAAAATAAAAAAACTGGATGAATGTTTCGTTCTATTGTGAAACTCTTCATCAGTACACATTTGCATCAAACAATTCATGATCTAAATCAAAAACTTAATAATCTTCATAAACCCGTGACCAGTGGAGCTAATCCATGTCGGGTAGAAACAGGTGTCTACCTCACTACAATGGTAGATGGTCACGCAATTTCGTGGATTGGCTGAGATTAAACATTAACACCACTGGATGACGGCCAGCTCAGTGGTTCAGTAGGTTAAGCGTTCACGCGCTAGACTGAAGACCCTGAGATCGAACCTTGTGAGACCGGATCGTGGTTACGCACTGCTGAGGCGTCCCACAATAGGACGAAATGGATGTTCAATGCTTCTAGGTTTTCAATGTTGATCTAACATCAATCGGTTCATCATGTAAATAAAAAATCTTAATAATCTTCATAACCTCATAATAATAATAATAATCATGTGCTCACTGGTGATTATCTTCGTGAGGGACTTCTTAGAGTTCTAGTGAGAAGCTGTGATCAGTGGATTTAATCCGTGTCGGGTTGAGAAAGGTGTATACCTCAATAAAATGGAGGATGGTCGCGAAATTTCATGGATTGGTTGAGGTTAAACATTAACACCATTGGATATCGGTATAGAAGGATATCTGGTATAGAAGTTAAACGTTCTCCCGTGTGATCGAAGGCCTTGGGTTGGAATCTCACGGGGCGAGATCGCGGATGTACACAGTTAAGGAGTCCCACAATAGGATAAAACGACCGTTCGGTGCTTTCAGGTTCTAACATCAGTCAATTCATGATCTCAATCAAAAACATTTGTCACTATTAATTAACTAATCCATGGAAGATATTACAGTCCAGCTCAGTAGTAAAATTTAAAACAATGAGGCTGATCAACACCAGAGCGCATCGGCTGGAGAGCATTAAGTCCTTCAAGATTACAGATGCACCTTGTTGACAGATACCAAACAACATGAAACTTGAGTCCAGTGTTTCCTACCATCCAATTCAAATCTCTTGACACTATGGTATTTCATAACGGTGCAAATGAAAGAGATAGTTACTTATTTTACTTATGTCTGTTACCCATCATGGAAGAGGATAGACCGGTCATCAGTAGTCCCCATCCAATTCTCTCCTGAACAATTCTTTCCAGTTGTTTCCAGTTGTTATTCATTATTTTCATGTCTACTTCCGATTCCCAGCACAGTGTGTTCTTCGGGCTTCTTCTTTTCTGTTTCCCTTCAGGATTCCAACTTAACACTTGCTTCATGATACAGTTTGATGATTTCTTCAATGTAGATCCTATCTACTTCCATCGTCTTTTCCTAATTTCCTTTTCAATTGGAAGTTGGTTTGTTTTCTCTCATAGTAAGCTAAAGTAGCAATTAAGGTAGAATAAATTGATTTCATTTTATTACGTGATTTCTCTATAACCGTTCACAACTACATTCGTATTGAAGTGTAACATTGTTATATAAAATAGTATGAAGTAATGGACATGATTGACCGTAACATGTAGAATAACAACAGTTCTTAGCGATACCTCTCTCTCTCCATATATATATATATATATATATTCATGTGTATATAGGTGTCAGGTCAAGTGAAGAAGGGATTCAAAAGTATAGGGAGGTGACCCAGTATTTCACTGGAAATGTTTATTCGTTACTACTTCATCGATATGTAAAGAAACTGTGTCGATTTGTCTGTTGATAATTTGTAGGTAGTGTCAAGTGTCAATAATATTACTTACTTACTTACGCCTATTACCCCCCGTGGAGTAGCATAGACCACCAACCTCCATTCCTCAACCAACTGTCCTTCCCTCTACTTTCCACTTGTTAACAAGCGTTATTCATCCTGTTAATGTCTGCTTACAATTCCTGACACAATGTGCTTATTGGTTTGCCTCTCATCCTTTTCCATTTAGGATGACAAGTTAGGGCTTGTCTTGTGTTGCAGTTGGATGATTTCCACAATGTATGTCCTATCCACTTCCAACGTCTTTCCCTAATTTCCTCTTGAACTGGAAGGTGGTTTGTTCTCTCACACAGTAGGTTGTTACTGATGGTATCCGGTCTACGGATATTGAATACCTCGCGTAAACAATTAATAATAAATACTTGTACTTTTTGATAATGGTAATGGTACTTCTCCAAGTTTTAGCACCATATAGTAGAATTGCTTTGATGTTTGTAATAAAGAATCTGACTTTGGTATTGGTTGATAGTTGTTTTGAGTTCCATATGTTCTTTAGTTGTAGGAATGTTGCTCATGCCTTTCTAGTCCATTCCTTTATATCTTCATTAGATAATATACCTGCAACCAATGAAGTATCGAGTTATTACATTGTTTACATCAGTTACAACTTTTAATTTAATTGTCATCAATTCTTTATTCATTTTTTAGTTCGTGAACTTTGTTTTTTAAATAGCTCATCTGTGAATAAAATCATTAATATGGACCTTGCGAAATTCATCCCGTCTGATTTGGATAGTTTAACATCTATTGCTAGAAAATTATCTGTTTATCTAGATGGTAAAAACTACAAAGTAAGTTATTATTATGAATGGCTGATTCTGATGATTTGTGATTGTTCTATGTATTCCGTTAACATAAATGAATAATCGCTATAGGGTTGTGGAGACTATTAAGTTTTTGATTGAGATCATGAACCGATTGATGTCAGACGACCATTGAAAACCTAGAAGCACTGAACGGCCGTGTCGTCCTGTTGTGGGACTCCTCAGCAGTGCGCAACCACGATCCCGCTCGCGAGGTTCGATCCCAGGGTATTCGGTCTACCGCGCGAACGCATAAACTACTGGACCACTGAGCTGGCCGCCATCCAATGGTGTTAATGTTTAACCTCAACCAATCCACGAAATTGCGCAACCATCTACCACTGTAGTGAGGTAGACACCTGTTTCTACCCGGCACGAATTAGTCCCGCTGATCTTACCTTCTCACCAGAACTCCGAGAATTTTCTCACGAAGTTAGTCACTAGTGAGCACATGATAATTGGATGAATCTATTTCAATTGCTAGTAATATTGTGTAATGATAGAGACATGTGGGAAGTTGTCAATTAATAGTTTTTCTCCCCATGAGAGAATATTTCTTTTGTGAGACTTAAGAAGTAAAATAGGTTACAAGTGGTTCAGACTATCTGAAAGCATGACCTCAGTTTTTGTTAGATCCCGATAAGCATAATGAAAGGTAACTTTTGGATCCATTTGCGGATTAATACTAAAGGTATATTTTTGTCGTATAATTGTTAAATAACTAAACTATTCATATTCCTCTCATTATATTGGTACGTTGTGGTCTGTTTGATTGGTATATAAACTCAGAATGTTTGTAATATAACGATGCATATCGCAGAGGCTGAGACTTGTGTTCTGAACTTAACTGGATGGACTAGGCGGGAAGCAGGACCGGTAAATATTCTAGACTGCTCGTACTTGTTTTATGCGTCATTGGTCTTGTAGATAATTCACTGTTCTCTAATTGGCGGTATCATTGCACTATACAATAATAAGGACACAGCCCACAAGTTATAACGGTTTTCAAGTGATAACCGTTTTGATGTGGGTCATAAGAATCCTTTTTTGAGTAGACTTAGATGAATTATGTTATAACATTCATTCAGTCCTAGTAAGTAGATAGACATTCTCAAGGTTACTTTAACGTCGCTCAAAGATCATCCATTAATCATCGTTTTACTGATATTTCTCATCTAATGAGTTAATTAACAGTTTTACAGTAAATAGCTTCTTTTCTTTATAGCGTGATAATGGAACTTTATATTCTGTGAATTCCTTCAGTTAATCCAAACCTAATTTTTAAAAGTACTTTTATAGTTGAAAAATAAGGATACATTTATAATATCTTAATTAGTTGCTAATTGAATTTTTTTTTAAAACTTTTCATGACTTTAGAGAGTAAGTAACTGAATTCTGTTGTTAACAATCGATTCAGTACTTAATTTATACCAAATTATTATTTCAAACATTGATAAAGTTGCTTATTATCAAGTTTGTATTTTAATTATATTTCTTATACAGTGAAAATAGTCTACTATTTTTCTAATGAAATAAACAATTGAGATGTGTTTGCAATGAATTACCAAGCGGATTAATAGTTGCTTAAATTTCTTACTTGATAATAAGATGATCTGCAAAATGATTTTTGAGCGACTACTTTAATCCTTAGAAGTTAATCGTTTCAGTTTAATCATAGTATGGGGTTCCTTTGAAAATAGGAGTGCAATTGATATATGTCCCATCTATGTATTGTTTTCTACTACGAGATAAACCTCTACACATTTTCAGTCAACATTTCATCAATCTGTCAAATCACCAAGATTCAAATACTGTTTACTACACCATTTTATTAAATAAAACTCAGCAGTTTTCATAACCTCATACTGACTGTTATAATTTGCTCAATAGTGATTAGCTTCGAGAGAAAAGTCCTAGAGTTCTAGTGAGAAACCGTGACTAATCAAGTTCAGTTAAGTCGGATGTAGGTAGATAATACAAGATGGTTGTTCAGTTTCGTTGGTTGATTGATACCGACTTAGTGGTCTAGATGTTAAACATCTTGAGGAGAGATTATAGGTCCTAGATCTGATGTACGAATGAACGGTCGTGGATGTCCACTGTTGAACAAAATTCGTTGCTAAGACGAGAATCGGTCTTTCAATGTTACCAAGTTTTCAATGCTTGTCTTAGTTAGATCAGTTTATTATATCAATAAAATTCAATAATCTCAAACGTCTTCTGATAATGAACTTCAGTTTTTTAACAACGGTAATGAGTGATATAATATTGTGAAAATATAAACAGAACAAACATATGCTACTTTGCCCTTATCTCTTCTTCACTAAGTATTTGGATGAAATTTATCATTTTACGGTAATATAATTTATTTCATAAACCAAATAAGACTGAAGTCCGAATTAATTGGTTTAATAAAGTGTTATATCCCGATGAGAATAATGAATGATAACTGTTAGGTTATATTTCTGAACTAATACTGTACGTATATTTTTATCTTATAACTATTATGCAACTAAACTATTCATATTCGTGTCTTTCTTATTATGAGCTTTGTTTTGATCTATGGACTGTTATTATACGATTTACCATTCTTGAGTTATGCTCTGTCTATCAATTACTATCTCCCACATTCATAGCCACATTTGCCTAAATCTTGTACAAATGTTGTTTCCTATTTTATGATACAATGTGGTCTGTTTGGTCGGTATATAAACCCAGTATGTTTGAAATACATGATTCATATATCAGAGGCTGAAATTGGTGTTCTGGACTTAACAGGAAGAGCTAGGCGGGAAGCAGGACCGGTAAATATTCTAGACTGCTCGTATTTGTTTTATGCGTCATTGGTCTTGCAGATAATTTACTTTTCTTTAATTGGCGATATCATTACGTTATACATTAATAAGGACACAGGGGACAAGTTATAACATAAAGAAATCGTGAAATAATCGTATAAAGATGGGTCAATTAGAATAAAAATCGTAACTTTTAATATTTTGTGTGAAACTCAAATATTATACATAATGTACAATAATAGTATTTGTGTACAGTACTCAGAATGTTTAAAATAATAGTAAATATTACTTGTTTTCAAAAACATTATGAAAATAACGGTCTTGAAGATATCATATGTTAAGCTCTTTCTCTATAGATTGTATAACACATACATCGTCACTATCTTCAATTCTTAACCCTAAACACTTGAACGTAATCTTGAAATCTACTTGGACCATGTACTCACTAGTTACTAGTTTCGTGAGAAAATTCTCGGAGTTCTAGTGAGAAGCCGTGACCAGTGGAGCTAATTCGTGTCGTGTAGAAACAAGTGTCTACCTCACTACAATGGTACATGGTCACGCAATTTCGTGGATTGGTTGAGGTTAAACATTGACACCATTGGATGCCGGTCAGCTCAGTGGTCCAGTAGGTTAAGCGTTCGTGCGCTAGACTGAAGACTCTGAGATCGAACCTTGTGAGGCGGGATCGTGGTTACGCACTGCTGAGGCGTCCCACAATAGGACGAAATGGATGTTCAATGCTTCCAGTTTTTCAATGGTGGTCTAACATCAATCGGTTCATGATCTCAATCAAAAGCAATTGTTTTAGATGGCTGATATATGTATTTTTTCATATAAGCATAACCATTTTATCGACTTACAAACAGAGTAACTTGTAGAAGACCTTAATGTATTCACCAATTCTATCATATTATTGTTTTCTTTTCTATAATCTATCCATTCTTGAAAACTGTCTTGTGATTGGTTAAGAACTGACTTGAAATACTTAACGATTAGTTCAAGCTCATTCTTATAATACAGTCTCATCAAAAACTAGATTATAAACTAAACAGTCACTAGAGAGACATGTGTGGTTGTGTAACATAGAAATACTGAGTTGAATGGACAAATGACTATTTATATAATAGCAGTTTTTATCACGAAATGGAATCAGCTTCAAAATCATTCGAGATTGATTAGGGTATTGAAAGGGTGTTTTTCATCTTGCTATTACTTAATTGCCATACATGAGACTAAATTCACAATTCTCTTTACACTCGGTCAATAAAATTCACAAAGCTGTAATTAACTTGAAAATCCCTTAATAAGGTTGCTAAATCCTTTAATAAAGATATCTGGTAAAAGGAACATGCCATGATGGAAAAATCTTATTTGAAATTTCAAATAAATGTTCATTAGAACCAATTTTTAGTGTAAAGAAAAAAAATGTTTGAGCAGGATAACATGAATTTATTTCATATCAGAACGAACAAATCATTGACGAACATTGAAAAGTGACAGAGAGACAACTGTCATCTACAAAATTTCATTAGTAAATAGAGAGAAGCTAAAGACAACAAGTTAAAAGTAGCTACAATCGATAAAATTCCTATCGTTTTACTGCTCCACTTCAAGAGTGATAATGCTCCTGAAGGCTCAATGTCGTATTAATTAGAATCAACTCTAGAGTCAAAGTAACAGTTCATCATATGAACGTGTTCGAAAAATCCATTGATTGAGAGACCTAGAGATGTTGAGTACCGCAATTCGTTAACATTATTTGAACATAAGACATTACTTATTACCTTAAAGCTCTTCGAGTGATTATTGAACAACAAACGCCTAGTACTCATAATTTTACTGAAGCTACGAGAATCATATATTGAAAATCTGACTTATGTAGTCATTATCTCCTTACTTTAACAACATGAATTCTATTATACCGTTATGTCACCTTTTAGATTCTTATAGTTTAATAATTTTGTTTTCAATTAACTGAGTTTTACATTATTCTATATTTGTTCGTCAATAACGTTTATGTATTGAGTAATTAATTGTTTCTAACCATTATCAATGTCCCAGAATGTTCTTCTGTACATGATGTTTACTTGCAATATTGTATTTAGTTAGATAATGGCTAGCAGTGGAATCCATAATGAGCATCTCGTTCTAGTTGGGTTCCGTTACCTAGGTATACCTGCATCCCAGAGTTGATGTTCGCCTTCGGAATCGAACCCAGTACTGTTTGCTTCATACGTCATCGCGTTATCCACTTAACTAATGAGTCCTGACAGACACCTGCTTGTGAAATGGGTTGAAGTTTTAAATTCACTTGGTATTGTTTACTTGTATCTTCCCATGGATGTTTAAGACTGCAATTGATTAATCTCTCATTAGTTTATGTGCATCCTGTGTATCCAGCTGACGAGTTTCAAATAGGAAGAAACGCGCGTCCTGGATTCCAGTGCTATCCACTACTCATCTTTGCTTAAAAAGCTTGTGAATTAAGGCAATATCCAGGAAATCCACACAGAATGCACATATACCAACAAGAGACTAATCAATCACAATCCTAAATAACAATGGGAAGATTCAAATAAACAACACCAAGTAAATTGAACATGTAACCATTTGTATATCATTCATTGACATAAGTTTTCATTTTATATATTTTCTTTTCTTTGCTTTCTTCTCCTTCTTCTTCTTCTTCTTCTTCTTCTTCGATTTCTTTATCAATGAATTAGCCTACTATTCAAGAAATTATTCATTTTATATCAATAAAATCAAATTTATTGAATTATTTAAATGAAATTAAAAAATTTATACAATTCAATGGAACCATGTTTAATTTAATCGATATTATTGATCAGATCAATAATTCATTAATTATGTATGATCAAATTACCAAATCAATTAATCCATTAATTAATTTATTTGAAAAACTTGAAATCAATAAAAATTTAACACAACGACTTGATCAAATATTGAATGGATTGAATAACTTCAAAAATGTAAGTAATTCATTATTTGATAAATCATTTGTAATGATTATTGAATTTCAATAATTGAGATCATGAATCAATTGAAGTTAGATTATCATGAAAAACTTGAAAATACTGGATGATTGTTTCATTCTATAGAATCATCATTGTGTCATATGGCCTACTAGTTATTACGTCATTTATTCGCCAACCGACATACAACTTATTCAATCTTACTACTGTACAAAACCAATCATGTTCATCCGATTTCATCAGCCTACCATCCTATCGATCCGTTGCTCGTCTAACCCATCCAGTTGAGTCCACAATGTCAATAACAACCTCCATTATGCGATTCGTTTATTTCAGACATACTGGGTTTATATACCAATCAAACAGACCGCAATGCACCATGAAATAGGAAATAACATTTATACACAATAAAGTCAAAATGTGGTTGTGAACGTGGGAGACTCTAGTTAATAAACTGAACATAACTTAAGAACAGTAAGCCGTATAATAATAATAACTAATGGGTCAAAATGGAGCTTATAATAAGAGGAATATAGATATCCATAATCTAAATACTGAATAGTTATACCATAAGAATATACAGATAATATTAGTCCATTAATAAGTTTCAGAAGTTATTCGTAATTTAATCTTCGCTAAGATATAACAGTTATCTTAGATGATCATTAACCATTAGAAAGTAATCGACAGTTATCATTCAATAGTAATGTGACTATAATTATATTGAAAATAAAACTCAAGGTCTTTAGTTTAAGAGAGCAGAGTTTAAATGTTATACAACTAAGTCATCAGTTAATGATTGTTATGTTTAGTTTTAATCAATACGTGATATTGCATAAATGTATTAGGTGTCAAATAGTTTTCTTACCAATGATATTAAAAGATGGTTCAAGAACATCGCAAACTAATTGAAGTTAAACATGTAAATCATTAGATGTGAATTCAGTGGTGTAAATGTTGATTTCTTGGCACGAGACTCGAAGATCCTAATTTCAATCCATTGTCGTAATCACACTGATTTCTATGAAACAATGGTACGTGTTAAATAAACATATTGGATAGAGATAGGGTCCAATTACTTGTAAATAATCATTTGCCAAGTGGTAGCTAGTTGAACAACATCTTTTCTGTTCGGACTGTTCTGATTAGCATATATATACAGCGCTTCTGATGTCGATTTTTCTTTACGTGAGCCAAACTCTTTCTGAAGCATTTTGTTCCCTTCAGAACTGATCTTGTGATCTGTTTCTAATATATGTAAAGCTATCATCAACCTTTTCACAAGTTTTTCTAGATCAATCGAGGATTTAGGAACACGTTTCAAATATTATTTGTGTTACTCCAACCCCACATTCAAATGTCTAGATGTTTCTCCCACATAAACTGCATTGGAATCATAACAGTTGATCTCATTGACAATATTCTGTTTTTCTTCCTTCGGAAACATACCCTAAACTTTCACTAATGCTGACCTTATGGTATCACTATCCCTAAAATACACTGTTATATTATACTTGTACCAATAACCTATCGCTACATTTTTGGATTACCTAATTGTTCAGCCAAGATACAATTTATTTTTTCAGTATAGGGTTTTGGGGATCGCTTTTTTAATCGAAATCATGTTGCACTACTATTGAAGACCTGTAAGCATTGAAAGGACATTTCATCTTAATATTAAACTCCTCAGCAGTGTTCATTTATAGCCTCGCATACGGGACTCGTCAGTCGGCTACAACGTAGGACCAGGCACATATATGCATCGGTTCAAGTTGCCATACCTCATTATCACAACAAGATGAACACCAAAATTCATAGAAGTAATTAATTCAATGGTGGTAATATATAAAAAAAGATTGCGTATAAGGACACAAGTACAGGAAGAAAGAATTAGTGAGTAGAAAGAAAGATATAAAAGAATTTTAATCTCATCATTTAAAGGAAGACAAAATATGTATACATCTACACCATTGTAATCGATTCTAAGCTCAAGACCTTCAATCTTAATCTCTAAACCACTAACCCAACATTCAACATTGTTCATATCTAACTTTAACTTTGAATTACTAACATGACTGATGAAGAATGCTGTTAAAGGTATGAGGTCGGTTATCACTTTCCGGTTGCCTACACCGCAGAAGGGTTGTTCTGCGGGTACCTGAAAAGGAAATTGGATTACAGGTGGTCATAGTGACCTTGGAGCGTGCCCAAGGGACAACTGCTTGAGGTCGGTCACACACGACCTCTTTATGGGTAATTTTTGTGTTAGCTCCGTACTTGTTGAAACCTTACCGCCGGAGACGGATATCCGTGATATAAGGCGAGGTGTGCATTTCTAGGGCCGACCTTTTCTAACTCCAGCCCTCCTTGTGGGAAGGCAGCATCGCTGTCATACTGGTTGTCTGAAGGAAACACCTTACTGCTGTCACACCTCTGTACAGTCAGCAGTGTGACTTCTCCTTCGGACCTTGGGTTTGTTGCTTTTAGTCTTACCGCTCTTCAACCGACCTGGTTGACATGGTAGGACCTAGAGGAATGGTTGTTCCAGCCAGTATAGGTCGGTTGCTTCATCAAGATAGGCAAGCCCGACCATCACGTCAAGGTAGCAATAAGGATCGCGGCATGATTGATGTACCATTCAAACAGTCAATCATTCTATTCACTTTTATGATAACTTACATCTTTTTTTTCCTCGCTCTCCCTCTCATAGATTTCATCTGATCCTCAAAGATTGAGCGAATCCATACGTTTAATATTTAATTCATCTATTCAATCTTTATTAAATCATACAAGTACATTATTAAATAATCAATTTGAACAATTACTTGCTAATATTATACCATGTAATAATATTAATAAAATATTAATGATTATATTAAATCTATTTTGTAATAGAACAAATAGTAATATATTAAGTTTAGGATGTTTTATATTGATTATATCGATATCCTATTTTTTATTGATTATTACATTATTTATTTTTATCATATATTCTAGAAAACATATTGATTTATTGATTTATACAAAATGGGAAAATATTCCATTATATAATTCTGTGAAATTATGTTATAAACTTCTTAAATATAATTAGTTGTTTGTTTGTTTTTATTATTATTATAATTATTATAAAAAGTTGTACGGTGTAAGATGGAACAATTTTGTGGATTGGTTGATGTTAAATATTAACACCGTTGGATATCGTCCAGCTCAGTGGTCTAATGGCTAAGCACTCGTGAGCGAGACTAATAGGTACTGAGGGGGCGAGATTGTGAATGCGCACTGCTGAGCAGTCCTATACTGGAACGAAACGGCCTTTCAGTGCTTCAAGGTTTTTCATGGTGGTCTAGCTTCAATTGACTCATGATTTCAACTATTGAAATTTCCAAAATCTCCACAAAACCCTTGAGGATTCCACGTGAGGTTTTGCCTTGGGACGCAGTTCGGTGCTTTCCTCAATGTGTGTCCTATCCACTTCCAGCGGTTCTTCCTGATTTCGTCCTCCACCGGGATCTGGTTTGTTTTCTCCCACAGTTGGTTGTTGCTAACAGAGTCTGGCCAACAGATTCGAAGTATTTTGTGTATACAGCTGTTAATAAACACTTGTATCTTCTGAATGATGGCTTTCGTAGTTCTTCAGGTTTCGTGATGCAGTTTGATGATTTCCTTATTCTACGTCCTATCCACTTCCAACTTCTTTTCCTAATTTCCTCTTCAGTTGGTTTGTTCTCTCTTACAGTAGGCTGTTGCTGATGGTATCCTGCTAATAGATATTGAGTATCTTGAATAGAAAGCTATTCATAAATACTTCTACCTTCTCGATGATGGTTATGGTAGTTCTCCACGTTTCAGCTCCGTACAGTAGGACCGTCTTGACGATCGTACTGAAGACTGTGACTTTGATATTAGTTGAAAGTTGTTTTGAGTTCCGTATATTCTTCAATTGTAGGAATGTGGCCTTTGCTTGGCCAATCCTCGCTTTTAAGTGTGTATCCGACCCTCCATGTTCATCGATTATGCTTCCCAGGTACATGAAAGAGTCCACATCTTCCAGAGCTTCTCCATCAAGTGTGATTAGGTTGATGTTCTTCATGCTGTATTTGAGCATCTCAGTTTTCCCTTTGTGTAAGTTGAGGCCTACTGCTGCACAGTCTGCTGCTACACTAGTTGTCTTCATCTGCATTTGTTCGTGTGTATGGGACAGAAGAACCAGATCATCTGCAAAGTCCAAATCTTTTAATTGATTCCGAGCTGTCTATTGTATTCCATGTATCCCCTCAGATATCTAACTCTTCATAACCCAGTCAACCACCGTAAGAAAGAGAAAGGGGGAGAGTAAGGTGTCTTGTCTGCCTCCGGTCTTCACTTGGAATGTATCTGTCACCTATCCCCTATGTACCACTTAGCAGTGTAGTTCGTCTCACGAACTTCGGATGGTGTTGACGATATTCCCAGCTACTCACTCCATAGTGTCGAAGAAGTCTCCATAATGTTGTCCTATCCACTCTATCAAACGCCTTCTCATAATTGAGGAAATTGACGTATCGTGACGAGTTCCATTCAACTAGTTGTTCAACGATGATCTGTAGCGTCGTGAATTGGTCTGTGCACGACCGCTCCTTACGGAATCGGGTTTGTTGATCTCGGAGCTAGTCGTCTACTTAGTCTTTAATCCGGTTCACCAACACTCAGTTGAAAATCCTTCCTGTTACTGACAGTAGTAGTTCTCACATATGCTCAGATCTCCTTTCTTTGATAAATCGATGAGGTGTCGTTCTTTCTAGTCTGTAGGCACTTGTTACTCCTCTCAAACCTTTCTGAATAAAATGTGCAACAAGATTGTAGTTGATTTTATGTCCGATTTCAGTGCTTCATACGGTATTCTATCTAGTCACACCGCTTTCCCACTCTTGATTTGTCTGATTTACATGCTAATGTTTTCGATTGTTAATGTGATAACATTTATAAGAAGGTTTATAATTGTAGCTTCGATATTCATTAGGTTCAGTTCGGCTAATCTATTCAAAAGTTCTTCTTCTCATAACTTACATCAAATTAAATCAAGCTGATTTATATCAGTCATAGCACATATTCATTTGTTTTTACTTAGAAACTATTAGTTTCATGATTGTACTTAACAAGAGGATATTAGTTTCAGTGGAACACTCACATATAAGAATGTAGTTATCTAAAAAATCTGTAACATTATAACATTCATTTTAAGGATAACAATGATAACGATAGTGATATTGACTATAAAGTAAATGTAAAACCAAAAACAAACAAAACAAATAAACAAACACAAAAATTTCGTTTCCATTATGAATCAACAAATATAACCCAATTTAAACAAATAGATCAATGAAAATAAAAATAGAAAAAAAAGAAAAAAGAAAACGAATGGAAAATAACCAAACGACTAATATCACATCACATTGAACATTGAAAATGACAAATCGATATTTTTGTTTATTCAAAACAAAAAAACAAAAAAAAGCGGAACCAAACAAAACACAAGATGAATAGTTTTCAATAGAAAAATCATATATTGACATACGATAAAAATGTTGTTTATATGCTGGTATCAACTAATAGCTCTTCACAACATATATCAACAAACAATTTAGAAAAAAAGATGAAAAGATAAGGTGAAATGACTTTATGAAAACTTCATCTATATGGAACATTCATTAGTCACATTTAGTTGTTCTTCCTCTTCTTTGTTGTTGTTGTTGTTGAAATATGGAGTTTATCTTCTAATGAAGTGATCATTAAAACACACATCACATAAATGGCAACACAAATTATGACAGGAAGACAAAACAAATAATAAATCAAGCAGTCTGTTTTTTTTGTTTATGTAGTAATTCATAAGAAACTGACTATTTAGATGTTGAATTTGTTGATGTTTCATCTGTTGTCGGCTTCTCAGTATTTTCAACCGCTTCTTCAGCCTGAAATTAGAATTACATCAAGTACATAAGATGCAATTCAGTTACATAGTATATATATATATATATATATATATATATATATATATATATATATATTCAAATTTAAACACATGACTTCTATAACAGTGAGATTTATCATTGACATACCAAACAATCACAATTAAATGATTTTTATACAGATTGACTTATCCTCATGTTGATATTTTGACTGAACTTCGATCAGTCTTGGTTGTTATATGTGTATCCAATGTGGATTGACTGGATATTGGCTATTACGACTCAAGTTTAAATAGAATAGAGGAATTATGGTTAGGTTTGGAATTATGGACGCACGTTTCATCCTTTTTGGGACTTATTAGTTAGGTGTATCTGAATCTCAGGATTGATGTTCGTTCCGGGACTTAAAATCAGTTGATTTTAATATAGACATTAACACATTATCCACTTAGCTTCTTAATCGAAATAGCCACTAACTAGACCCCAATTATGAATTCCGTTACCAGCTATATCCCATTCAATCGATTTAAGCATACCATCTTGTATGTAAATATTAGAAAATTACTTATAGAATCTACTGTTTCACTAATTGGAAAAACTTATTTACTTTCGTTTCTCGGAAGTAAATACACAGTTAATTTTCTTCAAATGTACTGAAGAGTTTAGTGACTAGTATTTTGTCTGTAATATTGGATTACCACGTAACAAATCTAGTGTCAGTATCATGAATCATGTCAACTACTGGTTTGCATGTCTACCTTACTCAGTCCCCAGCATTATACACCCATCTTACGATGACATCGGTGACTAATTGCCTACAGTGGTCTGAAGGTTCTGAGTTCGCTCTACAATAATATTGTTATGCATGGACAGCATTGACTAGTCCTGTACTAAAATGAAACCAGTGGCTTTCACTGGTTGTTTAACCAAGATGATGTAAACCATGAAATCCAACGATCTCCATATAACCTCACTAATAGGTATCATCTATAAATAAATGTTATCACAGATGAATCACTGTAGCTTCTAAGATAACTAATTGAGAAAAGCTTATTAATATTTTTAAATAGCATAATCTTATGAATATACTAAATATAATTTAAGTACTAAATGGTCAATGTGACATCTTATATTACCCATATAAATAAATAGGATGAAGAAAACTTTCAGTAAACTTACATCTTTTTCCTTCAATTTAGGGATTAAAACAACTTTACCGATATTCTTCCTTTCTTGTAAACGCATCATAGCCTCTTTAGTCTGCAATTAGAAAGAAGTATCATTTTAAAAACAACTAGCACTAAGATATTTCATGAAAGATATATATGTAAGTAAACGAAAACTTCTGTTAACCAAGTCAATAAGAACTATATCACCCTTAATGAAGTCTATTTCCGATGAAATCAAAAATCAAAATTCAAACAGTAGCTTTGTAAACAGTCCAAAACAATCAAATAAACTTGAAATTATTCAATCAATCAAAAGAAACAATCTTGATTAACTGATTGTTTGAGTTTTATGAACTAAATTAATCTAGTTTATCAGTTGATAAACATCAAATGATCTACAAGAGTTTATGTATTAAAATCAAACAACATTCAGTAACTAACAACATTAATCATTCGCTCAACTAATCAGTAATATTGGGAAGAAGTATTGTTTATTTATTATTTATTTTAACACACAGATATTGGTACAAGGAGGCACCAAATACATATGCGCCACACAGATCTCACTTGATATGTGTGAGGGCTGCGATATTGCCCAAGTTCCAAAAACAACATAGGTGGTTTCCTTAGGGGGCCACACCCGGAGCCTTCGACCTGAAGGTCTGATCCACAAGGCAGTGGAGCAACGTCATGAGATGGTGGCCGGTGACCAACGATTGGTTCATACGCCATTTGTTCCCGAGGGATACTGGAGCCCATGTGCACGGTGGGTTTGGAATCAGGGTTTTCCAACTCCCCTAGGTGGACTCTCCATGTCCACCAACCCGGTTAAAGCACCGGACATTTGCTTTACGTCCTCTCAATTTCGTAAACAATACCCCCTCCACGAAAAAGCAATGATTACGACTTCTCTGACAGAGGCTATATACACGTGGCCATGTGAGGGCGTTTCGAGAGGGAGAGCAAACTCTCCGCACTCTCGGCCGTACCAGGGCATTTGGGGGAAGAATTTCTTTAAGACAATTAGGAAAACATGACCAGTGGTATTCATCTGTATCGAAAATGAAACTATTAGTCATAATAATAACATTTAGTCTAGTCATTTCGTGAAGAATACTAAGGAGTCCTGTTTAAAAAAGAAAACACTTTTTTAGCATCCTTTTGTTTTGTATAATTTCTCATAAACATTTCAGTGATAATCGTTTACGCTATTAATGTTTTAAAGTGTTTGTTACCAAAATGTTCTATAGAAAACAATCAAAGATGGTTGCGCAATACCGTAGATTGATTGAAGTTAGACCTTAACATCGTTAGATACCGTCTCAATGGTCTTGAGGTTAAGCGTTCACGAATGAAACCGAATGTCCTGGGTTCGAATCCCGTGTTCAGGATCATGATTATGGACTGCTGAGTAGTCCTATACTAGGACGAAATGACCATCAATTGCTTGCAGGTTACCAGTGGTGGTCTAACATTGATCAATTCATGATCTAAGTCAAAACGTAAGAATCTCCACGACCCTGTACTGATGATTAATAAACTTCATCTTTCCAATACTTAGGTTACGTTTGAAACAAATATAATACATTTAAAATATCATAGAACTAAGAAGTATGCACTCATAACGTTACCTGGGATCTAACCCAGGATCTTCAAGTGTTAAAGCGAACACTTAGCCATTAGAACCACTAATCCATCTTTGAATAGTAATAATTCGACAATTATCCAGTGTCATTAGAAACATATATATTACTCTTGATGTATTTTTAATTTTACCAATCTCCAAGATATATGGAGCTTTATAATATATATGTGCGTTACAGAATTTTACCATAGTTAAAAATAATCAAGATCTTCTTACCACAGATAACTTAAGGCTTTAACTATAATAACCATGTTTTTGTGTTGGTTATTTGGATCATCACATTCATGTTTAGGATTGCAATTAGTCAAATTCAAATAATCAATACAAAAATGAATTAAACTTTAATCCATTAAACACGTTAGTGGTTATCTGAACTCACTAATTAAGTGGATACCTCGATGGTATTTGAAATGAACGGTATTCACTTGAAGTTTTAGAATGAACACCAACTCCAGCTGACGAGTCTCAACTAGGATGAAACACTCATCCTAGATCTCATTGCTAGTCATCTACATCTCTACTTATTATTAATCATAGTCTATTTAAGTTAACTTTTCATCCAATATACATTAACTATTGAATGTTTTAGTTTTCTTAATCTTTTAAACAAAAGTTTTCCAATCGTTATCAAATAAAACCACTTCAAAACTACTTTTTATAAATAGTTGACTAGATATAAATTACTTTTTTTTGATACGGATAATCACGCTTGAATAAATATCAAGTTAATAAAATGCTATTTTCAAATCAAAACTGAAGGTAAATAAAATTAAATCAATTTAATATTAAATTAGAAGGAATGAAATAGGTATCTTATCTATGACAGATATCATTAGCAACAAACTACAATCGGAGAGAACAAAGTAGCTTCCAGTTGAAAAGGTAATTAGGAAAAGACGATTAAAGTAGATAAGATACACATTGTGGAAATCATCCTAAAGTGAAACGGAATAGATGAAGGCTAAAGAATACACTTCTAGTGGGTAGCCTATGCTCATCGACGGGAGATGACAGGCGTAAATAAGTAAGTTATTTATAACAATTAATATAATCAAAAAAGAGTTTTTGTGGACATTATAGTAATTGAATGGTTGAATTTATGTGTCGATTATAGCTAGACCACAATGGAAAACTTGAATGCACTGAACGGGCGTTTTGTCCTAGTATAGGATTCCTCAGCAGTGAGCATCCACGATTCCACCTCGCAGGGCTCGAACCTAGAACCAATCAATCTCATGCGCGAGCGCTTGACCACTAGGTCACTGAGCCAGCATCGAATGGTATTCATGTCTAACTTCAATCAATCCATGAAGTTGCGCCACCGTCCAACGAAACGACCGTCCAGTGCTTTCAGGTTTTCCATGATGGTCTAGCTTCAATGGACTCATGAGTTCAACCAATAAATTGTTATAATCATTGAAAGAATTCATTATAAACAATCATTGTTTATTGCTTCTTACCTCATCTAAATACCACTGACTATCAACTATTGGATCAATTTTTTGACTATCGATTAATTTTATTAATTCATTCCATACGTCAATAATTAATTTATTCGTTTCTGTTTGATTAGGATCACGAGAGAAGAGAAGCGATTTTAATGAAAATCCACCTAACAGTAAATTTTCATCATGTAATTTCAACGGATTAATACGTTCTATATGAAACCACTGAAATAATAAAAGAATTTAATAAGAAAAAAGTTAGTGAAATGAAACAATGAAATTTTTCTAAGCAAAGATAGATTGTGGCTAGCAGTGGAATCCAGGACACGCGTTTCATCTTATTTGGGACTCGTCAGCCGGATTTAATTGCACTATAGAGTTGATGTTGACTCTGGGACTCCCGGATTCTACTGCTAGCTACCATTCACCTCTGCTTATATTGCTTGTGACAATATCAAGGCGATTCGCACAGGATGCACATATACCTATGAGAGACTGATCAAATGCAGTCCTAAATATCGATAGGAATATTCAAACAACCAACAGAAAAACGAATTAAAATGGATTTTTTCGGAATTCCATAATATATTAATCAATGTGATGAACAAGATTTGCAACTCGGATGGATCTCTTTGATGGTATTGTGTTCTGTAAGCGAAACCATTTCATGTCAAAGCTTTATATTGTTGCTCTTGATAACATCATATTGCAATCTTTCACTTGGGGTAGACGCTCACTATGTTATTCAGAACGACAATGAAAGCATTACAATTAAATCATTTTTTGCAAAATACAACACTACCAAAAACATATATTTATATCATGGTTTTTGTAATCCCTGACATTGATAAAATTACGCCAATCTTGTTGAAATATAATAAATAATCTAAGTGACTTAACGTATAGATGTACTAGGAATTGAGGTTGGATGGTTGAATGAAACAGATAGAATCCACTTGGATTTAAATTTCTTACCAGTTGGTTGTCATCATTAAGACATGTATGTAATGTTAACAAAGATGATTCTTATTGTGGAATTTGATAGAATTCGGTTAAAATCAATAGCTCTGTAATATTAAATCGGTTACTATAAAAATTATCTTAATCTATGTTCGTACTTTTATAAAATTTCAAAGAAATGACATGCTATTTGTTCCGTTTACTGATATTTATTATAAGACGAAAAATGTCTACTTACTTTCATCAGTTTAAAAATATTAAATTCGTAACTTAAAGACTTAGATAACTGATTACTTAAACATTTCAACTGTTCTTTAAACCATTATAAACGTTAAAATGTAATTGGACATTATAAATCATAACATGAGATCAGTGAATTATTCATCATTTATTTATTTAAACAAGTAAACATTGGTACAAGGAGGCACCAACTACATATGCGCTACATAAATAATTCGATTTGTGTGAGGGCTAAGATACTACCCGGGTGCCCAAACCGAAGCAGGTGGTTTTCTTAGGAGGCCACACGCAGAGCCTTTGATCTAAAGGTCAAATCCACAAGGCAGTGAAGCAACGTCAGGAGACGCAGTCCCATGGTTCATATGCCATTTGTTCCTTCAGGGTACTGGAGCCCATGTGCACCATTGGTTTTGAATCAGGGTTTTCCAACTCCCCTAGGTGAACTGTAGGTGTCCACCAACCTGGTTCAAGCACTGGACACCCCCGCCGCGAAAAGGCAGTGAGAAGGCAGGGGTTGTATGTACGTGGCAATGTGAGAGCATTTCGAGACGGAGAGCTGGCTCTCCCCACTCTCGGCCGTACCACGGCATTTGTCATTCACATTTAAAAGTCATCACTATTGATTAGTTCCGCCTTAAAATGATACTAATTATATAAAGCATATATTCCCTACTATTTGCGAAAACACCATAATAGATTACATTGAATGAACTGGGAGTTGCATACTACTTTAGAAGTTTCCAAGTAGCGTAATACTGTAATGAGTGTAATTATTATTTATAGTTTAATCTTAGTTTCTTGGTAGAAAGTGGTAAGTATAGCAGTGGCTAAAAATTTAGAAAAAAACACCACCGTTTCCTTTCAGTTATTGATATCGCACTATCAGAAGTAATTCAGTTTGTTTCAATGGTTTTTTATTATCTTTTTTTTATTATCATTGGTGGCTTTATTCAATATTATATTTTTGGTACAATATAGAATTCTCAGCATAAAGTATTTCAACAAGTTTCCGTTTCTTATTTCTTGATCGATCCTGACAATAAGTATTAACTGATCTCCAGTTAGATGTTAGCAGATCAAGAATCGACATTTGAATAACGTTTATTCTTTTCAATGCATACCGTTGCCAGGAACCATGATGTCACTGGTTAAGCTTATTTGTAACTTGTATAGTGAAATGTCGTAAACTTGTCACAAACTCGCCTGAATAGGTTATACGATTAATGGGCATAATGATATATTAAAACAAACAAGAAATCAGATAACTTGTTGAAATATCTAGATGATAGGAACAGGTAGCCCATGAGTCAATTTGAAACTAGACCATCATGGAAAACCTGGTAGCACTGGTGGTGTAGCTTCAATCGACTCATGATCTCAACCACTGAAATTTCTAAAATCTCCATAAAATTCCTTTTTGATATAATTCAGTGTGTATTTATAGATAAATTGATATCACCCAAACAAGTTATAAATTAATATTGGGGGTAACGGGCATAATTAAGTAAGTAGGAATTTATTAGAAAAGTTAGGTAATTGTTATTATTCCTCGAACCAAATTTTGAACTCCATATAGGTAATTATTAACATGAACTTTTTTTAATGCGAAAATTATAACCAATAGTCAAACTTAATTCTAAATAGAGTGGATTAATGTGATGTTGATATTTTGACTGAAATATGATTAATTTTGGTTGAGATATGTGCATCTGATGCAGATTGCCTCGATGTAGTCATTTCGATACAAGTTTTAATATAAAATAGATGGAATGTGACTTGGAGTGGAATCTAGAATACACGTTTCTTTTCGTTATACAAGTGAGTGGTCATCTGGACTCAGTTGCTAAGTCGATAACGTGATAGTGTTAAGAGACAGCGATACTGGGCTCCAGTCAGAGAGTGAATATCAATTCTGAGGTTCAAACATATCCAGCTGATGAGTATCAAATAAGAGGAAATAGGAGTTCTGGATTTCATTGCTAACCACATTCTATCTATTCTACATTATTCAGTTTGTTAAAAATAGACTTTCAGAAATTTAATCCTCTGTTTATCAAAGGACAGATATTCAGATGAAAACTTTTTACATCAGTAAATTGTGATCGGATCTTACAGTAATAAGATCAAATTAATGATCCAGTGGAACAGACAAGTCTAGTGCAAATAGACTTTTCAACATTACAGGTTATAAATTTAGGACTGTTTAATCAATATAGGTTCACTTACTGCACTTTGTAATTGTCGAAATGACTTATGTAAATATTTTTAATGTACAGCAACTGAGATTGACAGGACGCGCATTACTTATTATACACAACAATCACATCCCTCAATATGAAAAATGTAGTTTAGAATACTAGAAGGGGTCGAAACCAAGATGTTACATCAGTTCGTAACACCAGTAACTAACCGAGCCATATTCATAGGTAAAGACTATTTAGTTGAGATATCCACGATTATCGTGGGGATGTTGGCTGATATTCAGCTTGGCAGGTGGATTCACCAAATATCACCTTTCAGATCCAGAGTTTCAGAATCACCTTATATCCCTTTTATTTCACGAGTTTATTTTTTGTTCCCTAACCACATTCTCTGTACCGGAAATGCTAACGGCTACTATTAGTATTATTACAACTATTCTTATTATTTTGAAATTCATCTTGATAATTCTGTTAAGCTGTATTGTTGTTGTAGTGCAGCAATACGAGCAGATGTACATTTGTACTAGAAGATCCTGGGTTCAACTCCACATGAGGAGTAGTGGATGTGCATCGCTTGACGATTCCATACCACGACAAACCGTTCTTTCAGTGCTTTCTGATTGTCAATGGTGATATAACACTGGTCAGTTCATGATTTCAATCCCCATAATCTTATATTTACAACTAGGTTTTCTGTAGATTATGATTAGCTGACAGTTTGTCGGTTAAATTAACATACAAAACAATTTAGACAAGTGTTCAACTCAAGACTAAAATGTATTAAAAATGAAATATAGTAAAATCAGATAGGTGTCTAGTGAATTGTACAAATTTCTATAAGAAAAACAATTCATTAAAACATAGATCTTTATTTATAAAACATCTTATTCAGCCCCATCTTAGTATGATCAAACTCCGATTCAAATATTTTTTTGAATGAGATCATGAACCAGTTGATGTTAGACCACCATTGAAAACTTGGGAGCACTGGACGGTCGTTTCGTTCTATTGTAGGACTCCTCAGCAGTGCACATCCACGATCTTGCTCTCAAGATTCGAACCCAGGGCCTTCGATCTCTCACGCGAACTCTTAACCGATTCAAATAACTTAATCTATATGTCTTGGTTATGTGAGACAATTCACTGTGACAAATACATAAATCTTTTCTATATGTTAATAACTTCAGTTTATTTAACGCTAGCAAACTTGATGTGAATTGAATTGAGGAAAAAAATTCTTCAGTTGTATATTTGTTAATTTAACATTTGCAAATCATCCCAGCTTTCTTTAATGTTGACTAAGAGGAAATGTCTATTACATAAACATCCGTCTCTTTATAAAATCATTTAAATTGTCAATAGTGAAACAAACTTACATGTTTTGCTAAGTTTAAAAAGTTTTTCCTGTCTCCAGTGACTAAGTTTGACATACCTTTGTAAAGCAAAAAAAAAAAAGAAAATCAGATATCCTATATAACAGTTCGCATTCGAATTCTTATGTTATCTATAGTTTAAACAATTCATAATGACAGGAAAGAATAAATGGTTTTCAGTAGTTTTTGATGTGTTATTAATTGTTTATCGATATTTATTTAGCTTAAAGTCCCGCAAATACCAATGCGGTGTATACTACTGATGTCAACAGATATAAGTAGTATGTATCATCAATTAAAAGTGAAATGTCTGGTTGCAGAAGGTTAAACAAATCAAAGAAATGAGAACGAGGACAAAGAATGATTGTTGTGGGATCCAAAGAACACTGAAGTCTGATACTATTGATTGACACTTGCTGAAAAAGGAACAGTCAAGTTTGAGACAATTGATTGACATTTTACAAATAATGTATTTACTTTCTGGTTCTCAGATTTTACCAAAAGATTCTGTAATTTCGTATTCACGTACATTTGATTGTCCCCGATTGTGTTCTTGTTCACTACACCAGAAACAGTTACTTACTCACTTAATTAATTACTTACGCATGTTACTCCTCATGTAGGAGCATAGGCCGCCTCCCCTAGCAGCACTTTCCGACCAATGGCTCTTCAGAATTGAAGGAAAAAAATGGTTTTCTTGTGTAAATGAGATTTATTCATCAAACTTCTTTTGTGTTTGAAGTGATAGCAATTGATTTTGAACGTCAGTATAAATATCAACACTATAATAATCCAATTTCATTTTATTGAATAGTTTTTAATATGATTCTATTGCTAGACAAAACCTATCTTTCATTTACATTGTGACATTTAAAATGAATCTTATTCATTTCGATCTTGTTATCGAACATTATTATTTTATATAATGTCAGATACATCTGTTATTATTTAGTTAAATATCTTTGAATATAACTTAGTAAAGTTCGTTTTAAGAATTCTTTCATATACATCATTGATAAACATCATTAAAGAAGAAAACGATGTGTTTGAGTTATTAGTTTTTCAGATGAGTTTTGTGAAGATTGTAATAATTTCAATGGTTAAGATCATGATTCAGTTGAAGCTAGACCACCATGGGAAACCTGGCAGCACTGGACGGCCGTTTTGTCCTATTGTCGGACTCCTCAGCGGTGCGCATTCACGACCTCGCCCTCTGCGAGATTCAAACCCAGGACCTACTGGTTTCGCGCCCGAGCACTTAACCACTATACCGCTGAGCTGGCCGGCATCCAACGGAGCTAATGTTTAACTTCAACTAATCCACGAAATTGAGTGACACATTCACCATTGCCTTCAGTGAGTTACTATCTCACAACAGACCTGGTTGAACTCCACTGGTCACTACTTCTCATAATCTTGACCATTGAAAGTACCACAATCTCCACAAAACCCATCTGATATTAATCAGCATACGCTCACTAGTGACTGGCTTCACGAGGTATATCCTGGAGTTCTGGTGAGAAGTCCCACAATAGGACGAAACGGCCGTCCTGTGCTTCCAGGTTTTCCAAGGTGGTCTAGCTTCAACTGACTCATGATCTTAACCATTGATATTATTTTCTCGTTAGTAAAACATGCCGAGGTGTCTCATTAAGAATATGAGCCATTTTTAATCAATATAGCGACATCAAGATCACTATATATATGTATTGTAATATGAGGTTACTGTCAACCCCTACTTTAAATAGTTTCAGTTAGGAAACTAGAATAAATTATTTCTAATCTGTTAAATTAATATGTTATGAAAAGAAAGCAATGAAATACCAGATGAGGTGACATATTTCCATTATGTGTGTTAATAGGACAAATTAATCAGTAACAATTCTTTTTCTTCGATCTAAGGTGAAAACTCAAATAAACCTTAATTAGTGTAAGACACTGAATAACAAAAGCTCGAAAAACCACTGTAACTGACTTGAATAATATCAAAACTATATCTCAGTAAAGGGGTTGTGAAGATCGTTGAGTTTTGATCGAAGCCAAGTGTTCGTGCATGAGACTGAAGGTCCTAGGTTCGAATCCTTATGTGCAGGGTCAGGGATGCGAACTGTTGAGGAGTTTCATACTACGACGAGATAGCCATTCAGCGCTTCCAAGTTTTCCTTGGTGCCCTAACATTGATCGATTCATAATCTCAATCAAAGCGATATACATGTAATATAATCATTTCAGTAGTGTACAGAAATTTTGCTTAAAATTTCAACACAAAATTAACTAACTTTTGGTTAGATATTGACAGTTGTTGTGTTGAATGTAGGGGTCGGTTGAAAAATTGTTTATAACCAGACAAGGTCTTCCAAAAAAGAAAAAACATTTGAAACAATTTTATCGAGTTTCTCAGCTACAAGAAAAACCAATGTTCACTCTAGAAGTGTTCATTAACTACTTGTAGTTTCATGTTTGACTATTTGTGAAAATTATATTTCCAATAATCTTAATGATCGAAATTTCTATAATTCTAATTTTTCAGACTTAATATGAGTCAGTTAAATGTGAATCATATGGAAAGTTTATTTTGTAAAGATAATTGAATGAATGCAAAATGTCTTAGTAAAGTCTGAGAACCATACAGTAAATACCTCATTTGCAAAATGTCAATCAATTGTCACAACCTTGAATGTTCGTTTTGGAAATGTCAATTAATCATCTCAGATTCCACTTTTCCTTTATTTCCACAACAATCATTCTTTGTTCTCATTCTTCTCAACCTTCTACCTCCAGATATTTCTTTTCCCGTTGATTATACATACTACTTATATCTATCGACATCAATAGCACGCACCATAGTAAGTGTCAGTTTAAGTTAACTTTTCATAAATCATATCTTCTCTATACTCAAGGGTCAATTTTTGTCGAAACTCTTCAATCAAATATTAATAACTATTCATATAAATTCCATGATTTATGTACCAAGACATTCTTTCTTCATATCAGAATCATTTTGATTAATTAAAGATAAGATTACGAATTACCAATCATTTAATATCGTCTATGTAATTTAATTTAATTAATGATTCTAATCCAAAAAGAAGAAGAGAAACCTTTTCAACTAAATCAAATCAAAAGATAATATTGCTGTGACTTTATGGCCCGCTAGTTATTACGTCATTTATTCGCCAACTGACATACAACTTATTCAATCTTACTACTGTACTAAACCAATCATGTTCGTCCGATTTCATCAGCCTAGCATCCTATCGGTCTGTTGCTCGTCTAGTCCGTCCAGTTCAGTCCAGAATGCCAATAACAACCTCCATTATGCGATTCGTTTTATTTATTTCAGACATACTGGGTTTATATGTCAACTAGACAGACTGAAATGCACCATAAAATAGGAAATAACATTTATACACAATAAAGCCAAAATGTGGCTGTGAACGTGGGAAACTCTAGTTAATAAACTGAACATAAGAACAGTAAACCGTATGATAATAATAATTCATGGGTCAAAATGGAGCTTATAATAAGAGGAATATAGATATACATAATCTAATTATTGAATAGTTATACCATAAGAATATACAGATAATATTAGTCCATTAATAGGTCTCAGAAGTTAGTTATAAAATAATAAATCAATTTACCATAAATGATATGCTTTCCTAATGGTTTTAATATACCATACAATTTATTTGTATCTGGCCCACTAATACAATCCAAAATTGCATCAATTCCATTAGGATAAAGCCTATTGAATAGAATATGAGCGGAAAAAAACAAAAGCACACACACAAAGAAAATAGTAATATCTAATACAAGCTCTCATATAAATTTCATACGTGAAAGGATTCATTTATTTACTTTGATCAATATTTATTGCTGATGGGAATAGTGAAATAAGAAACGTTGACAAACTATGGAATGTATGCTTAGGGACGTGATTTCATTTAATTCAAAGCTTGTAGAACAGTAAGATTTACTTTTGTCTCTAGTCTATTCTACAGATCATAATCTTTCGTTTGATATATGATTCACTTTCATAGCCTTTTCTGTTCCAAAACTATTGGTATTTAAAGGTAATATTTCGTACTCTATTTTCTACGCTAATCCCAAGTTTTGCATATAGTTGTGCGCTGCAGTCTGGTTAGTCATTTACTTATTCATGTATCTTTTGACACAAATCTGAAATTGGAAAACAGATCGGAATTGAGAATAAATCGTGTAGTGTTCCAATTGACTTATCTTCTCTTACTCACGTACTTGTCAGCCAATCAGGTGGTGATAGAATAGTTTTTGTCTCTCTACCCAAGCAGTTGGTCTCACTTCGAACTCACGCATACTAACCTCAAGGTTAAGCCGGTCAGTCTATTGCGTCAAGGTCTTAATCTACACAAGACAAGATATCCTCTACAGAAAGTGGATAGACAGATCAAGGACGTAACAGTTGCGAAAACTAGCTATATATTGGCTTTCTATTATCTCAATTTCATTGCAATTCGAATATTCGAAGTTCATGATAAGATGAGCCTGGCAGTCGGATTCAGAACGAACGTTTCGTTCTATTTGGAATTCGTCTAATGGATTTACTCTCATTCCAGAGTTGATATTCAGTCCGGAACTCGAATCCGGTACCGTTTGATTCGAATGTCATCGTGTTATCCACTTAGGTACTGAGTCATAAGGAAACTACTACAATCCTCAGTGATCTGATGATTCCTTCATTAAATATCACGAACTGAAATGTTATCAGTGACCTATTTCCGATCGCCATTGATACCCTGTGGAACTGGATCTTGTACACCAATTGATTACCTACCAATAAGTAATATAATCCTTTATCACTGCACACTGTTGATTGAATTTTATTGATCAAGTAGCAGTGTAAATAATAGTTCAAATGATTTGAATACCTCCAACAATTAAAAACACACCGAGTTATGCATGCGTTATATTAGCTATCATTTAAAGAACGAATTGTGCGACGTTAAACAAGTATGAATATGATTTAAATGTTATTCATGAACCGACATCAGTAAATGTATTAACTTTCAGATAACTGTAAATAATGATCTTATGTTAAATGAATCGAATCCAAAACACACTTTAGTTCATTAAATGTTAAATGATGACCGAAGCTATTAAAAACTTATGGATCGAATACCGATAAAAAAGTCATGAAACAGTGAACAAACGTTTCGTTCTACTATGTGATTCCTCACCAATGTTAGACTACTTAAATGAATGGAGAAAGGAACTATTTTTTCAATTTAATTTGTAGTGGCTTGAATTATTCCCTTGTTGATACTTTGACTGAAATTCGATCAATCTTGCTTGCCATATGTGCATTCAGTGTGGATTGCTTCAATATAGTCACTATGGTACACGTTTGTATAGAATAGATAGAATTTAGCTTTCAGTGGAATGAGGAATATTCACTATAGGACTCGAACCCAGTGCCATCCCAAATATGATGAATTCCAAAATTACATACAATCCATCTATTCTATATTAAACTATCATTTCATTTCAATTTATCAACGATGTACAGATTCATGTAGTCTACTTGATCTAGAAGTGTTATGTTAAGGATGATAGTGAGATTATACAGATGCCAAAATAGAATAAACAGTATTAGAATTCAAAACATAAGTTTTGAAAGTTTGTAGCTTGTAGATATGATTAAAAAACAACAACTAATAAAGGTCCTTACTAAATTTCCTTCGAGTGGGATATCTAGTAACTTACAGTACACCATATTGCCATTGAAAACCATTTCGTTACTTAGATAAAGTAATATACACTTGCAAATCAATCGATAACAATAACATAAGAACTAATTAATGATATTCACTAACTTTTTAATTTCTGTTACACAATCTTGATCAGGTTCTAACAATATATCATAGATTTTTGTCAACTTTTCATGTTTTGCCTTAGAAGCAATACCAATTAAAGTTACATTTGGTATAAGTTTCATTAATTGTCCTAAAGCAGTTCCCTGTTTGAATAAATAAAATAACAAACATTTTTAAAAAATAGGAAATTATCATTTTGAAAAAGAAAATAAAACGGCAACATTGAGAAATATCAGAATGGGTTTTGTGGAAATTATAGTAAATTCAGTAGTTTAGATCATGAGTCAATTGAAGGTGAAACTAGGTCCCGTGGGGCGGGGTCGTGGATGTGTATTGTTGAGAAGTGCCATAATAGGACGAAACAGTCGTCCAGTGCTTTCGAATTTTCCATGATGGTTTAGCTTCAATTGACTCATGATCATAACTATTGAAATTATATTAAGTTTTTAATATAATTTTAAGGTATCACTTATGATTTGTACCTTAATAGGAAGATTTTCATCATATTTGGGACTTATCAGCTAGATGTAGTTGATAGATTAATGTTCATATAGGGATTAGAACCTAGTGCCTATCATTTCAAACGTTTAATGAACTATTCACTGAGCCTCTGAGTTCAGAAAATCACTCATTTATCCAACGAGTATAGGGTTTATTTCAATATTAATAAGGACTTAATTTATCCTATTTCTGATAATCAGGATTGAATTTTAATTCGTCTACGTTATCATATGTGAATAATGTGTAGATTCTCTCAATATAATCTTGTTGCAACAAGTATGTATTAAAAAAAGATGAATTGTCCTGGATTCCACTGCTTGTCACTATCCAAATAGCATGGAAAAATGAATATTTTGAATCAATCAACACAGAATGAAAATATAACAACAAAAGTGATCAATAGTTCAGTTCTAAATATCAACAACAGGATCATTTAAATCCTGAACCAATTAGTTATTTAACTGTTTTCTGGAGCACCTATCTTTTTAAACAGTATTAAAAAAAGATATGAGACAAATACTTAATGTACAGTCTAATGTACATTCACAAATCAAATTTATCTAATAATACATCGTGTTGTGACTTAATTATTATTACACTGGTAGCATATGTAATCAACAGACTGTTTAAGTCATTTAGCAGCATGAAGTTATTCCAGATAGATTAGTAATAAAGGCTCCATAGCCAAATACTTGAATCCCTACGAATAAACAACAATGGTGAAATCATAACTTACGGACGACCTTTGAGTGATCTTAAAATGACTTAGAAAAGCTTTAAACATTTAATAGTATAGCCCCTAATTAATGTGAGGAATTAGGTTCAGAAGTTAAAAGTTTAGGTTGGCGATTAGAGTTAGTATTGAAATTAACTATGATGCTACTTAGCCATACATGCCAAAATCCGATTGTATCTATCTTAAATCTGTCATTAATTCATTTATAAATAATATTCCCGCTATAATAATGATTAATGACATTAGTATTTTACTTACTACTCCACCGCCAGCTGAAAATATCAAAACTACATCACCAGAATGAACATTAAGTATATGATAAGTTAAAATATAAGCTGGAATATAAGCAAAGCTAATAATTGCAGCTTTATTAACATCTAATGTTTTTGGTCTTGGTAGTATAATTGACTTGATCTTTCCAATATCATTTGATTCCGTACATTCAACATCTCCAGATTGTGTTGTTGAATTTGTTTGATTAGTATTAGCTTTTTCTATAATTGGTAATACAAGACGTTCACTCCAAGCACCATTATCAAGTAGAACTATAACTGGATCACCAACCTAGAAACAAAATTAAAGAAGGATTCAATCACAAATTAAAAAAAAGGATGAAATGTAGTAGGATGAAGGATTTTTGAAAACTGTTTCATTCAAATACAGTTTATATTGGGAGTGAATTCAGTTAGAGAGCCAACGAAAATCCGTGAGTATTAGACAAATGTTCCATTTCAGTTAGGGACTTGTCGATAGAGAACGCTGACAACACGACAAAGTAGATAAATGACTAATGTTTTAATTATTAACTACTGGGTGTCTTCACAGTTCCCGTAAGCTAGTGTCTTCTTCAATTGTTTAGAAAACGGAAGTTTCGTTTATCGACTTTCAATGGTGTGCTTTATCAACGTATCTCAGGCTACGATATATAATGTGGTGTGCGCTACCAACGTCGACAGATATAAGTAGTATGTATCGTCAGTCGAAAATGAAATACCTGGAGGCAGAAGCTCAAAGAAAAAAGAACGAGAACAAAGAATCATTGGTGTGGAAAAGAAAGAACAATGAAGCCTGAGGCGACTGATTGACATTTAGCAAACGAAGTATTTACTGTATGATTCTCAGATTTTGTTGAAAAATTCTGTAATTTTTTTATTAAAAGACATTCGATTTTCCTCACTTGTGTTCCCGTTCATTACAATACGATGATCCGGTTTACATCAATTCTGAAAGTGACTACTTCACGATGAGAATCAATCTTCGAAGTAAGTATATTTGACCTTCATACGTTGTAATCAAGCAAAATCCGGACATGTAGATGTTTCGTGTTTTGGATTATCTGTCAGTTTGTACTATCTTTTCAATAAAAAATGTAAAGTGAACATCAAATTTTTGTGAGACTATAATTTATGGAAGACCTTTGAGCAGCACTAAAATGACTTTGAAATGTCTATCACCTTACTAAGGTTAAATGAGGGTTGTAGATTAATGTGAAGAATAACGATTAAGATTTACAGTTGAACGTTAGGGTTATTAATTAAATTCAATGTTTTCATCACGAATTGACATCAGTTATAATACCAAAATGGTATTTAGCCTAATGAGTTGAAGAATTTCGTGCCAAAATCCAACACATGCTATCTTAAATCTAAATGGTTCGTCCATAAATTATAGTCTCGTTAGTAATCGGTATCAGATGAAGTTTATTCAGTTATTAAAAGACTCTAATCAATCATATTCTCCAACGAACTGTTTACACCTATTTTTTTGATTCATTCATTTATCATTTTCCTTATTATTACGGATAGACAAACACTTTAAATTCATATAGTTTTACAGTATGATATTAGTGGATTGAAAATCTTTGATTTGTCTTAGCTATTTGACGATTATTGATCTCATTTCATTCAAGCTAAATATTTCTAATACGTTCCTTAGCTTATCCATTGATAATATAATTTAACTCTGGATGTAAAAATGAAAATTTTATGATTAACGCCATTGAATAATATTAGACAGACGATCATTTCGTTTTTGTATGATTATTCCTCAGAAGTATCGATCCGGAAATGTAATGGGGAACAATGATATTTGTAGAATATTACAACTGGATTATAGTTGGTCAGGTAACTCATTAGAGGCCAATTAAGTGGTTTGAAATATAGGAACACACATCAAGACCTACACGTCCTAGGTCCGATCTCCATTGATGTTGTTGTAGATACACACGGATGAAGAGTCCTATGTTAGTTCAACACAATTGTACATTTCTGTAGTGAACACGAACACCATTGGGGAACAATCGAATGTATTTAACACAAAATTACAGGGCTTGTTAATAAGATCTAACAGTCATAAAGTAAATGCTTAATTTGCAAAATGTCCATCAATTGTCTCAAAATGACTCAGACTTCATCGTTCTTTCATTTTCATACAAATTTCATTCTGTTTCCATTCTTTACTGTTCGATCCTCTTGTTTCTCTGCTGCCAGACCTTCTGTTCACGACTAACATCATCTACTACTTATGTCAATATCAGTAGCACACACCACAGTTCTACTAAGTTATGATTAACTGCGTAACAATAATCACTCTGTAAAGTAAGCTACAGAATTCAATATTTTCCGAAAATCCCTTTGTATTATGAATACACAATTTGTTTAATAATTGAAAAACAGTACTCCAGATTTCTAAATATGACATTATCTACCAGGTATAACATCCTGTTGGGATATCAACACACAAGCAATGAACGAATACACGTTTTGGATTCCATTTTCGTTTATTATATAGTCAACAGTGAAAACCTATTCATTAGTGAATTGAGGTATTTTTTTCATCATCCTATACGGCATTACCGAGTGACAGACAATCATTCAACTTAATGATCAATAGATTTTACAGTTTTCAAATGGTGTTCACTGATCACATGTGTAATTAGGAATTTTACAATATAAGGAAGAAAAACTCGTGAATGATGAATATCTCAATAAAGTGCGTCAGCTGAAAGGATTTCGTCTTTACAACACAAAAGTCAGAGTTTTGTATATTTGGATTGTGACTAGCAAGGGAATCCTGAATATATGTTTTGTACTGTAAAATTCATTCATTGAACAATCTGTGGAATGTCCCAGACTTGCCACAATTCAAATATATTAGACCATGTTACTAAAACTAATCTGTAGAGACGCATCCGCTCAAATTATACATACACCAATAAAAACTCCTCTAAATTTAGTCCAAACCTTTAGAAATAAAAACAGTTGAATAACACTTTGGAGCATACGTTTATTCAACTCATCAGTTTTCGAGTAACAAATAATAACTATTCCACCTCCACATAAAGCTGATGATGAATATGCCAACCGTCAAGAGTTAAAGCTAAGGTTTTCATCAAGAATTAACATTAGCTATAATTCAGGAATCTTTAACTAAAATATTCTAGTCTTAGTCTCAATGTATGCAGTGAATTTACTAGATTTGGATAACTCATGACTGACTTAACAGTTTTACGTATTAATGTGACTCAGCGCTACAGCTTAGTAGCTGTAAAACATTTTGAATTCACAGTATACTACACTATAATTGAATTTTTATTCTTTCCATATCATCTACAAAGATATAAAGTCAATACAGTCTACATCTAAGTTTTTATTTATGTGTAACAGGACCCATATAGATAGAATTAATTAATTCATAGACAAGTAATTAGGGTAATTACTGATTATCTCATTAAATATGATGTAATCACCATGATCAAAGTAAATATTAACGCTCGTTACTCTCAAAACAGGAAGTAAACATACAGGATGATGAAATCTAAAATAAATGATATATGTGTATATTAACATAAATCAGCTTAATTCATGAATAATCCTTTTTACAATAATGGTTTGTATTGGTTATTCTGTCTGAAACAGAACAGGAAGGGAGTGAAATAGCTCCCACATTAATTTCTTTGCATATGAATATATTTCATTTTTATAAATTGACGATATTAAAGTAATGATATTTCATATATATAGTTCACTTAATTACCTTTAAAAGAGTTAGATAAAGTATTTAAGTAAGAATTATATGAATTCCTTCTATCTTCTGTATAATTCTGAATTTCAATAAAAGCATTTATACTGTTTCCTTTTATTATAAGCAAAGATGGATAGTGGCTAGCATTAGAATTCAGGACACATGTTTCGTCCTATTAAAGACTCGTCAGTTGGGTTGCATTTGCATCCCCAGAGTTGATATTCACTATGGGACTTAAACCCAGTACTGTTCACAATCGCGTTATCTACTTAGATATTGAGTCCTGATAGCCATTAGCTTGTCCGATGGGGTGTAGTTTAATTTATTTTGGCATTGGTTGTTTGAATCTTCCCATTGATGTTTAAGACTGCAATTGATTAGTTTCCTATTGGTATATGTGCATCCTGTGCGGATTGTCTTGATATTGCATTCCATCATACAACCAATACGAAAATGTTTCCTTTTGGTTATGTAGTTCATCAGTTTATTTTGTTTTATAATAGGAAATCTATATATTGATATATTCAGTCATGAACTATACTTGATGAGTAAAGAATAAAGTTATAATACTGGTATAATAACTGAACCTATGGACTATGGGGCTGAAAACTAAACTTTTCAATTATTATACTATCATAGCACATAACAAACGGTTAAACAAAATCATATCAAAACATTTCACGAGATGTCTGGTTGCTTAAAAGAGTGGCCTCATTTTAAGTTGACAGATACGATTCATTAGCACTAAAGACTAGGCGAATAGTGGATTGTTTACTACCTGACTGTCAGTCGATGTAATTATTTCTTATTAGTAATACCTGAGACTGTCAAAGTAAATAAATGGAATGAAACCCTACAGGGATTCACCAGTTTTTTCATTATTACAGACAAAACTTGCTGATGATTTGCAGTTAGTACGAGTATTAGGTTGACGGTTTCCTACGTATAAACTCCAACTATCCAATGTCAAAAAATTTTGGCTGGGCTAAAGAATGGAGAGGAGACAATCAAGTTTTACAAAGCGACTGAAAAGTTGATGAAACGGTCATGTTTATCAACAAATGTATGCATTCTACTTACAATAAGAATCCCATACGTACACGCAAGTAGGGAAGGAATGCTTCGAATGGCTATATTACGGAGCTTTAATGGCGCTAACCGGTTGTCGAGAAAAGCCTGCTATTGTTAAATTTCAATTCTTACAAGGTTAAGATTCAAAGTAGATGAGAACTAATTCATATCCTGGCACTGTATGATAAACCGACTATCACTTTGACTGTTCCACACAGTCTAAACCTTAAAAAAATAAGACATAATGGAGTCGCTGGGATGACATTTGTAGCATATATCTAAACTATTGAAGTCAGTATCTAAAGATTACCATAACAACTGAGTAATCATTACTACACCTGAACACATATTGCTAGACCACGGGATTGATTACACGGTGTTACTAATGAATATCAACAACCCTTCTGAAACAGTAACTACCGAACTCGGTGAGTCGTTGAAGTTCCGCAGCCTGTGAGGACCAGAGTTGATAAGCATAAAGTGGAACACCTCTAACAGATACGTTATAGATCCAAATCTGTAAAAACAAACTAACATAACAACAACGTTAAAAATAGCCTGGACTGATGTAACGTGCTCTGCTTTTCACTATATGTAGATTGATTTCACCAATCGCGTTACCATCAGCACTCACACAATCACCTGGGTACACAAACACCTCGATTGCTTATAATTGGTGAGTCCGAGAAAATGCTCCTGCCAGTCTTGCAAACGTTTTAGCATTTAAAAAAATGGAAAATACATTTACAAGACTGGAAAGAGCATGCAATTGTACTTAATTTTCGTGGCATGAAGTTGCTAATAATCAAAACATCACATCGTTGTTCACGAATAACACTTTATGGACTATCTCACTTGAGTTCACACAAGCAATACTGAAACAATCTGCACACATCTACAAAACCATTTCTATCAATATTAAGGCTGTCAAAGAAAAGTACATTGAAGTTGTATGAATGTACATTTATATTATTGTTCGTTTGATTCAAAACTCTGGTGAGCTTCAGAAATGGTGAAATATTCTCCAATCACAAAGAAAGTTTTACAGAGTATATTTTTAGATGGTGGTTGGAGGTAGCCGACATGAAACCCTGGACTCGGGTTTTGTGCTACTTGGCACTCGTCAGCAACGTGTACCTGTAATCTTGAGGGAACTGGTGCTTCCTGGCGGACTCGATCTCGTGTCACCCAGCTTCACAGTCAGATACGTTACCACTGAGCTATCTGAGCCACAACCGACCTCCTGTAGGATTGAGATGTAATCACAATTGATTGATCACTGGGTGGCGATCAATGTCATGCGTGTCTAGTCCTTATTAGTGCAGATCGAATGCTAGTTTATTTTATTTTTCTTTGATTTTCTACTCTTTTCAATAAAAACAAATCTTTTCATAACTTGGTTTCTAATTGGGTATATTTTATCCAGTTCTTTTTATGAATTTCTCAAGTCTAAACCCTTTAATTATATATTAGGTGTTCTTTAAACAATAATTAACTACCATTCAAATTTAACCATGTAACGTCTTTATGTCAAATAATTGACATTATGTCAAAGTAACAAGACAAAAGGAAAATATAATAATCACGTTGATGTTTTCAGTATTAAAGTTGTAAGTTTTTCATTAAACTAAGTGATTTCACCATGTAAATAACACATAATAGGACGAAACGGTTGTCTAGTGCTTCCAGGTTTTTCCATGGTGGTCTAACTTCAATTGACTTTTGATCTCAACTATTGAATTTACTACAATCTCTACAAAACATCTTCTAATACATAATAAATTGCCATATGTACTTATTTGAAAATGAGTGACCAGGTGATTTTTTACCAATCACTGTTAAATTAATATTAGTTAGCAAAAATTTGATCAACATGTGCTCACTAGTGACTAGCTTCATGAGGGAATTCTCGGAGTTCTAGAAGCCGTGATCAGTGGAGCTAATCCTTGTCGGGTAGAGACAGGTATCTACCTCAGTAAAACGGAAGTTGGTCGCGCAATTTCGTGAATTGGTTGATGTTGGAAACTATCACCATTGGATGCCGCCTCAGTGGTCCAGTCGGTTAAGCGTTCGCGCGCGGGACCGAAGGCCCTGGGTTCAAATCCCACGAGCGGGATCGTGGATGCGCACTGCTGAGGAGCCCCACACTAGGACGAAACGGCCGTCCAGTGCTTCCAGGTTTTCAATTGTGGTGGTCTAACATCAATCGGTTCGTGATCTCAAACAAAAATATGATTGTTAGAATGGGGGTTTTGTGGAGATTGTAGAAATCTTAATAATTAAATCCATTAGTCGATTTAAGTTAAATCACTAGTTAAAACCTGGAAGCACTGAACGAAGGATGAAGGGTTGTACAAGATGATGAATCGATTAAAGTCAAACAATAGCACCACCAGACGCTCGCGAGACCGTAGGTCCCGGGTTCAAGCCCCATATATGAGATTGTGAATACGCACTGTTAAAGAGTTCCATACTAGAACGAAACGACCGTTCAGTGTCTTCAGGTTCTTAATGGTGGTTTAGCTTGACTCGGCTCATGAAGTCAATTATTAAAAAATTAATTGCGAACTAGAAAACGTTTCAAAAAATGTTACAATCGAATTAGAGGAAGAAGCAAAGGCGGATTTTATAATCATCAAAATATTGGTCTGTAATGTATGACTGAAATTATATGAAACACATAAGAATATTGTTTTCATTTCACTTCTCAATTCCTTAAGTCTGTTATACTATAATAGACTAAACAAAACTGTACACACAAATTAGTTTAATTAATTTTATTATAATAATCAAACATAATGTCTGGAAACATAATAAATTATCAGAAATGCATTTTGTAGATATTATAGTAGTTTAATAGTTGAACTCATGTGTCAATTAAAACTAGACCACCATGGAAAGCCTGGAAGCACCGGACGACCGTTTCGTTCTAGTATGAGACCACTCAGCGGTGCGAATCCACGACCCCGCCCACGGAATCCGAACTTCTTTCTGATTATAATCATCATATGCTCACTAATGACGGTATCCAAGAGGTATTTCCTGGAGTTTTAGTGAGAAGCCATGACGAATGGAGTTCCACTAAGTCTATTGTGAAATAGTAACTTACCAAAGACAGTGGTGGACGGTGGCGCAATTTCGTGGATTAATTGACATTAGGCATTAACACCGTTGGATGCCGGCTAACTCAGTAATCTAGCGTTCGTGCGCGAGACCGATAGGTCCTGGGTTCGAATCCCGTGAGGCGGAATCGTGGATGTGCACTGCTGAGGAGTCGCACAATAGGACGAAAGAACCGTCCAGTACTTCCAAGTTTTCCATGGTGGTCTAGTTTTAATTGACTCGTGGATTTAACAAATAAAATAATAAATTATAATAAGAGTTCTGTAGGTAGTATGTAATAAGAATTGAAAGTGGACTGTTTATCATCAGAAGATGAAAATAAAGAAAAGAGTGAAGTAAACAGAGACCAATCGAAATAAAAATAGAATTGAAAGAATAATGAAGTATGTAAAGGATAAATTAAGGAAGATGTGCGAATGATGTCATTAATGTTTGATTCTAACGTTTTACAAATGTACTATGTGATATTACATCGAAAAAAATAAATTGATTTAACCCACCAAGTCTTTGTTTATTACACAAGATCTGCATTTAGCGGATCTCAGATATGACATTAGTTGGGAGGTTATATTGTTGTGAAACAGTTATTCAACACTATTTGATCATAGATAGTTGGTGTCTATTATAAATCAATTTACGTAAACATTACATTTTTAAGACTAAAAATATTCTTTTACAATACATTTTATCAAAAGAGTTCCTTGGAAATAAAATAAAACACTTTATGAGTGAAGTGTTCATCATAAAGTAGGTATAATTGTTTGTCAAGTAGAAATTCCTATTCACAGGCAATATTCATCAAAATTCAATGTTACATAACAAACAGTCATCACATCGTTACCTAGGACTAGCATTGTACTGGATTTCCCAAACGTTTATTCATTCAAATTGCACTGTAGTGATTGATATATTTCAAGTAAGATGCTAAGTCACTATACTATATCGAATAAGGATTATGCTATATGGCAAGTACACTGAATTTAAACAAGTATTATCCGAAGACACTTGAAGTTCGTGAATTCAATCCGATAACGATCAACGATCTTTTCGATAACATAGGGTTACAGTTAGTCTTCAGATAATCTCCTAAACTATAGAAAATCTCAAATCTGACCTAAGATACGCTTATTGTTTCATGGATATGCAACATAAAATTTTGACTAAACAATCTTTGACATTTCAGTTAGTGAGAATAGATGAGTATGAAAACCTGGTGCATTTAGAAAGTGCGTTTGCAACCTATTTGTGACTGTTCAGCTGTTTGCACCCACACCTCAATTTTAAAGCTCACACTTAAGCCTTCATCTATTGATTTAATGAGACTAGATACCTCTCATCTTCATATTCTTAATACAATTCGCACTCGTAACAACATCTCTCAGTCAATAAAACTTTATCTGTTTTGACAAAAACTACAACACAATCACAATTTATTTACACCTGTTACTCCTCGTGGAGCATAGGCCACCAACTGAAGATTTCCAACTAACTCTGTCCTAAGCTCTTCTTCCCTCTATTCACAATCGCTATTCATTCTCTTCATATCTACCTTCATTCCCGGTTCAGCAAATGGAATACTTATTCATTATACATATACTATATACTTATGACTGAAGTCAAGGACACGTGTTTCGTTTTAATTTCGGATAGTTGTCAGCTGAATGTCTCTATAGACTGCACACGCTTCCTGAATTTCATTATTGGCCATATAACAAATGGACTAAAAACTTATAACTCAAGTCTAGACCATAGAATTACTCCTCATAAATCAAAAATAATATCAAAAATTGATCTATTGCAGTACATTAACGAATCATTACTAGTAGAATACCTCTCATCAATTATGTGCTCTTAAAAATTACATTTGACCCAACTAAGTAATTAAAATAATGATAACACTTAAAATTCGAAAGTTCTATTCATCACAGAATGATCTTAGTTCAGATTTCATTAAAAATCAGTTAAATATGGAATATTCATTATATCCTAGGATGAAATTCTTCAATGTTGAACACTAAATACTCTATCAAGGATTAAACCTACAACCTTCAGATATTGCGATAAACACTAAACTATTAAAACCAATGAAGTTAAATTCAACAATAGAAATTCTAATTTCAATCACTTTACATTATAGAGAGACGATCTCTTAACATCATTTATAATAACTGTTTTACTTACACATCTAGAACCAATCTGTGACGAATACAATCAACAAATTAAACTAATCTACAGTTTAAAATTATCTTAAAAACTAAATGTTTCTATATTCATTAATAAAAATAATGGAATATGTTCAACATTACCTTATAAGTTGTCACTTTTTCACCGACTTCACTAATAATTCCAGTACATTCAGATCCCAAAATGAATGGAGGTTTCATTGCTTGATCAATAAGACCTTGTCTTGTCATTATATCAAGAAAGTTGATACCGCTAAATAAGTTTTAAAGTTAAACCAAACAGAAATTATTACTTTAGTTGTTTTGTGAAAACTATAGAATTTATATACCAAACCGATTTGAGACTACCACTGAAAAACTGAGAGCATTGGACAGCCATTTCATCTTAATACAGGACTTTTTAGCACTGAACATCCACTACCTCTTGTCTGAGACATTGACCTGTCAGATACATTAGACATTAATCCCGCCCAATCCCAGCTTAGAGGTCTAAAGATTAAGAGTTTGTATACGGGATCAACAATCCTGGATTTCATTTCAAGATGTGCAGTCGTGTATATACACTGCGGAGATTTCCTGCTCTAGGCCGAACTGATCGTCTATGGCTTCGAGGTTTTGAACGGTGGTCTAACTAAGATCATTTCGTGATCTAAAAGTCTATGAAAATAGAAATTACCAGTTCTTACTAGATAACAACAAAAATAATGATATCAGTTTTAATGTCCGATATGCAAAATTTATTAATAATAAACAAGATATTTGTATGATCCTGCACGTTTGACTAAGAGCACAAATACTATTCAGTAGTTCAATATATAAGTCTATCAACATTTTTCATGTAAAGATGTATTACCTGGTAGTAGCTACAAAGAATTCCTAGTGTGATCATTTAACTTGAAATTTATCTATCTATTGTAAATACATTGAGTGATATCTAGATACTAATTAATGTTATACTTATCCAACATTTATTCTTGAGAGACCTGAATAAATCTCAACATGGTAACTATTCGATAGTTACTAGTGCTGTGCATGGAATTTGTGATAGCCATCATTCTTCCGTATGACATATGTTTCTAATATTCGCTATATCGGTATGGTCATTATAACAGCAGTGAAATATCTCACTGTATTCGTTATTACCTTTTAATTTTTATTTAGGTTATCTCTAATTTCATTGATGAAACGTAAAACATTGGTTTACACATATACAGATATTATATCTTTCATAACATGTTTATTCACTAAACTTTATATCATATCTATTAATGATAATTGTATGGTATTTAATCTTTACTTTTACCGAAATAAATTATACATTTTCTATAAATGACTTGGGATTTGAAGTCAAAAAGATGAACTGCGTAAAGAAGAAAAGATGTATGGTGGCTAGCAATAGAATCAAAGACGCGCGTTTCGTCCCATTTGGGACTCATCAGCTGAATGTATCTGCATTTCAATACAAAGTGAATTTAACTGCTTAAATATTTATCCGTTAATTTTCACGGCATTTTTCCTCGATTCCTAATCCTAATCATTGTTTATTTTTTAAAAATTAATTATTCATTAACGTTATCTGCGTTGTGATTAACTTATAACAACGTAAAATGTAATTAGTCCCTTTGGTGAATTTCGATAATGTAATAAGAAGTTCTAATAATCTTCGTCTTCTTATTACATTATCGAAACGTAAAATGCAACAAGGTCATAGTTATCGTTATAAGATAGTTATACGAAAACATTTAATACATATCCTTATAAACTAATGTAACATTACTGTATATCTAAGATATCGCTTTTGTAAAGTATCCGAAATTTTACACTGTCAAATTCTAGTTTGAATTATCAGATTATCTTAAACCGCATTTTTAATTGTTTCCCATTGCTTTCATTATTAAAGGTAAGTGCATTCTATGTGTCGTCAGCTTACTTTTTCTCATTACAGTTCTCTTCTCTTACAGTTCCTCTCACTTAGTGCTTCTCATATTCCCCCAGCAAATATGATACCTACTTAAAGCTGAATATTAAATTTCGTTACAAATAATATTCATTATTTAAAAATGTTCATAGGCATTCTTGAAAATATCTTGATCTCATTAAATATGTACATTTCTCAAAGTACCATGACTGACAACAACCGTCGTTTTATATGACAGATTCAGTTATACATTGTTTATTGTTCAATGAAAATTTTATTAAACAAATTTATTTAAAAGGTATACTCAAAAATAGACATCATTTAGTTCAGTGAGTTCATTTCGTTTTGAGAAATAATTTTATTAAAAACTACATTATCATTTTCATTGGCTTTTATTTTGAACTATCTACGGTAACAACTCAAATCATTGAGATGGATAATCTCTTAGACTATAACCAATCAAGTGTAATGAAATGATAGAGATATCGTCATTTATTAAAGTCTCTTACCACGAACTGTTCACATAGCCACTTTTTTCTACCTAACTATAGAGATGGTAAAGTTATTTAACTGTAACACTCATATAACCTGCTACCTAGTGGTGAAATATTGTGAGTTTTAACTAATTAGCTATCTCCTCAATACTATATTATATATTTTAAATTCTAGAAATAATATCGACACTGTATGTAAATACAGGTAATACAACTAACTTTAAAACCCGATCATTTAAAACCAAAGTTTCTACAAATCAATTAAAAATCGATAAACATGCTCAAATTTTAGAAAAATAGACTACAACCATGTCAAACGCTAAGCGATTCCCCCACTTCGAGACCTGTATGTTTCAGATTCTATTCCAATTGTGGTCGGGCATTGTTGATAAACCCTATACTTAAACGAAACAGCTATCCAGTGTTTACCAACTCTCAGTAATCATTGCAATAAGATCCATTCATGATATAAACTATAAAACTTAACAGTTGCTACACTAGCAAACTTATCAATTAATCAAAATAAACTTGAACTCTTCCAAATGACAACTCTGATATAAAAATATAATTACTTACCATGCTTGTACATCAATAGCAACTTCATTTTTTCCTATTAATTTCACTTCATTCATATCTATTCTAATATGTTTTGAACCACCAAATGCTCCAAGAGTTACACATTTATAAGTTTTAATTTCTTTCTCTGAAACAATCACATTTTCCTTTATTAATTCTGTTGTTTCAACAGTTTTATTCTCTGTTATCCCATTGTTAACTTCTGTTTCTTCAGGCATGTTTAATGACTTAATGAATCTTTAAAAAAAAAGTGATAAAGCAAAAGAGAAATACTACTAAATTATAAAACAGATGGTTTTTATTTACTAACATTTTTGCTATTTATCGATTTAAATAGACTTAATTATACAACATACAATATAACAATTTAGTTTTGAAATAAGTTACATAGTCAAAGAAACTATGAGAATAGGATATACATTAATCCCTACCCTACCCTCTTCCTTTTTCCTATATATTTCTATCAAAAATAAGGGATAATGATCATCGATCCAAATATATATCCTATTTATGATTGGTAATTTGATATAAACTTAAAGAGTATAGTTGATTACTAATATATATATATATGGATATCAACCAATAATAAGCTTAGATATAATTAGCCAATCAGAAATGGCTATTTGTCATTTTTTTTGGGGGGGGGTAAACATAGTTACAACGATATTAAGAAAGACAGAAGTCAAAATTCCCTCTCATTTCGTTTTTTTTTATTTTTTATTATTTATTTTTTAATCATAAGTAAAATATGAAAAAAAATAGCCTAAAAACAGCATTCTACTAACTGAGATAAGAAAACATATGTTTCTATTTAATTTATATAATTTCATGCATTATGTGAGATGTTTTAAGGTCATTTCAATGTACAAAACAGAAACACAAATAGAAAGAATGACCTTAATTTTTGTGTTTTTCTAACATAATGATAAGAAAATATTTTTAATTGAGATCATGAACCGATTGATGTTAGACCATCAATGGAAAACTGGAAGTATTAGATGGACGTTTCGTCCAATTGTGAGACTTTTCAACAGTGCGCATTCAAGACTCTGCTCGGCGGATTCGAACTTAGGGCCTTGAATCGCACAAGCGAACGCTTAACCTCTAGACCATTGAGCTGGCCGTCATCCGACAGTGTTAATGTCTAACCTCAACCAATCCATGAAAATATTAAAATATTAAAAACAGTGTTTATTAATCAAAATAGTTTGGGGTACTTTTGGGTGTCCTCTGAGTTAAATTGCAGAGATTTCGTTCTTCATCTAGACAATATTAACTATTTCTATTATATGCAGAAGTAGGGTTCATCCCAAATATGGTAATATGTACATATTAAATGGTAAGTTTTCATTTATTGTACATATTTCACAGTAGAAATAATCCTATATGACAAATTTCTTAATTATAATCGATTCGAAAATATACTCAAGCATAAAATCATGCTTTCACTTTAAGGAAACAATTTTATGACGTTCTATTGTGAATAGTTGCTTATTTCGATATAAAATCTCATTGTTAAATACTACAATTAACTAAAATTGAAGGTCTATTAATAGTTATCAAGTAATAATTTTACAAGAAGAATTTTCTAATATTAATATCATGTTTCGGATACCTTGAGCAACAACCTACTATGAGAGCGAACAAACCAGGGAAAATTAAGCAAAGACGTTGGAAATGGATAGGATATACATTACAGAAATCATCAAGCTGTATCACAAGGCAAACGCTAAATTGGAATCCTGAAAAAAATGGAAAGAGAAGGACCGAAGAACACACTGTGTGGGGAATTGGAAGCAGACATGAAAAGGATGGATGGCAACTGGAAAGGAGTATACAGGAAAGAGTTGGCTGGGGAATGCTAGTGGGACCGGCAGTAGCCCAATAGGGGTTCCAGGTGGAATTCTATTTTAAGAAGCTAATTGAAAAAAACATTATTGCTATTAGATGCTGAATTAGTGTTCTAACGGTTAAGTGTTTGAGTACAAGATAGAAGACCCCGAGTTTCGTTTCCATGTTCCGGTCGTGGCTGTACACTGCTGTGGATTACTATAGTAGGACGGAACGGTCATCGAGTGTCCACACATTTTCAATGGTGCTCAAACATGGATAGGTTCATGACTCCGATGAAAATCCATAATATCTGCAGCCCTATACTTACAACTGAAAAAAAAGTATTTTTTTTACCTATATTCGTGTGATAATAATTGTTGCATTCAATACTATGAGTTTAGATCACACGAGATGTATTGGTCTCCTCAGAACTGAGAGTGCTCTCCACTGACTTGTACCAACCACGGATTTCCACCGACAGACTATAAACACCGATCATTGTCTAATTCAATTAAAATATCTCCTCAATAACATCAACTAAATGTATGAATTTGGAATTGTCAAGACAGACATAGCTGACATACTATTAAAATATCAAACTACGAATGGTTCCTTACGGAGAAATTCACTTCAATTCTGTTGCAAAATTAAGACGAATTTTAATACCAAATGATGTCCAAAATATTTTTAATTTCCTGTAAAATTTGATCGCTTTCATCTAACGACCATATCCAACTTAAATCAATATTCAGTACAAACATACATTTAGTCAACAGTCAAGTGTATCTATCCAGATCGTTGGGTATCGAATAGGTTATCAGTCATGGTGATTGATATGAAACAATACACAGAACGTGATGTGAAATTTGTTATCAGGATGATTGAGCACAGTCTCGTGGTAAATGCAGATGGAACGTATCAACTGGTCACGTCTAAAAGCATCGGGACTAATAATGGAAGTCCCTTAGATTGTAATACTAAGGTCGCGAGAACTAAATGATTCTGTAGGACATCAATCACTAAACCTATTTGAAATTAGATGGTGATTAATTACAGTGTTTATTCATAGCTGAAGCAAGACCTTCTTCGAAATGACGCATTAAATATTTGTTTTCACTTGATTTTATTTATAGAAAAGTAGTAACCATTTGTAAAATGAAGATTTCATCAATCTTTGTTCTATATGCATAGGTGATCATCAGTTACATTAGAATATTATTAGAGAGTGACATTGTTTATTCTAACTGATATTCATATTACGCTCACTACACAATAAAGAATATCATTTAAACTTGATTAATTGGAAAGAATATGGTGATAGACAAAAAGAAAGTATAATCATTAATATTTCTACAAATAATTGAGGTCAACAGAAGTAGGTTTGTTAATCAAGCACTCATATAATATACTCAGGTATTATGAAAATAACAAGATATTTTATAGAAACGTTTACAAGGTGTAATAGGAATGATATAACTTGATGTTATCTAATATTCAACCTGATAAATCGAAAAGAATTCGATAATTTTCAGAGCTCATTCCTTAATGCATACAATTTTAATATAATGAACGGAGGCCATTGCATCATTAGACGAGTTTGAGAAAGTTGATCAAATCACGAGGAAATGAGCTGCTGGGTTGGTCATCTGTGGATGATAAGAGGGATTCACATCTGTCAATTATATTTTCATTGGTTCTTGGGTCAAATTCTATCACAGTCAGTTCCAAAAAATGCCCCACATACAAAAGAAGTTGCATTGATGCTGTCTAAACAAGCACAAAATGCACTTATAGGATGGGAATCTCATGGACCAAGGATCATCAAAGCCTCCTTCAAAACAAAGAAAGAGGGCATTTCAATGAACATCATCCAATGCTATGCGCCTACCAACGACTACAATGAAGACGCTAAAGATCAATTCTACAATAGGCTGCAGTCAATCGTCGAGAAGTGCCCAACAAAGGACCTGACCATTCTGATGGGAGATTTCAACGCCAAGGTTGGAACGGACAACACTGGATATGAAGACATCATGGGACGACACGGACTGGGAGAAAGGAACGAAAATGGTGAGAGATTTGCAAACCTATGTGCCTTCAATAAACTGGTCATAGGCGGCACCATATTCCCACATAAACGCATACACAAAACCACATGGACTTCACCGGATCACATTACACAAAACCAAATCGACCATATTTGCATCAACAAAACGTTCAGGAGGACTATAGAGGACGTGAGAACCAAGAGAGGAGCTGATATAGCATCAGATCATCACTTGCTGGTCGCCAAGATGAAATTGAAACTCAAGAAGCACTGGACAATGGGGCGGACAATATCACAAAAGTTCAATACGGCCTTTCTTCAGGATACTAACAAACTCAACAAATTCAAGATAGTCCTCAGCAACAAGTTCCAGGCCTTTCATGATCTACTCAATGGAGAAGGAACTACTGTGGAGAGCAACTGGAAGGGGATCAAAGAGGCAATCACTTCAACATGTCATGAGGTCCTGGGTCACAAGAAGCACCATCACAAGGAATGGATCACTGTTGATACACTGGATAAGATTCAAGAAAGGAGGAACAAGAAGGCAGCAATCAATACCAGTCGAACAAGAGCAGAAAAAGCCAAGGCACAAGCTGAATACACAGAAGTAAACAAACAAGTGAAGAGGAGCATCAGAACCGACAAACGTAAATATGTGGAAGATTTAGCAACGACGGCGGAAAAGGCTGCAAGAGAAGGAAACATGAGAGACTGTATGACACGACAAAGAAACTCTCTGGAAATCGCCGCAAACCAGAACGACCAGTGAAAAGCAAGGAAGGCAAGGTAATCACCAACATTGAAGAGCAACAAAACAGGTGGGTAGAACACTTCAAAGAACTCTTGAATCGACCAGCTCCACTGAACCCACCCAACATCGAAGCAGCACCCACGGACCTCCCAATCAATGTTGGCCCACCAACAATTGAAGAAATCAGCATGGCCATCAGACAAATCAAGAGTGGCAAAGCAGCAGGACCGGACAACATCCAGCAGAGGCACTAAAAGCAGACGTAGCGGCAACTGCAAGGATACTCCACATTCTCTTCAATAAGATTTGGGATGAGGAACAAGTACCAACAGACTGGAAAGAAGGACTTCTGATCAAAATACCGAAGAAAGGCGATCTCAGCAAGTGTGATAACTACAGGGGCATCACTCTTCTCTCAATACCGGGAAAAGTCTTCAACAGGGTATTGTTAAACAGGATGAAGGACTGCGTAGACGCCCAACTTCGTGACCAACAGGCAGGATTCCGTAAGGATAGATCGTGTACAGACCAAATCGCAACTCTACGGATCATTGTGGAACAATCAATTGAATGGAATTCATCACTCTACATCAACTTCATTGACTACGAAAAGGCATTTGATAGCGTGGACAGAACAACACTATGGAAACTTCTTCGACACTACGGCGTGCCTCAGAAGATAGTCAATATCATACAGAATTCCTATGATGGATTAAACTGCAAAATTGTGCATGGAGGACAGTTGACAAAGTCGTTCGAAGTAAAGACCGGTGTCAGGCAAGGTTGCTTACTCTCACCCTTTCTCTTTCTCCTGGTGATCGACTGGATCATGAAGACGTCAACATCTGAAGGGAAGCACGGGATACAGTGGAGACCTAGGATGCAGTTGGACGATCTAGACTTCGCAGATGATCTGGGTTTTTCTATCCCAAACGCAACAACAAATGCAGGAGAAGACGACCAGGGTAGAAGCAGCCTCAGCAACAGTAGGTCTCAATATACACAAAGGGAATAGCAAGATTCTCCGATAAAACACAGCATGCACCAATCCAGTCAAAATCTACGGATAAGATTAGGAAGATTTAAAATCCTTTACATATTTGGGTAAAATCATTGATGAACACGGTGGATCTGATGTAGATGTGAAGGCGCGGATCGGCAAAGGAAGAGTAGCATATTTACAACTGAAGAACATCTGGAACTCAAAACAACTGTCAATCAACACCAAATTCAGGATTGTCAATACAAATGCCAAGACAGTTCTACTGTATTGGGCGGAAACCTGGAGAACTACGAAAGCCATCATTCACAAAATAAAAGTGTTTATTAATAGCTGTCTACGAAAAATACTTCGGATCCATTGGTCAGACACTATCAGCAACAACCTACTGTGGGAGAGAACAAACCAGATCCCAGTGGAGGAAGAAATTAGGAAGAAGCGCTGGAAGTGGATAGGACACACATTGAGGACAACATCCAACTAAGTCACAAGGCAAGCCCTCACATGGAATCCTGAAGGCAAAGGAAGAGAGGAAGACCAAACAACACATTACGCCGGAAAATGGAGATAGACATGAAAAAAATGAACGAAAGTTGGATGGAACTAGAAAAGAAGGCCTAGGATAGAGTGGGTTGGGGAATGCTGGTCGGCGGCCTATGCTCCATTAGGAGTAACAGGCGTTAGTAAGTAAGTAATTAAGTCAGTTCCAGTTATTACAGTTCTGAATGCAGAGATTAGTCTTTAATTCAAGAGTTGCTGATGTCACAATTGTAAACATGTTTATTTTACAAAGTCTAATGAATCACGTGATATCGTGAAATGAAAGCAAAAACCCATCTCGATTGACAGGTGTCATAAGGACTTTGGGGAAGATGCTGTTAAACAAACTTAATTTCACACGATAGGAAGAGCCCAACGTTTTGTGATATGCAAATGGATTATATGATACTGGTGTGATTCAATTTGTCACACAACTGAGAGATAGACTACGTGAATGAAGCAAGTATATAAATAAAGTTGATAGAGAGTTATTAATTGATGTATAATTTCTTTAGAAGGAGTAGTTATGATGTTTTTTGAACACTATTACACAAATGATGAATACTGAGATGCTGTAGAGGAACACTCCAATTCGGGTATGCAAAAGTTTGTCATCTGAAGATAAATTGTTCAAAAAGTCCACAGTAGAATTTTCGTAAGTGATTCAGTGATAAAAACACTGATTACTTTAAAAATGTGTAGCTATTTGTATGTCACCGAGTGGTATCCCATTCATTTAGAATACAAAATCTGATGAACTATTCGCAATAGTTTTTAAGATGAAAGATTTCATGGTTATAGAACTGAATGTGTTTTGACTGTTTTGAGGTAATAAGAACACACTGTGGCTAATGATTCCAATACTTCTTCTCAAAATCCAACGGAAATTAAACAAAGTAATACTGTCAATACTTTGATGTACAGTAATCTATGTCCACAGTCTTCTGTTCACTTCTTATTACTTTCTGCTCGTACTCGGTTATCAGCATTACTTACTTACGCCTGTTACTCCTCGTGAAGGAGCATAGGCCACTCACCAGCATTCTCCATCCAACCCTGTCCTGGGCAATCCTTTCCAGCTCCTTTCAGTTGTAATTCATCCTTTTCATATCTGCTTCTATAATCCGACGCAATGTGTTCTTTGGCCTTCCTCTTTTTCGCTTCCCTTCAGGGTTCCAAGTTAGGGCTTGCCTCGTGATACAGTTTGACGATTTGCGTAATGTATGTCCTATCCATTTCCATCGTCTTTTCCTAATTTCCTCTTCAGCTGGAAGTTGGTTTATTCTCTCCCACAGAAGGCTATTGCTGATGGTATCCGGCCAATGGATGTTGAGTATCTTGCGTAGACAGCTATTTATAAATACTTGTACTTTCTTGATTGTGGTTGTTGTAGTTCTCCAAGTTTCAGCTCCATACAGTTGAACTGCCTTGACGTTCGTATTGAAGATTTTCACTTTGATATTGGTTGAAAGTTGTTTTGAGTCCTATATGTTCTGCAATTGTAGGAATGCGACCCTTGCTTTGCCGATCCTCGCCTTTACGTCTGCATCTGAACCTCCTTGTTCATCGATGATGCTTCCTAGGTATGTGAAGGACTACATCTTCCAGAGTTTCGCCATCAAGAGTTATTGGATTACTGTTTTCCGCTTTGAATTTGAGGACCTTGGTTTTCCCTTTGTGTATGCTGAGGCCTACTGATGCAGAGACTGCTGCTACACTGGCTGTCTTCATCTGCATCTGTTCGTGTGTACGTGATAGGAGGGCTAGGTCGTCTGCGAAGTCCGAATCGTCTAATTGATTCTGAGTTGTCGATTGTATTCCATGTTTTCTTTCAGATGTCGAGGTCTTCATAATCCAGTCGACCACCAGAAGAAAGAGGAAGGGAGAGAGTAAACAGCCTTGTCTGACTCCAGTCCTTACTTGGAATGCATCTGTCAGCTGTCCTCCATGCACTACTTTGCACTGTAGTCCGTCGTATGAGTTCCGGATAATGTTGACAATCTTCTCAGGAACTCCGTAGTGTCGAAGAAGTTTCCATAATGTCCTCCTATCTACACTGTCGAATGCCTTTTCATAATCAATGAAGTTGATGTATAGTGATGAGTTCCACTCCACTGATTGTTCGACGATGATCCGTAGTGTTGCAATTTGGTCTGTGCACGACCGATCCTTACGGAATCCAGCTTGTTGATCTCGAAGTTGGGCGTCTACTGCATCCTTCATACTGTTCAGCAACACTCTGTTGAAGACTTTCCCTGGTATTGACAGTAGTGTAATGCCTCTGTAGTTATCAGCATGTCAATACAGAAAATCCTTGTTTTCTATTACAGTGATTTTATATAACTTCCTTACAGTCGACATTATTCAATTGTTTTGTGTATAACATAAATCGATTGGAATGCTAATGAAGAGTTAAAGACAATTAAATGACATATAATCAGATTTTGTTTCGTAAACACACTGTCTAAACGTGACTGTATATTGAAACTGCAACATCAATTTAGTGTTTACACTTCTTGTAACGAAATTGCAGAATCACACCTGACAAGGAATGATATTGCAAACCATTCATAGGCTGCTGAATGTTGGTGATGAGATCTATCGAAAGTTGTTCCAGTGCAATCAACTAGATCAAAATTAGTATCTGTATTATTAAATGAATAATCGATCCATTAATTCACAAAAATCAATGTACATAACTACTGAATCAATGTGAAGTTGTATGTACAGCTTCTTTAGGATTGTCATTCATTTAGTGTAGACAAATAATTATTTTTGTGAAGAATGTTTAATTCAACTGGTTTCAGATAAAGAAAACAAATCATTGTGTCGTTGGTTACCAACAGAAACACCCTAGTGTATGATAGAACAAACCAGCTTTCAGCTGAAAAGAAAATATGCAAAAGACACTGAAGTTAAGTAGGACAAATCTTGCTGAAATCAATCAAACTGAATTACGAGGCAAATCATAACTTGGCATTATGAAGGGCAACAAAAAAGTGGAAGGCCAAAAAGCACTATGCGTCGAGAATAGGAAGCAGACAGTACGATGCATAGCAACTGCAAAGGATTGCCAAGAACAGAATTGGATGGAGAATGTTGGTGGGCGACCTATGCTTCTTCACGAGGTGTACCAGGAGTAAGTGAGTAATATATGTAAAGTTGGATAGAAATTTTTTAATCTTGTTCAGCTTGTTCATCTGATCAATTCAGATATTTCATAATAAAATTAGGTTTAATTTCAACCAAATTTCAATTTATACAGTTGACATCAGTACAATTTACCAGTTAATAATACAATAAAAATTACACGTCAGATCAAATCTCGTTTATTCACACATAATACTCCCTACATTTTCATCAGTTATATATTTTATAGATAAGGTATTGTAGCGCTTTTATCTTTTTACTTGCATACATGGATCCTAATGTACTTCCAGAAAGTATACTAGGCAAAAGATATGAATGAAATGAATGGTTAGTATGTATTAGGGATAACACCTGTCAGGCTTTGGCAAGACATTAAATGTCTATTCACAACCATATTCATAATGACCTGAAAAGATTCACGACACACTTTGCTAACTACCTTCAGTACTATTCACAATACAGCAAAGTCTTTCTTTCAAAAGTCCATGAAAGGATAATAGACTAGATTATATGCAAGAATTGATAAGTTGTAAGAGTTAATCTCGCGTAACCTCAAAATCATGTAGCTTCTTTATGTAGTAAATCATACTGCTTACTTGCAACACATTTGTTATTCACAATATGTAAAATATACAAGTAGGTATAAGGAGACACTCTACCGAATACTTTATGAATTATGCTCTTCATATACACAATAACTGATTTACTCTATTACGTACACAGATAAGTTTTCTTCATATAATTAGATACTGGTCAACGGCATAGAATAGACAATGTTGATGTTGATGAATTGACGAAATTACACAACAACCATTTATTCGACTATAGACTTTGATACTTGAGGAAACATTACGTTTATTATTGTCGACATCTTTCTGAAGTAAAACAATACACCTCTTCTATATCAAGAGAAAACCTATTTGCAAATATCACCCAAACACAGTTATTCCTGAAATGCTTCACTGAATTCATTATGCATTTACAAATGTGTCGACTTTTATTTGTTCATCAATCTTTGACGTTTAGCGTGAGTTAAATATACACTTGGCATCATCTTATCACAGTGACTTACTCGTATGTTTTAACACAGATGATATTTAATACAAATTTAAATGATATGTGGAAATAACTTATTGAAATACTGGTGAGACTATAACTTATAGACGACCTTTGAGCGACGCTGAAGTGACCTTTAGAGTGAACAACTACTAAGTAGGACTGAATGAGGGTTATAAACCAGTTAGAATTCCCATTTACAGTTGATAGTTAGGATCAAAAATTAAACTTAGGGTTTTCATCACGAACTGACATCAGCTATAATGCCAACAATCTATTTAGCCAAATGTATGGGTGAATTCCGCGCATAAATTCGTGACTCGTTATCTTATATCTGACTGATTCGTTCATAAATTATAGTCTCGCCGAAATACTTAAATAGAAATCAGTCCTCCCCTTGTGTATTAACAAATTTATTAGTTTTCAGAAACAACAATCACTATTGTAACTACAATCATTCTCAATTTCCAACAGTCCACTTTTAATGAAATACATTGTCTTATTACAATCATTGATTACTTCAACCTACATAACTGAACAAACACATTCAGTTCCACAGGTTGAAATCATGAGTCAGTTGAAGCTAGACCACCATTGAAAACCTGGAAGCACTGGGCGGCCGTTTCGTCCTGGTATGGGACTCCTCAGCAGTGCGCACCCACGATCCCGCACCACGCGGGGCTCGAACCCAGGACCTACTGGCTTCGCGCGCGAGCACTTAACCACTAGACCACTGAGCCGGCATCCAACGGTGTTAATGTCTAGCTTCAACCAATCCACGAAGTTGCGCCACCGTACACCATTGTCTTCAGTGAGTTGTTATCTCACAACAGACCGGTTGAACTCCACTGGTAACGGCTTCTCACTAGAACTCCGGGAGATTTTCTTGAAGTCAGTCACTAATGAGCAGTTGATTATTATCAGAATGGGTTTTGTGGAGAATTTAAGAAATTTCACAGGTTGAAATCATGAGTCAGTTGAAGCTAGACCACCACTGCTGAGGAGTCCCATACCAGGACGAAACGGCCGTCCAGTGCTTCCAGGTTTTCAATGGTGGTCTAGCTTCAACTGACTCATGATTTCAACCTGTGAAATTTCTTAAATTCTCCACAAAACCCATTCTGACATTCAGTTCCATTTCTACGTGATCAATAGGGAAAATTATTATCCCTTTTGATTTGAACATCTATTAACAGTCAGTAGTATAATATGGTGGAAAAAGTAGAATGGATATAGCTTTGTTCAGAAGTTACAATTTCATATTAAACGATGATGAAATCAGCTGACAGAATATTTTTCATTAAAATAAAATTCAAATATAAAAGTGTACATTTTGACATCCAATCAAAACAGTTTGTGCTATCATGATTTTAACCAATCAAATCATAACGATGCACCGTTGATAGGCAACAAATTGTTTGTTCGAGAAGACATGAACACACAGTTTGAACTAAAAGTTAACCAATCACATATTTTAAAGTATTCTTAATCACATCCAAGAGGATTTTCATCAAGAATTTCAACCAATGGTTGATAAATATCAGTTCATGTTCTCAATAGCTAGGAGAATATTGAATAACAATGGATTCATCCACCACTGTGATTGGTTAGTAATAATAATCAATTTTGATCTCGTTAATAGTCTGTTTGTATCACCAAATAACAAAGAAACAATTAAACATTTAAAAAGTCCGTATAAACCTGACAATTTCTATTAAATTTGATTTACTACTTTGAACGAAAAGATGAAATGAGTGTTGACGGAACACATGAAGTTATTTAGTGTGTCATAGGAATTTCAATCTGATTCAATGTGATACTGTTGGTTTTTTCATCTGAACCATTTTAGATATAATTTTTCATTTATTCTGTCAATATCATTTTATTTGATCATTGTCTGGCTTTTCGAATTCTTCGACTGCCAAGATATCTGTGAACAACATGTACTAAACCGCCATAAAAGAGTAATTTTTGAATATATTTAAATCGATATGTAAGTAATCAATCAGATTCTAATATACATATTCAGTCTCATTATTATAGTTATTCAAAGAGAATTAGTCTCAATCAATCTCAGCCAGTTATGAATGGTAGATTTAAGAAATTTTCTGAACAACATGTGAGTTGACTTCATTTTGTAATAGAAGTACTTAGACACTAACACCATTGGATGCCGGCTCATTGGTTCGGTAGGTTAAACGTTCGCGAGCGACATTGACAGGTCCTGAGTTCAAATCCCATGATGGAGATCGTGGATGCGCACTGTTGAGTAGTCCCACAATAGGACGAAACGGCCGTCCAGTGCCTCCAGGTTTCCAATGGTGGTCTAACATCAATCAGTTCATGATCTCAATCAAAAACTTATTAATCTCCACAACCCCTATACGGATACTTATCTATATGTTTGTATCTTTTTAGGTAGTTAAACAGAAATTCTCATTTGAATATTATAATAGTCAGGTCAATGAATTTCTTATTCTTGATTATTGTAAGTCAATAAATTTCTTTGAACTAAAAGTCTTACTGAATTTTCCTGGTCACATTTCATCCAATGAATCAAAGTTTCTCAATGATATAATACCTTAATTTAATAATAATTTACGTTTGCTATTCTCAATGTAGCATAGGCCGCCGACCGGCATTCCCCAACCCACTCTGTCCTAGACCTTCCTTTCCAGTTCTATCCAATTTTTTTTCATTTTTTTATGTCTATCTCCATTTTCCGGCGTAATGTGTTTTTTGGTCTTCCTCTCTTTCTTTGGCCTTCAAAATTCCATGTGAGGGCTTGCCTTGTGACTTAGTTGGATGTTGTCCTCAATGTGTGTCCTATCCACTTCCAGCGCTTCTTCCTAATTTCTTCCTCCACTGGGATCTGGTTTGTTCTCTCCCACAGTAGGTTGTTGCTGATAGTGTCTGACCAATGGATCCGAAGTATTTTTCGTAGACAGCTATTAATAAACACTTTTATCTTCTGAATGATGTATGTATGAATGTCTTTATCGCAGAAGTGTGGATGGATATTCACAGGCGTCTCTCGCTTATGGTTACCGATTGACTGATCGAGACGAGGATATGTGAATGACAATATTAAACAGACAATATATTCACTTATTTATTCACTCACTCACACACATAGTTCGACCAGTCACACTTGCAATTCTCAGTCACATCACTACTCGATACAAAGGAAGTGTGTCTTGTACAAAACAGAAATAAACGAGTGGAACTTGGAACTGATATTTCCTTTATAAAATGCTTAATCGTCATTCTTCATGAAAATAATCATGCGTTGTTGAAAGATGAAGCTGAGTTTCAAGACAAGCACTGACAGTAAGTGATCAGGTGAGATACAGTGTTTTTGTGATTGAATGTGAACAAATGCACTAAATGTTTGATAAGGTGGTATCTGTCGATCGGTTGAAATGCATCATTGATTCTTTAAACAGTGAAGACAATTTTCATTTTTGTATTGTTTGTTTGAATCCTTTCATTGGTGTTTTGGACTGCAATCAATTAGTTTCTTATTGATATATGTGCATTCTCTGTGGATTGTCTCGATGTTGCTATAAGTTACAAGCAAGTTACAAATTTACCGATTTCATTTTCCACTTACTGGTTGTTTATTGACCCCTTTTGAAACTCAGACAGATGTAAACCATAATTTTTGGGGATGTTGGATGATCACCACTATATCCAATATGAGGAATTTTATTCTGTCTTCTGATTAGTGTTTTTTTAACGAGTTAGTTTTCTACGGGATGGGGTCGCTAATCCAATGCCAAGCCCTTCTCCCTTACCAGGGATTGGGACTGGCAGTAGCCCCAGAGGGGCTCCAAGCGGAGTTTATGAGAAATTTTACAGTTTATTATTTATACTGCTTCTTAAACAATGCAAACAACTTGCTATACTTAAAAAGGAAATCAAAATTTCAAGTGTCATTTTCTATTCAATTTATCACACCAGATAATATTAACCATAACATATCTGTTCCTGGAAATTGGATCAAAAGTGGCATGTTAGTGGAGTATGAAGTTATTGGGAGTATGTTAAACCCTATTTAACCAGTATTAATTATTTTCATACTTGAATACATCACTTTGGTTTCATCGAATTAGAAATTCCATGTGTAACTGTAGTCAGCTATTAAAGGATATCCAGGCATCTGCTTTAAATGACGTTTCACTTATCATTAATAACTACACAGTGATTATTTGTTGAATATTAAGAATGATTAAGAACTTATTTGGAGCTAATATTGAAGTCTTTGATGAAATTTACTTAAACATATAGACACAAAACAATTGAGATGATATTAGTCTCGAAAAGGATTAAGTGTCAATTAGTTGATCGTACATTGACGAGGGAGCGTTCGTTTTTTCTTTTGGTGTATGTGATATCGAATTTTCCTGAGGTACTGAAATTACAAAAACATTCTATGTAATCGTGATTCACTTGAAGACGATCGCCTAACTTCCGAAATCTCTTCTATGTCATACATATCCGATAAATTGAAGGTATCGACAAGTCACGTTTCCAATTAATCATAGCTGGTTTCAGAATTTATTTCACAGTATGAACATATGTTCCTTCCTATGAATATGTACATTGAGTAACTACAGAAAATTTTCAGTTCACCATATATAAGACCATTGAAATAACAATTCGACTACTGAGAGAATCATTTCATGATCTAATGATCAGATCACCTTCAATGTTCGTCGAATAAAATACTACTTTTATCATCGGTGAACTTTCACTGATCCAACTAGTCTAATTCACAAACTGACAGCATACAAACCAGAATGCAGCCACATACTTCTATATCTTCTAGCATAGTAGGTTGACTGAAATCTTTCAAGAAAAATGTTATTGATGATTGGAAAAACATTGACACTCTTCCTTTGTTGTTCGACTGAATTAACATAACTAAAAATGAAGAACAACTGACTTTCTTGCACTGATTTTAATCACAAAACTTATATCATGAAAAGAAACTGTACAATCATCAAAATTCAATGCAGTATGCTTTGCTGAACTCAGTGACAGTATCGTGTGTACATGTCTGAATGTAAACAGTTATTGCAATCCACCTAAGTTGTTTGTTATAATTCATCGTTCATACATGAAATTCAACTTAGTTTCATTCAATCTAAACATGCTGTCGTAAAATATGAGTGTTTATTGCACTGGATATTGTATTATGCATCGTGATGATAATTTTCCAGTGAATGAAATAGTCACTTATTACCGAAATCACCATTGAATCGTTGGGTTATTGTTAAATGTTTTGTAACTCTCTTTTCTTTTGTTTGATAACTTGAAATGAAATCACTTTATTCTTTTCATAGAAATTTGTTCAAAATACAATTCGACTGACGCATGCCAAAATGCAACAACATCGAATAAAACATGTATTTGGTAGGAAATAGCTAACACATGCATTGATAGTAATGATCAGGATACTCATAACTTGAAAGTAAATGATTCCCGTGTTAAGGTTAGTACTTGTTAAACTTCACAGGTCGTTTTCAATATTCCAAAATTCCACATTCCGAGTAAAACCATTTACTGGAAAGAATATTTTATTGCTACGAATAAGAACTAACATGTATTCTTCCCTTAATGACTATATTAAAACTTTGTATACGTTGACGATGTCTGATCAGATATATGTACCAAGCTTTCTTTGCATGGAAACAGTAAACAATGGATCAAAGCGTCGCTTGACATCAATGCTCGAAAACATAATAATTTTTCAGCTCACTGAATGTGTGGTCATTTTAAAAATCTAAGATGAAACCGTATATCAATGTGGATTGTTACAAAACACCGATGAAACCAGCTTGAGTAAAGAAGCGTCACATGTTTAAAATTGTGTCTCATGTAACGATAATAAGTGAGAGTTTTTAGACTCCCATTGCTGAAGTCCAGAACAAGAACTTTTGATTCTCTGTTGAGAAATATATAACCTGAATGGATTGCTTCAATAAAGGCGTCAATGATAATTTTATTGATTTATATTTAGATTGTGATTAGATGTGACATCTAGAACACATACTTCATCACACCTTTGAGTCATCAATTAGTTGTAGCATAGTGCTTACTTATCATACTGATTATCAAATCGGCAGTAGATATTCTAAGTGATTGTACAAGTGCATATCATGTAACTACATGTTGAATTCTCTTCTATCATCATTACTTACAATGGTGTATAATGATTAATTGAATAATATTTGGTGTTTACTGATAAATGCTACTGTTTTGTTTATTCAAAAGAGCTCAAATGCTAACAATACGAGTACATCAACACCCACTGAACATATTGAAACAACAACAGGGATCACTGAAGAGAAGAAACAGCACAAATTATCTCACTACTTATATGTTTTCATTACCTTTAGTCGTTTCATTCTTTATTGTATGTATCGGTTGTGCAACATCTTATAACTTGTTTTTATGATTCTGACTGTGTTGTTTCTATTTCTTATTCATTTCAATAATTTGGACAATTTCTTTTATGGAATTATATACATTCTTATGCTTGTTTACGTAATAATTGATGTAATCTTGTTGATAAAATACCGAAGGTAGTTTTTAATATTTGCGTCATTGTCTTCATTCAATAGAAACTGACTTGTTTTACAATTAGTAGTATTGTGTATACATGATTTTGTGATAATTGCAATCAACAATGAGTCCGTTGTGAATATTCATTTTGATGAAGTCTCACTATTGTAATGCATCATTACGAATTACCGACTGTTATTGTTTAAAAATGATATGTAAGAACACCTTATCGATATATAATTAGACACTTCTACCTATCGTTACTGGATTATTATTCACTGTTCACTAAACTCTGGGTGACAAATTATTGTCAAGTTAGTGCTAACAAGGCAGATTATGATTCCTCCAATGATTTTATTATTGTCATATGCAGTAAACCGTCAGTTATTTCATTCAAAGCTTAGTCTTTAGAAAAGCTTAAACAAAAGTTGTCTTTGTCACCACACAAGACTCCGATACTGTGATTAAATAGTTGATAGCTGAATATATTTAACGCTGTTGATGGATAGGAACTCATCGATACTCTTTTACAATACATTTATCAAAAGAGTTCCTTGGAAATAAAATAAAACACTTTACGAGTGAACTGTTCATCATAAAGTAAGTATAATTGTTTGTCAAGTAGAAATTCATATTCACAGGCATTATTCATCAAAATTCAATGTTACATAACATCCTTACGTGGGACTAGCATAGTATTGGATTTCCCAAACGTTTATTCATTCAAGTTGCACTGTAGTGACTGATATATTTCAAGTAAGATGCTAAGTCACTATACTATATCGAATAAGGATTATGCTATATGGCAAGTACACTGAATTTAAACAAGTATTATCCGAAGACACTTGAAGTTTGTGAATTCAATCCCATAACGATCAACGATCTTTTCAATAACATAGGGTTACAGTTATTCTTCAGATAATCTCCTAAACTATAGAAAATCTCAAATCTGACCTAAGATACGCTTATTGTTTCATGGATATGCAACATAAAATTTTGACTAAACAATCTTTGACATTTCAGTTAGTGAGAATAGATGAGTATGAAAACCTGGTGCATTTAGAAAGTGCGTTTGCAACCTATTTGTGACTGTTCAGCTGTTTGCACCCACACCTCAATTTTAAAGCTCACACTTAAGCCTTCATCTATTGATTTAATGAGACTAGATACCTCTCATCTTCATATTCTTAATACAATTCGCACTCGTAACAACATCTCTCAGTCAATAAAACTATCTGTTTTGACAAAAACTACAACACAATCACAATTTATTTACACCTGTTACTCCTCGTGGAGCATAGGCCACCAACTGAAGATTTCCAACTAACTCTGTCCTAGGCTCTTCTTCCCTCTATTCACAATTGCTATTCATTCTTTTCATATCGTTTTTAATTCCCGATGCGCATACACTTATTGTAGTGAACGAGTAAACAAGTTGAGACAATCGAGTGTTTTTGAATACAAAATTACAGGACGACTAAGTAGAATCTGAGAACCATACAGTAAATATATCATTTGCAAAATGTTCATTAAATGTCTCAGATTTTACTGTTGCTCTATTACCACACCAATTGTTTACTGTTCCCATTCTTTCCTTCACGATCTTCTGCTGCTAGACATTCTATTCCTGACTAGCGTTATATACAACTTATGCCACAATATTATATATTTAGGACTGAAATCAAGGACACGTGTTTCATTTTGAATTTGGACAGTTGTCAGCTGAATGTCTCTATAGACTGCACACGCTTCCTGAATTCCATTATTGGCCATATAACAAATATACTAAGAATATATAACTCAAGTCTATGCCATAGAATTACTCCTCATAATTCAAAAATAATATCAAAGATTGATTAATTGTAGTTCTAAACATTAACGAATCGTTCCTACTTTTGAACTTAGAAAGACGAACCGGTTTTCTTTCAGGAGAAGGTGATACAGTATGATGTTAGACGCATGCAGTTGTTCATGATGTAGTTTTTTATTCTAGGGAAAACGAAGCACCTCATCGGTTTTAAAATGTAGCCTTGAGACAATGATATATATAATGTTCGGCAGCAGCAAGCTTTTTCCACCTATCTCCCATTACGAAAGCTTCGCACTGATTCGGCACTACAGTTATTTCACTTCACTAATCATAAATATGATTTATTATTTCCAACAAACAATCTGTGAGATCTTCATAATACCGCGTAAGTGAATGAAGTTAACCTTCATGATAATTTAATTCAAACAAATCTAAAATAGATATTAATTGCATATTTGAATAGTAAGTGGCCTTTGTATTATTGTAAAGCACCATAAACTGTATATTGCCATTGATGTATATATCAATATATTGTAATAAATATTTCAATATGTACCTTTATTACCAACAAAATTAATGCTTAGTTAATTGTTTAATAATGTCATTAATGAAACTTCCGGTAATAAGCAAGTTGGATAATTAGCTTTAATTGAGTAGAGAATGACTGAACAAAGTTGAATGCGGTATAATTATTTCTGCTTTAAGCGTGTGTCAGTTATGTTTGATTTTATGTTAAAAATACTTTACATTAAACTATCTGGGTTTTTTTAATAAACAACGATGGATAGTGGCTAGTAATGGAATCCAGGTCGCGCGTTTCAAACTCGTCAGCTGGATGTACCTGCATCCCAGAATTTATGTTCATTCGGGAACTTGGACTCAGTACCATTCGCTTCAAACGCCATTGCGTTATCCACTTAGCTACTGAGTTCTAATAGCCACCTGCTTGTGCAATGGATGAAGGAAACAACACTAATTGGAATTATTTGACTTTTTATATGCTAAAACGACTCATATTTTGTTGATAAGTGAATCTGATTTTTGCATATTGATTTGTTTAGGGATCAATAAAATTCGAGTTCTGTGATGAAAAAACACATTTAAATTCTCTTTGGTTTTAACAATTTGACATAAGACGAAGAACTTCGTTACACAGTGGTTGGACAAAGAAAAATAAGGAGAAATGTAATCCGTAAACATATTTCACCCCTCTCTACATCCATGCCTTTTCATTCCATCTATTCAATCTATATTCTCATTTCATTTTTCTTACAATTACAATTCCAACTACAATATTTCGGCTTTTTTGCTTTTCGTCTTGTTAATGTAATGTTGTTGGACCAATGTAGTATGCCATATTAACCCAAATTATCTAAATATGTAGCAGTATTTTATTCGATGATCATTGACTGACTAAGGAAATTTAAACAACTGACAGTGTTGCACGAACAATAACCATTCCAATCGATGTGATATGCACAAATCCATGAATACGAACCCATTTTATAATGAGTAGAAAGCATTTCCATTCTGCATAATCGTTATTATTATTATTATCATTATCAATAATGTTTTTACGCTGTACGTATATTGAAAAATATGTTAATTCTAATTCCATCCCATACACACCAACAGATGCAGGTGAAGATAGACAGTGTAGCAGCAGCCTCTGCTGCCTTAGGCCTGAACATACACAATGGAAAAAGCAAAATCTTCGAACACAACGTAGACAACACCAACCCAATCACACTTGATGGAGAAGCTCTCGAAGAGGTATAGACCTTTAAGTACCTGAACAGCATCGTCAATGAACAAGGGGGATCTGATGCAGATATGAAGGCGAGGATTGGCAAAGCAAGGACAGCATTCCTACAGTTCAAAAACATATGGAACTCAAAACAACTGTCAACCAGTATCAAAGTGAGCATCTTCAATACGAAAGTCAAAACAATCCTAGTGCACGAAGCTGAAACTTGTAGAACTACTACAATCATCATCAAAGTAGTACAAGTATTTATAAACAATTGTCTATGTAAGATACTGAATGTCCGTTGGTCGGATACCTTTAGCTACAACCTACTGTGGGAGAGAACAAACCAACTTGCAGCTGAATTCGAAACTAGACAAATATGCTGGATGTGAGTAGGACGTACATTGTGGATGTCATCCAATTTAACCAAGAGAATAGTTCTAACTTTTAATCCTGAAGGGAAAAGAATGAGAGGAATACCAAGGAACATATTACATCGAAAATTGGAAGCAGACATCAAAAGAATAAATAAGAACTGGAAACAACTAGAAAGGATTACCCATGACAGAGTTGGATGGAGAATGCTGGTAGGCTGTCTATGCTCTTCCAGGAGGGGTAACAGACGTAAATAAGTATGTAAGTAATTATCAAATCAATTCAATATGATCACAAAACTTCACTTTTATTTTATACATTTACAATAATGATAAAGATATTTGGTCAGAATGATTGATTCATTCAAATTCAATTCAGTTTATACATATCAAGATGTTCAGTATATTTTTTATGTAATTCATACATGTATGGAAAATGTTTCAGATAATCGAATCCTCTAATTGGTTCTTCCTAGAAGAAACAAAAAAGATCAAAGATATTTGAAAGAAAACAGAAGACAAAACAGAAAGAACTTCAGGAATTTCAACTTAGAACCAGTAGGTTATATTTTAACCAGTTTATGATGATACAATAGATAAGGATATTAAGATGAAATTATTAGAAATAGACCTCTAGGTTGTAATAGTATCAATGTGAGTAGAAAACATTTAGGTATAGGCAATATCACTTGAATATAAAAGATAAAATTCATTGATTAAAACGATGATAATAATAATGATAAACCTCCAAATGTAAAGGAAGACAATGAGTGACGGTATCTTAGTCGTTACATTCAAAGACTGTAATTATTGATTACGACAAACGTGTAAACTCAGCTCAGTTAGTGTGCACCTACTTACATAATTTTGTTCAACAGCAAATGATTTAATGAACTGAAGTCGAAGCTTGTTACAGCCCCCGTAGTTTCGTTTTAACTAAATCCTACATTAACCAATATTAAGTACCGTGGTAGGAAGTGGTCATGCATGTGTAACTTCAAATTCATTTGCTGACATTTTACAAATACATTCTTCCTCTTTAATGTCTTATTATTAAGTTTAGTTCTGACACTATTCCGTACTCTTTTTATTGTCATATAATAGTATTTATAAGTTACTATTGTAATGCTATGACCTTCTGTTAAACAAATATACAAAGAAGTGAAACAATGTGTTGATTACTGTTGATCTGACGAATGTTAATTCCCAGTATAGGGTTGTGGACATTGTTACGTTCTGACTGAGATCATGAATCGATTGATGTTAGACAACCATTTAAAACTTGGAAGCAGTGGACGGTGATTTCGTTTTAGTATGGTACTCCTCGACAGTTTGCACCCATGATTAGAACCCAAGACCTTTGGTCTCGGGTGCAACGGTTTAATCCCCCCCAGACCACTGAGCTGGTATCCAACGGTGTTAATGTCTAACCTCCATCGATTTATAAATGGCTGCGCAACCATTCATCCATTGTCTGAGGTAGATACCTTTCTCTACCGGACACGGATTGAACTCTGCTGGTCACAGCTTTTCACTAGAACTTCAGGAAATCATCTTAGAGCCAGTTGTTAGTGAGCACATGATGATCTCAATTGATTAATCACTGGGTGGCGGTCAATGTCATGCGTGTCTAGTCCTTATTAGTGTAAATCGAATGCTATCGGTCATGTTGCAATGTGGCCAACTAGTCTAGACGATGGTTGGAGATAGTCGACATGAAACCCTGGAGCCAGGTTTCGTGCTACTTGGCACTCGTCAGCAACGTGTACCTGTAATCTTGAGGGAACTGGTGCTTCCTGGCGGATTCGATCTCGTGTCACCCAACTTCATAGTCAGAGACATTACCAGTGAGCTATCTGAGCCGCGACCGACCTTCTGTAGGACTGAGATGTAATCACAATTGATTTATCACTGGGTGGCGATCAATGTCATGCGTGTCTAGTCCTTATTAGTGCAGATCGAATGTTCAACAATCAACATTTAAGGTAAGAGGAATAAAATACAAATAAACAACTAATAATAATTACTTGTAAAAATATAATCAACTGTTCTGGTTGTTGTTTTTGACTTGTTGATTGTTCATTTGTAATATGTAATAGAGCAGGACTAAGATGTTGCATAATACATAGATTTAAATATAATTGAAAGTGTATTGGATGTAATAAACATACTGTTATATAATTTACAATATTTATCCAATCAAAGTAATTCCAATAACATTGATTTGTCCAACGCAAATATATCTAAATAGATATGAAATAAATAAGAAAGTAAGAATAAATTATGTTTTTATTGTTTGTTTTTAAATCTTCCCATTGATGTTTAAGATTGCAGTTGATGAGTCTATTATTGGTATATGTGCGTATTGTGTGGATTGCCTCGATATTGACTCAAATCACAAGTATTGTAAGCAAAGATGGATAGTACTTAGTAGTGAAATTCAAGACGCGCGTTTCGTCCTATTTCGGACACGTCAACTGGATGTACCTACATCCCAGAGTTGATGTTTACTCAGGGACTCGAGCCCAAAACCGTTCGCTTCGGACGTTATCTCGTTATTCATTTAACTACTGAGTCCAGATTCCACTACTAATCACCATCTGTCTTTGTTCATAATGCAAGGATGAATCAGTTGTAAAATAATATTCGATAGTGAAATTATCTACATCGACTGATCATTAAGTATGAACTATCATTATATTTATCTAGCTTATAGTGATGGTTGGATACAACCGATTAAGTTGCAGTGTAGTGTATGCTACTTATGTCGGTAGATACAAGTAGTATGTAGCACCAATCGGAAGTGGAAAGCCTGGCAGTAGAAGGCAAAGAAGGTTGAGTTGAAGAGAACAGGGATGGGATTAGAGAGGAGTTGTGAATTCGAAGAATCATACAGAACGTGAAAGTCAAATGATGAAAATCTGCAAATGAAGTATTTAATCTATTTTTCGTATATTTTATCAAAATACTGTGTAATTGTATAGTAAACTACATTTGATCGTCCCCATTTGTGTTTTCGTCCATTATAACAGGAGCTCCGTACAGTCAAAACCCAATGGAATAAATGATCAAGGTTAAATCTCATAGTGATATCTAGGTCGTTCATGAAAATATGCTAAAGATAAATACAATGAAAGTTATGGTTAGAAGTATTTTAATGAGTCAGTTAGATAAAGGAATATACAAATGAGAAAGGAGGGGTGTCAAACGAGACTGTAAAATTCAAAATGTGTGCACGAAAAAGTAGGCAGAGAGTATTTAACAATGTTGTGTTAGGTGAGGCACTGTATTACATAGCTATCAACTGTGATACAGTAAGAATCTTAATAATAGTTCAATTGAGCTCTAATTGTATTTAGATACCTTTGGAACATGTGGGATATTCAAAGCTACAATATTTTTGATACTTCAGGATGCATCAATTTTACCCTAATCAAAAATTCCAAATCTGTACTAATCAATGAAATTCTTCAGCGTTTCATACTTTATCCCATCAATATCATTTACTTGCGTTCTTCACATGTTATTTTCTGAGGGGACAAAACTGATTTCACGATTCTAAGTTAATGAAGTATAGAGTGTGATTTACTCATCAAATTATTAAAAAAGGTTAGAGACTCATAGAGAATCATTACTGAATGTTCAGGTCCACTGAAATGATGCAACAGTCATTTCATTAGTATCATATACATCTAATTCTCTATGATTCAGCTCAAAAACAAACTCAGTGTTGTGAGCCATATATATTAACTACAATCTGACTATAAATCATTTGTTTAGTTATATCCATAACTATTGATTAATCAAAATACCAAGTATGCTATTTTCAATAAAAGAAAAAGATGTCTCATTTAACTTGCTTCTATTATTACATTGAATGAAGAGAAGAACAATGAAGTTCGCTCGAATACAGTGAAATTATGTCTTAATCAGATATAAACAACCTACTTATTTATAATAAACTATGCTGTTAGTCACAATTGATTGATCACTGGGTGGTGATCAATGTCATGGTTGTCTAGTCCTTATTAGTACAGATCGAATGCTATCGATCATGTTGCAATGTGGCCACCAGTCTAGGTGACTCGACACTGCGGGCACTATGTATTGAGATTTAGATGGTGGTTGGAGGTAGTCAACAGGAAACCCGGGTCTAGGGTTTCCTGTTGACTACCTCCAACCACCATCTAACTATGCTGTTAGTAAAAGATAACTGACATTACATCTTTAACAAACATAACAGAAACACAAGAACAAGAAAAAAGAAAGGATATGAAATTGTCTAGTTAGAATCAATTCATAACTAATTCTATTATGTGTTCTTAGCTATACAATTATTGCGAAATACAATTGCCAATTTAGATATACTGACTTATACTACCAAACTAATGACGCATATGCCAGTACGAGCAACCTAGAATTCTTATTGATCTTTTTCTGCCTAACCCTGCCTGTTAAGTCAAGAACGTCAATCTCAGTCTCCTCGATACAAATCATATATTTCAAACATATTTGATTTATATACAAGTAAAATCGGACCACATCACACCATGAAATATAAAGTGACATTTGTACAAGATCAAGACAAAAGTGACTATGATTGTGAGGGTCTGTTACCAATAAATTGGGAATATTTTAAGGATAGTAAAACGCATGATAATAGTCAATTGGTTAAATGAAAGCTTAGAATCAAAGGAATATGAATATACATGTAATATAATTACTTAATAGTCATTCTATATGAACGTTCGTATAATATAAGTTCATAAATAATTCCTAACGGTTATCACTCATTTATTCTTATCTGGATATATCAAATTCCATAAAGTGTAGGCATGTAGACGTTTAAGAATCAACCAAGCTTATTGATCATCACTTTTCCCAAAATATATGTAGCAAGATTTCTGAAATAAAATGCGTAATTATCCCGTATAGCATCGTTACACTAAACGAGTAGTATATATCTGAGCCACATGTTCCTGTCATCTAGACATTTCAATAAGTTATTTGTCGTTCTTCGTTTGTTTTAACAGATCATTATGTTGATCAATTGCATCAGCTGCTTACGTGTGTTTGTGAAAAGTTTACGATCTTTCTCTGTACACCTTATAAAAGAGCCCAACCAGAGACATCGTGGTTGCTGACAATATACATAGAAAACAATGTACATTATTCAGATATGTTTACATCTAACTGGTCATCACTCAATAATTTTTTCTTCAATATCGATCAAGAAATATGAAACGGAAAATTATTCAAATATTTTCTACTGAGAATTCTATACTGTACCAAGAATGTAATATTGAATAAAGCTAATAATAATAATAGTAATACGACTATCAGCAGTGTTAAAATAGAAGTCCAAATAAGTTATTAAAGAGAACTGCATTTCAAACACTGTACCAGTAAACAAGGTGTATCACTTTCCATAGGTGTTGGAAAAATGTAAGTTACACTGTGTTTTGTAAATAGTGAAAATTTGTTACCATTTACACTTAAGCATTCGTATGTGGATTTTTCCAGTATTTAAAGTGAATAATACAAGCTTTTTAAGCACAGATGGATAGTGGTTAGTAGTGAAATTCAGGATGTGCGTTTCATTCTATTTGCGACTTGTCAGCTGGATGTACCTGCATCTCAATTTCACTCTGAGACTCAAACCTAGTACCATTAACTACAAACACCATTGTGTTATCCACTAAACTAATGAGTCCTAATAGCCACCTGCTTTTGCAATAGGGTGAAGTTTAGATTCACTTAATGTTGTTTTAATTGTATCTTCCCAGTGTCATGTAGAACTGCTATTGATCAGTCACATGTTGGCATATGTGCATCCTGTGCGGATTGCCTTGATATTGCCTTAATTCAAAAGCTTTTTAAGCAAAGATGAATAGTGAGAAGATACAAGGAAAACAATACCAAGTGAATTTGAATGATACGAAGTTGATATTCATAAAAAAATTATTTGTCTTTCAACTTTCATTTTAGTTTTCTTTTCTTCTTCTTCAAGATAAATTTCTAATCATTCTTCTCTTTTATTCAAACTTTTTCTTTTTTTTTCTATTCTGTTAATCAATGCCATTTTCTTTTCTTTTTGTCTTCTAGTTATCGTTCTTAAATTTTGGCGCCACTTTTCTTTTGAAAAACTATGTTATCCTTTTCTCTCTTCTAACATAGTGAATATAAGAAACTAATCAACCATAATATTAACTAATCTTTTCTTTTTGTTATTGCTCTGTTACTAATGTGAATAAAGTATGTACACTTATATCATAGAAAGATCACAATTTATCACTAATGTATAAATACTAGGTTACTTATACAGGAACAATACAGTTCTTAGAACATTTTTTCTACAATAAATTGTTATTGGAATTCAAGTATCATTATACATGATGAATAGATAGGAAATAGAGTTGTAACAGTTATACTAGACGCTTAAATATGAATATAAGTTAATGACTGTTAAAAGCATTTTAAAGTATATTTTGAATGAATATGCATTTAAGAAATGTTTATAATCAGAGAGGGTTTTTTGTGGATATTACAGTAATTTAATAGTTGAATTCATGAGTCAAATAAAGCTAGACCACATCATGGAAAACTTGTTAGCCCGTGAGCTGAATCATGGATACGCACTGCTGAGCAGTTCCATAATAGGACGAAACGTCTGTTCAGTGCTTTCAGGTTTTCCATAATGGTCTGGATTCCATTGACTCATGAATTCAACTATTAAATTAAAATATTTGTTTTAAACTGGAACAATTGAAACTGAGATTTCTTAACTACTTCCAGAATTTATGGTGATGAATAAAGCTATTATTAATATTATCACTGTTACCTGTATCATAGAGTTGAGGTCGACAATAATACTGAGAATAAGCAACTTTAAATCAAAAAATTGTTAGATAGATAATAAAAAAATGCATATTGGTTAAATTAAGGAAATATGTAGATGAGAGATACTTGACAATTGACTGATCACTGGGTAGTGATCAATGTGATGTGTGTCAGGTCCTTCTTAGTACATACTGAGTTCTATCGACCAAGTTGCAATACGGCCACTAGTCTAGGTCACCCAACATTAGGTGCACTATGTTGAGATGAGATGATGGTTGGAGGTAGTTGACAGGAAACCTTGGACCTAGGTTTCGTGTTATTTGGCAAAGTGTACCTGTAATCTTGAAGAAACTGATGCTCACTGACGTATTCGATTCCATTTCAACTAGCTTCTCAGTCAGGGACGTACGCAATGAGCTATCCAGGCTGCAACTGTCCTGCTCTATGACTGACATGTATTTACAATTGACTGATACTTCAACACTAACCTGTCTCATTGAAAGTCGTCACAATGCCGGTATGAATCGATCATTTTCAGTAGTTTATCGTGTATGCCTAACTACTGACTACTTCGATGTGTGATGCTGTCCGTTGTAGGAGTATGTTGGAAGAAAAATAGAGACAGAAAAACTATGGTGTGTTGCCGGTTAATGGAGTCACTGATAACTTGACTTAGCCATTTTAACAGGTTTACACTGTTTGGTTAATTTCAACATACTTATCGTAACTGATGGTTAGTGACGTTGGGTGACACGGCTCGGAATCATTGCTAATGGTGAAGGCACATCAATTATTTGCGTTTTTTTAGATCATAAGCTTCGAAATTCCCCACGAGTCTTTCAGTATTATTTCATCAGTTTATGTCTTCTTGAATCATATCCTTGATATCTAATCTTTTCGATCGTAACCAATACTGTTTACTAACTATACTACTCAACGATTCGCCTGACAATCTTATCTCGTGATAGAGAGGTGTGGAAAATTGAACAGATGTACACACGTAACAGATTCTATGTTGCGTTTCACTGACTGACTGAGCTTATTGTCTTAGTAATTGTCTGCCAAAATTTGTCAGATTCAAAGTCCTTCAGACAACAGAAAAAGCTGGGATTTTATGTTGAAAGGAAATATTTCCAGAATCTTTTTCTCAAGCAGACCACCCTCAGGTCCAACATATCGGTAGTGACATTAATTATAAAGTGATTTAATTTGACTAGTGTACAAATAGCAATACTCTTTGTATTTTCATTCACTATTTATTAAAATTTCTCTCTTTTTGGGTATAAGGATTTGTGATTTCTTACTGTTCATACCAAGGACTGGAATTCTGTTTGGATTACCTTGATACATATACGAAAAGAGACCAATCAACTGCAATATTGAATATTATTAATAGAAAATACAGTTCATCATTATTAACACTTCCAAATTTTACTAGTTGAGATCATGAGTTCATTGAAGGATCTACGATCTCCATCACGGGATTCGAACTCAGGACCTATCAATGTCGCTTGCGAGCGCCTAACCTCTAGGCCACTGAGACGGCATTCAATGGTGTTAATGTACATACTTGTTGAATAAGTTATGAGTTATAGGAAATCGATAGCTAAGTGGATAATGTATTGGGTGTTTGAAGTAAAATATACTAGCTTTAAAGTAAACATCACTAACACAATCCAGGTACATTCAACTGTTAAGTACCGAATGGGAGGAAATACGCTTGCTGGATATTACTGCCACCCACATACCAAATATTGTCAAAATTTAATCAAGAAAACATTAAGTACTTGCCACTCTAATATCACTTATTTTGTTTTAGTTCAATAACAATCCTGAGATCATGTCATAAGTTTTGAAAGATGTATTTACTGTAAGCCTTAATATCATCTTATATTATTAATTTGAATGTTGAACTGTAGAATTCGATAAGAATTTAGTGGAAATAATATTCTTCATTCATATACATGTCTTTAAACATCATATATAGGTTCATAATCTGTGAATTATTTATAGGTTGCACTTGTTACAGATTGGTTTCAGTTAAGGTACTAGTGAAAACTAAGAATTATAGGATTACTGTTTCGTTCTAGGATGGACTGGTGCATGGTTTAATGTTAAACATTTAAACCAGTAGAATTACTGAGTCTATATCCAATGGTAAACTTTCAACTCCTAACAATTTATCATGTAGTGAGATGATTATTCAATTCCATTAGTGATAGCTGTTTCATTCACAACATATTTGAACTCTACACAGTGATAACTCCTCATTATCTATGACAACTAAAATTTATCAATAAAATTAATCTCTAAATGATTTCTGAAACAAAATTATTAACTATTTAATGAAACTACTTACTTGAGCTGGACTCATTTCAGCCATAACAAATGTGTTGAAAACATTTGGAAATTCAAGTGCTAACAAATGTTCAAAATATTGACATGATTTTATATAAAATAAATTATGATAATTCGTCTAGAAGAAAAGGTTAAAAGAGAAAACAAAAATAGAAAGAATGCAATCAGACATAAAGTAAATCTACTTTTCATAGATTGAAATCATGAGTCAATTGAAGCTAGACCATCATGGAAAACCTGGAAGCACTGAATGGCCGTTTCGTTCTAGTATGGGACTCCAGAGCAGTGCGCATCCACGATCCCGCACCCCGAGAGATTCGAACCCAGGAACCTATCAGTCTCGCGCCAGGCGCTTAACCAATTATACCACTGAGCCGGCATCCAATAGTGTTACTGTCTAACTTCGATTGACTCATGATTTCAATCTGTGAAATTTCTAAAATCTCCACAAACCCCTTCAAATAAAATCTATTTTTGTTGTATAATTCCCATGTAAACATTAAAACAAAAACATGAAGTTCAATGAAGGAATCTCTTTTCAACGAATTTATTATCAAGTTGTACAATCGTACTTATTTACGTACTCTTTTTACTCCTCGTGGAGGAGTATAGACCATCTATTAGAATTCTCCATCTAACTCTATCCTGGAAAATCTTTTCTACTTATGTCTACTTGCTATTCATTCTTTCCATGTCTGCTTTCGATTCCCGACACTGTGTTCCTTGGTCTTCCTCATTTTCGATTTCTTTCATAATTCCAAGTTATATATATATATAGTAATTCACTGAAGAAAATAGTGGACGGTGGAGCGATTTCGTGGATTGGTTGAAGTTAGACATTAACACCGTTCGATGCCGGCCATCTCAGCGGTCTAGAGTTTAAGCGCTCGCGCGCGAAACCGAAGGTCCTGGGTTCGGACCTCATGAGTGGGATCGTGGATTCGCGCAGCTGAGGATTCCCATACTAGGACGAAACGACCGTCCAGTTCTTTCAGGTTTTCTAAAGTAGTCTAGCTTCAATTGACCCACGAATTCAACTAATAATATATATATGTAAATTTTGTTAATGCATTAGTTCCGTGGGGAATTATTAACATATAATAGACGTGATGATGTAATTGAAAGATTATAACACTAGATTGAGTAATATAAATGCTGAAGTGTATATAACGTATCCTAAAACTACCAATAGCTTAATGATTGCATGAAATTGGTTACATCAACAGATCAAACTAAGGTGTTGGTTGATTCACAGTTATAGACGTTGCGCCTGAACTATCTGATCTGTTACTGACCTCGTGAGTGACACGGGATCGAATCCATCAGACAGCATCAGTTCCATCAAAATTGCATATATATCTTGTACACGAGCGTTAAATGACACGAAAGCTAAGGCCATGGTTTCCTGTAAACTATATCTAATCACTACTTATATCCCAATATAGTGCATGCTGGTGACTACACTACAAATTGACCATAAGAATTCGATTAACTTTAAAAAGGACTTAACACACATGCCAGCGATCATTATGCGATAATTAATCTAAAGTAAATATATTAAACTACTCTAATTAGCAAATAATAACTAAATCACTGTGTTATATATTTGCTCCTTCCTAACAGATTTTATGCAATAGATCACTATTATAGATGTTTTTCTAGTGATATGTGGTAGAAATTTGATGAAACTCTCGAAATATAAGACTTTTTTAAATCGCCCGAACGATTGTGAAGAGTATAGAAGTTTATATACTTGAAATGTGTTGTTTGACTCCATGAACATGCTCGATGGTGAAAAAATCTCATGCTTGACAAGTATTATAGCCCTTAACTTAAATTTCTACTCACTCCTTTTATATAGTACTTCATAATACATATGGACAAAACAGATATATGTAGTTTAAAGTGTAAACAGGAAGTCGATCTAGATGAGTTTAAAAATGATGATTCCAAGTTAATAGTATGAATTAGCTCCAAACTATTAAAGATATCAGATAACTTCTAAATCTGTTTCGTCTACTCGCCCGATATTGTTTCTCTACCTTACAGAGTGAATTCATATGTGCTAATCATTGTCATGCATTTGTGTATGTAAAATAGTCAACTTTCTTTAAATAACCAAACGATATTGTAGCACTCATGTAAACTGTGACAAATATGGTTCATTTATAGAAGCTTTTTGCTGGGTAGTAATAAATTTAAAAGTATTATAAACGATGTATCTATTAAAATCAGTTGTATCATTATAGTTCAATTAGGCTTTATGACTGACAATCATATCTTGGGCATCAAAAATCCTAAACATTATGAGAGTAGGTTATTAAGTGAGAAATAGAAAATCAAATAGACAGTAAATTAATTGGGACAAGTTGAATACAGTATTACGTCTACTTTTTATTCATCAAGTAATTATAATTTATTATAAATGAAACATATGGAACTCAAAACAACTGTCAACCAATATCAAAGTCAGAGTCTTCAATACGAACGTCAAGGGAGTTCAACTGTATGGAGCTGAAACTTGGAGAACTAACACAAACACCATCAAGAAGGTACAAGTATTTATAAATGGTTGTCTACGCAAGATAATCAACATCCATTGACCGGATACCATCAGCAAAGGCCTTCTCTGGGAGAGAACAAAACAGCTTCCAACTGAAGAGGAAATTAGGAAAAGACGATGGAAATGGATAGGACATACATTACGCAAATCGTCAAACTGTATCACGAGACAACCCCTAACTTGGAATCCTGAAGGGAAGCTGAAAAGAGGAAGGCCAAAGAACACATTAAGTCGGATAATAGAAGCAGATATGAAAAGGATGAATTACAACTGAAAGGAGCTGGAAAGGATTGCCCAGGACAGGGTTGGATGGAGAATGCTGGTGAACGGCCTATGCTCCTTCACGAGGAGTAACAGGCGTTAGTAGTAAGTAAGTAATAAAGGAAACAATATACATAAATTAAACTGTAATTGTAACATCCCTAGTTTCGTGTTTAATTATCAATTATTGATTTGAAAAATCTAGCTTCATTGAACAATCTTGTTCATTTCATATATCTATTAGTACAGCTGAAGTTTGATATATGGGAAGAGGTTAGTTGCACTTCGTATGTATCAGAGGTAATGTTACAGACTTTGAAGGTGGGATTGATACCGATTTAAATTTATACCTCCTCTAAGATTACAGGTACATGTAGCTGACGAGTATTAACTAACAAAAAACTTGAATTTAAGATGTCCTGGTGACTATCTGCAACTAATTTACATAAAAACAGATGAAAGTAATATAAGTTTTATGACAGTTCATAAAACGACACAAGGGACATGTTTATCATTAAATGGAGACCTTTCACGGACATTCTTCAATGATGTATGGAATTTAGTCGTTCAGTCATTAAACACGTAAGGTAATCTGAAAAAAAGTTCTATTTTCAGAAAGTAGTTTTATACAGATTGTAGTAATGAATTAATTGATTTCATGGGTCAAGTAAAGCTAGACCATTATGGATTGGTTGGAGTTAAACATGGCACTGTTGGATGCCGGCTCGGTGGTCCGAAGATTAAGCGCTTGCGCGCGAGAGCGCAGGTCTTTGGTTCAAATCCCATGAGCGGGATCATGGATGCGCACTGTTGAGGAACCCAATGATAGGACGAAACGGACGTCTAGGGTTTCTATGTTTTTAATGGTGTTCTAACATTGATTCATTCATGATACAAATCTAAACATATATTATTGAAATAAAAATGAAAAGAATTCAACGAAGAAAATCTTCTTTTAGACAAAATCAATTACTTAAGCTGAACACTCGTATTTATAATTGAAAGGTGAATATATGTCTATAGAAGTATTGAAAAGATTGCCTTATAAAGTGACTCGAAACTCCTAATATTAAGTGAGTTTGCATAATAATCAGAAGGTTAGAGAAGAATATAATTTACGGGTCAAAACTATGAAAAATAACTGTCCGCTTGACAGATATGAAGAGAAAAAAATAGAAAATAAAGGTCATCATAATAAAAATTAACTAATAATCATGAAAAATTGTTAAAGGATAATAATACTAACAATAATAATTGATTATGGTTTGAAAGTACAAAACAATAAATCAGAAAAAGCAAGACTACTGAAAGGAATTAAGGCCAAGAAAGGATGAGAGGTTGGACGTATTGAAGAGTCCAGTCTTGAATTGGTGGATTGTTAACGCCTTAACAGTGTATACGTTTTGGATTCCGCCTTCCTTAAATCCAATTCCTTTTGATAGTGTAGATTATTTTGATGGATGATTCAATACTCCTGTATTGAACTAGTGACTTTTTTTGCATTTTCCTTTTAGAAGCCATATTGGATAATATACTCTGATGCACTTGGAAATTGATCGTTTTGTATGGCTAATGCGACCTGACCCACAGGAGTAAGTATATTCAGAGATGCACATCGATATGGTCCAAAAAAGTGTACAACTTATTTCAGTTCATCTTATTACTAATTAATCACTCAAATCTTACATTTTGATAAAATATAACTGAACTAGTAATTAAATCAAAAGATTTCTAAGACCAAATTAATCAGAAATGAAGAAGTTGCTTCACAGTTCAATCTTATCAAGCGTAGTTGATTGATTTTAATGACAAAAAAAAGAAAAATATTATCATATACATGTGATTAAGTTTAACATTTAGGCTAAGGGTATAGTTAAAGATTAAGTTTTAAAGTACAGAGAAATTAAATGGGAAACTTCATTTCAGTTCTTAATCATTATATATGCCCATAATTCTAATTGTCAGCAATAAATTATACCAGATGTGGTTTTGTGGATATTATGGTAATTTTGATAGTTGAGATCATGAGTCAATTGAAGTTAGACCACCATGAAAAATCTGAAGGCACTGGACGGCCGTTCCGTTCTAGTATGGGAACTCCTCAGAAGTGCACACTCACGATCCCGCCTCTTGAGACTTGAACCCAGGACCTATCACTCTCACGCCCGAGCTCTTAACCACTAGAGCACTAAGCCGGTACCCACCGGTGTTAATGTCTAACTTCAACCAATCCACGAAATTGAGCGACAAGTCCGCCATTGTCATCAGTGAGTTACTATCTCACAATAAATCTGGTTGAACTTCACTGATCACTGCTTCTCACTGATGACAATGATGGATATGTCGCTCGGTTTCGTGGATTAGTTGAGGTTAGGCACTAACACCGTTGGATGTCGGCTCTGTGGTCTAGTGCAAGACCAGTAGGTCCTGGGTTCAAATCTCGTGATGGGGATCGTGGGTGCGCACTGCTTAGTCGTCTCACGATAGGACGAAATGGTCGTCCATTGCTCCCATGTTTTCCATGATGGTCTAGCTTCATTTGACTCCTGATCTCAACTATTGAAATAAATTATAAATTTGAATAATTATTCTATACACTTTGTCTTAATGTCAAACACTAAAAAGTTCTAAACATGACATTTTATACCCTGTATATTCTGAATTGTATAAAGTTAAATTATATTTTCATATTGGCAACATGGAAGTCTCTCTATCATTGATTAAAATACTGATAAAATCTATTCATAGTTTCAGAAGTCCTTTATTGGTCTTTAATATAAATTGTATCATCTATAAACCAATCAAAGAAAGTGTATATTGTGCATGAATTCACTCTATTTTACTAAATGACATTAAAATAGGATTTACGAAAGTAGATGATCTGTGTATAATATAGAAAGATCCAGTGCTCAGTCATAAGGTTAGGCATAGAATACTAGACAAAGATGATTAATTAGTTGATATACAGGTGAGTCTTTATCGACTAAGATGATTTAGAAATGTATTAAGTACGCCTAACTAAAATGCTTATTTCAAAAAGGAATGTTACCTACTGTAGGAGAAGAATGGAAGAAAGCTAGTAATGGTCAAATCAAAATGTGATATCAGTTCAGAAAAACACTGACAACTGAACTGGACCAGATAGATAGATTCAGATTGCCTGGTTCAGGTTTGAGTGATAAATGCGATACATATTTAGTAAGGTTGTATTACATTATCCAGAGTTGGTTACAACGACTCAGATTTACTCAGTCTTTATTTTCATCTAGATCAAAAGTTCCAGATGTTTCTTTCTAGTATACTTTACATTCCCAACTGCAAACAAGTCATAATATTTCGAGACCATTAGTAAACTCCATTTGTAGGTGAATGTCTGGCGAGACTATCATTTATGGACGAACTAATCAGGTATAAGATAACTGGTATTGGATTTTGGCGCCAAATTCACTTACCCATTTGGCTAAATAGAGTTTTGCCATTATAGCTGATTTTAATTCGTGATGAAAACCGCAAATCTATTTTCTAACCCTAATCATCAACAGTAAATCACAATTATAGTATTTTACACAGCTTTATAATCCACATTTGGTTCTAGTTATTAAGTGGACACTCTCAAGGTCAGTCTAACGTCAGTCAAAAGTCATCCATAAGTTATGATCTCACCGAATGTCTCACTACTGACATGACTGAACTCAGCTGCCCACAGTTTGTTAATTAAACTTCTAATTTTTAAAAGGTGTCTCTGGCTACGGTCAACTTACAACGTGGAATTAAATATTATTTATCATTAATCATAACAACTTACTAGATTTCTACATCTATTTGGCCATAAATATAGTGAATGTAAAAATGATGAATATTTGCAAAGAAAATTCCATGCACGGTCATAATTTCCTTGATATATAAGAAATGTTGTAGCTACAAACCAATCAAATGGTTCATCTGAAATAGAAATTAATGAAAAGTAACTAAGAATTAAGTGACATAAATAGTTTCATTTTATAGCTATAAATGATGTATGTTTCTATTCAGTTACAGAACACTGAATTAACGTGGTTTACTATGGATTTCACAAAACAAAGACTTCTGAGTTCGATTCCGGTAAGCAGTGTCTTATGTGCCATCCGACTACAGGGAACAGAAAGAACTAGTAAGTATAAAAACACTCACGTTGATTTGTCCGTGTCCCTACCCATACATTTATTTACTTCAGTTCGGATACTCAACAAACTGTTCACACTACTACTAATAATAATCATATCCTTACTAGTGATTAAACACAATAGAGAATTACTGAAGTTCTCCTTCTAATAAGAAGCTAAGATCAGTGGGGTCCGGGTTTAAGATAAATTTGTCGATATATAATGATTGCGAAATATCATTAATTAACTGAAATTATACAAATAAACATCGCTTTCTAACTCAGTTGTTTAAAAGCAGTAAGCTTGTCGTGGGACATGAAGACCAAGGTTCCAAAATCACGTGAAGTCCTGGCTGCTCACTACAGATACGTTGCTTACTAGAAGGAAACAGTAATCCAGTGTTCTTATGTTTTCTATGTTTATTTATCTAATGTCAATCAATTATGAAAGCTGCAAACATGTAACAAATTATCTTATCATAAGATTTATTTGGTGATGTAGCCTGAGAAAATATTTTAAATCAAGAAAGTGTGAAGTGTTAATAACTCTTCAACTAGTCAGTATGGGGATTTGTAGAAATTGTAGTATTTTCACAATTGAATTCATGAAGGTCCGTGGCTCGAATGCTATGTGCGGGATCGTGGATGAGCACTGCCAAGGAAACCCATACTATGGTGAAACGGTCGTCCAGCGTTTTTAGGTTTTCGATGGTGATCTAGTTGACATTGAATCGTGAATTCAACTGTTAAAATCTTAAACTAATATTATATAACTATCCAATGTCGTATGCTTTTAAACCTTACAGATATTCGTTTGTGGTGAAAATTATCCTCCAAGTAAGCTAGCTGTGGAATCCAAGATGCAGATTTCATCATATTTAGTACGCATCAACCAAACGTACCTACGCCCAGTGTTGTTGATCTCACTGAAACTCAAGTTCAGTACTATTTCGCGTCAAATGTCAATGCGTTATATTCAAAATGTTGTTACTATTATTATTATTTATATGAACACACATATATTGGTACAAAGGGCACCAAATACATATGCGCCACACAAGTCACTAGATTTGTATGTGAGGTGTGATACTGACCGGGTGCCCAGACCGAAGTAGGTGGTTTTCTTAAGGGGCTACATTCGGAACCTTCGAACTAAAGATCTGATCCACAAATCAGCAAAGCAACGACAGGAGATGCAATCCCATGGTAGCCGGTGATCAGCAATTGCTTCATACACCATTTTTCCCCTGAGGATCCTGAAGTCCATGTACACCATTGGATTGGAATCAAATTTTTCTAACTCCTCTAGGTGAACCGTCCGTGTCCACCAACCCGGTTAAGGCGCCAAACATTCGCTTTTCGTCCTCACATTTTCGTAAACAACACTTTCGCTGCGAGAAGGAAGTGGGTAAGACTTCTCTGGCAGTGGCTATATATGCATGGCTGTGTGAAAGCATTTCGAGAGAGAGAGCGAACTCTCCCCACCCTCGGCCGTACCAGGGAATTTGAAGGCATAGATGTTGTCTCAAGTTAAACTGGTTCCTACTTTGTTCCGTTCTTACCAATTTGTATGTAAGAAGAAAATTAAATTTGTTAACTGATGAAATAATAATGACGAATCACTAATTAAACACTACTTGCCTGTTAATGCATAAAAGAATGAAAATCAACGAAATTATATTCAACTGACCTGTTAAGAGTTTTTGATTATTTTTTGTTAATTGTCTCTCCATATCAAATGCTAGTCGAACTGTACACAACAGTTTGCGAAATTGTTCTGAATAAAATTGATATTGTTCTGAATAGGTTACTTCATTGGAATCAAATATAGGAGGCAGTGAACCAATACGTAGACCGTAACTAAGGGTACATACATAAAGCCATAAAGAAGCGTATTTACTCTCATATTTAGTTTATTCTCATCATTATTTGAATGATTAAAATATAAACTTGTTAATACAGTGAAGCGGACATGTGGGTAAATGATGGAAAGTAATGTAATGTCATTTATATGTTATATTTTCAACTACAACTGGCTATTATCTAGGTCTTGTGGTGAGGTTTACTGATCGTGCTGACCTACTACATCTATACTGTTTGTAACACTAACTCCTCTATGTTCTAATATGCCAAAAAGGTTAGCTAGAGAACTATATGACTAAAAGTGGCAAACTTAGTGTCAGAGTGAGAGTATGCAACATTATCAACACTAAAATGGTTGAGACATGTACGTACGTATGTTGAACCCACGTCTGCTTTGATATGAGATGTTTATCTGTATAAAAATGGGTTTAAAAAACGTTAGGGCCAGTGAAAGTAAATCATAGTATCATTTCATTAAGTCACTGATAATTGAAATAAGCCATGCACATTAGCTGAGACAACCTGGTTTGAATGAGGAAGATTATTGCAACAACTGGTCGACATGATGTTGAGTAGTATTGCTCAAATCAATCATTATGATGAATATACATTTTCAGAAAAGGGTTTTGTGGATATTATAGTAATTTTAATAGTTGAGATCATGAGTCAATTGAAGCTAGACAACCATGAAAAATCTGGAAGCACTGGACGGCCGTTCCGTCCTAGTATGAAACTCCTCAACAGTGCACACCCATGATTCCGCCTCTTGAGACTCGAACCCAGGACCTATCAGTCTCGCGAATGAGCATTTAACCACTAGACCACTGAGCCGGCACCCACCGGTGTTAATGTCTAACTTCAACCAATCCACGAAATTGAGCGACACATCCATCATTGTCTTCAGTGAGTTACTATCTCACAAGACACCTGGTTGAACTCCACTAGTCACTGCTTCCCGCGGGGCAGGATCATGCATGCGCACGGCTGTGGAGTACCATATTAGGGCGAAACGGTTGTCCAGTATTTCCAAATCAACTAATGAAAATAGATTTATTTATTTCCTTTCCTCAGATCTGGAGCATTAAAATTATCCGATAAGTTTTTCATTCTATGAATTCATTTTTTTTTTCATTATACCATCTATTTTCAATATTTTTATTGTCACTACTACTACTCCTGGATTTGTTTTTATAACGTCATTTCTTTTTTATTAACATGATACGTGACATTTAGAACCAATGCACATATATGCCAGGTTCTATGTTAATTATGAAGTAATGATTGACAAGTATGCCAAAATAAATACGGCATTTTAAAAGATACTGTCTGATATAATCTTAGTCTACGAGCAATCATGCGTTGTTGTTACAATATGTACGATGTGTCAACATGAATCGATTTATGTTCAAGTCAGGTCATATTGTTGTCAATGGCTGATTGACTAACTTGTGAAGTATCGATTACTTTTATCTTAAAAGTTGTGACAAATTACAACTGGTGTTTTAAAAAAAAGGTGTCAATACTATGATACCGAAATACTATTTTTTTTCTTTAAATTACCGTATTGTCCAATCGACGGCGATCTCATCCATTTTTGAAAGCTTAAAGCCATTTATTTCTTGACTATTAGCTATAAAATGAAAGTTGGATAACAAAAAACAAGGAGAATTAAACTTACACTGTAAGGGGATGTTTTTTTAAAATTTAATCAATATTGTCCCTCTTACGTTTATATAACAGACAGGTTTTTTGAAAAGATGGTAAAAATTTGTAATTAAGATGAATGATTTTCATTGCATTTTGTTCTTGGAGTGATTTAATTGTAAAGGTTTCATTGAATTTTTAGATAACATCACCATGAATGCTTAATTTACGCAAAATTAGGCTGTTTAATTGGTTCATAAGCTTTAATTCCTTGGTAATGAATGGTTGTTATCGAAAGTTTACTTACTTACGCCTACATTCCTCATGGAGAAACATAGACGTCCCATCAGTATTCTTCATCCAACTCTGTTATGGGCAGTCCTTTCCAGTTGCTACTCATCATTTGCATGTCTGATTCCGATTCTCGGCGAAGTGTGTTCTTTGGCCTTCCTCTTTTCTGTTCCCTTTCAGGATTTCACAATGATTTCCACAATGCATATCCTATCCTTTTCTATCGTCTTTTTCTAATTTCCTCTTCAACTAGAATCTGGTTTGTTCTCTCCCACAGTAGGCTGTTGTTTCGAAGGTTTGTTTAGCTCTAATTGTCTTTGTACTCATATAATTTTTTTTTCTGTCAATCGTGTGATTAGTTAACAATTTCGTATAAGTTAGTAAATGGAGTCTACGTCAATAAGACTGTTGATTGCATATTGGTCTTAACTGTTCGTTTCTATGTGAATTATGACCTAACGATATTGATGATGATCAAAATTAAAGCTTTGCAATTAAATCTTTCAGTTTAGAGAACATAGTTTAACCAAAACAGTTCTAATTTTATTATAGAATGAAAAGTTTTTATGACTTCATCAAATTATTGTGAAGGCGCATCACTATTTATACCTTTCACAGTAATGAAGCCACTGGATCATTAGAAAAATGGTAGAATTATGTATATTCAGATCAATGTAGAATAATGAAAGATAACTATAATTTCAAATTATATCTAGAACTTTCAATGACAAGTGGAATCGTACAAAGTTTGTAGTATATAAAAACAATGATAGATGCCAGTATTCAAATGGCTTTCACATTTTAATGATGGAAAGAAATATTTAATAGCAAGTACTTTATTACAGTAAACGTAATCACGTTTAACGTGAATATAACATAATTATCAGTAATGATAATGGTTTTGGCTTGCCTCGAGTTGGATTTCAGGTTAGTAGTCAAAAGGCTAAGCGCTAAATGCGAGGTCGAAAGTTCCTAGATTCAATATTTTATGGGATTATAGGTTTACACTAATCCGAACTATAAAGGAAATATTGTTCATTAATCATTGTGATTTTCAGTTGATCTTTGTATACAATCAAGTCATAATAAATATTACCGACAATACGTGAGTATTAATTAATCACTTTAGAAATGAAACATGTTTGTCTATTTTCTTCAATAGACAAATTGTATTGTCTAGCTTCAATTGACTCACTATCTCAACAATTAAAATTACAATAACATCTACATAAACCTATTCTGATATTGATCAACATATGCACACTAGTGACTGGCTTCAAGAGGTATTTCCTGGAGTTCTATTGAGAAGCAGTGACCAGTGGAGTTTAATCGGGTATCTCGTGAGATAGTAACTCACTGAAGACAATGATGGATGTGCCACTCAACTTCGTGGATTAGTTGAAGTTAGACATTAACACCGGTGGGTGCCAGCTTAGTGGTTTAATGTTTAAGTGCTCATCCGTGAGACTAATAGGTCCCGGGTTCGAATCTCACGGGATGGGATCGTGGATAGCAATGTTGAGGAGTCCCACAATAGGACGAAATCACTGCCCAGTGCTTCCAGCTTTTCCATGATGGTCTAGCTTCAAATGACTCACGGTCTCGACTATTGAAATTGCCATAAAATCCATAAAAACCCCTTCTGATATTAATTTGTATATCATTAGTTAAATACATTGAAATATTTTATAATTAAACTATACATAATTAAACTATTCACCTTTTATCAATGATTGAAGACATGAGTTCGATTCATTGATATAATTCATTGTTAGTAGACATTGATCGAAAAAATTTCCAATAACTATGTTTATTAAAAAGAAAAAGAGTACAGTTGTCAACTTTACACTTTACTTTATCATGCCTGGTGAATTATTTTAGTTTGTTGTTGTAATTAAAAGAATGATCATAATTGTTTTGAATATAGTTTTGTCACCTTTGGTTTTACTGGGAAAGTGTGCCAATTTTTAAAGTTATTTAGCTTGATTTTACAACTTTTCATTTAGTTCTTTCATCATGTAGGGGGTTGTATTCAATTTAGAATAAAACAGGTCTCATTAAAGCATCAAGAAGTTGTCTGTGTTATTATTACTGGCGGTGGTAAATAACGGATCGTTTAGGCGTTAAATTACTGGGCTCTTTATAATTGAATCCGAACTCTGCTCCTACTTCTTCAGTTTGGATATCCCCATAATAACATTATTTAGGAGCAGACAAGTCAAGACAAAGCATCAGCCTATGAAGTCACTGAATATTGGACTGAGTCATATGGGCAGACTACCTGGTCGAAATCCGAACTGATACAGTAGCCAGTGGTCAGAGATATTAAAAGATATGGCTCATAGTCGGTAGGTAAATTTACTATTCATCTTCCCTGAGATTTTGAGTTTAAAAATTATATTGCACACTTTTTATGCCGCAAATTAACTATTTTTATCGAATCCCATTGTTCATCTTTTCTAGTATAGTTGATAATAATACTGCTTCTACCATTCTGCCATTTATCTTGATAATTTCACCTAGCTCTGATTACTTGGTCAAGCAACTTGAACTAATGCACATTTTTGCTAGATTTTACTATACTTATGACTGACTAAACTTATCATGACAAGTAAAGGTTTATGTACTCGCTTCTCAGTACTCCGTATTTCCCGCCTCCAGGCAGGTGCTTTGATCTTGCTTAAACCCCTCTGGGGGTCGGTCTCGTATTGTGATTCCTCGAGGATTGGCCAACAGCCCCTGAATCCAATGTTACGGCTGAGGGTGCGAAGAATCCACCCTCCAACTCGAGATACTCTCATATGGCCATGTGTATCCATTGCCAGGGAAGTCTCAATCACTCCTTTTTCGTAGTAGGGGTGTTGTTTACGAAATTAAGAAGACGGAGACCAAATGTTCGGTACTTGAACTGGATTGGTAAATGCGGAAGACCTATTCAAGGTAGCTGGATAGCCTTGATTCGAAACCAGTGGTACATATGAGCTCCAAGACCCTGAGGGAACAAGTGGTGTATGAACTTATTGTTGATCACAGGCCATGGGACTGGGTCCCCTAACGTTAACCTACCGTTTTGTGGACTAAACCTCAGAGTCAAAGATTCATGGAGAGGCCCCATAAAAAACTACCCGCTTTGGCTTAAGCATGCGGACAGCATCCTAGCCTATAGACAAATCCAATAACTGGTGTGGCACATATATATTTTGTTATCTTTTTGTACCAATGCTTATCTGCTTAAGTGAATAAGTAATAACTCAACTATGGATTGTGTCTATTTTTGTCGAGGTTTAAACGGACAATCTAACCACCTTATATCATATGTTTACATTGACTTCTTGTATGAGTGCGAGAGAACGTCGATACAAGAGAAATACATGTGGATGTAAGCAAATTAACCTTAAATTTGGCATTAGGGTTGTTTTGAAAGTATAAATTCAATTTAAAGCCGTTTTGATAAAGAAACATTTGAACTTTCTTAATTATTGTTTATTTTTAACTATTTTGTTTTTAAATTTCAACATGTTAGTCACTATTCAGCAAGTAATAAATTATTGAATGTATAGAGGATATGGTTTGGAATGTTAATAAAAAAGCTCACATTTCCGAACACTCTAGCGACATTACTTGTTCAGCCTTTCATTATATTTATGTAGTACTGACTAACATTTACTATAAATGGCCTGGTTCCGGAGTCATGGTGATTAAGAGTGCTCTACACTTGACTAGAGATTTATCATTAGGCCTAGGTTCGTTAAAACTCACTACGAATTATAATCAGGTGTATTCAGATGTGTACTTTTTGTCGAAAAGGAGTCTTCTTAGTCCTCTCCTCGAATATAACGCCTACTAGACTCCCTCTTGAGTTACAATCGGTCCCAAGCCCGGAGAAGGTTGTGGCATGGAGTTAGCAATCCCACTTCATAAAACCGACCTCGCTAAAAATGCTAATAGGAGGAAAACCAATACCATTACGAAACATTCCTACATACACTTCAACATTTGCCTTTTGTCTCGTTAATAGTAAGAGTCGGAATCAATCCGTTGTTAATATTCAGAACTGAGATTTGACCAATCTTCGTGGGAAAACATGCATCCCGAGCGTATCCCCTGGATAATTCAGACGTTTTTTGATAATAATGCAAAAACTATACACACTGCGCAAGTTAATCCTTATCTGAACTCGATAACTAAGTAAGTAACAAGTTGGAGTTGAAAATGGTAAATGACATGTTCAGGTCTTAGTGGGAACATCAACATTGAGATGTAGTTACGTCCAGAGTTGGAAATAGAACGAGAGCAGCATAATGGAATTGATTGTTAGCCACAATCCACCTATTATATGCATTCTGTTTTTCTGTTTATTCTAGTCAGCGTCTTCCGAGCTATCTACTTTTATAAACGCACATATACTGTAATATATGGTTTGTACAATTTAAAGTTGTTCAAACTAGCAAATTTACTACGTCAACAAAATAATGGAAGAAACAACTGTCCAATCCTACTTTGTTTTCAGTGGTTATCTGATTGAAGTCAGACAATGATGGTAGACCTCAGATTTGTCCTTTTCTACGAAACTCAATCATCATCAAGTTTTTATTAGTATAAACTATTGAGTGGTAAATTAGTGATCCTTATGTAAAACACTCGTTCCAAGACCTGAAATTTTTGAGTCCGACCACTGATGAGGTCATGTGCACGCATAACTAACCAGTCAAATACACAAGGAAAAAACTTATTCAATGCTTCATTGTACCTGAATAGGACCCAAAATAAACTAATCTCTATAAAAACTCTTAATTTGAAATAATTAAATACTAAGAAATGGTCAAAATGAATGTATATAAAAAAACTACTAATAAATCATTATACTAAATTCACTTGCACAAACAAGTGGCTATAAGAACTCAGTAGTTAAGTGGATAACGCGATAGCATTTGGTGCGAACGGCACTGGGTTCGAGTCCCAAAGTGAATATCAACTCTGAGGTGCAGGAACACCCGGCTGACGAGTCCGAAAAAGGATGAAACCCGAGTCCTGGATTCCACTGCTAGCCACTATCCATCTATACTTTTAATCATTGTAGTAATTTTGTATTTTATTCAAAAAATTAGTCTTTAACACATACGTGTATATTTCTTTTCCAAATTGAATTCTTCTCCTTTCATATTTATATCATAATTCTTAAACATTCTCTGGCATTGATTAATCCATTCCATTGCTGCTTTCAACGATGTGATTGGTTGATTGATTAACTCAACTTTTAATAAATCAGTTACGAGCTGAGATTTAATCGATTCTGTAGGAAACATTTCATTGTACCAACTAATACATGGATACTGTTTACATTTATTATCATTTCTGGTACTATCTTTCAGTGTAGTAGAATAATAATAATACTTATCATAGACAGGTTTACTTTGTATCATTATAGATGGATATATATTATTAGTATGCTGTAGAAAAGAAATAAAAGGTTATTATAAAAAGCTGTTTTAGAAAAGTTGGTACTCATCATGTATCCATCCTTTTAAAACAAAATAACACTGATACGTATAAGCAGAGAATAAGTACAAATTTACAGTAGTACTTTGTAGTTTGAAATTTATATAGTTTGAAGATGATCTTCGCTAAAAAGAAAATTGAAATCAGTAAGAGAATTATCAGCAGTAGAATCCTGTTTGTTCTTACTTGATACTCATCAGCTAGATGTACTTGAATTGACATGTTGATATTGATCCTAAGAATTGAACTCAGTACCTGTTGCTTTAGACTCTCAATACGTTATCCATTTAGTTCATATAGCCATTAAGTTCTTCAGAGGGTATGAAAGTAATGTGAACGTTTGCAGTTTCTCATGTGAATTTCACGTTCAAACATTAACCTAAGAAGGGTGGAGTCTAAGACTTGAAGGATTCAAGCCAAATTACAAATAAATTTAACTGTGAGTACGCACTGCTGATCCCCGATGACTATTAAAGCTCCGTTAATTGATGCCTTTTTGGATCAGAGACAAATAATCTTAGGTGATTGGAAGTGATCAGCACACACTGTGTCACCCAGGTTTCATACTAGTTAGCACTCGTCGCCAGGGCGTATCTGTAGCTTTAATTGAATTAATGTGTTAAGTATAATTCGAATCCGAATCAACCATATTCAATATCTCAGAAGTCACCACTGAGCTATTCTGATCACAGTATTGATTGCTAATAAATTGATAATAAATGACTTTAAGATATCATTTCATGTATTATTCTCTAAAACAACCATTAGTGAAGTTGAGGTAGATTTGCCATATTCACAAATTAGGTGATTTTGAAAAGTTAGACCAAAGACGTTTCAACCTATTAATCTGAATGTATAGTGTTTGTCTTAATATATATATAGATACCCGATTGCGTGTGAGATCAATGATGTATGCAAACAAAGAACCCTACACTATAACAAATCATTCGTTTCGTGTTTTCTAGCTTTCAATGATTTACTAGTTGATATCAAGTATTAGGGAAAATCCATTTTAAAATGGCTTGTAAGACAAACAGGTATTAAAAGATATTACTATAAGTGACGTATCCTGATTGAAACAAGACAGATCAGTTGATTTATTAAAGCGAGATGTTCTCTGCCTACTTTCTTTTGTCTAGATTGATTTGGTTGCCTTGATATACCCAAGAGTTTTAAGTAATATAATTCAATATTTTGATAATTCATCTTTATACACAGATATTATTTTCTTTCTTTTTCCCTTTTATAATTTGGTTTATCAAGAGTTATAAGTATGAGTTATAACTAAATTGTAATTACCTTAAAGGTAACTAATAACTTTCAAATGTTTTTCATATATCCCTGATTTGTAGACAATAAGTACTCTGATTATTGTTTATTCATATCTATACGATTATGATTTCGTTGTTTGTTACAATAAAATCTATAGAATTAAACTAAAAAAACTTCAATAGTTTACCACAAAATGATAATTTTACGATAGTTTAACCATTCTAACTATAGTCTGATAGTTGAATTCAGAAGTCAGGTAAAGTTACACGGCTATGGAAACCTAGAAGCACTGGACGGTTGCTTCGTCATAGTATGGAACGTCTCAGCAGTGCGCATCCACGATCCTGATCGCGGGGTTCGAACCCAGGACCTATCGGTTTCGCGCGCGAACGCTTAACATTTAGACTAATGGGCTGATAATCAACGGTGTTAATGTCTAACTTTAATCAATCCATGATCTTGAGCAACCCTTCATTCACTGTCTGAGATGGACAAATTTCTAACACTCCATACGGACTAAACTCCGCTGGTCACGGTTTTACAATAGAATTCCTAGAATTGCCTCTCAAAGCCATTTACTAGTGAGCATATGTTTATTGTCACTTAGGAGGTTTGTGGAGATTGTAGTATTTTTAACAGTCGAATTCATGAGTCAATACTAAGATGAAACGGCCGTCCAGTGCTTTCAGGTTTTCAATGGTGTCTGTCGACATAAGTAGCATAAATTACAGCGTCAGTTAGGTTAATATCTGTAGAGGATGACTGGAGACTTTGAATGGTATGGCTCAAAATCATTTGAAATTGAACAAGTGCATCCATTCTTTATCTTTCCGCAAATTCTGAGCTATTGAACTACCAATCATATTATCTTACTTTTATTACGCTAATTTATATTTTTTTCGAGTTGTATCTTCGATCCTACTACTCTGGGATTCGGCTTCACAACCTTATCTTTCTGTGCTAGTGGAGTATAGGAAATTGAATCGATGTACATGCGTACAGGTTCTACGTTGTGACTGACTGACTGACCTTTTGAGGGTCGTTTCACCCTGATTTTGTTTTCACTAAATATCAAGTTTTCTTCTGCACTGCTACCTTGTTTTTGGGTTTCACCGTTGAAGATTAATGTTGAAAAATTGCCCATATGTGTGTATCAGTTTACACTTTATCCAGGTTGCAATTGATTCGCCTCGCATTAGAATAGTCTTTTTATTTATTTATTAATTTATTTGAACACATAAATATTATTACAAAGGGGCACCAAATAAATATGCGCCACACAAGTCACTAGATTTGTATGTGAGATGTGATACTGACCGGGTGCCCAAACCGAAGTAGGTGGTTTTATCAGAGAGCTACAGCTGGAGCCTTCGACCCAAAGGTCTGATCCACAAGGCAATAGAGCAACATTAGGAGATGCAATCCCATTGTAGTCAGTGTCCAACGATTGGTTCATACGCCATTTGTTCCTTCAGGTTACTGGAGTCCATGTGCACCATTGATTTGGAACCAGCTTTCCAACTCCCCTAGGTGCACCTTCCATGTCTACCAAGCCGTCAAACCACTGGACATTCTCTCTTCGTCCTCTCAATCTCGTAAACAACACCCCCGCCGCGAGGAAACAGTGAGTAGGACTTCTCTGGCAGTGGTTGTATGCACATAGCCGTGTGAGAGCATTTTGAGGGGGAGAGCTAACTCTCCTCACCTTCGGCCATACCAGTGCATTAGAATAATCTCCATCATTCATAGGTAGTCAGTTTAGCGTAAATTTAACCGAATCGTTATCAAGATACAACGGAACACCAAATACATAACTGAAATTAATTTTTTTATCAATTACCTGACAAAGTATTCTTGGTGGTAACTCACGTTCAGTTGGTCCACCAATGAAAAATATTTTCATGAGTAGATAATTACGTTCAATCGTCAATGCATCATACATAACATTTACATTTGTTGGTAGATATTCTTCCATATTTTGACAATTTAACAAATAATCGGACAGATTAAGGTATGCTTCAAACCATAAAAGTGAATCCAAACAAGATATTATGCATGATAATAACCTGTAAATGGACATAAAATTATCATGATGTTCAACATTCATTTTTCAATTGCAATAACAATAATAATAATAGTTTGGGGGGTTTGTGGAGTTTGTAGCATTTTCACAGTTTAAATCACGAGTCAATTCAGGCTAGATCACCATTGAAAACCTGAGAGTACTAGATGGCCGTATGGGATTCCCCAGTTGTACTTGATTCTGAAGGTTTTGAACTCGAACCCAGCACACAGGGTCGTGGATGCGCACTGTTCATAAGTCCCATACTGGGACATAACGGCCGTCCAATGCTTACAGACTTTCAAAGGTGGTTTAACTTAAGCCAACTCATGATTTCAACTGTAAAAATAATAATTAATGTGTCTGTCATGAACTGATATCAACTGTAGGGATAATTAAAATCAGGGAGCAATGTTATCAGTCTGTAGCGAAATTTGTCAACCATAAGCAAATTAGAAGTTGACACCTGTATGCATCCACTCAAGTTTCCACAACGCATCATTCAAGTGAAATAAATTATCAAAGTAAATCTCAGTAGTAGAAATAGCCACAATATTAGTGGTAGTAAAGCAAAGTGGTTGTGAGCGATACGATTCTGAGCCGTCAATCACCGTCTCCAACTATTGGTTTGAGGTAATTGCGTAAACCTCAACTACCAATACAGATTAGTTCAGTAGTTTGTGACTTTATGAACCGATGTTAACCCTTGGTTTTTCTGTCCTTAGTTTCTTTTCAACCTAATTCTATCGCAGTAAGCATTGCCCGTCGAGTTAGGTAGGAGTTAAGCACAAGTAACATCTGTCTCAGCCACTTCAGTTGGTGAGAATGTCTTACCTTATCAACTGTTTCCAACTATTATCTAGTAAAATAAGCCTTACGTTAACATTGCTCACTAATTGGTCCCAATATACGCGAGCAAAGCCTGGAAGGTATCTATGATCAAATGATAGTGGCCTACAAATATTTTAAAGGCCGAAATCAAACCCAATTCAAATTACCTTTGAAAAACCTCTGAAACAATTAGTAATCACATATTCAGTGAAGACTGTCTATTCCTGAAAATTCAGAGTTGCGACTAGTGGAATTCAACCTTATCAAAAAGGAAAAATTTAAGACCGTTGATACTAGATGATCATCGCACTATATCACTAACTGAATAAAGCTGAAAATTTAGATCGTTCGGTGTGAACTCAGTGGTCTAAACGTGGCATGTTTTCCACAAAATCACAAACCTTGAATCTAATCACTGATGACTTAGAGAATTTGCATTGCCTGTAGCTTCCGATTCTAAAATGAAACTAATGTCTAGTGCTCTCCGATTTACAAAGATTACTTGGTTGATATCGATCTTTGACCTCCAAACCATATAATAACAATACCATATACAGAATAGATTTTTTGGAGCTTCAAGTAAAATGTAGTGGGTTTTGATCCCAATATGGTTTCACCCATAAGACTAGCCTTGAACAGAATGGAGTGCGTGTCCTAGATTTGAGATAGTGGAGAAGATTTGTAGCTCAGGTGGATGATTTTGATGGAGTTTTAACCTCTTAGCTGAATGGTTTGGTTATGGGGCTTTCATCATTCTTCTGAATGAAATCAGCAGCACAAACTTTAGGTAGAAGTGAAGCGTTCGAATTTCTCCACACGTGATTCACAGCTTGTCCTGTAGATCTCGATGTTGATTGGCTCTCGCTGACCTTAAACCTATCATTGTTTACTTCTTTGTTTTGGTTATATCTCCCAGTTGTAAGGGAGAAATTCGAACACTTCACTTCTACCTGAAGTTTGTGCTGATGATGTCGTTCAGAAGAACAATGAAAGCTCCACGATCAAACCATCCAGCTCAGAGAACAAAACTCCATCAAAAAGTATCCTCGATCCCACCATTAGCCACAATCCACCTATTCTAAATAACTTATAAAAAAACAACAATATCGATATGATTCTCACAGTACACATATACACCAACCTATGCCTTCCAAAATTTAGTCCTGAATTAAAAACAATCCAATAACTCAATGCCTTATTAATAAAGATATATTTAAACGAGTTCATCGGTAGTATGATCAGTCTATACATTATGAATAACTTCCATCAAAACTCCAAATAGTATAATAGATTTTAACATGTAACAATCTCCATAATAAGTAAATAACTGACTGACTGATTACTAACTCATCAAATAAATATATCGAATTAGTTTAAATGATATATGTAGATGGATACTAATAATAAACGACCTAACTCACTCACTCACATACACATACATGCATAAAACCCAGTAGATATGCAACAACAACAACCGTAAAAAGATAAACAAAGCCGAATACACTAACCTTAAACCAAATACTTGACATTGATCAGGATTGAACAATGAATGAAGTTTAGCCGTATTATTGTTTACAAATATTACACGATCGAAAAATTCCTAACGGAATCGAAATAAAACAATATAAGTTAACGAATGTAAACATTAAACAACAAAACAATAACAATGAATTAGATAAACATGAATTTAAATTAGAATAATTAATATTGCACTGGATAACTGGTTTATGCTAGTATGACACTCCTCAACAATATACATACACACAACATTTCAAGGGAGGCGAATCCGGAACCTTTAGGTTTTGGGACTACAGCTTGTGACTATTAACTCACTACGTTTTTATTCGGTAGTTTAAAGTTTCAACTTTAATCTATTTGCAATATAACATAACGTTTATCTATTATCATTGATGATAGTGCTTCCAATCGTAACATTCTGGAAACCCATTGATTATAAATTTTAGGAAGTTATTCCAAAATAAGCCACTAGTGATAATAATCATACTGTTACTGAATACGTTTTGTGTAGATTAGTTTAGTTTATTCATGATATTCTACATAGAATGATTTCATCTATAGTATCATTGAGAATTCGAGAGCAATGGACAGGGCTTTCGTACTTATATGTGACTCCTTATCAGCGCCTACCTTAATTAAGAACAAGTGTGACCTATACCATCTATGAAATCGTAATACTAAATAAATTCTTTGTAATTCAAATGATGTAGAAACTGTTTTCTAAATATTTAAATAATCAGTAGATTTCCTAATAAATTTATATAGATGTCTAGTAGATGATAAATAATTCGACAGTTTATATAAACGTACTGTAGTCAGGGATAGGGCGAATCAGTTATGTCAGTTAGTGTTAATGTATTAGCTACACTACGACTTTAGAAGTATAAAACAGTCATCATCAATAACACTAGATGGTCGTTGAAATCTTGAGCCAACCAATTGGTGGTGAAAATCTAGATAATTGGCCTCTAACCTAGCGGTCTAAATATAGCACGCTTGTTGTGTGACCCTGAAATATAGAGTTCAGCAGATCTGAAGTTCTATATACTTGATAGGTAAACAGTTTTATATGCATTAAATTATAAACCAAATTTCAATTTGTATAGCAATAGACTTGTATTCCTTTGTTTTGAATTATATAGATAAATCATCATTCGATATAGATCTCTTTCACTCCGAGATCTCCTCTGGTAATTTCATATTTCTGTGATAGTTAAGTGTTGCCACTTCAGTCGATCTACAGATGTCCCTGGTTCTACATTGCTCATGACTAAGTGACAGAAGTATTCCCGTAAAAGGAAATTATATTGAGAATAATAACTTCGAATGTTGGCCCCTAGAACTGTAGCTATTAGTTTTGATTGACATACATAGTGAATTTAACGACGATTCTTAACATGAACAAAAGTTTGTGTTTCAGCAAGTCAACAAAAACACTAAAACAAACAAAAATCAACATCAAGGATTTCTCTGATAATTACGATGAAAATAGATGAAGTATTTTTACTAGTCGATTTTAAAACAAACTCAAAGGACACTAACATAATGAATAAAAGAATCAGGAAAGCTGCATAACCAAATATATACTACTTACAGATAAATTAGTAGGTATATCTTGTCGAAAATCATAATATTCTTTATTTGTTAATAAATTCATAGGGCTGAGTAAATTTTTTATACATTCATATGAAGTTGTAACTCGGACCAAATTGACAAATGGCTATTCAAACAAAGAATGGAATAAAAATAGGAAATAATAACAATAGCGTAATTTATGTATGTGAACACATAAGAGAATATGAATTGTCACTATTGTCCTATTCTGATTATTGAATAGTGTTAGTTGTTTGTTTGTTTTGTTGTTTTTGGATAAAAGTTCAGAACTGATAAATTGGACAATATCTTAGGCAGTTAAAGATAGGTGGCATAGAGACCCATTTGATTTAATTTTCATGCTAGTTGGAACTTATCAGCAAAGCATACCTGAAGTTTTAAGGGGACATGTACACCCTGGTGGATTCAAAACCTTAACAAGAAATCAACGGTTATCTTCAAGACTTCCCTGATCAGAGGTTAGAATTTTAAGTTCTTTTCTATGAATATTGTTAATTGAATTAGGTCCAAACTACTTGTGAACAGGTAAACAAGAATATAACTTTCAAAATCTCAACTATGTGTTACCTATTACTACTGACGTTTGTTGCAAATAGGCGAATAAGCGAAAAGATGAGAAACTTTGTGAGCTATTCTTTGGAGAAGTATATATATATATATATATATATATATATATATATATACAACGTCAACTCACCAAATAATTGGTTTCAGATATTTATATATTACCCTAATTGTATACTTTCGTTTACCTTATTGACTACTGGTGTATGTTTTACCATTCACTAATTCCAGTTTATCGATTATGCTCTTGTTATTCAGTTTTTAAACTGATTACATTTCCTTATGTACTGATCAAAGCATTATGCACAGAATGATCTGAGATAACTAATCACTGTTATCATAGGTGTGTTTCAGGTATTACCACAATTGACTTTAAAAAAAAACTCATCAAGAAGGGGAACCATCATTATTACTTAGCATATAAAAGAAAATAAGATAAAATTCACATATATACAAATGAAGTACAGGATTGTTCCATAAACAGTGAACTCACTTTATATGCAATTTTATCAATTGGATCAATAGACCACATTGGTGGATTATATGTTTTAACCACAGAATAATTCCCTGTTAAATTAACATGACCTGTACTATCAAAGTATTCAATTGACTGCCAAGCATACTTAACTAATAAATTAATTATACCTGATTGAGATAAAGCCAAGAGGCTGGATTTATTCAATGCTAATTGACTAAATAAAAAACCACATGTATGTGGTCGACGAAAAGATATCTGAGAGAGAAAGATAAGAAAGGCAGAAATGCGGGAAGTTATTATGTGGTAGCTAAGACATGGCTTTGGGATAATATATGTAACATAAACAATGGAGTAATTAAAACAGACAAATTTTGGCTACCCGTATAGTCTAGTGAATTTATGTTTCAACTTATTTGTGACAAATCAACTCACAAGTGGACTGAGCCATGTTGGTAGGTGTAGACTACATGGTTGAGATATGCGAGACGATAGCAACCAATGGTTAGAGACCTTGAATAATATGGCTCAAAACTGTCTGCAATGGTGCAGGTGCATCCACTCTTTATGTTTTCCTGAGTTCATGTCCCTTTTTTCTCTTTCCAAATTTATTTCACTGGATTATACTCTTTGAATAACATCTTCAAACCCTAATCTTTCCGATTACTACTTATACTTTTACTACCTCTACCACTACATGATTCATATCGACAATTGTATCACTGTGCTAATGTGGTATGGCAACTAGAACTGATGTACGTACGTACGTACGAAGTTCTACGTTGTTGATGACTGACTGACTGATACCTGCATCCAACTGTTCATTTTATTTTAAACGAAATAGATATATCGAATGAATTCACAATGGATATATTTACATTAACATTGACTGATAAAAATCCATTTTTGAATATCAGCAAGGGGATAACCCTAATCTTTACTAATAATAATACAAAGAATGGTACAAAATTGTATTTTTGACTTTAAGCCTACTGATTACATGAAAATTGATAAACTGTGCCATTTAGAACAAAGAATGATGAGTTCGAGTCGGATTGTGAATATATCAATATTTGGATACGAATATATACAGGTGACGAGTCTCAAACAAGAGGAAAAACACATCTTTTGTTCAATTGATGTTTATTATCGAATTTCATAAATATACTTGTGACAAAAATTGAAAATATCGAATAAATTTACTCAAGAAGCACATATTACAGAATGATCAGAATACAACCCTTAATAACAATTTTAACGATTTGAGATGTATATTTTCTTCAGAAGGGTTTTTGTGGATACTATAGTAATTTCAATGGTTAAGATCATGAGTCAGTTGAAGCTAAACCACCATGGAAAACCTGAAAGCACTGGACGGCCGTTTCGTCTTATTGTGGAACTCTTCAGCAGTGCACATCCACTGACTCATGATCTTAACTATTGAAATTACTATAATATCCACAAAATTCATCTGATATTAATCAACATATGCTCATTAGTGACTGGCTTCAAGAGGTATATCCTGGAGTTTTAGTGAGAAGTAGTGACCAGTGAGATAGTAACTCACCGAAGACAATGGTGAATGCGTCGCTCAATTTCGTGGATTAGTTGAAGTTAGACATTAACACCGTTGGGTGCCGGCTCAATGGTCTACTGGTTAAGTGCTCGCGCGCGAAACCAGTAGGTCTTGGGTTCGAATCTCGCAGGGGGCGAGGTCGTGGATGCTCACTGCTGAGGAGTCCCACAATAAGACGAAAAAGCTGTCCAGTCCTTCCAGGTTTTTAATGGTAGTCTAACATCAATCGATTCATGATCACAAACAAAAACTTAATAATCTCCACAAACCTATACTGATAAATACAATTTAAAGCAAACTGATATCATTCATGTTGTATTATTTGTTTGAATCTTCCCATTGATGTTTAGGACTGTAATTGATTAGTCTCTTATTGGCATATGAGCATCCTGTATGGATTGCCTCGATACTTTCTTAATTCACAAGCATTATAAGCAAAGATGAAAGGTGGCTAACAGTCGAATCTAGAACACGCGTTTCGTCCTATTTGGAACTTGTCAGCTAGATTTACCTGCATCCCAGAGTCGATGTATACTCCAGCGGCCTATGCACCATTAGGAGTAACAGTGTAGCGAACAGAACACGGGTTGGGACAATCGAATTACTTTTAGCATAAAGTTACCGAGTTACTTGGTAAAATAGAAAAACCATACTATAATACTTAATTTGCAAAATGTTCAATAATTGTGCCGAACTTCGTTGTTCTTGCATTTCCATACTAATTGCTTTCTATTCCCGCTCTTCCTTTCTTGATCTTCCCCATCTTCCGCCGCCAGACATTACATTCCTGACTCGCGTCATATACTACTATATTTATATTACTAAGTAACTAAGTAAGTAGGTAAGCACTGCTTAAAATATACCAAATCATTTAATATTCAACTTACATTACATTCATTAACAAGATATTTTTGTAAATGCATTGTACAGTTGTCTAACAAATTAGACTTAGTAAATAATTCAATACCAATTGGGCTTCCAAGTGAATAAATTAAACAATTTTGTAAATCTGTTAATATTTTCTCTTGAATTGGATACGATAAATTAGAGCTATAAATCATTTGAGGTAATATGATTAGAACAATGAAAATGAAATAAGATCTAATTATAGTAAGATGATTGTTGAGTCGGCTTTCCGAGAACTGAAACGGAGCCTCCAGAGGACTTAAAGGAGCCGAAGTGTCCTAGACAATCAGAGCATGATGGAGCTTCCTAGAATATCAACGTGGCGTACTACTTTTGGTCAGTAGCATAATATGTCTTTTAGCGGATTGACCAAAATATGATGTTGATTTAACAAATGTTAACATCTATAAATACCCGTGTTGGCTAGGACACTTCGGCTCCTTTAGGTCCTGTGGAGGCTCCGTTTCACTTCTCGGAAAGCCGACTCAACAGTGATGAATAGAAAAATGAAAATGACAATAACATAAATAATAAATCTGTTATAATTAAACAACGACTAAATGATTGATAACTTCAATAAGATTCTAATTAATGAAAGACTTTTAAGCAATTCTACATTGACTTTAAGAGTATTACCTTCATACAGGAGCTACATGAGAACTTTAAATAAGTAGAAGGATCAGGATTTAAAGCAGAACATTAGGGTTAAAAGTTAAATTTAAAATTTTTATCAACTATAATGTTAAAATACTATTTAATCATATGCTTGAATGAATTTCGCTCCAAAATTCAATACATGCCATTTTAAATCTCACTGGTTCGTCCATTTTTAGTTTTATTCTTTATCTATTATTGACAGTCTCTCTTATTATCAGAAGGGGTTTGTAGAGATTTTAGAAATTTCACAGATTGAAATCATGAGTCAAGTGAAGTTAGACTACCATGGAAAACCTGGAAGAACTGGACGGCCGTTTCGTCCTAGTATGGGACGCCACAGCAATGCGCATCCACGATCCCGCACCCTACGAGATTCCAACCCAGGACCTATCCGTCTCGCGTCAGGCGCTTAACCAACTAGATCACTGATCCAGAATCCAATGGTGTTAATGTCTAACTTCAACCAATCCACAAAGTTGCGCCACCGTATACCATTGTCTTCAGTGAGCTGATATCTCACAAAAGACCTGGTTAAACTCCACTGGTGCGGGATCGTAGATACGCACTGCTGAGGAGTCCCATACTAGTATGAAACGACCGTTCAGTTCTTCCAGGTTTTTCATGGTGGTTTAGCTTCAATGGACTCATGATTTCAATCTGTGAAGTCTCTCTTATTCTTAGCCGTTTTAGCTTAATCCTGTATAATTGTTGTTTTTTTCTTTTATAATGTGATGCGATCTGATCTGCTTGTACATAAACTACGAATATCTAAAATAAATGATCTTCAACTGGTGATCCTTAATCATGTGTTCATTCACTTTGTTCAGAGTTAGTTAGTACTGAGACAACTGTCATGTGTTGAATATTAGTCTTTTCATTTTTATTTCGTATTGGTCGCTTAAGATCATCTATTCCTATTGGTCAGTGCTAGGATATAATAAAATTCAACTAGAATTTACTGTTATTATCAATAATTTAGCTTCATGTTGTAAACATTTTCTAGAACGTTTGACAGTAAGTTTAGTGGTAAACTGATAATGGTTGAAAATTTTTTTTGGAAATTCCGAAAACATTGAACAACTGTTTGATTCATTTTTAGAGGAACCTAGTGCTCATTTCAAGTGTAGACCGAATTAGGAATGAGTTAATAAGTATTCGGTGATATTATATGATGTTTGCTTCAAAACCTGCCGTCCTTATATTTGACCTTATATGATGTTATAAGTGAACACTAAAAGAAGAATGAACAGTTGTTCACTATTCCTTTTTTTTTCAATCATTCTCGAGGCACGATTAATAGTAAACACTTCAGCTGAAAAGTTAGTTTCTATCAATTAGTAACAATGCAAAAGATAAAAAGGTGAATTCAAAATATTGGTAATACTAATCACAGTTGAAAGTTAACTATTTAGGAATCTGCTTCAAAAGGAACTGTTAATATTGAAAAAATAGGACCTAACCAATGATATTAATTTATAATTTTATTGAAAGCTAAAGAATGGATGGATTTGCATAGATGCGATCAATTTTATGTAATTTCGTTCAATATTTAAGTTTACAGATTACGACTAGTGTCTAATGTCATGCTTATCTAATCTTCTAGCGTTGATCGGATTGGATCTCAGTTGCTGTCAGAATAGCTTAGTAATTGAATGATTCAAGAGCATCATTTCTTTCAAGATTGTGGGTTAGACTAGTTGGAAGATCTCAACTAGAGCGAATGTTCAGGTTCAGAGTTTCATGCTAACAACCATCAAATACATAACAATGTTTTTGAAAAGACTTAGAACAACATTTGAAATTCAATGAATTAACGCCAGCCGTTTATTTGGCTTCACTTAGCTTTCCTTCAAGTTAACCTCCTACTAGCCAACATCAATAGATTATATTTAAATTCTAAGAATCATCGTATAAATACACGTACGAGTTAATGATTTAATTTCTATGTGATTTAAATATATGAAAGATATTTATCCATTTAACAAAAAGACAAACGTACTTTATTTCAGACATCAGTTTACTTTCCTAAATATCAAGGAAAAAATGAAGATAACAAGAAATAAAGACAAACGAAGTTTACCAAATAATGATAATGAATGTGATAATTTAATGCAGATAATCATAAACTCATTCTTTATATTGTATTAAAACGCACTATTCACCACATAACATGTTGATGATTACATCCCGAAAATAGTTTCATTAACTTAATCATTATATTTATTAAAATCTGCCCAGTTTGTACACTGTATCCAAGCCGTTAAAATACTAGAAGTTACAGTGCATTCTTTCTAGATTCACTGATTTAGTGTTCATTTTTGTGTTTTTCAAAATTATGCTACTTATTTTTTTTAAGTAGCTCAATTTGTATGTAACCATTTACAACAAGAAGGATGATGAATGTTGATTAACATCTCATTTTATCAATATATCTTATGATTCGGTCTGTTGATTCTATTCATTTGCCTACAGCTTGTCCATTTTCTCTTCTCACACGCTTTTTCCTGATAAAGAAAATATGTTCTATCAAACACTGTATTTCAATTCAACAAAGGAAAACACAAGGAGCTGCTCTTGCTTGGGATGAGGACATCCTGCCTACAGTACAAACAATATAAGTTGTTAAATAACAAAAGAGATTTTAAACCTGACGTTTCGTCATACATCAACAAGACGATTGTAAAGAAACCATTCTTATTCACCTATTTCAGACGATTTCAACAAATATGATTATATATACAGCTATATATCCGTGTGTGGTAGAGACAGGTATATACCTCCGTACAATGGAAGATGGTCTCCTAATTTCGTGGATTGGTTGAGGTTAGATATAAACACTATTGGATACCGGCTCAGTGGTATGGAGGACAAGCGTTTGCGCGTGAGAATGAATGTCCTGGATTCAAATCCTGTGAGCTGTGATCGTTGATGCCCACTGCTGAGGGGTCTCACAATAGGACGAAACGGTCTTTCAGAACTTCCAGGTTTTCAATGGTGGTCTAACATCAATCGGTTCATGATCACAATTTTAAAAAATCCTTGAAAACACATGTTTGCTTTACTCTTGCCTTTTGATTGCATTAAATGAGTTATTATCCCATCAGGTCATCAATTAAAAAATGTAAAATTGAAACTATCTAGAAAATATAACTTTAGAAGTGAATGTTAATCAGAAAAATATTTTGTCTAAAAAAAGCGATTATTTTTTGCGTAGTATGCAAACTACTTAATAGTTTAAAAGTAGCTTAAGTATAGTGAATTAAATGGTTGAAGGCAATAAAAATAGAAGGCTTTCAATAAACTTACCGTAATCTGATACCATATTTTAATCAGTACAGAATTGAAATCATGTATATCTTCAAAATGTAAACTTGTTCCACGTCTGGTTACATGCTGACCACAATGAACAACTTTGATTAATATATTCAACAGAAGAACATAATACTTGTCACTTGATGAAGACAAATTTTTCATTTCTACTGATTGACATAAAAGTTTCATTGTGAAATCTAGCAAATTATTGATCAAATTTAGTGTTTTACTAGATACAGCAAAATAAAAATTAGAAAAAGGACTAACAATTGATATATAAGTATAGCTTATCAAAACATATCGTGCTTACTGTGAAGTGATATAACTCAAAATCAAACGCAATGCCCCAGATTCATTCAACTCTTTGTATTCATTCGGATTTTCAGTTTCGAAACTATCTTAAACTCTATCTTCTGTCGATTCTTTCTCTCGTTTTGAATTATTCTCCTTGTACTTAATCTTTTCTAGTACCATTATTATTGTTGCTACTTCTATTGTTGTGAACGAGAACACAAATGGGAACAATCGATTATAGTTCAATACAAAATTACAGAGTTCCTTCATCAAATATGAAAATTATACGTTCAATGCTTCATTTGCAAATCTTTAATCAATTGTTTCATACTTTACTATTCCTTCATGACCATAATAAATACTTTCTATTCCCATTCTCTTAGATATGATCTTCCCAATCTTTTGCTGCCATGTAGATCACTTCTGACTGGTGTTATATACCGCTTATGTAGACATAAATAGAATACACAACACTATCATTATGAAAAATAGTGTAACGAAAAAAGTGAGCGGGTTTTTCAAATCATATCATCAAGACGTTTCTGATTCCCTAGACTATAATGAATGATCAAATTCTCAACAACGACAACGACAACAACAACAAAAACACTGAATTCCTGAATAATACGTACCTTATTAAATTTTGTAAAATTATTTGACCAGTTTTATGAGATAAGATGTTTTGTAAAACTCCCACGAATGTTTCAAATTTATACAAGTTAACTAATTCTATTTTCATTGTATCCTATGAAGGGGAAAAAATCATGTAGAATATTAGAAATTTAATTTGAACAATCATCATAGCCGCTTGTATATACTTTTGTAATCTGAAACGAATGAATTTCAACTTGTGTACTTAATGTATGTTGATTTTGTGAATAGAGAACATACCAGGCTGGTTTCACTTAAATGAGCTAGAAGTAGACAGTATGACTTATAAAAACACTGAGGGATAACTATCTGTCCATCTAAGAATGCTTATACATATGTGCATAAGATGTAACAAAAATGACTGAGGGAAGAGATGATTATCAACCTTCACAATGAGACGAGCATGCTTATGTGTATGCTATGGAATGCATAAAAGATAATCTTTGTTAATGGTGTGACTGTAACATATACTAGTTACATATGGATACGACATCTGAGCACTACACTCAGAGAATTCAACGATTTCTCGACGGAAAAAATACACATATATGCCTAGAAATATGACAGTGTTCCTACCGGAGAAGCCATTTGGTTTCTCCAATAAGGTTTTGATCAACATTATGGTTTGTACACCCCAAAGTGTAATAAAATGTAACTAAAGTAATGAAAACGACTAACCTGTAATATTTAGACTGTGTTTATCCAACTTGAAACAGGTAAGAAACATAACGATATAGCCTACAGTAATTGATCATGCTACATAATTCTTGTATTATCCGTGGACTATTTTATGGTTTTCTTTCTAAACAAAATTCGATAAAATCACTACCGCTAAATTTTTAAACCATTACGTTGTTGATATAGTCGATTGGATTTTTGTCAGTCTTAGTTGACACTTGTGCATCCTGTGTGGATTGCCACAATATAGCCATTTTGTTTCACGTTTATAGAAAAGACAGACTGCCGCTAACCCTCATTAATAAAAGTATAAACAAGAAACCTAATGAATGAATTAGTGGCTATCTGAATTCAGTATCACATTAGATGACACGGTGTTTGAAGAGAAAGGTACTGGGTCAGAATTTCAATGTAAACATCAACACTAGGATCCAAGGATGTTCACGTAGCCAGTTCCAAAAAGGATGAAACCTACGTCCTTGACTTTATTACCAACCTCATTCTATTTGCTCTCTATTTTTAACAAGAAGATCAAATGATTGATTTGCAGAATTTCAACAATAGTACATCGCTTCAAGCCAATTTATGATTTATAGAACTGTTGATCGTGGATACCTCCAGATAGCATACAATCCTTTGATTTATGCAACTGTTACTCTATCAAGTAACATTTTCACTAGTTAACAAGTGACGAATAGGATTTCATATGCTTTACCCATCAAGGCAACAAGTTCCAATATGAAGTAACTTTAAAAGAGCCTATTATCAAATAGGAAGTATAATTACTATTACAAAAATGCAAATCAATCAACTGACCACACCTTGGTGAGCTTTACCAGAATAACTGGGAAGCTACATTTTATTGATCTGTCTAAATTCATTATTTTCTCTGTGCTGAATAGTTTAATATCATAATGGAAATCTGAAATAATAAGTTTACTCTATAAAAATAAGTTGATTAGCACTAAAGCATTAGGTGGTTATGTTGATGGTCACAACTCAACTGTGGATGTTTCAGCTTCATAGAAGTTTCTTCATATGAAAACCACGCATTAAATATATCATTCGCATATCTTCCTCGAGCTGTCCATTACATAACTCATTATCCTTTTCATATTGTTGTTATTCGGATTGCTCTATGGTTTTCTTTCTTTTCTCTTTATTTCGATCTTCTGCTGGTAAGAATTCCTGTTACATAATATTTATAGATGTCCGCATAAGTTATGCACAACATATCACAACCGTCATTAAACGGTACAGATATTAATAAACAGTTGTCTATGCAAGATATTCAATATCCGTTGGCCGGATACCATCAACACTAACCTACTATGGCAGAAAACAAAGCAGCATCAAAGTGAAGAGAAAATTAAGAAAAGACGCAAGAGGTGGGTAAGATGCACATTGTGGAAACCATCAAATTTTATCACAAAGTAATCCTCGATTTGAGTTTCTCAAGGCAAAAGGAAAAAAGAAAGACCAAATAGCAAATTAACCCAGGAATCGAAGGCAGCCATCAAAAGAATAAAAAGCATTTGGTAACAACTGGAAAGTAGAGACCAGGACAGAATAGGTTGAAGATTGCTAGTCAGTGGCCTATGCTTTACGAGGGTTAACACACGTAAATAAAGTAAATAAGTTCAGTTAGTTAAGTTGATTGTTTCATTTAATAGTTGAGCCTATGCTGTAGACATTAGGCAATCGTTATTATTAGAACTAATATTACATATCTTTGTATTGTAATATTCGCTATTATGTTATCATGTTTATACATCGTTCATATTTTCTCATATAATGAAGTCTCTACAAACATACCCATTAACGACTTTTTACCTCAGTACTTCAGCTTTACTTTGTTTGGTTCATTTCCAACGTAAAGTAACACAACTCGTCAATCTATGTATAGTATTGAATTATAATTAACAATTTTAATCACGTAGCGAAGTTGTTGGAACAAGATAAATAAGTGGGAGTAACAAAGTTTAGTAATTACATTTTAGGATATCATCAGTTATATTGTAATGAACAAGAACACAAGTGGGGGCAGTCGAATGTATTTGAACGTACAAATTATAGAATCTATTAGCAAAATCTGAGAATCGTACAGTACTTAATTTGCAAAATATCAATCAGTTGTCTCGAACTAGACTGTTCCTTTTGCAAATATCAGTCAATCGTATCAGATTTCATTGTTCCTGCATTTTCATACCATTTGCTTTCCGTTTCCGTTCTTTCCTTCTCAATCTTCTACTGATTATCGTTATACACTACTTATGTGGATATAAGTAGCTCACACTACAATACTTTTCATTGTATATTTATTAAATAATCAATTGATGAGATTTTCGATATTTCTTAATTGTAAAGTTCCATTTGACTTGGTAACTATTATTTATTCTCTGTTCTCAAATTAATGTAAATTAATTATAAAAATGTAATTCAGATTTTGTACCGCGAATACACTTGATAGGTTTATGTGATTGTTTAATCATAGTGTAGTGAACAAGAACACAGGTAAGGAAGACCAATTAATTATTGAATACAAAATTACAGAATATCTTTGTACAATATGAGAATCATATATTGAATACTTTATTTGTAAATCTTCCATCAACTGTCCTTTACAATCGGTATGATTCTTCCAATTCGCAGCTGTTTTCTATTACCCATTCTGTTTTCTTCAATTTGTACTTCTTAGCCTTCTGTTGCCATACATTCCACTTGTAATTCGTATTAGATATTACTTATGTCAAAAGACACAAGTAACATACACCACAGTGATACATTATGGTCTTATTAATCCTATATAATAATCGCGTGAGTTGTTGAGTCGAAGATACAGAAGTTACAACGATTGATCTAAATGGGGTTAAGAGACGAGGATTTCTGCATGTGCCACCAGCCATTAAAGTAATTTAGTCGTGTAATCAATATTATTGACTAATCATAGTAAACTAAGATCATAACAGAAATATATATATATAAGTTATATTTAACTATTAATCATTTAATGTAAAAATGATTACCTTATTATGACAAAATTCTAATAGATACTTTATCAATAGTGATATAAATGATAAAGAATCTTCTTTCGAATTGAGTAAATTGATGTAATCATCTTCTTCCACAATTGTAGAATATAATGAAGACTGTAGATATAATGGTTGTTGAAGTTGGTTGATATTGAGACTAGACAAATTGCTTTTATTTGACAAATTATCAATTGTAAAACAATTTTTCGAAACTGTTTCATATAAAGTTAATTTAGTTAAACAATTTTTGATTACCATAAAGGGATGATAAGCTGAAAGGAAGTTACGAAGATAATCACAAATCAATTCAATCCAAGTAATAAAACAAGAAATAATTCATGAGTAGATCTAAGCTACATCATCACTGAAAAGCCGTTTCATCCTAGTATGGAATTCCTCAACAGTGAGCATTCACGATCCCGCACACAGGACTCGAACCCACAAACTTCGGTCTCATGAATTCAACTTTTAAACACACTTCAATCTCTACAAACCCCTATTCTGCAGAAATATTTAAACAATAATAAATCATTCACTATAATTTATTGCGGTATTCCGATTGTTTTGTTTATCCACTACTCTCTTTGATAAGATGCCATTACAATATATGATCTGAATAGATTTATACCGTTTGTGTATTCTAATTTAATAAATGATTCTTAATATGAGGTCAACCTCTGAAACACAACAACAGTTTATGTTTTTCTATGACAAACACTGACATTTCACACCTGTCAATATTAATAGAGTTGAGTGCTGTCTTAGGGTTAAGGAATACCATAATTGTCGAGAGTCGGCTAATAAATATTCCTTTGACCTAGTCTGATGAAGAATAAATAGTCAACCGGCACTTTATCCGGGATGGCGGGTATGGAGGATCCACCTAGGAGAGTTGGAAAACCCTCATTCCAAACCAATGGTGCACATTGAGTTCAGGATCCTAAGGAAAAAAATGGTGTACGAATCTATCGTACATCTAACATTTCTCCACTGCCTTGTGGATCAGACTTTTAGGTCGAAGGCTCCAGGTATAACCCTCTGAGAAAACCCCCTACTTCGGCCTAAGCACCCGGGCAGTATCATAGCCCACACACAAATCAAGTGACCTGTGTGGCGCACGGGTATTTCGTATCCCCTGGTACCAACATTTATGTGTTCAAATAACTAAATAAATAATCCAAACAATATATTCATGTCCAGGTCTGAAGCAAGCTTAGTTTCCATTAGTTTGCTGGCTATGAACCCTAGTTAAATGTTCAAAGATTAATGAAGCTAATACGGTGACTCTAGCTCTTTTCTATGAACTGAGATGATTAAATTTGGCAAGAAACTGTTTCAACAACTACATGATATTATTCCAGGAATTCACATGATGCAAATGCAAACATTCTGTAGTGCTTTCTAATCTAATAATGATTAGTTGAAGAAAAACTATATTATGGCGACGAATCTGAGGGACTTATCAGTCGACCAGATAGCAATATGTCTACGAAGTGACTTCTAATAAAAGGTAATAAAATTATGATGAACAAATAATTCCAACATGATACATTAAGCAATAAAGGTTAGGACTAGAGATTAGGATTTCGGCTAGAGTCGTAAGTTACAAATCAGCATAAGGAGTATTAAAATAAGAAGTTAGCTTTAAGAGTGGTAGGGTTAAATTCATTTTAGTGTTGGTTGGTTGAATCTTTCCATTGATGCTTAGGACCGCAATTGATCAGTCTCTTATTGGCGCATGTGCGTCCTGTGCGGATAACCTTAATATTGCTTTAAGTCACATCCAGGTACGTTCAAATAACGAGCCACATAACAGGACGAAACGTGTGTCCTGGATTTCACTGCTGACCACTATCCATCTCTGCTTATAATGTTAGGTTTAAATATTGGAGCGTCAATGTTAGGTTTCAGGGCTAAGTGGTAAGGTTATGATTTAAAGAATTCTTTTCAATTACAAAAACACTCTTGGCCGTGTTGTTAATTGAATCATTCACAGTCAGATAAAATCTGTATAAGAAGCATGTATTTATGGTCATTTGACTTTGGTACCATGTAATTTTTGATATTTTTTAACAACTTAAAAAATCAATTCTGGGCATGTTTCACTACGTTCTTTAGTGAGATGCATGCTATTCTTCATTGAGTTTTGAATATTGCGCAAAATATTATGAGCTCTATCTACAACCTGAATGGTTGCCTGAAGGTCATCGCTATAATATGGCTTCTCAATTAGTTACATACATAAATTGTGTATTATTTTACAAATTTATCAACTACTTTACAATTGCTTCCAGGTTTTCCATGGTGGTCTAGCTTTAATCGATTCATGAATTCAACTACTGAATTACTAAAATCTCCACAAATTCCGCTTCTGATAATAATCATCATGTACTCACTAGTGACTGGCTTCAAAAGGTATTTCTTGGAGTCCTGATGAGAAGCCGCGACCAGTAGAGTTCAACCAGGTCTGTTGTGATAGTCACTGACTGAAGACAATGGTCGACGGTGGCGTAATTTCGTCGATAGGTTGAAATTAAACATTGACATCACTAGATATCGGCTCAGTGGTCTAGAGGTTAAGTGCTGGCGCACGAGACCGATAGTTCCTGTGTTCGAGTCCAGCGCATAGAACCGTGGATGCGCACTGTTGAAGAGTCCCACACTAAGACGAAACGAACGTCTAATGCTTCCTGGTTTTCCATGGTGGTCTAGCTTTAATTGACTCATGAATTCAACTATTAAATTACATATTAAGTAAAATGATAATAATTCACGACATTTTATCCATAAAAAAGGGGATTAACTCCTAAAACTAATGTACCAAGAATAATAAGCTTACTTTGGTGGATTTCTTCTACGGTAAATATGGTTCTATGCAAAAATTGTAACATTGTACATAGAAATATATTGACCGTGATTGGTTGATTTACTATAAAAAATAAAAGGACCCAAATTGTATGATGACAAAATAAATATTGCAATAGCACAATTATGTATGCAAATCAATATATTATCTGTTGATTAGTTAGTGTATTGTTTAAACACAGTCCAAAAGGAATCTGTTTTAGGTACATTAGGCATTGTCTAGTTATTATTCATTTGTTTTGTGTATTTAGCTTAAAATTGTAAGACTGTGAAAAACATTTTTTCTTGATCCTACCATCTAGGATTCTTACTGAATTAATGAATATTTCATTGTTTATAATCAATAATTAAATGTTCTAATCATTTTTTACACAACTGCTATTAACTTTCTAGTACCTGTAAGTAGTATAAGTATCTTGAGTAGTATGAATAGCACTAACATCATGTATAATATCAGTTGCATAAATGGTATAAGTAGTATATGTACTATCAGTAGTACAAATACTACAAATAGAATAAATTGCATTGATTTTACAAGGAGCTTCCTATTCATGTCAAAATAATTTGATAGTTGTATAGCAACTTACATGCAATTGAGTTTGTTCTCATTTAACTTGGTTAACCCCTTTTATTAACTTATCCGTACTATGTTCAAGCATACATGTTTCATACAAGCACAATAATAATAAAGGTACAAAATAGCCATCAAGTGCTTTCAGGTTCTCCATGACAACCTAGCTTGAATTAATTCATGAATTCAACTATTTAGTTATTAATTAAATTAAAACATGAGAAAAAGTAATGTATTGAAGATGATTTATATCATACAAATCCTTACCATTTATTAATGTCATTGTTTTTGATTGTTTTAATTGAATTGGGAATAAATTTCTTCCATGGGAAAAGCATAGAACACGACATATGATTTGAATAGCATGAAGGAATGATATATAGATTAATTCTTTATATGAATAATAGTATTTATTATATGGATTATTTGTACATGCTTCATATTTCACTAAAAGAGAATTATCAATAAATACCTCTTTTCCCATTTTAATTTAACAATAATAATCATTACCAATATATAAGAGTAAGGGGAAAATGTACAAGCATTACTAATCCAATACATTAGTGAGTAGTATTGTTGTGAAACAAGAAAACGAATGTGGGGCGAAGGCAATCTCTTAGTAAAATCCGATAACCATACAGTAAAATAGTTAATTTGCAAAAATATCAATCAATTATTTCAAACTTGACTGTTCCTTTTGTAAATCTCAGTACATCGTCTCAGATTTTATGATTCATGCATTTTTATACCAATTGATCTCCTTTCACATTGTTTCCTTTTGAATCTTCTACTGAAATACATTCCTAAAGACTACTCGGTTGGGGTAAGCGTGACTATCGTAACCAATGGTTGGAGACTCTAGGTGAAATTTCTCAGAATCGATCACAATGGTGTAGGTGTACACACTCTTTACCTTCCCTTAAACTGTGAGATTAAAATTGGTTTATACCTTTACTTCTACTCACTAATTCTCTCTTCCTTATACACAATCTTTCGTTTATGTATCACTACCATTGCAGTAACTGTTTCTATGAATTCGATGTTCATTTTGTTGCACCAATGAGGTGTAGTAACTTGGATCGATGCATATATGTGCCTGGTTCTACGCTATAGCTGACTGACTGGCTGATTGACACCGTCACAATGAAGGTAATACTATATTTCTCTAATAAACACTTACTAAATCCACTGAAGAAGTATGGTAACATCCTGTCAACTATATGAACTGTTATATTAAATGTTAATCACATCAAACAAACACATCATTAGTTGAATTATTAATAAAGTAACGGAAAAATTCTTAAAGTTACTTCACTTACATGAAAATACATTGTTACCATTATTTTTATTCATGTAAATTAGGCATATTAGGACACTAAATTCAAACTGAAAGAGAGTATACAGAAAATATGGTAAATATTATAATAGAAATCTTAGTATTAATGGTTAAAAATCATTTCAACGGATGAATCGTAAGCATTATGAGAAACAAGAAGGAATATCAATTAGGTAACAATTAAGAACATCTTTACCATTACTTTTAGAGAAGTGTGTGTGTATTCTGTTACTATTTCCAATTGCTCATATCGTGAGAGGATATTTTTGCTTGATGGACCTAAGAAGGATACTAAATTGATAATGTAAGTGAAGATGGATGGCGGATAGCACTTGAATTCAGGATGAGCATTGTATCCTATTTAGGAATCATCAGTACTGAGTTCGAGTCCCAGAGTGAACATCAACTGTGGAATGCCGGTATATCCAACTGATCAGTCCAAAACAGAACGAAACGTACATCCTAGATTTCACTGTTAACCACAACCCATCTTTATTTATAATGCTTGTGACATGAGGTAGTATCAAAGCAATGCTCACAGGATGTAAATATACTAATAAGAGACTGATCAATTACAATCCTAAACATTATTGAGAAAATTCAAACAAGCAAAATGAATTTGAATTGATAATGATCTAGACAATCGTATTACACAAGATACAACTATTTGACCCCGATCATTCACGGTCCTTATTTTCAATAATATTTAATGAGTTAAAATTATACTTTAAAGATCTTACACATTCAGGAATACAAATCTCTAGGATAAACTGAAGTGTCCTACTCTTTAAGGTAGGTTTTGTGGATAATATAGTAATTTCAATGGTTAAGATCATGAGAAAGTTGAAGCTAGACCACCATGGAAAGCCTGGAAGCACTGGACGGCCGTTTTGTCCTATTGTGGGACTGACTCATGATCTTAACCATTAAAATTAAACAATTCTTCAAAATTCATCATTAAACTTACTAATTCATAGTGATTTTTTAATTGAACAATCAAAGCATTGCAACAATATGTTCCATGCTAATAAAAGAAAGAATAGACAGAATAATAGTGACAGAATATACCATTAAAATGAAATGCTTTTTTCAAAGTAGGGATTGAATTTATTACCTTGATGAATTATGATTACATAGTAGTATGAAAACAAAAAACGGTGAAATATTGAAGAATATGACAAGTTGAATGGTTTTGTATAGACAAATGTAAAGGTTACAATTAGATAAATTTCATTTACGATATTAATTATATGTGTAACAATCAAACATTTCTATGTTCATTTCTATGTTCAACTCAGTTTAACTGGAAATATAGTAACAGTGAAAATTGGTACTTTATCATAATTTTATGGATCCACTACTGATTAACTGAAAAAAATTTATTTGATTTCTCTGAATTGAATGCTTTTCTTATTCTATTTGACCATATATGTCTTGGAAATATTGCTCACATTTGCTGGGATCACCGGGTAAGTAATAGTGAGGTCAGATGCAAGGTATTAAGAAATGATGGCAAATCAGTTGATGAGGTTGTGAATGTTCATCAACTGAAATGGTTGGGCCACTTGTTACGCATACCTGAACACCGATTACCACGACGTGCAATGCTAACCGGTGTTGGAGATGGTTGGAAGTTAGGGGCAGCCAAACCAAAATGTGGCATCAATGCTTGAAGTCACTAACTTTTAGTCTGAGGTCATGCTGATAGATGAAGACTACTCAGTTGGGGTCCGCACGACAATCGTAACCAATGCTTTGAGACTAGGTGACATAGCTCAGAATCGATCACAATGGTGTAGGTGTATACACTGTCTGTCTTCCTCTAAACTAAGAGATTAAAATCGCTTCATATCTTTCTTTCTACGAACTAGTTCTTTCTTCCTGTACTATATCCTTATATGCAATCTTTCTTTTATATATTACCACCATTGAATTAACTACTTCCATGAATTTGGTGTTCATCTTGTTGTGCTAATTAGGTGTAATATCTTGGATCGATGCATATGTGTTCCTGGACCTACGTTGCAGCTAACTGACTGTTTGACTTATTCAATATACCAAAGAACAGTGATGTTTCTGATAAATGAAAATCTTAATGAGTAACAGCATTAAGACGAACAGGTATATGATTAGGGAAATATTGATTCATGAGTCAATTTAAGCTAGACCACGATTGAAAAACTGGAAGCACTGGACAGCCGATTTGTCCTAGTATGGAACTCCTCAGTAGTGCGCATTCGCGACCTCGCATGTGGGACTCGATCTCAGGACCTTCGGTCTCGTGTGCGAACGCTTCAACTCTAGCCCATTGAATCCAGTGCTTCCAAATTTTCAATGGTGGTCTAGCTTACGTCGACTCATGAATTTAACTATTAAAATAACTACAATCTCCACAAACCTCCCATTTGATAAAAATATATTTTCATCAAGGAATTTGTATTGAATTGAGTTGTACAATATTCAGTTATCAAGTGACTGAACGTGATTAAGATCAAATATTATTGATCGATAATTACTTCTCTCTTAACTTCAACGATCTTACCGATAATAAATTTTGTCATACAACTAAAGGATATCGATAGTGAAACACTTGAGTAAGCTATTAGTGTGTACTTGAGATAATTGGTTAAAATTAAAATTTTCCTATAATAATGTAATTTATATTCCCTAAGGACATCTTGGGATTTTCATCAAGGTTATTTTTCTGTTAGTTATTGAAGGTTAAATGTGTATAGTCAAGTTTAATAACACCATTTCATTATATCCGTAATTTATAACAGTTACTCAAATATCATTTTTTTTTAATCGTAAAACAGCAAAGTAATTTAACACTCGAAATCATGGATAATAAACCCTCAATCAATGTGCAAATCCGAAACCACATAACAATTATCAAATATCATCAACATGTTGTTTCGGATGTTAGATCCTCGGAAATCCCTTTTGATACTTCGCATTTTTGTAATTTTATTATGGAAATCTGAATTGCTCATTTTCGCAGCGAAAGCGTCCATTTTTACCCTCATCTTGTGTTCCTCAACTAAAAGGACTTTAAATGTCATTGGTTCATCTTCTCTTTTAGTACGCTATTTCGTAACGTTTTTCAAGGACACTTTTCGTATTGTATTTATACTCATGAGTTGAATGCTTGTTCGTTCGGTCTTTCAGGCTACTTGTGAAATTATATATTTTTCCGGCTGAATCTGATCTTCTTCCTTTAGTTAGCAAGGTTAGGGAATAGTGGAATAGTCTAACTTGTCCTGTTGTTGTGTTGCTGACTTTCGTTCCGTTCGCCAGTCTTAGGTGATATCTTAATCCCTCGAACATAGCATATATAACCCTTTTTTAATAATTTTTCATCAAATTTATTGACGACGATTTTGAAGCCATCAAGAAATCATTTATAATACATTTTATGGCTGTATGAATGATGCATGAAACAATCTATTTGCACTGCGGTAAATAAAGTTATCTCAATGTTAAAATCGGGATATTAGTCATGAGTCAAGAATATCTATAAATTCTTACAAAAACCTCTACATTCATTTAAAGTTAATTATTTTTATCAGAAGGAATTTTGTGGAGATTGTAGTAATTTCAACAGTTGAGATCATGAGTCTATTGAAGGTAGACCACCATGGAAAACCCGGAAGCACTGGACGGCCACTTCGTCCTATTGTGGGACTCCTCAGTATTGCGCATCCACGACCCGCCTCGCGGAATTCACCAGTTCACCAGTACTATTCGTTTGCTGGATAAAAATGTTGATTAAAACGCGGTTATTTGTAATACAGTTTAAGACTTTTGCTATTTCTTATTTTCTATGTTTAACAATCTTTAGATCGTGTTTGTCACAGACTGATGTTAACTTTGAAACTATTAACAACCACGAAACATTGTACAGCTAATTTGTTTTAGTATAGGACCCCTACTCATAATCCCTCCAAGGATCAAAACCACGATCATTAGTTATCACTATACGAGTTTAACCAACAGAACCGTTGGATCAACATGATGTTGCACAATTTCAACTTCAATCAATCCGTGATATAGGGCAAAGATCATTCAATAACACTATAATGGTAATTATGAAACTTACGGAAGATTGTAAAAACCATTTAGCTTCACAATCAACAAGACTAAATAAATGAAACGGAATTAAACGCAGATCATGACAATTTTGTTCTTGATTAAATTGTTCACAACCAATAGATAAAATATTCAAACATTTTCCAACGATTTCGTTAACGAATCTAAAATTAAGTTTTCAGAAAACAGTTTTCATAATGTCAAGATGTACAATATATTACAAAGAAATATCATTTGAAGAGAAAGCACTCGAAGTGAAATTTCAGTAAACAATCAATTCATACTGATTCCGTACTTATTAGCAGTAAGCACAAATCATTATCTCACACAGATAATGAATGTCTTGTCGTGTGTATGGGATGTAATTGAATCAACAACCTTTTCAAACATATCAAAGTTGAACATTCATAATAGGCTAGATGAATCTATACAAAACACATGACTATGTTTATATGCAGTATCAAAGCTAAGCCTTAAGTATCATATCAGTAACAAGGTACACTATTGGATGAAGCCAATTATGCACCTAGTCAAAGTTTAGTCTATATATCTTTGTCTTGGTTATATGAACAGATCTATGCATACTAATGATCTGCAAACACATTATTCGGTTCGCCAACTACAGCATCTTAATATTTCTCAATCTTCTCACCCTCATAACAGGTTCTGCTAGCGGGCAACAAACCTGTTCATATCCAGATAGATTGAACGACCCCTAAATGTAGCAATTCAACAGTCAAAGAAGCGTTAAAGCATTAAAACAAACAGGTCTAATGATGAGAGAAATATTGATTCATTAAGGAATTTGTATTGAATTGAGTTGTACAAGATTCATTTACCAAGTGATTAAACATGAATAACATCAAATATTATTGATCGATAATTATTTCACTCATGATTTCAACGACCTTACCGATAATAACTTTTTTGGTGAGACTATAATTCATGGACGACCTTTGAGCGACGCTGAAGTGGTCTTGAGAATGTCCACTCACTGACTAGGGCTAAATGAGTTCTTTAAACCTGTGTGAAGAATAAGGACTGTGATTTACAGTTGATGGTTAAGGATAGGAATTAGATTTAGGATTTTCATCACGAACTGCTATTAGCTAAATGCCAAGACGCTATTTAGTAAAGTGGACAAAGAATTTCACGCCGAAATCCAAGACCTGTTTTCAATAAATCTGATTGGTTCGTCCATAAATTATAGTCTCGGCAACCTTTTATCATAGGACGACAGGATATCGATAGTGAAACACTTGAGTAGGTTGTTAGTGTACTTTGGACATCCTGTTAAAACTACAATTTTGCTATGATAATGTAACTTATATCGCCTAAGGTCATGCTTGTGGAATCATGTACAAGTCATCAGTTTTTGTATGAAGGATAGTGATACTGCCCTATTCCCTTAACTAAAGTGTGTGTACCAGGATTTGAACCCATGAGACAGTGATCAAAAGACAACAAGTTTGATTGCTAAAAAGCTGACTCTTATATTTAGATAAAAAAGAAATAGAATCATTCCCAAGTATCGTTTAAACACATAATTAGAGATCAAAATTTATAGGAAATCGTTGAGATAGTCTAATTTTAGTTTTAAATCATGAACCGAATTCAGTCAAACAAACGTTGAAATAAAGTTACTCAAGGACTTTGCTTTCTTATAATTTAAATATATGCCATTATTTATATTGTATTCGTCAGAGATTGATCTCAGTTAGAGTTCTGACTGGTATTAAGTAGGACTGGACATTCATTTTGTTCTAGTATGGGACTCCTAAGAAATATACAACCATGAACTCACAAGGTATCAAGCCCATAGTCTTCAGGCCTCGTAACGAATGTGATATCGTTAGATCATATTGCAAATCGACTAAAGATAAAAATTTAAACTAGTTACATAATGGTCAAGTGCCAACTGTGAGATCCGAAAGTTACAGATCCAATCCTCATTGAGATCTTGATTACATGTGATTTAAAAGTCTTATTGTTAGCGGGACATAGACTGGATTAAAGCATGCTCAATGCACGATTGCTTTGGTGCACGCTGATTGGCTAATTCTCATCCAATCAGCACTAATCGATACTTGGAGAATACTCTGGAATCTTCTCATGTAAAAACTATAGGTATACTAAGGTTTTCCCTATTGTGCTTCTTACTTCCATCTAACCTTGTTATTTGGAATATAATCTCTTTCCTGTTCAACCGTGTTCTGATTTGTGGACTTTTCGAGTGAATCGGTGTCCGAGAATACTAAGCAATAGGAATAGCTGGGTCATAACCGTAAGAAAGAGATTATAGCACTTATATTAGAATGAAACCATTGTCAAGCGTTTCATAGTGTTCAAAGATTATCCAGCTCAAGTTAGACTACATTGAAACGTTTTTTTTTAAATGAAAAAAAGATTGACTCAATGTAAAATGTATAATAATAATGTATGCCAGCTTACTGTTCTGAATAACGAATCCAATAAAAAGGGATTGTTTGATGAAATTTATTCATTAAATAACACTAGTAAAACAAACAGAAGAAATATTCATTAAATTAAAAACTTATTACTAGTTACTACAACTATTATGGGATAACAATAAGTTTGATATTTCAACTTTATATGATATGAATCTGCTTTAAAATGTATAAAATGATGAATTATATTCTTTTGAAATTCTAGTTTTTGATTGAGATCATGAACTGATTGATGATAGATCCTCATTGAAAACCTGCAAACACTGGACGGCCATTTCGTTCTATTATGGGACTCCTCAGCAATGTGCATCCACAATCCCGATCACGGGATTCAAACCCATGACCTTCGGTCTCGCACGCGAATGCTTAACCTCTAAACCCGATGGGCCGGCATCCAATGATGTTAATGTCTAACCTAAACCATTCCACGAAATTGCGCGACTATCTCCCACTGTACCGAGGTAGATACCTGTCTCTACCCGACACGGATTAGCTCCACTGGTCACGGCTTCTGTTTTTATCAGATACGGAATGTAATTATTGTGATGTGAGGTATGTGAAATCTGATACTGATACACGTTATGCTATGCGCTAACCCCTCCTCCTAACTGACTACTTAAGGGAGAACATAAGAGTAAGCGAGAAAGTGTAATGAACTACCGAATCAAATACTTAAATACTTATTTATAAATATACCACTTTATCCTAAGGAAATTGACACATTGACCCCAAATGAAATGTACTTATCCTTTAGATCACTTCTGATTGTCATCGATTGACCTTTTCATTAGGCTACTTCTGACTGACTCTCCATATCAGTAATATGTTTGTAATAATATATGATGAATGTTAAATTTGAATGACAATATTTACGCAGTTACCAAACAGATTGCCTTCCTTGGATTCCCTATACATAACAACTGTATCACTCATGAGTAACTTATTTAGATTATATACTTATTTTCATTAGTTAATACATATGGGAAAGATCAGTTTGTGTTACCTTCTACCAAGAGTTAACTTTTGTTTGCATTGTCAAGGTTATCATTTGGAATTTCAGTTTTTTATATAGGCCATTCATTATTTGTTGTAGAAACACTCATTTTATTTATGTTCATATGTAAATATTCCAAGAAGTCAAAACATTCTTCTAACTTTAAGCCACCTCGAATGAGTTATTCTAATGTATCTAAATCGTAAACTACCTTAAAAAAAAAGAGCTGTTCAAGTTTTATGCCCCCAAATGCCCTGGTATGGTGGAGGGTGGGGAGAGTTAGCTCTTCTTCTCGAAATGCTCTCACATGGCCATGTGTATACAGCCAATATCAGGGAAGTCCTACTCAATGCCTTCTCGCAGCAGAGGTGTTGTTTACAAAACAATGTCCGGTGCTTTAACCCGGTTGGTGGGTACATAAGATTCATATATAGGAGTTGGAAAACCCTGATTCCAAAACAATCGTGCATATTGGTTCCAGAATCCTGAGTAAACAGAAGGCGTATGAACCTATTATCGATCACCGGCTACCATGGTAGTAGATCTCCTAACGTTGCTCCACTGACTTGTGGATTAGACCTCTAGGTTTAATGCTCGAGGAGTGGCCCCCTAAGAAAATCACGTGCTTCGGTATGGGTGCCCGAGTTGTATTCCAGCTTTCACACAAATTATTTGATTTGTGTGGCTCATATATATTTCGTGCCTCCTTGTGCTAATGTTTATGTGTTTAAATAAATAAATTTAAACCAAGTAGATTTTGCAATGATATTATAACAGTTGCACGTTCATCCTCCAAAAAAAAAATACTGTGAAAATGCAGTCTACAAAGAAAATCAATTTACGTTAGTTACTTGAATGTTCAAAACCAACAGAGAACAATTGTTTCTGTATTATCCTAGAAACACGCGATTGACCAGGATCAATTTGCATGACACTTAAGTTTAAGATATCCTGTCATTTACCTCTAACTACTTGATATTACAGTATGTCAAACTCATTGTTAAGATATAAGATGCATGGCCACATTACAATCTCATAGACAGAACTCGGTTGGGACTAAAGGATTAAACAAAAATGATGCTACTAATCGATCAATCAGTTGTAAACTTTAGATTTACACTTATCGGGTTTCATGTGAATATTCTTCCTATAAAGTATGGGATCTAACAACAATGTTTTGATGCTGTTAGTCTCCAGTCTTTTGGATAAATGGTTACACTAGAGCAGCATTAAAATATACGAAAGATAGCTACTGTCTTAATTTAAAATTCTAAATATTGAAATTGTGCATTTCACACTGTCCTCCTAGTCTAATACTCTTTGACCACTTCTCTCTACCTCATTTAACGCAAGCGAGAATAAGAATAGGTTAGGAATAAGATAGATCCGAAAAGAATCGGAACAACTATGTACAGAAATGAAAACACTAAAGATAACGTGAAAAACTCTCAGTATTTTCTTGACAAATTCCCTAGAATGGATTGATAAAAATGGACAAGTCAGTATACACGAAGTTAGTTATATACTAAGGATATTATCGTTACGATATAATACAACTTACTGCTCTTAAAACTCTCTTGTTATGATTTTGTTGAAAATCAACACCGTCTTTGAGAAATGGATATTGATGAGCATTTTTAGTGAATTGTAGTTGTAGATATTCAACTAAAAAACAAACATTAGAAAACACGTTATATTAATATAACATAGTGTAGTTTTAATGGTTGAATTTATGAGTCGATGTAAGCTAGACCATCATTGAAAATCTGAAAACACTGGACGGCCAGCTCGTCCTAGTATGAGACTCCTCAACAATGCGCATCCACTCGAACACAGGACCTTCGGTTTCGCGCGCGAACGCTTAACCTCTAGACCATAAACCCCTATTCTAATAACAATACAGATTGTTAGCTGTTTTAAAATAAAATACTAACAAAAACCATTTTATTATCTAAATAATATTCGATCATGAAAAGTGATAGACAGACAGTGTTTAGCTGATCGCTTTAATCTAATAGTCACATCATTAATTTAGTCGATTGAATGGAGTTAATCGTAACGGCTAATTATTTACTTCTATGTTACTGGAATACTCTTGATTAGATTATTGATTCTTATGCAATATTTTAAAGAAATAACAAATACATTTTAGGAGTTTCCATTTTTTGTTAAAGACAGTTTTTATCACCAACTGAAATCAGCCAGAAAACGAGTGAAAAGTAAGAAGCATTGAAATACTATTTAGGCCAGATTCTTTAGAATTGCACATATACATCAAAGCTAACTGTCAATGAGCACATAATTACTACTAGATTAGAAAATGTGTAGAGATAAGGTCAATTCAAAGGATTCCGTTTATACTTTTTGATATGCGGTAGAGATAAAAAGTGATTGGTCACTGAGTGTAGAAAAACAGCTACTCAGCTTACTAACTTATAAACATATGACTTTTCTTCTTATTGATTTCCACTACAGACTCACTGAGAGTGATTGTTTGTTATTGTGTGAAATAAAGTTCTCAATTCTTGGTTGCAAATCGTGCATTTGATATAACATAGTCTAAGATGTGCATAGTGGATCGTTTGAGTATTTTTTTACTCGATCACCAGTCTTATTATCATGGTATAGTAATATCTCGTGCAAAAAGGAGAAAAATATTTTAACTCATCCGTTCTATCACTGTAATGAACGAGAAGTCAGTGGGAAAATTACAGAGTTCTTTTGTAAAATGTGAAAACCATACATTAAATACTTCACTTGCAAATCTTCCATCAATTGTCTCAAAATTCATCGTTCTTTATTGTTATTACAATTACTCTCTGTTTACATTCCAATTCTCTTTGATTCGATCTTCTCAACCTTCTACTGCTAAGCATTCCACTTTTGATTAGTGTTACATTCTACCTATTTATGTTGACATATATCAAATTACTTTGTAACTGCAAAGCTGATATCATTTATTACTGAGTGATAACCATCAGTTGAACAATCATCACAAATCACCTGACTCAAACTTTGAAACATTATTATTATTACTCTTATTATTAGTATTATGGAAGCAAACTACTATGTTATATCTGTAGTGATGTTTTGAATAATTTTGTGAAATAAAAAGCAATTGATCGCTAAAATATTGAAAGAAGTAGTTCTACAACTGTAAAATACTACTTATTTACTTATTGGCATAGACGCAGGGTATTAGGGAATGATGGTAAATCAGTTGATGAGGTTGTGAATCTTCATCGACAGAAATGATTGCGCCACTTGTTACTTATGCCTGAACACCGAGTACCACGACGTGCAATGCTAACCGGTGTTGGAGGTGGTTGGAAGAAAGTTTGCGGCGGCCAAATCAAAACGTGGCATCAGTGCTTGAGGTCACTTACTTCTAGTCTGAGGCCATGTTGGGAGATACAGACTACTTGGTTGGGGTCCGCGTGACTATTGTAACCAATGGTTGGAGACTCTTGGTGACATCGCTCAGAATCGATCGCAATGGTGTAGGTGTATACATTCTCTGTCTTCCCTTAAACTAAGAGATTAAAATCGCTTCATATCTTTCTTTCTACGAATTAATTCTTTCTTCCTGTATTATATCCTTATATGCAATCTTTCTTTTATATATTAACACCATTGAAATAACTACTTTCATGAATCCAGTGTTCATCTTGTTATGTTAATGAGATATGGCAACTTGGACCAATGCACATATGTGCCTGGTCCTACGTTGTAGCTGACTGACTGACTGATAGATTAAAGTCTACGAAGAAAATATGATGTCAAAACTTTCTGTGAATATGAAAACATACACCACCTTAGTTAAATATCATACGAATAATTCACTTGATTAATTTGAAGAAGAAAAAAAGATAAATTCCTGGAGTCACTTCATAATAACAATCGAAAACAAGTGTAATCAATCTTAACTACAAACTTACTTAATAAACTGTAAGTTTCACGAATATTTGGTGGTGTAGTTGAAAGTCCTTTGCTTATATACCGTAATGAAAGACTCTAAATTAAATGTGTTTAAAAGAAAAAGAGCAAATGAATCATAATGAAATCCGTTCGTTTGTAATGAAAGAAACTAGGATAACTAAAATTTCAGTGTCACAATCATGGCTACCCCGTTTTTTGCGTAGTAATTTCGAGTCAACTTCATATCTATCTATTCTATTAATAGATGATTGAAGGAAGTTAAGAAAAGTAATGTATACGGTATATTATAATATATCAGAAAAATATCTTACTTTTGCTAGTCATTATGTCATAAATGAAATGGACTTGATATCATCTGAGAAACAGTCGAAAGAGAATAAGCAGCACTGGACAGTTATTTAGTCCTAGTAGTTAACGCCTTACAAATATGCACTCGTGATTCCACCACAGACAAAACTCAGCACCTTCTAATATTATAGATAAAGATATATAACTTCAAAGTTTATGTGTGTCCAATTAGTCTAGATGTAAGGTAAGTAGTTACTTACCAATGGCAATAAGTTATATCGCATTATGTCCAGAATTGATCTAAGTTAAAATTGTAAGCAACTAGATTCCAATTATATAGTCTAAGCGTACTGTACTAGCTGCTAAATCAGAAAAACTTTGGTTTGGCTATATATCTGTAAGGTTATAAATGTTAATTGTTGAGGAGTTACATAGTATTAAAAAAGACAGTAGTTTAGAACACCTTGAGTTTCTAGTAGTCCCCCTACTCTTTGCCAGTTGAAATCAATCAATGATGAAAAACCAACATAAATAGTTTAGTTTGTAAGGTTTGAGTTATATCTTTACTGATATTCGTAATTGGATTTTTATTAGTCTTATTTAGCATACATACACTCTGTCCAGATTGCTTAGATAAAACCATTTTGTCTCAAATTTCATATAAACTATAGATTGTGAGTAATACTACAATCCAGGATACGTGTCTCGATCCACTTCAGACTAGTCTGCAGGATGTACCCGCCAAGAATATCAACTACGAGATAACTCAAACTCTTGCGAATTATATAAATTTCATATCCGTTGCACAAGTATAAAGCTCATAGAATCAGTAGCTTAATGAACAATAAGCTCGGTGTCTTCAACAAATGGTATTGAGTTCAATTTCCGGTGTCAATATCAAAACTGAGATCCAAGAACATTTCATAGACGATTGGAGGTAATTAGTTTTACAAGTCAGTACCACTCTCCAATAAATTAAGGCCTTGCCTACCGTATCAATTTAACCTCAGAAACATTATATACCATTCTAAGCAGAGATAGATGGTGGAATTCAGGACGAGCATTTCATCCTGACACCCGAACCCAGTACCTTTTGCTTCAAACACTATCGAGTTACCGGAGTAAACATCGACTTTGGGATGCAGGTACATCCAGCTGGCCAGTCCCATATAGAACGAAACGTACATCCTGGATTTCACTGTTGACCACCATCCATCTCTGCTTAGAATATTTGTGATTTAAGGCGATATCGAGGCAATCCGCACAAGATACACATATGTTAATAGGAGACTGATCGATTTCAGTCCTAAACGTCAATGGGAAGATTCAAAAAATCAACACAAGATGAATCACATACCACTCCTTACAAGATTGTAATATATTGTCACTTTTAATGCCTAAACGCCTATAAACTATGATACAACGAAAAATCTGAACAAGTAAATATGTCGTCATTCAACACAACTTGTTAAATAATGTCATAATGGAAAAGAAATACAGGAAAATTATAACCTAACATACAGAAACAGTATAACGGCATTGATGATCATGACTTTTTGTAACATTTTCACAATCTCTTAACATTATTTTCTGAAAACAGAATAAACGATTAGGAAGTAAACTATTACAATTAATCTCTGAAAAAGTGAATATTCCAAGATGACCTTGAGAGACATGCCAAAAACTGATGCCTTCCGATTAGCCACACCACAGAAAGATATTTCTTCTTGAGGTATATGGAAAAGAAACAGGATTGGTAGTAGCCTTGGTGACCTAGGAGTATGATTACTGAAACACAACGTTTTAGTGAGAAGTTCTTGATGTGTTAGCCACGAACTTGAAAGGCTTTCATCAACGGAGCAAATCCATGAGACAAGGTTGATTTATAGGCATGTAAAAATATATGAACACTTGAAGTTTTACGTAAACTAAACCAACATTTTGTGAAGCAGACATGCCAATACTTATTCACAATAATAATTTGTAAATATGAAACTTAAGAGAACACAATAAATAAATTAAATGGGAAAAGTAGATAATTTCAATGGCTGCTTTTATACTGTATGAATTGGTTAAGAGGTATATCGAAAACAACCAACCACTGCCAAACTAAAGTCGATCAGAACCGAAATTGACATCAGTTCTTAAAATCATCAACATATGGTAGCAGTCATATCAAGAGATGTAAACTCTGATAGTTGAGATTATACAAATTATCGATGTGGAAGTTTTAAGACCGTAGGTAATATAACCTGGAAACGATGACAACACAATAGATCTATCTTTCTTTTTGTCTCAATATGGAACGTCTAAATTGTGTGTAATTATCAACCCTGCTACGGACAGAACCCAAAACCTTGTAGTCTTATTATGGTGGCTTAACCATCAGATATGCCATAATAATATCATAATTTTTCAATTGACTGATAAATATGATGTTTGTATAGTCCTTTGGTGCTGACAGAATTCTGTCAACGAAACCGCGTTATAAACAACAGTCTGAGTGACCTGGCGTCGTTTGCAATGTGTTGAAATATTAGGTAGGTTGTAGACTGTTCCTTTTCAGAAAACTCCCTGATCTGAATTTCCCGTTAGTTAGCACTGTATTCACTACTAACCATAAAATAAAATAATTTTACTAATATTAGACAGAATAACTGTATGAACTGTCTATTAAATTTACTTACCCATAAAATATCATCTTCATCATTTAAAGCATCGGCTAAACCACGTCTTAAACCACCAGTTGTAATCATTTTCACATTACTAGTTATATGAGCATTACTACTATTATTATTTTTACTAGTAGTATGGATTGATATTTCCTTAGTATTTTCATGATTATCATCAGTTGAAAGGTTTTCTTCAGTTGGCATACTTTGCTGAATACCACTGAATGTTTTTGACTTCAGTGATGATGATGATGATGATAAGGATAATGATGAGGCTGATGTTGGTATTTTCTGGGGAGTTTTTTTGTCAATTTTAATCTTATCTACTATATCAGGAGTATTTGTTACTGAATATAACTTAGGCAAATTATTATTTATCGTGGATCGATCATGACTAACCAATGAAAATGAAGATGACGATGGTGATGATAAAGTTTTTGTTATTGTTTGCTTCTCTGTTGTGAACGAAGTTGTTTTTATCAAAGGTTGTGACTGTGATGTTATATTCGGATTTAAATATATCCAAACTTCACAAGCTTGTACATCAATGATTGGTAAATGAACTAATTGTTTCAAAGCTTTTTGACGACAATCTAATCGACTAGAACGACTATCTAAAGCACTGGCTAAACTAATTAATTGATCTTGATTCATTACTGTAAATTCAACCTAAATAAGAGAAGAGAATGAAAGGAAAGAAAATATAGATTTGTAAAAGAAGGAAAAATTAGTTACGGATAAAAAGGAAAGATAATTATATATTTAAGGTAGTACTCAACAAACATGTGGGATTTCACCTACCAGCAGATCGTTGAGCAACATTCCGAATTGATTGAATCTAGAAATGTAAACCAAAAAATGTTGACACAGCGGTATAGAGATTAAATACTCTCTGGAAGACTTGTAGGTACTGGATTTAGTTCCTGGTAGGGTTGTGAATGTACACGGCTAAGGGGTTTAGTACAAAGTGAAACAGTTATCCAGTGTCTCTTGGTTTGTAATGGTTGTCTGATCAAAGTCAATTCGTGATAGAAACTATGAAATGAGTTAGCTATTCACTTGGTGGTTATAACTAATTTTAATTAAAGTAACCATCAATATAATCGTTTTCTGTACAAATTAAAGACTGATACTTATGAGGGGGTTTTACTAGATAACTTACTATCTGGAAGTAAAGAGTGAGGTATACAAGTTTTTAATAAGATATTCTAGGAAATACTGGCTTATGTACATGAAATTTTCAATTTATTTAACAATATCAAGATATCTACTTGCTATAGTCAAAAATATAACTGTGAAAAGTGACTATTTTTCCCCAAATACCCTGATACGGCCCAGGTGAAGAGAATCCACATTTCCTCTCCAAATGCTCTCACATGGCCACGGGTATATAGCCATTGCCAGAGAAGTCCTACTCAATGCTTTCTGGTGGAGGGGGTGTTGTTTATGAAATTGAGAGGACGAAAAGCGAATATTCGGTGCTTTAACCGGGTTGATGGACATGGAGAATCCACCTAGGAGAGTTGGAAAACCCTGATTTCAAACCGATGGTGCAGATGGACTCCAGGATCCTGAGGGTACAAATGGCGTGTGAACCGATTGTCGGTCACCGGCCACCATGGGACTGCATCTCATGACGTTCCTCCACTACCTTGTGGATCAGACCTTTAGGTTGAAGGCGCCGGGCGTGACTCACCAAGAAAACCACCTGATTCAGCCTGGGCCCCTGAGAAGTATCATAGCCCACAGACAAATCAAGTGATTTGTGTGGTGCATATGTATTCAATGCTCCTTTTTACCAATATTTATGTGTTCAAGTAAATAAATAAGAAGTCAAAAGTTAAGTTAACAATATATCTACGCACAGTTTATCATTTGTCTACTATTTACTAATTTTGAAAAGTTTGTAATTTTTGAATGGAAAATTATTGTTACCTACACAAACACACCAACAACTGTAGATGCTTTCTTAATGTAGCAAACTGGCTTCCTTTAAAGTTACGACTCAATTGAACGGTTAGAACACTTATGATATTAAATTTTACCAAGTCAGATAGGTCACTTAAAAAGTGGTAAGACTAAAAACGGCTGTAAAGTGTTTATGTCACATAATCACAGTTTTCTATTCACAACAGAAGGAAGGAAGTTACAAATAGTCGGCTCCGAAATACCACACCTCAATTTATCCCATAGGTTTTCATCCTCAGAAGTAAGGCCTTGAAAGTACGAACAAAACGGATCAAACAGCCTGCAAAAACATTGTATGTGACCAACCTTAAGAAATTATTTTTTGGGCTTTGAGGTAATGCTTCGTGGTCTCTTAGACCACTAACAATACAATTTTCTTTTCATTTCCCTGAAGAATAATTATCCTTCTATAGTGTTTAACAACCATCATAAGATGCTAATCGCCCATATACTCGAGATCCCCTAACAGCATTGATAACTTACTGCACTTTAAGACTGTATAACTTTTAGATGGTCTATGGTATTCATTAATTGTCCTTTATCTTCATTATTAATTGACGATGGAAATTATCTCTAAACTGAACTAATCACCGGTGAAATTAAAAAAGTATTATCGTATTATAAACAAACAGTAAACATTTGAAGTTAGTGATATAATTATCATACATCATACTTGTATAAATGACCTATTCATAAGCGTTTATGCTTTTCTGACAATATTGTTTAGTTGAACTACCCCTCATTCAACCAACACTATTATAAACTGATAAAAAAACATTCAAATATGAAATACACTGTAGTGAACGAGAACACAAGTGAGGACAGTCGAATGTATTTGAACACGAAATTACAGAACATCTTACTAAAATCTGAGAACCATACAGTAGATACTTCAATTGCATAATGTCAAACAATCGTTTCAGATTTCATTGTTCTTTCATTTCCACAGCAATCATTCACTGTTCTCGTTCTATTTTCTTCGATCCTCTTAACCTTCTGCCTCCAGGCATTCCGCTGTCGATTAATGATACATACTACTTATATCTGTCGAAATCGTTTTGTCCGTTAGAAATGATTACTGCACCTCTAAGATATTTGCTATCCCTAATCGTCTTCTTTAATTATATACAGTGTGGTGTGGATGAAGAACATAAATGCAATTAAATCTGAGGATTGAAATGAAATTTTTAGTAAAAATTACATTGTATTATACGGCATACATTCAATAAATGAATCAGTCATCATTAATACAGAGCCTACTACATAACTTGCTATATCATATTAGCACGATCAGATGAATTTTAAAAAGTGAACACTAATGTCATCGAAATAATATAGTAACAATGATCATGAAAAAGATTAAACATTGAGAATACGGTACAAAAAGACATTCTGAAAAGGTATGTATAAAGGAATAACGGAATTCAAGATCTACAGTAAGATAAGAAATGAGTATATCTGCGCAACTCTGGCCAATACTGAGCTATGTCCCACAAAATCGCCAATTACTGACTGCGGTTATCTCATGAACTCAAAACTAAGTAGTTGGCACTGATCAACATAGCTCAAACCTACAGTCGGTGATTTGATAGATTAATCACAAGTCTTGACCTGGTAGCACCAAACTCTCCTCCATCCTTCTCCTACAGCCCCAAACACTGTATACCGAAGTAAGTGGCAGTTAGGTACTTACTTACTTACTTACGCCTGTTACTCCCAATAGAGCACAGGCCGCAGACCAGCATTCTCCAACCCACTCTGTCCGGAGCCTTCATTTCTAGTTCTATCCCATTTTTGCTCATTTCTCTCATATCTATCTCCATTTCTCAATTTAATGTGTTCTTTGGTATTCCTCTTTTCCTTTAGCCTTAAAGATTCGATGTGAGAGCTTGCTTTATGACACAGTTAGGTGCTTTCCTCAATGTGTGTCCTGACAGTTAAGTACATATAAATCATATCGCCATCACATCCGTTGGAGATAAATTATCTCATTGATCAATATATCAATATATCTAGTATCCTATACTTAAATCTCTTAAACAACAGAGAGTAAACACTAAAAATATCAACCTTTTAAGTTCTAATTGTTGGGGTGATCCAGAAAATCGCTTGCAAAAGACAAGCAAGCATCAGGAAACACTACGAAGCGTTTCATCCAATCAGCGTTCACTTGAAGTTTTTACCAAAAATATCAAGGAAGTGAAACGTCACATGTAGAGGTTCTGTTTGGTTGGTTGCTACACTCCTACTATGTTTAGTAGCATTCCAGAATCTTCTAGCAACCCAAGGATATTTAAAATATTATAAAAACCCTGTATTTTCTGTATTAAAATGAACCTTGGAGTAAACTACTTCTCGCATACTTTGAGTCTTCTCTCTCGTGTTCAGATCGCTGTATAGTTCTAGCTTGGGGGTTACAGAATAACTTAGGAGACGAATATGGCTTATCACTATGACTTATCACTAAATACAAATGATAAACTAATCAAAACATGAATTTTTAATTCTTACATTATTAAAACAACTGGATAATGTTGAATCAGCATCACTAAATGAATAAATTGTATTATGAATATTTGAAGGACTATTTAATAATGAATATTGTAATAAATTTTGATTAGAATTTTCTAAATTATTGATTTTGTGTTTATTTTTTTGATGATGATGATGATGAGAAATTTTATTGATTTGTTGTTTTAATGTATTGGACATTATCGTTGATTTTATTGATGGTGATGATATTGGGCATAATGTTAATGAACTATCTTCAGTTGATGTTGATGAGGATGACGATGATGGTGATGATGATAAACAGAATGATGCATCGGAACATGATGAATTTGATGGGATATATACAGATGAAGAATTAGAAAATGATGAATAACGACGTGAACTATTTGTTTTCAATTTGATTTCATTATATGAACAATGATTATTGTCATTAACATTTTCATAATTAGTATTATTATCATTATGATTATTATGAATGTTCAAATTATTTTGTAAATTAACAGATTGCTTTATGTAATGATTAGATGAATTGGATGGTATCAATTGTAAACCATTAAAATTATCATTTGTTTGTGTATTACTTTCATTATTATTACATTCAGATTGATTAAATAATGTTGTAATTAAATTCTCATAATCATTTGGTTGACATGAATTCATTATATTTTGTAATTTTTCTTTGAATTGCATCAATAGGTTTTCATAACTAAAATAAATTAATAAATCATCATTATAATTTTATTAATTGAAATCATGAGTCAATTGAAGTTAGATCATTATGAAAGACCTAGAAGCATTGAACTGCTGTTTCGTCCTATTGTAGGCCTCTTAAATAGTGCGTATCCACAATTCCACCTTGCGAGATTTGTACCCAGGACCTATCGGTCTCGCGCATGAACACTTAACCTCTAAACCACTGAGCCGGCATCATCATTATGTTTTAATGGTTTGTATTTTCTAGTTTTTGATGTTAAGAACTTCAGTTGATCTGTATCTCTCAAAAATGAAGAAACACAAACACTTACAAATAATAAAATTCAAGTTTATTTCATAAGCTAGTAGCTATTTTGACTCAGTAGCTTAGTGGACAATGTGTTAGGCAATTAAAGCGAAAGGTAATTGATTCGTGTCTCATCGAGAACATCAACATTGAAGGGAAGGTTCACGCTGCAGACAATTCTCAAACAGGATGAAGTGTTCATTCTGGATAACATTGCTAGCTATAATTCACCTGTTAGTAACAAATGTTACGATAAGTAGATGTAATAATTCATTAGTTATTTTCAAATCTTCATTTTCATGTTTGATAACTCGTTTGTAACCAGTGTTGAACAATTCGTAAGTAATTTAAAAATTGAATTCATAAGACAATTAAAGCTAGACCATCATACAAAACCTAGAAGCACTGGACGGCCGTTTCGTAAATAACTGAATACTTCAATTAGCTAATATGCAGTCATTCATTCAATTGGTCAGTGTTTTACTGTTTGAAGTCGAAAAAGCATCATATATTCGTCAAAATAATAAATGTTTCTAAATACTGGTTTCTAGTTTTAGTATGAACCTCATTGATTGATAGCTCTGAAAAAATATCAAATTCAAGTTCTTTTTTATGTCATCACTTATAAAATAAAAGTTGAAAAGATACTCACAATGTCAAACAACGTTTTACTTAACAAACTATAACCAAATTATTTTCTACAAATAATCGCCTTACTCAAATTAGTTTATTCGCTTGAAAACGATAATAGGCTAGCCTGTCAACCTTAAACTGATTATTATATTAAGAAAAGTGTCTTTTCATTTGTGTGAGCGCCAATAGTAACTAATTTCGACAACGACAACAGAGTAAATGAGGTTTAATTCTGAATTAAAATACTTAAATTTAAAGATATAAAGGAATGACCTACACCACAAATTGAAGAATAAAACAGCTACAATTTACGCTCCATAGATATTGATACACAACAAAGTTGTTTCACAGAGAAAGTTTGCCTGTTATAAATTTGATTTGATTGGTGTAGGAGTATACAGAAAGAAATTTTGATCTTATTGGGGTGTTGGACAATAACACAATCTTCAGCAGAATGTGACACTATATCATCTTCACGTAAAATAAGTGAAAAAGCCTCATAAATATAGCAGATAAATTCCTACAGTCTCCTGACATAAATTCATTGATGCATTTAACAGATGAGAATAAGCGAATCAATTCGACTTAAAGACATTATTCGGTCGGAATTTCCCACTAACCTGTTAACTAATCAGTCAGTCAAACACAAAGTAGAACTTCATATGAACATGTATCAGTCCAAAATACCATACCGTATTAGCATAGAGGGATGGCATGGTATTATAGGCGGTAACACTAATAGTAGTAGTATCAAGGATATGGACTCGAGTAATCAAAAAGATTTCTTCAACACAAATAAGAACCTTAGAGCCCAAAGTATGAAGAACAGTGAATGCACATGAGCTACTGTGAACGGCTTTCACATTATTGGGCACGATAATTGCATGCCCAAACCTCGTAAGCTCTAGTTAAACGCACTGCTCAGTCTGCTAAATAGTGACTTCAAAGAGTGGTACCACTTCTTGGTTTGCTTGCTTCTAGGCTTTCTTTTAAATTACTTCTTCGCCTGCAAACGTTTAATTTCAAGGCAGGTCGCAGTAAAGCATATGTAATATGGATCTTGACGCCTTCAATGAATAAAGGTTCACTACCTCACCAACCTTTTCACCATGTTTACTGACAACCTGCGTCTAATATCAGCGTTGGTCGCTTGGTAGTTTCAACATACACGAGTAATGCTTCGAAAAATTCATGGACAAATACTGTTCTATTTTTAAAAGCCACGTTTCAAAGCCAAATACCAAAGCAAACTACTATGCAGCACACTCATTTTGTGATTAGATGATAGACAACCCATCTATAGCAAAGGTCAGGTAAGTTGTCAAAGCCAACCTATCTTTCTGAATTGATTAACCTGTACTTTACCAATGTCTTTACCAAAGTATCGATTCTATTTCAAGTAGCAAAACTTTTTCTTGAGCGGATCCAGATTAACGATAAATAACTTTAAAATATATTGTCCACTACTTTTAGCGAGTTTGGGCTAGCTGCGAAGATCCAATCAAGTTGCTACATACTCTCCATAAAAATAAAACAATAAATAAAATAGCAAACCTGGGTAACAGCCTGATCATTGACCAAGTGTCAAGATTATTGCGTTTGTCAAAACTGGAATCAAAATATGGAGTTTTCAGGATATCATTGGCAACTCTGTTCCATATTTTGTCATGAATCAAGGTATCGAAAATTGAAAGTCTGTGATAACAGTATTGAGGAAATTAAGTGCAACTTACTTTAATTCAACTAGAGCTTTAGAAATTTTATGTTTCTGTGAAAATGATTCGTTCATATTCTCGTAATAATAATCTTTGCAACAACAGTTATACCTGATTTCAAAACCATAAGGGATTTAAGTCGACAAATTTCAACCATTTACTCAAAAAACTAGTGAGTTCGCTCTACCATAATCCCATCAAAAAATGTAATGATATAGTGGTGCTTCCAGAAATTATATGAAAAACACGCATTATATCACTCATCTGACTTTTAACCACAAATTTGAAGATTAATATTAAACCGATCAGTTATCTACAATTTAAAACCTCTTGTTACTGCAGCCTTAGTGTCACAATATGTAGGAATAAACAATAAAATCTAAATAGTATTACCATATCTCAAACAATATCATTTATCTGAGTAACAATATAATATAAAATTAATGAGTGTTTACAGAAAACAGACTAAACCGTGCAGTGATAACAGTGTTTATAGTCATCAACATGCGATCTTTCAAATGGGTAGTTGAATTCAATACATGCTAAATGATCAAAACACTAATCGGTTCTGGTTTGTTTCGTCATATACCTAACATATTGTTCCAGAAGCAAAGGTTCAGAAGTCGTTGTAACTTATCGAGACGATGTGATACTAACATTCAATCCAAATAGAAATTTATCTCCATGAAACCCATTAGAGATTCGATTAAGTTCTATTTCATATTTTATGCTCAACATATATGTACGATGCATAAACATACGTCGGTAGCCTTAAATCGGTTAATACGCATATTTTCAAAACATAAAGATGATAATGAGCAAACTTAAGGCATGGCAACTAAAATAATAGCGTTCTACAAAGAGGAAAAAACAATCCATCAGAAAACATTCATTTCGAAAAATCAGGACGCCCCATACAGACACAGTGGAAAAGAACTGAAGTAATATGATGCATAATGTTTGATGTTAAAATACCAAACGTGTTAGGAACTTCATTATAATAAATCAGATTTTAAAAAGTGAAATTTCTGAATAAATAATACAAATAATACAAATTTCAATTCATTTCTAATTTTAAAAATTCAACTCTAGCATGTGTGCAGAAGTAAAAAGAACTCTAGAGAGTGAACCACATTCAAGCAGCGCACTTCAACACCATGTACACAACGTAAACTTCTCGTGTTGTTGATTTAATAAAACTAAAATATCCACAGTTTGACTTCACCATACAAAGCGTAGTAAATAGAGAAAGTAAAGTTTCAGAATCATACACATGTGCATTTTTTTCCACTCAGACGAAACATGCAGCCTGATTCCAGATATCCTGGAATGTAATGTTGAAGTCTGTGGATGGGCTGTCACATTCCGATAACTTAACTTTATTGGCAATAATGTTTGATTGTCTCAGCACATGCTGAGATACGATCTGCGCGTGAACTATTTTAGATAATTTTAACTCACTTGTAGCAGTAAACAGGTCCCCAAAATAAATAGCTCCGTAAGTTTTCGACATCGGATGTTGACCACCTTAGTTTTAATGGGCTCAACTAGTAGAAGCCCCTCGGTCATGTATCCGCACCAGATCACGAGTGGGAACGTCGTGCTCAACAACCCCTGCAATCGCAAGCCAGATAAGATCGGACGATCCTCGAAATATTGATAGCCTATCAAATATATCTTCGAAACTCCTCGCTTCTGTCTTTTGAATTCACTTGTTGGGTACGCTTCATGTTAGAGTTTGTTACTGATTAAAGCGTTGTCAAACTCCGAATACTTGTGTCATCTTCAAACCCAAGTGGAGTTGATTGAAAAGGAGAGAGACACGTCACAATTTGTCCCGTTAACATAGTACGTCGTATACTGCATTTTTCCGTTAAGTCAGTGGTCATATAAGTCATTTTCACCCAGTTACCTTTGAATATCAACTCACAAATTGATAGTGACCTCTTTTTATATTAGTGCTAGACTTTACTTTTAGGATATATGGGTCTGGTGTTTGAGTTCAAAAGTAATTCCTTTGAATGTAACTCCGCCCTTAATCTAAACTCTAAATGCAGTGCATTCAGCTGCTATTTCAATATTTGTCTCAACTTCAGTGCTGGTTTATACATGAATATGAGACATTAAACTTGATGTTAAAGGCAGCAAAAGTTTGACTCATTTCCTCGAATTTATTGAAATAAATGGAAAAAGTAAGATGAAAAATTTGGCGCTCTCAGATAAATCGATTTTCCTCTTATATGAAACCCTCAAAGAACTAATATCAATCATATCAAGTTCACGAACTTTGAGATCCGTGAATGAGCAAAGATCCACAAAACAGGAAACATGTTGCGATCGGAAAGAAGTAAAAACAAGCCACCAAGCGTAAATGAAGTGATCAAACTCATGCTCAGCTGCGTGATCAATCAACTGAAGGAATCGACCAACCAAATTTGAAAAAGAGCAGATACGGATGCTAAAATGCTCATTCCTAAACTAATCCATATTCAAAGTCGTACAGATAAGCGTTTAGTTAATTATCATCTCATTTGAGTGAAAACATGCAACAACTAAATAAGGACTTATAACTCAGTATACACAACTGAGGACAATTTTAGTAAATATTCGTTTTATGATAAACTTTGTTTACGGAATCCATGTGTATTTTTTTATTCCACGCGAATAAAGTGTGGCGAGGAAGGACACATTAAGTCAGTGACTAGAACTACTGTCCATTTCACCACTAGTTATAAAAGACAGTTATGCAGATCTTAACAAGTTGGTAATTTTTTTAATCTCATACGATCATTATTGACTTTGTAGTGGCATTGGGCCCTAAACACATTTATTCCAAGTTTCGATTGTGCTTCTAGTTATCTTTTTAATTTTACTACTGATCTATATATGATTATTAGACAGATAGGTTCGATTATTTCGGATCATTATATCTGATTTTTGGTATATGCAAGTGGTTCAGTAATTCTCATAAACCAACAGTGGTTCATATTTTTCACTTAGATATACTTATGAACTTTGGACTGTAGCTGGAACTAGAACCTAATAAAAGCCAAACATAACTAGCGTCAGTAATTTGGAGCTATGATATTATTGCCGATGCAACCTCATTGGTATGTTGCCTTCACCAGGCCCTTAAAAAAATTCACTTTATACTCTTCAAATGGGTTTCACATTTCAAAATTAAACCTTTCAATAATTGGATCCACAACTTTTCTCCATGACAAAACTAAAATATACCACACAAACGTCGATACATTTATGGAAGATATCTGAAAATGGTGATGCATCTAAACAGTTACATATCCATAAACTTTCCAATGTAAATCCCGAGAGGAAGCATTGAGAGGTATGTCTGAAAATGTCATTGATCTTCGTGCAGAAAAAAGGGTTTGACCAGGCAGACAATTGCTCTTTACAAGCAAATTCTGACAAGACTATATTGGTGCGGATCTGTCGTTGCGATGATTTATACAACTCAACAATATATGGGATGAATTTACCAGAGGTTGTCAATTTAAAAAACTTATGAATCATTATATGCCGTAGTTTCGGAATCACAGATAACCATCTGACAATCATAGGTACATGTTTCACGCTCTTGTTGGTTAATGAGAAAACATTTCATAACTTGGCTGACGATGTATTCAAGATATGATACTCTAAGTTTATGGGACGGCTTTCATGAAACGTACTCCAGGCAAACTATCAGTGTTGTAAATGTGAAGCTAATATGCTAGAATGGACGTCAACATGTCACGAATATTCGGGGCTTGACAACGCTGTTGATCATAAAGATGCCACAGGTATTCAGATATTGACAACACCTTGACCAGTAATGCTATTTATAATCGAAACATTACAACCCAGTGAAACCAGATGTCAGATGCAAAGAAATCCGGAGATGCATTTGATAGGCTGTCGATAAATCGAAAAGTGATCAATCTAATCTGGCTAGTGGTCATGTATTTGGACCATGGCATACCCACTCATGAACTGGTGCGGGTGCGTAACTAAGCGCCTTCAGTTAGGTGGGCTCATCAAAACCAATGTCGTAGCATCAGATATCAAAGAAATACAGAGCTATTGATTTCGAGGATTCATTTACTGCTAGAAGTGTAACACTTTTATAACCGAGTATCCTAAAGCCAAGCAAAACAGAAGTCAAGAGCGAAGTTCATAGATATAGTTGAGATGCCGTTGGTATGCCGAGAAGTATGTGATATAAGCTTATTAGTTTTTGGAAGGGCTGTATACCGCGACATGCCTAATGGTAATCTGGCGTGGATGAGTAACCGAGGACCTTCAGATAAGGTGTGTCCAATGGAACTGATGAAATCAGCAACAGTGTCGAAGACTTACGAAACTATCTATGCCATTTAAAATGACTGATTCCTCACAGAGCTATAAGCGGAGAAGATTAGTGTAGGCCTCCCGACCTTTTTTACCTTTTCACCTAAAGATCGATTGAACAGTGAAAGTGCAACAATTTTGTGGTCCGGATACAAATTTTTCGTTGCTGGCTATCTTGGCTAACCCTCGACCAACATGAATATCTTTAGACTGTTAGGGGATATTTCCCACCTTGCCGCACTCATAATATTGTTATTAAAGATTTATTCCTCTCGTTCGTGCAAGGGTAAGTTATCTATTAACTGCTTTCAATTTTTGTAGGCCTCTCAGGAAAAACTCAAATTATGTTTGCGTTGGTGTTTACTGCCCGATATGTTGACTTGTTCGTATACTACATATCTGCATACAACACGATAATGAAAATTACATTTATTGTGTTGTCTTACTTAACGGTTTACTTCATTTATGTTAAGTTCAAGGCAACTTTAGACACAAATGATCATCTTTTTCGTCTGCCCTACTTTGTGATCCCCATTGGTGGCCTCGCATGTCTTGTCAACCACAAGTTTGAGTTTTTGGAGGTAAGTATGCATTAAATTAGTCTAATGAGGGTGTCCTCAAGTCAGTCACACCATCATCTTTCAAATAAATTATCCATTAATTACGCCGATTGTAAATATAATTATTTTGCAATGTGTAGATTTATACTGTTTGCAGTGAAACAATAGGTTTTGAAGTATACTTTGTATATTTAGCAATATCGCCTGTTCTATACTTATTAATAACATCTAAGCGTTAACACAGGAAAATCTGTGTTACATACAAATTCTCTATGGTTCATTCTCAATGTGATTGTGCAGTACTAATATTATCAAACACATAATGTACGTCACATTATTCTGGCGGTTTTTTATTGCTTGAAAGTTCGCACTCGTATTTTTCTAAACCAGGTCAAGTGCAAGTAAACCGACTGCATTTGTACTATCCCTCACTCCGACTTTTATTCCTGCAACTCAGTATGTTTGGTGCATTGCTAAAATCAGACAAGACACAAATTACCATCCATTAAGTCTTTCTATTGTTCTTGTAGGTTGTTATCTTTCCATAAATGCATTCATTTTTCAAATTGTCTATGGCATCATGGTAACCGTTTATAAAGGTTAACAGAAGTAGAATATTTCTCGTAAACATTTTGAAAACTGGCTTCCTTATGGATGTTGTTTGGTCTGATCACAGAAATGCGTCAAAATGAAGGATACTTTCATATCCACTCAAACGAGAAGTCCAATTATTCAACTTACAGAAAGGGTGCGGGTTTGAAGTGTATACTTACTTGTTGAGAGGTTACTGATATAACAATTAACTGCTGAACTCTAAAAAAAATCACATTCATATATTAGGGCTTCATCACTCATTAAGTTTCCAAGGTTGGAAAATCTGTTAATAAATGATGTTGCCGTCCCACTTTTCATTCATGGAGATTGACTCATTTGCACTTTAGGTTATTGTGAAGGATGATGTTGTACAAACTGTCAGCCAGTCTACGGTTATAATGTGGGAATATTTGGGGCTACATTTGTGTAAGGCTAATCTGAAATTATCCCCACCTTATGTCCCCTAATTAGTACTTCATTATATCGAAATCATGATTCCTAACAAAAATTTTAGATATCCTTTTAGGTGAACCGTCAGACTTAAATGTGCCATCCGAATGGAAGTTTGTTAGTGTATGTAAAATTTCTGCCAAGTGAGTCGAGGTTTATTAGGGCCGTTAAACAAGTTTTTAATACCTTAACCTAATAGTTATTGAGTGATTAATAGTGGCTCCTTACTATTCTAAATCCGGAACATGATAGATTCTCTGTGAATATGATTTAAAACCCGAATTTTTCGATGATTTAACGGTTATTTGCTCTAAAGACATCGTAAAACATGGTTGACAAGATTAATATGTTGAAATAGGTTGGAAAAAATGGCGGTTACTACTTAGTGTACGCGTTTCCTCCAACTATCTGTTTATTGTTAACGATAATGTGCGAAAAATTCACCTTTTTCATATAGAAAATTCTACGATATGTTTAATAGTACTTAAAATTTGTTTTGAAATGTAATCCATATTCAAATACTTATGTTATGTTCTTGATAGGTACTGTGGACATTTTCTATATATCTGGAATCAGTTGCTATTTTGCCTCAATTATTTATGATCAGTAGTACAGGTGAAGCGGAAACGATAACTGCGCACTATTTATTCGCATTGGGATCTTATCGTGCTTTGTATTTGGTCAATTGGATATACCGATATTATGTGGAAGATGTTTATGACTTGGTAGCTATTGTAGCTGGATGTGTCCAAACACTATTATACATTGATTTCTTCTACCTTTATGTCACTAGAGGTAAGAAGTCTGGCTCATATTTTGCTCGTAGAATTATGGCTTGATACACGAATGTTAGTGGAATTGTTGAGTTACATCGTATTGTCTGTCAGTTTTTCGGAACCATGACTTAACAACTTAGTGGTCTATGCAGAATAAATGGAATATGGCTGGTGGTGGAATCCAGGGTGAGCACTGTCCTATTTGGGACTTCCTAACCAGACGTACCTGCTTCTCAGAGTTGATATCCACTCCAAGATTCGAACCCAGTACCTTTAGCTTCAAATACTAACGCGTTATCTCTTAGCTAATGAGTCCACATAGCCGCTCACTTGTGGAATGGGTCTGAATTTCAATTCAATTTGTAATGGTTTAAACTATCTCGTTGTTAAGCATTTTGTGATTAGTTTCGGCATATGTTGCGTATCACATCAATATACTGGTTGTCACAAGTTTATATAGAGCAGATGAAATGTGGCTACCAGGCGAATTCACGACCCGCGTTTCGTCGTATTTAGGATTCATCACCTGGATCCCCCCATATTCACAGCTAGTCACTCCATCTACTCTATATGGACTTGCGACAATTGGTATCTTGAGGCAATCCTCGCAAGATGCACATATGTTAAGATTGATCAAATTTCAGTCAAAATATTCACCAGCGAGATAACCCAAGTTACTATAAATTAGGATTCAAGTAGTCTGTTTTCAGTCATTGGATTGCAGGTTTAAACCAAATTGTGTTTAGTTGAGGTAGTGTTGCTTATTAACATAAGCATTTTTCTTTTAACTACCTAGTGCTAAATTCAAGTCTTACTTCACCTATTTTCATTTATACAGCTGGATAGCATCGTCAACCGTAAAATAAAATGTGTGACTAAAAATCCTACATGCACCAACCTTTGCACAGTACATAGTTCCAAATATTTCTATAATCAATCAAATATAGATTAAAGTCTAGTATAACAATTTGCATTTATTTAATGACTTGCACTAACAATAATTTGATTGTCTCTAAAAACTGGAATGTACTCATACTCATATCTTTTCACTTAATGCGATAGAGTGTGGGTAGACTACGCTATTATCTCATACGCGCTGTATTCTTCATACTTTGTATCCAGTCATATTTGATTCCTCGGCTACCTTTTTAGCCTAATATAGGTTTGTATTAGAACTAACAATGTTACATATATTTTAGATATATACCTATATTAAGAATTTTCAGTTATATCTAAATTGATATCTCTGATACTGTTACTACTTCTACTCTTCTGACACTTGTCTTGGTAGTTTCATCTCACTTTGTTGATATGATGTTGCGACTTGGATTGATGCGCATATATTCTATGTTCTATGTTGTTTATGACTGATTGACTAAATTGATTGCAAGGAGTATGGATTATATGGAGACCCTAAAATCAATAAAGGTTGGATGATATACATTTTAGCATGAACTTCTATTTAAAAAGATGTGTACTTTAACTAACAGAAGAATAAATTGATGTCACAAGTAATAATAATCAATATGAAAAGAAAACAACTATTTGTTGTAAAAATCATGATTGGCTTACCACTCCTTGTAATTCTAATAGCTGAAAACCGTTGTTGTGTTATAAATTGAGTATCTGATGAGATATTTTGGTCAACATTTAAACCTATAGATTAAATATTAGAATAAAAGTCAATAATTGTGTGTGTACAATTATTTATTAATTCTTATGTATTGATACCTTTAATTAAAACAACTGTTTATTTTTAACTTGTTGTTCTATTTCATAGTACTCAAAGGTCGCCAACTTATTCTTCCAGTCTGAGAAAAAAAGGTGTGTTGTAATTTTCGATTAATACCTTGTTTAGCAATATTTCGTTTGTTCGTTTTCTCTCTCGTTACAATACTGGTTCATTTATCTTAGTGGTAAATTTGTTGAAAACATGTTCAAACCTCAAGTGCCCAGGTAAATCGATTCGTTGCTGGTTCTATTCAGTTAATTTTCTTCTTGAACTGTAAACTTTGCTTTCCTTCTCTTATCTATATGTGTTTTTCTATCCAGTATTATTGACTTCACTGTTTATGGTTTCATAAAAATATAAGTGACATGGAGTATTTGGTGTGTTTGTTTTATTTTATGTATTTATATATAAGAAAGTGTTCTCTTCGCTTCATTTTTCCTTGAAAATGTAAAACGCTTTCAACCCATATATATATATATATATATATATATATATATATATATATATAAACGCCGTTTTAATAACCGGTTAATATGTGTGTCTAAGTACCCAATAACAATACACTTCATTTTTCTATAACTTGCTTCACAACATACTTTATTATTTCAAAAACTTTTTTTCACTTATTTGTTTACTTGTCAAATTTTGTTAACACTTCTTTTTTGCTTTTGTTTGCTCTCCTCTTCCAAATAAATTAAACATCATAAATGCCTATTATACAGTTTTCTGACTTCTTATTTCATTTAAGATCGAGTTGAAACTACCTGTCAAGGCTAATGGTATAGGTTTTTCAAATCATCTTTTTATGCAGAAATATGACTTCGAGTCCTAACGCAAAAGTCGCGGTTATGAAAATACACGTCTTACTAGTGATTGGATGATAAGGAAAACACTTTTATTACAGAAATTCCTGTAAGTTATTTTACAGTCAACCGATAAATTTTCCTTTATTAATGTCACTAACTGACCTATGTTCGATATCCTTTGAAAATCAGGTAGCACAGGGCAGCTGTTTCGTCCTATTACAGGACTTAGCAATACGCATTCAGAGCTCCGCCACTGGAGATCGAACTCATAATCTTCGGTCTCTGCGAACATTCACACAAAAAGCTACGACTTTTCTCCAGTATTTATGTTTTTACGGACGTGTATCGATAAAGTTCACTCTTTGGTTGATAAGTTATTTACAAACATGGATCGACTATTTTCACTGTTAGTAAATTATGTTGGATTCGATGTTTTATTCATTGTGTAAATATTTTGAAGTAATCTAAATTATATTTAGTCTTTCTTGCCGTCCACCTCCAACCAACTAATGTCTTAATAGAGTATACATTGGCAATTCGCTTACAGTAGCGGGTACATCTTAACTTGATCGATAGAACTCGGTCAGTACCAAGTGCTGGACAAACGCGACATTGTTCACTACTCAGAGATCGATCAATTTTCAATATCTCAAATCTACATGAAATCAATCGCGGTCCAAACAGCCTGGTAATAATTTCCTTATCCGTAAAGCTAGATGATGTGAGTTCGAGTTCTACGGGGAGCATCAGTTTTCTCAGGACTGAAGGTATTTTTTACTGACAAGTGTCAGTTTTCAGGAGACCTAGGTTCAACTTTTCCTGTCCGATTACTTTCGACCACCCAACAGAGAAAAGGGTTCTTAGAACGTAAACTTTATTTACAATGAATTACTTTTTTATGACTATATCAGTAACAATCAGAGGCCATTTCAAAACATGAAACTAGAATATTATGGATATAAAGTCCCAACTATTTGCTGAATGTTAGTTTGATCCATCGGCTCAGTAGTCCTTTTAAGTAAGATAGTTTCGTGAGAGTGAATGTTAGAGTTGATCTGTTTTTCATCTCAACAGTCTTAGTACTGTTTGGAAAAATGATCATCATAAAGAGATGCCTAGAACGGTTGTCTATTGTGGAGCTGAAAGTGAACCAATAATTTAGCTAGTTATTATTCATTTGTCTCTTGTGATACATCTGAATTGGGTGAAAGACCGATTTTCTCTAGTTCTATGCATATTGCGAGCTCATTCAAAAGTTCTCCGAACTATTGATTGTTTTGTTGAAAACTCTAGTAACATTGATTGGTGAGAGGCTCAACGTCATAATGCTCTTATTAAATTACCAGTCGAAATAAATAGGATGAAGTGGTTGGATGTTTATTAGCTGTATTGAGAGATTAGTTAACTACCTTAATGCACATGAAATCTCATCAGAAACTTTAAATTGCCCGTTGTCACTGTCCTAACTGATAACACTGATCTAGACGATTGTCAACGTTATAGTACTTATAACAGCTTTACACTTTCTCTGGAAATGCATTTATGTGGTCCGGGAATCAAATATGTTGAATATAGGTTGTAATTATGTATTAAAACCATTTATTATTTCAATACATAACTTATTACGTAGTCACTAAATCAATAATGTGATTATAGCCTATGAATGTGTTATGTCGTGAAAATCCATAAACCAATGTCACGTGCCCAGTCACCAATTCTAATTTGGTCTGCCATTCACACTATAGTCTAGCGTCTTTCACTTGACCACTTACATACCTGAGCAGCACTGTTGACCTTGGAGTGACATCGAGGTTCCTATTGATCCACTATACGTTGGCTCCCTTCTATGCCCAGCTTCTGAGTTCAGAAGTTGCAGCCAGTCTACTACGTTTATATTCCAAACAGATATAGTTTATATGTAGAAATACAAGACCGCATCACAGCACAAAATGATGAATACCAATTATACATGAACAATCCAAAAGAAGTTCTTAGTAGGGAAAGCTGACTGGTAACAAATTAAGAATAGTAAGTTGCATGATACAAGTCAATGGGTTAGTCTAAAGTTTACGAATACTAGGATGTATATACGTAGCAATCTAGTTACTCAGTAATTATAAAATGAAATTATAATTAAGAATAATTCGAAAGATCAGTTCCAGCTTTTACAATATCCGTCCTGTTATAATAGATTGTATGAATGTTTCATTGATTAGGAAAGTGTACAACGTGTTTATAAGTCATCTGTTTTGACATGTAACATCAATCAAGGTCCGTAGTCCAGTGATTTGAAATTTCTAAAAATTCGATTCATAAATTGAAATGCCAATATTATACCATACTGTCGATACGACTGATGGCTAACTTGGTGAGACTATAATTTATGGACGACCTTTGAGCGACGCTGAAGTTACCTTGATAGTGTCCACCTAATAACCAGGACTAAATGCGGATTATAAACCAGTGTGAGGAAATAGAATTATGATTTGCAGTTGATGGTTAGGGTTAAGAATTAGATTTAACGTTTTCATCACGAACTGACATCAGCTTTAATGCCAAAACTCCATTTACCCAAATGGATGAATGAATTTCGCTCCAGAATCCGAGACCTGTTATCTTATACCTGATTGGTTTGTCCATAAATTATAGTCTCGTCATTAACGTTCATGTTATTAGGTGTGGCATATAGCTCATAGTAATATAAACGTGTAAATAATCATTAAATTTCATTTGTCTACTTTTTCATGTTATTGATATGCATTGATTTTAATGGTCTATTCGGTTAAACCATTATCGATAGTTTTATATTTCCCTCATGTTACAATGTATGAAATTCTATTTTCTTGAGGGAAGAAAACCAATTGATTGCAATGACGTAATTATAACCTTAGATATTTTTTACTTAATATATATTTTATACTTAGTGATTTATGGGAAGCTTTTTATTGTTAAGTTCTATGTATTCAAATAAGTGGTAAGATCTATTTACTAACAAATGTGTACTATATCACTATTGTTGTTAGTTGAATATGTGATTCTCAAAAAGGGGTTTTTGTGGATATTATAGTAATTTAATAGTTGATTTCATGAGTCAACTGAAGCTAGACCACCACGGAAAACCTGGATGCACTGGACGACCGCTTCGTTTTATTGTGGGACTCCTCATCAGTGCGCATCCACGATCCTGTCCCGTGAGATTCGAACCTAAGACCTATCGGCCCCGCGCACGAGCGCTTAGCCTCTAGACCACTGAGCCGGCATCCAACGGTGTTAATATCTAACTTCAACCAATCCACGAAATCGAGCCACCGTTCATCATTGTATTCAGTGAGTTACTATCTCACAACAGACCTGGTTGAATTCCACTGATCACTGCTTCTCATTCTAAGATAAACTAATAACTGAACGAGATCTTTGTCATGTTTCTGTTGAACACTTTTCAATAGATAATGATTTATCGATGAACATTAATCCTACATTTATCAAAGATAACTGAATTACAAATTCAGTAAGACATATTGTTAAATGGTTGGAGATAGTTAGTAGGAAATCCTGTCTACCATCGTCTTCAGTGAGTAACGTCTTCACAACAGACACGGTTTGACTCCATTGGTCACGTCAGAGTTTGAAACAGGAAATTGTGTAAATGATAAAACGTGAAACGATGTAGTAGTTGGATATTATTCTATCGACTCTCAAGAATGTTTTTAAATGAAGATGAAATAAATATGCTAACATAAACTAAAAGTGAATTTAAAAGAATATACCATTCATATACCCGTAAGATTATAAAATAAAGCGTTCATGAATTCATTCCATGCGTTTACTAGATAGACTACGTACATATTAAACCCACTTATTGTAAGTAAACTAATTTCCTTCTGTAAGTTGATTTCATAATTTTTACTCTAATTTATATAGTTACGACACTGGTGAAAAGTTCCAGGAAAAACATTTATTTGGATTTGTTCCATCTGAACGAAGAATAAATGGATGGTAACTGCTAGGAATTGTTATGGTCTATTATTACGTATATTCTTATTGGACAATAATTAAGTAACTAGATTGCTCCCAAATGCCCTGGTACGGCCGAGAGTGGGGAGAGTCCGCTCTCCCTCTCCAAATGCTCTCACATGGCCACGCGTATATAGCCTCTGCCAGGGAAGTCCCACCCACTGCCTTCTCGTGGCGGGGGTGTTGTTTATGAAATTGTGAGGACGAAAAGCGAATGTCCGGCGCTTTAACCAGATTCCAAACCAATGGTGCACATGGGCTCCAGTATCCTGCGGGAACAAATGCCGTATGAACCAATCGTTGGTCACCGGCTACCATGGGACTGCATCTCCTTACGATGATCCACTGCCTTGTGGATCAGACCTTCAGGTCCCATAAGAAAACCACCTGCTTCGGTTTGGGCACCCGTACAGTATCACAGTCCCCACACATATCGAATGAGATTTGTGTAGCGCATATATTTATGTGTTAAAATAAATAAGTCATAAATAAATAACTAAATTATGTATAAATGTTCATATTCCTTTTATCATAAGCTTTCATTTAACTTATTTGCTACTGTTATATAATTTGCTATTCTTAACTTATTCCTAATTTATCTGTTACAGTATCCCACAGCTACTTTTGGCTTGATCTTATGTGATTGTTATTTTTCATTTTATGGTATGATGCGGTCTGATCCGCTTGTATATAAACCACGTATGCCTGGAATATATAATTCATATAGCGGAGGTTGATATTTGTGTTCTGGGCTGGATAGAATAGACTAGGGGAGAAGTTTCTGTACAAGGGACCAACAAGGAATAAATGTTGATTCAGAGCTACTAGTGCTGTTTTGATGTACTGTTGGTCTAGCAAAGGGGCAAAGTTATAGAAGTCGGCATTCTGACTGGCAATTTTGTCACATAATATTTGACGGACCATAAGACATAACAGGGTAGTTTAATAAGATGGAAATTATCAGAACTATGTGATACATTAGTGCAATACCCTTATCCTTTTAGTCTAGTTGACCTTTTATTTTTATATATAAATGTTCTTAACATGCATATATATATGATCAAATTGTTTGTAATGTATTGCGTTAATATATCCCATAGTTCTAATAATCTTTATCATTTTATTACATTATCCAAATTTATCAAGTGGACTAACGACTTTAAACATTCACTTACCAAATGATTAAGATTAACCGGTAATAAATTATAGATAGGAAGGTTTATAATTTACAATTGTTGATACTCAATAATGTAATCATTCAATCCCTGTTGCTATGTGGATATCCCATATAGGTTATCCTTGGTAAAGTCTTAAGTTACAGATTTTAGTATATTTATTCTATGATTATTAATCTAATCTATGATGAACGTTTTGTTGTATCTGGGACATATCATCTGTGTATATACTCCGCCTAGAGTCTCTCCGGGGGCTACTGCCGGTCCCAAGCCCGAATAAAGGAGGAGGGTTGGGCATGGGGTTAGCGACCCCATCCCGTAGAAAACTAACTCGCTGAAAAAAAACACTAACCAGAAAACTTGAAACTCTGTGTTCATGTAAATAGTTTAATAAATTATTTTATAGATTTCTTTTTTTTTTCTAATCACCATGTAAGTTTCAAATTGAACTCATTATTGATTGATTGATCATATAAAGTTTTGTAAGGTAATAAAAATGTGTAATGACCAAATAAAAAATATTGATTAATGTACCGTGTTTTCTTTGTTGTTTTTGTCTTTTTTTTCTTTTCTTCTTTTACTCATATATTTTATGCTGATATCAATAAATGGTAGCTAAGACACATAGTATTCTGTTGTTTATTTTCAAAAGAATAGGTTTAATTGTTTTATCTTAACTATTAAATTATAACATTAATTAATACTGACTATTGCTAAATTCAACTGTCTTAACTTTTGTTTTATTATTATTTTTATTAATTTTTTATTATCAGTATGGGGTTGTGAAGATTGGTAAGCTTTTGATTGAGATCACGAATTGATGGATGTTAGATCACCATTTCGAAGCTGAAAGTATTAGACGGCTATTTTGTTCTAGTATGGGGGAGGTTGATTATGAATACAGTGGTCTTGAGTGCTGTTAGAGGTATAAGGGCAGTTATCACTTCCCGGTTGTCCACACCATGGAAGGGTTCTTCTGGAGGTGCCTGAAAAGAAAATTGGATGAGAGGTGACCTGAGAGAGTGACCGCAGTGCCCGAGGGACAACTGCTTGAGGTCGGTCACACACGACCTTTCTACGGGTAATTTTTTTGTTAGCTCCGTACTTTTTGGGATCTTACCGCCGGAGACGGATATCCGTGAGATAAGGCGAGATGTACATTTTTAGTGTCAACCTTTTCTAACTCCACCCCTCTTTGTGGGAAGGCAGCATCGCTGTCATGCTGGTTGTCTGAAGGAAACACATTATTGCCGTCACATTTCTGTACAGTCAGCAGTACGACTTCACTTTCGGACCTTGGGTTTGTTGCTTTTAGTCTTACCGCTCATCAACCGACCTGTCTGACATGATGGGACCTAAAGGAACGGTTGTTCCAGCCAGTATAGCTCGGTTGCTTCATTACGATAGGCAAGCCCGACTACCACGTCAAGGTAGCAACAACGGTCGGTCGGTTTAGGCACATAATCCCTAATAATTCAATACACATTGCTTATTACATGGAAGAACTCTCCTCTCATAAAAGCTATGGTCGAAACGTTGGCTATTCATCGTGTATGATAGTTCCCAAGTATATGAAACTGACTAAGAAATGAAAATAGAGACGAGTCGATAAATCGGATGCGTATTACTAGTCTGAGGGAGAATTTGCATTAAATTCGGTGAATAGACCCAGTTAAGGATTAAAACAATCATCATAGTTTGGAAATGAAGATGCATGAACAGCATAGGTAAACTAGTGGGAGATAAACTACTTGAAGAAATGGCAGCATATATTGACCTTTGCTTATACAACATTGTCAGTAACGAAGGATCAGATAAATAGATATAGCCGGTAAGTACGGGTATCACTGACATATATGAAGCAAAAAGAATAAGATTTATTAAATATAAACGGCTGGAGATCTAGTATGGGATAACTCAGAAATGTATATTCACGATTCTGCACATAGTATCTGAATCTAGGACCTTCGATCTTCCGTGCGAACGCTTAACCTCTAATTTTTCATTTGAATAGGTCGATTCTCATCTAGTAGATACTTTTTTTCAACAATGTATATATCACGTATATCTATCTTTTGTTTAGTCTGAAATCAAAATGTAACTGGCATACAAGGAGATTGGACAAAAGTTAGAAATTGTCAAACAAGCACTATTGTAATAACTTCAGTTTTAAGTTTCTTACTTTTCATTTCACATATTAACATACATAAAAATCTTTTTGATTTAGTTGCCTAGATTTATTTTTATCCTTCATAAATATAAATGATGCTTTTTTCCATAGGAAATCTGCTGATATGTGACTGTCACACAAATGATATAAGTCCCTATCCACATTTAAGACGGATCATTTATTTAAACCTTCATCGTTATGTGTTCATGACAATGTAACAATTAAAATACTGGAGTTTCAACTATTAGGTCACATGTTCGAACCCCTCTTCACTTACATTATTATTAACAGATGTTTGTATCCGTAAATATTGCCTAGTGACATAGTTCATTATTAAATTAATTATGTTAACTATTCTTTACTAAAATGTATGATTTAGTGAATTTATTGAATAGCCTATATACTTTTTCATTATTTTGACTAATTTACTATTCACCTTTTAAAATTTGCTTCCTTGTGCTAATGTGATGTATTAACTTGGATCAACATGCGTATAAGTCTAGCTCTACGTTCACTATGATTGACAAACTAAACAATCGTCGGCAAGGTCAGCTTAAAAGGATGAAGGAACTGATATTCTATACGGACATAAAACTTATGTCATTCATTGGTACAGTATAACATGCTATTACTAAACTATTTGGGCAACCATCAACCTCATGTAGCGCTGATATACTTAAACCAACGTTATATTTTTCTAGTTCTTTAGTCACGATCGAATACTAACGATCAGGTTACAGTATACTCTTTAGTAACTCAACAATCTGTGGACTATGTTTCGATATTTGGTAGAAAATCCTGGAACTAACTTCGATACTAGTTGAAACTTGTCAGTAAACTGTGCCCACAAATTTATGGTAACTGATAACCATTGTGTAATCCAATCAAAGAGCAACTCGATCAATATGGTTTAACCATTATTTAGGAATAGACGAACATGGCACTGGTTATATCTCAGAGATTTATCAATATAACGTCCTATATTTTCCATTTAATTCTGTTTTTCGCTTTCTGTAATATAATTTTAAATGAGATCATAAACCGATGAATGTTAGACAACCACTGAAAACCTAAAAGCACTAGACAGCCGTTTCGCCCTATTATGGGACTCCTCAGCAATGAACAACTACAACTACGCATGTGGGATTCAAACCCAGGACCTTCACTTTCTCTTGCAAACACTTAACCTCCAGATCACTGAGCCAACATCCAACAGTGTTAATATCTAACTTCAACTAATCCAACAAGCTGCACGTCCATTTTCCATTGTATTCTGTAGGTAACTACTCCACATCAGGTTTTCAATGATAGTCTAACATAGATCAATTCTTGATCACTATTTAAGCTCAACAATCTTTAATTAAGATAAACAAAAGAAAAAAAGATCCATCAAAATTAATACAATTTTATTACAAATGAATATTATTATTATTATTATTGTCCTTTTATGTTTCTATGTTGATTTATGCAAATTTAGTCAATAGAAATGACTGTCGTTTTTATGAGGTTTAACAAAGTCATAACCGAATCCTCTGACAGTATTCGTGGCAATTGATTGTTCATTTACAGTATTGATTATATCATTATTATTATTATTATTATTACTATCCAAAGTTTTATTATTATTTACATAGGTTTCTTCTTCATTATTTGTTTGAAGTTTTCCTTCATGATAAAGGAATAGTATCTCACTTTTTTGTTTTAATAAAGTAGTCTTGACAACGTATAAACTAATTGTAATAATCTGATATAAGAATAATTTGAAAAAGAAAAGGGAATTTATGAATAATTAATTATAGAAAAACATTGAACAACATATTAGTAATATTAGTAGTTGAAACAGCTTCTAATTAAACACTTGATTCAGTTGCTTAAACTCTCTTCTAATCTACAAACCAGCTTCCAGATGAAGAAGAAATTTGGAAAAAAAACGTTGGAAGTGATAGGACATATATTACGCAAATCAACAAATTGCATTACGAAGTAAGCCATAACTTGGAATCCTGAAGGGAAACGGAAAAGATGAAGCCTGAAAAAGGCATTACGTCAGAAAATGGAAGCAAATATGAAAAGGATTGGCCAGGACAGAGTTGCGTGAAGAATGCTGGTGCGCGACCAATGCTCCTTCACGAGGAGTAATAGGCGTAAGTAAATCTACACGGTAATTGAACGCGGGAGAAAAAGAGCGGAATATAGAAAGAATGCTTTGCTCTACAGTTTTTGTCTATGTACAGAAAATCTAGGGTATTAATAGTATTTCATAAAGCATAGTATCAGGATAGGTAATCATCCAATCAGAAATGTGACACGTGACTTCTCACTTTCTAAATGTTTTTTGAACGCTAATTAGGTAAGATTTATCCCAGAGTTTCCAGGGCTTCTTTGAGCTATATTTGAGGAATTTTCTAGGTCTGTCCATATTGAACGAAAATTTATGAGTGGGAAACCAACTTATTGTTTGACGCCAAATCACGCAGTGGCTTAGTAAATTATGAAAATTCTACATTATATAGATCATTTACACAGCTTCTTTGAGTTGTCCTTTACATATTCCATTATTCCTTTAATTCTGTTGTCATTTTCAATACGCTCCGATTTCCTTCTTATTCTTATCATTTCAATATCCTACTAGCAGTTATTCCACTGTTGATTGCTGCAACATACTACTTATATCTGTCAGCACAAATAGTAGACACCTTAGTACTAGACATTCGATCATAAATATATTGGTAAATGTAGACGTGAATACTATACGTACAGATGTATGGTTTGTGATTTATGAATGATGTTTTTTGAAAGGATGAATATTTCAAGTAAATTATACAATGTTCAAATTTATCATCCTTCTAATAATTAAAAATAATATCACAAGGGGTTTTGTGGAGATTGTAGTAATTCCAATAGTTGAGATCATGAGTCAATTGAAGCTAGACTATCATGGAAAACTTGGAAGCACTGGACGGCTGTTTCGTCCTATTGTGGAACTCGTCAGCAGTGCGCATCCACGACCCCGCCTAGCGGGATTCGAACCCAGGGTCCGGGTTTTTCATGGTGGTCTAACTTTAATTAACTCATGATCTCAACTATTGAAATTAAAAATAACTAAATATATGGGTTGTTATGTAACAGAAGTGAGAGAATAAGATGTTATAGTTGTTGCTTTGTTTGAATTTTCATTTTCAATGACTGATTTATTACAAGCAATAGTTAACTTATGAATAGGTTGGAATCAATGCAGAGACGATTTACACTTCGGATTCTTTGAACTGATTGTACCTTGAATTATAATTTCAGGTATAATAAACTTGGACTCGACCTTTTGTGAAAGAGGAGACTCAAACTAAATCATATCTTTTTCTTCAAAATACTTGATAAACTATCCTTTACATCCAATCATGTAATTCAATAAACAGAAACTTCTCATTACAACACCCGTAACTCTTTGTCATTAGTGAAACAAACCCATTCTAAATCATCTTTCTATATGAATTGCTTTACCGGTAATTTTTCCAGACTCTGGAATAATCTACCACAATTTATCCGTAAGATATAATCATTCCCATCGTTTTTCTCTTCATTGATGCATACTGCTCCTCTGATAATGCATTAAATGTTCTAACACCTGTAAATGTATCTTGTTTCACAAGTGAGATTCTAGGAACTTTAAATGTTTAGCCATTCTTATTACTGAATTCACTAAGTAAAACCACCTACCTGCTGTCACTACGTTAACATTGTCCCTGGCGACCCTAACTAATTTGAATAATATCTAACATGAACAATATATCACTGACTCACATAATACATGCATTATGGTAGACCTGATTGACGTATTTTAGTAAATATTGCTTTGTTGGTCCGTGCTCTCTGTTTCCATTCTCCCTTCCCTAGTTGTAGATAATAATCATCAATTCGTTATGGCACAGGAAATGACCTTTAATACACCGTTCATAAATCAACAGGATGTCCACTTAAGAAAAATTAAGAGTTCCCGGTTGATGTGTTGGATTGCTGTAATACATGTACTACCTAGACAATTACTGAACTAGTATACTTAAAACTATCTTATATCACGTATTTGTTCTCTACATCTAATGTTACTATTTATATCAAGCTGATCATGCTTGTAAACTAGCGTGAATTCTATAATAATAATTATTTTTAGAGTCTTATAGGACCAACTGATTTATTGGTTTAAACAAATCTTCATCTAGAAATTTGAATCAATACTAGTGCAGGTCAAAATACTGTTCTAATAAAAGTAGCTAAACGAATAAGCTCTTTTTTATGCATTCTAAGCAAAGATAGATAGTGGTTAATAGTGGAATTCAGGACACGCGTTTCGTCCTATTTGAGACTGGTCAGCTGGACGTACCTGTATCCCAAAGTTGATGTTCACTCTGAGACTCGAACCCAGGAACGTTAACTTCAAACGCCATCGCGCATTCTAAACAAAGCTGGTAAATCCCAAATAGGAGATAATGCCTGTCCTAGATTCCACTGCTAGCCACTGTAATGCTTGTGAATTAAAGCATTACCGATGCAATACACACAGTATTCACATATGTCAATGAGAGACTGATCAATTTCAGTCATAAACATAAATGAGGCTCGGTTTTTAGATTGAACAAAAAACACTTTATTTTTGTCTATTCATGTTCATAATAAACTGATGGAAACACCAATACAGAACAAGATAAATTGATTTCTAACTCATCCTGGAGTCCCTCCGGGGGCTACTGCCAGTCCCAAGCCCGGATAAAGGTCGAGGGTTGGGCATGGGGTTAACGACCCCATCCCATAGAAAACTAACTCGCTAAAACAGCGCTAACCAGAAAAAATTATTCAAACCTTTTAAACTCTGCTCTGGGAGTTAGAAGGTCTTCATTTAGAAGAACTATGACCTCCTTCGGAAGTCACGTGGTCGATGCCCCTTCTGACAACCAGAGCAACCATTTATTTAGGTACATGGAATGTTCGTACAATGTGGGAGAGCCTTCCAAATTGCTGCAGAAATGAGAAGATACAACCTAGAGGTACTTGGGATCAGTGAAACACATTGGACGCAAGTTGGACAACAACGACTAACTTCAGGAAAGCTCCTGTTATACTCCGGCCATGAAGAAGAAAATGCCCACATACACAAGGAGTTGCATTGATGCTGTCCAAACAAGCGCAAAATGCGCTTATAGGATGGGAATCTCATGGACCAAGGATCATCAAAGCCTCGTTCAAAACAAAGAAAGAGGGCTTTTCAATGAACATCATCCAATGCTATGCGCCTACCAACGACTACAATGAAGACGCTAAAGATCAATTCTACAATAGGCTGCAGTCAATCGTCGAGAAGTGCCCAACAAAGGACCTGACCATTCTGATGGGAGATTTCAACGCCAAGGTTGGAACGGACAACACTGGATATGAAGACATCATGGGACGACACGGACTGGGAGAACGGAACGAAAATGGTGAGAGATTTGCAAACCTATGTGCCTTCAATAAACTGGTCATAGGCGGCACCATATTCCCACATAAACGCATACACAAAACCAAATCGACCATATCTGCATCAACAAAACGTTCAGGAAAACTATAGAGGACGTGAGAACAAAGAGAGGAGCTGATATAGCATCAGATCATCACTTGCTGGTCGCCAAGATGAAATTGAAACTTAAAAGGCACTGGGCAATGGGGCGGACAGCATCACAAAAGTTTTATACGGCTTTTCTTCGGGATATTGACAAACTCAACAACTTCAAGATAGTCCTCAGCAACAAGTTCCAGGCCTTTCACGATCTACTCGATGGAGATGGAACTACTATGGAGAGCAACTGGAAGGGGATCAAAGAGGCAATCACTTCAACATGTCATGAGGTCCTGGGTCACAAGAAGCACCATCACAAGGAATGGATCACTGTTGATACACTGGATAAGATTCAAGAAAGGAGGAACAAGAAGGCAGCAATCAATACCAGCTGAACAAGAGCAGAAAAAGCCAAGGCACAAGCTGAATACACAGAAGTAAACAAACAAGTGAAGAGGAGCATCAGAACCGACAAACGTAAATATGTGGAAGATTTAGCAACGACGGCGGAAAAGGCTGCAAGAGAAGGAAACATGAAACAACTGTATGACATAACAAAGAAACTCTCTGGAAATCGCCGCAAACCAGAACGACCAGTGAAAAGCAAGGAAGGCAAGGTAATCACCAACATTGAAGAGCAACAAAACAGACGGGTAGAACACTTCAAAGAACTCTTGAATCGACCAGCCCCACTGAACCCACCCAACATCGAAGCAGCACCCACGGACCTCCCAATCAATGTTGGCTCACCAACAATTGAAGAAATCAGCATGGCCATCAGACAAATCAAGAGTGGCAAAGCAGCAGGACCAGACAACATTCCAGCAGAGGCACTGAAAGCAGACGTAGCAGTAACTACAAGGATACTCCACATTCTCTTCAGTAAGGTTTGGGATGAGAAACAAGTACCAACAGACTGGAAAGAAGGACTCCTGATCAAGATACCAGGGTAAGGCGATCTCAGCGAGTGTGATCGTTAGGACATTCGTAAAAATATACCATTAATTATCATGTTAATTCTAATGGTGTCCTTGGACTTTAAATGGACATTCCCTATTGATCAATATTTATTGCACTTGTTAAATATTGTACAAATGTTGTTTTCTATTTTATGGTACGATGTGGTCTGGTTGATTGGTATATAAAATATAACGATTCATAACTCAGAGGCTGAGACGTTTGTTCTGGACTCAACTGGCTGGGCTAGACAGCGAAGCAGGGCCAATCGGGACTCTAGGTCGTTCGTGCGTGTTTTACGTGTCATTGATCCGATCGATAAATACGCTCCGTTCTAATCTGCAGTCACACGTTACAACAGAGATAACTATAGGGGCATTATTCTTCTCTTAGTGCCAGGAAAAGTCCTCAACAGGGTATTGTTAAACAGAACGAAGTACTCTGTAAACGCCCAATTTCGGGATCAACAGGTTGGATTCCGTAAAGATGGATCGTGTACAGAACAAATCGCAACTCTAAGGATCATTGTGGGACTACGTAAAAGCATTTGATAGCGTGGACAGAATAACACTATGGAAGCTTCTTCGACACTACGGCGTGCCTCAGAAGATAATCAATATCATACGGAATTCCTATGATGGATTAAACCGCAAAATCTTGCATAGAGGACAATTGACAGACTCGTTCGAAGTAAAGACCGGTGTTAGGCAAGGTTGCTTACTCTCACCCTTTCTCTTTCTCCTGGTGATCGACTGGATCATCAAGACAAAAAACATTTCGGAGGAAGTATGGGATACAGTGGACATCTAGGATGCAGTTGGACGATTTAGACTTCGCAGATGATCTGGCGCTTCTATCCCAAATGCAGGAGAAGACGAACAGTGTGGCAGCAGCCTCAGCAGCAGTAGGTCTCAATATACACAAAGGGAAAAGCAGGATTCTCCGATACAACACAGAATGCACCAATCCAATCACAATTGACGGAGAATATTTGGAAGATATGAAAACCTTTACGTATTTGGGCAGCATCATTGATGAACACGGTGGATCTGATGCAGATGTGAAATCGCGGACCAGCAAAGCAAGAGCAGCATATTTACAACTGAGGAACATCTGGAACTCGAAACAACTGGCAACCAACACCAAGGTCAGGATTTTCAATACATATGTCAAGACAGTTCTACTGTATGGAGCAGAAACCTGGAGAACTACGAAAGCCATCATCCAGAAGATAAAGGTGTTTATTAACAGTTGTCTACGCAAACTACTTCGAATCCGTTTGCCAGACACTATTAGCAACAACCTACTGTTGGAGAGAACAAACCAGATCCCAGCGGAGGAAGAAACGCTGGAAGTGTACAGGACACACATTGAGGAAAGTATCCAACTGTATCACAAGGCAAGCCTTCACGTAGAATCCTCAAGTCCAACGGAAAAGAGGAACATCAAAGAACACATTACACCGAGAAATGGAGACACACGTGAGAAAAATGAACAAAATTTGGATAGAACTGGAAAGGAAGGCCCAGGACAGAGTGGGTTGGAGAATGCTGGTCGGCAGCCTATGCTCCATTAGGAGTAACAGGCGTAAGTAAATTGATTTCTGTCTTGAAAACTACAAGACTTTATGGAGAATTTCTTTGCTTTTTTGTATGTAGAGAAAACACTAACTTCATTTTAAAGCAAATTTTGATAGAATATTTCAAATTAACACATTTTTTCCATCATCAAGGTGCATTATCCAGTTATTCATTATAATTAACTTAAAGTTTAGATTTGAATTTATGATAGTGGACTAAGGTAAATCCCAGGTAGTATATGGTAAGACAGTCAATAAACCTAAATTCAGAAATAAAATAAAAGTTATAGTAAAAACATTTTTTACACTGACTATTTACTTACATGAGCGACAAAGTATACCAGTGTATAAAATCTCTCAGAAATACTTGTAGTATCAAATATTGGATTATATGTTAGTATTTCACCGCAACCCTTGTAGGAAAGTGCAGAAAAATTAAATGTTATGATGAGTCTACTGAACTTTTAAATAAGTAAGCAAATTTTATAAACAAAAAATATACTGGTCGTGTCGGAATGCTCTTGCTTATCTAACAAATATAGTTTCTAATTTTTGAAAGATTCGATGAAAATTCACTTGATCCTCCTCTTTTATGTATTCACAATGAGCGAATCAGTCGTCGACAGTTTTCTTGCATGATTTATATAAATTTAATATACATAATATGGAATACAAAAAATTAAAGAAAATATTTACAAGAACGTTCAGAAAGCTGTTCTAATACACCAAATTTTTTGATCTGCAAACATTTGTAAGTCATCTGGAACCCTGAAAATGCATTTATATATATGTATATGAAGATCAAGAAGACTAGTTATTCAGTGAACTCACTCTTACAAATGAAAAACTACCTACCGTTAAACAATGGAAGACGATCACGCAATATCGTGGATTGGTTGAAACTGGACAGCGAAATCGATCAACACAAGCTCGTTGGTCTACAGATTAAGTGACACCGGGGACTTGGATTCGATTGGAAGTCATGAATTCTCATTGTTAAGAATCTCTTACTAGGACGAAACGACCATACAGTTCTATTAGATTTTTAGTGGTGGTCTAACTTAGATTGGTATGTGTACATCAAGTAAAAATAGTAATGATAGATTACCAAGATTTATATGAATATGAAGTTATTCACTGTGCCTTATGCCTTTTTTATCCATTCCAGACAGAAACAGAAAGCAAAACGAAAACATAAACTAGGGCTACACAATTGAGCGGTCCAAAAGGTTGTTATTTAATTAGGGCCTGCATAGAAATTCTTGTTTCTGAAGAAAATATTCATCACGGATTGAAATCCTCTGGAAAACGTCTAAAAACAAAACACTCTAGGCAACTGTTTGTTTCAACTTGGAAAAATTACCGGTCGATTGGTTTGGCCAGCAGCTGTACCATAAGAGTTTGATTATATCATAATTAACCAGTGACATGGAGATGAGGATTTTTATCCCATGTGGAGCTATGACTCCTTGCTGCTTCTGACAAACCATCTCTAACGTAAACCATAGCTAAAATATGTGTTCTGGGTTTCAGACACTTTTAGGTTCAGTGATCTAGATGTTATAGAAGGAAATCTGTGTTATATTAACGCGATGCATTTCACACAGTCCGATCACAAACATACTTGTTAAGAACATTTATATATAAAAATAAAAGGTCAACTATAAAAATGGAATGTAAGAAGAAACAATGATAATAATGAAAGTAATGTGAAAAACAATATGAAACTCATCACTAATATTACCAGGGTCTGTTTAAAGTGAGGACAAACCGTTTTCAACCACATCAAGAGTGTTTAAATTTTTCACCGATGTTGTCCACAAATCTATAGAATGACACGTTTTTGATTAAGGTCTTCAGCTAGACTATTGGCATGAGCCATAAACATATCATAATGGTCTTAATGAACTACGCATACCAATCCTATAAGTTTGGCGAAGGTATTCACCTTCAAATATGAAATGAACTTTGTCAATACATACTATTGATAAATTTAAGTGCTATTGAAGGAACAGGTTGTGTTGTTGTGGCTGTGTTTCGTTAACCAATCACACTCGTAATCGTTATTATATAAACCTCAACAGTGTTTGAAATCAGAAGGCAAAGGAAAGCAGCAACTACAGTTTATTAGCAGATAAGTATAGATAAGTTGTTATTGTACGGATGACTCAGTCCGTTAAATAACAAACGGACTTAACCGAATTAAATGTGAACAAACTCGATTTCACGTGAGTTGCTATAGTGTAAGCTTGTTTTAAAATATATAGTCATATAAAATATCAATAGACATTTTTAGAGTTACATTTTTGAACAAGGAATTCACGTCAAAAGAAAACATTATCAATGTAATGTAACCGTCTGAAAGAAAGAGTTTAACAAACCTTTATAATTCAATCAAAGAATAATTGTCGCTAAGGCAATGAATGATTAACAACAATCTCTTTTCGAACATAAAAATCATGTTTCTGACACCCGATAGCAACGGCTTCGACGAACTTTGTAAGACTGGATCTTGACTGTTTATCAGTCATCTTGAAAGATCTCAAGGTATGAACCTGATATCTTGCATATAATAGATATTTAATAATTGCGTGGTTTAAAGTAGTTCATTCTCTTGTTTTAAAACTTTTTGCAAAATACTCAAAAAGCCTATGATATTCCCTCTTTCCTGATCGGTTAGTGTAGCTGCTTTGGGATATACATTTAAATTCATAAACACAATTGAAAATAACAGGGAAAGTGGTGCATGTCGACTTTTGATTATTCAGCTTTATAAGTTTGGATGCAGGGTAATTCTTGGCCAATGTACTGTTAAGCCTCCTGCTGATTTTGTTTGTGATATGATCATCTTTAAAGTTGAGATATACAGATATTAGTTTCTTTTATTGATTGTGGTCAAATCTGTCTTTGTTCTTGCTCTTCAAGACGATAAAAAGAACTATATGTATGAAACTTTACATTATGATCGACGATAATACAAACTACTGAAATAATAAGTAGTATTGTGTAATTCATAAACATATTAGTGAGGAGAAAGGTAATCGTTAGAAAGTATGAAGTGAACTTTTTTGATGCATTACTTCACAATCAAATCTCAGTTTCGCAATTAATGACGACAAGTAATTGATTGGAAAAAGAGACTGTTTTTTGCTGAGGGAGGCTTACCTGGATAAAAGGTGGATAATTTGAGTTTAATCGTGCACAATCCGGTAATCGATCATTGGTAAGGTTTGGACAACAACTAATCGGTATTTTAATTTCTAAAATAATATAAATGTTATTTACAATTAGGTTCGTAAGTTTTATTTTATCTTACAATAGGATCTATTATGTAATGTTAAATGAATACGTACTTGAAGAAAAGTAATAATTTTTTAGCCCCCAAATTCCCTGGTACGGCCGAGTGTGGGGAGAGTCCGCTCTCCCTCTCCAAATGCTCTCACATGACCACGCGTATATAGCCTCTGCCAGGGGAGTCCTACCCACTGCCTTCTTGTGGCGGGGGTGTCGTTTAAGAAATTGAGAGGACGAAAAGCGAATGTCTGGCACTTTAGCCGGGTTGGTGGACATGGAGAGTCCACCTAGGGGAGTTAGAAAACCCTGATTCCAAACCAATGGTGCACATGGACTCCAGTATCCTGAGGGAACAAATGGCGTATGAACCAATCGTTGGACACCGGCTACCATGTGACTGGATCTCCTTACGTTGTTCCACTGCCTTGTGGATCAGACCTTGAGGTCGGAGGCTCCGGGTGTGGCCCCCTAAGAAAACCACCTGCTTCGGTTTGGGCACCCGTACAGTATCACACCCCTCATACATATCAATTGGGATTCGTGTGGTGCATATGTATTTGGTGCCTCATTGTACCAATATCTACGTGTTAAGATAAATAAATAAATAAATAATTTTTAGGATCAGTAATTTTTTTGCCGACGCTGGTCAGCCTTAAAGTCCTTCCTGAAACAGTAGCCGTCCGTTTGAAGAACTTGGAGCTATATGTATAGAAGAAATATCTTCAACCACTCCTCCTCCCCTGGCCAATCTCAACGCTAATTAATCAGTAGTAATCTTTTCTATTGAATGATCTAATTTGACTATTGTACTTAGGACCTTTCGTAGTCAAATGTAATTGTCTCTGTTATACTGATTCACAAATTTTTGTTTTAGTATTATGACAAGACTATAATTTATGGACGAACCAATCAGATATAAGATAACAGGTCTCGCATTTTGAGAAGAAATTCACTCGTCTATTTGGCTAAATAGAGTTTTGGCATTAAAGCTGATGTTAGTTCGTGATGAAAACTCTAAATCTTATTCTCAACCTTAACCATCAACTGTAAATGAGAATTCTAACTGCTTTATAATCCTCATTTACTCCTTGTCAGCAGGTGTCTATTTTCAAGGTCACTCCAGCGTCACTCGAAGTTCGTCCATAAATTATAGTCTCACTATTATTATTATTATTATTATTATTATTATTATTATTATTATTATTGGCTAAACATCATTATTAATCTCCTCAATACATGATTTATTTACTTTGCATTCGTCTCACCTTATTATGTCTTTCCAATAATTTCTTACACCAAATAGTCTTCCATTGAACATAGAATTATGATTTCAGTATTATTTCTCTTACCCTATCTGATCCATATTTATTCGGGTCATGGATCAGTTAACATTTTCACTTAACATATAAGCTGATTCAAGTTAACATTCCATATGAGTCATATCAACATTAACAATTTTATTCTATTTTATTTGACAATCCTAAATTCACACACTTTAACTTTAAACAACGTACTTTAGCCCTAACCTAGCCATTTTTCAGATTATTAATTGAAATTATATAATTGTAGGAAATGAAGAGAATTTCAACAGTTGAGATCATGAGTCAATTGAAGCTAGATCACCATGGAAAACCTGGAACCAATGGACAGCCGTTTTGTCCTAGCACGGGATCCCTCAGCAGTGCGCACCCACCATCCCAACTCGCGGGATTTGTACCCAGGACCTGTCAGTCTCACACGCGAGTGTTTAACCACTAGACCACTGAGCGACCCGGCATCCAACGGTGTTAATATCTAACTTCAACTAATCCACGAGATTGAGCGGCACATACACCATTGTCATCAGTGACGAAACGGCCATCCAGTGCTTCCAGGTTTTCCATAGTGGTCTAGCTTCAATTGACTCATGATTTCAATTATTGAAATTATTACAACCTCAACAAAACCCCTTCTGAAGAGAATTTGTTGAAAGCAATATTCTTCGTTCAAATATTGGTCTTTTAATGATTATGGGGATCTTTAAACAATTTTTAGATAGACTTAGGACGAATTTGAGTGACCTATCAGTCAGTTAGGTAACACAGCTTAGTTATAAAACAGTCAATAGTAAACAACAATAGAACTGCTATGAAATTTAGGGACGACCTTTGAACGAATCTTAAATGACCTTGACAATTATTAGCCAATCAGGAGGCAGTTAGCATAAAGTGAAAATATAAGTAATGAATTACAGCGGATATTCTGCTTTTACATGATTTAAAAACTTGTTAAGGTTTGATAAAGGTTCAGAAGTTCTGAATTCAAAATGCATATGGTATAGAAACGTGTCCATAGGGTTAGGGTTAGGTTAAGGTTTAGGGTTCAGGTTAGGGTTAGGGTGCTAACATGCGATCGGTTTACAACGGATTTTAGAAGTTAGAGTTAGGGTTTAGGGTTAGAGGTTAGGGTTGTAGCCTAGGGTTAGGGTCAGAGTTAGAGTTTAGGTTAGGGTTAGGGTTGTAGCCTCTTCTCTAAAATCCGATGTAAACCGATCGCATATTAGCACCCTAACCCTAACCTTAACTCTAAACCCTAACCTTAACCCTAACACTAAACCCTAACCCTATGGACGAGTTTCTATACCTATGCATTATGAATTCAGAACTTCTGAACCTTTATCAAACCTTAACAAGTTTTTTAATTATGTAAAAGAAGAATATCCATTGTAATTCATTACTTTCTTGTTATATATTTTTACTTTATACTGTCTTCTGATTGGCTAATATTTGAAATTGCTCAAACGCTTCTGATTGGCTCGTCCCTAAATTAGAGTCTCGCCACACAATGGTTGGGGTCAAATTTTAAGGGTACTGAATTATGATGACAATATTTAGGGTTAGAAGTTAAAGTAGGAGAACATTATTTGGTTATACAAGCATCCTTGGCTTTATATTTGAATCTCCTAAAGTATTTTAACACATAATCTTTATTTGGAATAGGTATTTCTTTTCATTCAGCTAAAGCACCATATTTGATTCACTGTTTGGTTACATGGTAGATGATTTCTTGGAAAAAGAAACAACAAATTTCAGGTATTTTAGAAATTAAATGAGGCATTACCTTAATTCCTATTGGTTTACTCATGTTTGTTGATCTTGTATACTTTGCCAAGAAATATTACTTCAATGAATCATTTGGTAAATTTTACATCAATCAGTTAGTTTGATCTAGCAATACTACTTATTTTCAATCACTAGCTTTTGTTGACTATTATTATTAATATCAGAAGGGGTTTTTTGGAGATTTTTAGAAATTTCACTAGTTGAAATCATGAGTCATGGAAAACCTGGAAGCACTGGACTCATGATTTCAACTAGTGAAATTTATAATAATAACCACAATACCCCTTCTGATAATAATCGTCTGCGTACTAGAGACTGACTTCAAGAGGCATTTCCTAAAATTCTAGTGAGAAGCCGTAACCAGTGTATTTCAACCAGATCTGTTGTGAAATATCAGCTCACTGAAGACAATGGTGTACGGTGGTGCAATTTCGTGGATTGGTTGAAGTAAGACATTAACACTGTTAGAAGCCAGCCAGCTCAGTTGTCTAGTTGGTTAAGCGTTTGAGCGCGAGACTGATAGGTCCTGGGTCTAAATCTCGCGAGGCGGAACCATGAATGCGCACTGATGAGGAGTCCCACACTAAGACGAAACGGCCATCCAGTACTTTCAGGTTTTCTATGATGGTCTAGCTTCAGTTGACTCATGATTTCAACAAGTGATATTAATAATAAGTTTATAACTCTTGTTAAATAATATGAAGAATTTTGTAGTCTAAAAAATGGAATAATTTCATTTAGACAATGATTGAGAACTTGAAATTAGCAGACAGTTATTCGGTTGTAGTATAGAACTTCATAGAAGTGTAAAAATACAATCCCAATACTAAAACGAATCATGTAAAGACTATTTTCTTTTGGTTGATCTGGATAAACCATATCATCATCATCATCATCATCATCTTTAGTTTGCATTGGATCAATCAAGACAAGTTAATACTAACGGTTACAATTTCAGTGTATTTATGTTTATGATTAATCGATATCCAACACTCATAACTAATGTAAACTAAAGTATGAATTATATAGAAAATAACATGAATTTTGGAACTTACCATACGTTATATTATCATAAGTTACCATTCTTTTCCATTTTATAGTAGAATTTAACCATTCAGTGTAGTCATTCATACCGCAACAATGAAACTAATCAGTGAAAATAATAATAACCAAGATATTTATACAGGAATACAGTACGATGAGATTATTGGATAGTAACTAATTCTTAGAATCAAATATGAGATAGTTATTTATTCTTTTAAGTCTGATAAACTTCGACAGTTGTCACTAAGTTGGTCATGGAAAAATATTACAATTTTCCTTTGAAAATTTAACAGAATAGAATGGATTCATTTATTTCTTCGATTTTTGTCAACTACTTATAATTTAGAAACAGTAGTACAAGGGGTTTTGTGGATATTATAGTAATTTTAATAGTTGAGATCATGAGTCAATTGAAGCTAGACCACCATGGAAAACCTGGAAGCACTGGATAACCGTTTCGTTTTGTTGTGGGACTCCTCATCAGTGCGCATTCACGATCTCGCCTCGCGATCAGTCTCGTACGCTAGTGTTTAATCACTAGACCACTGAGCTGGCCGGCATCCAACGGTGTTAATGTCTAACTTCATCCAACCTGTTTTATATACGTATATTATCGTCTAGTTGAAACTGATTTGATGATTTCCAATACTGAGACAAATACCTAATTGACTGTTAAAAAACAAACTTTGGAAACGTGATGAACTAGTATTATAAGTTTAAAATGGATGAAATGTGTCTATCTGTGGTATACAGGACACACGTTTAGTCCTATTCAGGACTATCCAGATATATTATATGAACAACAAGATGATCCAACCTAATTTGAAATAAAATCTATATACGTTGCGAAGTGTGTAATGCGTTGTCATTCAAAGATAAAGGTACTGGGTTCGAATCCTGCGGTGAATATCAAACCTAAGATGTAAGTAAATCCAGATAAAAAGTACGAAATAGAACGAAAACAGAATCTTGAATTCATATAAAGTCCATTAACTGTTTTAAATAGAAGCAATTTATTTCACTTTAGTTTTGGATACATATGATACTTCACAAACGATTGATATTTGAACATTGAAAATTCTCCATTGAATGCATCTTCTTTATACAATCCAATTATAACTCACATTCTAAACTTCTATCAATCCATGATACAGGTGGATAATTACAAATGGACATAAGTAATCTCATTGTTATTTCTTACACAGTTTTGACCTCACCAATCTAGGAAATCAGTAATTCTTTATTAAAATTCAGTCAGTCAATAAGTGATGTTGAGTACTGCTAGAGGTATAAGGGCCGTTATCACTTCCTGGTCGCCCACACCTTCGAAGGGTTCTTTTAGATGTACTTGAAAACAAAATTGAGTTAGAGGTGGTCTTAGTGACTCGACAGTGTGACCTCAGTGCACAAGAAACATCTGCTCGAGGTCGATCACACACGACTTTTTCGCGAGTAATTTTCGTGTTAGCTACGTACAGGTTGAGGCCTTACCGCCGGAGACGGATATCCGTGGGATAAGGCGAGGTGTGCATTTTTAGGGTCGACCTTTTCTAACTCCACCCCTCCTTGTGGGAAGGCAGCATCGCTGTCATGCTGGTTGTCTGAGGGAAACACCTTACTGCTGTCACACCCCTCTACAGTCAGCAGTACGACTTCGCCCTCAGACCTTGAGTTGCTGCTTTTAGTCTTACCGTTCTCCAATCGACCTGCCTGGCATGATGGGACCTTGAGGAACGGTTGTTCCAGCCAGTATAGCTTGACTGATTCATCACGATAGGCAAGCCCGACTACGGCGTTAAGGTAGCAGTGACGGTCGAGTTCAATAGAATTAGACACTTATGAACATGACTGTTATTTGATGAACTGTATCACTATACAATGCGAATTCTCTTCACATACTAGTTAAATAAACGACTGAATTTCTTCTTTTTCTTACAGCTGATGTTTACTTTATTCAACTTACATGTTGATGAACATAATTGAACAATAATGTTGGAAAATTATTTGTTTCAGCACCTAAATATTGAATTTGAACCCTTTGTAATTCATCTAAAAACATCCCTACACTCTACAAATAAAAGTAAAAAGAAGAGAAAAGATTAGTTGAACCAATTTTTGTAGTTATGATTATTCAGATTATAATATACTACTTAGAACAATAAGATGATAAGTAGTCAGATGTGTCTGAATTGTCATTTAATGGTTTTCGAATTTCTTTTATGCTATTGTTTTAAATTGGATTGAAGCTAAGAATGAATGTTAACTCAATGGTCCCAATGGTTAATAGTTCACTAGGAGATATGAAGATTTGGGTTTCAACTGTTAGTAGGGTTGTGAGTACATTGTGTTGAGGTTTATCATAATAAGACAGAAGTCAGTAAAATACTAACCTTTGATTTTGTCCCTGATAAGTCTTCCTAATTGGACGCTATATTCGGTCCCTAAGCTATCTTCGTAACCCTCAAGCTAGAACTACACAGCGACCTGAACACAAGAGCAAAGGCGCGAAATATGCGAGAAACACTTTACTTCGAAGGTTCGTTTCTGTACAGAAAATATAGGGTTTTTATAGTATTTTAGATGTCGTCGGGTTTTTCAGAAAATTCTAGAATGCTACTAAACATAGTAGCAATATAGTAACCAGCCAATCAGAAACTCTACATGTGACTTTTCACATTCTTGCTGCTTCTGGTTAGACTTCTTATATCCCAGCGAAGATTAAATTACGGGTAAATTCTGAGACATGTTAATTGACTAATATTATCTATACATTCTTATGGTATAATTATTCAATAATTAGATTTTGTATATTTATATTCCTCTTATTATAAGCTTTATTTCGACTTATAATTTATTATTGTACGATTTACGGTTGTGAAGCTACTACGTTCAGTTTATTGACTACTGCCTCCCACGTTTACAGTCACTTTGTGGCTTTATTGTGTATAAATGTTATTTCCTATTTTATGCTACATTGCGGTCTGATTGATATATAAACCCAGTATGTTTGAAACAAATGATTCATATTGCAGAAGCTGGTATTGTGTTCTGGACCCAAGTGGACGGGCTAGGCGGACGTAGGACCAAATAAGGACGCCAGGCTGCTCATACCGCTCGAACGTCATTGGTTTGGCATAGTGCGAAGATTGTATAAGTCGTATTTTGATTGATGGATAGATCACGTGATAACAAGGCGGACATAAAAACATAACGCTTTTACCGGACGGTGATTGGATGAAATGCTTCTTAGTTTTCCATGAGCCTTTCTTGTCTTTTTCGAGGAATTTTCTGGATCACCCCAACAGTCCCTGATTTATTTTATACATCACAAGCTTTCATTTGGTGCATGATTCATTGCCATACCCTTTTCTGTTCCAAAACTGTTTTAATTTAAAAATAAGCCTTAGAACTCCTTTTTTTCTATCCTAATGCCTAGTTTGAATATAATTGTAGTTTTCTAACTCTGTGTATTGTAGTCATGCTAATTATCTACTTATTAATCTGAATAGGGAATAAGTCGAGTGACATTCCAGTCAATTTGTCTTCTCTCTCTCTCTCTCTTGTCTATTGACCTATCAAGTAACAGAATAGTTTTTCGTCTCTTTGCTCCCAAGGCAGTTTAGTTACAATCAGACCCATGCATTATTACTTCAATGTTGAACTAGATAGTTGATCACGTCAATATCTTAAACTAGATAGAGACAAATTCTATCTTGTTTATTAGTCAATAGTAGATTGATCATGAATTTCAGACATTGTATATGGAAGATGTTCCATACATATAAAATCAAACGCTGTTCATCTTTTCAATCTTAATTGATCAGTGTTGAAGATAGTTTTTAAAGTTATTCCCATTTAATCGAAACATGGAATTTTATTTACCAGGTTGAAGAATAAATTAACAGAGATTTGCTTTGTTTTTTTTACCATTAATTTCAATGACATCTTTTTGAAATTATTACATAATCCCAAATCGATTTGATCGGTTAAGAGTCAACATAGTAATTACTGGCCTCTGGACTAGCTTTTTTTCCTGAAATCAGATTTCAAACTTTGTTAATTTTAAAAAGGTGAGTCGATTGAAGCTAGACCACCATGGAAAACCTGGAAGCAATGGACAGCTGTTTCGTCCTAGTATGGGACCGTCCAGTGCTTCCAGGTTTTCCATGGTGATCTAGCTTCAATTGACTCATGATTTCAACCTGTGAAATTTCTAAAATTCTCCACAAAACCCATTCTGATAATGTTAAAAATGTTATTTTTTAAAGAAGAGATTTACAATGAGTTGCGAAATGTTGGAAAATCATCTTATTGATAATATATTATTAATTTTTTAATAGTTGAATTCATGAGACAATGAAAACTAGATCACCATGGAAAACCTGCAAGCACTGGATGGCCGTTTCGTCCTATTGTGAGACTCCTCAATAGTGCACACCCACGACCCCGCCTCGCGAGATTCGAACCCAGGATCTATCGGTCTCGCAAGCGAGCGCTTAACCACTGGACCATTGAGCCGGCATCAAACGGTGAATTCAACTATTAAAAATTACTATAATATCCACAAAATCCCTCTCTAAATTTATTATTATTATTACTTTGCATAAACCTGAAACAATAATTAAGGTTAATTATCATATATTAGTTTCATTTCATGGTTTCTCTTTAGTTGCTTACAATCATACTTACATTCTAATGTACCAGGGAGTTATTACATAATATGAAACAAATGATAACCGAGATGATGACGAGTGTCAGTATTATGTGCGTGTATGTATGTATGTGCATATATTTATTATTGTAGAGAGAGGAATGAAGAAGCAGTGACAGACAATGAAAGCTACCTTTTTTGAGATTGTCTTATTTAATTCGACATCTGCTTTATTCTATGGGTCGTCAACTTGTGTATAATGTTTAAATTACTGTCAGATTCTTTTCTTTTCGAAAATTACTATAATTTAAACATTACCGTTTTGTTCTACTTTTTCTACTCCAATGTCCTAGTTTGGATGTAATTGCATTTTTATCATTTCTTGTGCGTTGTGATCTTGTTATTGATACAATGATTTATACAACTATTTTGACTTATAGGCAGAGATGCATAGTAGCTAACAGTTGAATCCAGGAGGCGTGTTTTGTCATATTTGGTACTTGTCAGCTGGATGTACCTACATCCCAGAATTAATGTTCACTCCGGGACTCGAATTCAGATGACTAGTCCGAAATAAGACAAAACGCGTGTCCTGAATCCCACTGCTAGCTACCATCCATCTGTGCTTATAATGCTTGTGATTTAAGGCAATATCAATGCAATCCGCACAGGATGCACACACATTTTAAACTAAATAAGAAAGATTGGTTCAGCAAAGAGTTCTCTTTTCGGCGAATCCATTTTCAAAGTTGTACAATCGCAAATATATATACTTATTTTTCAGAATGACAATCACAATAAGAAGTCCAATAATCGAACACCTTGTGAACACAGGTCACTCAATTAAGACGGACTCTGCGTTCAAAGTCACCTATATGGAAAGCAAAAGTCTTCCAAAGGCAATAGTCATACATCTGGGAATACCAGAAGTGTGTCACAATTGATTGACCACTGGGTGGTGATCAACGTCATGCGTGTCTAATCCTTATTAGTGCAGATCGAATGCTATCGATCATGTTGCAATGTGGCCACCAGTCTGGGTGACTCGACACTGCGGGCACTATATATTGAGATTTAGATGGTGGTTGGAGGTAGTCGACAGGAATCCGTCAGGGAGCACCAGTTCCCTCAAGATTACAGGTACACCATGCTGACGAGTGCTAAGTAGCACGAAACCCGGGCTCAGGGTTTCCTGTCGACTACCTCCAACCACCATCTAATCAGAAGTGTGTGTCCAAAAAAGATTGGTACAACCTCTTCTTCTACCATAGTCTTAATGTTTCATAATTTCTTTCATACTCTTATTCCTTTACATCCATCGGCTTCCTCATACATCTTTTCCTTAAACCTTCTACCCTCGCTTGATTTATTTCTGTTTCTATAATCCTCCTGATTACATTTCATCTCAATTACAACATTTGATCTGATCATGCTGAACCATCCCTTCTCAATGATAATTTCCCTATCTATCTTTATAATGAATATTTAAGCCCTTAACAATCAAACTATCATTAGTTCCCCTTTTTAAGCAAAGATGGAGGGTGACTAGCAGTGGAATTTAGGACGCGCGTTTCTTCCTAGAGTTGATGCTCAAGTAAAACAACACCATGTGAATTTATTAGTTTCCCTGTTTAAAAAAATATTTTTTTAATACCTTTGTTTATTTTATATCACTATCACCATGTCTAACAGAAGTTTATTATCATCCTGGACGAAATAAGTAAATATGTTTGCGATTGTACAGCTTTGGTAATGGATTCACCCGAAAGAGAACTCTTCACTGAACTGATCTTTCTTATTTAATATCTTAGTGGATTTATTCTGTTTACATTTTAAACTATTACATAACAAGGTATATACAATGAAATGGTTGATGATAATAATAGTAAGTTGCTTTTTTTTAATAACCAACTTACTGTTTTAGGATCTTTATAAATCCACGTCAAAAATACAGCAGCATCCGCAATTAAAAGGGAAATTAGTATAAACATATTCTGTAAACAAACATAGAAAGTAAACAAGTCAAAAATGAATATATGAATTGTGTTTATCTTTTGTAATGCTTGGTACCATGTTAAGCCCATATAAGTCTATTCTAACCTCTGGATAAACTGATCTATTTATTCTTCTTTAGTCACATTTTGATCTTGTTGATTAACCGATTGTATATGTGTTAATCGCTTGCGTCATTCATTCAGTGTTTGTAATTTATGTTTGTCTGGATATAAATAATGAGTCACGTTTGATTAAATTGAGTTGGCTCACTCGCCTTTTTTATTGCGCGTCATTTCGTTTTGTTTCGCCTTGTTCCACTCTTTCATCTTCGCTTCCTTCTCTTCGTTTCTTTGATTGTCTGTTTAGATCAGAGAGTGTACGAAATATACGTATTCATACTCTGTTCTCGTATTTGGCTCACTCAATTCCGGTTTTTAATAATGCACCTGGGGTTTTCTAATAAACTTCCAGGTTCTTCGGCCAATAAGTGTGATATCGGAAGCAGTGTCGAGCCGTAGGCGGGTATGGTAATCATCAACGTCGATAGCTACATATTTCCGTCAACTATGTCCTGATCGTGTATGAGCTACCATTATTTGGCTGGTTCATGTCTCCTGGAATTAAATCGTGATGGACGATGATACATCTTTTTACAGCGAGATTCTATATATCCTTTCTGCTGACATTTAGTACAACGGTAGCTTTTGTAAGGGCAAAAGTTCTTGTAATGCCACTTCCCGCATAACCAGCACGAGGATGAATCCTGATTGTTTGAACTGTCCTTCTTACGTACAAGAGAATCTTTTTGGCGATTTATTACCTGCACGTATGGTGGTCGGCCAATATTTTCAACCATAGAAGTTTCATGTTATAAATTCACCAACATCCGACAGTCACTAGTCATTTTTTGTAGTGTTATATTTGGACACTGCTCAATTTTGCTCAAAATTCTGGTTCTGATGTCGGCATCTTCGAGTGACTCCAAGCTGCATACAAAAACAAGACACTTGAACTGATCTGCCATTGCTGATAATTTGAACCGCTCACACTCGCGATTTACTATCCCAGCATGTTGTACACAGTAACCGTCTTCCGCTTTAGCCAACTTCAGACATTGGTAACGAATACTGAACAACGGTGACTGTTCACCAAAAATTTGTGATAAAGTTGCATCAAATGAAAGGTCTTTCGGATTCTTAGAGAGAATGAAATTGGTGTAGTGCTCATGTTCAGTTGTGCCAAGTTTGCCTAGCAATACTCTGACCTTTGCTGCATCATCAGATTTCTCTAGGTCGACCTTGAATACATCTCCGTGTTTCTTGAACCATGATTCAAATGTGACACCAGCCAAACCATCAAAATGAAATTCATGGACAGAATTAATGATGTGGTCAACATGAGATTTAAAAGGATCATCTGTAAGCCCCTCCTAATTTAGATTCATGTGCTAGATTAAAGTCTCTGGAACTGTTTGAAGCTTTTTTCTTGTCGCTCCAGCAAGGCTTCAAACTGGTCAAAGGCAAATGACATCTTGGTGAGTTAACCCCGTCGCCAGTTGTTATATCTAGATGCTTATGTTCTTCATATGCCGCGTATAACTTGAGAACTAGAACGCTAGAATCCTTCCAAGTCTCAATGGGAAGACAGAAGGCTAGTGAAAAGAATGTCATTCCAGACAATGTCGACGACAACCCTAGTAGAAAATACACTCAGTTATATATTGATTGTACACCCATTTTGATTAATAATTATAATGAAATCACATATGTGAAAAATACCTAGAGTTATAACAAATCACAAACTGAGCATAGTTCATGTCAATGGAATACAAGAATATAGTATATTACACAGGTTGAAATCATGAGTCAATTGAAGCTAGACCACCATGGAAAACCTGGAAGCACTGGATGGCCGTTTCATCCTAGTATGGGACTCCTCAGCAGTGCTCATCCACAATCCCGCACCCCGCGGGATTCAAACTAAGGACCTACTGATTTGCGCGCGCGAGCACTTAACCAACAGACCACTGAACCGCTACCGTACACCATATAGTATATTATACAGAATAAAATATCATACAGGGAAACAAAAACGAAGACTACACTGAATGATCATCACATTGAATTAGAACGGAAGTAATCTTGAACAAAACTTATAATGAGTAAATCAATCGAAAATTGACTTTTCTTTCCATCAGATCAAATGTTTACCAATCAGTAATCAACATAATAGTCTGTAGTCGCTAAAAAACTTACTGAGTCCTATAAATCATGTTGAATTATTAACTTCATGAAACTGTTTAATTCAAATGTATAGTTTATGGATATAAGTTTAAGGAATAGGACATTAATTTATGCCTATACTAATACAGATCGCTTCAATCTGTACAAATGATCATTACTTTCACTTTTTAATGTTGATAACAGGTTATTTTTAAAGTCCTAGATCAAATCATAGTTGACTTAAAGAATAGATTGCAAAGAATGTTAAGAAAACTAATGTCTAGAGTTATTCATAACTGTGTGCTATAGATAAACTTTGTATAACTCAGGTTAATATTACATAATGAAAAGATGATATACAATCAAACATAAAGCTTATGGAAATGGATCCTGATAAAAATGAAGATATTTTGTCATTTTGACAAGTGCAATAATATATCCCGGTCTGTATTTCTAATTTCATTAAAGTTTTTAAATAATGAAACTCTCATTTAATTCAGTTGCTGAATTACTATCTTGCTTCCAACTAGGCTGACTTCATAAATTATAGTTGTCTTTTAGAAACTTAAAGAAATTCTTTGTTATCTTATTCACCTGTAGTTGAGACCTTAAATTATTGAAAATCATTTGGTTATGTTGTGTTGAGATCATAAACCGATCAATGTTAGACCATCATTAGAACTTGGAAACACTAGGCAGTCATTTCGTCTTAGTAAAGGACATCTCAGCAATACGCATCTACGAACCCGCACAAGGAAACCTAACCAGAGGTCATTTGGTTTCACGTGAATATTTAACTCATATCCAACTGTGTTAATGTCTAACTTCAATCAATCCACAATATCGCGCGATCATCTTTCATTGTCTTCATTAACATCTACTTCGTGTAAACTATGGAATAATAATACTATTCAGAATGACAGAGTAAACATTACCACCATCTTAATTATAAATTATTTTTGTCAAAATAACTTCATAAACTACTGATATGAAAAATTGAATTAACTTACACATTTCATAAAATATTCTGCACGAAAAAGTAATCCAAACAGAATACAAATTGCATTCATCAAGGTTATTGTTAAATGTATAAAAATTACAGTCGGTAATGGTCCTATTGAAATATATTCAAATAAATAAATAAATTGGTTTCATTAACATGACTATTATAAAGGATTTGTATCAAACGCTTTATTAGATTTATACTAAAGATGATTCTTGGATGCTAATTTGTAATAACATAACTATAATGGTATTACATAACTTTATATCCTGACATTGTAATAAGCTACAAGCATATTGATATTTGATGTATTATATTTATTTCAACGGTTGAGATCATGGGTTAATTGAAGCTAGATCACCATGGAAAACCTGGAACTAATAGACGGCCGTTTCGTCTTAGTGTTGGACTCCTCAGCAGTGCGCACTCAAGACCCCACATTGCGGGACTCGAACCCAGGACCTATCAGTCTCGCGCCAGGCGCTTGACCAACTAGACCACTGAGCTGGCCGGCATCCAACGGTGTTAATGTCTAACTTCAACTAATCCACGAAATTGAGCGATACATCCACCACTGATATCAGTGAGTTACTATCTCACAACTGAGCCGGTTGAACTCCATTGATCACTGCTTCTCACTAGAACTCCAGGATATACCTCTTGATGCCAGTCACTAGAGAGCATTTGTTGATTAGTATATTTATACTTATCTTTCTTTTAAATCTGTTATGTCAAGATAAATATCAAGGAAAGTTGAACGTTCAGAACAGTCATATATAAAGTTATTTGTTAATATATTAAAGACCTATCACTTACTTTTCTTCCACTTATAGCGTAGTTATACCCATATTAGAATTTCTTTAATATGTGTGTGATCAGTAATTTATTCAATATTATTGTTGGGATGGCATGCGAGAACTACGATGAAGCCTCCAAACGCCCTAAAGGAGTCGAAGAGTTTCCATCTAATCAGAACGTGATTAAGCTTTCTAGAATATCAACGTGGCATGCTACTATAACATGTCTCTTTTCGGATTGACTGGATTATAATGTTGATGTAACAAACGCTAATATCCATAAATACCCATGATTCTCTTTACGTTTTGATTCTTACCTAACAAACACTTCTCCAATCTTCTTCTATCCTCTGATTTGCAATTGTGGAGGTTCTATATGTTCGAGTGCCGTAGTTGTATGCCGTACTATCAAATGATGAGTGATTTACAAATCTGAACAATATAATTAGAAGCTAGTTACTATCTGTGTTGTGCTTTATTCTGGATATCAAGCTAGCACTGATCGCTATGTTTTATTCTAAGGTGTTATCTTACTATTATCGTATCATTGATCGGTAGAAAATCATTGATATTAGATAGAACGTCTAAACGAGTTAATCAATACTCAGATTAAATCAATATAACGACTATCATGTCTTATGATTCGATATTAATAACCCCTAAAATAATCACAATTGATTGATCACTGGGTGGCGATCAATGTCATGCGTGTCTAGTCCTTATGAGTGCACATTGAATGCTATCGATCATGTTGCAATGTGGCTACCAGTAGCACGAAACCCGGGTCCATGGTTTCCTATCGACTACCTCCAACCACCATCTAGTCTCAATATATAGTGCACGCAGTGTCGAGTCACCCAGACTGGTGGCCACATTGCAACATGATCGATAGCATTCGATCTGCGCCAATAAGGCGTTGATCACCACCCAGTGATCAATCAATTGTGATTACATCTCAGTCCAACAGGAGGGCGGTCGCGGCCCGGATAGCTCAATGGTAACGTCTCTGACTGTGAAGCTAGGTGACACGAGATCGAATCCATCAGGGAACACCAGTTCCCTCAAGACTACAGGTACACCTTGCTGACGAGTGCCAAGTAGCACGAAACCAGGGTTCAGGGTTTCCTGTTGACTACCTCCAACCACCAATTGACCCTAAAATAACTGTAACATCAAGAAAATGAATTATTTTGAAGATGAACATTGCTATTATTCATAAAGTCCTTATTATCACATTGATTATGTACATTCTTGAAACTCTAAACACATTAATTATCATCTATATTAATTAGGTCATAACTAGCCAGATTAGTTTTCTCTAAGAAAATATTGACAAAATCTATTGCTACTAAATCAATAAATATGAACTTGAAATAACTTTCATGGATTAAAATGGAATAGTTTTCTGGAATTTATGTTTATTCACTTAATACATCTGATAAATATACCAAATAATTCATAATGAACACTAGCAGTAGACATTATGTTATTGTGTAACTCATAGTATTGTAGTGTGTGCTACTGATGGTGATAGATATTAGTAGTATGTATCATCAATCGGAAGTAAAAGGTTTGGTAGTAGAAGGTTAAGAGAATGAGAACAAAGAGTCATTGGTGTGGAAACGAAAAAAACCAATGAAGCCTGAGACGATTGACTGACATTTTACAAATGAAGTATTTACTGTATGGTTCTCAGATTTTACTAAGAGATTCTGTAATTTTGTGTTCAAATACATTTGATTGTCCTCACTTGTGTTGTCGTTCACTACAGTATGAGTAAAAACGTAATCGAACATGTTGCAGTATGGTGGCTAAACTAAGGGATTTAACTTTACGATGCAATTGTTCGATAGTAGACAGGGGAAGGGGATAAACTGTAAGTCTGTCCTTCATAGTAGTAGACACTGATCAACAAAGCGTACTTGAAATCTTGAGGGAACTAATGTTACCTCTTAGATTTGAACTCATCTAGCTTGGTGTTATATTTGAAGACTACCACTGTGCTATGAAGGTCACGATACGAACATCAGTAACACGAATGTCAACTACTAAGCAACCTAATTTCAAAGCTTTCTACCAACTTCCTTCACTCACCTAATGTGTGAAACCAATAATAACCGATGTGAATAATGTACCCTTATCTAATAATTCACCTGAGGTAGAGTTAAAATGACAAAACGTTACGTAGGATTTCACAGAATAAAATCAATCTTAATTCGATCTATTTCTAGAAAGTTATTCCTCGTATTCATATTCATCTAAAAATCTCTTTAATATGATAAATCATTTTTTAGTTTGTTAGATTAGATGGTGATATGATGATGAGAGTTGTAAGCCTTAATTATCGGATACGAATGTGGTAATTTTTATTTCATTATGAATCCATACGATTGTAAAAATGATTGGTCACTCAGAAGTGACCATTATGGTATGCTTTTAGTCCTTTTGTGTTGATTGAACTTTGTTGATCGATTTGCTGAAGGATCACTAATATAGATTACTCATTATCGCGTGCAGTATGCCAAGATCATGCTAGATGGTTCTGTTTCGAATTCTACTAAGAACATGACCTCCCTCAAGGTTACAAGTATAGCATGCGGATGAGTGCTAAATAGGACGAAGCCTAGGTTTAAGCTCTCCTGCCAACCACATCCATCAGTTAACATCATGCTATAATGTTATAAAAGTGACCCAACTCAGTTTCGATATGTCATGCCACGGACCCTTATACATTTCAACATCTAAAATACGTTCCAATTGTGATGTCTAGAAATCATCTACATGGGAGAGAATGTACGACTTCACTTGAACAGGTTTGATTAAACAAACAAGTCTTGTCATTGGTCATAATAACTTCTAGTTTCATGCAGCATCTGATAAGTATAGCTGGATTTTTTACTTGTCATTTTTGTTACAAGTGTTGAATAAAACTGAACACACATAAATGTTGAACGTTCAGTTTCTATATATAATCTGAAGACTTTTCACCAACATCATAGATAATGAAGCTTTAACAATACTAACCAAGTCTTACTTATTTTCAGTGAGGTTCATCTGTTTGGTAAATTAATACAAATTCAATACTGTATGTGTGTATAGAGTACTAGACGCATGTAATCACTTAACTGTATGCGTTTATATTGAATTTGTACAATCATCTCATACGATGAAGGATATGATATCTTAGTAATACTTACTTCGATCTAAACTGCCACACAACAAGATGAACACCAAATTCATAGAAGTAGTTACGTCAGTGGTGGTAATATATATAGAAAAAGATTATGCATAAGGATATAGTACAGGAAGAAAGGATTAATTCGTAGAAAGAAAGATATAAAGCGATTTTAATCTCTTAGTTTAAGGGCAGACGAAGAGTGTATACATCTACGCCACTGTGATCGATTCTGAGGTATGTCACCCAGATTATCCACCCGGACCCCAACCAAGTAATCTGCATCTACCAACATGACTCAGACTAGAAGTTAGTGACTTCAAGCATTGATGCCACGTTCTGGTTTGGCCTTCCCTAACTTTATTCCAACCATCCTCAATACTAGTCAACATTGCGAGTCGTGACAAACGATGTTCAGGCATGTGTAACACGTGGCCCAACCATCTCAGTCGATAAAGATTCACAACCTCATCAACTGATTTACCATCATTCCTTAATACCCTGCGTCTAACCTTACTATTACTTACCCGGTGATCCCAGCATATGCGAGCAATATTTCTAAGGCATCTGTGGTCAAATACTAGTAGCTTATGAGTATCTTCTACTCTTAATGGTCATGTTTCGCAGCCGTAAAGTAGAGCAGAACAAACTGCTGTGCAATATACTTGTCCTTTTATTGATAGACGGATATCTCTCCTTCTCTATAAGTGACGTAAGTTGGTAAAAGCCAAACGAGCTTTTCGAATCCGTGCTGAAATTTTGTCAGACACCGACCTATTAGGGTTGATCAGACTTCCAAGATACGTGAAGTTGTCAACGCGTTCAACTACTTCACTCTCTATCCTTAGTTCATGTGTTGACGCTGACCAGTCCTGAAGCAGTAACTTGCATTTATAGAGGGAGAAACGCATCCCAAACATCTTGCTACCAAAAAACTCTGCAATAAATAGAAGTTTCACACAATCTTTTTAACTCAGACAGTCTAAACAGAATATTCCTAATTGATAATACTTGGTTCTTTACTTTCATGATTTGTACAGCCATGGTTAACTCATAAGATCATTTCAAAGTAATAGTATGAAGACTGAGACTATGGTATATTTGAGACATATGCAGACGAGAATTTCTATCATCGCCAAACTTTTAAACAGTTGTACAGTGCAATCATTAAATGAGATAGATGATTAGCAAAAAAAGATAGTCTGACCAATCAAAATGTAATCAATCCAATTCCTGGCATTCTCGCATTCAATCAATCCTGTCATCATTTATTACGAATTTATATACATAATGCTTAAAACCAAGCTAAATGTAACATTACATTCAATATAGTAAGTGTGTTTTACTCCTATCAATACACATTAAACGTGAATCTTTAAATGTCAATTCATATATTAGAAAGGGTTTTTGTGGATGTTATAGTAATTTCAATAGTTGAGATCATTAGTCAGTTGAAGCTAGACCATCATGAAAAGCCTGGAACCAATGGACGGTCGTTACGTCCCAACACGGGACTCCTCATCAGTGCGCATCCGCGATCCCGCCTCGCGAGATTTGAGCCCAGGAGCTATCAGTCTCTCCCTCGAACGCTTAACCATTAGACCACTGAGCCAACCGGGACTCAACGGTGTTAATATCTAACCTCAACCAATCCACGAAATTGCGCGACATATCCACTACATCGTATATTCATATATGAGAACGGTTTAAAAATAACAATCTAGAATTTACCTCGAAGTAATCGAAATAAAAATTGAGGTTCTTCGCCAGTAAAATCAACATTTGATTTTGTATATTGTTCATCTACAGCTTTAACAATACCACGAAATATATTCTCTAACGATTCAAATAATAAAGCAATTGGTCCAATAATATCTCGAGTCGCCATTATCTTAGTAGAGAAAAAAGAATATTTTATTCGAAAAATCAATTAGGATATGAATAAATAAATGTCCAACTATAATAATTGCTGCTAAGAAACCGGCTATGAAGAAAAAGCATTCAGGAAATAAAAGGAAATTTCTCTTACTTGTACAATCCCAGGTTTTCAATGGTGATCTAACCGAGTTCAGTTCATGATTTTGAAAGATGAAACTATTCTATGCCAACGGCATTAAATGATTTTGAAGGTGACCTTGAGATCACTCAATCAAGCCATTTGAGCCATCATAGCCATTTGAGTACTTGCAGATAGAACAGGAGTTTATCCTTATCAGGCTTCTTCATCTAGTAATAGTAAATCAATGTTCAGTGGTCAGTTGTACAAGACATTTTCAACTTGATGGCTGATTTAAGTGAGTTTGAATTATGTTTTCTGGTTAGCGTTCTTTTAGCAAATTAGTTTTCTACGGGATGGAGTCGCTAATCTCATGCCCAACCCTCCTTTTTTACCCGGGCTTGGAACCGGCAGTAGCCCCAGAGGGGCTCCAGGCGTAGTTGATTTAAGTGAGGCTCAGTGATATTTCCCTGGCCTTACAATAACTAACAAACATGAAGTTTAGGATAGATTCTTTGAATAGAAAACTGTACTTTTGTTGAGTTTAAGCACAGTAAATGTTTGAGAAATGCAAATTGCGCTAAAATAATACTTCCCGTTCATAAAGCCCTCAATAAAGCATCCATTTCTTATGAAAGGGCTCCAAAGTATAGAAGAATAGTAAGATTACAGCGGAATAACAGTTTTAACACAATCCATAAATTTATTATGTTTGATTATCGACAACTAAGTCTAAACATCAAACTACTGTAATTTCGATAAACCGTAAATCCTATCCCCTACTCCTAACATTAGAACTCCGACACCGTAGTTCCTTACTCTTATACTTCTAAGGGTTATCTCTTAACCCTAAAACATTGACTTTAACAGTTTATTCCACAAAAATATCATTATCGAATTCTTCCAAATTACGAAAAATAATCAAAACCATCATTACCTGCAACAGACTATCATCAACAGCCTTTTAAATTCGCGCTAATAGTTAACATCAGCTAAATTTATTTTGATTGGTCACTCAAGGCCATTAGTATGGTGTAGTTTTAACATTTAAGCTGTGAAAATTCGACGATCTCTACAAGTCCCGTATACTAATGTTAATCACATGTTCACTAACGAATAGCTTCAAGATGTAACTCCTGGAGATCTAGTAATAGGCCGTGACCAACAAGGCTTAATCTGTGTTAGCTATGTGACAGTAATTCATCACAAACTCCATCAAAATCATCCACCTGAGTTGCAAATTTTCTTTACTTAATATTTAAAAATGGATACAACATAGTGTATTTTTCAGTGATTGCATTGATAAAATATGACTATAACATTTCAGCCTACCTATATCTGAATTGTATTCAAGCTTTGTTGTAAATCTTATCATAGATTGAAGAAGCATTATTTAGTAATGAGTATACATAATTTAACATTCATTAAATCAGTTTTATTAATATATAACTTGGAATCCGACCTAAAATAATATCAGTTATAATCTATGCTTCTATATTAGGACTATAGAAAAAAGAAATTAAGAAGATATCTAGAAAATATGTTAAAATAGATATATATGGTGTGTGCTACTGATGTCGATAGATATAAGTAGTATGTGTCATCAACGAGAAGTAGAATGTCTGGCATCAGATCATTAAAAAGATCAAAGAAAAGAGAACGAGAACAGAGGATGTTTAGTGTGGGAACGAAAGAACAATGAAGTCTAGGACGATTGTGTTATATCCCGATGAGAATAAAGAATGGTAATTGCTGGAATCTATTTTTTGACTAATAGTATACGTATATTTTCATCGTATAATTGTTAAGTAACCAACCTACTTATATTCGTGTTCCTGTTATCATAAGCCTTATTTTGACCTATGAATTATTATGATACGATTTACCATTCATGAGTTATACCCAGTCTATTAATTACTATCTCCCACATTCACAGCCACTTTTGGCTAAATCTTGTGCAAACGTTATTTTCCATTTTATGTTATGATGTGGTCTGTTTGGTTTGTATATAAACCCAATATGTTTGAAATACATGATTCATATCGCGGAGGCTGAGATTGGTGTTCAAGACTTAGCAGGAAGCAGAACCGATAAGGAATCTAGGCTGCTCGTACGGGTTTTATGCGTCATTGGTCCGGTCGATAAATTACTGTTCTCCAAGTTTCGGTATCATTACATTATAATATTGATAGGGGCACAAACCCATAAGTTATGACAGATTGACCGACATTTTGCTAATGGAGTATTTACTGTATGGTACTCAGATTTTACTTAGAGATTCTGTCATTTTATACTCAAATGCAATCGATTGTACCCACTTGTGTTTTTGTTCATTACAATACTAATGTCAATGACATTTTAAAAAATAATTGGAAATAATTCAGAACAATGGCATTAAATAGGTGAAGACAGAAGTATAAAAGACGAATGTATTTATACAATTGTATTTGATTTCTAAGTTGTTTCAATATTATATCGTCAATCACTAATGATGAATAATTACTCAAATTCACATGGATTGTACTCATATTATGATGCTTAGATGATAGATAAAATCGTTCAGGAAGTTTTAGAAGTGTTAGGAGCTCACGTGCAGATAAACTGTTGAAAAAATCAACCATGTTTAAGCAGATCCCAGTGTTGGATGATTCAAGATCGCAGTGATCATAAACCTGTGTTGAGGGAAATATTGAACATTTATAGTTACTTATGTTTACTGATCGCTAGTTCATTGACTAGATGATGATTACTAAACACGATTTCGAAACTATCAGTCTCGTGTACGAGCGCCTAACTACTAGACCACTGAGCTGCCCGGCATCCAACGGTGTTAATGTCTAACTTCAATTAATTCACGAAATTGAGTGACATATCCACCATTGTCTTCAGTGAGTTACTATCTCACAACAGACCCGGTTGAACTTCACTGGTGACTGCATCTCATTAAAACTCCAAGAAATACCTCTTGAAGCCAGTCACTAGTGAGCATATGTTGTTTCATATCAGAAGGGGTTTAGTGGCTATTGTAGTAATTTCAATGATTGAGATCATCAGTCAATTAAAGCTAGACCATCGTGGAAAACCTAGAAGCTTTATAGGTTTACAATGACTTAGTGTTTCATTTTCTAAAATTAATCAGTGACGTAAGATTACAAAATGGATCTATTCAATGAATTGGAATTTGATAATAAACTTACAATAATATATAATGTAATAGTAGCTATCATCCATTCTAATGTCCAAATAAGAAATATTTGTCGATCCAACCAATCATTAAACCAAAGTGTAGTTTTTTTCATTATTTATCATATACATATATATTATCCAACGTATAGAATAACAAGATGATGATCAAACTGAATCTTTTAATTTGAATCAGTTTAATTGACAGTGTATATAATGATTTCATCTAGTAACCAATCATTCAGAAGGGTATATTAAGTATGGTAACTATCGGACAGACATATCTGTACACATTCAATATTAAGCATTATTCATCAATAATTATGGTTAAATTGGTCTATAGACAATTTTAGAATAAAAACAAAATGAATGAGTATTTATTTGTAACTAAAAGCACAAATGTGATAATATTATGTGGTCAATATAATACAATGTTATCTATCTATCTATCTTATCGATTGAGATTTTGAACCGATTGATGTTAGACCACCATTGAAAACCCGAAAGTACTGGACAGCCGTTTCGTCCTATTGTGGGACTACTCAGCGGTGCATACCCACGATCCCACTCGCGGGATTCAGTCTCGCGGCCTTCCAGGTTTCCAATGGTGGTCTAACATCAATCGGTTCAAAATCTCAATCAACACTGATAATTACCATGTGCTCACTAGTGACTAGCTTCGGGAGGGAATTCTTGGAGTTCTAGTGAGAAGCCGTGACCAGTGAAGATAATCCGTGTCGGGTAGAGACAGGTATCTACCTCAGTACAATGGAAGATGGTCGAGCGATTTCGTGAATTGGTTAAGGTTAGACATTAACAACGTTGGATGCCGACTCAATGGTCTAGTAGGTTAAGCGTTCGTGCGCAAGACTGAAGGCACTGAGCTCGAATCCCGTGAGGTGCGATCGTGAATGCGCACTTCTAACGAGCCTCACAACGGGACGAAATGGCCATCCAGTGCTTCCAGGTTTTCAATGGTAGTTTAACATCAATTGTTTAAAGATCTAAATTAATAGCTTAATATTCTCCACAACCATATACTGATATCTATCTATATTATATATCTATCTATCAAGCTACGCGTCGATTACAATATCAATAATTAAATAACAATGTCATATTAGTGAGCGACAACTAGATTATTCTAAGTATCATAAAATCCAGCATACATTTTTGTTAGAAGTAATTATGTACTTTTATTCAATTGATGTAAATGATAAACAGAATTTTATTTTAGTAATAATACAAATTACTACTTTATTCAGTAATAAAACTGTCACAACAACAATCTTCAGCATCAATTATGCAATGAATTTTCATTCAACATATATTGAAATTTCAGTGATTGAAATCATGAGTCAATTAAACCTAGACCACCATGGAAAACCTGGAAGCACTGGACGGCCATCTCGTCCTACTGTGGGACTCCTCATCAGTGCAAATCCACGATCCCGCACTCCACGAGATTCAAACCCAGGACCTATCGATCTCCACAAAACCCCTTCTGATAATGTATTCAAATTGTATAAAGTCAAAAATATACTCACTTAAAACATTTTTTCAAATATTTACTATTTACTATTCGTCATCTATCACAAAAGACTTTGACTATTCCATTGGACACAGAGATTTTCTTTATTCATCATGAATACGATGCAAGAATTAGTTTGTATTCGTTATTCATTAAAGGGGGGACGAGTGTGGTGTGTGTTACTTATATCAACATAAATAGTATATAACGTTAGTCAGGAATAGAATGTCTGGCAGCAGAAGGTCGAGAAGATCGAATAGGAAAGAATGTGAAATGAAAGCAATTGGTATAGAAATGAAGGAACAGTGAAGTTTAAGATTATTAATTGACATTTTGAAAATTAAGTACTTAATGTATGGTTCTCAGATTTACTAAGATATTCTGTGATTCTGTGTTCAAAAATATTCGATTGTCTCCACTTGTATTTCCGTTCACTATAGATAGGCAAGAATGGAAATATTCAAAACCAGTACCGTTCACCTTAGAGTTATCCTTTAGTTGACACCACGTCAGCTGTTAGGCATTTTTGAATGAAGCTATATAAAGTATCTGGCACTTTAATTCCAAACAAGACAGATTACATAGAAAAAATGAATACCCTGCTGAGTGATCAAACTAAATTCCAAGATCTTGAGTCATGTAAAAACATTCATGAAAAGATAGAACATCAATTAGCTACGGCATTATTACTGCTGATAAATAGATGACACACCAATCGTATGTGACAAAAGTATTGACAAACAAGAGCTGTTGAACAGTTTGGATAACTTCCACTCAAATATCAAATTCACCAGTGAAGAGAAGAACGATATTAGTATAGCTTTCATTGGTGTCCCACTTTCTAGAAGCATAGACTGTTCCATAAGATGAAATGTATTTAAAAAGAATACATGGACTGGTCAGTATACCCATTTTCATAGCTTTAGACTCCTTCAATACAAAATAAATTAGGTTAAATGTCTCAGCCACAAAACCAAACTATTATGTACTAAAGATAGTATAGATAGCGAAGTAGATACACTGAAGAACACATTACGAAATAATGACTATCCAGATAATTTCCTCAGAAAATTTCTATTGCAAAGCAGAAAAACTTACACGGTCAGTAAGAAAGACATCTATCTAAAACTCGATTTTAAATGGGACACCACAGGTGACATTTTGACACGTTGGCTCGAGCTAGTTACATAGGTTGTACTCAGGGGGCTTTATCCCTGAGTGCTCGTGAACAGTCAACAGCATGGTTGGGAAAAGAAGTCACCAAAATGATTAGCAGAGTTATATATTCCCACTTGGTAGATAGTGAACATCACATTAAAATAGACAAAGCTTTTTCTGTTTTACATCAAGTTCCAAACGATCTACCTAAAGGAATTAGATTATGGCTTCTCTACATAGCTGAAGTCATCTGGATCAAATGCAGAAGACCGAACTTATATATCCAGAAGAGGTATATTCAAACTCTATGTTTACCTTGTCCACGACTGGATCACCAGATACCTAGACTGAATGTTATAAACCTTTTATCCCCCTACCAATTCCTTTTGCATTTATACCTTCCTTAATCTACACATTCATTTATCTCAATTCACATTAATTCTTTTTTTATCGTAATTGCCTTGATATCACTTCTCTTATTTTATTTTACATTTACACGTTGTTATTATTATTACCTCGATTAACAAAACGAATTTCTTCTACTATGCATTTTATCCACATGACTTTTTATTTCATTAAATTACTACTATACTGATTATGGCTTGACACTACTACGGATCAGATGGCTGTTGAACTTAGTCAACAGGATACTCTGAACCTAGATTTCGTGATACTTGGCACTCGTCAGTAAGGTGTACCTGTAATCTTGAGGGGACTATTGTTTCTTGAAGGATTCGATCCCATGACACTCAGTTTTAGATTCAGAGACGTTACCACTTAGATTGGTGGTCATATTGCAACTTAGTCGATAGGATTCAATCTACACTAAGAAGGATCTGACACACACACACACACAGTGACCAATCAATTGTAACCACTACGGATCATTTTGACGTTTATTAAACGACCTTTCTAATTTATAAATGACACGATTTTGTAGTATTTATATTGTAGCATAAGCAAACGTTCACCATTTTTAACACATGCCATTGCCAAATCCTAAGAATGCTAGGTTTGAAGCTACCAATTAATCTGTGAACGAGAACAAAGAAATTAGTCCCTTTGATAAATTTCGATAGTTTAATAAGGAGACAAAGATTATCAGAACTATGTGATATATTAGCGCAATATATTTCGAACAAACTGACCATATATATACTTGTTAAGAACATTTATATACCAAAAACGTAAAAGATCACCTAGACTAGAAATGGACAGTAAGAGGAGACATGGTTAATAAAGAAAATAATAATGTGAAAATAATTCGAAACCTTATCACTCTGGATAATCAGCTAATATTACTAGGGTAGGTTTAAGTTGAGAATAAACTGTTTTTGGAATAAGTGAATTAGAACAATATATATATGCGAACAATATTGTTTTTGATTAGATCCTTATCAGGCTTTACTTTAATAATCAGTTTAGGTGTTGTGGAGATTAAGTTTTTGATTGAAATCATGAGTCAATTGAAGCTAGACCACCATGGAAAACCTGGAAGCACTGGACGGCCGTTTCGTCCTACTGTGGGACTCCTCAGCAGTGCGCATCCACGACCTCGCACCCCCGCGAGATTCGAACCCATGATCTATCAGTCTCGCGTCAGGCGCTTAACCACCTAGACCACTGAGCCGGCATCCAATGGTGTTAATGTCTAACCTAAACCAATCCACGAAATGGCGCGACCATCTTCCATTGTACTGAGGTAGACACCTGTATCTACCCGACACGGATTAGCTCTAACATACAGTAATATTCATATGCATATACGAAATTATTAAACCAATCAAGGCAGTATATGAGTCAATGGTAACAGTCGAATAGATTACATAACTGAACATGATATTTGAAAGGCACAAATTGGTTGTGTGATGACAGGTGTACTAGTTGTGATAAAGGCTTGAATTAATATTACGTAATGGGAAATAGATCAATGATTAGAAAAAATATAGACATTGAACTAGCATTCATAAATACACAAGGGGGGGTTGAATTTTCGTATAGCTAAGCCTTCAATAAACCTTAGTATATGCACTTTTACACTTTTGTTAAGACCAATCTTATGACCTAATAAATAAGAACTTTCGTCTAAATTTGAACGAATAGTTTCACAATATTTGGGCGCCGAGTTAATTTGAGACATTAAAAAGAAGAATATATTTGTAAAATCTCAGCGAATGAATTTTAAGTAAATCCAACGTTTCGCCTGGCAATCTGGTCCAAGCTTTTTCAAGGAAAATATAATCAAACAACAAAATTATCGAATATAAATAGGTACAAGATTCTTCGGTTTACTGTATACTGAATAAGTCATCCAATCGACGTGAAGGATTTCTTTATAAATAGGTATTTGTATTAATGTGTAAGAGACATGTTTATATGAAAAATAATAAAGGTCAAACAAATAAAATAAAAGTTCATTTGAAAATAATCAAGGGGAGAGAAAGAATAAGAAATTGTCATTTTATCCTAGGCCATAGAATGACTTAAGGATTACCAAGGTTAATTCAAGGTTATGACAATTGTTTTGTATGTGTTATGGGATCAAAACGTGTTAAGATAACAGAATGTGTTTATACGCAAGTGATATGTTTCATTCAACTTAATATTGACTACGGTCTGTGTATATTAAGAAAACAAATCATTTTATGTATGAAATGAATCAAAATGCTACAGCCTGCATTAAATGAATGCTAATAAATATTTTAGTTCAAAAGGAGAAAATTATTTTTCGTTTAACTATTGACATGAATAATTTTAGAACATCATTTGAACTAATAACAGTTATCACATGTGTTTAAACTTATGAATAAATCACTTCAGTAGGACAATGTTGTGGTGTATATTATTTATGTCAACAGACATAGCGTGTGATGGTCTGCTGGTCTGTTATCAACCTCTCATCTATCCTCTTATTGACATCAAACTCAGCCGATCAATAATTTGCTAATGGTGTACACATTCATATAAATACGAAAAACACAATGGTCTAATTCATAAACACGTCTGATTGCTAACACGTGGCCATTTGAGTTGACCCGATAATGATAAAATCAATTGTAGATTAACCTATGTTGACGTTCCCTATTTCTCAAATTGAAATAAGTTTAACCGAATGTGGCGTGCTATGCACTACAATATATGTGAATTAACAAGGACGATTTTAATTATGATCATGAACCGATCAAGATTTAACAACCATTGAAAACATGAAAGCATTGGACGGTCGATTCGGCCTAGTATAACACTTCAGAAGCGCGCATTCACAATCCCGCACACGGGATCCGAACTCAGGACCTTCGGTTAGGCGTGCGAACGCTTAACATCTGGATCACGGAGCTAGCATTCAACTGTGTTATTGTCTAACTTCAAACAATCCACGATATTTTGTGACCACCGTCCACACCCGACACAGCTGAACTCGACTGGTCATTGCTTCTCACTAGAACTCTCGAAGCTAGTCACTATTGAGCATATAAGAGTGTCAATACATCTTAATTGATACACAAAAGTCTCCAAAACACTGCTAATAAGAACGCTTCTAGTCGAGGTCAGAACTAAGTAATCCAGAGACCGAAAGCGTAGGCGAGGAAGGAGTAGATTCCAGGATAAAATGTTGCAAGTCCTGAGATTTTGTCACTGAAATTATTACACATAAAATACATCTTTTGTGGTACGGTTGTGATGTGTTGTAACGACAGCTGGAAACAATTATTAAGAGATAACTGTGAAACATCTACAGGCAACAGATGACCATGTACATCAGATTAGGCTTGAGTACAATTAGCAAAGTAAACACATCCTTCCGATACTGATGAATGGCTCGATTTAGCAAATCAATGTGTGTGTTATTTCAGTCACGATTGGATTTGGAGAATATCCAGTAAACGATTAAGTTGCTGATACGTAAGAGAAGATTTGAAAAAGTGTACGAAATTGAGTGGTGATATTGAGAGTGGAAAGTAAAATGTCACTGAGCCCTAGACAAATCATCCGGCTGTTGCATCACTGAATATCGAACAGATCATCGATCCTGTCCAGCACAAGGAAAACCAACGCGCATCAGTTAATCGTATACCATGAGCTGGCTCATGCAGCGGCGATCTCGCTTTCTTATCTGTACACATTCTTACTCATACATATTCATAATAACGTCCTTTGTGTTATAAGGTCTTCAAAACAGCCATAGTAATTTGATACATCGTGGGGGTAATCCACGTTTGATGCTCTCCGCGAGGTGTGATTTCCAAGTTAGCTGGTTCGTCAAGCAATTTCCATCGAACTCGAGCGGACCTCAAATCATTCGAGATAGATCATCTACGTTGGTGATCTACAATGTTCAAAGGCTGATCGACACAACCTAGTAGTCAATGTTGGATCGTCAAATCACTGTTCAATCGATGGTCAAATGCAACTTCATTCTTTGATACGGTGATAGTCTGCACTAATGGTGACTTGTTTTCCATTCGTCACAAGGTGAAATCTGTCTGACAACACACAGTAGTTCGCACACCATACGATGCACATCACAATTCGTCGTTTGGTGAATCACTAGTTTACGATGGCCACAATAATGAGATAATGTTACTGTTTGTTCTGTATCGAGTTGCATATTCTCTATCGCTCCCTCATTTCAATCTGTCATTACGGGACGAGTGAAATCGAGTTTGTGACTTTCTTTGAATTCATTTGGTTACCATAATATTTAATACAGGGTATTAGAAAAATGAAGGCACTGAATGCGTGTCCATAGAATCTTACATAAGTGAATATCATCAATACAACTCCGACTGAGAAACCAGCAAAATCATACTGCGAAATAATGACTTGCATGTAAAGTTAAACAGGTCATCCAGAAGTGGTCTCTTGCAACCAAGTGAAAGTGTGTTTCTGCAGATTGCTTGATCAACTGACTAGGTTGGTGTGATGAGTGTGATCAAGTGACAGCTATTCACAGAAACTCAACTGTTGACTCAATGCTCCCAGCGAAACAGACATCAAGATGCAAAATAACTCGTTAACAACATTAAATCTCATCTCACAGTAAAACACACTCTCATATAGGAAATAATTGACACAAATTAGAAATGATTAAAATTCAACATCAGAAAGTTGATGAGTGATGATTTTAAATTTTGTCGATCACTCACCGACAAATAGATTGGACATGTAACCATCAGTCTCACTTGTTGTGAATTGAAATGCAATAAACCACTGACTATGTTACGCCTAAGTTTTCGTATATTTCTCAACACCAATATTGATAGTTTCAGGAAATCAATGGAAATTCGAAGACTCAACCAGTCACCTAACAACGATCAACTGACAATGGTTAACAATGTTGTTCTAATGAAACAACAAAAGCAACACTACAATCACATGACGTCATTCCGTCGTGATCAATATACGTAGTTTGTTTTAACTGGAATGCAAAACATTACAAAATCATCACATAATATGACGTTTGATTTACATCACTGTCAATAACATATGCTCGTCTAACTATTGTGACCAACAACCTGACTTACAATAACAGTGAATAATGCTTGGGTTTCTAATAATATTCTTACTATTTTTGTCAGTCAAATTTTTGTTAATGCACGTCGAAATAATCGCTCACATTTTATTTATTTATTTGAACACATAAACACTGGTACAATGGGGCACCAGATACATATGCGCCACACAAATCAAATGAGATTTGTGTGAGGGCTGTGATACTGCCCATGTGACCAAACCGAAGTAGATCGCTCATGTAATCAGTAATATACACTGTTCAGCAGTTACACATTGTCCTATTCTATTCAGTTTGCACGCAAAGTGAGGCGACTGACTTGAAGGATTGGAAGCGAAGCGTTGTAGATCGGAACACATTTCCGCCTACTTCATCTCAAACAGCAACACGTTAATGCTAATTGAACTTACATTGAAGGTATGATGCTCAGTCACACACAAAGTCGAATTGGTGACTTCAAACGTATCTCCTGTTCATCGACATCTTCAGTGTCATTTATTTCTAATAAAGCTTAACAACGGTTTCATTCACCACTACAGACGTCAACACAACGATATTCACGGATAATAAAACAACAACATGTTCTCTCACAATTTCAATATCAACAAATTAGACCGTCAGTTCCAACACCGTTTCACATAGTCCTGTGTTAGTGCAGTCAGTTGATGTTTACACCACACAAGCCGCCTCCTCGTCATACGTGGAACATGAAAACTCGTCACCTGAATTCGGATCAAACGAGCCACCAACATCATTGCATTAATTAACTTGACAAAGTGAAATCACACACAATCGTGTCATTCTGACAATACAACCACATCATAGTATTCGCAATCTCTTCGACCGGTCCGACACACACACACATTATTAAAATGAAGTACACTGTAGTTCACAGTGAACACTCAAATGAACATAAGAATATATCAGAATGAATGGAAGGTGTTATTTATATGAAAATTTATTTAAAACTTTACAAATTCATGTGTGGAACAGCACACAGATATCTAGTCACGCGACATGAATATAGTGATCAATGAAAAATGATGCAAAGTCTATTTTTTATTAACTTTGATCCCATGATCACCACGTTTCCAGTTCACTGGACACACTTCACCATGCTTCTCCACAAATTGGAACGCGTCCAGTAGTCGTAATGTTTCATCCACAGATCGTCCAACTGGCTTGTCATTGATCGTGATTTGACGTAGAATTCCCTTCGGATCAATGATGAATAAACCTCTAAAAAGGAAGGCATAGTGAGGGAGATGATAAGTAGAAGTACAGATAAACTCGTGTCTATGTGCAAGTCGATTACCAGTACTCTCAATGCAATAGGTAGTTCAGTCGAGTGTTGAGATTCGGTTGTCTTTATGAGCACTGGGTTCTACTGGTCAGAAATTTCGTGGAGAACCGCAGCTTCTGTGATGCCTCAAATACAATTTGTGCTGTGTTCAATCTAATAACACATTGATTGATTTTCTATTCAAGAATACGGATCGAATGAGAATTTGGTTCAGCAAACATTTAACTGTCAACCGGTGAACTTTATGTCAGAACGCAGTCAAAAGTAGAACAGTGGAACGTGTCAGAGAACTTAATATATCGTTGACTACACACAGGTCAAGACACTGAGAAACCAGTACAATACAAAACTGAAACATTGTTTCAAGAAGATTCTTGCATACTCGCACAATTATTTCAATCTCTTACTCCAAACTGGAAACTGAACACGATTCGTTCCACACGTCTATCAGTCTGATTCTCAACACAGATTATCGAAATTGCAGCAAATCTCAGACAACAAATCACACGAATAAAAACACACCACTCACCTGAATGCATTGCCATCCTCCTCATCTAATACACCATATGCTCTGGAGATCTCCTGTGTGCGGTCGGCCAACAGAGGAATTTTCATCTGACCCAATCCACCCGATTTACGATCCAAATTGTTCCATGCAAGATGGCTGTATTGAGAATCTGTAGAACAGGCGATCACTTGACAATTTCGACTGTTGAACTCCTCCACCTGGTCACTGAACGCGATGATTTCAGTGGGACACACGAACGTGCTGTGAAAGAATTATGAGGAGGAGAGTCACTGGGATGATGAAACTACATGCAATTCCACGCATTCACATTAGGCATATTAGTCGAGCAGTGAGCAACTTGACTATGCAATTCGATATGTATCAAGATAGCATGTCAGCCAACCAGTCAGTCAGTTAGTCACTCCGATAGTTAGCCACACAAGTGTCAGTTCAACCATATTGAATTAATCCTCATCATAATTATCAAGCGAACGATAAATCTGTGCATCATCGGTGAACAGAATTTCACACTGCTGTCTAACTATTCGTTGCAGCATAATACTGCATTTTACGAAATATGGTTACACGCATTTTCTAGGACGTCTGAAGGAGGCAATTACTGAAGTATTCGATACAGTGATATGATCAACATCGACTGTCAGAATCTTGTTGGCATGAATAAACTGAAGTCAAAATGGAGATTACCAGTGTGCTTCGTGAACAATTTCCTAGACATTTCATCTCAATCCACAATGAGAATCAGTATAAATGGACTCGTCACGCGGTGTTCACTATTACCACTCAGATAAGTGGAGCCGAATGAATGATTGGTCACAACACGGTTCAAGTATTCCCGATGAGTGAACCCACATAGATGGAACCATATAAGAACAGATATTAGAATTCGGTGAACACGACTTAATCATTCATTCCAGATATCCGCATACATTGCAAAGTCGAATCAAAACAAATAAACTCCAATAAGAATTCGCGTTTATCACACTCGAAAATGTCGTCAGAAACCAGAGCATCAACATATCGTCTGACCTCTACAAGAAATTACCTTACACTATCTAACAACTCTAATAAGTCTCAAATTTCATACACACATCCAACGCATAACTAGGACAGACGGTTACAACAAATACACATTCATTCAACCAGTAGAACAAGTTCGGCCAATCAGAAGACGTAATCGGTTAGAATAGAGTGGGTGAATCAATATATGCAGTCAGACACTATGCAATAACTACACAACAAATATGCACAATTACTACTTACAAATCAGCTGGATAGAAGAATAATACAACATATTTTCCTCGATAATCCTTCAAACTGATCTCTTTGAATTCACCATTAACCACAGCATTTCCTTTGAATTCTGGAGCAGGTTTATTGGGCAACAATACCATGATCAGTGATTACCAAGCTGACAGTGATTCGAATGTCTCTCAAATCAGGTTTTCATGCTTATATACAATTCGAGCAACACAATAACCTTGAACATAATTGGTTCTAATTTTCACTGTCAGTTCATTGGGTTGATACAATTGAATTAAATATCAATCACATGACAGCATATTTTTTCATATCTCTTGTAACACACGTAGCCCCTGGTTGATCAGCTTACATTAGAATCAACAATTCCAAACACACTATGCTTGCATACACGTGACAAATGGATTTCATATTCAGTGATTATGACGCAACGGGTGCATCATATTTTTGAACTGAAACACAATTAAATGATTGTGTCACAAAGTGTGAGTGCAATCATATTTTGCCTGATTAAAGGTCAATTGCAAAACGTTAACATAGAAAAGAACCAAATGAGAATGACACGTGGTTGAGAAATGGAGAAGAAATATTGACAATTCATTCAGTGGTTTGACAACTCACTACTCACAATCTATTGAATGTGTATCACAAGGCTTCGATCAATTGATGCCACTTCCACACTTCTCTCAGTCAACATCAAACACATTCGAAATACAGCTTCTTAGAGTATTCCACAAACCAGATATTCACAAGTAGTCTCAAATCAGCTCTCGATGTGGTTGCAACGATCACCGCATAGTTGCATCAATCACAAACAAATAAACTATTTCAACCCACTAGGTTAGAAACGAAAACCGGATTAGAGAGACGTGTAGAGTAAAAATGATGGAGTGAGGACAATAAAAAAATATTCGTAACATCATAGTTAACACTGTAAAATTTAAGAAGTAAATTACTTGATAGGAATTCCGTATATCTGTACAACACAAATATACGTGACCATATATCGCCTTAAACCAAACACATTCTCTGTGATTCGGTTTAGTTAGATTTTCACGTGAGATTCCGTCAAAGACATTTTCATTGTCGATTCCGATAAACAATTCGGGAAATCCATGTGGATTGTCCGATTGGTTTGGTTGTTTGTTTACTTGTCCGCCTGATTGTTCGCTTCTTTGTTTGTTTGTTTGCCTGTTTGCTTGCTTGATTGATTGTCGACTGACGATTGATGACTTCCTACCACTTTTAAACTGTACACAGCTCACACTGATTTCGCAACCATCAACAAATCCAATGGTCATACAAAATACACAGTCTCGTTATCGATTTTCAGTTTCACACGGTCTGGTGAAACGTAGATCACTCGTATGCGAGTGACTAGACGATGTGAGGAGATTTCATACTGATTCATCTTCAGAGTCACAGCGGCATAACGTATCTCCAACATACTACACGAGGAAACATTGATTTTCAACTCGCTTCCACACGCTCAACCAACCGGTTTCTAGAGCTCTTCGTTCCTTCAATTCGTCCATTTCCTGACACACACACACACACATAAATATGATTGAGAGGAAATCGTTCCACTCGTCCATTCGACATCAAGTGCCTACATAAACTAAATTCCTGTACAATTTGAAGCTTCCGTTCCACAGTTTTAGTGCCGATGAAACCAATCATGTCGAGTTGCTAGAGCAAACACTCACATCAACTAGCATGAATAGATCAGTGTCACGAACCTGTCATTCATCACATCTCATGACAGGTAGATCAAGCTGTTTGTTGTCACTAAGCTGTTTGTTGTCCACAACGTAATGAAGGACGGCCACACGATTTCGGCCAAAACAAATAAGACAAGAACAAATACAATTTAACCAATGTGCCATCCATAATTCAACACTGAAAATTGTCACCACCATTTCAACAAACAGTATTGTCGTAGATCAATGAATTGACTTTATTATTATTTCAAATAAGATATTTCAATGTGACGGTCGTTCAACATCAAATACAATACACGACTTCCCCTTATCCATATAACCATCATCATATGTGCATTTGATCACATGATAAATGCACTTAACCAGAATGCAAAATTATTATTATTATTATTATTATTATTATTATTATTATTATTATTATTATTATTATTATTATTATTATTGTGAAGAAGCAAATGAAAACAAACAACACACACCCAGTTATATCAACTAGCCACAAATAAATTGCAATTAATCCAATCACACCATCATCATCGTCAACGAAAACAACGACCACTATTGATAAGAATATTACGAAAGTGTTGATTATGAAAATCATAAATAATCACAAATACATCTACATTAAACACGAATACAATTCGACAGTTCAATAGATTTCCAATCGATGAGAAAACTTTACATTTTCTGTCGGTTAGTGTGCAAATAATATCACAGTATTTGTTCATTTGAATAAACGTTTGTGTTTTCAACTAGAAGATTTGGACTTTGCAGGTGAGCTAATCCCTCTGTCCCATGCACACGAATAAATGCAGATGAAGATAACTAGTGTAGCAACAGCCTCTATATTAGTGGGCCTCAAGATACACAAGCAAAAATGCAACATTCTCAAATAAAACACCGAGAACACCAACCCAGGCACATTTGATGGAGATGCTCTGGAAGATGTTCCAATATTACACGCAGCTGGGAAGCATCATCGATGAACAAGGAGGATCCGATGCAGACTCAAGTGCGAAGAATGGCAAAACAAGAGCTGCATCCATACAATTGAAGAATATATGGAACTCAAAACAACTGTCAACCAATATCTATGTCGCAGTCTTCAATACGAATGTCAAGACAGTTAGTTTTAATGTACGGAGCTGAAACATGGACAACCACTTAAACCATCATCAAAGAGATACACGTATTTATAAACAGTTGTCTACGCAAGATACGGGATGTCCGTTGACCTGATACCATCAGCAACAGCCCATTGTGGGAGAGAACAAATCAGCTTCCAGCTGAGCAGGAAATCAGGAAAAGCCGTTGCAAGTGGATAGGACACACATTGAACAAATCATCAAACTGCATCACGAGGCAAACCCTAACACAGAGTCATGAAGGGAGATTGAGAATAGGATGGCCGAAAAGCACACTATGCCGAGAATTGGAAGCAGATATGAAAAGCTCAAACAGCAAGTGGAATGAATTGGAAAGGATTGCTCAGAAAAGGGTTGGATAGAGAGTGTTGGTAAGAAGCTTACGCTCCTCCGCTTGGGGTAACAAGCGTTAGTAACTAAGTAAATATTTTCAATAAAACAGATTCGAAATTCTACAACTCACTTCTCGTCATCTGACAAGGAGTAAATGTGACTGGATGTAATGATTAGGTTATACAATATCACATGTTTGAATAAGTGAGAGTTAAAATGACATATGTGTGATGTTTGCATGAAACCGTAATTCCGTTGTATATTACCTTGTTCATTACCACAAATCTAGTATGCTACAAACACATTCATCCACGATCTTCTCCTTTCATCATGATCTATTTACTCAAATAGAGTACACTCGCAATAGATCAGGTGATTTTAATGTCACATTATTACACACAACGTCATTAATTACCAGAATGCGTCATCTCCTGAAACGACAATCATTAAAGTGTGAGGATCAATACATTCTTACGTTTGGTGAACAATTCGAGTGACATGCAAACAACAAACTGATATCAATAGATTTTTTGATGCATTTATTGAATGGATGTCACAATATGGAATTCAGACGATGTGTGTTGTAGACTAACTGGTATTCACTGTCAAGTGACATCGACAGTGACTTTGGTTACAGTGAACATGTGAGACAATCATCAACTGACTTGTGAGTGTGGAGATGACAATTCATCCACAGTTGTCTACAATCTTACTGAGTGTCAGAAGTGATTCACGACAACTGTGAACGTATTGTGTGGTACTGAAAGACTATTTACTTCGATCATATTAGTGTGTTTCTAGACTGAGTAAAATTCATTTTCAAATTCTATTTGCTTCACTGTTTTGAGTGTATCATCACTAACTAACAATCATTGTGGCATTGTTGCATAGACAATTATGGTGTCATTCTTCGTTCTTGCAAATCAGAAAACACATTTTTTGAAGAGTAAGTTATATTCAGAGAGAAAAATGACTCCGGTAGAAGTAGTGGTAGTAGTGTGCCTATTTGTGATCGTAGAAGTAGTGCGAGTACTAGTGGAAGGCGTAATAATAATAATATCATATTATTTGAATTGATGAAACACAACAGTCACATCCGAATTCATTTATACACTAGTCGATAAACCATGAACTTAAATCATATTTGTGATCTCAGATGGTTCAGTTCATATGATCCAAATAACATACCACTACTGATACAACTATTCATTCAACATAGACACCTGACAATATCCAAGTAACACAATGTACGTTCAATAGAAACCGTGTGTAGTTTCGTGTTTGTCCATCCACCCCACTTATTGATTGTAATCATTGACATATCAAATGCTAAAACATCTTGAAATAAATGCAGACTGATCATGTATATATGTATCCTTATATGAATAGATTGCCAACTATGGTTTACACGAAATACTTGCACAAAATCGGTTCATTTAAAATAAAAATTGATGGTTTTACATTTCGAAGAGTTTTCCATCATTCACTGATGAATAACAATTAAAATCTCTCAAATTTGAACGTGTAATGTTTTGTAACTAAATGACGTGTGGAAATTTTCGGTTTATTACATAACGTGCTTTAAAGAGATGGAATCAGATTTATTTATAATAAATATTCTTAATTAAGGATTGTTTGTTTCAGTAAATCTTTTTCGAAACCTTTTTGTCAAGATTGTTGAGCCCGTTATTTATGAATAGAAGAGCTGTTTAACACTAATGCCTAGAAACATGTTATTTTTCAGCTCATAGAATGTGTAGTGATTCTCGATTATCAATATAAAACCCGTATATGTGTGTGGTTTGTTACAAAATATCGATGAAATCAGTTCGAATGATGAAGCGTAATCTGTTGGAAATTGTCTAGCATGTTTGAATAATTTGTCCAGGACTGGGTGGGATGAAGTGTGCTGGTGGGCAGCCTATGCTCCTCCACGAGGAGTAATAGGAGTAAGCAAGTAAGTTTAGATAATTAATAAAAGTTCGTAGATTTCCATTGTTGGAGTTTAGAACAAGGTTAATTGATTTTCTGCCTACAAATCTATATCCTACATGGATTGCTTCAATAAAGCTGTCAGTTATACGTTTGTTGATTATTATTTAGATTGTGATAAGATTTGACATTCAGGAAATAAATTTCATCACACAAATATTGGTCTTCAATTAGTTGTAGGATAATGTGCACTTGTCACATTGACTTTCAAATAGATTTCAGATATTCTAAATCATTATTTATTGATCACATTGTGCAAACGTAAGTTATGTAACTATTTCCTGACGCTGATGATGATGATGGTGTGATTGGATTAATTGCAATTTATTTGTGGCTAGTTGATATAACTGGGTGTGTGTTGTTTGTTTTCATTTGCTTCTTCACAATAATAATAATAATAATAATAATAATAATAATAATTTTGCATTCTGGTTAAGTGCATTTATCATGTGATCAAATGCACATATGATGATGGTTATATGGATAAGGGGAAGTCGTGTATTGTATTTGATGTTGAACGACCGTCACATTGAAATATCTTATTTGAAATAATAATAAAGTCAATTCATTGATCTACGACAATACTGTTTGTTGAAATGGTGGTGACAATTTTCAGTGTTGAATTATGGATGGCACATTGGTTAAATTGTATTTGTTCTTGTCTTATTTGTTTTGGCCGAAATCGTGTGGCCGTCCTTCATTACGTTGTGGACAACAAACAGCTTAGTGACAACAAACAGCTTGATCTACCTGTCATGAGATGTGATGAATGACAGGTTCGTGACACTGATCTATTCATGCTAGTTGATGTGAGTGTTTGCTCTAGCAACTCGACATGATTGGTTTCATCGGCACTAAAACTGTGGAACGGAAGCTTCAAATTGTACAGGAATTTAGTTTATGTAGGCACTTGATGTCGAATGGACGAGTGGAACGATTTCCTCTCAATCATATTTATGTGTGTGTGTGTGTCAGGAAATGGACGAATTGAAGGAACGAAGAGCTCTAGAAACCGGTTGGTTGAGCGTGTGGAAGCGAGTTGAAAATCAATGTTTCCTCGTGTAGTATGTTGGAGATACGTTATGCCGCTGTGACTCTGAAGATGAATCAGTATGAAATCTCCTCACATCGTCTAGTCACTCGCATACGAGTGATCTACGTTTCACCAGACCGTGTGAAACTGAAAATCGATAACGAGACTGTGTATTTTGTATGACCATTGGATTTGTTGATGGTTGCGAAATCAGTGTGAGCTGTGTACAGTTTAAAAGTGGTAGGAAGTCATCAATCGTCAGTCGACAATCAATCAAGCAAGCAAACAGGCAAACAAACAAACAAAGAAGCGAACAATCAGGCGGACAAGTAAACAAACAACCAAACCAATCGGACAATCCACATGGATTTCCCGAATTGTTTATCGGAATCGACAATGAAAATGTCTTTGACGGAATCTCACGTGAAAATCTAACTAAACCGAATCACAGAGAATGTGTTTGGTTTAAGGCGATATATGGTCACGTATATTTGTGTTGTACAGATATACGGAATTCCTATCAAGTAATTTACTTCTTAAATTTTACAGTGTTAACTATGATGTTACGAATATTTTTTTATTGTCCTCACTCCATCATTTTTACTCTACACGTCTCTCTAATCCGGTTTTCGTTTCTAACCTAGTGGGTTGAAATAGTTTATTTGTTTGTGATTGATGCAACTATGCGGTGATCGTTGCAACCACATCGAGAGCTGATTTGAGACTACTTGTGAATATCTGGTTTGTGGAATACTCTAAGAAGCTGTATTTCGAATGTGTTTGATGTTGACTGAGAGAAGTGTGGAAGTGGCATCAATTGATCGAAGCCTTGTGATACACATTCAATAGATTGTGAGTAGTGAGTTGTCAAACCACTGAATGAATTGTCAATATTTCTTCTCCATTTCTCAACCACGTGTCATTCTCATTTGGTTCTTTTCTATGTTAACGTTTTGCAATTGACCTTTAATCAGGCAAAATATGATTGCACTCACACTTTGTGACACAATCATTTAATTGTGTTTCAGTTCAAAAATATGATGCACCCGTTGCGTCATAATCACTGAATATGAAATCCATTTGTCACGTGTATGCAAGCATAGTGTGTTTGGAATTGTTGATTCTAATGTAAGCTGATCAACCAGGGGCTACGTGTGTTACAAGAGATATGAAAAAATATGCTGTCATGTGATTGATATTTAATTCAATTGTATCAACCCAATGAACTGACAGTGAAAATTAGAACCAATTATGTTCAAGGTTATTGTGTTGCTCGAATTGTATATAAGCATGAAAACCTGATTTGAGAGACATTCGAATCACTGTCAGCTTGGTAATCACTGATCATGGTATTGTTGCCCAATAAACCTGCTCCAGAATTCAAAGGAAATGCTGTGGTTAATGGTGAATTCAAAGAGATCAGTTTGAAGGATTATCGAGGAAAATATGTTGTATTATTCTTCTATCCAGCTGATTTGTAAGTAGTAATTGTGCATATTTGTTGTGTAGTTATTGCATAGTGTCTGACTGCATATATTGATTCACCCACTCTATTCTAACCGATTACGTCTTCTGATTGGCCGAACTTGTTCTACTGGTTGAATGAATGTGTATTTGTTGTAACCGTCTGTCCTAATTATGCGTTGGATGTGTGTATGAAATTTGAGACTTATAGGAGTTGTTAGATAGTGTAAGGTAATTTCTTGTAGAGGTCAGACGATATGTTGATGCTCTGGTTTCTGACGACATTTTCGAGTGTGATAAACGCGAATTCTTATTGGAGTTTATTTGTTTTGATTCGACTTTGCAATGTATGCGGATATCTGGAATGAATGATTAAGTCGTGTTCACCGAATTCTAATATCTGTTCTTATATGGTTCCATCTATGTGGGTTCACTCATCGGGAATACTTGAACCGTGTTGTGACCAATCATTCATTCGGCTCCACTTATCTGAGTGGTAATAGTGAACACCGCGTGACGAGTCCATTTATACTGATTCTCATTGTGGATTGAGATGAAATGTCTAGGAAATTGTTCACGAAGCACACTGGTAATCTCCATTTTGACTCCAGTTTATTCATGCCAACGAGATCCTGACAGTCGATGTTGATCACATCACTGTATTGAATGCCTAAGTAATTGCCTCCTTCAGACGTCCTAGAAAATGCGTGTAACCTTATTTCACAGAATGCAGTATTATGCTGCAACGAATAGTTAGATAGCAGTGTGAAATTCGGCTCACCGATGATGCACAGATTTATCGTTCGCTTGATAATTATGATGAGGATTAATTCAATATGGCTGAACTGACACTTGTGTGGCTAACTATCGGAGTGACTATCTGACTGACTGGTTGGCTGACATGCTTTCTTGATACATATCGAATTACATAGTCAAGTTGCTCACTGCTCGACTAATATGCCTAATGTGAATGCGTGGAATTGCATGTAGTTTCATCATCCCAGTGACTCTCCTCCTCATAATTCTTTCACAGCACGTTCGTGTGTCCCACTGAAATCATCGCGTTCAGTGACCAGGTGGAGGAGTTCAACAGTCGAAATTGTCAAGTGATCGCCTGTTCTACAGATTCTCAATACAGCCATCTTGCATGGAACAATTTGGATCGTAAATCGGGTGGATTGGGTCAGATGAAAATTCCTCTGTTGGCCGACCGCACACAGGAGATCTCCAGAGCATATGGTGTATTAGATGAGGAGGATGGTAATGCATTCAGGTGAGTAGTGTGTTTGTATTCGTGTGATTTGCTGTAATTTCGATAATCTGTGTTGAGAATCAGACTGATAGACGTGTGGAACGAATCGTGTTTAGTTTCCAGTTTGGAGTAGGAGATTGAAATAATTGTGCGAGGATGCAAGAATCTTCTTGAAACAATGTTTCAGTTTTGTATTGTACTGGTTTCTCAGCGTCTTGACCTGTGTGTAGTCAACGATATATTAAGTTCTCTGACACCTTCCACTGTTCTACTTTTGACTGCGTTCTGACATAAAGTTCACCGGTTGACAGTTAAATGTTTGCTGAACCAAATTCTCATTCGATCCGTATTCTTGAATAGAAAATCAATCAATGTGTTATTAGATTGGACACAGCACAAATTGTATTTGGGGCATCACAGAAGCTGTGGTTCTCCATGAAATTTCTGACCAGTAGAACCCAGTGCTCATAAAGACAACCGAATCTCAACACTTGACTGAACTACCTATTGCATTGAGAGTACTGGTAATCGACTTGCACATAGACACGAGTTTATCTGTACTTCTACTTATCATCTCCCTCACTATGCCTTCCTTTTTAGAGGTTTATTCATCATTGATCCGAAGGGAATTCTACGTCAAATCACGATCAATGACAAGCCAGTTGGACGATCTGTGGATGAAACATTACGACTACTGGACGCGTTCCAATTTGTGGAGAAGCATGGTGAAGTGTGTCCAGTGAACTGGAAACGTGGTGATCATGGGATCAAAGTTAATAAAAAATAGACTTTGCATCATTTTTCATTGATCACTATATTCATGTCGCGTGACTAGATATCTGTGTGCTGTTCCACACATGAATTTGTAAAGTTTTAAATAAATTTTCATATAAATAACACCTTCCATTCATTCTGATATATTCTTATGTTCATTTGAGTGTTCACTGTGAACTACAGTGTACTTCATTTTAATAATGTGTGTGTGTGTCGGACCGGTCGAAGAGATTGCGAATACTATGATGTGGTTGTATTGTCAGAATGACACGATTGTGTGTGATTTCACTTTGTCAAGTTAATTAATGCAATGATGTAGGTCGCTCGTTTGATGCGAATTCAGGTGACGAGTTTTCGTGTTCCACGTATGAGGAGGAGGCGGATTGTGTGGTGTAAACATCAACTGACTGCACTAACACAGGACTATGTGAAACGGTGTTGGAACTGACGGTCTAATTTGTTGATATTGAAATTGTGATAGAACATGTTATTGTTTTATTATCCGTGAATATCGTTGTGTTGACGTCTGTAGTGGTGAATGAAACCGTTGTAAAGCTTTATTAGAAATAAATGACACTGAAGATGTCGATGAACAGGAGATGCGTTTGAAGTCACCAATTCGAATTTCTGTATGATTACGCATCATACCTTCAATGTAAGTTCAATTAGCATTAACTTGTTGTTGTTCGAATGAAGTAGGTGGAAATGTGTTTCGATCTACAACGCTTCGCTTCCAATCCTTCAAGTCAGTCGCCTCACTTTGCGTGCAACTGAATAGAATAGGACAATGTGTAACTGCTGAACAGTGTATATTACTGACTACATGAGCGATCTGCTTCGGTTGGGCACATGGGCAATATCACAGCCCTCACACAAATCTCATTTGATTTGTGTGGCGCATATGTATCTGGTGCCCCATTGTACCAGTGTTTATGTGTTCAAATAAATAAATAAAATGTGAGCGATTATTTCGACGTGCATTAACAAAAATTTGACTGACAAAAATAGTAAGAATATTATTAGAAACCCAAGCATTATTCACTGTTATTGTAAGTCAGGTTGTTGGTCACAATAGTTAGACGAGCATATGTTATTGACAGTGATGTAAATCAAACGTCATATTATGTGATGATTTTGTAATGTTTTGCATTCCAGTTAAAACAAACTACGTATATTGATCACGACGGAATGACGTCATGTGATTGTAGTGTTGCTTTTGTTGTTTCATTAGAACAACATTGTTAACCATTGTCAGTTGATCGTTGTTAGGTGACTGGTTGAGTCTTCGAATTTCCATTGATTTCCTGAAACTATCAATATTGGTGTTGAGAAATATACGAAAACTTAGGCGTAACATAGTCAGTGGTTTATTGCATTTCAATTCACAACAAGTGAGACTGATGGTTACATGTCCAATCTATTTGTCGGTGAGTGATCGACAAAATTTAAAATCATCACTCATCAACTTTCTGATGTTGAATTTTAATCATTTCTAATTTGTGTCAATTATTTCCTATATGAGAGTGTGTTTTACTGTGAGATGAGATTTAATGTTGTTAACGAGTTATTTTGCATCTTGATGTCTGTTTCGCTGGGAGCATTGAGTCAACAGTTGAGTTTCTGTGAATAGCTGTCACTTGATCACACTCATCACACCAACCTAGTCAGTTGATCAAGCAATCTGCAGAAACACACTTTCACTTGGTTGCAAGAGACCACTTCTGGATGACCTGTTTAACTTTACATGCAAGTCATTATTTCGCAGTATGATTTTGCTGGTTTCTCAGTCGGAGTTGTATTGATGATATTCACTTATGTAAGATTCTATGGACACGCATTCAGTGCCTTCATTTTTCTAATACCCTGTATTAAATATTATGGTAACCAAATGAATTCAAAGAAAGTCACAAACTCGATTTCACTCGTCCCGTAATGACAGATTGAAATGAGGGAGCGATAGAGAATATGCAACTCGATACAGAACAAACAGTAACATTATCTCATTATTGTGGCCATCGTAAACTAGTGATTCACCAAACGACGAATTGTGATGTGCATCGTATGGTGTGCGAACTACTGTGTGTTGTCAGACAGATTTCACCTTGTGACGAATGGAAAACAAGTCACCATTAGTGCAGACTATCACCGTATCAAAGAATGAAGTTGCATTTGACCATCGATTGAACAGTGATTTGACGATCCAACATTGACTACTAGGTTGTGTCGATCAGCCTTTGAACATTGTAGATCACCAACGTAGATGATCTATCTCGAATGATTTGAGGTCCGCTCGAGTTCGATGGAAATTGCTTGACGAACCAGCTAACTTGGAAATCACACCTCGCGGAGAGCATCAAACGTGGATTACCCCCACGATGTATCAAATTACTATGGCTGTTTTGAAGACCTTATAACACAAAGGACGTTATTATGAATATGTATGAGTAAGAATGTGTACAGATAAGAAAGCGAGATCGCCGCTGCATGAGCCAGCTCATGGTATACGATTAACTGATGCGCGTTGGTTTTCCTTGTGCTGGACAGGATCGATGATCTGTTCGATATTCAGTGATGCAACAGCCGGATGATTTGTCTAGGGCTCAGTGACATTTTACTTTCCACTCTCAATATCACCACTCAATTTCGTACACTTTTTCAAATCTTCTCTTACGTATCAGCAACTTAATCGTTTACTGGATATTCTCCAAATCCAATCGTGACTGAAATAACACACACATTGATTTGCTAAATCGAGCCATTCATCAGTATCGGAAGGATGTGTTTACTTTGCTAATTGTACTCAAGCCTAATCTGATGTACATGGTCATCTGTTGCCTGTAGATGTTTCACAGTTATCTCTTAATAATTGTTTCCAGCTGTCGTTACAACACATCACAACCGTACCACAAAAGATGTATTTTATGTGTAATAATTTCAGTGACAAAATCTCAGGACTTGCAACATTTTATCCTGGAATCTACTCCTTCCTCGCCTACGCTTTCGGTCTCTGGATTACTTAGTTCTGACCTCGACTAGAAGCGTTCTTATTAGCAGTGTTTTGGAGACTTTTGTGTATCAATTAAGATGTATTGACACTCTTATATGCTCAATAGTGACTAGCTTCGAGAGTTCTAGTGAGAAGCAATGACCAGTCGAGTTCAGCTGTGTCGGGTGTGGACGGTGGTCACAAAATATCGTGGATTGTTTGAAGTTAGACAATAACACAGTTGAATGCTAGCTCCGTGATCCAGATGTTAAGCGTTCGCACGCCTAACCGAAGGTCCTGAGTTCGGATCCCGTGTGCGGGATTGTGAATGCGCGCTTCTGAAGTGTTATACTAGGCCGAATCGACCGTCCAATGCTTTCATGTTTTCAATGGTTGTTAAATCTTGATCGGTTCATGATCATAATTAAAATCGTCCTTGTTAATTCACATATATTGTAGTGCATAGCACGCCACATTCGGTTAAACTTATTTCAATTTGAGAAATAGGGAACGTCAACATAGGTTAATCTACAATTGATTTTATCATTATCGGGTCAACTCAAATGGCCACGTGTTAGCAATCAGACGTGTTTATGAATTAGACCATTGTGTTTTTCGTATTTATATGAATGTGTACACCATTAGCAAATTATTGATCGGCTGAGTTTGATGTCAATAAGAGGATAGATGAGAGGTTGATAACAGACCAGCAGACCATCACACGCTATGTCTGTTGACATAAATAATATACACCACAACATTGTCCTACTGAAGTGATTTATTCATAAGTTTAAACACATGTGATAACTGTTATTAGTTCAAATGATGTTCTAAAATTATTCATGTCAATAGTTAAACGAAAAATAATTTTCTCCTTTTGAACTAAAATATTTATTAGCATTCATTTAATGCAGGCTGTAGCATTTTGATTCATTTCATACATAAAATGATTTGTTTTCTTAATATACACAGACCGTAGTCAATATTAAGTTGAATGAAACATATCACTTGCGTATAAACACATTCTGTTATCTTAACACGTTTTGATCCCATAACACATACAAAACAATTGTCATAACCTTGAATTTACCTTATAATCCTTAAGTCATTCTATGGCCTAGGATAAAATGACAATTTCTTATTCTTTCTCTCCCCTTGATTATTTTCAAATGAACTTTTATTTTATTTGTTTGACCTTTATTATTTTTCATATAAACATGTCTCTTACACATTAATACAAATACCTATTTATAAAGAAATCCTTCACGTCGATTGGATGACTTATTCAGTATACAGTAAACCGAAGAACCATGTACCTATTTATATTCGATAATTTTGTTGTTTGATTATATTTTCCTTGAAAAAGCTTGGACCAGATTGCCAGGCGAAACGTTGGATTTACTTAAAATTCATTCGCTGAGATTTTACAAATATATTCTTCTTTTTAATGTCTCAAATTAACTCGGCGCCCAAATATTGTGAAACTATTCGTTCAAATTTAGACGAAAGTTCTTATTTATTATTTTGCAATCGCATAAAATTATCGAAGAAAATGTACAATTGGTATAACCATCGAATTTTCAATCTACGCTGTTTAAACCAGGATATTTATCCAAAAACACTAAGAGTTAAGACTCCAGACAATTCTATTCGTTCACAAAAAGCAGCTATTACAGCTACTAGAGTATTCCTTAGAGAACGTAAAGAAAATATTCTTGAGTCTCAATACCTAATTGCTGAGAAGATCGACATACAACACAGAAGACTTTGAGGAGGGTGGTAATGGTGAACGTGGTAACAAATAAATTGGAGTGGCATATCTCGGTCATGCAGGCGTGGTCACACAACTCTTTGTCCACTGTATCAGATAGATTGCCCTCTTCCCAGCTCAAATGTGTTCTTCAGAAATGCTAGACCTTATATTGCTGATTATCACGACAGATCGAGCCAGTGTAGACAGCGGTGTGAATTCTACTTCCTCAATTTCGGGACTAGGTCTACCATTATGGTAGTACGAATACCAAAGTAGACAATAATTCTAGAAGTTTCTGAGAAGTTATTCAATTTCGACCTGTCGCTTATACGAAGGCTAATGAGTAAATACGGAAGATATTCAAACACTGGGGAGACACAGACAGTATATAGTGCCAGTCTAAACTCACCCTCCTGAGAATTGAGAATTGTGCAACACATAAGCTCTCATGTCATCGGGATGATTGACATTGCTTGTTCTGAAAAATTTAGGTCATTCAAGTATCATAAGCTAATGTCAAAAATAGAATAACATTTGGGTGCTACCATACCATTCACCTGAAAATGAAGTCTGGGGTTGGTGCATCTGGCACTATTATCGTAGCGTTTGTTAATAGTAAACTGAAGTTGGTACTGAAGGCAGAGAGGGATAGTGACTACCAGTGGAATTCACGACGCGCGTTTCGTCCCATTTGGAACTCGTCAACTAGATGAACTTGCATCTGTGTTGTTGCCCACTCTGAGACTCAAACGACACTTAGCTACTGAGTCCGCCTGTTTGTGCATTGGGATGAAGTTTAAATTCACTTGGTATTGTTTACTTGAATCTTCCAAATGATGTTTAGGACTGTAATTGAACAGTCCCTTTTTGGTATATGTGCATACTGTGCGTATTGCCTCGATATGTATCGGTCAAAATCATCTGCTGTAGTTAATGCATTAGATCAATCTGCTTGATTTTCTATGGCTTTGCACTCACACTAGTCAGGACTGGGAGATTTTCTCTTACTTAATTACACAAGGCCTAAAGTTTAGAAACTATGTAACGCATTATGAATTATTTTTGAATCATTGAATTCACTCATACAAGTGATTACAAGGCTTTGTGACACTTGGTAATGTGGGAAGGAGCCCCATCGGCTTAGATCGGGTAGAATCGTTTCTTTTTTTCTGTAGAAAATCTTGTAGATCATATCAGATGATCACCCACCTCCTAGCTTAGAAGTTAATGAGTGCTGAAATAAATCCATGATTGGGTGGGTAGGATTAGCTGAACGTCACACCAAGATTTCAGGACCCGATAAAAGCTCTGGCAGCTTTGGAATGGTGGTTGTTCTTTCTTGAGGCCAAGTAACAACAAATGTCCCCTTGTTTAAGTTTTTCACTGTAGATTGATAACGGTTTTCACGTATGACCATAATGTTTGGTAGGGAATGTTTTAAAATACCCTATATTCATTTCCACTCCTAAACAATACTTACTTCTTGGTATTACGTGATATGATCGAATTCCTCTAATGAGTTCCATGTGGTTTAGCAGGTTTAATATATTCTTGAAGATCCAAGTGATCGTTTGTCCATCGAGGATACAGACTAAGACTTTTCATTAAAATGCGTCCTCTGGTGGCTTCATAGAGAATGCTCCAGACGCTGTTCAGTAACAGTTTTCTTTGCTCAGGGAGCCATAGACCATAATCTGTAATACTAGCGTGGATTGTCTAGTGCTTGTGATCTTACCCTAGTATGATCAGACGGCGATGTTACTGAAATTAATATCTCTCTTAACTCTATAAGCATCGTGTTAGCGAGCATTTTGAGACTGAAGTGACTGTCGATGTAAATAGCCACATCTCTCGGTCCACTGGATTTAAAGACTCCGCTAAAACTTTAGCTCCAAGCCCTCTTCCTTGCCGGTGAGAATGTCTAACGACCGCATGTTTATCTAGGGTAGAAAATGAGCTTCTTTCCTACTCGATATTGCGCAGGTGTTTTTTGTCGGACGATGAGCGAAATCTGTGTTGCCCTGTATTAAACACGCTTCATTCACTTTTCAGCATCTAAAGAATATTTATACAACACGAGTCAAGTGATTTATTAATTTTACTATATATCAAGCTGGCTTAGTAAATTGATGGTATTTATTATTATTTGTCGTAGAAACAAACAAACAACCAAACGTTTCATTTTCTTCATATCGCCTTCCTCTGAACTGCTTATCGTAATTCTTAGTAGTTCCCAGCCCACATTGGGCTATTCGCCGTCACATCACTTGTCTACGCCCAATGTACAAACAAATTTAGGCTCCTGATTTCACTGATTTGTGCAGTATCATAGAACGTATCATAACTAACCAGTCGACTGATGTGTAAATGAAAGCTGTTGGTTCAAGTAGCAATGCAGTTCTGAGACGAACACGTTAATTTTAACTCACGAATCATAGGCCTCTAACCAATTGTAAAATCTTCCAGCATGTGTGCAGCCTATTTTTCAGACAACTCACACAAGAAAATAATAAGGACTGTTAGGCATACGGTAAAATCAGTAAGAGGTTTTACAAATTCAGTTAGCTTGCTTTGACTCATAACAGATATACTGATTTTTCTATTCATTAATTATATGACAGACATTGGTTCTAGAAACCCTACTGCTTTATGATGAAAGATTACGAGGTATCGATCAACAAAAACTGCCAGACAGTTCAGAACTAATGCAATCAAATGATCAGACCGTATTTTATCGATTATCATCGGAGACTCGATGCTGTAGCAAAATAATGAAATGAGTGCAAATAAATCCATTACTTTAAAAAGCTCATTACAAGAGCATTTTTGGCCAGTATGACGGAAGAACTTTCCACACAATCTTCAACAGTTTTATTCGTCTCCATTTAGAGTATGGAAACCTAGTATTTCCTCCCTCACTCCAAAAGGATAAGGACACTCTGAGGCGTATCCAACGGCGAGCCACGAAATCAGTCTGGGGACTCAAATTCAAACCTTATGCTTTCAATCACTTAACCTTTATCCATTGGAGTATGGGCGTCTTAGAGGTGACCTTCTGATGGCTTAAAGCATCCTTAACACTTCTGGATATCCCCTTAAACACCTACTTAAGCTTAGTCCCAATAAAAACCCAAGGGGTAACACCCAGAAATCGGCGATACAACAGAGCAGAACGGACTGTCGACACAACTTTTACTCCTTAAGATTTGCCAAATGCTGGAATTCGGTGCCGATTGAACTAGTCCAAGCGACTTCCTGGGAGTCGTTTAAGAGGAAACTTGACCTATTCTTAAGGACCAAGGATAACATATTATTATGAGTTACAAATTTCCTTTTTTTAATCTATTATAGTTGACATACACAGGTTCCTGCCTGAAGGCATTGGTTATCCCCTGCTACTAGACACGGAAGCCTGTTAAGCGAAAGCTTCTTCTATTCCGTCCACAACCATCTGAACCATTTGAACGATATTGGATAGCGGTTACAACCTTGACCAGCAATTCAAATGGGTGCGCTGTATCAAGTTTTACCTTGTTCTTGTCTCATCAGTTTCTCCCAGACGTGAGACGAAATTCTCAATATTATAACGTTTACTTTTCATAAAATATGTGAAACATTGATGTATCGATAAAATGATAAATGTCTAAGAATCTGGGTCTAGGCGGTATTCATATACGCTTGTATACTTATTACGGCAGATGTAAAGTTTATGTACGAATTTTCCAAGTCTACGCGAAAAAATAAATATTTAACCGCATCTGGTGTTAGGTTGTAATGAAAAGCCGAATTATCGATAAGTAGACGTCAGTCCATGCCGAAAACCTTCGTAAATTTGGATGTATGTTACTATATTATTCTAAATTGTCCAAAGGTCAGCACATTTCCAGTTAGCTTTGGGGTTTCCCAAGGCCGCCTAAATGCTTTGCTTCCACTTAAATGGTGAAAACTGCTCGTGGTTGTCATTTAGTGATAAAACCGTTGTAAAAATTTATCAGTTTTCAAGTTGACAGACAGGATAATTACCAACTCTGTTGTAACAAGATACATCCAAGCTTATTTTCCTCAACAAAGCAACTAATTTTTCGCTCGCGTGTATTTGTGTACTCATCGGCTCACATAGTTGGCGCACAAACGTCTGAAAATCATTGCTAAGGTGGGTTAATTCGGGATACTGTCTATAGATCCTAGAAACTCGTACGGTACTCTAGTTTGGTCACCAAAATCACTTTCATTACCTTAATAGTCATAGTCCAATAACTGACACTAAAAGTAATCATATGTTTGCTACTTAGAGTTAGTCTGACGAATCAACTGGACGAATCTTAGTTCCCAACTCTAGAAGTACATTAACCTTATAAAGGCTCTCTACTCGAACACAACTGGTCGAGTGAGAGCTTATGGCGAACTGTCATCAGAATTGATCACCTCAAGTGGTGTTCGTCAGGGCTGTCCACTCTCCCCATTCTTGTTCAACTTTGTCATTGACGTACTTTTAGAGATAACACTCTCCTCATCTAAATTTACAGGGGTTGAACTTCTACCAGGAGGTTCACTTGTTGACTTAGAATATGCTGATGACATAGTTTTATTTGGTGAAGACGCTGACAAAATGCAGAGTCTTCTGGCCACTCTAAGCAACAATGCAAGCATGTTCGGGATGCGATTCTCTCCCTCGAAATGCAAAATGTTGCTTCAGGATTGGGTTACATCGACACCCGAACTAGTGATAGGGAGTGAAGTAGTTGAGTGTGTCGACCGCTTCACTTATCTTGGAAGTCTCATCAGCCCTTGTGGTTTAGTGTGTGACGAAATCTCAGCACGGATACAGAAGGCTCGACTAGCTTTTGCCAACTTGCGTCATTTATGGCGTAGGCGAGATATCCGTCTATCAACCAAAGGACGTGTTTACTGCGCAGCAGTTCGTTCCGTCCTACTTTATGGGAGTGAAACATGGCCGGTAAGAGTAGAGGATATCCGTAGGTTACTAGTATTTGATCATAGGTGTCTTCGAAACATTGCTCATATATCATGGGACCATCGAGTAAGTAACACAGTTGTTAGGAAACGGGTACTAGGTAAGGATGGCAAATCAATTGATGACGTAGTGAAACTTCATCAGTTGAGATGGCTGGGACACGTGTTACGTATGCCCAACGACCGACTGCCTCGACGTGCTATGTTCAGTGGTATAGGAGTAGGTTGGAAGAAAGCTAGGGGCGGCCAAACCAAAACATGGCACAAGTCCATGAAGTCACTGACAAGTGAACTGAGTCATGTTGGTAGGTGTAGACTACCTGGTTGGGGACCGCGAGATGACAGCAACCGATGGTTAGAGACCCTGAATGACATGGCTCAAAATCGTTTGCAATGGCGCAGGTGCATCCACTCTCTGTGTTCTCCCAAATTCTAATCTTCTGAATTCTTCATGTCCTTTTTTTCCTCTTTCCAAATTTCTTTCACTGGATTATACTCTTTAAATAACATCTCCAAACCCTAATCTTCCCGATTACTGCTTATACTCTTATTACCTCTACCACTACGGGATTTGAATCGACAAGTGCATCTCTGTGCTAATGTGGTGTGGCAACTCGAACTGATGTACGTACGTACGAAGTTCTACGTTGTTACTGACTGACTGACTGACTGACTGACTGACAACTCTAGATCCTAACCCTAGTTCCTCATATCAATATATAACCCTCTTTTAGCCCTAGCACGTAGGTGAGCTGTCATTTTAGCGTCGTACGTAAATTACAGTCTCACCGTGTAAATGAGGCAACATATTATTGTTTCTTTGACTGAATAATATAGCAACCAATTATGGTTACCCGTCAATCTTGACAAACTGCACGTCATTTCCGGTTATTAGTTCTGTAAAATGTTCTACTCATTGACATGTATTAAGTGTTTTGAGTTAAAAAGTATCTTGTCTAATGTTTGTTAAAAATATACAACATCTTCCTATGACTCAAGTATTTCTCTTCAACGTTGTTTTGTGACCAACGTATATCCATGATTAAAAAACGAAACTGTCTCTCGATGATTATTTATTATAGCTGTTGTGCTTTTCAAGAATAAAAAAACACGATAGTCTTCATTTGTGTGAATGTTTTTTCTTTTGTTTGTAGTGTTCGCTAGCAAGAAACTATGATGGATTTTACTGGCATTTCTTAAAACATTGGGAACTTTAGCTTTTTCAATGAATTTATCATCAATTTTGATAACCTTCTTAGCATGCTTGCTTACTCTTGGATTTTCGATGCCGTCTTATGAATATGTTTCTTCTGTTGTGGAAACAGGTAACTGAACACTTTTTGAAAATAATTTTCTCATGTTTTCTTGGTAATGTGAGCTTAGCAGTCAATAGGTCCATTTTTAGCAACGTGGCTTTCTATTGATTGTTGCCCACATTATCAAGTATACTATACCAATATCCACTTGATAGCTTTGCTTAAGTGATATCAAGTTTCATATTTTAAGTTCTCACTTTTCGTGAATTTGTATGAGTTCATTTAGGACTCCAAAACAACTGTTATTTGAATCCTGGTCATATCATTACTAAAATAGTTTATCTGAAGATTACCAGTGGCAGAGGATGGTACTTTAATGCCTCACTCATCTTTCTCGCAATTCACCGTCTATCGCGCTAATGATGAGGTGGAGCTTTATGTTTTAGTAAACAAACGTCTTATCTACTTCTAGTTATGAACAAGGCTTTTAATGATTGATGCGACAAAGTTTGCGGGTATCAAATGTTAATAGGTAGATATACGCGGTGATATAACACATGGGCGAGTGATGGCTGCTCACGAGACAGTGTTGTTGGTTTGATACTCCAAATGATTTGAAATCATAGATAATACCACTAGCCATATTACTAGCTTTTCTGGTGCAACAAAGTTCATTTACATAGAAAGCACTAATATAAAAATTAACATGATAAATGCCTTGGGTTGTTGGATGAAATAAGTTCGTAGGCCACTTCTTGTTCAGTCAATTGAGACGTAACTACCAAAAGTAATTTGCAAACATTGCATCACTTACATAAAGTCAACATGATAAAAAAGTGATTTTCAGAGGCCAATAAAGGTCACTTGAAAATGTCAGTATCAAGTCTACTTTCTATTAATCTTATTTTGCGTTCCCTCGAGTAGCTGTAGGTTTTATTGGAATAATACTTTAAGGTTTTCGACCTTTCTAGTGTTAGCTTACCGTATCCTGACCAAATCCATATAATTCCCGCATCTATTGGCTTCAGTCATAGAAGTAATTGGCTATTTAGTATTGTTTATGCTAAATTTTCTCTCTTATATTTGCAATAAATTTAAATCGTTGAAAAATTCAAAGGTCTATCATAATAATATTCGCGTTGGCCACCTTGCTTAGAACTATTTTTTCGTAGCGATACTTGTTGGAAAAGGCAATCGTGATCACTGAAAATAAAATAATGTAGTTCTTCAGTATTGGACTGTCTCCTAGATTTTTTGTTTATTCAGCGGCTTGATACACAACATCATTTCGGTGTTTATTTTTTCATTATTCTAGCTCCTTTCATTTGTTTTCTCAGATTTACACTTCTGTAGCTTGAAAGCCATCATAACCAGTTCGGTGCTGTAGAGTTGATGTGTTCGACTTCCAGTTATTGAGTCTCGGATATTTACAAAATAGGTGACGTCATATGCCCTCAGTATCATTCATTAACATATATTTATTGTAAACATCTTACAATAATCTAAATTGATAAGTTTATGATGATTTATCAAACATTTTTGAAGTTTATTATCATCGAATGTAATCGTCTATCGAAGATGACTCAGCTTCTATGCAGTTGATGGTAAAGCTGAACTATAAGGGTTGGTTAATGATAAGCATGCGAATCACATTAGTCACGTGGCATATATAAAAACAGCATATCGTCTGCCTATAATGAAGTAGAAGATCTCACGAAATAATAATTATTCATTTATTACACTATGAATAATTTGACACAGAAAAATATCTTAATTTGTTTGTAGAATCAGATACTTCAGCCTAGGCTTAGGGCTAATATTTGGGCTTCATAATTAAAATCTGGAGTTGAGAATTGATGACTGCGTTTAGGATTCGAGTTTAAGATTTAAGGATTGTTATTATATTTTACGGCTAATCTACCTGTACCCTGAATCGTAACCCTAACCTTGAAACGTAACCCGGCATCTTAATTCTAACTTTAGATACTGGACTCCACATTCCAATTACTAAACTGTATATCTTAGTCTTAATTCTAATCTCAATTCTTAAACTCTACGTCTTAATTTTTCTGTCCAACACCTAAATCCTGGTCTTGAACCAACATACTAAATTTGAATCTCAATCCTAACACTATAAATTATTCACTCATACTTGTTGCATTCCAATTGGCTGAATGGGTTAGCGGTTTTTCCTGGTCATTCTAAGTCACTGGAGCTTACCCTTATAGTTTAGATTCACCCATTTAATACTGACATAAGTGACTACATATATAACATATTTACGTCTTAGTATTATGGTTGAAAAACTTTGTCATTGCTTGAATCATGAGCATAACACAGTACTTAGAATTTTCTATACGAATATATTTTGGAACAAATTCGAGTCTTATTCACTTTTCTTATAATAAATAAATAGTGTATTTAATATATTCATTATTTTTGATTGTTCTAGAATTCATCATCAGTTATTATAAACATTCCTGTGCACAATCTCGTCATCGTTTTCTGAAATCCATACTCAATTCGTTCCCATTGAATTATTCCATAATGGAGAGATGGTATCCACCATCTAATGCGATAGAGAAAAAAAGTGATTTTGATGTAATCAAGGTAAAATGCTTAATTAATTATGTGAATTGATTTGCGTTTTGTAATTATGTTTAAGTTCCTCCCTACCCATGGAACAAACAGTATTGTAGGTCTACTTCAAGTGCTTTTATTTTCAAATCACACAATCAATCGAAATCATACCGTAACCGGTGGATAACTGTAACAGTTGATATTCTTACTTCTGATGAAGATCCCTCATTTTTATTCTGCAAAACATTTGAAAAAATCAAAAAAAGTTATTAAATGCATGTATCCTTTTTAATATTACGTGTTGATGAGGATCAGGAATTGATCCTTAAAAACTATGTGAACATTTTATTATCCGACTACATAAAGCGGTAACTCAGTAGTTAAGGTTGTGAAATTTTAGTCAGTAAGCCTTAAGTTCGAACTCTACCTTGTCTACACTCATTTTGGTAACTGCATAGTATAACTAGTTTTACTTGATTCCAAGTATATTAATCTACAGTTGGTAAGCGAGTTTTCTGACTTAGTAGCTTCAGTTTGTGTATAACAGGTAATAAATCACTTTACGCCATGAAGAATTGGGTATAAAAGTTATCTATTTTAATTTAACATCAATTTTATGCAGTCCAACTTGACCCCTTACATAGATTGAAGTTTTTAGCTCTTTGATTAATACTATACACAACCTTACTTAATTTTTTGTCATCTTGAGTTAAAATCATATGGTATTTGCTTAACGTCAGCTTCAGTGTACATTTTACTTTCTTTACTCTCTTAAATATCTACTTATCTCATTCTCCAGGTACTTGTATATGGTTCACAATCTAAGTTTGAGTGTTAGTGATACTAGTCGGTTAGCCAAACTTAAGTATGTGGAGCGGAGCTCAAACTCAAGACTTAGTAGCTATAAGTTGGACGCCTTAACCACTAAGCCACCGCTAAATAAACAATCGTCTACTCATACGCACGGTTTGTACTTCACATTAACTGCGAACGCCAGTGATGCCAATCGGTTGTGTAGAATAAATTAATGCGATACATTATCTTGATCCATCGAATAGTTGGATTATTGGTTAGCATTGAAACTCAAACCCAACAACTTTCACTTCAAGTGGCAAAGTATTATTCACTTAATTACCGAGTTCAAAAAGCTGCTGACTTGTTCAACAAGTATAATATTTTTGTCATTATTAGTAACAATGATACAATTCATACTATTAATTCTGGGTTTTACGTGAATAAAGATAGCATAACAAATGAATTCGTTTTATTTTTCTACCGTCATTGTTCCTGCTTTATTTGAATTATCTAATAAAATGTCTGTCCAAATGGTGTTCACACTTAGTATAGTATAGGTTACACAAATTACCTTTATACTGTAAAGATTAATAAGTCTAACTAGCTCGTTATCATGTCATTCAGTATTTCTGCTGAAATTTAAAGCTCAATTTTTATATTCTAAATAATCTGAGATTATTTTATTAATTCTAGACATTAAATCTCAGTCGTATGAATGTATCAAATTTTATCCAATACTTATCTAATATCAGTCAAATAAAATCGGTTTCACCACAAAAACAAATAAATCGTGTTCTTCTTAACTATGATATAAATGATGAGGAGTTTTCGCAAAATAGTAAGTTAATGGTATATATTTTTACTTGTGATTTGTTTGTTAACAGAATCAGATCATGAAATGTATGTAGAAGTTGACGATAGGTCCGGATCCCCCCATAGAACTGAAGGTAGTAAGAGTCCGCTCTCTTACTGTGATGATCTCAAATGAACATACGTTTCTAGCCTTCGCCAGGGAAGTCTTACTCACTACCCTTACGCGAGGGTGCATGTTTTTTGGGAAAGGAGTAGGACGAGAAGCGAACTTCCGACCCATATACCGGATTAATGGATACTAAAACTTAAAGAAGTTTGAAAACACTGATTCTAAATCAATAGCGTACATGAGTTTCTGGAGCTTAAGCGAATGAATAATATACTAACCTATTTCACTCATCGACTACCATGGGATGATTTCTTTTGACGTTACTCTCCTGCTTCATGGACTTTAGCTCTATATTAAAGGCTCCGTGAATAAATGGGCCCTTAAGAATATCTCTTTATTTAGTTTGGACTTTCGAGCACTATCTAACTCCACACGCACAAATTCCATAGTAATTATTACTATTGAAGGATGATTAAGTGTTCATTGTGTGACTTGAAGTTATTGGGTTAGATATTTCTAGTGGAGATCATTGATGTGCATTGTTGGGGTGTCACATGCTTGTAGGACAAAACAGTTATCTTGTGCTTCTTAATTTACACGGAATCAGTTGTATTACAAATACTTCTTACTGATTCAGGTCTTTTTCCAACAAACAGTTTAAATGCGAGACTGTGACCGATCTGTATTGGGTGTGAGACAGTTATTCACCACAGAGAACTGGTGAAGGGTTGTACGAGATCATGGATTAATTGAAGTTAGACTTTAGCACTATTGGGTACTGTCTCATTGTTCTACAGTTTAAGTGTTCACGCTCTAAATCAAGGGCTCCGCGTTCGATTCTAACGTGCGGATTCGTGGATGTACATTTCTGAAGAGTCCCATAATAAAACGAAACGACCATCCAGTGCTTTCAGGTTTTCACTGGGGATCTAGTTAAGATCAGTTTTTGATTTAAATGGTTTCAAAAAACATCGTATATGACAAGTTAATCAAAGGCGATCACTAAGAAAGTGAACTTATGAAAATGGTAACCCATCTTTTTGAATCGTTGGTTTCTAAAAATGTTTTTATTGTTACATATACTCTCGTGAATTTTCTTTCTATACCTACTAGAAATGATAACGCAGCCAATATGTATATACTATAAACAATTGATTGTTTACGCGATATTCCTCTTCCATTTTCAATCTACCAATCAAAACACTAAAAAGGTTAAATAATGTACTTTGTATTATTTAGTCTTAAAAAAAACTACATCATTATTATACATTTATTAGAATAGTACGACGTACAATAAATAACAAGTCTCAAAATCGATACTGAGCTAGGTCATTTGTTGTATAGTAAAACTTGGCTAACAGTTATGTCATTAATTAACATCACCGTGATTCATAAACGGTAAAAAAATGTATCAACAGTTCAGGAGTTGGATAAAAGCCTACAAGAATAACAGTATTAAAAATACTTCAGTCACTGACAAATGGACTGAGTCATGTTGGTAGGTGTAGACTACCTGGTTGGGGACCGCGAGATGATAGCAACCGATGGTTGGAGACCGTGAGTGACATGGCTCAAAATCGTTTGCAATAGCGCAGGTGCATCCACTCTTTGTGTTCTCTCAAATTCTATACTTCTGAATTCTTCATGTCCCTTATTTTCTTTCCAAATTTATTTCACTGTATTATACTCCTCGTATAACATCTTCAAGCCCTAATGTTTCCGATTACTGCTTACACTGTTACTACCTCTACCACTATATGGGATTTGAATCGACAACTGCATCTCTGTGCTAATGTGGTATGGTGACTCGAACTGATGTACGTACATACGAAGTTCTACGTTGTTACTGACTGACTTAAATGTTTCTACTTCGAAAGTATGATGTCATCAGATGAAATTTTTCGTAACTAAGTTTTCTGGCACTTCTTTGAGGGTAATTTTCAAAAATTCTAAAAGGAAACCATTCGTTATTTGCTAACCAATTAGATGATTTCATCGATCGCGTTGTAAATGTTGTGATATCAACGGGCACTAATATCTTATATTATATCTGGGGTCCGTGTGATCAGCCAGTTTATTCTGACGAGCAGTGGTATAATCTAATCTCTCTCTAGTCCAAATGTCGATTATTACACTTAAATTGCCCATGTAAGATCAATGACCTACTGCTAACCTATAGTACAATAATCTCCCTTTGAACACTAATTCAACTATAGTTAAGTCAATACTTAACATCTGTAGTAGGTCTAGAACTCAGTCTTCTCAAGCTTACTTTCCAGAACAGATCTTAACACAATATATAGACAAATTCTGTTTGTAAAGTTCAATTTCGTATACATTTATATACTGTAAATCATACTTTGTTATTATTATTATTATTTAAATACATAAATATTGGTACAAGAGGGCACCAAATATATATGCGCCACACCATATTTGTGTGTGTGTGGGCTGTGAATCTGCCCGGGTGCCCAAACCGAAGCAGGTGGTTTTCCTAGGGAGCCACACCCCGAGCCTTTGACCTAAAGGTCTGATCCACAAGGTAGTGGAGCATCGTGAGAAGATGCAGTCCCATGGTAGCCGGTGACCAACGATTGGTTCATACGCCATTTGTTTCTTTAGGATACTGGAGCCCATGTGTACCACTGGTTTGGGATCCGGTTAAAGCTCCGGACATTCGCTTTTCGTCCTCTCATTTTCGTAAACAACACCCGTGGTGCGAGAAGGCATTGAGTAGGACTTCCCTGGCACAGGCTGTATACACGTGGCTGTGTGAGAGCATTTAGAGAGGTAGGGCGGGCCCACCCCACTCTCGGCCATACCAGGGCATTTGGCGGCAAAGTGCTCATAGCACGAGGCCTCGCCGAGACACAAACTGGGGTCGCTGGATTCAGAGTCCAGAGTGCTAACCGCTACACCACATACACAAATAAAAAACATTATAATATAGACATGAATATCCTATGAATGAAAGAGAATTCAGTTATGGGTCCATATTTGAATAATAATAACTTGAGTAATTATTTAATGAATCATTCGAAAGCTTACTGCTAGAGGAACTCAAAGATACAACAATTCATGTGTTTAGTAATTATTACAATAAAAGTATCAATGATAATTCTTTGTAAGGTAATCCTGAAAGTTACAACTTACGCAATATTTGCCTTTATTATAGAAGCAGTTGACATTATTCGTTATTTAAAACAAGACGTTTTTGATAAAAAGGCATTTATAAATAAGTTTGACTGATTGATAGCGTAATCATTCGATGATCAATAAGATCTATTTTCACGGACATAACAACATTTTAGTGCAAGTTCTTTGATGATATCTGCATTATTTGAAGGAATATAGTTTATGTATTAAAATGGTTGAACATTTCCCACTAGAGATATTTGAATATAAAATTTATAATCAATTGTGAAAGTAACAATTGTTTCATCGTTCTGTATACAAATGCAAAATACAGAAGGTATAGTTGATTCAAAAGGATAGATGGTAATTCGGTTATTGAAATTATAAATCTTTATTAATTGAAGTGTATCACTTATACCTAGTCATCGTCTGTTCAGATGAATGATGTTTACTGGTGTAAAAGTAAGTTACAAGAAAATAAGAATCGTACAGAAATGTGTAACATTAATCCATAATGTTATTGTTTGTTTATCTGAGATTTGTTCTCAAATATTGACTACCTGGTTTGGATCTTCTCAGGAATTGCTATTAACATTTGGAGATATTTAGTAACATGGTTCAGAATCGGCCATATCTTTCCGATACTCGAACCTTGTACTTTCCACTTTAAATGTCAACGGGTTGTCCACTCAGCTAGTGCGTCGGGATAACTACCAGATTGTGCAACGAGAATGAATTATAATTCATTTGTGAGGGATCGAGATGTTCTCTCTGTTGGTCTTAGGGTCTATATTTGATTAGTATCTATTGGCATTGTGCATCCTAATCCTACTGCCTGATATTGCTTTCAGTCACAAGCATTTTAATAAAGTCTTAATACTATCCTTCTAGGAATTTTCTGTCATTCTTGGAATTTAGTTGATCCACATTTCCAATTTTTCTCCAGCCAAATTAATATCCTTTATTGTTCACGTGCATTGATGTCGTTGATAACATGTCATGTCTCGTAGCTGTTAGGGATAGGTTGAATACAACGACAAATGAAGACAACAAAACCTGCAATGACAATTTATCACAAATCAGTTCATCAAAGTGAAATGATTCAACACTTGTGATATAACTGAAAGCTCAGTTCTACATGTGATAGGCTATGACGATGTTTTTGTACAAAATGACAATAAAAGTCCTACAAAATCAACATCAAAAATATTCTTATTAATTAATGAAACGACAATATAGTGGTCGTAGTATTTGGCCTAATAACAAGTTCGTAGGCTTATTTCACCACATGATTCGGTGTGGTAGGGTATCGCAATTACCACTAACACCCACCTACATCATGAACTCAATAGCTAAATAGATGACGCGACTGTGTGTAAAAGGAAACGTTGAGGTTAGACATTAGCATCATTGGATGCCGCCTCAGTGGTCGAGTAGGTTGAGCGTTCGCGCGCGAGGCTGAAGGCCCTGGGTTCGAATCCCGCGAGCGGGATCGTGGATGCGCACCGCTGAGGAGTCCCATGACAGGACGAAACGGCCATCCAGTACTTCCAGTTTTTCTATGGTGGTCTAGCTTCAATTGAATCATGATTTCAACTATTGAAATGTTATATTTATAGATTGTATATGTAGGTAGGTAGCTTTAAATTATTAAAATGAAGTCCTCTGTAAACTACACTCGTATATAGCGTATTAACTCATGGAATGTACGGAAAAAAAGTTCAAAAATCCTGGGTTTATTAATTTTATTAAATATTATGAAAGATTGTTTATCTTTTCATCCAGAAACTGATTTATTTTAGGAATTTCTTTTTGTGAACATGCAATCCACTAAAAACTACATGATATTTCATTATTTTGATTACTTTTTTAGCTAATCGCTTTGATTCAAGACGAAATTTAAAACTGGTAAGTGCTTGTTTATCAACGCTGATAATCACTTTGTGTTGATCATTGTATTTAGATATATTATCTCTGTGTTCCTGTGAATTATTAGATACAATAGGTAACTAAATGATGATCAACAGTTTTAATGCACAGTCCTATTCTGACTGTTTGAAACCACATAAATCTCGCTTAATTAGCGAAAATACAAATGCTCGCTGTTTTGTAATAATAATATTAATGACGAGAAAGTTAGGAGTACTTTTTTAAAAGAAAAGGATGGTTGCTCGACAAAAACATATGGTACTGAAATATTTCGAATATTATCTCATTTTACAAAGAAAAATTAAAAGTGGTTACTCTTAGAATAGATTTATAATTCTTTAAATATCAGTAAGCTGTTGTGGAGATTATCGAACTTCAATGAATTCATGAAGCGATCCAAATTAAACCTCAAAGCATTGGATGACCGTTTCACCCCAGTAAGAGGCTCTTCAGCAATGCGCGCCCACAACCTCGCACGTGGTTATAGAACCCCTGATCTTCATGTTCATTATATTGTTGACAAATGGTTTGTTAGAGATTGACAGTTTGTCAAGTGGTTATAGGTAATCCACAGGAAACTTTCCTAGATCTATGGTTTGTGCTAGTTAACACTCATAATCACGAAATGCTTGCGATCAGGAAGAATATTTTGTTCTCTGGAGGGGTCAACTTCATGTCGCCTACTTTCTCAGGGTGAGGCGTTACCACCGAGCTATTTGAAAGATGACTGGTCTATTTTAGAAGTGAGATATTTTCAATATCACCAAACTAGTCTAATTGACTCGACACTGCAACGCATTAGAATGTTACTGTTTATTTTGTATTCAACATAAGTGATCCATTTTGTTAATACTATAGCTTCTTTTTTTCCTGATATACATCAGTTTGGCGATTCACAGAGATATTCTTCTCCTGGAACTCTACCATTAGACCCATTAAAACAGGTAAACTCTGTTATTATTATTCCTTTTAAAATCCATATCATATGACAATAATAATAATATTATTAATAATAGTTATTCCTTCATAAATTTACAGAATACTATGCGAAGGCGAATTTTATAGGGACTGTGTTATGTCATATTGGTGTAATACGTTCCAAATAACAGTCTGATCATACACATGTACATACATATTTATGCAAAATTAAGTGTCATACTAGACAAATTGAAATATCCAAGAAACAAGATAAATCACTTCACTCTAGGCATTCAGAATCAATATTATCAGTGTGTGTTCTTGAGCATACTGAAAAGCGGAATTTAAACCTACATATGGCAAAAACTTCAGAAAACCTAAGTATTCCCTTCTAGACAACTTTTGTATAAAACCTAAATGGTAGAATTAAGATCGATCTCATATTAAGCCAATATGATATCACATTGTTTTAATAAATCTCGTCTTTTACTATGTCGATCAGTCGTCCTGTCGGGATACTGATATACACACTTCGCATATGCGAGGCTGACTTCCAACTTAAGTGAGAAGAATAAGAATTACTAGGAAGTAGTTGTATTGCCGAAACGAATTAAAATATACAGAAAGTGGTTGGTATCTACGCATATATATACCGTGGATAATTGAGCCAACTGTCGACCAACAGCGCTCACCTCTCAGCTTTAAACTAACATATACACACAGGGGTATGTTATATCCCAACTGCCCTAGCCAGTCATCTTTTAATTAGATTGTTCAATTTGGTACTTTTTTTTCAATAAAGTGATTGATACAAGATTCTCATAGAATTCTTCATGTTTATCCTTGTTTGATTAGCCATGGAAACTGTTACAAGCGGAATATGCTTGGTCTCGCGGTTTGTGCGGTAATGGTGTTCGTGTGGGTATATTCGATACAGGATTGGCATCACCTGATCATAAACACTTTTCATTAAGTAATATTATTGAAAGAACTGATTGGACAGTAGATATAACTAATGTAAGTTGCTGATAGCATTATAAAATGTTCAAAAACAACGTTCAACTAGGTAGTTAAGGAGTTTGTATGCATCAATGCCAAGAGTCGACTTCATAGTTTCAAATAAATTTATTTAAATCCAACCAGGTACTTAAGTATAGACTCGCCTACATAAGTGTGATCTACAATACTTCGTATGACAGTTCGAAGTGTGATACCACTTGACTGTTCAAATGAAATTAAGCTGAATAAAGTTTGAACTTGTCTATAAATATTACTGGTTTTTTGGCATTACTAATTCAGAGAATATTTATTGAATAAGTGCACACCTTTAATGGTAAGCATCCAAATGGCGATTTGATAGTTTAATACAAATGTTACATACATTTACAAATTATTATGAATTATTTTCATGACTGGAGGTGCAGATTTAAATTGTACGCTATTCCACATAAATGGTCTGACGTCGATCTGCCTTCAGAATCTTCTACAACCGGCTTAATGCATGTCACTGCCTAATGTCACTTTTTTTCCGTATGGTATGGTGGATCTCTGTAATGAACTGTTTGATTTTCAACTCATTTATAATCTGTCCTTCTGTTAGACCACCAATTAATTTCCATGTGCTCAGATGAATGACACCAAGAAACTGGATAATAGCCTGTATCTCTGTCTTAGCAAAATCTTTCATCACGGAACTGCTGACATTCCACAGTACAACTCAAAAAATTGAATCTCAGTAGCTTCTGAGTTTTTTTGTCCTCATTACTACTACTTCTCATTAATACTTTGTTTTTTGTCATTCTGTACTTCAGATATTGACTACATTCAATTAATACCGGGATATAAGCTAGCGCTATTAACTGACAGATCTGCCATATAACGTTGTTGAATGTGTATTGATTGCTATAGTTTCTGTTGAATACATTGACTTAGATAGAACAATCAGTTTTGTTCAACTAGAAAACCAACAATTAGAATCCCGATTTATATGAATTAATATTTTTGAGCTAACTAAATGCATGCCCAACCAGCACTCGTAATCTTAAGTCATCTGCTAAGTTGTTATCGGTCCACTATTCTGTAAGGAAGTCCTACTCATGCTTTCTCGCAGCAAGGGTGTTGTTGTTTACGAGATTGAGAAGAAGAAAAGCGAATGTCTGACGCTTTAACTGGGTTGGCGGGTATGGAGGATGGATAATCCTGATTTCAGACCAAAGGTGCACATGGGCTTCAGGATCCTGAGGAGTATTGACCACTGGCTACCATGGGACCATATCTCTTTATACTGCTTCACTACCACGTGGACTAAACCTCTAAGTCTAAGGCTCGGAGAGTGACCCTAAAATCTAGATTGCTCCTATACCAAATCAACTTTCTAATCAATATTCAATACCGAAATTGTAATTACAGTCAGTTGTGTATATAAGTTGACATTGTTCATTTTATTTTTCAAAATATTTTGTAAATATCCTTTTATTGTATATTTTAGAGATCCTATTCTGATGATTATATTGAGGCTTTAGATCGACATGGTCATGGAACATATGTCACAGGTTTAATTGCTGCTCAAAATTCTAATTTATACTACTCAAAATTTATTAATTCTTTTAATAAACATGACGATTCTACTTGTCCACCTTGGGGATTTGCACCACGTGCAGATTTATTCATATTTCGTGTATTCACTGATACACAAATATCTTATACATCATGGTTTTTAGATGCATTCAATTATGCAATTAGTCGAAAATTGCATGTTATCAATCTTAGTATTGGTGGACCAGATTTTTTAGATAAACCTTTTGTTGACAAGGTTAGTTGTGATTTTTCGTTTTGATACAATAGATTAAGAGTTCTTTTATCAGTAAAGGGTTGTGGGAATTTTTTGAGTTTTATTGAAATCACGAATCGATCTTATTGGAACACTATCATTTGATCATCATGACCTATGCTCTAATGTGTTGTGTGACATGGTTCAAATTCGTCCACAATGACACAGATCCGTTCACGTTTTTTTTTGTCGTTAGATCTTGACTTTTAAATTTCGTTTATAATTTCTTTCCTGGAAATTCATTTTTTTCTCGTCATATTTTCTGCTACCACTGATATGGTTGTGACTGCTAATACTCTGGCATTTGTCTTGACAGTTTCTTGGTGTTGATATAGTGTGTCAACTTGAGCCGATGCACATGTGTCTGGTTCTACTTTGTTTATGACTGACTAACTACATAACTGACTGATTGAATGAATATCCGTGTTTAAGCTCGATATATCAGGTATTTGTGTTATATATATATTCTCGGATTTCAAGTCAATCACTTTTAACACATAGTCTCTACTGATGTTTGTAACCGAAAGTTATTTATTTACAGGTATTTCGCCAAACAAGAACACTTAAGTCTTGGAAGATATAAAAGTATAACAATATTCAACTTCCGTAAAAGATATGATTTCAACGTAACGTAATTAAGTACAGCCTATGCTTAAATTTTTTCTTCAGCATTGAAATGTCTTATTAATCGATGAACTAAAGACAGTCTTTCTTGATCATGATGAGTTCCAAATGGGACGAAACTCATATCCACTGCTAACCACTATCCAAAGCATAGCTTTGTTCTTTGTTAAAACTCGACTGATTGGTATTTAAGGAGAGAGGATGCAAGCAATCGATTTCTACTGTTTAGTGGTTGAATCTTATACAGAGCACATTGAATCTAGCTACTTAGTCCAAAGTCACTGGTTTGATTTCCAACGTAATATATGATTTTCTCACCAACTTAAGTTTAGCATTATTTATCATTTAGTAAGTGATAGTCTATCAACCTTGCCTAGGCCTAACACAAATAATAATAACGATAACGATTATATATATATATATTGGATATTTTCAATTAGTAAAGCGTGACATATTTGATTCCATCCAATCAGTGTGGTGTCAAGAGAGATTGAACAACAACTCATCATATTGAAAGTGTATATGTTTCGAAATAATAATTACTCATTGCGAGCTAGTGTCAGTTAGGGAATTATTTATTTATTCACTTGAACACATAAACCTTGGTAATAAGAGCTACAAAATTATGTAAGTATCACTGGGATACTACCTATTTGCATAAACTGTAATAGGTGGTTTTCTTAGAGAACAACTCCCTGACCCTTCGACCTACAGATCTAATCCACAAGGCAGTGGAGTAAAGTAAAGAGATGTGGTTTCATGACAGCCGGTCACCAACAATAAGTTCATACACCATTTGTCTTTTCAGGATTCTGAGGCATATATGCACCATTTGTTTGGAATCAGGGTTTTCCAACTCTCCGACATGGATCCTTTGTATCCATCAACACTGTCAAAACGTCGAACATTCGCTTTATTTCTTCTCAATTTCGTTAATAACACCAGCACTCCCGTTGCGAGAAGGCAGTGAGTAGGACTTCATTGACTAAGGGCATAAACAAGGACGTGTTTACTGCGCAACAGTTCGTTCCGTCCTACTTTATGGCAGTGAAACATGGCCGGTAAGAGTAAAGGATATTCGTAGGTTACTAGTATTTGATCATAGGTGTCTTCGAAACATTGCTCGTATATCCTGGGACCATCGAGTAAGTAACGCAGATGTTAGGAAACGGGTACTAGGTAAGGATGGCAAATCAATTGATGACGTAGTGAAACTCCATCAGTTGAGATGGCTGGGACGCGTGTTACGTATGCCCAATCACCGACTGCCTCGACGTGCGATGTTTAATGGTATTGGAGTAGATTGGAAGAAAGCTAGGAGCAGCCAGACCAAAACATGGCACAAGTCCATGAAGTCGCTGACAAGTGGACTGAGCCATGTTGGTAGGTGTAGACTACCTGGTTGGGGACCGCAAGATGATAGCAACCGATGGTTAGAGACCCTGAATGACATGGCTCAAAATCGTTTGCAATAGCGCAGGTGCATCCACTCTTTGTGTTCTCCCAAATTCTATACTTCTGAATTCTTCATGTCCCTTATTTTCTTTCCAAATTTATTTCACTGTATTATACTCCTCGTATAACATCTTCAAGCCCTAATGTTTCCGATTACTGCTTATACTCTTACTACCTCTACCACTACGGGATTTGAATCGACAACTGCATCTCTGTGCTACTGTGGTATGGCAACTCGAACTGATGTATGAACGTACGAAGTTCCACGTTGTTACTGACTGACTGACTGACTGAAGGGCATAAACACGTGACCATAAGAGAGCATTTCGAGAGGGAGAGCTAACTCTTCTCATCTCCAATCATACCAGGGTGTTTGGATGCAGTTATTGATTAGCTTATCAAAGATGCCGCATTGCACCTGACTCTCTTAAATGGAAACTCAAATTCAAAGTGCTTGTGTATGTATCTTTCTATTTAAAGCTCATCAGACGAATGCATATCTAAATTCCAGTGTTAATTACCCCATGACAACTTAAATCCTGTACTTATTCACTACTACTAACCACTTTTGGTAATACAAATCAATCATTCACTAATGATAATAATAATAATATAAATTAAGACATGAGCTTAAATAAATGTTTTATTTCAACAGAGATTATATCATTTATATTCACTTCCGAATAGTAATAATAGAGAAAATTACACCTACACTAATAACAGTAAATACCATGACTACTTTTTATTGTTTATCGAAAACACTTGTAAGAAGCACTATATATATATTGGATATCATTTTTAACAGATTGTGTAACAGTTGTTCACTTCATGTATGATCTGTGTTATATATATATATATATATATATATATATATATATATATATATATATATATATATATAGAAAGCTTTATCACTTGTTTTGTAGTACCAATGTTTATATAGTTTCTTTGATTGTGATCTATCCCTTACCTCTACTACTATTGCTAATTATCATCATTACAGTATCTTGTTGTAGATACATATATGTGTATGTAAATGTTGATTAGTGTAATTATTTTAACTTATACAAAATGGAATAAACAAAGATGATAGAGGATGTAAACAGTGGCTTTAATAAAGGAACTAAATAAATTAATCTGTTGGAATAGTACTAATTATTGTAGGGTAATTGAATGAATTTTTCACTACATCGTAAATTAATTGTAGTTGAATGTGAATAATCGGAGATAGGTTCAGTGAACATAACGATTAGGTGTTTGGCATTAGTGCTAACTATCTTAGGTTCGATCCGTAGTCGAGTTTGTAGGTGAGCATTTCTGAAGAGAATCATACTAGCACGAAACAGTTGTCCAATGTTTCTTAGATTCCAGTCGTTATCTAACTTAGATAAGTCGGTTACGTAAACCATCAAGTTGAAGAATCTTCACAAACCCTGTATACTAATGAGATTAACTCGTCTGAATAATGTATTGTGTAGTAGAATAGAAACATCTAGGGACAAATCAAACACATATTATACGCCAAGTTATACCATAATTGTATGTTTGTAATCGAAAGATGCTTCTAATCAAAATATGTTGAGGTTTCTATATATTGATTCTCATTCTAACATATGAATCAGTGATATTTTTAGTGAAAGTGATATGGAATAAAATGAAATGTTTACTTTTCCTACTTATTGTAGTGATCAATCAAAGTCTCTTATTTTAAATGAAGTATTTTATTCATTTGGATTTGTTATTGAATTATTAAGGTTTTAGAATTATCTGCAAATGGAATACTATTAGTTTCTGCTATCGGGAATGATGGTCCTTTATTTGGAACATTAAATAATCCAGCTGATCAAATGGATGTCTTAGGTGTTGGTGGTGTGGATGCTTTGGGTCGTGTCGCACGATTTTCTTCACGTGGAATGACTGGTTGGGTAAGAAATGCTATTTTTTAGTTTTATTTGCTTTGTTATAGATAGTTATTCTATTTTTGTTCAGAGTTCAGGTTGAGTTACTTGGTTTTTAATACATACTTTAGAAATAAATGCACATATCCAGTTAAAATTCTTTATTGCCTACATACATGTATATGATCTATCGAATAAATACTTGAAAGGACCAACTAAGTTGTTTAGTTAAGTTTGGTGAAATAAACTTTCATGAAATTCATTAAGTTTTGATGTTTGTTTCCGAGGTTAACTAACGTCTCTGTGGAGACGTTGAAGAATACAAAACCGATACAAGGCTAAGATCGTCGTTTATTTCTATTAAGCACGATTAAAGAACGACAAATCCCCTGTTGAAACTGACTTCTATAAATGTTTTGTACTGTGGAATTGGAGACAAATTTGATTCATTACCGTAAGTGACAAGTATTTTGAAAGTTGTGAGATTGTGAAAATTTGAATCTCACAATGTAATTTTAATGATATCTGTTCGCGTATTCTTTGAGCATTTTGTGTATAAGCAGTTTTATTACTCATCAGATTATTTTTATTATTCGTACGTTTATTTATCTCCATTGGATTTTACACTTTTAATCTTGATCAAATTTTAGGAACTTCCAGCTGGTTATGGACGTGTAAAACCGGATATTGTTACTTTTTCCACTGGTGTTATCAGTTCTAATCTCGACGGAAAATGTCGTGTATTATCAGGAACTAGCGTAGCATCTCCAATTGTAACAGGTGTTGTTAGTTTATTAATTAAGTGAGTGTAAATGTGTTTTATTACTGAGTATGAGTTTTTATTGTGCTGGTACCTATCGTGTTTTCCTTTCATACCGATTTCACTCTATCTTATAATGAAATATAACTATGTTATATTCATACATTGTTGTATCTTTCCAGATGATGGGTTTCAGCGAGAGAAATGTACGAATTGACTGTTTAATTCATTTTTGTATTGGTTGTTTAAAGCGAACGGTACTAGGTTTGAATCTCGGAGTGAATATCAACTCTGGGATGCAGGTATATTCAGCTGACAAGTCTCAAATAGTGTGAAACACGTGCTGGACCCCATTGCCAGCTACCATCTCTGCTTAAAATTTATTGTTGTTTGCTTCAATTCTTATACTACTGTTATTTGTTCATATTCTGCATTTTGTTTACCTTTTGTATTATTGTTTAGAATGATGTTTTGTGACTCGGTTGTTTGTTTCAAATTGTGTTCTGTCATTTTCTTGCGGAACAATTCATCACCATTATGTAGTGTATTATTTATAATAAGCTATTTCACTCTCCATCACACTACATGTCATTCTATAAACGTTGAAAGCAATTATTGATTAAGTGGATAACTCACTCCGTGTTTGATGTAAAAAGCGCTAGATTCAAGTTATAGGATGAATATTAACAATGGGATCTAGCTTATGAATCCTATATAAGATAAGATGTTTGTTTCGGATTCCACTGCTAACCATTATCCAACCTTGCTTAAATATGTTTGTGACTTAATAAGAATAACACGACAATTCATTCAAGATATAAGTATTACTTACTTACGCCTGTTACTCCTCGTGAAGGAGCATAGGCCGCTCACTAGCATTCTCCATCCAACCCTGTCCTGGGCAATCCTTTCTAGCTCCGTCCAGTTGTAATTCATCCTTTTCATATCTGCTTCTATAATCCGACGCAATGTGTTCTTTGGCCTTCCTCTTTTTCGCTTCCCTTCAGGATTCCAAGTTAGGGCTTGCCTCGTGATGCAGTTTGACGATTTGCGTAATGTATGTCCTATCCATTTCCATCGTCTTTTCCTAATTTCTTCTTCAGCTGGAAGTTGGTTTGTTCTCTCCCACAGAAGGCTATTGCTGATGGTATCCGGCCAATGGATGTTGAGTATCTTGCGTAGACAGCTATTTATAAATACTTGTACTTTCTTGATTGTGGTTGTTGTAGTTCTCCAAGTTTCAGCTCCATACAGTAGAACTGCCTTGACGTTCGTATTGAAGATTCTCACTTTGATATTGGTTGAAAGTTGTTTTGAGTTCCATATGTTCTTCAATTGTAGGAATGCGACCCTTGCTTTGCCGATCCTCGCCTTTACGTCTGCATCTGAACCTCCTTGTTCATCGATGATGCTTCCTAGGTATGTGAAGGACTCTACATCTTCCAGAGTTTCGCCATCAAGAGTGATTGGATTGCTGTTCTGCGTGTTGAATTTGAGGACCTTGGTTTTCCCTTTGTGTATGCTGAGGCCTACTGATGCAGAGACTGCTGCTACACTGGCTGTCTTCATCTGCATCTGTTCGTGTGTACGTGATAGGAGGGCTAGGTCATCTGCGAAGTCCAAATCGTCTAATTGATTCTGAGCTGTCCATTGTATTCCATGTTTTCCTTCAGATGTCGAGGTCTTCATAATCCAGTCGACCACCAGAAGAAAGAGGAAGGGAGAGAGTAAACAGCCTTGTCTGACTCCAGTCCTTACTTGGAATGCATCTGTCAGCTGTCCTCCATGCACTACTTTGCACTGTAGTCCGTCGTATGAGTTCCGGATAATATTGACAATCTTCTCAGGAACTCCGTAGTGTCGAAGAAGTTTCCATAATGTCCTCCTATCTACACTGTCGAATGCCTTTTCATAATCAATGAAGTTGATGTATAGTGATGAGTTCCACTCAACTGATTGTTCGACGATGATCCGTAGTGTTGCAATTTGGTCTGTGCACGACCGATCCTTACGGAATCCAGCTTGTTGATCTCGAAGTTGGGCGTCTACTGCATCCTTCATCCGGTTCAGCAACACTCTGTTGAAGACTTTCCCTGGTATTGACAGTAGTGTAATGCCTCTGTAGTTTTCACATTTGCTCAGATCTCCTTTCTTTGGAATCTTGACGAGGTGTCCTTCTTTCCAGTCCATCGGCACTTGTTCCTCCTCCCAAATCTTTTTGAATAGAAGATAAAACATGCTTGTGGTTGCTTCGATGTCTGATTTCAGTGCTTCAGCTGGTACGTTGTCGGGTCCTGCTGCTTTCCGGTTCTTGATTTGTCTGACGGCCATTCTAATTTCTTCCGTCGTTGGTGGGTATATAAGTATGCTGAAATAAATTAATCACTTTCAGTTCTTAAGTTCAGTAACGGAAAGATTCCATTCACTTACAAATGAAATCATTGTTGGTTGTTAAGACATAATAGTCTACGCGGCATTAACTATTTGGAATTTTGCAGATTAATTAGTTTTGGAAGGATTAATTCAGTATGTTGATGATTTTCACAAATGGACATTGGTTTTTATCACATGTACTGTTATAACATCTCTTATTCATCCAACCTTCAAAAATTCTCCCAAGTAATAGTGTAGTGAGTGTGGAAGTCAGTGGAGATAATCCAATGTATTTCAACACAAAATTACAAAATCAATTGGTAAAATCTTAGAACCATACAGTTAAATACTTCATTTGCAAAGTATCCATCAATTGTCTCAAACTTGACTATTTCTTCTGCCAATATCAATCAATCGTCTTAGACTTCATTGTTCTTTCGTTTCTCCACCAATCATTTATTGGTCTCGTTCTCTTTCCTTTGAGGTTTTTAACCTTCCGTTATCAGGCATTTTACTTTCGATTGATGATACATACTACTTAGATTTGTCGTCATCAGTAGTACACACCACAATAGGAAGACTGTTTACTAACTGGAGAAATAAATTTGGTTATTTTCATGTCTTATCAAATTTAAAAAGGCAAATTAATTCATAAAAACATTTATTTACATTAATTTCAGTGCTGCTTTAAATCATAATGCCAACTTAATTAATCATGAAAATGGTAGTCTATATTATATGAATAATGTAGATAACTATCCATTTGTACCTATTAATCCAATAAGTATTAAACAAGCTTTAATAGCCAGTGCAAATCAACTAGATTCAGTACGTGTATTTGGTACGAATTCAATAAAATGGTTACAAGAAACTGACCAAAGTAGTATGTTTGAGCAAGGCGCTGGTTTGGTAAATCTTCAGTCGGCCCTAGAGGTAGGTAATAATCAGCTTGTGTATACTGAATTAATTGAAGTTTCCCAATAAAATAATAGTGATAGTGATCATTCTTTGGTTATGTTTTTCATGTTTTCGATACCTTCTTACGCGTTGAAAAGGTTTGCGGTTAACTAAATGCAATAGCTCAATGGATAATTCTTTAGGTGTTTTAACCGAAAAGTCCTGGATTCTGGTTCCGATGTGAATATTAACACTAAAATATAGGTGCATCCAGCTAACGAATCTGAAAAAGGATGAAAAGTGCAACATGAATTTCATTGTTGCATACATATCAAGTATATTCTGTTTACATCTTTGTAGATTTTTGGTCGAAAATGCTGCAATAAGTACAGTGATAATTTGTATCGTTCTATTTTTCCGTACTCATTGATAATGCACTTCATATTAAACAGTTCTGTTATTCTGAAAATGGAAAGATTCTATAATCTGTTATTAAAAAGGTATTGATATGGTACGATTTATTATGAAGTAGTCGTTCGAATGAAATATCATGGATCGGTACTGTGGTCCTACCTTGCTTCCATGGTTCAACAGAAAAACTCCAGAGAATCTTAAAACTACATGGAATTAAGACATGTTACAAAACAACTATCAGATAAACTATCCCCACTGATCCATAATACACTACCGAAATTCATTCATACTGGCATGTTGTTTCCATTCAGTGTAAAACATCTTTTGTTGATTATAATGATCGAACAAGACTGATCTTTACAGCCCATTGTATATCTGACTAACATACTGGAATATGTATGACAGATTGACACAAGCGCATCTGGATTTTACCATATGTAGATTGATTTCAATCTGTTGCACAGTCATCAGTATTCACATGATTATCAAGATAGATGAGAAATTGACTTGCAAACTTCTTACATATTGTATTGTAGATTCATACTTTACATTCTTTATAGTGATAATTTCAATATAAAAATGTCTTTTTTAACTGAATTATTCAAGTATTACATCAATCAGCATTACCTGTTTTATCTTAATTATTTAGGTCGTCATACTAAAAAAATCTTATATGTTGTATGTTCAATTTATTGGTTGAGTAAATACTTTTTTGTTATATCACATTTTACAGATTGTACAGCGTATGAAACCTCAAGCAAGTCTAATGCCTAGTTATTTGGATTTAACTCAATGTCCATATATGTGGCCATATTGTTCTCAACCATTGTACTCTACCATGCAACCAATTATCATCAATGTAAGTTGTTTCTTTATCCGTCCTATACCTTAGTTTATATTAATTTCAATAGTTGAGATCATGAGTCAATTGAAGCTAGACCACCATGGAAAACCTTGAAGCACTGAACAGCCGTTTCGTCCTATTGTGGGACTCCTCAGCAGTGCGCATCCACGACCCTGCCTCCCAGAATTCGAACGCAGGACCTATCAGTTTCGCGCCAGGCTCTTAATTTGTTATGTGTGCAAAATAACATAATGAGAAATTAAAAGTTTTTTTTCGCTTGCCACATTATGCTACTGTTGTAGTCGACATAAGTAGCATAGACCTCATTTCGATGGTAAAACAGACGACCACGGTTATGCTATCTTTAGACTAGATACTCAATTGATATGCTCTATTTATTTATTATAATTAATGACTTGATTCAATATTATACTTTTGGTACAGTATAGAATTCTCAGCACAGGGTATTTCAACAAGTTTCTTTTACAAAAAAAAATAGAAAAAAGCAGTGAACGAAACTGATTAACTGCTTACATATCTGCATAACTTATATATATAAACTACCTGTAATCAAATGAGCTGTCTTTTCAAAGAAGATTTAAATCTGTACAACCTTTTAATTAGAGAAATGTTTAAGAATACAAGTTATTGACTAGGTCAACACTAACAACTTGTTCGTCACATAGTATATTTGGTAGATAAGGTATTGTAGAGCTTTTATACTTTTACTAGCATAGATTCTAATGTGTTGAAATCTCGTTCTACCAGAAGACATACAAGGAGAAAAATATGAATGAAGTGGATGGTTGGTATCTGATAACACCTGTCAAGAGTTTGCAAAACTTTATGTGTCTGTCCACACCTATATTATTAGATCAGATTAGATCTGTAGGTCAAAGGATCTGGGAGTTGATCTCTAAGAAAACCACCTAATACAGTTTAGGCAACTGGATAGCATCCCAGTGATGCTCACAATGAGCAATTATTGTTTAGAAACATAAACAAACAATTTCAAATATCAGGGGAAATATAATTTTAAAAAAATGAGTTCAGTAAAATTGTCTGGCAGATATCTGTCTCAGATTACAGTCAATATGAATTCATAAGACATTGGTTCTTTATGTTGTTTTGTTTTCGTTCTGTGGAGTTTTCCGTATCTTTGTATTATATATTCAATGCGTGTTAATATAAGGAGTGTTTTTTCAATAATATGTACTTATAATCCACCTTGGCGACTGAATACTTAATTTCAAGTTCTTACAGCAAAACCTTAGTCATCAGGCCAATGAATTAATATCCAATGCTTTACATTTATAGCCTAGATGTATTCACATTGATACTCAACCATCGCTCGACACTGTTGATAGGTAACTTACTCAGTACTGACATAGTTGAACTCCACTGATCACGGTTTCTCATTAGAACTCCGAAAATTACCTCAGTTAACTAGTCAGCAGTGAGCATATAATGATTATTAGTGTAAAGCATTTGTGTAGGTTGTTCAATTTCATAGTTTTGATCATTATCTAACGTTAGTTAGATAACCGCTGTGTTTGATTATCTCTAGAGTCGTAAGTCCACAACTGTCCAATGTTTTTCAGCTTCCAGTGATTGTTTAACTTGAATCGGTCCATTGTATAAACTACACATTTTGTTTCAATGTTATATGCCTTTTTTGCTTGCTGAATTTTTCAGTAATCATACTTTGATCATAAAATCTTCCATACTTTCTCAAAAATTTATGAGTTATTCACTCTAAATCACTAATGTTTTGAATTTCCTACTTGGGCACCAGTTTTATGGTGCAACAATTATCTATTCAACTTTCAGCTTATTTTGATTTTGTTTTCAATACAAGAACTTCTATGTCATAATTTATTTCAGGATCAGGTACATGGAAGATAATGAATTCACAGTTACTGACTGAAGACAATAATGAACGGTTGCGCAATATGGTGGATTGGTTGAAGTTACATTAACACCGTTGGATGCCGGATAGGCGTTCACGCGTGAGACGGAAGGTCCTGGGTTCAGGTCCTGCGTCGGGGATCGTGGACACGCACTGCTAAGGAGTCCCATACTAGGACGAAACGGCCGTCCAGTGCTACCAGGTTTTCCATGGTGGTCTAGCCTAAATTGTTGGTACAATATTCTACATTATGCCAACTTTTGTAAGATAATGACAACTGTAACACTTAATCACTTATTGGCATCAAAGTATACTGTGGGATCTGATGAAATTATTACATTTCCAAAACCTCACAACAAATTAGCAATCTGATAATTTCAGGGTACTAACAGTATATAAACTGAAGAGATGGAAAACAAAAGATTACCCAAATAGCCTATTGTCATTGAATAAAGAGAATTCAGAGAAGAAAATTCACTTTTCCACAAAATCACTCACTTAAGCTGCACATTCGTATTTATAGTTATATGGTAAATGTATGTGTGTAGAGTGATAGAAAAGATTATATCATGAAGTGATTTGAGGCTCTAAATATCAATTGAGGTCGCGTAATAATCAGAGGATTAAAGAATAAATAGAAGGACCAAAATGATTTACGGCTAAGAATTGTGAAAGGCAATTGTCAGCTTGATAGACATGAAGAAATAATGCCGAACAAAAATTATTCAGAGAATTATTATCATAATTATTTCGAGTAGATTAGGAAGGACGCATCTAATCTGTTTATGAGAATCGTCATCATCATATATTCTTACCTATTCACAACTGCAATCGAGAACAGTTTTTCTAAACATTTTTGGGCAGTGATGGATTCTGCCTAGCAGTGGAATGTAGGACGCGCGTTTCGTCTTATTTTGGACTCGTCAGATGGGTGTACCTGTATCCCAAAGTAGTTGTTCATTCTAAGACTCGAACTCAGTACTGTTCGCTTCAAACGCCATTGTGTTGTCTGTCCACTTAGCTACTGAGTTCAGATAGCCAAAATTTAATTTCTTGACATTGGTCGCTTGAATCTTCGTATTACTGTTTACGATCACAAATGAGTCACAGAGTGACCCATTTGGAATATCGAGGTAATCCTCACAGGATTCACAAATCGCAAAAGTGACTAATTATTTTGCAGTTGTAAGCATAAACAGTGAGAATATTCAAAGAACCAATACATTTAACTTACAATTAATCCGAATTTCTATTTTTTAGTACATTATTAGCCCGATGGAATTTGGAAAGATGCTCAATTTTCGATTCACGTTTAATCCTTGATTTACTTGGGCTGAATGTTCGTCACATACATATGTATATCGTGTCCCATAAATATGTGAACTAATTACTAAACCTGTTTGTCTTGGATACTACTTAGATAAACGACCAATCACTTTGTACTTTAACCCTTGCTAACGTACATCAGTTTAACGTTGATCGTCTATATTTAACCATTGGTGGATTGTTGATGGACGCCGTGTCGTGATAATACGTGAACGTATAAGCGATTAGCCGCTAAGTGTCTCGATCATATTTTGGGCATTTTTCCAGACGATCACCTTTCTCTACTCACAAAATTTAGGCTCATACTATTTCACGTTCCCAAATCCAAAATTTAATAACAAAAGTATAGAGGTATCAGGCAGCTAAAATGATGAGCAGTAAAATTGACGATGGAACAAATGTATTGCCATCTGTGAGTAGCACGTTACACGTAATAGAATCAACATTTTATACGAAACAAAGTTCGTATTTGTTAAACAGATTTGTTTTTTTCTTTGAATAAACTTTGTAAATCTTATATAGCTGATAATAGACACGGTTTATATATTCTTCCCCATCATTTTTTTTAAACACTAAGATAACAATTTTAAATTCTATGGATGTTGCTGGTCGTATAGAGAAACCGCCTATTTATCATCCATACATTAATTATAACGGGCATCGTCTACATGTTGGCATTTCATATTCTGAATATCTTTGGCCATGGGTTGGATATTTAGCTGTTTATCTAAGTGTAACACCTGATTCTATTGACGATATTATACCATCTTCACGTTTCTCTGGTGTTGCCGAAGGTTATATCAGTCTTGTTGTGGAATCTTATGATAATGTAGGTAACCGTATATATGTTTGAAGTTTATAGTATTCATTTTGATTGTATATGACGTTGTTATGTACATAATGGTGATAATAATAACATTCATAACAAACGGAACATATGATCTGTGTTTTAATTCATGTTATTTTGTCACACACGTACACTCTCTCTGTGACTAATTCCTTATATTTTTTGCTTTGAAAATAATATGGGCTAAAATAGGTGTTATGTGGTTTGATAGTCAATTGCTTATCATTGAACTCAATAAATCAGTTATGTAGAGAATCGTTTTGCATCATTTTTAATCGAACTATTGTCCACGTATGTTGTTTAAAGTTGGAAGTAAGTGCTGTATGACATGCTGACCTGAAGAAAATTTACTCAATATAGGATCTGAAATTGTCATGTTAAATCCTTGATGAATTTGTGATTGAATAATGCTGTAGAATGTCAACATAGAATGAAACAGCCAACTAATACGTCCTGGTTACTAATAGTTTTCCACCTGTTGTAAATTTATGGTGAAAATCATCTTTGAAAGTGGTAATTTATTATTTCGTTATTATGATACTAAAGTATACAATTTTGAACTTACTGTCTTTAACTTTTGCTTTTCTACACTTCCACAGATTCGAAATCTATCATTAAGCACAAATTTACGATTACCAATTAAAGCTAACATTGTACCTATTCCACATCGATCGTAAGTTTTTTTTATCTGATTGTTCAAATAACTGTATTCATAGGTGGTTTGCTAACTGAAATCTCTTTTCATCTTTAATGCCCTGAGTGTCACATATCACATTTAAATCATCTTCTATTGTCTCCGGTACGTATCTTTCTCACGTCTGATTTACGTTCACGTGCGAAATCTAAGGTTTTCAAATCTGATTCACGGTTGTGATGTCGTAAATGCATACAGTTGAGTACCATACATACTACGTCAAAATGACCGTCCAGTACTTTCAGGTTATTGATAATTGTGTAATTTAGATCGGTTCATGATCTTAATGAAAATCTTTTTTTCGTTTTATTTAGAAAACGAATTCTCTTTGATCAATTTCATAGTATTCATTATCCATCTGGTTTTATTCCTCGAGATGATTTGACCCGATCAAAGGAACCATTAGATTGGTAAATATTTCAGAATTTTTTTACCTTTTCTTGCGTCATTCATCATACTTGCCTTATTGTTTTTAAAAAAAAATTTATTAGGTAGATTTTCATCTACACTGCGTTCATATCAGTTAGTCATTCATAATCAATCGATCAATCAGTAACAACGTAGAACTTCGTATGTACGTACATCAGTTCGAGTTGCCATACCACATTAGCACAAAGATTCAGTTGTCGACTCAAACTACGTAGTGGTAGACGTAGTAATAGTCTAAGCAGTAATCGGAAACATTAGGGTTTGAAGATGTTATTCAAGGACTATAATCCAGTGAAATAAATTTGGGAAGAGAAAAAAGGCCAAAGAGGAATCAGGAGATTAGAATTTGGGAGAACACAAAGAGTGTATGCATCTGCGCCATTGCAAACGATTTTGAGCCATGTCATTCAGGGTCTCTAACCATCAGTTGCTATCATCTCGCGGTCCCCAACCAGGTAGTCTACACCTACCTACATAACTCAGTCCACTTGTCAGTGACTTCATGGACTTGTGCCATGTCATAATCATTATAGAGCCTGGGAGAAATATGTGTTAATCCATGTTACAATATTAAATTTTCATTACATGTTTATTTGGAAATGTTTCTAAATGATTATAACACCAATGGATAATGAAAAACGACAGTACACTGTAAGCATATTACAAAAAGATAGGATGAAATGGTTCATGTGTCCGTGTGTACAGTGTTATATAAAGGATGAATCCTAAACCTGGTTGTTTCTGTGCATTTTGAAGTAGATAAATAATTCTCCCTATTCTTATCTGTATCAGGACATTCATTTAATGCAGACATTCGCTTTGCTTTCATCTCATTCAATCAATTATGATTATTTGTGTATTATTTATTCGGTAATTTGTACTTTTCATCATACACTTTTACGACTAGTAACATCTTCCATGACCTCTTTTGAGCTGTATACACTTGTTTCACTTTTGAAATGTGGTTTTTTATGATGATAATTGTTCAATAAACATTGAATCCCTCAACATTTTTCTAGGTTAGGAGATCATATTCACACAAATTTTCTCGATTTATACACACATTTACGTAGAAAAAGTTATTTCATTGAAGTATTAACTTCTACATTTGACTGTTTCAATGCGTCTAATTATGGTAAGTACTTGCAAATTATTCATTTTTTTTCTGAATTATAAACTGTACTGTACGTTGGACTTACTTCTTATGTATTAATGTTCAGGGAGATAGTCTTACGGATTGATAAGTAAACTGAGCTACTAGTATGTTTTGTGAGATTTAAGATTAATCTTCAGCGAAAATCATAAAGTTATCAGAAATTAGTCGCAGACTTATTACTCAGATATCTATTATTTATGACTTTGTTATGTACACATGTGATCATGCAGTCGATGTGCATAATCCTGTGAATTTTTTAACTATCAGCGTAGGGTTGTGGAGATTGTTGAGTTTAGATTGACTTCATGAGTGGATCAATATCGAACCACTTATGAAAACCTGAAAGCGCTAGACAGTGCACTGCTGAGGAGTCTCAAACTAGGTGGAAACGGTCGTCTAATGGTTCCAGGTTTTCAATGATAGTCTAAAATTGATCCATTCATGATGTCAATCTAAATTTTTGAATTAGCATTGCGATTACAATCCAAGGATATAAATCTATCTATCAGAGTTACAAGGAAATGTTATTATTATTATTATTATTATTATTATTATTAGATGTTATGATTTTCGGTTGTTATTCGCAATCATTAGTGTTATTAGCCAACAAGTCATCGATGTGATCACGATGAGTAAACGATATGTGGATTCCATCATTAAGTGATTCAATAAAATGGATGAAATAAAGTAGTTTTAAATTCATAACTGGGCCAAAATGAGAATATATTAAAAATTTCTTCGACTTAATTCCATGTATTTCTTAAACAGATTATTTCTTTGAATATTTCCACGTTTCGAAAAAGTTCGTCATTATATTCAGCAATGTCTTTTGTTCCTTCAGAGATACATAATAGAATTGATCAACTCATTTTGGTTTTAGGTACATTCCTTATCATTGATCCAGAAGAAGAATTCTTTCCATATGAAGTAGAAAAATTATTTATAGATGTTACAGAAAAGGGATTATCATTAATTGTTTTCGCTGATTGGTATAATACTAGTGTTATGAAAAGTTTACGCTTTTATGATACTAATACTAGGTTAGTGAAAGTATGTTAAACTTCATGTGTTTGTCATTGTTTCTCTCTATACTCTTATTATTATTATTATTGTCATCATCATCACTTATACTACGTGTTATGCACAAGATTTCACATTATATACAAATATTTTGTAGTTTCAAATCTTTTTTTGTTAAAAAAGTAGCCAAACTGTCTAATCATGAAACTGATCCGATAGTCAATGTTATGATATGAACACGTGATCATTTGAAAAGTATGTGTTATGTGTAATTTTCAATGGGTTGTTGAAGCACATTGGTTGTAAAACTTGTAAAATATGTTTGTCTTTGATGAATTACACAACTGTTACTTACCTACTTAATGAATCAATGTCCGCTGTCCGGATACCATCAGCAACAGCGTACTGTGGAAGAGAATAAACCAGGTTCCAGTTGAGTAGGAAATTAGGAAAAGATGTTAGAATTGAACAGGACACACATCAACGAAATCATCAAAGTGCAACACGAGGCAAGCGCTTACATGGACTCATGAAGGGAACATAAGTTTTAAAATTCATGATAAAATTAATACGAAATGGACTTTAGATAATCTATTTAATAACAGTTTCTCTCTATCACCATAATATATTAGAAATTTAACAGATGTGGTAGTTTTAACAGATATAAAGATAAAGTTATGCAATCGGCTAATTATACAAATCTGTTACGTAAATATATGAATTATGGTACATTCTGCCATTTCTGTTGCCAAATAACTATTGTGTATGCAAACGTTCTATTCATTCCCTAGAAAAATGACTTCAATTCTTATGATCAGTTAAAGAATCACTTAGGCTCATTGATATAGTAGACGTTCATGGTTTTATTATGTTACGTTTTGGAAAATTACTTTCTTAACACATGTCTCGATTCGTGAAGTTGTTTTCATTTTTCCCTGCTTTTGACTTGTTCTTACGTTTTTCTAGACGTCTATGGACTCCAGACACTGGTGGATCTAACCTACCTGCATTGAATGAATTACTTCGACCATTTGAAATTGAATTCGGGTGAGAATTTTCTCATTCTGTTCATCTATCGTTGGATCCTTCGTGATAATTATTCCTATTCTATTCTTATTAATTATTGATAAGTGAAAAATATTTAGTCTAACTGCACCGAATTGTAATCAGTCCAGATCTTAGTCAGTCTTTCATAATCAGGATAGAGCCTAGCAAAAGTGTTTGTTGGTGTCGGATCGTCATGATCACCAAGAACAGTATGTTTATAGAAATTTTTTACTATTCTTTCGATTACATTCTTCAGTGACAGATGATGACATAAGATTTGTTTCTGAGTAAAAAGAAACGTTTCAGCCCTCAGTACAAGAGGTACAACTCAATGAGTAAGTACCTCTGTGTTTGAAAACTTGACGAATAATAAGTATATAATGGTGAGATTATAATTTATGAACGATCTTTGTGCAAGACCAAAACAACCTTCGAATGTTCACCCATTTAGTAGGGTTAAATGAGGGTAGTAAATTAATGTGAAGAATTAGTATGATGTTAGGGTTAGGAATTAGGTTTAATAGTTTTACGATCTGATGTCAGCCATAATGAAAATTAACTAAATGAGTGAATGGATTTCGCGCCCAAATCCAAGACCTACTCATTTTACTCAGAGTGGTTCGTCCATAAATTATAGTCTCGCCGTACATAATTGACACAGATCAGAAACTTACTTACTTACTTACACCTGTTACTCCTCATGGAGCATAGGCCACCGACCAGCATTCTCCAACGCACTCGAATGCCCTGGTACGGCCGAGAGTGGGGTGAGTCCGCTCTCCCTCTCGAAATACTCTCACACGGCCGCGCGTATACAGCCTCTGCCAGGGAAGTCCTACTCATTGCCTTCTCGTGATGGGGGTGTTGTTTACGAAAATGAGAGGACGAAAAGCGAATGTCCGGCGCTTTAACCGGATCACAAACCAATGGTGCACATGGGCTCCAGTATCCTGCGGGAACAAATGGCGTATGAACCAATCTTTGGTCACCGGCTACCATGGGATTGCATCTCCTTACGATGCTCCACTGCCTTGTGGGTTAGACCTTTAGGTCAAAGGCTCGGGGAGTGGCCCCCTAAGATAACCACCTGCTTCGGTTTGGGCACCCGGGCAGTATCACAGCCCACACACAAACGATGAACTCTATGTCTATGGCAACTACTTTTCTCGCTCCGAAAAACAATCAGTCGATTCAAATAATTATCATTACTATTATTGTCATTATTAATACTATTATTATTACTATTATTGTCATTATTATTATTATTATTATTATTATTATTATTATTATTATTATTTTCCACATTATTCACCCTCTTTTATACTTATACAGCGGCTCGTCTTTGGTGGAAATCCGACTGTATCTAAACGTTCTCGAGTCACTGTCCGGTTGAAAATTGTATGTTACCACCGAATATGAGTACTGAAGCAGTTTTTCTGAAACCACGTGCACCATTCAAACTGGCTGCCTTCAACGTTCGCACACTTATGCAGGTCGGACAACAGATAGGGCTGGCTATGTCTTTGGAAAGTCTTAATATTGATGTTTGTTGTCTATCCGAGACCCGTATTCAAGACTCTGGCGAAGTACTACAAATTCGATCTCCATCTGTCGCTTCGAAAAGCTTGTTTTACGTGCGCTTATCCGGGGACCCTGTGGCATCTTCGTCTGGTCTTGCTGGCGTTGGTGTCGCACTAAGCGCTAGAGCTGAGGCAGCACTAGTCGATTGGATCCCCATTAACAGTCGGTTATGTGCTGTTAGATTAGAAAGTTCCATCAAAGTGAGAAGAAATCGGCGTGAGAAACGATGTCTTTTCGTCATCTCCGCCTATGCCCCGACAGATTGCAGCCCGGATGCAATCAAGGATGAGTTTTACCACCAGTTATCTGTTCTTCTCCAGAAAGTGCGTTCGACAGATATTGTAGTACTAGCCGGAGACTTGAATGCTCAGGTCGGGCGTCTAGGCACAGAAGAGAGTCGTTTAGGTGGCCGATGGGGACTCGTTGGTCGCAGGTCAGATAACGGGGACCGTCTACTGCAACTGTGCACAGACCACAACCTGTTTCTGGCTAGCACTAACTTTCGGCACAGTCATCGCCGATGTGCCACCTGGCGTCCTCCCTCTGCATCTCAAGCCTGGACTCAGATTGATCACATCGCGATCAGCTACCGCTGGCGTGGTTGTGTACAAGACTGCCGCTCCTTTTGGAGTACCTATCTGGACTCTGACCATGCCTTGGTCTGCGCCAATCTTGCCTTACTTTTCAGTGGACAACGAAGTGACCGCCATCAACGGATTGATGTTAGCAAGCTGGTTGCAACTTCTGTTGCAAGTAAGTATCGAACCGAGCTAGCCTCTAGGCTAGCTACCACTCCACCGAAAAGTATAGATGAGCATTGGTTGCAATTGCATGACGCCATGAAAATGGCGGGAACAGTCAGTTGTGGGTTTGCGAAACGTCCCGCTTTTAAGCACTGGGTTTCTTCTGGTTCCTTACAACTCATTGAAGCCCGTCGGTCTACTCCGGGTGACCGTGAGTTTGACCATAAACGAAGGATGTTACGTAAGGAAATTGGGCAAAGCTTGCGTAAGGACCGAGAAGCCTGGTGGTCGAAGCGTGCTAATGAGCTGGAAGCAGCAGCTGCATCTGGTAACTACCGGAAGCTCTTCCAGCTCATCCGAGCCACTGGCAGCAAGAAGTCTGGTGTGAGTGAAACAATCTGCGAGGATGATGGGATGCCAATCACTAACATCCATCGACGTCTTGGACGATGGGCAGAATTTTTCGAAGGGCAGTTCAACTGGCCTGCTGCTCCGGCAACATCGGTCAGACTGTCCTGCCCTCCATGGCCGGTGACGACTGATCCACCAAACGAGGAGGAAGTCCGCAAGGAACTCCAACTCTTGAAGCGTTACAAATCACCTGGCCCAGATGACTTACCTCCGGCTCTTTTTAAAGATGGTGGTGACTTTTTGACTAAGGAATTGACGACGTTGTTTACAAAGGTTTGGGAACTAGAGAGTGTACCAACGTCATGGAATGAGTCGATAGTTGTCCCTATCTTTAAAAAGGGTTCACGTCGTTCCTGTAACAACTATCGGGGGATAAGTCTACTTCCGATTGCGTCCAAGCTATTGGCTTCCGTCATACTTCGTAGGTTGTTCAAAACCCGAGAAAGATTGACTCGCGAGGAGCAGGCTGGGTTTCGTTCTGGTCGAGGATGTATTGATCATATCTTCACCCTCCGCCAAATGTTAGAACACCGCCATACTTATCAAAGGCCAACAATCGTAGTGTTTCTTGACATCAGGGCTGCCTTCGATTCGTTGGACAGGACTGTTCTCTGGGATTGTCTATTGAAGAAGGGTGTGCCTGAGAAGTTTATTAACATCCTAAAAGCCCTATATAAAAACACCTCAGGCAGAGTGAGGGCATACAACCACCTCTCTCCATTGTTCCATTCGAGCAGTGGGGTTAGGCAGGGTTGCCCAATCTCACCATTCCTCTTCAACTTTGCCATCGATGACATTCTGGAAACAGCTCTGATGAATGTAAGTAATGGTGGTGTGGATCTGTTGCCTGGAGAAAGACTTCTCGACCTTGAGTATGCGGACGATATTGTCTTACTGTGCGATAATGCCCAAGGCATGCAATCCGCACTTAATCAGTTGGCAATCAGTGTCCGTAGGTATGGTATGTGCTTTGCACCTTCGAAGTGCAAAGTACTTCTACAAGACTGGCAGGATTCCAATCCTGTACTCACCCTGGATGGTGAGCAGATAGACGTAGTCGAGAAGTTCGTGTATCTGGGTAGCTGCATAAGTGCTGGTGGGGGTGTGAGTGATGAGATCAATGCACGTATAGTGAAAGCCAGAGCGGCTTATGCCAATCTGGGCCACCTTTGGCGCCTTCGTGATGTTAGTCTGGCTGTAAAAGGTCGGATCTACAACGCGTCGGTGAGAGCAGTTTTGCTCTATGCTTGTGAAACCTGGCCTCTCCGAGTTGAGGACGTTAGACGACTCTCTGTGTTCGATCATCGCTGTCTCCGAAGGATTGCTGACATTCAGTGGCAACACCATGTCAGTAATGCAGAGGTTCGGCATCGTGTGTTCGGGCACAGAGATGATAATTCAATTGGTGTCACCATCTTGAAACACCGACTTCGGTGGCTTGGACATGTTCTCCGAATGTCGTCCCAGAGAATTCCACGTCGTGCATTATTTGCCGACTCTGGGACTGGTTGGAAGAAGCGGAGAGGTGGTCAGTGCATGACATGGTGTCGTGGCATGAAAGAAAGCTGCAAAGGACTGGCTTGTGTTGGTCCTTCACGACTCCCTGGTTGGGGTCTGAGAGATGGTGCTACACAGTGGCTAGAGACGTTATCAGATATGGCTCAGAATAGAAGCCAGTGGCGATCCTGCTGTAACCTTCTTTTACTTTCTTCATAAAAAGTGGTTGTGTCTCCCTTACCTGAAAGATTTCTTCCGATTGTACCTTTGCGTTCCCTGATTACTAGCACATTACCTTACACCAATCTCTTCGTTATTGTTCTCTCTTTTTTTTGTTGCGCTCCTTAGCTTTTTTTTCCTTGTATTCCTCTCGAATTTTCATTGTTTTGTGTGGCGCATATATATTGGCGCTCTCTTGTACCAATATTCATGTGTCCAAATAAATAAATAAATAAAACGCACTCGGTCCTGAGCTTTCTTTTCTAGTTCTATCCAATGCCTGTTCATTTTTCTCATGTCTTTTTCCATTTCCCGGCGTAATGTGTTCTTTAATCTTCCTCTTTTCCTTTGATCTTGAGGATTCCATGTGAGGGCTTGTCTTGCGACGCAGTTGGGTGCTTTCCTCAATGTGTGTCCTATCCACTTCCAGCGCTTCTTCCTGATTTCTTCCTCCGCTGGGATCTGGTTTGTTAGATCAGAAACTAGCCAAATATATTTACGGAATACGTGTTCATGTAAATTACGAAAGCCGATAATCCTATATACACTAATGATTGTGATTATTACAAAAAAATATTTCATACAAATTTTATCACTCTCATCCCCTTAAACTCTAGCTATTATGTAATCCGCCCCTAACTTTCTTCCATCCATCCTCAACACCGGTTACCATTGCACGTCGTGGTAATCGGAGTTCAGGCATACACAAAACGTGGCCAAACCATCTCAGTCGATAAAGATTCATAACCTCATCAACTCATTTACCATCATTTCTTAATACCCTGCGTCTAACCTCACTATTACTTACCCGGCGATCCCAGCATATGCGAGCAATATTTCTAAGGCATCTGTGGTCAAATACTAGTAGCTTATGCGTTCTACTCTTAATGGCCATGTTTCGCAGCCGTAAAGTAAAACAGAACGAACTGCTGTGCAATATACTTGTCCTTTTATTGATAGACGGATATCTCGCCTTCTCCATAATTGACGTAAGTTGTCAGATGGAATAACGTCTAACTCCCAGATCTTAGCCAAAATATTAGTCAACCTAATCGCTAAAATTGGACCACCATCCTTAAAGACCTCTGGAGCCAATCCATCTGGACCAGCTACCCTTCCTGGTTTCAGATTAACTATAGCCTTTTGAACTTCTACTAGAGTTGGGGGACCTACTTCAATGTTCCATTCACACTGTCTGGGAATGGAGGGTAGTTGTAGAGTAGCTGAAGGCCAGCTGAACTGTTCTCTGAAATGTTCCGCCCATCGTTCTAAACGTCTGGACTGAGAGCAGATGAGAGTATAGTCTTTTTCTGATATAATCTCACTTACACTTGACTTATTAACTCCAGTTTCTTTTATTAGTCTGTAAAGCTGTCTTATGTTTCCTATAGCCGCCGCCTTTTCCATCTCTTTTGCTTTCGCTGCCCACCACTGAGATGGTGGAGAAGATTTTTAGCTCAGGTGGACGATTTTGGTGGAGTTTTGTTCTCTGAGCTGGATGGTTTGAAGTTTGTGCTGATGATGTCGTTCAGAAGAACGATGAAAGCTCCACGACCAAACCATCCAGCTCAGAGAACAAAACTCCACCAAAAATTGCCCACCACTGCTCACGGTCGTTTCTTAGACTTTTTCTTAACCTAGATCTGATTTGTGGTCGCTCTTCATCATGTTCGGAACCTGATGGGACGAGTTTGCGAGAATCCATCAGTGTGATAGACTTTGAAGAAATCCATTGGTTCTTTGTAACCCTGTGGTTTAAATCACTGGTAGATGTCACTGCTGTTTCCACAGCTGTTTGTATAGCTTTCCAAGCAACATCTGGGTCAACCTCGTTTTCAGAACTACCTAATTGTGACCTCAGTTGTTCCTGGAACCTACTTTTTGTTTCCTCGCCACTCAGTTCGGTTCAAATGGGTCTTTTTACTGTGGCTTTTTGCGTCCAGTGAGGCGCAAGCAGATGCGTGCCCGTATTAGGGCGTGGTCGGAGTCCAAGCAGGTACTCCAGAATGAGCGACAATCTTCTACCGACCCTCTCCAACGATGACTGATGGCAATATGATCTATTTGAGTCCATCGTTGGTTTGTTGTAGGGAATCTCCATGTTAGACCATGTCTCTCCTCATGCTTAAAATTTATGTTTGCTAAAAATAAACGATTGTCTCAGTACAGTGGCAGCAGAAGATCACCATTTTCTGTTTGCTGTCCCAGAATAATAAAATACGCATCTAAATGCCTTTCCTGTTTGGTTTAAGCTATCTATCTGGGCATCAATGTCACCTCCCATGAGTACTATGTCTGATTGTTTAGCTTTCTGAAGAAGTTCAGATAGCTTTCTGTAGATTTCATCTTTCACTTCACCCGAGCTGCAGTCAGTGGGAGCGCAGGCAGAAACGAAAAAAAGGTAACGACGTATGTCCTTATCCTTCCGAGTTCTTACGGAACCTTTTAGCCGAACAGCGCTGTTAGGACCCGAGAAACATAATGAATGGTAATTTTGGGATCCTTTTATGGACCAATACTAAACGTATATTTTTATCGTATAATTGTTAAATAACTAAACTATTCATATTCATCTTCCTCTTATTATAAGCTTTATTTTGACCCATAAACTATTATTATACGTCTTACCATTCTTGAGTTATACCCAGTATATTAATTACTTCCTCCTTCATTCACAGCCACATCTGGCTAATCCTTGTACAAATGTTGTTTCATATTTTATTGGTACGTTGTAGTCTGCTTAATTGGTATATAAACAGAATATGTTCGAAATATAAACATTCATATTGCAGAGGCTGAAACCTGTGTTCTGGACTTAACTGTCTGGCCTAGGCAGGAAGCAGGGCCAATCAGGACTCTACGTTGCTCTCACGTGTTTACGCGTCTTTGATCCGATTGATAAGTCACTGCTCTCTAATCGGCGGTCACAAGTTTTAACAAGCAAATAGACAGCTGTTAACGGGGGTCCACTCCAGTAGTGCTTGTTCCGCCCTCATGCTTAGTGCTATGCCTACGTGAACTAGCCATCGGATCTCCAGGTACATGGAGGGTGTATCTCGTCGGCTCTCCGTTTTTCCAAGGTAAGGTCAAGTGAATGACCACACTAGGATCCTGTATGCGTGTTTCGGAGACACAGCATACATCAATGGAAAGAGACTCTAGGGTTTTAGCCAAGGAAGCCTGCTGACCGATTTGACATAGGGTGTGTACGTTGAAGGCTCCAATGTGTAGTTTGGAGCGAGGTTTCAGTAGACCTGGGACAGTGTTTTGCGCACTAGAATCGTTGGTTGTGGTGACACTTGAGGAGGAAGCCGAAAGAGGAAGTTTAGAGGTGAAAGTCGATGTAGGACGAATAATAGAAATTGAAGAGGAAGGTTGATTATGAATACAGTGGTCTTGAGTGCTGTTAGAGGTATAAGAGCGGTTACCACTTCCCGGTTGCCCACACCGTGGAAGGGTTGTTCTGGAGGTAACTGAAAAGGAAATTGGATTAGAGGTGGTCTTAGTGACCTGAGAGTGTGACAGCAATGCCCAAGAAACATCTGCTTGAGGTCGGTCACACACGACCTTTTTATGAGTAATCTTTGGGTTAATTCCGTACTTGTTGAGATCTTACCGCCGGAGATGGATATCCGTGGGATAAGGCGAAGTGTGTATTTATAAGGTCGACTTTTTCTAACCCCACCCCTCCTTGTGGTAAGGTAGCATCGCTGTCATGCTGGTTGTCTGAAGGAAACACCTTACTGCTGTCATACCTCTGTACAGTCAGAAGTATGACTTCGCCTTCGGACCTTGGGTTTGTTGCTTTTAGTCTTACCGCTCTTCAACTGACCTGTCTGATATGGTAGGAGTTTGAGCAACGGTTGTTCCAGCCAGTATAGGTCGGTTGCTTCATCACGATAGGCAAGCCCGACCACCACGTCAAGGTAGCAACCATGGTCGTGATACCCAGTGAGTTCTAGTCCGCTCGTAAATTCTATCGGGTATGTCCGCTGGCCTATCAAAATCAACACCATCGTCTTCAATTACCAGTATCTGCTGAATGTTTTGCGGGATACGTCTGATTGATATAATTGACGTTTATCTACTATACGATCCCCCAATTCATCTGTCATGTGGCGTTTCAATTGAGGCGGTGTGTGTTACCTAGCTCTACATTGGCTAAAAGTTGATCGGGTGTCTGCTAGTCAGTGAAATAAGTAACACGAATGACCTCTCTTTTTAGGCAATGGTGTGGACAGTCTGGATACGGCTTTGAAATGAAGTCAGGCACTTGCTCAGTAACGTCGCCCGCAGCAACGAGTTTGCGTAACTAAATTTGGTACTGTGACTTGTGATTCTGTTTGCAACAAAAGGCTTTCTAAACGTGCAAACCAGAGTTCAGCCTTTCGAGGATTAAGTACAGGCAAATGTGCAGAGATGGCACGCTCGGTAATAGTCTCAGATTAAATGTTTGTTGAATTTCCAAGTTACATGATACGAATAAATAATAAGAATAGCAATAATAATGAGCTGATGATTGAAATAAACAATATGAAGACTCAACAAATACAACATGAAATATATATAAGAGACTCACCGAAAATGAAAATCTCATTTTAAGTTTAAATATGCGACAATACAGCAATAATTCCAAAGGAACGATTTGTTGAGTGGATTTATTATGATTGTCAGTGAATTGTTGATACTTGTAATAGTAATTCCTATGTGGAATTCTTCATGATATGATTGGAGAATGCGCAGCAGACGTCGTAGAGAAATGAGTGCTCCAGTTGCGAGTCACCAACTTTGTTGAGGTCACTTTCTTCTAATCTGACTCCAATAAATACTATACCGTTAAATGAGTATTTAACCCAGGCTTAATCGCCTGGTAGAATTATGGATTTACTTGAGATTATTCAAAATCCCGAACACCAGTTGTGGAGATAGTTTATTGTTAAGGATTAGTAAAATCCGCAAGCATGCAGGAAGCAGGCACATAGGGAAACGAGTGGGTGTGTATGTCAATGTTAAATATCCGTATATAATCATGAGTGTTAACTGGTTGTGGATAAATTATTGGTTGACTGTGTATTACAACCAATGAGAGAATAGATTGAAGATGGATGTTCAGACTCGCGTTCAATCTGTTTAATATATAATTTTACATAGTGTATTAAATTTCTAAATTACAGTGAGTAGAGAAATACTAACGTAGTTGTATGGGCGGGCGTTCTTCAATATTTTGATGAAGAATAAATGAATGGTAACCGCTGGGAATTATTTATCGACTATTATTACACGTATTCCTGTTGGATAACTATTAAGTGACCATATTTTACGTATATTCAAATTCCTTTTCTTATAAACTTTCATTTGACTCGTGGACTAATACTATACCACTTTCTATTCTTAAGTTATTCCCAAGTTATCAGTTACAGTCTCTCACACTCACAGCCAGTTTGTGGCTTGATCTTGTGCGATTATTATCTTTTACTTTATGCGGTCTGGCCTGCTGGTGTATAAACGAAGTACGTCTGAAATACATGATTCATACGGTGGAAGCTGAGATTGTGTTCTGAACTCAAACGGACAGGCTAGGCGAGAAGGACCAATAAAGACTGTGGGGTTGACTCTAGTCTGCTCGTACTGGTTAACGCGTCACTGGATAGGCACAGTGCCAAGGTTGTATAAGTCGGTGTTCTGGTTGACAATTTAGTATCGTGATATTCGACGAGGCTTAGGACATAACAAATAGGATAGGCAATGCACACACATGCGCTCATATGAAGACAGTCAAAATGTTGATGAGCAAATGACTGATAAGGTCAAAATATGACTGAAGAAGAATGAATAAATTGATCTGTTTGGATGCTGGAATCACTCATATGTTCTTGACATGGTACTAGACTCTACAAAGTACCTATCAGAATAAACCATTCTTTTTTGTTTCATGCTAGTTGTAATCTTTCCATTGTTTTCCTTTAGTACTTATCCAGTTTCTAGTGTTTTTCATTCTGTCGTTTATTCCATTTTCTTTTGATAACATTTTCGTAGCGATTCTGTTTTCTCTGGAAATTACGTAATAGGGCATCGAACTGGTAAGTTAACGTGTTATTTGTGCGTAACAAATGAATTAAATTACAATTCGTTTTAGTCTAAAATGATTTTCCATACGTTCACCCATTAGAAGTTTAGTGGATTGGATTTTCAAGATTTCGTACTGTTTCGTCTGTATTTCGTATTTTTTTAATGTTAGTTAACCAGTTGTTTTTGGTGGAGTTTTGTTCTCTGAACTGGATGGTTTGGTCGTGGAGCTTTCATCGTTCTTCTGAACGACATCATCAGCACAAACTTCAGATAGAAGTGAAGTGTTCGAATTTCTCCATATGTGTTTCACCAGTTGTGCTGCAACAATAATGTCTCAGACTATGTAACTGCTGTACCCATGTTCACGAGGAACACTAGTTCCTGGAGGATTGCAAGTACAGGTTACCGACGTACACCAACTAGCATGAGGCGTTGATTCAGACTGTCTTCTCGACTAATTACAGCCATCTAACTACAAAACATGCGTTTGATGTTGAGTCACTTAAACGAATGACCAACTTCATTGATAGGATTACATTCATTTGGTCGAAGACATCCACCAACAGATACTTTTATTCTGCACATTTTATCCAGTTTCTAAGGTCATACATATCTCGCTGCCACCACGTGTAATAAAGCGTACTTTGTGAGTGGAAACATCTAACCCAATCATTTGAATCTTTGCTGAGATTTTTTTAAGATGACATTCACAATTCCTTTCTATTTACCTTTCTGTTTTCTTGAACTCGAGCGTTTAAGCCTTCTTCTACCATGCATTCCACTTCTGACTAGTGTTACATACTACTTATGTTGAAAGACGTAAGTAGCATACACCACAATATAAATTTCAATCAAATCTACATCACATGTTCATCAGATGTACTTGTCACAACACAGTTTGATTAAATTACAAAATTTGTGCAATGTTGTTAACATTGGTTGTGTGAAATCAATTTCTGCTCTCCCCTTTCCTAGTTGCATATCATTCAGGTAGCAGTTTAAGAAAATTTCCTAATCAAGCTATCGCTAATCATACTGGTCGAACTGCACTGTTAAAAGTTAATCTGGTCGATATTGGAAAACAGTTCATTCAACACGATTCCATGTTTTCAAAGTCAGAATCAGAAACATCATTGGAAGGGGATAAAATTCTTGTTAATTCTGAACCAAATTTACGTTTAAAACCAATAATTGGTAAAGACCCAACACCAGCTATACTTGGTCTATGGACTCCTATCGTTGAAAATGTAGTTAGTGAAATGGGACGTTTGTCAGTTTACGGAGATTCGGATTGTTTAAGTTCTACGCATTTAAGTTCAAGTATGTTGTTTTTGCCTTTTTGTTATCCTATGATTCTTTCACCTACAGATAACAATAAATGAAATGGGAGTGTGTAAATGAAAACAATTAAGATTATGTGAGTACAGTGAGTAAGTGCATATGAGGTAAAACAAAAGAGAGACATGTAAAATAGGATTTAACCTCAAACGGTAAATGAATATGCTTAAAATAGTAGTCTATGTGAAGGTCTATGCAATTCACAGCAGTGTTATCTCCTGATGTGTGATTCATTGACGATATACACTTCGTGCGGTCGACCAGACCTTACTGTACAGATGGATGATTTGAAATGAATAGAAAAGTTCAATGACCAAACTGAATTTTAATGCAGACAAATCATAAACATTTTTGCATATTTCTCCTTCCTTACCTTACAAAAGATTCATACGCCATTTGTTTCCTCAGGAGTCTGGAGCTTATGTGTACAATGGGTATAGAATTAGGATTTTCCAACTCCCCGAAATGGACTCTTCGTATCCACCAACTCGGTTAAAGTGCCAAACATTCGCTTTGCTTCCTCTTAACTTTGTAAACAATTTCAACACCCTCAATGCGAGAAGTCAGTGAATAGGACTTCTCTGACAGTGGCTGCACACGTGCGGTCATGTGAGAGTATTTCTATAGGGAGTAGGGACTTTCCCCACCCTCGACCGTACCAGGGCATTTCGGTGCATCTGATATTCTTATGTATCCTTATATATATATATATATATATATATATATATATATATATATATATATATATATATATATATATATATATATATATATATATATATATATATATATATCCGTATGTATCAATTTATTTATATTATTTTACTACCAAATGTCAAATTGGAACACTCAAATAACAATTTCATCCACTCTGGATCATTCTTGTTTAAAAACTCCCAAAACAATATATCCTAGTTACATAAAAAACACCATAACACAAACAGGAGCTCCCATTATATAGATAATTATGTCATTTATAATGCAAAACTGAACAATAGGTATATAATTAATTGTCACTTACAAGGACGGTAAAACGCATATATAATGGTAAGTGACTGTGGAATAGTCTTCAACGTTTCGTCCTTTATACTCATCCTGTTGTATCTAATGCTCATCTCCAGTGTTTAAGTATCGCTCAAAATGTTCTATTTCTTTTTTCTCTCTGTAAATAAAGATTGCTTTTGGCTGTTAGATGCATTACTTCAATTCTCGACCAGTAGTATGGGACGAATCCCACGAATTTTAATTGAACAAATGTTTACACCGAATACCGATGTCTGGTTTGATTCTTCGCTGACGGCACCTTCACGTTCAAAAAGTTTGTTCAATCCACGTTTTCTAATATATGTTTATTTCCATATATGAAAGCAACTGACTAAACGTTTTAGTGTAGGTTGGTTAGCTACTGAACCATCTTTATGAGTAGTTTGGACTGTGATCGAATATTTTGTTGCCTAAATTCTCTATATTGTTTGACATGCCGCCCTCTATTTCCTATATGAACACCAATATAATGCTATTCAACAAATCGAAGTGAAGTATGTTGAACGCGTTACCCTTGATTCTTCATTCATCATGAGTTACGTATTCTTAATAGTTAGTTATTGTTTGCACTATATTGTACTTGTTTGTGTGGTTGTAGAGGTGTTTGGGCGTTTCTCACTACTCAGATTCCGGCATTTTGGAAGAATACTTATAAAGATACCTGAAAACAAATAAATTGGAATAAATCTCGTTAACCTGTGAGCAATTGGTAGTAGCACAGAGTTACATTCATATATAACCTAACTTGAGTGGTTCTTGATGCGTTAGCTTCGTACATTTGAGGCTTTTTCGTCACTGACATAAATCCTTAAGGTATAGAGAGATGTTCGTTTTTTATGGTTGACCCTACGTTTTTATGCAAAAATGTTGTATCGTTCCAAATGCTGTTTGGATTAGAGGAACACCTTACTGCCGTCACTCTAGTATAGTCGATAGTATGGATTCACCCGTAAACTTTGATTCACTGCTCTTAGTCTTACGGCTCATCAACTGATCTATCTCATATGGCAGAACAAGTGATTCAGCAAAAATAACAGGATTTTGTTAACTTCATTATGTAAACCTGAACATCACCGAATCGTTCTCGTTAGTAACGAACATATATCTTCATTATAATCACTCTTTAATTGACCGGTGTTTATGTACTTCTCTGTTTTGATTTTATTTTACAAGATTCTCAATTAAATCTGTATAGTAATGTGATAAAAAAGGAATGGGATTCATCTACGTTGAATACTAGTTATCTACCACTTGAAGCATATTATTCTGTTAAATCATGTTATATCGCTCCAACAGCTTCCATATCCATAGATAAAGATGAACCAAATGAGTAAGTTTGAATTATCATTGTTGTTTCTTTTCAAAGGTTAGATGGATTTAACAACTAAATCGAGTAGTATCAACACACTTACACAATGGTTTTTTTCCCAATAAATACACGGACATTATTATTATTATTATCATTGGCTTTATTCAATATCATTTTTTGGCAATATAGACTATTAAGCGCAAAGTATTTCAACAAGCCTCCTCTTATTTCGTTTTCGAACCTGACGATGAATACTGAGTGATATCCAGTTAGATGTTAGCAGTTCAGCAATCAACATCTGAATAATGTTCACTCTTTTCAATGCATATTGCAAACCACCACAATATCTCTGATTGTTCTGTTTTGTAATTTGTTCAGCGAAATGTCGTATACTTTTCATAAACGCCACTTATTTAAATATATCTACATGAACGGAAGAGGTAGCACAGATTTATTCAAGCGGGTCGCCTACAATCACTTTTACTGTATTCTCAAATAATTGAAGTATTTGGAAGTTATTCATTAATTGTATTCTGTCTTTTGGAATAGAATACGATAGGAGAGAATTTCGGGCTGCTTGTTGTAATAACTCTGTCTCAGATATGGTCTCTAGTCCCCTTAAACTTAAATTAAATAGAAAAAATATTATGGTCGTTTGTTTCATTTAGTTTCTTCGACAATTTAAAATGATTTCGAATATACTTCAATAAACTGACAAAATATCTAACCATATCATGAATGTTCGTAATTCCTAGCAGCATAAATCCTGTTACTCTTGAAATAAGGCAACAATAGTGACAAGTACCTTTCATCAATAAGTTCTACTATTCGAACTTTCTAAGATTATTCTGACTAAACCAGTTGGACTTTATGAGATTTGGTAATTTTCTATGGTTGATATTGTCTCATGACATCTATCTGCAGATTTTATTGTTTAGTATATGTAACTAGCAGTGAAATACAAGGAGCAAGTTTCGTCCAATTTAGGACTCGTCGACTCTCGTATGTATCTGCATCGCAGTGTTTATGTTCACATTGAGACTTAAGTATCAACCATGAGCAATTACATACGCTTATTCATCATTTCTTTAGACCGCTTTGAACAAGTCATTAGCTTAATGGTTAACGTGTTCCCCGATTAAACGATAGCTACTTTGTTGCAGCCCCCTGAATGCCCTGGTACGGCCGAGAGTGGGGAGAGTCCGCTCTCCCTCTCGAAATACTCTCACACGGCCACGCGTATACAGCCTCTGCCAGGGAAGTCCTACTCATTGCCTTCTCGTGGCGGGGGTGTTGTCTACGAAAATGAGAGGACGAAAAGCGAATGTCCGGCGCTTTAACCGGATTCCAAATCAATGGTGCACATGGGCTCCAGTATCCTGCGGGAACGAATGGCGTATGAACCAATCGTTGGTCACCGGCTACCATGGGACTGCATCTCCTTACGATGCTCCACTGCCTTGTGCGTTAGACCTTTAGGTCAAAGGCTCGGGGAGTGGCCCCCTAAGATAACCACCTGCTTCGGTTTGGGCACCCGGGCAGTATCACTTTTCAAAGGCCAACAATCGTAGTGTTTCTTGACATCAGGGCTGCCTTCGATTCGTTGGACAGGACTGTTCTCTGGGATTGTCTATTGAAGAAGGGTGTGCCTGAGAAGTTTATTAACATCCTGAAAGCCCTGTATAAAAACACCTCAGGCAGAGTGAGGGCATACAACCACCTCTCTCCATTGTTCCATTCGAGCAGTGGGGTTAGGCAGGGTTGCCCAATCTCACCATTCCTCTTCAACTTTGCCATCGATGACATTCTGGAAACAGCTCTGATGAATGTAAGTAATGGTGGTGTGGATCTGTTGCCTGGAGAAAGACTTCTCGACCTTGAGTATGCGGACGATATTGTCTTACTGTGCGATAATGCCCAAGGCATGCAATCCGCACTTAATCAGTTGGCAATCAGTGTCCGTAGGTATGGTATGTGCTTTGCACCTTCGAAGTGCAAAGTACTTCTACAAGACTGGCAGGATTCTAATCCTGTACTCACCCTGGACGGTGAGCAGATAGACGTAGTTGAGAAGTTCGTGTATCTGGGTAGCTGCATAAGTGCTGGTGGGGGTGTGAGTGATGAGATCAATGCACGAATAGTGAAAGCCAGAGCGGCTTATGCCAATCTGGGCCACCTTTGGCGCCTTCGTGATGTTAGTCTGGCTGTAAAAGGTCGGATCTACAACGCGTCGGTGAGAGCAGTTTTGCTCTATGCTTGTGAAACCTGGCCTCTCCGAGTTGAGGACGTTAGACGACTCTCTGTGTTCGATCATCGCTGTCTCCGAAGGATTGCTGACATTCAGTGGCAACACCATGTCAGTAATGCAGAGGTTCGGCATCGTGTGTTCGGGCACAGAGATGATAACTCAATTGGTGTCACCATCTTGAAACACCGACTTCGGTGGCTTGGACATGTTCTCCGAATGTCGTCCCAGAGAATTCCACGTCGTGCATTATTTGCCGACTCTGGGACTGGTTGGAAGAGGCGGAGAGGTGGTCAGTGCATGACATGGTGTCGTGGCATGAAAGAAAGCTGCAAAGGACTGGCTTGTGTTGGTCCTTCACGACTCCCTGGTTGGGGTCCGAGAGATGGTGCTACACAGTGGCTAGAGACGTTATCAGATATGGCTCAGAATAGAAGCCAGTGGCGATCCTGCTGTAACCTTCTTTTACTTTCTTTCTAAAAAGTGGTTGTGTCTCCTTTACCTGAAAGATTTCTTCTGATTGTACCTTTTCGTTCCGTCGTTACTACCACACTACCTTACTCCAATCTCTTCGTCATTGTTCTCTTTTTCTTTTGCGTTCCTTAGTTTTTTTTTCTCTTTCTATTTCTCTTCGAATTTTCATTGTTTTGTGTGGCGCATATATATTGGCGCTCTCTTGTACCAATATTTATGTGTTCAAATAAATAATAAAAGATGTGGACATTTTTATGCATTGAAATTCATGCGCGTCAATCCGATAAGCCTCCAAATCAGACGAAAATTGCTTCTTGGATTGTATTCCACCGCTAGTCGTATTACTATATCTGCTAAAGCAGATAGATGACAGTGGGTCTGTCGACAATTTTCTGTCATAAGAATGCTGAATTTGTTTACTGTAATATATCTCACGTAGCACAACTTCATCATTCCAGTTATAATTCTGATTGTTCAGTGTTTAAATAAATATTAATTTTTCTTTGAAACTTTCCAGATCATTCTATCATCCACAGCGCTTATTGCTCTATCCAGTAGAATTATATCCATCGGAAAAATTATACACTACTCATTATTGTCATTCATTTACTTCAATTCTATCATCTGATAAGAATTCATTCTTAATTAACAAACCGAAATTATTGTTACAGTCTATTAACGACTTTATACAACTTGATTTGTACACATCTTATAACGTAACTTTTATATGCTTCATTATACTACTTATAGTAGTTTGCTATTTTTGTAAACATTGTATCATGTACTTTAGTAACAGTATATTATATGTAACAGGATGGATTCTCTCTATGATTCGATATATGCTTGTGCGTATTCTATTTGGTTTGTATAATTTATGGCGTGTGCATATCAGCGATTTTTCAAAAAAGGTATTCAGCAAAGTATATGCTACTAATAATTCTACTGGTAGTAGTAGTAGTACTACTGATGAAACATCACGATTATCACCTTCAATAGTTCAGAAAATTAGCCAACAGAACAGATCTAATATACATGTATGTGTGCATAGATGACAAATGATTAGTTGGTGTGTGAATTGCATATTTCTGTACTGATCGATTACAGTTCTGTGTAGGTCCAGCGGTTCAATGTTCCAATAATTAACTCCATCCACGTATTGTATTTAATTTCAGTTCATTCGTGTATCTCTTTTTCTCTTTCATATTTTCAGCTGTTTTGTAAATAGAAATGTATTCGGTACAAATTGATACTTGTTTTTCATACTATTACGATATATCGTAATATTCAGTATTCCACTGAGAGTAAAAATATTTCTTGCAAGTATTATGCATTTATTCATCAGTTATCATCAGCACAGAATACGGGAAATATTCGAAATTATTTTGATATGATGATGTGTTGTTGATTGTGTAGGTCTAAGTCTCAGATTCACTGGGATAACACTATCGTTTGTTGAAAGTAAGAAAGCCGTTTTGGATTAGAAGAGCGTGTTAATATACGGGTTACTCAACAGGATCAGTCTTATTTGTATTAATGATGTTATTGAGTGAGAAGTTAAGGCTTTAAAAGAAATGCTAATGAAGAATGATTATTCATTAAATTATATAAATCAACCTATAGGTAGCAGTATTTTGTGTCCCATTAAGTTTCGGCAACCAGAAGACTTACGTTTATCACCCTAACCTTCAGAGGTAAATTTAATAATATTTAGTTGAAACGAAGGCTCTAATTAGTGTTGAGAAGGACATTTCACGTAATGCAACTCACGATTACTAAAAGGTCATAGTCTTTATTTCACCAAAAACAAACAACGCGTGTACGATTTAATTTGTCCTACAAATATTCTGCTGAATCTGTATACGGGATACTAGCGACCCCAGAGTCTGTGTGAAAGCTATAGAGTCAGAACAGGCACAACTCGGCTTTAAACATTATCTGCTTCTAAACACAAACAAACACCTATAAATAGGGAGGAGCAATCATGATCTGCAAGTAATAATGATTGAACACCTACTCAAGTGACTACAAAACGAAAAAATTCCAGTGATTAAATAAGAGGATAAGATGGACAAATATCTTCTTCCATTAACAAATATTTAGTTAAGTCGGGTCGATGGGTTTATTTTCATAGTTGAATCCATGAGTCGATGTAAGCTAGACCACCAACGAAACTCTGAGAGCTCGGCAAAGGCGTTCCGTCCTAGTATGGGACTCCTCAGCGGTGCGCTTACACGATACTGGAAGCGGGATTCCAACAATCTAGTCTACTGAGCCGGGATCTAACGGTGTTAATATCCAGTATTTTTTGGACTACTCAAAGTTCATGTTTTCACATTCTGTTGATTGAGCTTCACTTCTGGATATTCTTCAAAAATATCAGTAGTTTAGGCACATGTTCATTTATTTTCTCATTCTCTTCATACACTTATTCAAAGATTTAAATTCCTCTGTTACAGAAATTTTCCAACAGTTTCCGCGCTCATTTCGTTTTGTGCAGTTCATTGTTTGAAACTACTTATTTTAACTGATCCACCTTCTGGTTTTCTCAAACTACTAAATTCTACACCCTACATTTAAATATTTGTGCTTCCTCCTGGATAATCACTTGGTATGTCGATTTTATCTTATTCTCCGATTCGAATGATGGACCTCTAGATTGATGTGGTTTCAGCAGCGAAAACAGCAAATTGACAATTTGTGAAACCGAATGCCAGTGTATTATGACATAGAGTGTGGATACTGTGACTAACATTATGTAGCCATTCATACGTATCATTGTATGAAGTTCAAATAACTGCCAAAAATAAGTAAGATTATATCACGTTGATTTCGGAATTAAGGTTTATGTGTATTTGGAATACAAAATAGTTGACGATTTTGATATAGTTTTTATTCAACAGTGTTTTTACATCTAAACTAATTGATCAAAGAAGGTAACGGAATTCGCGAGTGTATCTGAAAAATAATGAAGTAAGAATTTATTATATTTAAATTATTCATGCCTATTGAGAATGATGTCATACTCAGCAAAGAATGAACTAACAAAGGTGGCTTTCCTACCCAGAAGATCAGTGTAGTAATTCATAGTAGAAATATGGTTGTTGATCCATATTGTTCATCCATCAACGCGTTATTTTACTAAGGAAACCGTGAGTGAAAATGAAACTTTAAATTCTAAATACTTAGTGCTTAGTTCATGTATCTGGAGCTACCGTTGAAATTATTTTGATGAAACGTTAGTTCTTAGTATAATAGTAATCTGTTGAATAATGCTATACACCATCCTTCATTTTCTATTACACCTAACTGCATTCTTGAGATTTCTTTCAAGAAAATATCTGACTGGTTCGTACCTATATAATTTGAATGCATTCAGAACAAATGGGGTTTTCGGACGCTTTGTGACTCAAAGTAACCCAATTCTTCAGAGAATAAAAAGCCTAAGTTGATCAACCCAACTTCAAATGGTAGAAAGGAATAATGCTAGCCATCATTTATCCCTCCTTAAAATGCTTGTGACTTAAGATAGTATCAAAGCAATACGCACACGATGCTCATGTGCCAATAAAAAACTGGTCAATTGCAGTCCTAAACATCAACGATAAATTTCAAACGGACAATACGAAATGAATTAAAACCTCACTCCATTGAACAGACTAGTGACTTCCTAGACACGGTAGGTTAGTGGATCACGCAATGGCGTTTGAAGCCAATCCCGGAGTGAACGTCAACTACGAGATGCAGTTAGATCCAGATGACAAGTCCCAAGTAGGATGAAGCGTGCAACCAAGATTCCACTGATAGCCACCATCCACTTATACACATCTCTTCATAAATTGTTGTATACAACTGATGAGAACCCACGAAATATGATGAATTCATATTATTCCACCTCAATAATTTTTCTGACTTTATTCAAATTCATATAGGTTACCAATTGCATGAAATTTATAATTACTGTATATTAATAATATTGAACACTAGAAATTTTCTGAACAATTAAATTTACTTAATAAATTGAGTTATTCATGCTCTTACGCTACCAAACCATTCTTGTCCTTGGATTAATTAATCATATGGACGATCTCCTAGAGAATGATATAAATGTACATAGGTAATTAGCAGGATTATATACTTGTAGGCAAATCACATCTATGCAATATAATGATAATTGATAAGATATTGATAAAACGATTGTTAACACCTAACAACATATAATGCTACATGAATTGACGAAGCCTATGACCATCAGTGAAGTGATCTGACAGTATCATATTCGAACTGTGGAAGAATCAGAGTCAGTAGTATAGAACAGTATGGAGTTCTGAGTAGTTCGCATAAAAAACAAAGTTGCTTTAAGAGACCAACGCAAATTCATGCAATAACCGTGCAGAAGGGGTAATGTTAAGCATCACTTCTATTCAAATATCACAAGGTCACTGAAACACTCACAAATATGGAGTGTCATCTTTCTTTGTTTGATGGCCGATACGTTAGGCACTGAGATATGGTGGAGGTGTAGTTTCTAGCACTATGTCAAGCCCATATGTCATTCTAGATTCCGGACAGAACAGTTTGTTCATTTTTCTTGAGCCACATTTTGACTTTGTCAATTATTCGCATGTTAACACTTCGACTGCTTTTAATGAGCGTATGTGTGTACATACGCTCATCCCTTTTCATTACCACATTAGTTTATATTTGTCCAGTTATAAATATTCAGTCACGTTTTATCAGAACCAGATGACTTCCTCGCTCTGCCTTCCCACTTCTTACTCTGCATGTCTGTCTGGATAAAGTGGTGCTTGAAATAAATTCATCCAACGAAATCCGTATTCGGCCTCTTGTTACAACCTTCACACAAACGGGGTTAATCTAGGTAATATACGGAGTCAAATTTTTGATTTATGTTCATAGCAGATCTAAACGTTCATCCAAATTAGAGTCAAATCAATAGGTCATTAAACAGCTACTCCGATTATTAGGGTTCTATTTACGTTTGAGGGTTTATAATTGGAAGATTATGGAAATCTGTGTCAAGATGATCAGTTGGGAGGTGTTTCAAATGTACGCGATTGTGTTCAATCTGTTTTGTCTAATGAAATGGAATCTGAAATATTGAGTGAAAATTCGACAACGTATGTGGATAGATATTTGAAACATACTGTTGGAACACATGTAAGTGTCGTGTCAATTACTAAACAGATACATCTTATCGACGATTGTATCAACAAACGTATGCATCCTTCCTCTTTTAAATGTTTAACACTCCGCAATCCGTGTTGATTTTCACTCATAATCTCGTAAGAGGTGATGCACATGATATCTGTGTTATCACATCATCCAACGTCAATATATCGGAACTTAGAAAACAACTTACAAACATGAACTTAATCTCATCACATTTGCCTCTACAATCAAAATGGATGTCAAAAATTCAAACGAATTCAAATATACGATCTGATTATTATACCAGGATTTCGTGCATTCGCTTGTCTATTAGTTACTGCGTATCTCAACGGTTCAACGTTATGCTAAGCCAATGTCGTATTCTAAATTATATTCACTGGTGCATAAGGCCAGTCCCACGACTTTACGGTGAAAGTTCAAAGGTGTGCAGCAAGAGTGAATTCGACATCGGCCGAAAAAGCTTATCGTGATCAGCTTAGTAGGTCTGCAATGCCATATATAGTATCAGAAAAACGTAATTTTGCACGAAGGAAAGTCATGTATGATTCCTGCATCTCTAAGACACTGAGAATAACCTGCAGTGGTCAATCACATTAGTAACTAATAATTTAGTATGTGTTCATATAAGAAACCAAAGAAATAAATTAGATTACCATATTTGTCAGAAAGTTTAAATCCTGGAGCATTTCCAATCACTAAAAAAACAAAATTTCATGACCCACATAAATCGTATATAACAATATAAGCGAAAGGATCAATTCTTCAATACAACTAGATCTGACAACATATGATATGATATGCGACATTGGGAATATTTATTCACCATTTCCAACTACACACGGAAATGTGCTACTTCAAGCAGTTATGGCTAACCTGCTACTTGATTTCAGAGAGGGCATGATGACACACATCAATTTTATGCATGCTATACACGACCATTGAATCGCTCACAAATATTGTAAGTCATCTATCAATGTTCGGTGTCAAGTAAGTAGGATACTAATGAATGTTGACAGTATTTACATTATGAAAGTTCGTCTGATTCCCTTAAGAGGTTCTTGAGTGAAATTTTGTGAGAGTCGTTATCTATGTGCTCACTCTAAAGCTGTTTCATGTGTACACGTATATGTAACGCTGTCATATCCACTGTAATGGAATTCCTATTCATAAGTGAGGATGTGACAAAGCATGTAAATCGGTATTTAAGGTGAATTCCTGAAACATATATGGATGCCGCATTGTCCCCATCACAATCGTAGTCGTGTAATTACAAGTGATATTCAAGTCGTTATGCAATCAGTTATCAGAAAAAAGTAAAAACCATATAATCGAGACATTCGGTCAACATTCGCTTACCGGTAGAAATGTCCAATGTATTAACTGGAACATTGTCATCTACAAATGTCAGAACAAACAACACTCAGTTCGTGTTCATTCTTGTTATCGCGTGTTTACGTCGAAAGCATTCACTTTACAATCATTTCTGTAGTTAAGTAGCAGACAACTGACGCATAATTACAATTAAATGCATCAAGAAGAAACTTAAAAATCGGTAGATTTGTCCGGTTCATAACCAAATTTGTGGTTATTCATAAAACATGAACTCTCATAACTTGCTGATCGTCGCCAATTTCTCAACAGCATCTCCACACATTATATCAATAAGCGTAGCCTACATTTGTCAGAGAAAGGAACGAAAATGGTGAGTGATTTGCAAACGTATGTGCCTTCGATAAACTGGTCATAGGCGGCACCATATTCTCACATAAACGCATTCACAAAGCCACATGGACTTCACTGGATCACACTACACAAAACCAAATCGACCATATCCGCAACAACAAAAAGTTCAGTAGGATGATGGAAGACGTGAGAACCAAGAGAGGAGCTGATATAGCATCAGACCATCTAATGCTGGTCGCCAAGATGAAATTGAAACTAAAGAAGCACTGGACAACGGGGCGGACAACATCAAAAAAGTTCAATACGGCCTTTCTTCAGGATACTGACAAACCCAACAAATTCAAGATAGTCCTCAGCAATAAGTTCCAGGCCTTTCATTATCTTCTCAATGGAGAAGGAACTAATATGGAGAGCAACTGGAAGGTGGTCAAAGAGGCAATCACTTCAACATGTCATCAGGCTCTAGACCACAAGAAGCACCATCACAGGGAATGGATCACTGTTGATACACTGGATAAGATTCAAGAAATGAGGAACAAGAAAGCAGCAATCAATACCAGTCGAACAAGAGCAGAAAAAGCCAAGGCACAAGCTGAATACTTAGAAGTAAACAAACAAGTGAAAAAAAGTATTAGACCTGACAAATGTAAATATGTGGAAGATCTAGCAACGACGGCGGAAAAGTTTGCAAGAGACAACTGTATGACATAACAAAGAAATTCTCTGGAAATCACCGTAAACCAGAACGATCAGTGAAATGCAAGGAAGGCGAGGTAATCATCAACATTGAAGAGCAGCGAAACAGGTGAGAAGAACACTTCAAAGAACTGTTGAATCGACCAGCTCCACTGAGCCCACCCAATATTAAAGCAGCACACGCGGACCTCCCAATCAATGTTGGCCCACCAACAATTGATGAGACTAGTATGACCATCAGACAAATCAAGAGTGGCAAAGCAGCAGGACCAGACAACATTCCAGCAGAGGCATTAAAAGCAGACGTCGCGGTAACTGCAAGGATACTCCACATTCTCTTCAATAAGATTTGGGATGAGGAACAAGTACCAAAAGACTGGAAAGAAGGACTCCTGATCAAAATACCGAAGAAAGGCGATCTCAGCAAGTGTGATAACTACAGGGGCATCACTCTTTCCTCAGTACCGGGAAAATTCTTCAACAGGGTATTGTTAAACAGGATGAAGGACTGCGTTGACGTCCAACTTCGTGACCAACAGGCAGGATTCCGTAGGGATGTATCGTGTACAGACCAAATCGAAACTCTACGGATCATTGTGGAACAATCAATTGAATGAAATTCATCACTCTACATCAACTTCATTGACTATGAAAAAGCATTTGATAGCGTGGACAGAACAACAATATGGAAGCTTCTTCGACACTACGGTGTGCCTCAGAAGATAGTCAATACCATACAGAGTTCATATGATGCACTAAACTGCAAAATCGTACATGGAGGACAGTTGACATAGTCGTTCAAAGTAAAGACTGGTGTCAGGCAAAGTTGCTTACTCTCATCCTTCCTCTTTCTCCTGGTGATCGACTGGATCATGAAGACATCATCATCTGAAGGGAAACACGGGATACAGTGGGCTTCTAGGATGCAGTTAGACGATCTAGACTTCGCAGATGATCTGGCCCTCCTATCGCGATCGCAACAACAAATGCAGGAGAAGACGATCAGTGTGGCAGCAGCCTCTGCAGCAGTAGGTCTCAACATACACAAAGGGAAAAGCAATATTCTCCGATACAACACAGCATGCACCAATCCAATCACAATTGACGGAGAAGATTTGGAAGATGTAGAAACCCTTACATATCTGGGCAGTATAATTGATGAACAGGGTGAATCTGATGCAGATGTGAAGGTGCGGATTGGCAAGTCAAGAGCAGCGTATTTACAACTTCGAAACATCTGGAACTCAAAGCAACTGTCAACCAACACCAAGGTCAGGATTTTCAACACAAATGTCAAGACGGTTCTACTGTATGGAGCAGAAACCTGGAGAACTACGAAAGCCATCATTCAGAAGTTATAGGTGTTTATTAACAGTTGTCTACGCACGATACTTCGGATCCGTTGGCGGGACACTATTAGCAATAACCAACTGTTGGAGAGAACAAAGCAGATCCCAGAGGAGGAAGAAATCAGGAAGAAGCGCTGAAGGAGGATAGAACACACATTGAGGAAAGCACCCAACTGCATCACAAGACAAGCTCTCACATGGAATCCTCAAGACCGAAGGAAAAGAGGAAGATTAAAGAACAAATTACGCCGAGAAATGGAGATAGACATGAGAAAAATGAACAAGCATTGGATAGACCTAGAAAAGAAGGCCCAGTAGAGAGTGGGTTGGAGAATCCTGGTCAGCGACCTATGCTCCATTGGGATTAAAAAGCTTAAGTAAGAAACTTACTCTGATTACTGAAGAGTATAAACACAGCACTCACTTCATCCCATCTTGTTGTGTATACATATACATAAGTTGATTTCAAGGCGTAGTTTATTTGAATCTCATATAATACGATTTGTTCCTTCATAAACCTCATTTCTCATTTTATATCTGATGTTTCGTAGGTCACGATACATCTCTCCATAGATTTACGGTATTTATGTAGCTGATTACTGATGTATTTTAGTCCATGCAGACATATATGCGTGCGTGCATTTGTTGTAACTGTATTTCATATGTTGAGTTCTAGTAAGGTGATGTTCACGAATCCTCGTCACTTTCTCCTCGCATATTCAATGCACATGCGTATCTGCTTATGACTGAACCTTGAGATAGATAGATCGACTTGTGCGTGTCAATTCTCGTCATACAAAGTTGGCCAAATAAACCATCATTACAGTAATAGGGAGAAATTCAGCTTACGATTCTCGATGACATCATTTTCACCAGAATCATTGTCGAAGGCTTTAAAATAACAAATCGAAAAACGATGGGTTCATCAAAATGTCGACAAGATTTATTCATGCTGTTCGTGGTTGGTCACTACTAATCATTGTCCACAAAAGCTCTAGACATTGACAGCGAAATGCTGTTTCAATTTTTCAAAACAAATCGAGTCGAATGTTCGTCTGCAGTGAGAGAGACAATGTGAGGTGAGAAACGACGCTCACATTGACTTCCTCCTTTAATCTGACTTGCGAATGACTTTCATTCACATTGATTAGAAATATTTTCACTCCCCTTAAATAAATAAGTGAGCTTGATGTAAGCTTCCTCTATTATAACGATTATTGGTGATTGCAGAAAGTGACTATCGAATGTGTGTCACATCCTTGTGGTCACCCTACTTGAAAGAGTTCTTGATACCTGCAATATAATAATTGAATGATGCTACACAGCACCTTTAAACATGACCTAATTCGCTATGGAATTGTTGTGAATTTTATGCACACAGTTTTTGTCACAACCTTCTCATATGCACTTACTTGGTATATCTTGTTTTTTTTACCAGAGATTTACTGGGTATTTGGATCCTCTCTCACATGTGAATGATTTGTGATAAACATCCTTGCACGTTTATCTACTTTTAAACCATAATTATTTGATCGGAAAAAGCGATATATGTGTTGAGCCATTATCAAATTTTTGAGTCAAATTGAGCTCGTTGAACTCAAATAAAAGTATTGTCATAACTTACACGTCTCGCCGAATGCTGAGTTCACGTCATCTTCATTAACAACTAGATAATTGATAAACGTAGACTTGTTAGGATTTTTCGAATGTGAATAAGATTTATTTACTTGTTTTCTGCATATCGATAATTAGTAGCAAATCTCATTTGACACTCGTCATCCGGTAGTTTAAATAGTCAACCGATTATGTTCGAGCAACCATTGGAGACCATTGAGCACAACACAGAGGCTTTGTTCTGGTAAGAGACTACTCAGAAGTGCACGCTTTTGACTCCAACGCGGATCCCACACGCGAATGTCACTTCGCTTATTGAGCTTATCGAACATTCAACACTATCCAGTCTCAAATTGACTGATAAATTAATATTCGTCTTCAATAATAAAGTGTGGGAGAAAGCAGAGTGTGTACATGTGCCATGTGTAATTTTACGTCTTAAATCAACTCAGCCTTAATTACAAACAGAATACCCGACCGTTGTTGCTACCTGGACGTGGTGGTCGGGCTTGCCTATCGTGATGAAGCAACCGAGCTATACTGGCTGGAACAACCGTTCCTCAAGGTCCTACCATGTCAGACAGGTCGGTTGAAGAGCGGTAAGACTAAAAGCAACAAACCCAAGGTCCGAAGGCGAAGTCGTACTGCTGACTGTACAGAGGTGTGACAGCAGTAAGGTGTTTCCTTCAGACAACCAGCATGACAGCGATGCTGCCTTCCCACAAAGAAGGGTGGGGTTAGAAAAGGTCGACCCTAAAAATGCACACCTCACCTTACCTCACGGATTTCCGTCTCCGGCGGTAAGGCCCTTTGAAGAACGGAGCTAACACGTCAAAACCTCCCACGAAAAGGCCGTGCGCGACCGGCCTCAAGCAGTTGTCCCTTGGGCACTGCGGTCACGCTCTCAGGTCACTGAGGCCACCTCTAATCCAATTTCCTTTTCAGGTACCTCCAGAAGAACCCTTCCACGGTGTGGGCAACCGGGAAGTGATAACCGCCCTCATACCTCTAACAGCACTCAAGACCACTGTATTCATAATCAACCTTCCTCTTCAATTCCTATTATTCCTCCTACATCGACTTTCAACTCTAAACTTCCTCTTTCGGCTTCCTCCTCAAGTGTCACCATAGCCAACGATTCTAGTGCGCAAAACACTGTCCCAGGTCTACTGAAACCTCGCTCCAAACTACACATTGGAGCCTTCAACGTACGCACCCTATGTCAAATCGGTCAGCAGGCTTCCTTGGCTAAAACCCTAGAGTCTCTTTCCATTGATGTATGCTGTGTCTCCGAAACACGCATACAGGATTCCAGTGTGGTCATTCACTTGACCTCACCTCGGCGAAACGGAGAGCCAACGAGATACACCCTCCGTGTATCTGGTGACCCGATGGCCAGTTCTCGTGGACTGGCAGGTGTAGGCATAGCACTAAGCATGAGGGCGAACAAGCACTGCTAGAGTGGATCCCCGTCAACAGTCGTCTATGTGCTGTTCGGCTAAACGGCTGCGTAAGAACTCGGAAGGATAGGGACACACGTCGTTGCCTTTTTGTCGTTTCTGCCTACGCTCCCACTGACTGCAGCTCAGATGAAGTGAAAGATGAATTTTACAGAAAGCTTTCTGAACTTCTTCAGAAAGCTAAACGCTCAGACATAGTACTCGTAGGGGTGACTTTAATGCTCAGATAGGTAGCTTAAACCAAACAGAAAGGCATTTAGGTGGATATTTTAGTATTCCGGCACAGCGAACAGATAATGGTGATCGTCTGCTGCAACTGTGCTCAGACAATCGTTTATTTTTAGCAAACACAAATTTTAAGCATAAGGAGAGACATCGTCTAACATGGCGACCCCCTACACCAAACCAACGATGGACTCAAATAGACCATATTGCCATCAGTCATCGTTGGAGAGGGTCGGTAGAAGATTGTCGCTCATTCTGGAGTACCTGCTTGGACTCCGACCATGCCCTAATACGGGCACGCATCTGCTTGCGCCTCACTGGACGCAAAAAAGCCACATTAAAAAGACCCATTAGAACTGAGTTGAGTAACGAGAAAACCAAAAGTAGGTTCCAGGAACAACTGAGGTCACACTTAGGTAGTTCTGAAGACGAGGCTGACCCAGATGTTGCTATACAAACAGCTGTGGAAACAGCAGTGACATCTATTAGCGACTTAAACCACAGAGTTACAAAGAACCAGTGGATTTCTTCAAAGTCTATCACACTGATGGATTCTCGCAAACTCGTCCCATCAGGTTCCGAACATGATGAAGAGCGACAACAAATCAGATCTAGGTTAAGAAAAAGTCTAAGGAACGACCGTGAGCAGTGGTGGGCAACGAAAGCAAAAGAGATGGAAAAGGCGGCGACTATAGGGAACACAAGACAGCTTTACAGACTAATAAAAGAAACTGGAATTAATAAGTCAAGTGTAAGTGAGATTATTTCGGAAAAAGACGATACTCTCATCTGCTCCCAGTCCAGACGTTTAGAACGATGGGCGGAACATTTCAGAGAACAGTTCAGCTGGCCTTCAGCTACTCTACAACTACCCTCCATTCCCAGACAGTGTGAATGGAACATTGAAGTAGGTCCCCCAACTCTTGCTGAAGTTCAAAAGGCTATAGTTAATCTGAAACGAGGAAGGGCAGCTGGTCCAGATGGACTGGCTCCAGAGGTCTTTAAGGATGGTGGTCCAATTTTAGCGATTAGGTTGACTAATATTTTAGCTAAGATCTGGGAGTTAGACGTTATCCCATCTGACTGGTCGCAATCACTTATCGTCCCAATATATAAGAAAGGGTCAAAATCATCCTGTGACAACCACAGAGGGATTAGTTTAACTAATATAGTATCTAAAATACTAGCCTCGATAATTATCAGACGCCTAACTAAGACTCGTGAACTGCAAACACGAGAGAACCAAGCTGGCTTTAGACCTGGTCGTGGCTGCATCGACCACATATTCACCATTCGTCAGGTTCTAGAACACAGGCATACTTATCGGCGTCCGACAATGGTGGTCTTTCTTGACTTAAAAGCAGCATTTGACTCTGTAGACCGCGAGATTCTGTGGCAGTGTCTGTCATTGAAAGGCGTACCTCAGAAGTACATAAACCTTGTGAAGGCTCTTTACTCGAACACTACTAGTCGAGTCAGAGCTTATGGCGAACTGTCATCTACTTTTGCAACCTCAAGTGGTGTCCGTCAAGGCTGTCCACTTTCTCCATTTTTGTTTAACTTCATCATAGACCTATTGATGGAAATAACATTCTCGTCGACTGAATTCTCGGGTATTGATCCCTTCCAGGAGGTCCACTTATCGACTTAGAATACGCAGATGACATAGTCCTGTTTGGTGAAGACGCTGACAAAATGCAGAGTCTTCTGGTAGCACTAAGCAACAATGCCAGAATGTTTGGAATGCGCTTCTCTCCCTCTAAATGCAAGTTGTTGCTTCAGGACTGGTCTGCGTCAACACCTGAACTAAGGATAGGGAGTGAAGTAGTCGAACGCGTTGACAACTTCACTTATCTTGGAAGTCTGATCAGCCCTAATGGGTTGGTGTCTGACGAAATCTCAGCACGGATTCGAAAAGCTCGTTTGGCTTTTGCCAACTTACGTCACCTTTGGCGAAGGACGGGTATACTGCGCGGCAGTCCGTTCTGTTTTAATTTACGGCAGCGAAACATGGCCATTAAGAGTAGAAGACACTCGTAAGCTACTAGTATTTGACCACAGATGCCTTAGAAATATTGCTGGCATCTGCTGGGATCACCGGGTAAGTAATAGTGAGGTTAGACGCAGGGTATTAGGGAATGATGGTAAATCAGTTGATGAGGTTATGAATCTTCATCGACTGAGATGGTTGGGCCACGTGTTACGTATGCCTGAACACCGATTACCACGACGTGCAATGCTATCCGGTATTGGAGATGGTTGGAAGAAAGTTAGGGGCGGCCAAACCAAAACGTGGCATCAGTGCTGAAGTCACTAACTTCTAGTCTGAGCCATGTTGGTAGATGCAGACTACTTGGTTGGGGTCCGCGTGACTATCGTAACCAATGGTTGGAGACTCTTGGTGACATGGCTCAGAATCGATCACAATGGCGTCGGTGTATACACTCCCTGTCTTCCCTTAAACTAAGAGATTAAAATCACTTCATATCTTTCTTTCTACGAACCAATTCTTTCTTTTCGTAGTATATCTCTATATGCAATCTTTCTCTTATATATTACCACCTTTGACCTAACCACTGCTATGAATCCGGTGTTCATCTCGTTGTGCTGATGCGGTATGGCAACCTGGACCGATGCACATATGTGCCTGGTCCTACGTTGTAGCTGACTGACTGACTGACTGACAGACAGAATAAAAAGGAAATGAAATCCAACTTACATTGACTTGGTTTGCGCAAACATTGTTGAATTTGAAAGTGAACTAACATTTGAGAGAAGGAAATTCATTAGATTCGTCGTAATATAAATGATGTCATTCACACAAAAAAAATTAGACTTACAAAAGTTATATATGACTGTACACATGTGTTGTATATGAACGTCTAAATCTATTAAAGACAAACAATGATGGAAATTTCAAAAATGTGAATGGGAACAAAATGTATGTTCGTTTCAAAATGATTTACTGAAATGAATTTCATCAGAAGCAATTATCGAAATGAAACACACTTAGCATAGATTGATTTTATGCATCTACCAGCCAGAACGAATGCGTATACTATGTTCAGTTGATCAAGAATCATAGGCCTTCATAATGAAATTATGCGAATTCTACATTATGTAAAACAAAATTTTGCACTAAGTAAATTCTCTTATGACTTTGGCTACTAATTTGCATTTAGAATTTCCATGTAATGACCAATATTATTATTAATCATTACGCGCAAACATGTTCTTACATGAAAAAAACAAAGTCACATAAAATTATCATCCCTGTCTGATAGTTGAAATCCTCGAGCATTCGCAATTTATGGGAAGGAGAATAAAATTCCATGAGAAATTAGGTTGAGTGATAAGAATAATGTGCCAACTTACTGGCAAAATGAATCAGTTCTGCAATCCAACTAGATCTGACAACATATGATATGATATGCGACATTGGGAATATTTATTCACCATTTCCATCTACACACGGAAATGTGCTACTTCAAGCAGTTATGGCTAACCTGCTACTTGATTTCAGAGAGGGCATGATGACACACATCAATTTTATGCATGCTGTACACGAACATTGAATCGCTCACAAATATTGTAAGTCATCTATCAATGTTCGGTGTCAAGTAAGTAGGATACTAATGAATGTTGACAGTATTTACATTATGAAAGTTCGTCTGATTCCCTTAAGAGGTTCTTGAGTGAAATTTTGTGAGAGTCGTTATCTATGTGCTCACTCTAAAGCTGTTTCATGTGTACACGTATATGTAACGCTGTCATATCCACTGTAATGGAATTCCTATTCATAAGTGAGGATGTGACAAAGCATGTAAATCGATATTTAAAGTGAATTCCTGAAACATATATGGATGCCGCATTGTCTCCATCACAATCGTAGTCGTGTAATTACAAGTGATATTCAAGTCATTATGCAATCAGTTATCAGATAAAAGTAAAAACCATATAATCGAGACATTCGGTCAACATTCGCTTACCGGTAGAAATGTCCAATGTATTAACTGGAACATTGTCATCTACAAATGTCAGAACAAACAACACTCAGTTCGTGTTCATTCTTGTTATCGCGTGTTTACGTCGAAAGCATTCACTTTACAATCATTTCTGTAGTTAAGTAGCAGACAACTGACGCATAATTACAATTAAATGCATCAAGAAGAAACTTAAAAATCGGTAGATTTGTCCGGTTCATAACCAAATTTGTGGTTATCCATAAAACATGAACTCTCATAACTTGCTGATCGTCGCCAATTTCCCAACAGCATCTCCACACATTATATCAATACGCGTAGTCTACATTTGTCGGTTAACGAAGGCAAACATGTGGGAGTGTGAAGTACATAATTTACGGCGTATAAGTGTCCATTTACCAAATTACACAAAGCTTGAAATAAGTCACGATCTGTCCCGTTTATAAGGTTATTGCTTTCCACTTTCAGTGCCTACTAAACAGTATACACACTGAACTCACTTCATCCCATCTTGTTGTGTATACATATACATAAGTTGATTTCAAGGCGTAGTTTATTTGAATCTCATATAATACGATTTGTTCCTTCATAAACCTCATTTCTCATTTTATATCTGATGTTTCGTAGGTCACGATACATCTCTCCATAGATTTACGGTATTTATGTAGCTGATTACTGATGTATTTTAGTCCATGCAGACATATATGCGTGCGTGCATTTGTTGTAATTGTATTTCATATGTTGAGTTCTAGTAAGGCGATGTTCACGAATCCACGTTACTTTCTCCTCGCATATTCAATGCACATGTGTATCTGCTTATGACTGAACCTTGAGATAGATAGATCGACTTGTGCGTGTCAATTCTCGTCATACAAAGTTGGCCAAATAAACCATCATTACAGTAATAGGGAGAAATTCAGCTTACGATTCTTGATGACTTCATTTTCACCAGGATGATTGTCGAAGACTTTAAAATAATAAATCGAAAAACGATGGGTTCATCAAAATGTCGACAAGATTTATTCATGCTATTCGTGGTTGGTCACTACTAATCATTGTCCACAAAAGCTCTAGACATTGACAGCGAAATGCTGTTTCAATTTTTCAAAACAAATCGAGTCGAATGTTCGTCTGCAGTGAGAGAGACAATGTGAGGTGAGAAACGACGCTCACATTGACTTCCTCCTCTAATCTGACTTGCGAATGACTTTCATTCACATTGATTAGAAATATTTTCACTCCCCTTAAATAAATAAGTGAGCTTGATGTAAGCTTCCTCTATTATAACGATTATTGGTGATTGCAGAAAGTGACTATCGAATGTGTGTCACATCCTTGTGGTCACCCTACTTGAAAGAGTTCTTGATACCTGCAATATAATAATTGAATGATGCTACACAGCACCTTTAAACATGACATAATTCGCTATGGAATTGTTGTGAATTTTATGCACACAGTTTTTGTCACAACCTTCTCATATGCACTTACTTGGTATATCTTGTTTTTGTTACCAGAGATTTACTGGGTATTTGGATCCTCTCTCACATGTGAATGATTTGTGATAAACATCCTTGCACGTTTATCTACTTTTAAACCATAATTATTTGATCGGAAAAAGCGATATATGTGTTGAGCCATTATCAAATTTTTGAGTCAAGTTGAGCTCGTTGAACTCAAATAAAAGTATTGTCATAACTTACACGTCTCGCCGAATGCTGAGTTCACGTCATCTTCATTAACAACTAGATAATTGATAAACGTAGACTTGTTAGGATTTTTCGAATGTGAATAAGATTTATTTACTTGTTTTCTGCATATCGATAATTAGTAGCAAATCTCATTTGACACTCGTCATCCGGTAGTTTAAATAGTCAACCGATTATGTTCGAGCAACCATTGGAGACCATTGAGCACAACACAGAGGCTTTGTTCTGGTAAGAGACTACTCAGAAGTGCACGCTTTTGACTCCAACGCGGATCCCACACGCGAATGTCACTTCGCTTATTGAGCTTATCGAACATTCAACACTATCCAGTCTCAAATTGACTGATAAATTAATATTCGTCTTCAATAATAAAGTGTGGGAGAAAGCAGAGTGTGTACATGTGCCATGTGTAATTTTACGTCTTAAATCAACTCAGCCTTAATTACAGACAGAATAAAAAGGAAATGAAATCCAACTTACATTGACTGTTTTTGCGCATGCAGTTACCTTCGTAGTATTGCACTGGAAAATACAATAATTTATGCTCATCAGTTTCATCGTATTATGAACACCGTCATTGAATTTGAAGTCTTATGCTTACCGAGGCTATCCGTTATTGAGCAGAGTTGTTCGATATCATATTCTGAAAAATTGTAGGCGAATAGTGATTAGAGTTTTAGTCGTAGAATAGCTGCAATATGAATGTTTTATTCAGATTGATTTACTGCGATGAATCTCATCCGAGTCATTATGCAATCAGTTATTAGTAAAATGTAAAACCATATCATTGAGAAATTCTCTCGACATTGGCTTACCGGAAGAAATGTCCATTGTATCACGTGGATTATTGTAATCTACAAAGGTTGAAATAACGACACTTACTGCGTGCTCATGTACATTGGATGTCATCTTCAAAAGCTTATCATGTTAAGGTGCATAAACTTCGTCAATACAACAACGTTTGCTGTCAACTCAGTGTTATACCAGAATGGGTTTTGTGGAGTTTTAGAAATTTCACAGGTTGAAATCATGAGTCATTTGAAGCTAGACCACCATTGAAAACCTGGAAGCACTGGACAGCCGTTTCGTCCTGATATGGGACTCCTCAGCAGTGCGCATCCACGATCCCGCACCACGCGGGGCTCGAACTCAGGACCTACTGGCTTCGCGCGCGAGCACTTAACCACTAGACCACTGAGCCGGCATCCAACGGTGTTAATGTCTAACTTCATGATTTCAATCTGTGAAATTTCTAAAACCCTCCACACAACCCATTCTGATAATAATCAATTGCTCACTAGTGACTGACTTCAGGAAAAACTCCTGGAGTTCTAGTGAGAAGCCGTTACCAGTGGAGTTCAACCGGTCTGTTGTGAGATAACAACTCACTGAAGACAATGGTGTACAGTGGCGCAACTTCGTGGTCAAGTGCTCGCGCGCGAAGCCAGTAGGTCCTGAGTTCGAGCCCCGCGTGGTGCGGGATCGTGGATGCGCACTGCTGAGGAGTCCCATATCAGGACGAAACGGCCGTCCAGTGCTTCCAGGTTTTCAATGGTGATCTAGCTTCAACTGACTCATGATTTCAATCTGTGAAATCTCAGTTTTATACATTGACTTGTCGAGAAATTCTCTATTCTCGTTTGAAGCCTGTAATGCGTACTATTTGCTTATATGTGACTACTAACGTACGTATCTCTGCACAAGGCACATTTAGAAAAAGGCCTTATCAACGAACCGTCGTTGTTTCCTTATGTATGCTCCGAATCATTCTCAGTATTTACAAAAAACGATAAATCTTGAGTAATCATCCAAATAATTTATCAGTGTAATGCACTGGTCGTTGCAAGCCATCTTTCATCATGCCGACTATCTTATTCGATAAACAACGGAATACGTAATGTTCTCATACAAAAACCAATGCACATCTGGTTTTGATAGAACTGACTGGTTATATTAGCATTGTCAGACTCAGGATAAATTATATGGGTTATCAGGTGCTGTATCTTCAACTGTCACTTACTCAAACTAGTAACAACATGATAGAGATTAGTGTTCAATCACTGGTAGCGATCAATTACGTTTCACACATGTGAATAAATGGTCGCAGACATATTGACCAAACCACGTTTATTTTCAAAATAGTTTGTGAACACGTTCCTGTGTCAACAAATCAGTATTTCCAAGAATCAGAATTTGTTCTTGTTAACAAAGCAACACACTGAAATCAACTTACTGAGTTCGTTACTTTCTCTGTTTCCTACACTGTGTTCAGCATCTGAAAAGATCATTGGTAAAATGTACTAGATCAGTCACAGTCTGAAGAATTCTGCATATCTTGTAGAATTTCATTTCAGTTGATTGAGTGGTCTTAGACATCATATCGTCCGATATGTAGTTGTACTCAGAATATATTCCTACAGTAAACTTTCGTTGTTCATGACATGAGTGTCAACATATGTTTATTCAATTTGCATAAATATGCTTCAGCAGATATTCCCACATCTACCTATTATCATATATTCGTTTTTATTTGAATTATTTGGAAGAAACCAGGAAATGAGTAACTGTGGAATCTCCATGCACGCCTTACATTAACTCAACTTTTCAATAACGAATGAATAGAAAGAACATAAAATCCTACTCAGGTTGATCAGAGTTGGTCGACACTACATTGAAGATAGTTGTAGCGGACTGAAAATTACAGTGAGAAAACTTGCCACATTTGAAAAATTATCAATGGCGTCATTCATCGAAGAGAATAGTACTTACCTAACTCGTCTATTCCTTCGTTTGCGTCACTTTCATCAACAGCTAAATCATTCGCAGGAAAAAGATTGTTTAAATGTGGTCACAATGTAAATGCAATTGATTCTCATAATTGTTACAAACTGATATTTTGTGGTGAATTTCATCAGAAACCAATCGTTGAAATAGAACGCATTCAACCTTATTCTGATTAGCAAGTTTAGTGGCAATGATGGACGTGAAGACTACATTCGTTCGACTGATGTAATTACATAATGTGAAACAAACATTCAAATGCTTTGTATGAATGTGGACGTTTTCTACTACATATCTACATTCGGTATTCAAATATCCACCTCAATATAGATGAGTTTGTCGAATTTATATTCGCATCAACAGATGTAAACATTCATCAATATTTTGAAGCTGTTCACTACTGAAGAAATGCTCACTTTTCTTTTCGCCTGGAATCGCGATGGTGAAAATTTGATAACATCAGTCTTATATGTCAAAACATTTCACAAACTTAAACTCACGTCTGTCAAAATCAGTTTCACGAATGGCGAGATTGTCTAAAATATAAAGGAAGCGATATGTTCTCCGATCGTCAAACACCGAAATACACAAATATTGTAAATGTATATGTTTTAGGGTATTTCTTTTCATGTCTAAGTTTGCTTTGGCTCACTACCGGAAACTTAAGTTAACAATGACAATGATCATTATGATGATAAATTGGTTGAAAACGGTAATAGAAGTGTGCGGAGTAATACAAATTGTTTCTCTCCGTCACGCGAGCGAACGACCATTAGATGGGACACTGTATGTGCAATTGTAGTAAATCAGATATTTTTGTACAAATGAGAAAGTGCGAATTTGAACTAAATTACACGAAGCAACACAAGTCTACTTCATCCTACGATTTTCTTCAACTTCATATGTTGAAAACTAAGAATAAACCGGTTAATAGACGAATTGAATGTGTTTCATTCAGCACAAATTCGTTATCGACGATGATACTTGAGCCCATGTATACAACCATATTTGTAATGAAGTTTCACACGGACAGATTTTTACTAAAACAGATGGATGTTATGCCACTTTGTAAAATTTTCACAAGTCTGTTTAACACATTGGAGTAACAAAAATAAGTTGTACATTGATTCCAAATGTAATAAAAAGTCATCATTTATGCAAATAGAATGTAGGGGAAGACTAATGTTCAATAGAATTAAATGAATCGTTAGCTAGTAAATTATGATAAGATTTGATAAATTTGAGGCGGTCAAATCCAAACAAGCTATCAGTCATTGAAGTCACAAACTTCCAGGTTGAGCCGTGTTGGTAGATGCAAACTGCTGTGTTAAGGTACGCGCAATTATCGCAACCAATGCTTAGAGACTCTAAATGACATAACTCAGAATAAATTACAATAGTGTAGATGGTTTGTTAAACATTCTCCACGTCAACAAATCAGTATTTCCAAGAATCAGAATTTGTTCTTGTTAACAAAGCAACACACTGAAATCAACTTACTGAGTTCGTTACTTTCTCTGTTTCCTACACTGTGTTCAGCATCTGAAAAGATCATTGGTAAAATGTACTAGATCAGTCACAGTCTGAAGAATTCTGCATATCTTGTAGAATTTCATTTCAGTTGATTGAGTGGTCTTAGACATCATATCGTCCGATATGTAGTTGTACTCAGAATATATTCCTACAGTAAACTTTCGTTGTTCATGACATGAGTGTCAACATATGTTTATTCAATTTGCATAAATATGCTTCAGCAGATATTCCCACATCTACCTATTATCATATATTCGTTTTTATTTGAATTATTTGGAAGAAACCAGGAAATGAGTAACTGTGGAATCTCCATGCACGCCTTACATTAACTCAACTTTTCAATAACGAATGAATAGAAAGAACATAAAATCCTACTCAGGTTGATCAGAGTTGGTCGACACTACATTGAAGATAGTTGTAGCGGACTGAAAATTACAGTGAGAAAACTTGCCACATTTGAAAAATTATCAATGGCGTCATTCATCGAAGAGAATAGTACTTACCTAACTCGTCTATTCCTTCGTTTGCGTCACTTTCATCAACAGCTAAATCATTCGCAGGAAAAAGATTGTTTAAATGTGGTCACAATGTAAATGCAATTGATTCTCATAATTGTTACAAACTGATATTTTGTGGTGAATTTCATCAGAAACCAATCGTTGAAATAGAACGCATTCAACCTTATTCTGATTAGCAAGTTTAGTGGCAATGATGGACGTGAAGACTACATTCGTTCGACTGATGTAATTACATAATGTGAAACAAACATTCAAATGCTTTGTATGAATGTGGACGTTTTCTACTACATATCTACATTCGGTATTCAAATATCCACCTCAATATAGATGAGTTTGTCGAATTTATATTCGCATCAACAGATGTAAACATTCATCAATATTTTGAAGCTGTTCACTACTGAAGAAATGCTCACTTTTCTTTTCGCCTGGAATCGCGATGGTGAAAAATTCAGTAACGTTTGTTTTATCATGTTATGCAAATTCAATAGATTAGAATATCAAAACAACTAACAAACAGGAACTCACGTCTGTCGAAATGGCCTTTACGATAAGCATGAATGTCTAAAATATAAATGAAACGATATTTTCTCAGATCATCACACTGAAACTTTATGCAACTAATTACCTTTGTTATAAATCACTCATTTACACACCGATTTGTGCAAGTAATAAAAACACATAAGTTGTAGGTATTTTTGTGTCATCTGTGCGTGTCTTTTGTCTCATTAGTGAAAACTTAAGTTAACAATGACAATGATCAGCCTAATGATAAAATGGCTGAAAACGGTATTATGAATGTGTTTTATCCTAATGAAGATTTCATTGAGAGTAACCTCTGAGACTTAATAATGGACTTGTATTCTATAAATATTCTTATTGTATAACTAATCAATATTTTGAATTGGTGTATTTATATTTCTTCCATTCTATTCTTCATTTCGACCTATAACTTATTAATATACGATTTACTGTCCCTAAATTATGTTCAGTTTATTAACTACTGCCTCCCATGTTTACTGCCAATTTTTGTCTTTATTGTGTAGAAAGGTTATTTCCTATTTCATGGTGCGTTGCAGTCTGTTTGTTTGAAATATATGATTTGCATAGTGGGAGCTGATATTGGTGTTCTGAACTCAAGTGGACGGGCAAGGCGGACATGGGAGCGATAATGACGCTAGGCTGCACATATCGGTCGAACGTCACTGTTTTGGCACAGTGCTAAGATTGTATAAGTCATATTTTGATTGGTGTCGGACATAAAGTCACAACGGAATGTGCAAATGGCTTCTTTTGTCACGGGAACGAACGACGTTTGGATGTTACACTGTATGTGCAGTTGTAATAAATCAGATTCATTTGTGTAGATCAGAAAGTGTAAATTTGAACCACAGCACACAAAGCAAAACACGTTTTCTTCAACGTACACACTTTTTCAACGTCATATTGTTGAAAATCAAGAATAAATCAGTCAATAGAGGAATTGAATATGGTTCATTCAAAGTAACTTCCTTATCGACGATGATACTTGGGTCATATACACAATCATATTTGTGATGAAGCTTCACACAAACAAGTCTTCAATAAAAGGGGTGGATGTTGTGCCACTTTGTTAAATTTTCATGTGCCTGTCTTAAGCATTAGAGTATTAAATGCAAGTTGTAAATTGACTTCAAAAATAATGGGAAGTCATCATTCATGCAAAGAAGATGTAGGTAGTGAATAATGTGCCATAGAATTAAATGAATCGTTTGCTAGCAAGTCATGATAATATTTGATAAATTTGAAGAGTCGCTAAGAACTTGATAAGCATGAGATAACATATATCTCTTTCAAGCGGAGAATTATGACTTACAGGAGCCTTTCGATGAACACACATTTCTTTCAAAATATTTATTATATCCACTATTATCTTGCTGCTTATATTTAACGATTGTTTGTGAGAACAGTTTCATAACGCTCATTTGCTGAAGGTAGTTGAAGGTAGATTTTAGAAAATCTTAATTCACCTACGTTTCATATTGGTTGGCACTGGTTGGACAAAAGTAAATCTAATCTACAGAGTACTACTGATAAATGGTGGACTCGAACCAGAATCACACTACATCGATAGTTAACCATTCACTTGTTATTGACAAAGAATACTTAACCATGAAATTACATACATTAGGAAGCAACACTTACCGGTAATTCTGGCAGTAACCACAATGGCTAAAAGTAAATGTAAAAGATTCGCATTCATTTTACTCAGTCTGTATCGTCCTGAAACATTGTAATTCTATGTGTATATATACCTTTTACTCTGGCTAAATGGACTGTAAAATTCACTTAAACAGATAGCGATTCGTTGGATACTTCTGAATGTGTGTGTATATGGTGTTTGTGTGTGTGTGTGTATGTGTCTCTCTTCCAATAAGAATACATCTGGTGTAAATGCAGTTTATTTTTAATTGATTACTGTCAACGTATTTTGAATTTAACTTGTGCTGAGAAACGTTTTGACATCATCTTATATTAGGTTTTGATTTCTACTAGTAATAATGGAATAAAGGTTGATCATCCAGTTCCTATGCCTTCATTAGCAGTACTAGATAACCAGCTGCGGATTACGTTTTGTTATTTATCCATATCCGACAGTTTTAGGCGAGGAGCATGTTGAATTATTTGAGCGAGTTATTTTTTGTCATAGTCTGATTTCGACCAGCGACAAATGAAGAATCTAAAACGGTGGAGGTCCTCTATTTTCAACTTGAAAGAAATTTATTTGTGACAGGGTCGTAGTGAGAAAAATTAAGGCAATCGGAATTCTTGTTTAGCCACCTTGTTGATGGACAACGCATAATACTCCTTACTTCATCACTGATGAGTGTTGGTATACGCTGATACTTCAGTGTATATTATTTAGGTATGAAATAATAACTGTATTACTGATGTTGTTCTATTATATAATTATGTTGAACTTCATTGATAAAGTAACGTTCTGTAAAGAACGACAATATAGGTTCCTACAAAGAAAATTTCTGTACCGATAAGTTAAAATCATTTCGGTTAAGATATCGATTATGCAAAATAAATAGATTCTTCAGCATTTACAAGGTGTTAACATGATTACTCAAATAAGCAACAATCGAAATATTTTCAATATTTACTTTTTAGTTGGATCTAGTCTACAGGAAATCATGAACTTAGATTTCATGCTATTTGACAATCATCAACATAGTATGACAGCTCTGGAGGTTTCGATCTGCATTAAGAAAGCCTTAGCGCTCATGAAATTGATAAATACGCACCTGAATAAGTTATACAGACAATTAACAAAATAGCCTATTAAAACAAACAAGAAAACAGATAACTTGTCGGAATAACTAGATGACAGGAACAGGTAACCCAGATATTCAAACAGATCGCCAATGTTATTGAAATTACAGACGCACGTTGATAATCAGTGATGATAAACACTAAACGTAGTTAGAATATCTTCTATCAACCACTACGAACTTCCAGCTTACTCAGGTGGACAAACTGAAATTCCTACTAAAGAAACTAGATTAGCCTTGTTATTATCACTCTGTCAGTGAGAACTAGATAATTAAAAACGCGTTCCGCTGTTAAATCAAATAAATCCGATCTGTTTCTCAAACTCTGTTTTAAAGCAGTCATTATAGATAAAAGTTCGAAGACTGACTTCCTAAAACGCCTCAACTCATCAATCGATTTTCCAAATTTCGAAATTTCTTATTGCAGTTACACATGAACGAGATTTTTATCATTGCATACGACTGCATAAATATTCTGACTGTCAGTCGTGATGTGAAGTGGACACAGACAGTATTTAAGGTCCCGTCCACTGCAGATAAACATTGTACTCATGTATCAAGAAGAACTGAAAATAAGGCTTATTCGGACAACCAGAAAGATCCACCACAATTTCAATGTGTTAAGTGTATTTACTTTATAAGTTATTCGACAAGATTATCCACACATGCGATATTTATAATAACCAAAAGGGGTAAAATAAGAGGGTGATGATAATGATGTGTGAGCGCAACGATTCGTATTATGTGCTTGCATTTTGGTCGACTGTTATCTCATTTATTCATCTTTGTTTAAATTGAATCAGTATATGTGACTCATGAAATCAAATGATGAACTTCATCTTCTGATTCAAGTCACTTCATTTCAAAATACTGATATTGTATATATTTCAGATTTCAGTATAAACAAGTCGACAAGCAGATCGACAATATCAGCAACGAGGAGATACAAGTGTTTTCTGGCAATTTCTAGTTATATATTTTCGTGAAAATGTTTCTCAACACTGCTTTTATAAGTAAATTGTATGAGTCACACTGAAATCAATTGTATAGGCTGCACATTACAAAACCACTAATGAAAACATCAGCATTCTGAATTAGTAGTTATAATTACTCTGTTTTCAGTTGAGTCTTTGTCATTTCATATTTGATAACTTCGTTTGATCCCTGATCACCAGATCAGAGTATATTCTAGTAGCACTGTCATTACAGTACAATCTGAGAAGTTCAGATCTGAGGGTCAGTAATGCATTTATCCTCGTGCAGTCTCCACCCCGTTCTGCAAACACGTAGTGATGTCTTTGTAATAAGGCGTTCTCCTCGTACCTCTTTATCGTGTTCTCGGTTCTGAACCGCATGTACATTTTTAATCGAATAGTCTGATCATTCTACTGTTTCCACCAGATATAACCACAATAAATCGAGTCCTGAACAGTCTGTAAGGTATAATGTTTTGTTCGTGAATTTATTTCCTTTGCAAAGCAATGCAACATGCTTCTACAATCGATGTTCAACTTTCTACCACAAGCTTCGTGTGCTAGTTAAATTGTTGAGCAAACTAGAGTTCTTTAAATATTCTTCTTAGTTTTTGAGCTGATAAGAGCTATGTCAATTGCTGTATCAAGTTGAAGACAAATACGTCTTATGAAGTTGTCCACTGTTTAATTCTACCCTAACAACATACAAATAAATAATTATACAAAAATTTCATGTTTATAATTTGGTTAACAATAAACAACCGTTTATAAAAAATATTCAGTAATTTTAAGAATACATTGACCCTTAATATTCTAAGCAATCGGATCATCCATTAGAATATATTACTGTGTAGGATTTGTTGTGAGAATTTTTTTGGAAAATTCCTTTCTTTTTTCATCTGTGTATCTGTAGTCCTATACCAGGGTAGTCATATAATCACGTACTCTGCTGTAAATGAGTTTAAACCAGAATTAATTAAGCATTTCAATAATACGGTGTGCTAATAAATCACCGTATGTCAAAGTATGAAAGAACAAAATATGTGTCGTATTTGATATGAACTAAGTTCATAATAAATAAAAACACCGTTTTACATTCTTGTGTAAACAAACAAGAAATATGAGGTAACTAATGATCACTTCTAAAATTGACTTGAATATTAGAATGAATTGAAGGAAGTTAGTGTTGGCCAACTGTGGAACACACTTTCACAAAGTCAGTACATTAATAATAAATAAATAAACAATGACTAGACAGATCTTCTAATCCTTCCCGTGAATCAATCGGCCGTTGCGTATGCGCACACAACATTGCACATAACGCAAACTGGGGAACTCCTCAAAGTATACAAAACACACTGCCTATACATGTTTCCTTCCACCAAACCACTTGTCTATATACCGTGGTGATGGTGTTTTCGATGTGTGTCGATTTGTGTAAGAAGCATAATGTCATTGTCGCCAATAAATTAATGTGATTTTGGAACACGGAACATTTTTACATGATTGATTTACAGTCTGATCAACATTCGGATTGTTATGAATTGGACTGAGTTGTATTTATTATTAGAAATAATAATAATTCATCAGCTCTCTGACACAACATATTTATTATATTATGCAACTCACTTACTTACTTACTTCTCTCATCCCTCATGGAGGAGCATAAACCGCTCACCAGTATTCTCTATCCAACTCTGTCCTGGTCAATCCTTCCCAGTTCTCTCCACTTGCTATTCATCCTATTCATGTCTGCTTCCAATTTTCGTCACAGTGTATTCTTTGGCTCTCGACTTTTCCGTCTCCCTTCACGATTCGAAGTCGGTACTTGCTTCCTGGTGCAGTTTGATGATTTCCTCAGTGTGTCTCCTATCTACTTCCAACGTCTTTCCCTCTATTTCCACTCACGTGCGACCTCGGTTGTTCTCTCTCATGGTAGGCTGTTGCTGATGGTACCCGACCAACGGACATTCAGTATCTTATGTAGAAAATAGTCTATAAATACTCCTACCTCATTGATCGAGTCACTCACACACACTGAACAAAGTGCTTAGAATGATGATCAAAGTAAATGGAGAATATCGGAGCAAAGTGATACAAGCGTTTTCTGTCAATTTTTAGTCATTTCTTTACCCAAAAAATTTCATCAAAATGAAATCCAACACAAGATCTCCAAATGAGTTTTCTAAATGTATGAATTCCGACGGTATGGTTTGACACCTTATCACTCATATTTTCCTAAATGTTTAATCTGATCGATCTTTCAACAATGTGAGAGACAGATATATATTGATTTCATTATGTCTCCCTATTTGCTATCTACCAAATGAGTCCACCAGTTCTCTGTCTTCGTGTTGTGTCACATATACTACTTATGAATGTGCATAGTAGTTTAAGGATAAAAAACCAATTCTGTGTTATTGAACATTCTCGACACCTCAACAATGAGATCTACCTGTCCGTTCATTAGGGGATGATGGGGAGATAATCGGACAAGTGTTATTACATTCATACTAGGAAAGGGATTGAATGAGTTCGAAATGAATTCTGACCCGTTGTTACGTCCAAGATTTGTTCGTTTCAGTTATTGAAGTACGGACTATCGATCTACTTGCAAATTACGAACCCAAATTGACAACAGAATTAAAACTCCAATTCAGATACCAAATTTATTAGCAATTCACAAATAGTCGGTCAAACGTCGTTCTTAAATTTTGTAGGTTCCCAAAGCAAAACTACCAAATACCACACCGACGACAAAGGGAAACCAAAATGTCCGAAATAATGATATAAACAAACTAGTTCAAAACTTAAGTAAAACGAATATATCTAAAAACACAGTGAAATTAACAATATTTAATAAAAGGGTTTTAATCCGCCAAATATTTTCAGTTCTTCTGTAACACCGTTGTCGGTCACCGAGGTCTCCTGAGTTGCCAAACAGCCAATCAATGTTGTTTCTGCGGCTGTAAGTTTAGGCATTGTGTATACTTCCAGTCACTTTGTAAATGCATTCTCAATAAATAGAAACATCTTCACTTGTACTGGACCAGTAAAAGCTGAGTAGATTCTCTCTCTAGGGTCTAGCAAACCTAGGCCACCGCTGTGGTTTGAACTTCTGTGATTGATGAGCAAAATGATGAACAATTACAAAATTTGCTTTCGATATCTCTACCCGCTAGGGACCATCTTATTGACTCCAGAGTAGCCGCTGTGATATTATTTGAGAACGTTTTGGTGCAGGCTGTAATTGAAGCCAACATTTCAGCCAACAAACTAGTACTTCACTGGCTTGTCAACCATTATTTCATGTATGTTTGAAGGTCATTGCAGCTGCGAAATTACATGAATAATCTACTTCACGAGAAAAAAAGCAGACAGTGAATAGTTTTCCAATCGTTGTTTAGCCTTATTTCACATGGTGTACAACAGGTCCTAGCAGTCAGGAATTGTGATGCCGATATAGACAATATCGCAAAAGTATCTGACAACGTATATGCGATAACTAAGCGAAATAGTTCTCAGTTACATAACACGACAATAGGCGACAGGATCAATACGCGACAGGAGACATGTATTTCATGACACACGATGACGGAGTTGACGTAGAACCACAAGAAAGGAAGATGGTGAAGGAGTAAGTCACTAGTCAGAAGTCACTATCTCCTCAGGAGACGCTTTGTTGATTTGATATATTAGTTTCATCAAACTCATGGGAATTGAACTATAAAGCGTAGGCCTCCTTGTAAATTCAAAATAACATAACAAAAATTATCACACCGGTTGTCTGTATCTGCTTACTCAGACAGTGTAACTCTTGGAAACAGTCGTTTGCTTTACGTACAGTACAGAGCAACCGATTCACTATTCTTGGTAAATACAGAAGCAGATTCGTATTGCCCGTAACTGAAAGCTGTAGGCAGCGAATCGTTCGGATATAAAACGCATGAATAACGAAAATGGATGTTGGATTTCGGCCTGAATACATAACATTGCTGATAGGTTGTTATAATTGATGTGTCCGTATCAACAACAGGTACTGATTTCTCAAAGAACTTCAACTTATTAGTTGAGTCCAGAGAACAATCGGTGGGATCGGTGATCGCACCATTATGGTAGGAGGAGTAAAGATTCATTCCGTATCTCTGAATCGCATTGTATTTTCAGTAAACCAATAAAGAAAATGAAGCAAAATGGGACAATGTGCAAAGCAAATATTAGTACGCCAAAACAAATACTAATATGCAAAATGAAAGTGGCTTCACTTTTGAATAAGAAAATGGTAGAAACATAACATGCAAAACAAAGTCGTACATTAAATCGAAATCAATTATCATAGGTGAACAGCGTCAAGACAAAGCACAGGGTTCTAGGCGAACACAATAAAACGATTGTTGAAATTATGAATGTTTATCAACTGAGTTAGTTATGCCATGTGTTATGTATGCTGAACCATCACTTACCTGGAGCGCCAATACTAACTGGTGTAAGAGCAGGTAAAACAAATGTATGAGAAGCCAATCTAAAGCATGACATTCATTCTGTCATTAACCGTTTTCCTGATGCATTTGTGTAAATACAGACTACCACGTTAAGACCTGGAGCGATGTAGTTCAGATTCAGCCACAATGGATCAGATGCTCCTTACTCTACATTTTGAATTCCACCATTCCTCCATTTGTTCTCATTCTAGCATTTCATTCCATATTCATGGTACTTAGTTTTTATTATTGTTATTACAGTTACGTGATTTCGATTGCTTTACTATTCATCTTGTCATTTACATGTCTTGCCAATATGATGTGATAAATTCGCCCAACAAGCATTCGCGGCGGACTCTACACTTCCTGTGAAAACACATAAATAAACAAATGCATATTTTACAGACGTTCTCATCGAGTATGTCAGTTTTATGTTTAAATTAACTGACAAAATAATGTCAAAATCTATGAAGAATATATTTTATGTATGGAATGAACTCACATTTGCAGGAAGCCCCATAATTTAGTGGCGACCTACTTTTATCAATAGAACGCGATTGGTGTAATGGGAACAATTATTATTATAACCAGTTGTACGACGGATTGTTTTAACGTATTTGTTTGTTTGTCTGTATCAGAATACATACATTCTCCCGTTGATTGTGACCTTGCACGAATACGGTTACGCTCAGTAATCACACGGGGGAAATTATCGGTTAACTGACAAGTAGTCTTCCTGTAGTGGTGATCATTGTCATCAGCGACTCGACGCCACACTACAATATTATAAAAATATCGGATTTTACTTTGAGTCAAAGCAGCCAAATTCAAGAAAGACAGTTTGTTCTCACCTTAGAACCACCTAGGTAATATTAGCTGAGTATCGGGAGGAATGAGGTTCCAAATTGTTTTCACGTGATTATTTTCTGTATTAATCGAGACTCTTCTTACCCTCCATTTCTAGTCTAGTTAAACTTTTATTTTTACATTTAAATATTCTGAACAATTGCATTTACAGGTATGAATAACGGGATTGTTAACATACTTCGGGATATCATCAATTTGCAAACATCAAGTCTCAGTCAAACTACTAAAAAAATGACTGATCTTGTAACGGCTGTGTTCTGTGTACCATTTTCATTTCAATAATTGCATTTTAAAAAATAACACAGTCATATTACTTTCCTTGGGTAAATTTGTTCTTGTTATGCCAACTCCTGAGGACAACTCTCTCCTCACAAGATTAGCGTCTATTATGTTGTTTACTTCAATTACACTTTTGTATTTTAATGCTATGACATTTATGACGATACATTAACCTGGATTATAAACTTCAAATTATTGACATCATTATGAAAAATGTTTATTCATAATAATTAATCACTCGTTTTAGTATCAGCATGATCAGGTTTGTAAGTGAGCACATATTCTGTAATTATTTTTAGCATAATTAAAATTTGCATTTAGGCATCGTAAGGAAAATCAATCATGTTTTGTTAACTCAACAATATACTTAGTTGCCTATTTACTTCTTTAGCCTGTCAACTCTCTTGGGGGAACATGAGCTACTCATCAGCATTCTCCACCTCTTTCAACAATATACCAAGTACATAACCAGGATATGATTATGTGAAACACGATTAAGTTCATTGTAGAGAAAAACGGAGAAAACCGTACAAGTAGTGACAACAAGATTTTAATGGAACAAAATCCTTCATTATTAATTTATGAGCATTATGGATTATACTTTAGAGTTCTAACCAATAACGACCACATTTCAAGCTTAATCAAGATTTTGAAATAAAGAATTTCAGGCGAATTTCATATTATTGGGAATAGTAACAGTATTTGTACTAGAGAAAGATACTCAATATAGACGGTATGATGAAGAATTCAGTGAGAAAGAAGTATAAGAGAACTTCGAAACTCAAAATCTGAGGGAAGACAAAGATTGAATTTACCTATTGTGTTGTGCAACATTTGCACGTATGTCATCCAACTTCTCTAATAGTTGACTGATATTATTTAGTCGACCACAATCACACAGAATGAGTCGAAATTCATAACTCAAATACAACTCCAAATCAATTTGTACATCAATGCTACAGCTTGATTTGGCCACGATCAACTATCCACCAGTTTACTACAACTCAACATAACATCACATGTTGATTTCGATGGTGACTACACATTTGTAATACGTCTCAGCAACCTCAAACGACTGACGCTCACTAACTCATCAACCGTTTCGTGATCTTACACAATACCTGTATCTAACCTCACCGTTGCTCACTCAGTCATCCAACATGCGTAAGCACCACTTTGAAGGCATCTAACATGAAATACTGACAACTCACAAAGATCTTTTATTATGGAAGATCATTTTCCACAGTGATAAATAAGATTAGATCGAACAGTTGAGTACTACACTCGTATTTTGATTAACAAGTGGAAAATACCCAAAGGCCTTTTCACGACGGGTAACAGCATTAGGTAAGTAAGTAAGTAAGCACCAAATGATGTATTTTACTTAATTTGGCCTATCACCTCTTGTATGAACACACATCGACTACCTGGAATCTCCAAAGTGAATGACGCGATGACGTTCGTAAAGAAAGAAAATGGGTTCAAATACCATAGTGAACATCATCTCTGCGAGTCAATTACATCCATCTAATGAGTTTTAAAAACGAAGAAACCCTCATGTTTTCATTTTACCGCCAGTCATCATCATCTCTGCTTATGGCTGAACAACCTATATCTTTCATCACAAAATCCTCGTGTCAGAAATATTATTACTGAAAACATTTTGAAACTGTCATTAAGACATTCAAAGTATAAGTTGAACAATGAAATATTTCATTTTGTGGTATATTTTGTATATACATTTGAAGTTTGCGTTACGATAACACGGTATCTAATTTATATTGTTTAAATATCGTTGAATCCCAGTTTATAACTCATAAATAGCTTTAAAATCTATACTTAAAGCGATATGGGTCGACTGTCAAGAAAAGAGCCCGTAAAAGCCCTAATACTTCAGATAATAACAATTCTGTTATTACCTATTCCGCATGTTCCGCTACTCCTTTTGAAGCTGATAATGTTGGGATTGATCTTACACCACATCTGATGCTGGATGACTCTGTCTCTAATTTAATAATGAGTTCCACATCAAGATCAAAGAGTATCGATAATATTTAGAGTGAACTAAACACTGTCTTTAAACAACTAACCGACATGCGTTCTAAAGTTGAGTCACTTGCTAGCTCTTTATCAGAGCATGATGATTTGAAGCAAGAAATAAAGACATTATCACCTCTTAAGCTGCTCCTGTCAAAAGATGTCGTTCCTGTGGAACTTGATGACATCATGAAAGCAGAATCTGTTATCGACTTTATCGCTAATGAAGTTACCAAGCGAATAATCTCTCGTAATAACGTGATTATCTATAATATACCTGACAGAATCCCCATTAAAACTGTAAGGAATTCGATATTAAAAGCATCTAACCTTCAGGATAGTCCATGCCAATGCATTCGACTTAATAAAAAGCACCAGAAATACTCGTGTCCGGTCTTGTTCAGATTCGACTCTCATATATTAGCTGAACGGTCAAAAGAATCTGAGAGGCTAATCTGAGCGCTTACGAGATTTAGAAACGCTCGTATAGTCTCAGATAAGACCACCAATCAAAGGCTTACTCAAAAACTTACCTTGAACGAAAATAAAGATGTTGAGATCACAACAAACCACGATGCATCAGCTGCTGGATCCACTGATGCAGCTACCTTATCTCATGTTCTCCAGCACTCTGGTATACCAACAAAGAATGCTAATTTGCCTGTTATGTCTGTAGTGACATCTGATAGCCAATGTACATCTATTGACGTCACTAGTCGGATATTACCCAGTTTACCATTAGAAGCCCATAAGCAAGTACTTAGTTCTAATGTTACAACTCTTAAAAACGCTGTCAAGATTAAAATACCTTTGCCACGTAAGAAGAATGTAAGTACAGAACCTTCTGGTTCTAGACCCAATATCAAAAATACTACGATGACCTTACCAAATAAAAATAAGACTGTACTTCCCGACACCATGCTTCACCTTACGCATCGTAGGGGAGGTTTTAAGGTCAGATTTGGTTCAAATGTCTCACAAGATGGCCACTGCAATCATTATGTAAGCAAGCCTAATATTGGACAGACCACAATGAACCAACGCACCCTACGGTTATCCTCAAACGTTTTAAATGACATACCTGTAAGACTTAACTATTCTCAACACTTTCCCATTAGGCAAGATGCTTTACTAGGTTACCCAACTTCGAACGCTTTAAATGATAAACCTGTGAGACGTAACTTTCCTCAACACTTTTCCATTGGAAAAGATGGATTACTAGGTTACGCACCATCAACCCAACCCCAACTTGCAGGTGCCTGTCTTAACTGTCCGCCTAATCAAGTTCAACAAATTAACCCACTTTATCAAAATAATGATTTTTTGGCCTTCAGAAATCCCTGGTCCCACTAGCAATGCAGTTTGTTCAAGCGATATCCCATACAATCAGTCAAACATAATAAACCACAGTCTATGCAAATCCAAACTACATAACATCAATAGGGAAGCTCTCGGTTTTCTTACACTCCACACTCCCTTTTTAAACTTATTACTTATCAATGCACGTTCACTTCTGAATAAAATTTCAGCCTTGAGAACATTAGTTTTTCTAGCCAAACCTTCTTTCATACTTATCACGGAAACATGGTGCTCTCAAGTAGTATCAAATTCAGAATTAAATATCCAGAACTATCGACTTTATCGCTGCGACAGAGAAACTAAGCGAGGAGGTGGTTGTATTATGTATGCTTTGGATACCCTAACAACTAATAAAGTTGAAGATAGTGTCCTGAATAGTTTACCAGAATCAGTCTGGATATCAGTCAACACCCTAAATCATAGTCTACTACTTGGATGTATATACAGAGCTCCTGATAGTCCGAATAGTGGGAATGATCTTATTATCAATGCATTCATACATGTATCCTCTCTAAACTTTAATGCTAAGGTTATCATTGGGGATTTCAGTTATCCTGGGATCAACTGGAGTACCTTTAGTTGTCAGTCATGTAATGATGAGTTCTCGGCAACCATTAACGTGCACTGCTGGTCACAGTGGGTTCGTGCCCCAACTAGAGGCGATAGTATACTCGATCTAATATTTATTAGAGATATTATCCTACTATCTGTAAAAGTATATGATGAATTTGAAAGCAGTGACCATAAGATAGTAGTTTGCGCTCTCCCTATCTATCTCTCTTATAACCCACCCATTCAAAAAACCTGTCAATATAGAGACTATAAGCATGCTGACTGGGACCTCCTGCATTCATTGATTAAACTTTCAGACTGGGACAACTTTTCTTCATGTAATAGTCTCATGGATGCTATCGACGAATTCTATCTGATCACTAACTCTTGTTTAGATTCCAGTGTACCTCTTAAAACGTACAGGTTTAGTAAACCTTACGAATTATATATACCAGCTAAATATCGTAATAAACTAAAACGCCTACAGAATCGTTATTTTAAGTCAAACGACTTCACAGCAGTTGCACAAATAACAATAATTTGTAATCAATTTGAAGAGGAACATAGGTTAAAAGCCATTAATGGGGAGCTGTTAGCCCTTAATACTAACTCGAAAGTACAAAACTTAACTCTCCTTTTCAATAAACGCACTAAAGCAACTCGAAATGTTGATATACCGTGCATCCAGCATAATAGCACTTTTATATACGACTCTAAAACCATGGCCGACCTTTTCAGTAGTATATTCGCGAATAGTGTAGAAAACATAAGTGGCTATGCTTCAAGAGTTATGTGCGTGACTAGCAACTCAATAAAATCTATCTCCTTCACATTCATGAAAATTAATAAGGCTATAAATACCCTTAAGCTTTCGAAAGGTCATGGAGTAGACGGGATTTCATCATTTCTCTACAAATATGGTGGTCCAGATATTCCACTTCTTCTTCTAAAGCTGTTTACTCTCTCTATGGAAACCGGTTCTTACCCTTACTGTTGGAAAACCGCGTACATCATACCTCGTTACAAATCTGGAGATAAGACTGACATGAACAATTACCGACCAATAAATATTACTCCAGTTATTTCTAGGATTATGGAAAAAAATATAAGTGATGAACTTTCCAACTATTTATTTGCTGGAAAATTTATCAATGATACTCAACATGGATTTCTTAAAAATCGTTCTTGCATGACATGTCATTTTGACTTCTTTAATTTAGTCTATTCTCTACGTAGTCAAGGATATCTAGTCTTAGTGCTATATCTGGACATTTCTAAAGCCTTTGACATGGTTAGCCACCATCTTCTTATAGTTAAGCTCGCATCTTATGGGGTTCAAAATCCTTTGCTTGCTTGGCTTGATTCCTTTCTCAGCAATCGACATCAAATAGTTAAAATTAACTCTTCATTGTCTAACGCTGTCCCTGTTAGAAGTGGTGTAATACAAGGTAGTGTCTTAGGTCCTTTGCTCTTTTTAGTGTTTATTAATGATATTTGTTAAAGTTTTTGTGTCGGTTAGCCCCTTCTATATGCAGATGATCTTAAAGTAGTATATTCATTTTCTCCACGTATTCTAATGTGAAAAGTTTGTGCTCGACCTCTTCTGGAATACTGCACGTTTATTTTTAGCAGTGCGCTCATAAAGGATAAATTAAGGCTGGAATCAATACAGAGACGATTTACACTTCGTATTCTTGAAGCTGATTGTACCTTAATTTATAATCCTAGATGTAATAAACCTGAGCTAGACCCTTTATGGAGGAGGAGACTCAAACTAAATCTTATCTTTTTCTTCAAACTACTTCATAAACTATCGTTTACATCCGATCACGCGATTCAATATGCAGAAACCTCTCATTATTACATCCGTAATTCCTTGTCACTAGTGAAACAAACTCATTCTAAATCATCTCTTTATATGAATTACTTCACCTGTAAATTTTCTAGACTCTGGAATAACCTACCACAATCTATCCGCACGATAAAATCATTCCCATTATTTGTTCGCTGCATCGATGCATACTGCTCCTCTGAAAATGCATTGAATGGTCTAGCGCCTTTAAGTGTATCTCATTCCACAAGTGATATTTTAGGAACCTTAAATGTTTAGCCATCTTTATTAGTGAATTCCCTTGGTAAAACCACCCACTTGCTGTCAATATGTTAACACCGCCTCTAGCAAATTTAACTAATTTGAATAACATAACCAGTATATCACTGTGTCACATGACACACGCATTTAGGTAGACCTGATTGATATATTTTGGTAATTACTTTTTAGTTGTTCCGTGCTCTCTGTCTTCGTTTTAATTTGTATAGTTGTAGATAATTATCATTATTTCGATCTGGCACACGAATTGACCTTAATTACACCGTTCCTAAATCAACAGGCTGTCCATTTAAGAAATATTAAAAATTCCCGGATAATGCATAGGATCGCTGTAATATATATACTACTTAAACAACATCTGAACTAGTATACTTAAAACGTTCTTTTATCACATGTTTGTTCTGCACGTCTAATATTATTATTTATATCAAATTGATCATGCTTGTAAACTGGCGTGAATTCTGTAATTATTATTATTTTTCACAATATAAATTATTATTATTATTATTAAGTTTTTAATCATTTCTGTACGCTGATATCAAAAGTTTTAATATTCATAATTCAGTCATACGGAATTGATTTTAGTCAGTCTTTTTAATAACAGTCTCTCTACCACAATAATCTGTTAGAAATTCAATTGATAGTCAGTACCTGATATGGACACGTAATCATTTGAAAGGCATGTGTTATGTAACCTTCAATGGGTTATTGAAGCCCACTCGTTGCAAAACCTGTAAAATATGTTTGCATTTGATGAAATACACAATTGTTACTTACCTACTTAATGAATCAATGTCCATTGTCCGGATACCATCAGCAACAGCCTACTGTTTGAGAGAATAAACCAGGTTCCAGATGAGGAGGAAATTAGGGAAAGATGTTGGAATTGGATAGGAAAAACATCGAGGAAATCATCAAAAGGGGTAAAAGAAGAGGATGATGATGATGTGTAAGCGCAACGATTCGCATTATGTGCTTGCATTTTGGTCGACTGTTATCTCATTTATTCATCTTTGTTTAAATTGAATCAGTATATGTGACTCATGAAATCAAATGATGAACTTCATCTTCTGATTCAAGTCACTTCATTTCAAAATACTGATATTGTATATATTTCAGATTTCAGTATAAACAAGTCGACAAGCAGATCGACAATATCAGCAACGAGGAGATACAAGTGTTTTCTGGCAATTTCTAGTTATATATTTTCGTGAAAATGTTTCTCAACACTGCTTTTATAAGTAAATTGTATGAGTCACACTGAAATCAATTGTATAGGCTGCATTTTGCAAACCCACTGATGAAAACATCAGCATACTGAATTATTAGTTATAATTACTCTGTTTTCAGTTGAGTCTTTGTCATTTCATATTTGATAACTTCGTTTGATCCCTGATCACCAGATCAGAGAATATTCTAGTAGCACTGTCATTACAGTACAATCTGAGAAGTTCAGATCTGAGGGTGTTAGCGGGACATAGACTAGATTAAAGCATGCTCAATTCACGATTGCTTTGGTGCACGCTGATTGGCTAATTCTTAACCAATCAGCACTAGTCGATAGTTGGAGAATACTGTAGAATCTTCTCATGTAAAAAACTATAAATATACTGACGTTTTCTCTATTGTGCTTCTGACTTGCTATTTGGAATATAATCTCTTTCCTGTTCAACCGTGTTCTGATTTGGGGACTTGTCGAGTGAATCGGTGTCCGAGAATACTAAGCAATAGGAATAGCTGGGTCATAACCGTAAGAAAAGCGATTTATAACAGTGGCGACGGGGAAAAAGGAAAACAAATTCAAGATGCCTATATCAGATGACCAGCTTAACCGAATACTACAACAACAGCAAGCACAACTTGATGCACAAATGCGGTTGTTGGAGACTCTGACTCAACAGCTCAACATCCACAGCTCGAGTTCACACGCTATTTCAAGTTCGTCTTGTGATGCAGTTGCTAGCAGCATCCCAGAATTCATCTATGATCCCGAAAATGGAAATACTTTTCTCACGTGGTTCAGACGTTGGGAAGATACATTTAGAACAGAATTCTGTAATCAAGACGATGCGTGGAAGACCCGATTGTTGGTACGTAAGTTGGGAAGCAACGAACATGCACGTTTTGCTGACCATATATTGCCAAAGTTACCTCGAGAGCTCAGTTTCGAGGAGACGGTATTTCAGTTGTCAGAGATATTCGGCGAGTCATCCTCGTTGTTTAGTATTCGATATCGGTGTCTAAATTTGGTGAAACGCGAAGCTGATGAATATGGTGTTCTAGCAGACATTGTCAACAGAGAATGTGAACGTTTCAAGTTACGCTCGTTGACTGATGACCAATTTAAATGCTTAATATTCATCAAAGCTCTTCAGTCACCACAAGATGCTGAGATCAGGACTAGACTTTTGGCTCGACTGGATCAAGACCCAAACGTCACACTCAGAACATTGACAGATGAGTGTAAGCGTCTACAAAGCATCAGACACGACAACGAGTTGATTGAACAGGTAAATCCTAATTTAACCTGCGGTAGTGTAAATACTATTACTAGGTTAAAAGTTCAGAAGCCGGTAACAACTCGTAACAAACCAAGGACTGCATGCTGGTTATGCGGTGATTGGCATTATGCACGATTCTGTCCGTTCAAGAAGCATAAATGTCAGGCGTGCAACAAACGTGGACATAAAGAAGGTCATTGTCCACCGAAGCGTACGTCTCAGCCTAAGAAGAAGCATAAACGTCCTCGACATGTGAAATCAGCCGAGTCCAAATCTCTTTCTCTGGTAGCTGCCTTTCAAACAAACTATGACATTCGGAGAAAGTATGTTACCATCCAGATAAACGGCATATCAGCTCGTCTTCAAATTGACACGGCATCAGATATCACGTTAGTGTCTAGAGAAACGTATAACTTGCTGGGTAAACCGCCAATGAAGCCATCTAAGAAAACGGCTAAAAACGCATCAGGTGGTGTGCTAAAACTGGTTGGTGAATTACAGTGTGAATTTTCCTTCAATGGAACTAACTGTACAGGAATATGTTACCTAACAGAACGGCCGAACCTTGATCTTCTTGGTCTAGATATGTTAGACAAACTTGGAATAATGGATATACCAATTAACAGTGTCTGTAACGTATCGTGTTCATCATTGAACAGCCCAGTACTTCCAAAGAAGACAGGTGAAAGGTTACTAGAAAAACTGAAAAGAAAGTTTGCCTCTGTTTTTCAGAATAGCCTTGGCCACTGTACCAAGATGAAAGCGCATTTACCAGTAAAACCAGATGCCATACCTATTTTTCGCCCGAGACGTCCTGTACCATATGCTGCTCTTGAGCTAGTCGACCAGGAACTTAATCGCTTGCAACAGGCTGGTGTAATCCGACCAGTTAACTACTCTGCATGGGCCGCACCGATCGTAGTGATTAAGAAGGCCAATGGGACTATACGCATATGTGCCGATTTCTCGACCGGTTTAAATGCTGCATTAGATGTATATCAATATCCCTTACCAGTTCCTGAAGACCTGTTTGCCAAGCTTAATGGTGGGACATGCTTCGCGAAAATAGACTTCTCTGATGCTTATCTCCAAGTGGAAGTAGATGAAGATAGTAGAGAGCTTCTGACTATTAACACTCATCGAGGGTTATTTCAATACACTCGTCTACCATTTGGCATCAAGACCGCACCCGCCATCTTTCAGCAAATAATGGATACGATGCTAACAGGTATACCTGGTACAGCAGCTTATCTAGATGATATCATAGTTATGGGTTCAACTGATAGTGAACTTTCTGATCGACTACACCAAGTCCTTAACCGAGTGTTGGAGTATGGTTTCCAACTACGTGAGGAAAAATGTATCTTCTTCATGCATTCGATCAAATACCTTGGTTTTATCTTAGATAAGAACGGTCGCCGACCAGACCCTGCCAACATCGAAGCCATTCAGAAGATGCCTGCACCAACTGATGTTTCTTCATTAAGATCCTTCTTGGGGTTAATCAGTCATTACAGCACATTCTTGCCTGAAATGCATCGAGTGAGAGGTCCCCTAAATGAATTACTATCGAAAGATAAACCTTGGCAGTGGTCAGCAGAATGTCAAGCATCTTTTGACAGAGTCAAATCAATGCTCAGCTCAAAGATTCTTTTGACGCACTTCGATCCCAGCTTGGAAATTGTTGTTGCATCTGATGCCTCTAGTCATGGAGTTGGAGCAGTGATATCTCACGTGTTTCCGGATAAATCAGAAAAGACAATTGCCCATGCTGCTAGATCACTTACTCCAGCCGAGCGAAACTACAGCCAAATTGAAAAGGAAGCTCTTGCAATCATTTTCGCAGTCAAAAGATTTCATAAAATGCTCTATGGTCGTACATTTACTCTACTGACAGATCACAAACCTTTGATTGCAATCTTTGGTTCTAAGAAAGGAATCCCTGTCTATACGGCTAATAGACTACAGCGCTGGGCAACAATGCTCCTGAGTTATGATTTTAATATCAAGTATCAGTCGACAAATACTATCGGTCAAGCTGACGCTCTCTCCCGATTAATTGGAGTTCAACATCCTGGACCAGAGGATATAATCATTGCCTCCACAGCAGTAGACCCAGAAATACGAAGTATAGTGGCAGATGCCATTCGAAACACTCCAGTGTCGTCAGATGAAGTCAGGGAAGAAACGCTTCGAGACCCAACACTACAAGAAGTTAGAAAGTTCCACCTAGAAGGGTGGCCCTCGAAAATCAGTTCCACAGAGCTTCAACAGTTTTACCAGCGAAGACTCTCTCTTTCAATCATCGATGACTGTCTGCTGTTTGCCGAACGTGTCATAATTCCCAAGAAGCTACAACCAGCAGTGCTTGAACAGTTGCATGCAGGACATCCTGGAATAAATCGCATGAAAGCACTAGCACGAAGTTATGTATACTGGCCGCATTTAGACACCCAACTGGAGCAGCTATCCCGTTCGTGTACCAAATGTGCATTAGCAACAAAAGCACCGCGAAAAGCAGAGCTGCAATCATGGCCAATACCACAGTTACCGTGGCAGCGTATACATTTGGACTTTGCTGGTCCACTTCATGGACAAACTTACCTTTTGGTGGTTGATGCATATAGCAAGTGGCCAGAAATTTTTCTCATGGAACACCCGACTGCAAGCTGCACAGTCAGTAAACTACGTCAACTATTCAGTCGTTTTGGAATCCCGGAATTGATAGTTAGTGACAACGGAACACAGTTTACGTCCGGAATCTTCTCACAATTTTGTCGGCAGAACGGAATCCAGCACCTGCGAACACCTCCATTCCATCCCCAATCAAATGGCCAAGTGGAACGCTTTGTGAGTACATTTAAAAATGCTCTAAAAAAATCCAAAGGGGAAGGGACCACTGAAGATATCTTAGAGAGGTTCCTGTTTATTTATCGCTCTACACCGAACCCTCAGACAATTAACGGGGTCTCTCCAGCAGAAGCTCTACTTGGCAGAAAGATACGAACACATTTCGATGTCATCCGTCCTACGCCAGCTATTGAACCCCAACGAAACCTATCGATGGAGAATCAGTTTAACCGACATCATGGGGCACAAAGACGATTGTTCACGGTGGGACAAAAAGTGCTTGCTATGGACTATCGTGGGAAACATCCTACATGGACAGCTGGTCGGATCGTGAAAAAGAAGGGGAGTGTGGTTTACGAGGTGTCAGTTGGCTCGGAAGTTTGGGTACGTCATGCTAACCAATTGAAAGCAACTTCGATAGCCAGCAACAAGATTCAATATCGATTACCTCTTGATGTTCTGCTAGACACCTTTGAAATCAAAACGCCGGGAATAGACACGTCAGTTTCTGTGCAAGAAAAGAGTGATACTTCTCTATTGCCTAGACGATGGACTAATCGAAAGCACAGGCCAGTCACTCGGTTGCAGTTGGACCCTAGCACCAGATCCTACGAATCTGCTCAAAGGGGAGGTGTTAGCGGGACATAGACTAGATTAAAGCATGCTCAATGCACGATTGCTTTGGTGCACGCTGATTGGCTAATTCTTATCCAATCAGCACTAGTCGATAGTTGGAGAATACTGTAGAATCTTCTCATGTAAAAAACTATAAATATACTGACGTTTTCTCTATTGTGCTTCTGACTTGCTATTTGGAATATAATCTCTTTCCTGTTCAACCGTGTTCTGATTTGGGGACTTGTCGAGTGAATCGGTGTCCGAGAATACTAAGCAATAGGAATAGCTGGGTCATAACCGTAAGAAAAGCGATTTATAACAGTGGCGACGGGGAAAAAGGAAAACAAATTCAAGATGCCTATATCAGATGACCAGCTTAACCGAATACTACAACAACAGCAAGCACAACTTGATGCACAAATGCGGATGTTGGAGACTCTGACTCAACAGCTCAACATCCACAGCTCGAGTTCACACGCTATTTCTAGTTCGTCTTGTGATGCAGTTGCTAGCAGCATCCCAGAATTCATCTATGATCCCGAAAATGGAAATACTTTTCTCACGTGGTTCAGACGTTGGGAAGATACATTTAGAACAGAATTCTGTAATGAAGACGATGCGTGGAAGACCCCATTGTTGGTACGTAAGTTGGGAAGCAACGAACATGCACGTTTTGCTGACCATATTTTGCCAAAGTTACCTCGAGAGCTCAGTTTCGAGGAGACGGTATTTCAGCTGTCAGAGATATTCGGCGAGTCATCCTCGTTGTTTAGTATTCGATATCGGTGTCTAAATTTGGTGAAACGCGAAGCTGATGAATATGGTGTTCTAGCAGACATTGTCAACAGAGAATGTGAACGTTTCAAGTTACGCTCGTTGACTGATGACCAATTTAAATGCTTAATATTCATCAAAGCTCTTCAGTCACCACAAGACGCTGAGATCAGGACTAGACTTTTGGCTCGACTGGACCAAGACCCAAACGTCACACTCAGAACATTGACAGATGAGTGTAAGCGTCTACAAAGCATCAGACACGACAACGAGTTGATTGAACAGGTAAATCCTAATTTAACCTGCGGTAGTGTAAATACTATTACTAGGTTAAAAGTTCAGAAGCCGGTAACAACTCGTAACAAACCAAGGACTGCATGCTGGTTATGCGGTGATTGGCATTATGCACAATTCTGTCCGTTCAAGAAGCATAAATGTCAGGAGTGCAACAAACGTGGACATAAAGAAGGTTATTTTCCACCGAGGGTCAGTAATGCATTTATCCTCGTGCAGTCTCCACCCCGTTCTGCAAACACGTAGTGATGTCTTTGTAATAAGGCGTTCTCCTCGTCCTTCTTTATCGTGTTCTCGGTTCTGAACCTCATGTACATTTTTAATCGAATAGTCTGATCATTTTGGTGTTTCCACCAGATATAACCACAATAAATCGAGTCCTGAACAGTCTGTAAGGTATGATATTGTGTTCATAGTTGTATTTACTTTGCAAAGCAGTGCAGAATGCTTCTACAATCGATGTTCAACTTTCTACCACAAGCTTCGTGTGCTAGTTAAATTGTTGAGCAAACTAGAGTTCTTTAAATATTCTTCTTAGTTTTTGAGCTGATAAGAGCTATGTCAATTGCTGTATCAAGTTGAAGACAAATACGTCTTATGAAGTTGTCCACTGTTTAATTCTACCCTAACAACATACAAATAAATAATTATACAAAAATTTCATGTTTATAATTTGGTTAACAATAAACAACCGTTTATAAAAAATATTCAGTAATTTTAAGAATACATTGACCCTTAATATTCTAAGCAATCGGATCATCCATTAGAATATATTACTGTGTAGGATTTGTTGTGAGAATTTTTTTGGAAAATTCCTTTCTTTTTTCATCTGTGTATCTGTAGTCCTATACCAGGGTAGTCATATAATCACGTACTCTGCTGTAAATGAGTTTAAACCAGAATTAATTAAGCATTTCAATAATACGGTGTGCTAATAAATCACCGTATGTCAAAGTATGAAAGAACAAAATATGTGTCGTATTTGATATGAACTAAGTTCATAATAAACAAAAACACCGTTTTACATTCTTGTGTAAACAAACAAGAAATATGAGGTAACTAATGATCACTTCTAAAATTGACTTGAATATTAGAATGAATTGAAGGAAGTTAGTGTTGGCCAACTGTGGAACACACTTTCACAAAGTCAGTACATTAATAATAAATAAATAAACAATGACTAGACAGATCTTCTAATCCTTCCCGTGAATCAATCGGCCGTTGCGTATGCGCACACAACATTGCACATAACGCAAACTGGGGAACTCCTCAAAGTATACAAAACACACTGCCTATACATGTTTCCTTCCACCAAACCACTTGTCTATATACCGTGGTGATGGTGTTTTCGATGTGTGTCGATTTGTGTAAGAAGCATAATGTCATTGTCGCCAATAAATTAATGTGATTTTGGAACACGGAACATTTTTACATGATTGATTTACAGTCTGATCAACATTCGGATTGTTATGAATTGGACTGAGTTGTATTTATTATTAGAAATAATAATAATTCATCAGCTCTCTGACACAACATATTTATTATATTATGCAACTCACTTACTTACTTACTTCTCTCATCCCTCATGGAGGAGCATAAACCGCTCACCAGTATTCTCTATCCAACTCTGTCCTGGTCAATCCTTCCCAGTTCTCTCCACTTGCTATTCATCCTATTCATGTCTGCTTCCAATTTTCGTCACAGTGTATTCTTTGGCTCTCGACTTTTCCGTCTCCCTTCACGATTCGAAGTCGGTACTTGCTTCCTGGTGCAGTTTGATGATTTCCTCAGTGTGTCTCCTATCTACTTCCAACGTCTTTCCCTCTATTTCCACTCACGTGCGACCTCGGTTGTTCTCTCTCATGGTAGGCTGTTGCTGATGGTACCCGACCAACGGACATTCAGTATCTTATGTAGAAAATAGTCTATAAATACTCCTACCTCATTGATCGAGTCACTCACACACACTGAACAAAGTGCTTAGAATGATGATCAAAGTAAATGGAGAATATCGGAGCAAAGTGATACAAGCGTTTTCTGTCAATTTTTAGTCATTTCTTTACCCAAAAAATTTCATCAAAATGAAATCCAACACAAGATCTCCAAATGAGTTTTCTAAATGTATGAATTCCGACGGTATGGTTTGACACCTTATCACTCATATTTTCCTAAATGTTTAATCTGATCGATCTTTCAACAATGTGAGAGACAGATATATATTGATTTCATTATGTCTCCCTATTTGCTATCTACCAAATGAGTCCACCAGTTCTCTGTCTTCGTGTTGTGTCACATATACTACTTATGAATGTGCATAGTAGTTTAAGGATAAAAAACCAATTCTGTGTTATTGAACATTCTCGACACCTCAACAATGAGATCTACCTGTCCGTTCATTAGGGGATGATGGGGAGATAATCGGACAAGTGTTATTACATTCATACTAGGAAAGGGATTGAATGAGTTCGAAATGAATTCTGACCCGTTGTTACGTCCAAGATTTGTTCGTTTCAGTTATTGAAGTACGGACTATCGATCTACTTGCAAATTACGAACCCAAATTGACAACAGAATTAAAACTCCAATTCAGATACCAAATTTATTAGCAATTCACAAATAGTCGGTCAAACGTCGTTCTTAAATTTTGTAGGTTCCCAAAGCAAAACTACCAAATACCACACCGACGACAAAGGGAAACCAAAATGTCCGAAATAATGATATAAACAAACTAGTTCAAAACTTAAGTAAAACGAATATATCTAAAAACACAGTGAAATTAACAATATTTAATAAAAGGGTTTTAATCCGCCAAATATTTTCAGTTCTTCTGTAACACCGTTGTCGGTCACCGAGGTCTCCTGAGTTGCCAAACAGCCAATCAATGTTGTTTCTGCGGCTGTAAGTTTAGGCATTGTGTATACTTCCAGTCACTTTGTAAATGCATTCTCAATAAATAGAAACATCTTCACTTGTACTGGACCAGTAAAAGCTGAGTAGATTCTCTCTCTAGGGTCTAGCAAACCTAGGCCACCGCTGTGGTTTGAACTTCTGTGATTGATGAGCAAAATGATGAACAATTACAAAATTTGCTTTCGATATCTCTACCCGCTAGGGACCATCTTATTGACTCCAGAGTAGCCGCTGTGATATTATTTGAGAACGTTTTGGTGCAGGCTGTAATTGAAGCCAACATTTCAGCCAACAAACTAGTACTTCACTGGCTTGTCAACCATTATTTCATGTATGTTTGAAGGTCATTGCAGCTGCGAAATTACATGAATAATCTACTTCACGAGAAAAAAAGCAGACAGTGAATAGTTTTCCAATCGTTGTTTAGCCTTATTTCACATGGTGTACAACAGGTCCTAGCAGTCAGGAATTGTGATGCCGATATAGACAATATCGCAAAAGTATCTGACAACGTATATGCGATAACTAAGCGAAATAGTTCTCAGTTACATAACACGACAATAGGCGACAGGATCAATACGCGACAGGAGACATGTATTTCATGACACACGATGACGGAGTTGACGTAGAACCACAAGAAAGGAAGATGGTGAAGGAGTAAGTCACTAGTCAGAAGTCACTATCTCCTCAGGAGACGCTTTGTTGATTTGATATATTAGTTTCATCAAACTCATGGGAATTGAACTATAAAGCGTAGGCCTCCTTGTAAATTCAAAATAACATAACAAAAATTATCACACCGGTTGTCTGTATCTGCTTACTCAGACAGTGTAACTCTTGGAAACAGTCGTTTGCTTTACGTACAGTACAGAGCAACCGATTCACTATTCTTGGTAAATACAGAAGCAGATTCGTATTGCCCGTAACTGAAAGCTGTAGGCAGCGAATCGTTCGGATATAAAACGCATGAATAACGAAAATGGATGTTGGATTTCGGCCTGAATACATAACATTGCTGATAGGTTGTTATAATTGATGTGTCCGTATCAACAACAGGTACTGATTTCTCAAAGAACTTCAACTTATTAGTTGAGTCCAGAGAACAATCGGTGGGATCGGTGATCGCACCATTATGGTAGGAGGAGTAAAGATTCATTCCGTATCTCTGAATCGCATTGTATTTTCAGTAAACCAATAAAGAAAATGAAGCAAAATGGGACAATGTGCAAAGCAAATATTAGTACGCCAAAACAAATACTAATATGCAAAATGAAAGTGGCTTCACTTTTGAATAAGAAAATGGTAGAAACATAACATGCAAAACAAAGTCGTACATTAAATCGAAATCAATTATCATAGGTGAACAGCGTCAAGACAAAGCACAGGGTTCTAGGCGAACACAATAAAACGATTGTTGAAATTATGAATGTTTATCAACTGAGTTAGTTATGCCATGTGTTATGTATGCTGAACCATCACTTACCTGGAGCGCCAATACTAACTGGTGTAAGAGCAGGTAAAACAAATGTATGAGAAGCCAATCTAAAGCATGACATTCATTCTGTCATTAACCGTTTTCCTGATGCATTTGTGTAAATACAGACTACCACGTTAAGACCTGGAGCGATGTAGTTCAGATTCAGCCACAATGGATCAGATGCTCCTTACTCTACATTTTGAATTCCACCATTCCTCCATTTGTTCTCATTCTAGCATTTCATTCCATATTCATGGTACTTAGTTTTTATTATTGTTATTACAGTTACGTGATTTCGATTGCTTTACTATTCATCTTGTCATTTACATGTCTTGCCAATATGATGTGATAAATTCGCCCAACAAGCATTCGCGGCGGACTCTACACTTCCTGTGAAAACACATAAATAAACAAATGCATATTTTACAGACGTTCTCATCGAGTATGTCAGTTTTATGTTTAAATTAACTGACAAAATAATGTCAAAATCTATGAAGAATATATTTTATGTATGGAATGAACTCACATTTGCAGGAAGCCCCATAATTTAGTGGCGACCTACTTTTATCAATAGAACGCGATTGGTGTAATGGGAACAATTATTATTATAACCAGTTGTACGACGGATTGTTTTAACGTATTTGTTTGTTTGTCTGTATCAGAATACATACATTCTCCCGTTGATTGTGACCTTGCACGAATACGGTTACGCTCAGTAATCACACGGGGGAAATTATCGGTTAACTGACAAGTAGTCTTCCTGTAGTGGTGATCATTGTCATCAGCGACTCGACGCCACACTACAATATTATAAAAATATCGGATTTTACTTTGAGTCAAAGCAGCCAAATTCAAGAAAGACAGTTTGTTCTCACCTTAGAACCACCTAGGTAATATTAGCTGAGTATCGGGAGGAATGAGGTTCCAAATTGTTTTCACGTGATTATTTTCTGTATTAATCGAGACTCTTCTTACCCTCCATTTCTAGTCTAGTTAAACTTTTATTTTTACATTTAAATATTCTGAACAATTGCATTTACAGGTATGAATAACGGGATTGTTAACATACTTCGGGATATCATCAATTTGCAAACATCAAGTCTCAGTCAAACTACTAAAAAAATGACTGATCTTGTAACGGCTGTGTTCTGTGTACCATTTTCATTTCAATAATTGCATTTTAAAAAATAACACAGTCATATTACTTTCCTTGGGTAAATTTGTTCTTGTTATGCCAACTCCTGAGGACAACTCTCTCCTCACAAGATTAGCGTCTATTATGTTGTTTACTTCAATTACACTTTTGTATTTTAATGCTATGACATTTATGACGATACATTAACCTGGATTATAAACTTCAAATTATTGACATCATTATGAAAAATGTTTATTCATAATAATTAATCACTCGTTTTAGTATCAGCATGATCAGGTTTGTAAGTGAGCACATATTCTGTAATTATTTTTAGCATAATTAAAATTTGCATTTAGGCATCGTAAGGAAAATCAATCATGTTTTGTTAACTCAACAATATACTTAGTTGCCTATTTACTTCTTTAGCCTGTCAACTCTCTTGGGGGAACATGAGCTACTCATCAGCATTCTCCACCTCTTTCAACAATATACCAAGTACATAACCAGGATATGATTATGTGAAACACGATTAAGTTCATTGTAGAGAAAAACGGAGAAAACCGTACAAGTAGTGACAACAAGATTTTAATGGAACAAAATCCTTCATTATTAATTTATGAGCATTATGGATTATACTTTAGAGTTCTAACCAATAACGACCACATTTCAAGCTTAATCAAGATTTTGAAATAAAGAATTTCAGGCGAATTTCATATTATTGGGAATAGTAACAGTATTTGTACTAGAGAAAGATACTCAATATAGACGGTATGATGAAGAATTCAGTGAGAAAGAAGTATAAGAGAACTTCGAAACTCAAAATCTGAGGGAAGACAAAGATTGAATTTACCTATTGTGTTGTGCAACATTTGCACGTATGTCATCCAACTTCTCTAATAGTTGACTGATATTATTTAGTCGACCACAATCACACAGAATGAGTCGAAATTCATAACTCAAATACAACTCCAAATCAATTTGTACATCAATGCTACAGCTTGATTTGGCCACGATCAACTATCCACCAGTTTACTACAACTCAACATAACATCACATGTTGATTTCGATGGTGACTACACATTTGTAATACGTCTCAGCAACCTCAAACGACTGACGCTCACTAACTCATCAACCGTTTCGTGATCTTACACAATACCTGTATCTAACCTCACCGTTGCTCACTCAGTCATCCAACATGCGTAAGCACCACTTTGAAGGCATCTAACATGAAATACTGACAACTCACAAAGATCTTTTATTATGGAAGATCATTTTCCACAGTGATAAATAAGATTAGATCGAACAGTTGAGTACTACACTCGTATTTTGATTAACAAGTGGAAAATACCCAAAGGCCTTTTCACGACGGGTAACAGCATTAGGTAAGTAAGTAAGTAAGCACCAAATGATGTATTTTACTTAATTTGGCCTATCACCTCTTGTATGAACACACATCGACTACCTGGAATCTCCAAAGTGAATGACGCGATGACGTTCGTAAAGAAAGAAAATGGGTTCAAATACCATAGTGAACATCATCTCTGCGAGTCAATTACATCCATCTAATGAGTTTTAAAAACGAAGAAACCCTCATGTTTTCATTTTACCGCCAGTCATCATCATCTCTGCTTATGGCTGAACAACCTATATCTTTCATCACAAAATCCTCGTGTCAGAAATATTATTACTGAAAACATTTTGAAACTGTCATTAAGACATTCAAAGTATAAGTTGAACAATGAAATATTTCATTTTGTGGTATATTTTGTATATACATTTGAAGTTTGCGTTACGATAACACGGTATCTAATTTATATTGTTTAAATATCGTTGAATCCCAGTTTATAACTCATAAATAGCTTTAAAATCTATACTTAAAGCGATATGGGTCGACTGTCAAGAAAAGAGCCCGTAAAAGCCCTAATACTTCAGATAATAACAATTCTGTTATTACCTATTCCGCATGTTCCGCTACTCCTTTTGAAGCTGATAATGTTGGGATTGATCTTACACCACATCTGATGCTGGATGACTCTGTCTCTAATTTAATAATGAGTTCCACATCAAGATCAAAGAGTATCGATAATATTTAGAGTGAACTAAACACTGTCTTTAAACAACTAACCGACATGCGTTCTAAAGTTGAGTCACTTGCTAGCTCTTTATCAGAGCATGATGATTTGAAGCAAGAAATAAAGACATTATCACCTCTTAAGCTGCTCCTGTCAAAAGATGTCGTTCCTGTGGAACTTGATGACATCATGAAAGCAGAATCTGTTATCGACTTTATCGCTAATGAAGTTACCAAGCGAATAATCTCTCGTAATAACGTGATTATCTATAATATACCTGACAGAATCCCCATTAAAACTGTAAGGAATTCGATATTAAAAGCATCTAACCTTCAGGATAGTCCATGCCAATGCATTCGACTTAATAAAAAGCACCAGAAATACTCGTGTCCGGTCTTGTTCAGATTCGACTCTCATATATTAGCTGAACGGTCAAAAGAATCTGAGAGGCTAATCTGAGCGCTTACGAGATTTAGAAACGCTCGTATAGTCTCAGATAAGACCACCAATCAAAGGCTTACTCAAAAACTTACCTTGAACGAAAATAAAGATGTTGAGATCACAACAAACCACGATGCATCAGCTGCTGGATCCACTGATGCAGCTACCTTATCTCATGTTCTCCAGCACTCTGGTATACCAACAAAGAATGCTAATTTGCCTGTTATGTCTGTAGTGACATCTGATAGCCAATGTACATCTATTGACGTCACTAGTCGGATATTACCCAGTTTACCATTAGAAGCCCATAAGCAAGTACTTAGTTCTAATGTTACAACTCTTAAAAACGCTGTCAAGATTAAAATACCTTTGCCACGTAAGAAGAATGTAAGTACAGAACCTTCTGGTTCTAGACCCAATATCAAAAATACTACGATGACCTTACCAAATAAAAATAAGACTGTACTTCCCGACACCATGCTTCACCTTACGCATCGTAGGGGAGGTTTTAAGGTCAGATTTGGTTCAAATGTCTCACAAGATGGCCACTGCAATCATTATGTAAGCAAGCCTAATATTGGACAGACCACAATGAACCAACGCACCCTACGGTTATCCTCAAACGTTTTAAATGACATACCTGTAAGACTTAACTATTCTCAACACTTTCCCATTAGGCAAGATGCTTTACTAGGTTACCCAACTTCGAACGCTTTAAATGATAAACCTGTGAGACGTAACTTTCCTCAACACTTTTCCATTGGAAAAGATGGATTACTAGGTTACGCACCATCAACCCAACCCCAACTTGCAGGTGCCTGTCTTAACTGTCCGCCTAATCAAGTTCAACAAATTAACCCACTTTATCAAAATAATGATTTTTTGGCCTTCAGAAATCCCTGGTCCCACTAGCAATGCAGTTTGTTCAAGCGATATCCCATACAATCAGTCAAACATAATAAACCACAGTCTATGCAAATCCAAACTACATAACATCAATAGGGAAGCTCTCGGTTTTCTTACACTCCACACTCCCTTTTTAAACTTATTACTTATCAATGCACGTTCACTTCTGAATAAAATTTCAGCCTTGAGAACATTAGTTTTTCTAGCCAAACCTTCTTTCATACTTATCACGGAAACATGGTGCTCTCAAGTAGTATCAAATTCAGAATTAAATATCCAGAACTATCGACTTTATCGCTGCGACAGAGAAACTAAGCGAGGAGGTGGTTGTATTATGTATGCTTTGGATACCCTAACAACTAATAAAGTTGAAGATAGTGTCCTGAATAGTTTACCAGAATCAGTCTGGATATCAGTCAACACCCTGAATCATAGTCTACTACTTGGATGTATATACAGAGCTCCTGATAGTCCGAATAGTGGGAATGATCTTATTATCAATGCATTCATACATGCATCCTCTCTAAACTTTAATGCTAAGGTTATCACTGGGGATTTCAATTATCCTGGGATCAACTGGAGTACCTGTAGTTGTCAGTCATGTAATGATGAGTTCTCGGCAACCATTAACATGCACTGCTGGTCACAGTGGGTTCGTGCCCCAACTAGAGGCGATAGTATACTCGATCTAATATTTATTAGAGATATTATCCCACTATCTGTAAAAGTATATGATGAATTTGAAAGCAGTGACCATAAGATAGTAGTTTGCGCTCTCCCTATCTATCTCTCTTATAACCCACCCATTCAAAAAACCTGTCAATATAGAGACTATAAGCATGCTGACTGGGACCTCCTGCATTCATTGATTAAACTTTCAGACTGGGATAACTTTTCTTCATGTAATAGTCTCATGGATGCTATCGACGAATTCTATCTGATCATTAACTCTTGTTTAGATTCCAGTGTACCTCTTAAAACGTACAGGTTTAGTAAACCTTACGAATTATATATACCAGCTAAATATCGTAATAAACTAAAACGCCTACAGAATCGTTATTTTAAGTCAAACGACTTCACAGCAGTTGCACAAATAACAATAATTTGTAATCAAATTAAAGAGGAACATAGGTTAAAAGCCATTAATGGGGAGCTGTTAGCCCTTAATACTAACTCGAAAGTACAAAACTTAACTCTCCTTTTCAATAAACGCACTAAAGCAACTCGAAATGTTGATATACCGTGCATCCAGCATAATAGCACTTTTATATACGACTCTAAAACCATGGCCGACCTTTTCAGTAGTATATTCGCGAATGGTGTAGAAAACATAAGTGGCTATGCTTCAAGAGTTATGTGCGTGACTAGCAACTCAATAAAATCTATCTCCTTCACATGCATGAAAATTAATAAGGCTATAAATACCCTTAAGCTTTCGAAAGGTCATGGAGTAGACGGGATTTCATCATTTCTCTACAAATATGGTGGTCCAGATATTCCACTTCTTCTTCTAAAGCTGTTTACTCTCTCTATGGAAACCGGTTCTTACCCTTACTGTTGGAAAACCGCGTACATCATACCACGTTACAAATCTGGAGATAAGACTGACATGAACAATTACCGGCCAATAAATATTACTCCAGTTATTTCTAGGATTATGGAAAAAATTATAAGTGATGAACTTTCCAACTATTTACTTGCTGGAAAATTTATCAATGATACTCAACATGGATTTCTTAAAAATCGTTCTTGCATGACATGTCATTTTGACTTCTTTAATTTAGTCTATTCTCTACGTAGCCAAGGATATCTAGTCTTAGTGCTATATCTGGACATTTCTAAAGCCTTTGACATGGTTAGCCACCAACTTCTTATAGGTAAGCTCGCATCTTATGGGGTTCAAAATCCTTTGCTTGCTTGGCTTGATTCCTTTCTCAGCAATCGACATCAAATAGTTAAAATTAACTCTTCATTGTCTAACGCTGTCCCTGTTAGAAGTGGTGTAATACAAGGTAGTGTCTTAGGTCCTTTGCTCTTTTTAGTGTTTATTAATGATATTTGTTAAAGTTTTTGTGTCGGTTAGCCCCTTCTATATGCAGATGATCTTAAAGTAGTATATTCATTTTCTCCACGTATTCTAATGTGAAAAGTTTGTGCTCGACCTCTTCTGGAATACTGCACGTTTATTTTTAGCAGTGCGCTCATAAAGGATAAATTAAGGCTGGAATCAATACAGAGACGATTTACACTTCGTATTCTTGAAGCTGATTGTACCTTAATTTATAATCCTAGATGTAATAAACCTGAGCTAGACCCTTTATGGAGGAGGAGACTCAAACTAAATCTTATCTTTTTCTTCAAACTACTTCATAAACTATCGTTTACATCCGATCACGCGATTCAATATGCAGAAACCTCTCATTATTACATCCGTAATTCCTTGTCACTAGTGAAACAAACTCATTCTAAATCATCTCTTTATATGAATTACTTCACCTGTAAATTTTCTAGACTCTGGAATAACCTACCACAATCTATCCGCACGATAAAATCATTCCCATTATTTGTTCGCTGCATCGATGCATACTGCTCCTCTGAAAATGCATTGAATGGTCTAGCGCCTTTAAGTGTATCTCATTCCAAAAGTGATATTTTAGGAACCTTAAATGTTTAGCCATCTTTATTAGTGAATTCCCTTGGTAAAACCACCCACTTGCTGTCAATGTGTTAACACCGCCCCTAGCAATTTTAACTAGTTTGAATAACATAAACAGTATATCACTGTGTCACATGACACATGCATTTTGGTAGACCTGATTGACATATTTTAGTAATTATTGTTTTGTTGCTCCGTGCTCTCTGTTTTCGTTTTAATTTCTCTAGTTGTAGATAATTATCATTATTTCGATCTGGCACACGAATTGACCTTAATTACACCGTCCATAAATCAACAGGCTGTCCATTTAAGAAATATTAAAAATTCCCGGCTGATGCATAGGATCGCTGTAATATATATACTACATAAACAACTACCGAACTAGTATACTTAAAACTTTCTTTTATCACATGTTTGTTCTGCACGTCTAATGTTATTATTTATATCAAATTGATCATGCCTGTAAACTGGCGTGAATTCTGTAATTATTATTATTTTTCACAATATAAATTATTATTATTATTAAGTTTTTAATCATTTCTGTACGCTGATATCAAAAGTTTTAATATTCATAATTCAGTCATACGGAATTGATTTTAGTCAGTCTTTTTAATAACAGTCTCTCTACCACAATAATCTGTTAGAAATTCAATTGATAGTCAGTACCTGATATGGACACGTAATCATTTGAAAGGCATGTGTTATGTAACCTTCAATGGGTTATTGAAGCCCACTCGTTGCAAAACCTGTAAAATATGTTTGCATTTGATGAAATACACAATTGTTACTTACCTACTTAATGAATCAATGTCCATTGTCCGGATACCATCAGCAACAGCCTACTGTTTGAGAGAATAAACCAGGTTCCAGATGAGGAGGAAATTAGGGAAAGATGTTGGAATTGGATAGGAAAAATATCGAGGAAATCATCAAACTGCATCACGACGCAAGCGCTCACTTGGAATCGTGAAGCGAAAATAAGTTTTAAAATTCATGACAAAATTATTACGAAATGGATTTTAGTCAATCTATTTTATAACAGATTCTCTCTATCACCATAATCTATTAGAAAGTCAGCAGGTTTGGTAGATTTAACAGATATAAAGTTATGCAATCGGCTAATTGTACAACCCTGTTAGGTAAATATGTGAATTATGGCACATTCTGCCACTTCCGTTGCCAAATAACTATTGTGTATGCAAACGTTCTATTCATTCCCTAGAAAAACGACTTCAATTCTTATGATCAGTTAAAGAATCACTTAAGCGCATTGGTATAGTAGACGTTCATGGTTTTATTATGTTACGTTTTGGCAAATTACTTCCTTAACACATGTCTCTATTCGTGAAATTGTTTTCACTTTTCTCTGCTTTTGGCTTGTTTTTACGCTGTACTAGACGTTTATGGACTCCAGACACTGGTGGATCTAACCTACCTGCATTGAATGAATTACTTCGACCATTTAACATTGAATTCGGGTGAGAATTTTCTCGTTCTGTTCATCTATCGTTGGATCCTTCGTGATTATCATTTCTATCCCATTCTTATTAATTATTGATAAGTGAAAAATATTTAGTTTAACTGCATCGAATTGTAATCAGTTCAGATATTAGTCAGTCTGTCATAATCAGCATAGAGCGTAGCACAAATGTTTGTTTGTGTTGAAATGTCATAATCACGAGAAACAGTATGTTTATAGAAATGTTTTACATTTCTTTTCATTGCATTGGAATGAGTAAGCGTCCTGTTTAATTGACAGCTTGTATGTGTTGTCGCGCGGACTATATTTATCATGGCTGTACATCAAGGATATTATTAAGGGTTTGTGACCAGTACATAATGTGAAAGACTTGCCTTCTAACAAATACCGGAAGTGTTTGATGGCTAAATAGACAGCTAACAATGCCTACCGAACGTGCCTTATTTTGTTCGCGTCTTGTTGAGTTTATTTTGAGAAAAACGCACGGGATGCCATTTTTGATTGACACGTTTCTGAAGTACGGCACCTAGTACTATCTTAGAGGCGTCGGTCGTTACTGCTAAAGGTGCATCAACCTTTCGTCGTACCAGAAAGGCTTCAAAGCCTAAATCGTTTTTCAACTGTTCAAATGCTTAAATTGCTTGCGGTGTCATCGCCAATGATTTAGCGCGTCCCCTTAATACATCAGTTAGTGGTTTCAACACTTTTGAATAAAACGTTGGTGAAAGTTGATCATCCAAAGGAAAATTCTTAGTTTCTTGAGTGAATTGGTTCAAGGATTATTTTCGATGACTTGTGTTTCCTCAGGAAGCGGTTTGATAATTTAATTATCGAGTACGCATCTTGCAGTTTTAGTTTGAGCCACGAGTGTTTTTCCAAAGTTTAGTTTGTTTATTTGATTGAACACATAAATATTGCTACAAAAGGGAACCGAATACATATGCGCCACACAAATCACTTGATTTGCATGTTGGCTATAATACTGCCCGTGTGATCAAACCGAAGTAGGTGGTTATCTTAGGGGGCCATACTCGAAGCCTTCGACCTAAAGGTCTGATCCACAAGGCAGTGGAACAGTGTCAGGAGATGCAGTCCCATGTTAGTCGGTGACCAATAGTTGGTTCTTACGTCATTTGTTCCCTCAGAATCCTGAACCGCATATGCACCATTAGTTCAGAATCAGGGTTTTCCAACTCCCTAGGTAGGTCCTCCGTATCCACCAACCCTCTTAAAGCGCCGGACATTAGCTTTTTGTCCCCTCAATTTCGTGAACAACAGCCCTTCTTTTCATTTTGCTTCTCCACAGTAGTCTGCATCATGAGTAGTTCTGTAGGTCTTTATCTTCTATTTCCTTTCTGCTTACCAGTACTACTAGGTGCAGAAACCTGAGTAGGAGTATGACCCATATTAGTTGTTTGGAAACCCGGTCTCAGTGTTCGAGTCGAGTGATGTATACAATACTCCGAGGTTCCCTATCTACCTTTACTAGTGGTCCTGGTTGTTTAAATTTAAGTACTAGCGGCAATCCTATTACTGTACATGTTAGTCAAAAGAATAAAAGTTAGGTGATACGCAAGATGTATTATGTGGTACTACATTAACCTGTGTCTCAGTGTCGACTAAGAATTGACTTCCGTTTCTTTTGCCTGTGACATATAACAAACGGCTGTCTTGAGAGTTGACTGCAGTCACCACTAGTCGTCAGGCTTGACGTTCTCTTCGCCGTGTGCTATGAAATTTACAGGGAGGAGCACTTGTTTTAACTTGTCTGCCCGTGCATTCCATGGTGCTAACGAATACTATGTCTGGTGGTGCTTGGACTACGACGTCTACGGTATCCGGACCTCCCTCTACACTTGAAGTGGTGGGAATTCAAAAATTGGAGCTGGGCTATCTGTTAGGTGAGTGTGTCGATCGTGTGTCATTACTCGGTGATCTCGTCAGTTTCGTTTGTTTGCATATGTGATACCCAGTGAGTTCTAGTCCACTCGTAACTTCTATCGGCTATGCCCGCTAGCCTATCCAAATCAACACCATCGTCTTCAATTGCCAGTATTTGCTGGATGTTTTGCCGGATACGACTGAGCCACAATTGATATAATCGACGTTTATCTACTACACGATCCCCCAATTCATCTGTCATGTGGCGTTTCGTTTGAGACGGTATGTGTTACCTAGCTGTGAATTGGCTAAACGTTGATCAGTTGTCTGCTAGTCAGTGAGATATGTAACACGGATGACCTCTCTTTTTAAGCAATGGTATGGTCAGTCTAGATACGGCTTTTAATGAGGTCAGGCACTTGATCAATAACGTCGCCCGCAGCAACGAGTTTGCGTAACCGAATTTCGTACTGTGACTTGTGATTCTGTTTGCAACAAAAAGCTTTCTAAGCGTGCAAATCAGAGTTCAGTCTTTTGAGGGTTAAGGACAGGTAAATATGCAGAGATGGCACGCTCGGAAACAGACTAAGGTGGAAGGCTTGGTGAATTTCCAGGTAACATGACACGAATAAATAATAAGAATAGCAATAATAATGGGCTGATGATTGAAATATACAATATGAAGGCTTAAAAAATAAGGCATTAAATATATATAAGAAGCTCACTGAAAATGAAAATCTCACTTTGGGTTTAAATATGCGATATACATCAATTATTCCAAAGGAAGGATGCATTGAGTGAATTTATTATGACTGTCAGTGAAATGCCAATATTTGTAATAGTAATTCCTATGTGAAATTTTTCATGATATGACTGGAGAATATGCAGCAGACGTTGTAGCGTAATGCGTGCTCCAATTGCGGGTCACTTACTTTGTTGAGGTGACTTTCCTCTATATCTGACTCCAATAAATAGTATCCCCTTAAATGAGTATTTAACCCAGGCTTAATCGCCTGGTATAATTATGGATTTACTTGAGATTATTCAAAATCCAGAACACCAGTTGTGGGGATAGTTTATTGTTAAAGATTAGTAAAATCCGCAAGCATGCAGGAAGCAGGCACATAGGGAAACGAGTGGGTGTGTATGTCAATGTTAAATATCCGTATATAATCATGAGTGTTAACTGGTTGTGGATAAATTATTGATTGACTGTGTATTACAACCAATGAGAGAATAGATTGTAGATGTTACGGCCTCTCACACTAACAACCATGCGGTTTGGTCTGATTGTGTATAAACCAAGTATGTCTGAAATACATGATTCATACAGTGGAAGCGGAGATTGCGTTCTGAACTCAAACGGAAAAGCTAGGCGAGAAGGACAGAAAATAGCTGCGAGTTGACTCTAGTCTGCTCGTACTGGTCAACGTGTCAGTGGTTAGGCACAGTGCCAAGGTTGTATAAGTCGGTGTTCTTGCTGGCAAATTAGTCGCATGATATTTGACGAGGCTTAGGACATAACAAGTAGGATAGGCAATGCACACACATGTGCTCATATGATGACATTCAAAGTGTTAATAAGAGACTGATTGACAAGGTCAAAATGCGACTAACTAAGAATAAGTAAACCGATCGGTTTCAATGCTAGAATAACGCATGTAGGCCTGACATACTAGTTTTGATCTTTCCATTGTTTCTCACATGCTCATCCAATTTTTCGGGTTTTTCATTTTGACGTTTACTCCATTTTCTTCCATAACATTTTCGTAGTGATTCTGCTTTCTCTGGAAATTACGTAATAGGACATCGAACTGACAGGTTGACGTGCTAGTCGTGTGTAATAACGCGTTAAATTACATTTCGTTTTAGTTTGAAACTATTTTCCGTACGTCCATCCATTAGACGTTGAGTGTATTGGATTTTGAAGATTTTTTATTCTCGTACTGTGTTTCGTCTGTATTTTGTATTGTTTTAATGTTAGTTGACTAATTGTGCCCCAACAGTAATATCTCAGACTACATTCAGGTTCACGAGGAACACTAGTTCCTGAAGGATTGTACGTACAGCTTACCGAAGAGTACCAACTAGCATGAGACGTTAATTCAGACTGTCCTCTCGACTAATTGTAGCCATCTAACTACAAAATATGCGTTTGATGTTGAGTCACTTAAACTAAGGGCCATATAACAACTTCATTGATTAAATTAAGTTCATTTGTTCAAAGCCATCCACCAACAGATACTTTTATTCTGCACATTTAAACCGGCTTTTAACGCCATACATATTTCAAGGTCATACCGTGTTATAATGCTTAATTTGTGAGTGAAAACATCCAACGAAATCACTCTACTCTATGCTGAGGTTTTGATTATATGACATTTTACGTTTCTCAAAACAGAAAAATCACAATAAAACACTCATTATGATATAGTATATTTCAAATATTCTGCATTTTTGTCAGAATCAATACACTACAATGCTTTTTTGTTGAATTCCATGATGAATTTTATTTGAATATAGTGAAATTGCAAAATTTATAAACAAGACAAAAAGTGCAGATTTTGCACAAACAAGGAGATTTCACCGAATTCACGTATTCGAAACTTTATTGCCATAATTTGATATATGTTACGTTCGCGTTATGTTATTGTCGTTTAAGAATTTGTTCGGATGGGAGTTTGCGATGATTGTAGTTGTTTTCCTTGATGTTTGAATTTATGATTGGGCTTGAGGTGGACCACCATTGCAAACTTGATAGCATTTAACACTCACTTCGTCCTGGTAAAAGACTCCTCAGTAAAGCATCCACGGTTCGGTAGACGAGACCGATGGTCGTTGGTTTGAGTTCCACATGCGGTATCGTGGATGCGTGCTTCAGAAGTGTCCCATTCTATGACGAAACGGTCATCCAAGTTCTCAATAGTGGTTAAGCCTAAATCGACTGATGAATCCATCGATTAGGAATTTAGTTTAAAATATTTTCTACGATGTGATCTTCATATTGTTACAGTAATGAATGGCTTTATTCTTCACAGAGAACGTCATTTATGCTTGTTGCACAAAATTACTTATTGAGCGTGAAATCGTGTAAAAACAAATCGTTGTATGAACAGAGCTATTTTTCAGAGTACTTTACAATGTCTCACATGCATTCGATTTTTTTTATTAGTTTTCAGGTTGAGTATTTCTCTGTACATCCCCTTCCATTGAAATCGTGGACCGATTTAATTTAGTTCATGATTGGAAACCAGGAAGCACTGGTCGATCATTTCGTACTATTATTGGACTCTTCAGCAGTGCTTATACACGATTGCTTTATGTCCACTGGCCACGGCTTCTCATTGGAATTCGGGAAATTTCCTATTGACTCTAGTCACCACTAATCACATAATAATTGCTAGTATGGTGTTGATGACATATAATCGATTCATGTACTACCTAGATCCTTTTGCTACTATTCTTAAAAATTTCACCTGTGTGTTATGATTTGATAACATGTTTTCTCTTACATTATTTATACTTTGGCTGTATGTGATTGACTGACTGACTGACTTATTGTTTCAATATGTTCTTATGCAAATTTATATGTTAGTTGGTTGTCAATGTAATTTGTCTCAAATTCAATAGATTGAAAGTTTAGTTCTATATATATATATATATATATTGCTATGAACAAGAACACATGTTGGGGACAACCAATTTATTCTTCAATGCAAGATTACAGGATATCTTCGCACAATATGAGGATCACACATTCAGTACTACATTTGCAACACTTCCATCAATTTTCCTTTAGATTCTGTATGACTCTTTCAATTCGTAATTCCTCTTTGTTAACCTTTTATGTTTTCTTCAACTCGATTTTCTAAGCCTTCTTCCGTCGATCATTCCACTTCTGACTGGTGTTACATACTACTTATATTGAAAGATATAAGTAGCATACACCACAACGTATATTTCAATCAGATCTTCATCGCATGTTCACCAGATGTATTTGTCACATCACCGTTTGTCATGATTAAACTACTAAATATATTTCATGTTGTTAACGCCGTTCGTGTGAAATCAATTTCTGCACTCCCTGTTTCCTAGTTGCATACCATTCAGGTAGCAGTTTAAGAAAATTTCCTAGTCAAGCTGTTGCTCATTATACTGGTCGAACTGTACTAGTAAAGTTAATCTGGTCGATATTGGAAATCCGTTTATTCAACATGTCAAAAAGTATTTAACCTCAAACGGTAAGTGAATATTCTCAAAATAGTAGTCCATGTGAATATATAATTGACAACACCAGCGCCAGCGTCTGCAGTCTGATTCGTTGACGTTATACATTTTCTGCGCCGACTAGACCCACTGAACAGATGGACGATTTGAAATGAATAGAAAGGTTTAATAATCAAACCGAATTTTAATGCACACAAATCATAGACATTTTCGCGTATACCTAGTTACCTTTTGCAATATTATATAAATATTATTAATATATATGCGCCACACTTCATTGTTGCATTTGTGTGAGAGCTGAGATAACTCCCGGGTGCTAAAATTAAAGCACTTGGTTTTCTCAAGGAGCACTCCGCAAGTCTTTGACCCAGGTATCAAGTCCACAAGGCAGTGAAGCAACGTAAGTAGATGAGGTCTCGTGGCATCCTATGACAGACAAAAGGTTCATACGACATTTGTTTCCTCTGGATTTTATAGCTTATGTGTACCATGGGTTTCTAAATAAGATTTTCCAACTCCTTGAAATGGACTCTTTGAATCCACCAAATCGGTTAAAGAGCCAAACATTCGCTTTGTTTCCTCTTGGCTTTGTAAACAATACCAAGACCTTCAATGCGAGTAGTCAGTGAATAGAACTTCTCTAAATGATAGCACTGAGAGCGCTTAACATCCGTTTCGTCTTGGAATAGGACTTACGAGCAGCGCGCATCCATAATTATTTGTCACTTACAAGGACGGTAAAACACATATCATATATAATGGTAAGTGACTGTGAAATAGTCTTCAGTTTTTCGTCTTTTATACTTATCCTGTTGTATCTAATGCTCATCTCCAGTGTTTAAGTATTGCTCAAAATGTTCTATTTCTTTTTTCTCTCTGTAAATAAAGATTACTTTTGGCTGTTAGATGCATTGCTTCAATTCTCAACCAGTAGTATGGAACGAATACCACGAATTTGTTCAATCCACCTTTTCTAATATATGCTTTTTTCCATATTTGAAAGCAACTGACTAAACGTTTTCGTGTAGGCTGGTTAGCAACTGAACCATCTTTATGAGTAGTTTGGATTGTGATCAAATATTTTGTTGCTTGAATTCTCTATATTGTTTGACATATTGCCATCTATTTCCTATATGAACACCAATATAATGTTATTCAACTAATCGAAGTGAAGCATATTGAAAGGCGTTACCCTTGATTCTTCATTTATTATGAGTTACGTATTCTTAATAGTTATTTTCTATTTACGCTTGACTTTATTTGTTCCTGTAGACGTTTCTCACTACCAGATTCCGGCACTTTGAAAGGATAGTTATAAAGGTACCTGTAAACCAACAGATTGTAAGGCATCTCGTTAACCTATTAGCGTGTGGTAGTAGCACAAAGTGACATTCATATATGACCTAATTTCAGTGGTACCTGATGGGTTACCTTCTCACACTTGAAGCTTTTTCGTCATTGACATCAATTCTTGAAGTATGGAGAGATGTTCGGCCTTCATGGTTGACCCTATTATGCTTATGCAAAAAATCTGTATCGCTCCAAACGCTGGTTGGATTGAGAGAACATTTTACTACCGTCACACTCTAGAATAGTTGTTAGTACAGATTCACTCCCAGACCCTGATTCACTGATCTTAGTCTTATACCTCGTCAACTGACCTATCTCATGTGGCATAACAAAGAAAGAACAATTATTTCAGCCAAAATAACAGGATTTTGTTATACTCATTACGTAAACCTAACCATCACAAAAATGTTCTCGTTGGTAATGAATACATCTTTATAATCACGCCTGAATTCGATCAGTGTTTATGTTTTTCTCCTTTCGATTTTATTTTACTACATTCTGTGTAGTAATGTGATAGGAAATGGATGGAATTTATCTACGTTGGATGCTAGTTATATAACATTTGAAGCTTATGATTCTATGAAACCATGTTATATCGCTCCAATAGTTTACGCATCGATAGAGAAAGATGAACCGAATGAGTAAGTCTGAATTATCATTGTTGTTTCTGTTCAAGGGTTATATGAAGTTAGCACCTACGTCAAGTGGTATCAGCACACAAGCCTGCACAAATGCATTTTTCCAATAAGTGCAAGGGTATTATTAATATTTTTGGCTTCATTCAATATTATATTTTAAGTAAAACATAGAATTCTCAGCATTTCAACAAGTCTCCTTTTATTTCGTGTTCGGATCTGGCGATGTTAGCAGTTCTGCAATTAACATCTGGATAATGTCGATTATTTTCAATGCCTATTGCCTGACCACCACAATATCTCCGCTCGTAATGTTTTGCAACCTGACCAGCGAAAGATGATAAGCTTCTCATAAACGCCGCTCATTTAAATATATCTAGATCGAAGGAACAGGTTGTGATGATATATTTAAGCAGGCTGCCTACAATCACATGTCTGTTTTCTCAAACAATAGAAGTTTTTCTAAAAGCATAGGATCTGGATCTTAAATTTTCGAGGACAGAATTTGTCTTTGTTGTTAAGGTTTAACCATGGATATCCATCGACTTCATCAATACTGCTTAGGAGAAATAATCTGCATAGGTGGCCGGGTTAAAACAGTAGTAATTAGAAGTTATTCAGTGTTATTTCAATTAGATTTTTCACTGGTTGTGTTCTGTCATTTGGATGGTATATGGTAAAGACGAATTTCGGGCTGTATATAGTGGAAACTCTTCTCCGGATATTCTCTTGATTTCGCTCAAACTTAAATCAAATGAAAAAATATTATGATCACGTGTTTCATCTAGTTTCTTCGACAATTTTGAAATCATCACAGTTATACTTCAATAAACTGACTAGATATCTGATCGCATCATGAATATTTCGAATTCCTATCAGTACGAATCCCGTCTTTCCTGAAATAAGGCAAAAATATTGTTTTATCTACATAGAGAAGTGCCTTTCATCTATACCTTTTGCTATTCGAACTTTCTAAAATAATTCTGACTAAACCAAACAGTATTCCTTCAGTCTCTATTGAAAACTTCTGCAAACGCTCACTATCAATGCCTTCAAAAATGCTATTGATTATGGAATTCTTCTTGACTTACAATGCATTCTCATAGAACGCCCTGACAACTAGCTCTCTGAAGGTTAAAATGTCATTCAAACCATCTCTTCAGAAAGGCATTTGCTATCGTATTCTGCTTTCAACTACACACAACCTTTTTAAGACAGGCTTCAGCTACTCTAAAATTCGAACCATTGTTTCCAAACATATGTGATGGGTGACCACTTCCAGCAGTGAATCTTGAGATAGCGCATAAAAATGAGTCAGTGTCCAAGTTGTAAGCATCTACAGTGTGAACAATCAAGTAAAAAAACAGCTATATCGTTTTTCATAGACTCGCTTTCTCTTGACCCAAAGTGGTCTAAAATAATATAAACCAACAGAATTGAATGACGGTTCGTAAGCTTCCAAGCGACGTTTTAGTAGTGAAGCCATAATCTGTGTGCACCACTTAATATTGAGTCTCATGCATAGGAAGCAACTTTTCAGGACTCTTTGGATAGCTGCCAGAGTCTTAGTAATTCAGAATACTTTGTGAAGTTTGTTTAGGGTGTAATCAATACAAGAATATGCGTCCTACAGATGATAGTGCATTACGATAAAGTCAGTAACAATTTGGTTACTAGGAAGTATAAGGGGATAATTGCTTTCGAGGGACATGCACGATAATTTAATTCGTCCCTCTACTAGAAGAACGTCATCCATTACGAAGGAATTGCGATTCTTTACCGGGCTCCTACGTGCAACGCTTACTCTCATTATCCTACCAGCAGATAATAGATAGAGTGTCATTCCCTTATTCGTAACAGGTTCATTTACTCCTCTCCTATGTCTTTTTTACGATTCTCAGGTATTGTCGTGCTTGTCTTCATGCTGATGCACCTAAGCGTCCTCATCCTAATGGGAAATGGGATTATTTGAACCAATCTAATTACATTCTGCTTCGCATCATATACTCCTCTCGATTCTAATCTGCCAGGAATTCATGGTCTTCTGTCTAATCTCATTCTCATATTGCGGATGAGCTGTTTATTTAAAGGAAATATTCTCAGCATTTTCGACCAGGTCTTACACATATTAAATTGATGTAAACATGTGTCCAAATAACTCTCCACTGAGATTTTGCCTAGTTCTTCCTCAAACAAATGCTCTAAAACATTGCTCTCCTTCTTGAGTGAATTCGGCTTGCCAACTTCCTTCTGCCATAAAACGTTCGGTCCATGAAACCAATCATTTCGTTCAATGATATCATCTAACTACAGTCCACGTGAAGCATGATTATCAGGAATCTGTCTTCCTACAACAAATCTACATTGGTTCGCTGTAGAATCTATAAATCTTTTGGTTGTGTTTCTTACACAATGAAGTATGATTAGTGAATCCGTCCAATAAGTGACAGAAGGGATAAAAATAGGCAATTGTTGTCTCATGTGTTTTCCAATTCTAGCACATGGTACAACAGCCAATAATCCCATTCTGGGAATAGATAAGGGTTTCAGTGTGCGACCCTGGTCTTAGCTGATAGAAGGGAACAATGAACTTGACGGGAGACATCTTCGAAACGGATATAAGCCATAACACCACATGCGAATTCCAAGGCACCTGCAAAGCAGTGAGTTTTAGTGGCCACTGGCTTGAAGGTTTCTGGTACGAGACGTTTGGGAAGAAACAGTTCACTTAGGTGCCCAATACCTCTGAGCCATCAGTCATACCACAATAGGCACTATCTATGAAGCTATGTATCCCATGCTAGATTTTGGCAACACCTATCTTGAAAAATAATTTACATGGTAAAACCAGTGAAGATAAAATTCACCTTGAGTCGAATATAGTAGGAGGTAAATACGACGAAACGGTTCTCTTTGTATGGGTGGTTTCGGATTCGTGCACACTGGAGAAGGTCGTATCCTCTTGAGCATTCAACTTGCTGCCTAAAGTCCTTTCTATTCTTTACATAGTCAAGCAAGCATCCATCCTGTAGTAGTTTTTATAGCGTATGGCTTGCTAGATTTTCTCACTCTCTTCAATTTTATCTCATGTGCCTTAGATAAATTATACCCTATCTGTAATTCGATGTCTTTGGTGTGAATATTTGGAAGGGTCACACCGTGCAAGTGAGACCACGATGCTATCCGAGATGTCGTTATTACTATTTTACGTGGCACGGTTTGTCTCTCGAGTAACCATACTTCTGGACTTCTGAGTAGTGAAGAAAATCTAAAGAAAAAACCTCTAGTTGAAATGTGGAATAGATATCCGGCGTTTTCAATAAAAGCGTGATGGACTCTCCCGCTAAACTAAGCCTTCTAGCTCGATCTTCCGAAATAAGCGAAGCATATAAGCCGCTATCTAGGAGAGCGCAGATCTGTACCAGTCCTTCTCCATTTTCACAAATACAGGCATTATTGTAAATGCTACTTGTCTCTGTTCATGTTTAGCACTTCCCTTCGTACAGATTTGAGTATAATTGCAGCAATTACTATTACTATCTCTCCGCTCTTCCCGTTTCCTGTGTGACATGGTGTAAAGTCTCCAGCCAAATGCTTCAACGATACATGACCCCGGTGATTGACAGTTTCTTGGTATTTGGTTCGCCTTAAAACAGAAGATGCACAACCCTGTTAGTGCAAACTCCATCTTTTCATTAAAATTCTCATCTCTAGACAATTCACATTGGTCCAAAGGGTTGTTTTCAGTATATGACAACCTAAGAGTGTTTGGTCATATATGTGTAACAACATTTGACCTACTCTTGTTGGCGAACGACACTCTTCCTTATACTCTGAATCGAGGTGTTTTTATGCACCAACAGCCGAATGCGTTTGGTCAATATTAGAGGGATCTCCATTGACAAATAATCCGTATGTGGTATAAGCAATATCCAATCGCTCTTTCGAAAATTCGCATAGGTTTCTAAATAAAGGTTCTCTACCCGCCTTAAGAATTACACATGTCCCTTCCATCGATGTGTAAAGGGAGTTTTAAGAACATACTCCCGATGTCTTTGTAGAATTCAGATCGAACACAAAACAGTCTTCGAAATTGCATATGAAACTCTAATAAATCGTGAGATTACCATCAAACTTTATAATCTTCCTTAGTAGGTCTGAAGCTTTAGATATCATTGTCATCCAGCCTTTTCCAGGAGAATCATCAACAGAAAGTGAGGCAGAAGAACACTTGTACAGCATCACCATATCAGCCCTCCAGGTAGCCTTTCCAACTCAATTTCTCTATCTATCTGAACTGAGAGTACTTTAGCTAACTCTAACTGTAACAAGGGACCCATTCAGTAACCGTTCCATTCAACTATTTATATTACTACGATCTCCACAAAACCGATTCCCATCATAGAGTTTATATCAAGTAATCAAATGTAAAAGATATTCATCTGTGCTTATATTCATCACGGATGAGTATAAACATGGTGTAACCGAACGCCTTGTCTTCACATTTGAATAATATTCAAAAATATCAGTAGTATGGACACACGTTCATTAACTTTCTCCCACAAAACACTTTTCTCACTCTCTTCATACACTAATTCAAGGAGTTAAATTTCTCTGTTAGAGACATTTTCCAACTGTTTTCGTGCTTATTTCGTTTTGTGCGGTTCATTGTTTAGAACTATTTATTTTAATTGATCCACCTACTTGTTTTCTCGAACTGCTGAAATCTACACCCTACATTTAAATATTTGTGCTTCCTCCTGGATAATCACTTGGTATGTCGATCTTATCTTATTCTCCAATTCGAATGATGGACCTCTAGATAGATGTGGTTTCAACAGCGAAAACAGCAAATTGACAATTTGTGAAACCGAATGCCAGTGTATTATGACATGTAGTGTGAATACTGTGACTAACATTATGCAGCCATTCATACGTATCATTGTATGAAGTTTGTAGTGACTCACATTTATCACGAGAACACGACTGGTTTAATAAAAACAATTATTATTATAACCAACTGTACCAGTGTTTGTTTTAATGTGCTTTTGTTTAACTGTGCTAATTATAGCCATTTTGTGCTTCCATTACCTTCCATCACTGTTCCGCGGTTTTTGGTACTGTTCGCACGTACTCCTGTGTTCTGCTTTCACTTGTACCCTTTCTTGGCACGATCTCGGTATTCGTTCAATACCACGAGATCGCCAACGAAATAAATCTGGTTACGTTCGATCCTCGCCTTCTGATTTGTCTGCCACGTGTTTCTTGGTAGCGGTGTTCACAGTTAATCTCAACTCGACGCCACGCTACAAGTTCAAATAACTGCCAAAAATAAGTAAGATTATATCATATTGATTTCGGAATTAAGGTTAACGTGTATTTGGAATACAAAATACTTGACGAGTTTGATATAATTTTTATTCAACAGTGTTTCTACATCTAAACTAATTGATCAAAGAAGGTAACGGAATCTGAAAAATAATGAAGTAAGAATTTATTATATTTAAATTATTCATGCCTATTGAGATTGAAGTCATACTCAGCAAAGAATGAACTAACGACGGCGGCTTTCTTACACAGAAGATGAGTGCAGTGATTTATACTAGAAACATATGACTAGTTCGTACATATATATAATTTGAATGCATTCAGAACAAATTGGGTTTTCATGCGCTTTGTGACTCAAAATAAACCAATTCTCCAGAGAATAAATTACCTAGATAAATTAAACGAAGTTTAAATAGTTCAAAGTGACAAATCTTGCCGCCATTCATCCCTCTTTAAAATGATTGTGGCTTAAACTAGTATCAAAGTAGTGAGCAGAGGATGTACATGTGCCAATAAGAGACTGGTCAATTGCAGTCCTAAACACCAATGATAAATTTCAAACGGACAATGCGAAATGAATTAAAACCTCGCTCCAATAAACAGGCTAGTGACTACCTAGACTCGGTAGGTTAGTGGATCACGCAATCGTTCTTGAAGTCATTCTCGAAGTGAACATCAACTACAAGATGCAGTTAGATCCAGATGACAAGTCCCAAGTAGGATGAAGAATGCAACCGAGATTCGACTAAGGGTCGCCATCCACTTATACACATCGCTTCACATATGGTTGTATACAACTGATAAGAATACACGAAATATGATAAATTCATATCATTCTACCTCAATAATTTTCTGACTTTATTCAAATTCATATAGGTTACCAATTGCATGAAATTTGTAATTACTGTCTATTAATAATATTGAACACTAGAAATTTTTCGAACAATTAAATTTGCTTAATAAATCAAATTATTGATGCTCTCACGCTACCAAGCTATTCTTGCCCTTCGATTAATTTCCACTTTCGAATCTACGATCTCCTAGAGAATGATATAAATGTACATAGGTAATCAGCGGGATTATATACTTGTAGGCAAATCACATCTATGCAATATAATGATAATTGATAAGATACAACATCAAATGATAATGTAAACGAGCAAAGGGATAGTGAGAAAATATAAAGTTAAACTGTCAAGATGTTCAAAAGTTCGCAAAGATGGTTTTGAATAGTTCACTTGATGATGATTCTTATCACACACTTGATTTAACTAAGCTCACTGTAGTATGAATAACGTGAGTGAAACTGATTTATCGTCTAAACAGATCAATATGAAATCAACAAAGTTTGTTGAAATATACAAAACAAATCAACACAAGGTTATGATGAATAAGGAATCAGAGACTGAAGGAAAAGTGAAATTCTCTTGACTGCAAAGTTCAATAGCATAAGACAATAATCCGTATTGTCAAATCCATAAAAACGAAGTGAAATCAATGAACAACAAACTGGAATATTAAGTGAAATGCTGGAAAATTCGAATGCAACAAACTGAAGTGACTAGACAGACTATTGTTAACACCTAACAAAATATGATGCTACATGAATCGGCGAAGCCTACGACCATCAGTGAAGTGATCTGGCAGTAGCATATTCGAACTGTGGAAGAATCATAGCCAGTCGTATAGAAAAGTATGGAGTTCTGAGTAGTTCACATCAAAAACAAAGTTGCTTTAAGAAATCAACGCAAATTCATGCAATGAACGTGCAGAAAGGGTAATGTTAAACATCACCTTTATTCATGTATCACAAGGTCACAAATATTGAAAGTCATCCATCTATGTTTGATGTAGAAAATCATCGACACTGAGATGTGGTTGAGGTTTATTTTCTAGCACTATGTCAAGCTCACATGTGCCATTTTAGCTTTCGGACAGACCACTTTCGTCACTCTTCTTGAGTCACATTTTGAGCTTGTCTATTATCGGTACGTTAACGCACTGACTGCTTTTAATGTGTGTACATAGCTTACCCTATTCACATTACATTAGTTTATGTTTGTCAGGTTATAAATATTCAGTCACGTTTTATCAGAACCAGTTGACGTCCTCTCTCTGCTTTCCCACTTCTTTCTCTAAATGTCTGTCTGGATAAAGTGGTGCTTGAAATAAATTCATCCAACGAAATCCGTATTCGGCCTCTTGTTACGACCTTTACACAAACGGGGTTAGTCTACGTGATATACATAGTCAAATTTTAGATCTATGTTCATGGTAGATTTGAACGTTCATCCAAGTTGGAGTCAGATTAAATAGTCATTAAACAGCTACTTCGATTATTATGGTTCTTCTATTTACTTTTGAGGGTCTATGATTGGAAGATTATGGAAATCTCAGTTGGGGGTGTTTCAAATGTACGCGATTGTGTTCAATCTGTTTTGTCTAATGAAATGGAATCTGAAATATTGAGTGAAAATCTGACAACGTATGTGGATAGATATTTGAAACATACTGTTGGAACACATGTAAGTGTCGTGTCAATTACTAAACAGATACATCTTATCGACGATTGTATCAACAAACGTATGCATCCTTCCTCTTTTAAATGTTTAACACTCCGCAATCCGTGTTGATTTTCACTCATAATCTCGTAAGAGGTGATGCACATGATATCTGTGTTATCACATCATCCAACGTCAATATATCGGAACTTAGAAAAAAACTTACAAACATTAACTTAATCTCATCACATTTGCCTCTACAATCAACATGGATGTCAAAAAGTCAAATGAATTCAAATATGCGATTTGGTCAGCAAACTAGTTTTTCATGCAATCGCTTGTCCAGCAGAATCCATGTATCTCGATTTTTTCAAAGTAATGCCTGTATTGTGTTTTCAATTAAATTCACTGGTGAACAAGACCCCTTCCTTTAGAAAAGTCGCCACGAAACTACGATAAAAGTTTGATAATGTGAATGAAGCACGAATTCCACGTGCGTCGTTAAAACATACCACGATCGGCTTGCTAAGTCTGCACTGCCATACGTGAACTTGAAGACAATGTTGAGCGATCGACTTAAAATACTGAGTAGCATCAATCACAGAAAACCGATTTTGTTCAAGCAACCATTGGAGACCACCAAGCACAACACAGATGTTTTGTTCTAGTACGAGACTACTCAGAAGTGCACACTTGTGACTTCAACGCGGATCGCACACGCGAATTTCGTGTCGCCTATTGAGCACAAAAAACATTTACCACAATTCACACACATATTGACTGATAAATTTATATTCGTTTCAAATACTATTGTGTAGATCAAAACAGAGTGAGAAGACTTGCCCTACTTCATTTAACGTCTTATGTTAAATCAGATTTGAAGTTAGACAGAGCGAACAAGTGATTAAATCCAACTTACTAATACTTGAGTTGTTCATGCAGTCATGTATATGAGGTTGAACTAAAAGTTAAGAGAATGAAAATCATCAGATTCACCGTTCAGTGAATATCGCCATTCAATCGAGCGTGCTATACTTACAGAATTCATATATGAATGAGCATTTTCGCTGTTTTTGGAATTCTGAATAAAGAGTAGAAAAAACTGACTAAATTTGTCAAAAGGAGAGAAAAATTGATTTACTGCGGTTAGGACCATTAATAAAATGAAAAACAATAAACGTTTATTAAAATTATGAAACGACTAGCCAGAAAAAATGAGTATACTTCTTTCAGTTGATAAATTAACATCACGTTAATACAAACTATACAACATCATTGAATTGTTCACAAATAATGTAAGCCATCTATTAGTGTTCCGTGTCAAGTGAGTTGGTGATCAATGAATGTTGACAGTAATTAGATGACGAAAGTTCGTCTGTTCTCTGTCCTGGGTTCTTGAGTAGAATGTTGTGAGTGTCGGTGTCTACGTGCTCACTTTGAAGCTGCTTCGCATTTACTCGTTTGTAATAAACTGTCATATCCACTGTACTGGAATCCATATTAATCAGTGAGGATTTGATAACGCATTTAAATCGGTATTTAAAATGAATTCCTCAAACATATATGGATGCCGCATTGTCTCCGTCACAGTCATTGTCGTGAAATTACAAGTGATATCCGAGTCATTATGAAATCAGTTATTAGAAGAAAGTAAAAACCATATAATCGAGGCGTTTTGTCGACATTCGCTTACTGAAAGAAATGTCCTCTGTAACACCTGGATCATTGTCATCTACACATGTCGGAACAAACAACACTCAGTTCGTGTTCATTCTTGTTATCGTGTGTTTACGTCGAAAGCATTCACTTTACAATCATTTCTGTAAATAAGTAACAGACAACTGACGCATAATTACAGTTCAATGCATTGAGGAAAAACTGAAAACTCGGTAGATTTATCCGGTTCATAACCAAATTTGTGGTTATCCATAAAACATTTGAACTCTCATAACTTGTTGATCGTGGCCGATTTCCCAACAGCATCTCCACACATTACATCAATAAGCGTAGTCTACATTTTTCGGTTAATGAAGGTAGACATGTGGGAGTGTGAAGTGCATAATTTATTACGTTTAATTGTCCATTTACCAAATTACATAAAGCTTGAAATAAATCACTATCCGTCCTGTTTCTTAGGTTATTGCATTCCACTTTCTCTGCCTACTGAAAAATATCCACACTGCAGTCACTTTATACCATCTTGTTAGGAATACAGATACATAAGTTTATTCCAAGGCGTGGTTTATCTGAACGTCATGTATTATGATGCGTATCTCCATAAACCTCACTTCTCACTTTATTTAACGTGTTTCGTAAGTCATGATACACCTCCCCATTGATTCACGGCATTTATGTAGCTGATTGCTGATGTCTTTTATTCCATGCGGACATATATGCGTGCGTGCATTTGTTGTAACTGTATTTCATATGTTGAGTTCTAGTAAGGCGATGTTCACGAATCCTCGTCACTTTCTCCTCGCATATTCAATGCACATGTGTATCTGTTTTTGACTGAACCTTTAGATAAATAGATCGATTTGTGTGTGTCGATTCTCCTCAAACAAAGTTGACCAAATAAAACATCATTACAGTAATAGGGAGAAATTCAGCTTACGATTATCGGTGACATTATTTTGACCAGGATGACTGCCGAAGGCTTTAAATTAAGAAATTGAAAATGTCAGCCACATCAAAATGTCAACAAGATTTATTCATGCTATTTGTGATTCATCACAAATAATCATTGTCCACAAAACTTTAGACATTGATAAAAAAGTTGTTTTTCAATTTTACAAAACAAATCAAACCGGATGTTCGTCTGCAGTGAGAGAGACAATGTGAGGTGAGAAACGACACTCACATTGACTTCCACTTCTAATCTGACTTGCGAATGACTTTCATTCACATTGATTAGAAATATACTCACTCCCCTTAAATAAATAGGTGAGCTTGATGTAAGCTTCCTCTATTATAACGATTATTGGTGATTCCAGAAAGTGACTATCGAATGTGTGTCACATCCTTGTGGTCACCCTACTTGAAAGAGTTCTTGATACCTGCAATATAATAATTGAATGATGCTACACAGCACCTTTAAACATGACATAATCCGCTATGGAATTGTTGTGAATTTTATGCATACAGTTTTTGTCACAACCTTCTCATATGCACTTACTTGGTATATCTTGTTTTTGTTACCAGAGATTTACTGGGTATTTGGATCCTCTCTCACATGTGATAAACATCCTTGCATGTTTACCTACTTTTAAACCATAATTATTTGATCGGAAAAAGCAATATATTTGTTGAGCCGTTATCAAATTTTTGAATCAAGTTGGGCTCGTTGAACTTAATTAAAAGTGTTATCATGACTCACATATCTGGTCAAATGCTGAGTTCACGTCATTTTCACCAACAACTAGATAATTGATAGATAAAGAATTGTTAGAGCTGTTCGAATGTGAATAAGATTTATTTACTTGTTTTCTGTACAGTGGTATTTTGTAGCAAATCGCATTTGAAACTTTTCATCTTCTAGTTTAAATAATCAACCGATTTTGTTCAAGCAACCATTGGAGACCACCAAGCACAACACAGATGTTTTGTTCTAGTACGAGACTACTCAGAAGTGCACACTTGTAACTTCAACGCGGATCGCACACGCGAATTTCGTGTCGCCTATTGAGCACAAAAAACATTTACCACAATTCACACACATATTGACTGATAAATTTATATTCGTTTCAAATACTATTGTGTAGATCAAAACAGAGTGAGAAGACTTGCCCTACTTCATTTAACGTCTTATGTTAAGTCAGATTTGAAGTTAGACAGAGCAAACAAGTGATTAAATCCAACTTACTAATACTTGAGTTGTTCATGCAATTACCTTCATATATTTCTTCTGAGTATTATAAAAATGAAAATCATCAGATTCACCGTTCAGTGAATATTGTCATTTTATCAAGGATAAAGTACTTACTTAGTTCAATAAACACTGAACAGAGTGTTTCTGAACCTAAAGCCGTATTAAAAAAAGACGAGCGAAGATTGGAATTTTCATAATGTATATATTATTAAAATGCCTGTTTGCTTCACATCTAGTTACTGCGTTGAATTCTATCAGAAAGCAATCGTTTAAATGAAACACACTTAACGTGGATCGCATTTATGCATCTATCAGACAGAACGAATGCGTATACTGTGTTCAGGTGATCAGGAACCATAGACATTATTCTAGGATCTCGTCTATTGTTTTTCACTCATAATTTTAATGTATATATGGATCGTTATTATTAATGATCGTTACACGCAAACGTGTTCATACATGAAAATAACAAAATCACAACATATGACCACTTTCGTCTGACACTTGAAATCCTCGAGCACTTGCAATATCTGGGAAATAAAAACAGCGTTCCGTGACACGTTATGTAGACTGATAAAAATCCTGTGCGACATACCAGCGAAATGAATTGATTCTTTAATCCAACTAGATCTGACAACATATGATATGGTGTATATTACCGAGCATCTTCATTCACGATTTCCCACTTCACATGATATTGTGCTAATTCTAGGAGTCGTGCCTAACGTGCCACCTGATTTCAGAGAGAGCGTGACGAAAACACATCAATTTCATAGGAGCAATACAACATCATTGAATCGCTCACAAATAATGTAAGCCATCTATTAGTGTTCCGTGTCAAGTGAGTTGGTGATCAATGAATGTTGACAGTAATTAGATGACGAAAGTTCGTCTGTTCTCTGTCCTGGGTTCTTGAGTAGAATGTTGTGAGTGTCGGTGTCTACGTGCTCACTTTGAAGCTGCTTCGCATTTACTCGTTTGTAATAAACTGTCATATCCACTGTACTGGAATCCATATTAATCAGTGAGGATTTGATAACGCATTTAAATCGGTATTTAAAATGAATTCCTCAAACATATATGGATGCCGCATTGTCTCCGTCACAGTCATTGTCGTGAAATTACAAGTGATATCCGAGTCATTATGAAATCAGTTATTAGAAGAAAGTAAAAACCATATAATCGAGGCGTTTTGTCGACATTCGCTTACCGAAAGAAATGTCCCCTGTAACACCTGGATCATTGTCATCTACAAATGTCGGAACAAAAACACTCACTACATGTCCATGTTCATTGGATATCGTCTTCAAAAGCTTATCATGTTAAGATGCATAAACTTCGTGAAAACAACAACCTGTGCTGTCAACTCAATGTTAGACATTGACTTGTCGAGAAATTCTCTATTTGCATTTGAAGCTTGTAATGCATACTGTTTGTGTGTATATGACTACTTACGTACGAATTTGTGCACAAACCAAATTTATAAAAAGGTTTTATCAACCAACCGTCGTTGAATCACTGTCAGTATTTACAAAAACGATTAATCCTGAATGGTCATCCAACTAATTCATCAGTGTAATACGGTGGTAATATAATAATAATACTTACGGAAGGTGTTTATTCCTGCATTTGTGTCACTTTCATTAACAGCTTAATCATTCACAGACAAAAGCTTGTCAAACGGTTACAATGTAAACGCAGTTCATTCTCATAATTGTTACAAACTGATATTTTGTGGTGAATTTCATTAGAAACCAATCGTTGAAATAAAATTCATTTAACCTTATTCTGGTTAGTAAGTTTAATGGCAATGATGGATGCGAAGACTAAATTTTTTCGACTGGTGTAATTACATAATGAGAAACAAACATTCAAATGCATTGAACGAGTGTGGACGTTTTCTACTACCTATCTACATTGGTTATTCAAATGTGTACCTCAATGGAAATGAGTTTGTCGAATTTATATTCTGATTTACAAATGTAAACATTCGTCAGTATTTTTAAGCTGTACATTACTGAAGAAATGACTGTTCTTCTTTTCGCCTGGAAACGCGATGGTGGAAATTAACTAACGTTAGTCCTATCATGTAATACAAATTCAATAGATCAGAATATTGAAACAACTCACAAACTTGAACTTACGTCTGTCAAGATCACCTGTACGATAAGCACGAATGCCTAAAATATAAATGAAACGATATCTTCTCAGATCATCACAATGAAACTTTATGCCATCAGTTCCATCGATAACATGTTATGAATTAAGATTAACTAACTCAGTAACATGAAATCAATTCATTTCACTTTCTTTGTTGTAAATCACTCATTTACACACTGATTTGTACAAACAATAAAAACACATAATTTGTAGGTATTTTTGTGTCATGCGTGAGTGTCTTTTGGCTCACTAGTGGAAACTTAAGTTAACAATGACAATGATGATCATAATGATAAAATGGCTGAAAACGGTATTATGAATGTGTAAAGTAATACGAATTGGTACTCTCCACCACGGGAACAAACGTCATTTGGATGTTACACTGTATGTGCAGTTGTAATAAATCAGATTCATTTGTGTAGATCAGAAAGTGTAAATTTGAACTACAGCACACAAAGCAAAACACGTTTACTTCAACCTACATATTTTTTCAACGTCATATCGTTGAAAATCAAGAATAAATCAGTCAATAGAGGAATTGAATATGGTTCATTCAAAGTAACTTCCTTATCGACGATGATACTTGGGTCATATACACAATCATATTTGTGATGAAGCTTCACACAAACAAGTCTTCAATAAAAGGTGTGGATGTTGTGCCACTTTGTTAAATTTTCATGTGCCTGTCTTAAGCATTAGAGTATTAAATGCAAGTTGTAAATTGACTTCAAAAATAATGGGAAGTCATCATTCATGCAAAGAAGATTTAGGGGTGAATAATGTACCGTAGAATAAAATGAATCGTTTGCTAGCAAGTCATGATAATATTTGATGAATTTGAAGGGTTACTTAGAACTTGATAAGCATGAGATAACATATATCTCTTTCAAGCGGAGAATTATGACTTACAGGAGCCTTTCGATGAACACACATTTCTTTCAAAATATTTATTATATCCACTATTATCTTGCTGCTTATAATTAACGATTGTTTGTGAGAACAGTTTCATAACGCTCATTTACTGAAGATAGTTGAAGGTAGATTTTAGAAAATCTTAATTCACCTACGTTTCATATTGGTTGGCACTGGTTGGACAAAAGTAAATCTAATCTACAGAGTACTACTGATAAATGGTGGACTCGAACCAGAATCACACTACATCGATAGTTAACCATTCACTTGTTATTGACAAAGAATACTTAACCATGAAATTACATACATTAACAGGCAACTCTTACCGGTAATAGTGGCAGTAAACACAATGGCTAAAAGCAAACGTAAAAGATTCGCATTCATTTTACTCGGTCTGTGTCGTTCTGTAACATTGAAATTCTGTGTGTGTGTATATATACCTTTTACTCTGGCTAAATGGAATGTAAAATTCACTTAAACAGAAAGAGATTCGTTGAATACTTCTGAATGTGTGTATATGGTGTGTTTGTATGTGTCTCTGTTCCAATAAGAATACATCCAGGTGTAAATGCAGATAACTTTTAATTGATTACTGAAAATATTTTTTCTAACGCATCAAAACTCATAGTCGAATAACAATTGCATGCCAAATCTAATTTTCACCACGGACGTCTTTTGGATGAAATTGGTACTGAAAAAGGTTTTGACATCATATTATATTAGATTTTGATTCCTACTAGTAATAACGAAATGAAGGTGAGTCGTTTATTTTCTTTACCTTGATTAGCAATACTTGAGTACCAGTTACGGATTATGTTCATCCGATAAGTTTATGCGATGAATATGTTGAATAACTTGAGCGAGTTACTTTTTTATCATAGTGTGATTTCAACCAGCGACAAATGAAGAAACTAAAACAATGAAAGTCTTTTATTTCCAACCAGAAGGTAATTTTTGTGTGACGGTATCGTACTGACAAAAATTAGGTCAATCGGAATTCGTGTTTAGCCACCTTGTTCATACACAACGCATAATACTCCTTACTTCATCACTGATGAGTGTCGATTTACACTGATACGTCAGTGTAAATTAATTAGGTGCGAAATAATAATTGTAAAACTAATACTTTTTTATTAGATAATTATGTTGATAAAGTGCTGTTCTGTAAAGAACGATAATAAAGTATCTTATAAAGAGAATATCTGTACCGAGATGTGAAAATAAGTTCGGTTAAGATATCGTTTATGCCAAAATAAAAAGTTTCCTCAGCATTTACAACATGTTAACATGATTACTGAACTAAACGCCAATCACAATATGTTGAGTATTTACTTTTTTTGTTGGAGCTAGTCTACAGGAAATCATGAACTTAGATTTCATGCTATTTGACACTCATCAACATAGTATGACAGCTCTGGAGGTTTCGATATGCATTAAGAAAACCTTAGCGCTCATGAGACTGATAATTACGCACCTGAATATGTTATGCAAACAATTAACATAATGGTCTGTTAAAACAAACAAGAAAACAGATACCTTGTTGAAATATCTAGATGACAGGAACAGGTAGCACAGATATTCAAGCAGGTCGCCAAAGTAATTGAAATTACAGACACACATTGACGATCAGTGTAGATAAGCATTAAACGTAGATAGACTATCTTCTGACAACTACTACGAACATCCAGCTTACTCAGATGGACAGACTGAAATTCCTGCTAAAAAACTAAATCAGTCACATTATTATCAGTAGGTCAGTGAGGACTGGATAATTAAAAACGCGTCCTGCCGTTAAATCAATTAGGTCCGATCTGTTTCTCAAACTCTGTTTTGAAGCATTCACTGTGGATAAAATTTCGAAAACCGACTTCCTAAAATTCCCCAACATATCAATTAATTTTCCAAATTTCGAAATTTCTCATTGCAGTTACGCATGAACGAGAATTTTATTATTGCATATGATTGCATCAATATTTCCAATGTCAGTCGTGGTATTTAATGTCGCGTCCACTGCAGATAAACATTGTACACATGTGTCGAGAAGAGCTGAAAATAAGGCTTATTCTGACAACTAGAAAGATCCACCACAATTTCAATGTGTTAAGTGTATTTACTTTATAGGTTATTCGACAAGTTTATCCACACATGTGATATTTGTGATATACAAAAAGGGTAAAAGAAGAGGATGATGATGATGTGTGAGCGCAATTGTTAGTATTATGTGCTTGCATTTTGGTCAACTGTCATCTTATTCATTCATCTCTGTTTAAACTGAATCAGTATATGTGACTCATGAAATCAAATAACGACCTTCATCTTCTGACTAAAGCCACTTCTCACGTTCGGATGTATCTTCATTTCAGAATATTGATATTGTACAGATTTCAGATTTCAGTATAAACAAGACATAAATTTAATTAGATTATCCAGTAGACAAATGTTATTGACGTTCTTTAAGGACCATGAAATAAGGTCATATTAATCTGAACCTATAAAGTTAGTGTAAAATACTCTACAGTTTGATGCGAATGTGTCTATCTGTGGGTCTAGAACTTGTTATCGAAACTCGAGTCCACATATTTCAATTCAAACCTTCCTATAAAGATCAAACTTTGATTTTGAGTTTCAATGTCGACCACAACCCGACTTTACGACAAGTACATGTGTGAATATGTACATATCGAGTCACTGATGCACACTGAACCAAATGCTTAGAATGATGGTTAGGGCAGATCGACAATATCAGCAACGAGGAGATACAAGTGCTATCTGACAATTCCTAGTTATCTATTTTCCTGAAAATGTTTCTCAACACTGCTTTTATAAGTAAATTGTATGAGTCACACTAAAATCAATTGTATAGGCTGCACATTACAAACCCACTAATGAAAACATCAGCATTCTGAATTAGTAGTTATAATTACTCTGTTTTCAGTTGAGTCTTTGTCATTTAATATTTGATGACTTCGTTTGATTTCTGGTCGCCAGATAAGAGTTTATACCACTAGCACTATCGGTACAGTACCATCTGAAAAGTTCAAATCTGAGGGTTAGTAATGCTTTTGTCCTCGTGCAGTCTCCACCCCGTTCTGCAAACACGTAGTGACGTCTTTGTAATAAGGCGTTCTCCTCGTACCTCTTTATCGTGTTCTCGGTTCTGAACCGCATGTACATTTTTATTCGAATAGTCTGATCATTTTGGTGTTTCCACCAGATATAACCACAATAAATCGAGTCTTGAACAGTCTGTAAGGTATAATGTTTTGTTCGTGAATTTATTTCCTTTGCAAACAATGCAACATGCCTCTACAATCGATGTTCAACTTTCTACCAGAATCTTTGTGTGCTAGTTAAGATGCTGGGCAAACTAGAGTTCTTTAAATATTCTTCTTAGTTTTTGAGCTGATAAGAGCTATGTCAATTGCTGTATCAAGTTGAAGACAAATACGTCTTATGAAGTTGTCCACTGTTGAATTCTACCCTAACAACATACAAATAAATCATTATACAAAAATTTCATGTTTATAATTTGGTTAACAATAAACAACCGTTTATAAAAAATATTCAGTAATTTTAAGAATACATTGACCCTTAATATTCTAAGCAATCGGATCATCCATTAGAATATATTACTGTGTAGGATTTGTTGTGAGAATTTTTTTGGAAAATTCCTTTCTTTTTTCATCTGTGTATCTGTAGTCCTATACCAGGGTAGTCATATAATCACGTACTCTGCTGTAAATGAGTTTAAACCAGAATTAATTAATCATTTCAATAATACGGTGTGCTAATAAATCACCGTATGTCAAAGTATGAAAGAACAAAATATGTGTCGTATTTGATATGAACTAAGTTCATAATAAACAAAAACACCGTTTTACATTCTTGTGTAAACAAACAAGAAATATGAGGTAACTAATGATCACTTCTAAAATTGACTTGAATATTAGAATGAATTGAAGGAAGTTAGTGTTGGTCGACTGTGGAATACACTTTCACAAACTCAGTATTATTTTTATTTATTATTATTATTAGCTTTATTCAATATTATATTATTGGTACAATATAGAATTTTCAGCACAAAGTATTTCAACAAGTTTCCGTTTCTTTCTTCTTGGTCCGTCCTCGCGATAAATACTGAGTGGTCGCCAGCTAGATGTTATCAGTCCAGTAAATGAACATGGGAATGATGTACATTCTTTTCGTTGTATATTGCCAGCAACCATATTCTCTCTTTTTGAGCTTTTTGTAACTTTGATAACGAAAGGTTGTGCGATTAATAGACATAATGATATATTAAAACAAACAAAGATAGATAACTTGTTGAAATATCTAGATGGCAGGAACAGGTAGCCCAGATGCTCAAGCAGGCCGCCGATGCGTACATGAATAGTAAATAAATATACAGTGACTGGACACATCTGTTAATTGAAAAGGGATCGAATGGAGCGAAGAAATTTCTTTTAAATTAGTTTTTCATCATGGCTCTACACTAATATATATAAGTATGATTTACAATAATGATATAATACTCATCTAGTGGATACGTTACGTACCAATTACATAATGAAATTCAAATTAACATTGAGTAATTGGAAGAAAGAGGATTGATAATTATCAAAGTAAGAGTGTATTTTAGAGCGAATAACACATTAAAATCGACATTAGTGAAAGTTAATGACAAATTAGCAAAGGAAGAACAACAGAACATTGTGTATGAGATTCGCTGTCATGACTGTAATGCTACCTATGTTGGAGAAACATTCAGGCAACTGAATGTAAGATTGAAGGAACACAAACAATGTTTGAAAAACGTTCCAAAATCATCGGTCGATTTAAAGAAACTTGAAAATAAGTCAGCGATAGCGTTACATGCGTTAGAAACAGGGCACAAGATTAATTTTGAAAGGGCCAAAATACTTCAGGAAGGTTTTAACACCCATAAAGAAAGATTGACAGCAGAAGCGCTGCATATATGGGCGAACAAGAACAGCCTAAACCGAAAAGATGGTATTCAACTAGCAACTACCTGGCAAATTTCGTTTGACAAGTAAATTTGGAACCTATCTCTTGTTTAAACCTGTTTTTTTTAAATATCACATTATTATTATTATGGAAGAATTCAATGAGTATTTTAAACAATACAATTTATGTTTTGACATGCACATCGATCTTTCATTATCAAGTTTTCATCCTTGAACTTGAACTTTAATTGTTCCTTCATATCAATCTCTCACACATACAAACATACCTACACACTCACACATATACGATTTGTTACTCAGTTAAGTATTTCCATGTAGTTGAATTCTTCACATGATTTGTAGTTAACTGACTCATTTTATCCTATTTTACAAAAAAATCAACATCCGAATATGATTGGTTTAACACAGTATAATCCTGATTGTTAAAAAGCTATATATTTCTTTGATAATTTTGATTTTGATTATTACCCTGAAGTCCAGACAAGTTGGCGGGACGAAACGTTGGAATTAGTTAAATTTCAATCGCTGAGAATATTTCAAACATAATTTTCACATATAATGACTTCTCTATACTCGGCGCTCAATTACTGTCAAACTATTCGTTCTAATCTTGACGAATATTCGTATATATCAAAGTAATTATTCGAAGATCACGAAGTTGCTACGTTGCGTAATATAAGAAACAGAGAAGGAACAGAATTTTTTATATTGGATGGTCAATAAATTAGTAGTTACGTAAGAATCAAGGGATGAATGTTGAGAATTTATGAAGTTCAAAAACAAAATTACAAAAATTTTCAAAAAAAACCAAATGGAAGAAGTGTGAAAAAAAGTTCTGTTGAAGGGATTCTTATACCGATGGCTAAGTCAGCGAAAGTGGTTGTACAAAACTCTTTTGCAAAGGTTAGGTTTGTGAACATGGATTGCGATGGCTTCCACAATGTGCAAGAGGCGTACTCATAAACCATATGGCAAATTTGGTGGGATATTGTAGATAACCTTAAAAGCTTTATTCAATTCAACTTGATGATCTGTGTCAACCAAGTGAAATAGAATAGAACTTTTATTCACTTTTACCTGTCCTTTGCTTAACCGCGACGGATGATGTTCTGTAATATGATGACCAACTTGCCGAATTGTACGCCCTATATAACTGGCTCCACAAGACCAGTTGAAACGATCGATACACATGGATTTGGCGAATTCAGGCAGTCTGTCATTATTGGCCGTCCTTATTTGGGGTGTTTGTAGAAGATAGCATTTAATCTGTCTGGAAAAAAGGGAATTTTCACTATACTGAAACGTTCTAAGCAAACATTTGCGTTAAACGTTCACAACGAGTATCTGAAGTATAGCGCAAGGCTCAGTGAGGCGATGACAAATGTTGATTTTATAAAGGAGTGCATAGAAATCAACTTATATCCAAAGTTGTATTGGAAATCTTTACGTCGCTCTCGAGTTCGACCAAATGGAAGGACTCTCAAACGCTACGCCCTTAACCAAATCGATTCTCTAAACTCATACATTGCCGAGGTGGTAAAAAATATCGAGAGAATTTACGCGGTAAGAGGAAAATATCTGAGCTATGTTGAGATGGTTATTAACTCAAGAAAAGAAAAGAAAAAAGTGAAACTTAAGAAAAATCTAGACAAACAGATTCCAGAAATGAAACTTTCATCTAATCCAGGTGAGTACGTACACAATTTTTCTAGTGTTATGCTGGATAAAACTGAGTTAGAAGAGTTATCATTAGGCCCTAAGTTTTGTGACTTTAAGAAAACAGTCTATAAAATGGACGTTGAAATTCAATTCGAAAATCTTTGTGCTCAAACGGCAGAACTAGTAACTTCATCAAAAGATAATGTCGAAAGATTTAAATCAACACTAGTCGACTGTTGTTTTAAATACTTAAATCATAGACATAACACGAAAGGGATTTTAACGAAAAAACATACAGAAGCTTTAAGAAAACTTAAAGCTAATAACAACTTATTAAACACGAAACCGGACAAAGGACATGGGATAGTACTCATGGATAAAAATAACTACATAAACAAAATGAAAGCCCTTTTAAATGATAAAAGCAAATTTCAAAAACTGGCTGAGAATAACGACGTAGCAGATAAGATTGAAAAGCAATTAACAGATTCACTGAAAGAAATTAAACAACAAGGTTTTATTTCAGAAAATTGGTTCGAAATGTTGAAACCTACAGGAACGATTACACCAAGAATATATGGCCTGCCGAAAATACACAAAAGTGGCTTGCCTCTTCGACCAGTTTTAGATATGAATAACTCAGCGTATCATACTATAGCAAAATGGTTGGTACCGATTCTGAAACCATTACACAAATAAATTGTCAAGCATAGTGTCAAGGATTCCTTTAAATTTGTTGAGAACATAAAAAATCTATCAGTCAAGAATAATTTCATGATATCACTTGATGTATCATCCTTATTCACTAACATTCCACTACTTGAAACAGTTGATTTTATTTGCGATGAACTAACAGTGAGGTGCACAGAAACTCCAAGTCCCGCATCCGTGATAAACAGTTAATTCTTAGATGCGCAATGAATGTCTAATTCAGATTTGACAACGAGTACTATAGACAACTAGATGGATTTGCCATGGGATCACCATTGGACCCTCTACTGGCTGATATTTTCCTCGCGAAACTGGAAAATGGACCACTTAAAAGCATAATTAGCCATTTACCAACTTATTATCGCTATATGAACGATACTTTCATAATATCAGAAAAAGAAAACGATAAGGACAATTTACTTAATAAATTTAATAACGTTCCTCCATCAATTAATTTTATATAAAAAAAATGAACAGAACAACAGCACATCATTTCTAGATGTCCAACTAACTAGAAGAGCAGACGGAACTTTAAAAGAGGGGTACACAGAAAGTCAGCAACAGAACAGTACACTCATTTCTATAATGCAGTTGCAATCAGATACAAAAGGAACTTGATAAAGATCTTGACTCATCGTGCCAGAATGATTTGCTCGGAAGACACCATTGAAAATGAATTGGTTAATATTCGGCACTTACTAAGTATGAATAGGCACCCTATGAAATTCATTGACAAACACATGGTGAGTTCGATCAGATTAAACATTTAGGAAAATATTAGTGAGAAAATGTCAAAATATATCGTCGGAATTCATACATTTGAAAAAATCATTTGAAGATCTTATGTTTGATTTCATTTTGATGAAATTTGTCGGGTAAATAAACGACTAGAAATTGCCAGATAGCACTTGTATCAACTCGTTGCTGATATTCTCGATCTGCTTTGACCATCATTCTAAGCACTTTGTTCAGTGTGTATGGGTGGCTCGATATGTATATATTGATCAAGGATGTAGGAGTATTTATAGACAATTTTCTACGTAAGATACCAAATGTTCGTTGGTCGGGTACCATCAGCAACAGCCTACCATGAGACAGAACAAACGAGGTCGCAGATAAGAAGGAAGTGAGGAAAAGACGTTGGAAGTGCATAGAACACACACTGAGGAAATCATCAAACTGCATCAGGAAGCAAGCACCAACTTCGAATCATGAAGGGAACCGAAAAAGACGAAGGCCAAAGTACACAGTGTGCTAAAAATTGGTAGCAGACATCAAAAGGATGAATAATAACTAGAAAAGGAATGTCTTGGACAGAGGTGGACGGAGAATGCTGATGAACGGTCTGTGCTCCTTCACGAGGAGTAACAGCAATGAATAAGTAAGTATGTCAGAGGCTAGAAGTGAGACGAGTTTTACGTAGAACCACAAACAAAACATATTCAGCAAAATCATTACAACTTTATCTGGTAAAAACATAAGTATGAAATTATATATACATTGAAATTACTAAGAATGTATAAGAACCTTCAGGCCTCAAAGAGTTCCTGTTATTAATGAATGGTTCCAATTGCTTCATTGAAATGTTCAGTTATAAGTTGATTGATTTGACTGTGTATTAGTTGAACAATTTGATATATAGTTAGACTGCTTTTAGTAGACACATAGAACCTGAAAGACTACCGAAAACGAGTGGATGATTCAGTAATCCGACTCATCAGAGTATGTTTGATGATTCTTAGTTCAAATTCACTTGTCTAAAGTAGGCTTACTTACAATTAAAATTTAAACGATATCTAAAACTCGGATTTATGCTTATTGGCCTGATCTCTCCATTAGTCAATGAATCATCCCAAATTATGTTAAACATTATTTCGAAGGCATCTGACATCAAATACTGAAAACCTATGAATATGTTATATTATGGAGAACTATGTTGAAGATTACAAACAATGAATGTAATACTGCCTATATTATTATTATTATTATTATTATTATTATTATTATTATTATCAGAATGGGTTTTGTGGAGATTTTAGAAATTTCACAGGTTGAAATCAGAGTCAATTGAAGCTAGACCACCATGGAAAACCTGGAAGCACTGAAGAACTGTTTCGTCCTAGTATGGGACTCCTCAGCAGTGCGCATCCACGATTCCCGAAACCCGCGAGATTCGAACACAGGACCTACTGGCTTCTCGCGCGATCACTTGATTAATAGACCACTGAGCCGGCATCCAACGTGTTAATGTCTAACCTCAACCAATCCACGAAGTTGCGCTACCGTACACCATTGTCTTCAGTGAGTTCCTATCTCACAACAGGCCTGGTCTACTGGTTGAGTGCTCGCACGAGAAATCAGTAGGTCCTGGGTTCCAATCCCGTGGGGTGCGGGATCGTGGATGCACGCTGCTGAGCAGTCCCATACCAGGACGAAACGGCCGTCCAGTGCTTCCAGTTTTCCATGGTGGTCTAGCTTCAATTGACTCATGATCTCAACCTGTGATATTTTATTATTATTACTATTATTATTATTATTACTCACCATATTCAGTAATCAATCAAATTGTTGGAATTACCTACATCATGTCATTAATAACTAATAACCTTTAATTGAATAACTTATAAGTAATAAAAAGTATTGATTAATAGGTTTTAATTAATATTCATTTATTTAATGTTATTAAAAATCGATACAAAATTTGATATCCATCCAAAAGGGTGGCGATTAAAAGGGTGAGCATGAAAAAAAAAGAAACGGTGAATATTGAAAAAGATGATTGAGTATTGAAATGGATGAAATATGTTCATTTTACTCCCTATTTTGGAAGATCTTCCTAAAAAGAACAATGTTGTAGAAAGGTGATATTGTAATGAACGAGAACATTGGCGGGGACAACCAAAAAAGAAAATATATTTCAACACATACCTACAGAAACTATTAGTAAGATATGAAAACCAAACAGTAAATGCTTCATTTGCAAAATGTCAATCAATTGTCTCAGACTTCACTGTTCCTTCGTTTCCACATCAATCATTCTCTGTTCCTATTCACTTTTCGTAGGTCTTCTTAACCTTTTGCCGCCAGGCATTTCACTTTCGATTGATGGTACATATTACTTACATCTGTCAACATCAGTAGTACATAACACTGTATAGAGGTATTACTCAACTTATTGGCAATCTCCATGCAAATATATTAAAACTTATTGATGCTCTGAAAAGAGAAAGAGTCTAAATAGATTGAGAATAAAAGAGTCTGTTGCAGAAATCCAACAACAACAAAAACTTAAAAAGAAAATATAAGGAAGTAGCAGTACGTATCAAACTGGTTGTAGATTATTAGGAAAGTAAATCAACAGTAGACTATCTACGTGGAATAACACATGACTTTTTAATTTTATAAGGAAATCATATTTTGAGTATTTCAAACTAATTCAAACTAAAATTCACCAAACATTTCTTAAGCATTTTCGAAACATTCCTCTAAATAGACTATCCGTTAATTGTTTGAAATAGACATACGAGATAACATGACCACAGCAGCAATTTGAAAGACTCTCTTGGTCTCCCACATTGTACGAGCATTCCATGTACCTGAATGAATGTTTGCGCTGGATGTTAGAAGGAGCATCAGCCTAGTGACTTCTGAAGGAACTCGACTTTCATCATGAGGCGTCATAAATCTTCTGAATGAAGACCTAACTCTCAGGGCAGAGTTTAAATGAAATTATGATCAAATACTATTCAAAATTTCCTTAGTGAAGATCTTTTAACACAACGCTTGACTATAAAACGCAAAGTGTTTTCACAGTTAGAATCATGAGTCGATCTATGCTAGGCCACCATTTAAAAACTCAGAAGTAATGGACAACCGTTTCATTATTATTATCATCAGCTTTATTCAATATTATATTTCTGGTACAATATAGAATTCTGAGCGCAAAGTATTTCAACAAGTTTCCGTTTCTTTCCTCTTGGTCGGTCCTGGCGATAAATATTGAGTGATCACCAGTTAGATGTTAGCAGTTCAGTAACTGAACATCTGAATAATGTGCATTCTTTTCGTTGTATATTGCCAGCAACCACATTGTCTCTCATTGAGTTTTTTGTAACTTTGACAACGAAAGGTTGTGCACTTTTCAGAAACGCAGCAGAATAAGTTATGCGATTAATAGACATAACGATATATTAAAACAAACAAAAATAGATAAATTGTTGAAATATCTAGATAGCAGGAACAGGTAGCCCAGATGCTCAAGAAGGCCGCCCTTTATCCTAGCAAATGACTCCTCGACAGTGTACATCCACGATCCTGCACACAAGAATCGAATCCAGAACCTTCAGTCTCATGATTGAAGTTTAACCTTTAGACCACTGAACCCTAGCAACTATTCATCTATTGCTTGAAGTAGGTAACTGTCTTACATTCCCACTGGTTATGGCTTTTCATTAGAACTTCAGGAATATTATCACTACCACCACCAACAACAACAACAAAAATGTATAAGAATACAAGACAATATGAGATGATTTGTACAAATCAAAACGTTTATTTTTTTTCTTCAAATTATGTATACAAACTAAAATACAAATACATAACTAAATGAAACATTCCCTTTTAATGATAATAAGGTTTTGTTTTATTTTATTGACTACAATCCATTTACAAAATGTTCAAATAAACTTATCCTAACAATCATATTACTTTAGTTAAATACTAAAAAAACTCATATGGAAACAAAGTTCTGCTTTTCTTATTTATTAAATAAAAATAGAAAGAAAGAGAAAAACAGAAAAGAAAAGAAAAGAAGAGAAAACAGACCACCAAAACAAACAACAATAATGAGCATGAAAAGAAGAAAGAATAACGGACGGAAAACTATTTTATTCATTTCAATGATGATAGTTTTTCTTTCTTTCTTTTCCCTTCCTTCCTCCCTCCCTCTCTCTTTCTTTCTGTCTGTGATATTTTTAAATGATAAAGGTTGGACCTCTATGAAAAAAATTATTATCGAAGAGGAATAATGAGTTTGTGAATGTACATGTTAAATGAAAAAAACAAAAAGAAAACAGTGAACAACAAAATTCAACTATGTAAATGCGTTGACTTTAGAATAAATAGTTTAAACGGGTTTAAAATGTTTGTTTTTTTTCTATGGAAATGCATTTTTCATTTTGGATAATGTCATACTATTTAGTTGATGACTGTGTGTGTGTGCGTGTGCATAGGTGGGTGGGTGCGTGGATTAATTTTCTTTTTTATTCATTCTGTCCCATATCTTCATCATCTTTTATAATGTCAATTTCTAGTTCTGGTACACGATGACCTAAAATATCTTTTAATGTGAATTCTTTGCCAAGTTCTTTAATTTTAGGATTTGTGTAGAATTCATCATTTTGAATAGTACTATTATCTTCTTCTTCTTCTTCATGTTCCAAATCTATATTACGGAAGGATTCATCATGTTGAATATCACCGCTATCATCATTATCATTATCATCATAGTATTCGTTATTATCTTTTTTTAATCTGTTACTTACATTAGAATTATCATCATTCTCTGAAATTTGACTACCAGATTGAATAGGACTATTGTTTGAATCAATGTTGAAATTATTCAGTTTACGATACAATCCGAACTGTAGTGATTGAAAACATAACATAAATGAATTTGTTATCTTTGATATATAAAAGGGGACAGTTAGTAAAAGAGTTTAGGTAGGTAATCAACAGTTCTTAGTCATTCAGTGAGGTCTAGATACAGAAACAATAAGTTGCCTGATTTTACAAATTTAATGTGTATCAACAAATTTAGGTAGTCTTATGAAAAAAAAGCTACATCAGGCAGCCTAACTGAATGTCTTCCAGTCTCATCTGAAAAAAAAACTTAATAAAAACAATATCTTGCTCCATTTCGTCATACGTGGTCAACAATGCTCATGTGCTTAATAAATCTACATCATTTAAAATGATGTAAAGTATGCCATTTTTGTGTCTGAACTTTCATTTATTCATAAAAGTATTACTTGTTTATTAGAATAGAACGTAATAAGAATCTAACTCATAACAGTTCTGTTCACTGATATATTATTGAAGGCAGACATCGAAAGAATGAATTACAATCGGATACAACTGGAAAGGAGAGTACAAGACAGAGTTGGACGGAAATTTCTGGTTGGCAACCTCAGAAGTGGATGTCAATAAGTTTTATCACTAACAATTCTTTTAATAACGCTTAGTCTTCTGTAGTTTCGGCTTATTTTCCCTTCGAAAGACGATGAACTCAGAAAACAAAACGACGAGCCAACTTAACACCAAATTTTGTCACAATTTTCATGGATGCTGTGATCAGTGATAGCCGAAAAAGGATAAGTGTTTCATTAAGTATAGGAAAAACTGTTATCGGATGGAATAAGATTGACAATTAGTCATATATTGTTTTTTAAAACGTTTATAGTCTCATTATAAGGTGAGATGGTAGTGGCTAACAGTGGAATCCAGAACACGTGTTTCGTCCTATTTGAAACGCGTCAGCTAGGTCCAATCGCTAAGTGGATAACGTGATGACGTTTGAAGCAAACGGTGCTAAGTTCAAGTCTCAATGTAAACATATACTTCGGGATTCGGGTACATCCAGATGACCAGTCCCAAATAGGATGAAACACTCGTCCTGGATTCTCCTGCTAGTCACCATCCATCTCCGCTTATAATTCTTGGGACTTCAGGCAATATCGAGGCAATCCTCACAGTATGCACATATGCCAATAAGTGACTGATCAATTGCAGTCCTTAACATCAGTGAGAAGATTCAAGTAACTAATACAAAAATGAGTTTATGATCTCAGTTTGTATATTGACTGAACAAGTTATGCATATTTAAGCAAAATATAGATTCATTATTCATTAAACTACGCACACTAAGATTAGGAGCTTAACACTCGTTGAACAAACACTTAGTCAAAATTTCCGTGATATGGGAAGCTACTATTAATCGATAGAATTCGTTCATCTTGTATTGATTACTTGAATCCTTCAATTGATGTTTAGGATTGCAATTGATCTGTCTAATTTTAATAAATGTACATTTTTTAGGTTTGTTTCGATAAAGACATTATTTCACAAGCATTTTTGGACAGACATGGTCAATTAAAGTCCTGAATATCAATGATAGGATTTACTGAATAAACTCCACTTCACCCTATTGCACATGTTGGTGGCTATTTGGAATGAGTAGCTAAATGGATAACGCAATGACGTTTGAAGCGAACTGTACTGGGTTTGAGTACATTCATATGACGAGTCCTAAGTACGTCTTAAATTCCACTACAAAAAATCATCCATTTTTGCTTATAGATGATAATCACTACTTATTATTTTCAGAGAAAATTAGAAAAATGGTTAAAACAGTAAAAACGAATGAGAAATTAGAAATTTCAGCATTTTTTTTCTTAAAATTAACTTTACACTTCTAGTTTATTGCCTCAACAATGTAGAGAAAATTCGGTAAGCGATTCCGCAGAGATTCATGTCACCTTAGCCAATGATATTAAAGAATCAGACATTAAAATGTTTTCTCTTTCCCATTTTGATAACTAACTAAGTTAGGTGATGTTTTACAAAGAGCACCCTTCATGCTTCTGAATTTGTTAGGACCTGAGAAACGTAATGAAAGGTAACTTTGGGATCCTTTTATGGACCAATTCGAAACGTATATCTTTATCGCATAATTGTTAAACAACTAAACTATTCATATTCATGTTCCTCTTATTATAAGCTTTATTTTGACCCATAAACTATTATTATACGTTTTATCATTCTTGAGTTATACCCAGTATATTAATTACTACCTTCCTCATTCATAGCCACATTTGGCTAAGTCTTGTACAAATGTTGTTTCATATTTTATTGGTACGTTGTGGTCTGCTTGATTGGTATATAGAAAGAGTATGTTTGAAATATAAGGATTCATATCGCAGAGGCAGAGACCTGTGTTCTGGACTTAACTATCTGGGCTAGGCAGGAAGCATGGCCAATCAGGACTCTAGGCTGCGCGCACGTGTTTTACGCGTCATTGATCAGATCGTTAAGTCACTGCTCTCTAATCGGCGGTCACAGGTTATAACAGAATTAATCTATTCTATTATGATAATAACATTGATAAGTACCCCATAATGAGACAATCAATCTTGTTATTTAACTTACATCTAAACTACGCTGTTGAACCAAACGATATGAAATTCGTTCTGCAGCTGTACGATCTACAACAGACGATCGTGATTCATGATTTCTACTCATATTTGTATCTTCATCTAATTCACCAGGTCTACAAACTCCATGTTCATCACGAATAAAAGCACGTTTTTTTTCGGATTTTCCAGATTTTTCACATTCAATTTGATCATTATCATCTTCTTCGTCAACTGATTCTTTGGTTTGATGTTTTGTATCTAAACTGCTACTTCTCTGAACTGATGAATATATCCATAAAAAGTAATATCACGTAAATACGCATTAGATAACTAAAACTATATCATAAGAATTATAAATATTATGGAATTTAACTGAGAAATCCTATTTATTACAACAATTAACCAGTGAACAAACACATGGTTAAAGTAAGCCAATTGACTGCATTGTACAAAATTACACACTACATTTGTAAAATATGTAAGCAATACATTGAATTTATTTTTTATTTATTTGAAAACATAAATACTGGCACAAGGGGCACCAGATACATATGCGCCACAAAAGTCTCGTTCGATTTGTGTGAGGGCTGTGATACTGTACGGGTGCCCAAACCGAAGCAGGTGGTTTTCATAGTGGGCCACACTCGGAGCCTTTGATCTAATGGTCTGATTCACAAGGTAGTGTAGCAACGTCAGGAGATGCAGTTTCATGGTAGCCGGTGACCAACGATTGGTTCATATGCTATTTGTTCTCTCAGGATACTGGAGCCCATGTTCACCATTGGTTTGGAATCAGGGTTCTCCAACTCCCTTAGGTGAACTCTCCATGTGCACCAAATCGGTTAAAGCATCGGACATTCTCTTTTCTTTCTCTCAGTTTCGTAAACAACACCCCCGCCAAGAGAAGGCAATGAGTAGGACTTTTCTGGAAGAGGCTATATACGCGTGGCCGTGTGAGAGCATTTCAAGAGGGAGAGCGGACTCTCCTCACTCTTAGCCGTACCAGTGCATTTGGAGTACAACCTCCTTGAATAGTCTCTTCCTAACTTTATCATTCTTAAACTCCAGTTGCTAATTTGACTATTTTCGTTTTTTTTTCTCTTCTCAATTTTCTCTGCTGTAGGTAAGAATCCTACTCCTAATATATACTACTTACATCTGCCCATATAAGTAGAACACACCATAGAGGTGTTTGAGAAAAATTGAGAAATATAAAATTTCAATTGATATATGAATTCATTAATTTCAACTCTATTTTTCTGTTAGAATGATATGTCTTTCACATAATGCGACTGAGATTGCTTCATGATCATCTCTCTAATATATGCATGAACTGATATTTCAGAAATATTTAAAAAAAGTCACTTCTGGGCAAGTAGATTTGTTTCATTTTCATTTCCATCATTAAAACTATCTCAGATAGCTATCAAAGAATTGATTCTTTATCGACATTATAGTCTTCTCAAAGATCATTTCTAATGCCGTATACAGATTATTATCATTTCACGAGCTTCTAGTAAACCGTGGGGGGGGGGCGTTTAAGTACAATGTAACTATTTATTTATTTACTGATTATGATATTCAAAACTTGAAATCTTCTGATAATTTTTTAACACAACTTCATTTTTATAGACTTAAACACTCGGTAATTCAATACAATTCACTGTATTTGATAACTTTGTTTATTCATGCAACATTCACCTATTTTCATTTATACACAATGATTGTTTGAATCTTTCCACTGTTGATGTTGATAACTGTTGATGATTAGTCTTGTTTTGACATATATCCATCCTGCGTAGATTGCCTTGATTTTACCATTAGGTAACAAGCATTTCTAAACACAGATGAATAGTGTTGAGTAACCGAATGCAGGATGCGCATTTTGTCCTCTCTCGGAACTCATTAGCTGGTTATACCTATATTTCAGAGCTGAAATTCGTCCTAGAACTAAAACTTCATTGAAAAAAAAACAAGGAGCTATACTGAATTACTATTTGGTTGGATAACGTGATAACGTTAGAAGCGAACAATTGAAGTATCAAGTTACAGAGTGAATATCAACTCAGGAATTCAGGTACATCACGTTAACAAATCTCAAAGAGAACAAAACGCACTCCATGAATTCCATTCCTAACTACTAATCATTCCTGCCTAAAACTTTGACTTAATAATTTCCACCACTAATAACATTAGTAAATCAGTTCATTTATTTGGTAAACTATTCATTCGCTTCATTTCATTGATTAATTTACAAACAGTTTGTTGTGCAAATGTTTCGCTTCCTTTATTTCCACAGTCATGTTACTTATATTTAAAAAAAAAAACAGGAATGTCTGTAATTCCAACAATGTTAAAGGAAAACATGAAGACTAGTCAAAAAGAAGAATTTCTAACGCTTTATCAAAACAAGCCTCTCTAATATGTCATTATCATTTACATACTGATTTTTATACATACCTAAGAATCTCACGTGTAACAAAAAATATATATACAGTTACTGCAAGAACATATTGAATGTAGTTCATCTGAATCGATACAAAGGATATAAATATCATTCTGAATAAACCATTCCAAATAAATCATATTCTACGAAGTTCATAGTGAATTGATAAAAGAATAATGAAATCAAGAGTCAACTGAAGATGAACCAGTATGGAAAACCTGGAAGCACTGGACGGTCGTTTCGTCCTACTATGAGACTCCTCAGCAGTGCGCATTCATGATCCCGACCCCGTGGGATTCGAACTCGGAACCTATCGGTCCACAAAACCCCTTCTGGTAAAAAATATTGATCTAAAATAGGATTACCATTTAACTCTATCATATAACAGGCACAGACTAATGAAATTAGATAGAAATTGAGATTTCAGAATACTTCTTAAACTATGTATTACATGAAAAAGAAAAATCTTTTTTAATTTTAGTTTAGTATCTATGCTAATAATGTGTTTCCAAGTTGAATTCGGATATCTGGATGAATTAATCACAAATGATATACATATAAAGATAATAAGCACTAGACAACAGATACTGAAGTGAATGGGAACACAAGTAAAGGTAAGCAAATGACTTTGAACATAAAATTACAGTAAAATTTGTGAACTATATAATATATACTTCCTTTATAAAATGTTAATCAATTATCTCAGACTTGATTGTTCCTTTGTTTCCATACCAATTATTCTCTGTTCTCGTTCTCTTTTCTTCAAACTTCTTGACCTTTTGCCATCAGGCATTTCACTTTCGATTGGTGATACAGACTACTTATATCTGTCGATATTAGTAGTACACACCATAATATCTCTTATCAATTATCAATACCATTTAAAATACGGGAGAAACTTTCTTGAAACAAATTTCGATCAACTGTTCTTAAATAAGTTACTTGTTTAGATCATACAAAAAGAGTCATATACTATCAAATAGCCCATTTTATCGGAAAGAGAATGTAAAAAACACTGAAAAGTAGTTTGTAAGTTATGCTTATCGTAAATGATAAATAAGAAAACAGAAAATATTCAGATTTATGTAAGATTGATTGACATAATACAACATGACAACAAGTACCGACAACAGTATAAGAACTAAAAATATGGTATGTAAAATGAGATTGAAAATAGGATATAAAAATTCTTGAAATAAGAAGGACAATAAGAGTATACAACGAGTGGATATATCTGTGGGATTGTCAATAATTCACAAAACCTTGAAACTAGTGCTAACTATAATCCAATTTATTACAACTACATAGATTAGGTCAAACACAACTCTCAATCAATTTGTAAATCGATGCTACAGCTTGATTCGACTACTATCCACCAGTTCACTACAACACAACATTACATCACATTTCGAGATGGTTGGCGACTACACATATGTAACATATGTTTCAACAACCTCACATGATCGACATTCACTAACTCATCGAACGATTCACCATTCTACACAGCACCTTTTTCTAACATCACCATTGTTCACTCGATAATCCCAACATACGTGAGCATCACTTCGAAAGCATCTGACATCAAATACTAACAACTCACGAATATATTGTATTATGGAAGACCATATTTCATTCACAGTGGTAAATAAGATGAGATCGAACTCGAACTGTTCAGTACTGCACTTGTCTATTGGTTAACGAATTGACAAATTCTGTAGGTCATAACTGATTTAAGGTAATGAAACACAAGTGGGTTTTCTGAAGTTTATTCCAAATTTCTACTGATACTTAGTCATTTCGGTTAATTTGACATTCAAGATGAGTGAATTAGTTGACATGTTCAACTGTTTTACTTTTAATTATTATTCTAGGCGTTGATGTAGACAATTCTCGGAGTTCTATTTTAAATTTTAAACGGCAAGAAACGCATTTCAATTATCTTTTGATTGTGATTCAAAGCAACCAGAAGACTGAAACTCATTACATCTACAGTCTAATTAGACGAGTTTGTCGTTAGCTTTCAGAACTTCAATATTTAATGTTAGAGAAGGAATAGTTATTACCGGAATTGAATATAGCTAGTCTAATGATCCATTGTATTTCTTTTTTTTTAATATACCAATCAACATTGTAAGCAACCAACTATATGTTAAATCTTGACTGATAAATTTCAAGTTATTTGGGAATAAACTCTAATAGATAGTTTTATAGTCACCATTCTAACAAATCCAATAATGATCATTTACACATTTCAATTATAACTAACAATCAAATCGAAGACAATCGTTTCTTCATTCACCAGTTAGATGTACCTGCATCCTATAGAATGTATCAGTTTCTTAGAGATTGCAGTTATAAATTTTTGATGAATACTAATTAGCGCATAGCGTCTACATTAAATAAGATTTTCCAAACACAGATTTCAACTATATAACATTTAAACTTAATGTATTCGGTATCATATCACTTAGACTAATAGTAACCAGATTGATCAGTATTAAAAGATTATCCAAGCATAATAGTAGTTAGGGTAATTGATCAATTTTTCAAGAATTATAAAAGATTATAAATCAATACATCGATGAATGATTTAAGGTATACTACATAATCATATTTACTAGATTACACATACTTTCAATACTTAAACAATGACAAATGTTCCAATGGAAACAAATTACATAATACTAAAAATACAAAAAAATACTCCCGTAAAATTACCATCAAACTACATTGAAAAAACCAAAAACAGAAAAAAATGAACTAGAAATTTCTTTCTGATAAAAACGAGTGGATACCTTCTAGTTTGTTCTTAATGTTGAAAAAAAAAGGCAATCAAAAATCCTTTATCAATCAATAAAATGAGTTTTTATTGTAATCTTACAATTTAAATATGGACAAATGTATAAGGTTACAACATTGGTTATTGTTAGAACTTGTGCCCACCGACTAGAGAACAGAGATTTATTGATCGGATCAATGACCCATAAAACTTGTACGAGTAGTCTAGAGTCTTTATTGATCCTGCTTCTTGCCTAGCTTAGCCTGTTAAGTTCAGAACATCAATCTCATTCTCTGTGATATTAACTAGGTATTGTAAACATACTGGGTTTATATACCAACCAAACAGACAACATCGTACCATAAAATAGAAAATAACATTTACACAAGACTTAGCCAAATGTGGCTGCGAATGTGGGAGATAGTAATTGATAGACTGGGCATAACTCAAGAATGGTAAATCGTATAACAATAGTTCATGGATCAAAATAAAGCTTATGATAAGAGGAACACGAATATGAACAGTTTAGCTATTTAACAATTATACAACAAAAATATACGTTTAGTATTAGTCCAGAAATAGATTCCGACAGTTAAGATTGATCATTTTCATCGGGATATAATAGTTACATTGAACTCTAAGTAAGCACAGGCCAGCTTGTTTGTTTGTTTATTCTATGAATACAATGTGAAATTGATAATAAACTTTTATTGACCATATTGAACCAGTCATAATAAACACAATGATAATTAAGAATTAATTCTATTAGTATGCTAAAGTTTATATCATGGTTTTCATTTAGGTAACCAGTGAAAACCAAGAGAGATTAATCTACAAATCAAAACTAAGACTTGTAAACGTATTGACGAGCGATTAAATGACAAAACAATGAGTTAACATCCGGTGGTTTATATGTCTAAATCTAAACTTTTACCGGCACTGCTTAAAGGAGAAAAGAGAATAGAAGAGATCCTAATACAATGTAATGAATATTTCAAGTTAGTATCCGAGAATCAAACAGAAAACCTCCAGTGTCACTCTTAATCGTCTAAGTTCTAGACCAGTGAACCGAAAAACAAAGTTTTTGATATCTAACTTTGATTAATTTACATTACTGCACAACTGTCTTGCAGTATTTAAAATAGATACCTGTCTCATACTTGAAATGATTAAACTCGACTGTTCACAGCTTCTCAGTAGAACTCAGTGTTATATCCCGACGATAATTATGAATGGTAACTTTTATTTTGACCCATAGACTATTATTGTACAAATTACTGTTCTTGAGTTATGTCCAGTTTATTAATTATAGTCTCCCACATTCACAGCTACTTTTGGCTACATCTTGTATAAGTGTTATTTTCTATTTTATGGTACAGTTTGATCTGGTTGGTTTGTATATAAACCCAGTATGTTTAAAAAACATGATTTATATCGCGAAGGCTGATATTGGTGTTCTGGACTTAACAAGTAGAGCTAGGCAGGAAGAAGGACCGATAAAGACTCTAAACTGCTCATACGGGTATACGCGTCATTGTTCCAGTCGGTAAGTCACTGTCCTCTAATTGCTGGTATCATTACGTTATATATTATTAGGGCAGAAGGCCACAAAATATAGCACACCACGAACCTTATCTAGAAGATATTTACATCATTAATATCAATGCGCATTTTTAATGATGGTCTTACTAAGAACACTTTGTGATTTAAAACTATGAGAATTTTAAACAAAGATAGATGGCGGCTAGCAGTGGAATCTAGGATACAAGTTTCGTTCTATTTGGGACTCGTCAGCTGGATGGTACCTTTATCCCAGAGTTGATGTTCACTCCGTGACGTATACAGATTTTACAAGCTAGTGTCTATCAGGACTCTGTAGCTAAGTGGGTAACGCGATGGCGTTTGGAGCGAATGGGTTCAAGTCCCGGAGTGATCATCAACTCCAAGATGCAAGTACATCCAGATGTCGAGTCCCAAATAGGATGAAACACACTCATCCTGGATTCCACTGTTAGTCACCATCAATCTCCGCTTGTAATTCTTTTGACTTAAACCAATATCGAGGTAATCCGCACAAGATGCACATATGCGAATGAGTGACTAAACATCCTAAACATCCATGAAAATTCTATAATCTTCACAATACACCAAACTAAGATTGCTAATTTTATCAACAATCTTTAATATTTATTCTGTAATTTTTAAAGACTTTTATTAACCTTAAACCTGTCTACTTTATTTAAGACAATGATTTGCCTGTTCAGTTACATTAAATATTTTTTCTCATTGTTTTTTTAATGTAATTTTAGTGAGACTATAATATATGAATGACCTTTGAGCGACGCTAAAATGACCTTCAGAGTGACTACCTACTTACTTGGGCTAAATGAAGGTTATAAAGCAGTTTGAAGACTAAGGATTATGATTTAGTTGATGGTTAAGCTTAGGAATTAGCTTTAGAGTTCTCATCACGAACTGACATCAGCTGTAATTTCAAAACTCCATTTAGCCAAAAGGGTGAATGAATTTCGCGCCAAAATCCAAAACCTGTTTTCTTAATACTGATTGGTTCGTTTGTAAATTATAGTCACATTGTAATTTTCCGTCAGAATCAATACACATGAGAATTGAAGTTTTGTAAATAGTTATAAACTATGATACATCATACTACATCATGCATGAATTCTATTCATTATGAAACTTATATTCAATAATTAGTGTATAGGAAAGCATTTCTAACCAAGTTACAGAGATAATAGGAATATATACCATCCTACATATCTTGGTATTATGATTCTTTACAATAGAAATCGCAGTTCGTATTGATTGGTTTTTTGAGAATTATTTATTGTAGCATGCGATAAATTATGTGGTTAATCCAGGACATGTCTACATCAACGTCTAGAATAATAATTAAAAGTAAAACAGTTGAACATGTCAACTACTCCACTCATCTTGAATGTCAAATTAACCGAAATGACTAAGTATCAGTAGAAATTTGGAATAAACTTCAGAAAACCCACTTGTGTTTCATTACCTTAAATCAGTTATGACCTACAGAATTTGTCAATTCGTTAATCAATAGACTAGTGTAGTACTGAACAGTTCGAGTTCGATCTCATCTTATTTACCACTGTGAATGAAATATGGTCTTCCATAATACAATATATTCGTGAGTTGTTAGTATTTGATGTCAGATGCTTTCGAAGTGATGCTCACGTATGTTGGGATTATCGAGTGAACAATGGTGATGTTAGAAAAAGGTGCTGTGTAGAATGGTGAATCGTTCGATGAGTTAGTGAATGTCGATCATGTGAGGTTGTTGAAACATATGTTACATATGTGTAGTCGCCAACCATCTCGAAATGTGATGTAATGTTGTGTTGTAGTGAACTGGTGGATAGTAGTCGAATCAAGCTGTAGCATCGATTTACAAATTGATTGAGAGTTGTGTTTGACCTAATCTATGTAGTTGTAATAAATTGGATTATAGTTAGCACTAGTTTCAAGGTTTTGTGAATTATTGACAATCCCACAGATATATCCACTCGTTGTATACTCTTATTGTCCTTCTTATTTCAAGAATTTTTATATCCTATTTTCAATCTCATTTTACATACCATATTTTTAGTTCTTATACTGTTGTCGGTACTTGTTGTCATGTTGTATTATGTCAATCAATCTTACATAAATCTGAATATTTTCTGTTTTCTTATTTATCATTTACGATAAGCATAACTTACAAACTACTTTTCAGTGTTTTTTACATTCTCTTTCCGATAAAATGGGCTATTTGAAAGTATATGACTCTTTTTGTATGATCTAAACAAGTAACTTATTTAAGAACAGTTGATCGAAATTTGTTTCAAGAAAGTTTCTCCCGTATTTTAAATGGTATTGATAATTGATAAGAGATATTATGGTGTGTACTACTAATATCGACAGATATAAGTAGTCTGTATCACCAATCGAAAGTGAAATGCCTGATGGCAAAAGGTCAAGAAGTTTGAAGAAAAGAGAACGAGAACAGAGAATAATTGGTATGGAAACAAAGGAACAATCAAGTCCGAGGTAATTGATTAACATTGTTGTGATTCATAAATCTGTACGGTAAGAATCAGATTAATAATTTTTGATGAAACGATGTATTACATTATATATTCAGATACGCTCACATGGAATGTAAATATCACTGTATGTATATTTTAATTAATAGAATTTCCGGCGAAACTCTAGTCTGTGAACAAGTCAATCAGAAGCGTTTGAGGGATTTCAAGGTCACCACACTAATTTCAGTACCTGATGCTCACGTACGATCGGTTTACAGCGGAGAAATTTATGTAATCTCGCGGGTGCGCACTGCTGAGGAGTCCCATACTAGTACGAAATGGCCGTCCATGTTTTCCATGGTGATCTAGTTTTAATTGACTCATGATTTCAATCAAAAACTTAACAAACTCCACAACCCCTAAACTGATAATGTGTTTGTTGTTTGATTTTCATACTTTTTACATCAGACAATAAATTAATTTCCTCCATCATATCTAACTTTCACTACAGTACTACTACTATTATCAATCATTATCTCTCATTTCAATTTATACATTTTAACTATACTAAAATCTGTACTATTCCGTTTTAAATAAAAACAAACAAATGAAACCAGACAACAACAGATAGATTGACAAAATAATTACTATGATTGTATCCTACCACCACCACCCCCAACAACAACAACACAAAAAAAGATAAAAATTTGATTCCCTATCCCCATTTAATTTTCTAATTATTCAATTGTATTAAATGGAAACAATATTGGAATTCAATTTGAAATTGTGACGAAGTAATTCCATTTGTATTTGTTTTTTCTGTATGCATATCAAGTTCCATTAATTTTTTTCTCATTTGAATGTAACAATTGAAAATATTAGGTTTAGTTTTTTTTAAAATGATCATTGGGATTGATATTACTGATAGTAATAACAATAATGATGACATTCATTTTGTATTGTTTGTTTGTATCTTCCTATTGATGTTTAGGTCTGAAATTGATCAGTCTCTCTTATTGGCATATGTACATTCTGTGAGGATTGCTTCGATATTACCTTGAGTCACAAGAATTATAAGCAGATATGGATGGTGACTAGTAGTTAGTCAGTCAGCAACAACGTAGAACTTCGTACTTATGTACCTACGTACATCAGTTCAAGTTTCGATACCATATTAGCACAGTGATACAATGGACGATTCAAATCCCATAGTGGTAGAGGGAGTAAAAGTATAAGAAGTAATCGTAATGATTAGGGTTTGAAGATGTTATTGAAAAAGCATAATCCAGGGAAATAAATTTGGAAAGAGAAAAAAAGCGACATGAAGAATCCAGAAGATTAGAATTTGGGAGAACACAAAGAGTGTATGCACGATTTTGAGCCATAACATTCAAGGTCTCTAACCATCGGTTGCTATCGTCTTGTGGATCCCAAACAAGCAGTCTACAACTATCAACATAGCTCAGTCCACTTGTCAATAACTTCATGGATTTGTGCCATGTTTTGGATGAGCATCCCGTCTTATTTGAGACTCGTCAGCTGAATGAACCTGCGCCCAGGATTCCACTGTTAGCCATCATCCATCTTTGATTATGATAATAATAACAACAATTTTCTTCCTTGTTAAATAAATCATTTTTTCAGTTACAAACACATTTGTTTAAATAACTGATATACACCTCCTTATGTTGTTAAGGCACTCAAAGAATAATTCTGGAAGTATTCTGTCCCTGAGCTGGATGATTCATTCAGGAAGCTTTCAAGGTCTTTCTAGACAAAATCATTAGCATTTACTTCAACAGAACAAGTTGGTGGTCAATTGTGGAAGAGTTCTTCTAGCTCAAAGCATTTTTCTGAAGTTTGTACTGATGGTGCAGTTTTAAAAAAAGCAATTAAGGCTTTACAACAAGACCATCTAGCTAACAGAAGACAGTACATACATAACTATCATTCTGAACTATAAATATTCACCATTCAATTATTAGCTCATCTAATATATGCTGAAAGTGATATATCGTGTAGTATCAATTTTAAAGAAAAGAAAACTCTGTTAATAAGCATACATCCATGTGAATACACTTTGTAATTTGATAATAGATGTTTTGAAGCTAAATGTATGAAAGTTGATGTCAGTAAAGTGAATAAGAATTTACACAGGTAAATTGACAGTTAAGTAGTTTAATTTAAACAGTGAGTCTGATGGAAGAATCCAAGTTTTTGGCATTTTATTAAAATACACAACAATATAGTTATACACGACAAAATGTTCCTTGAAAAAGCTTGGACCAGATTGCCAGACTAAACGTTGGATTTACTTCAAATTCTTTCGCTGAGATTTTACAAATACATTCTTCCTCTTTTTAAATGTTAAATTGCTTCAATGATGAGACTCCACTGACAGAATGTAGTACAATTGTAATATTCTATTTAGAAGTAATACGAAAATACGGTATAAACTTTCTCGAAAGTAAATTGTTATTGTACTGGCTACTCATTCGCCCGAAAATTAATAAAGTATTTCTGAAAAAACTCCTCATTTTGAAAGTTAGTAGTATGTTTTGATATTTGGGCTGTAGACATCAACTTCCAACTGTTTCGTGTTTACATAAAAATCTATCATACTTGAACTTTAGACGGGAGATAAAGATCGGAATTATGAAAACCAGTCTTATTTCTTATGTTAGATTACGTGTATATAACATAAATATTCTAGCATGAAAAACAACCCATCGTTTTTCTTAAGTATTCAAGGAAGTTTTCTATTCAACACAGGTTATATGAAGATTTCTTAGTCTGAATCTGACGGTTTTTTTGAGGACTTATTTAGGAATCATATCAGTCAGACAAGATATTGATTTGAGTTTAAAAACAATGGAACTTTCTGTTATAAATTATAGACATGGTTACAGTAGTAGGTAAACTAATCCGTGAATGATCAACTTTTTGTCTAAATTTATATCGATGGAACATACAGCAAACATCTCTATCTGTCATATACACGAACGTTATGTATCGGTTTCAGTTCAAGATGGGAGATATGTTTGAATGACCAGTCCACTAGTTGTGTTAATAATCGTAGTTTTCATTATTAAAAAATCTAAGAAAAACATTATCAACTCTCTAAGAGAGTGAAGACTATAGGACTTAAAAATCAGCCGTAAACAATATGGAGTCTGCGATGCATGTGAAGTATTTCAAATCACGTCAGCATAGAATGAAGTAATTACTATAAGAAAAATATCATCAAGTCTTAATAAAAGTATCAATCATGATGGAAATTTAGCTTGAAATTCTTTCAGGAAAATTGTAGTTGAATACCACACATTATATTATGGAGACGGTCAAACTTGAATGCAATTGTATTATTGAAACTGATTTCTACTTCCATCACCTAAGATCTTCATTCATTGGTTAGAATTGTTATAGTGACTTCAAACAAAAACATTTGTGCCACATAGGGAGGTAGATATCATCCACTATAGTCACACACATTCAATTTTATTCAGATTGATAGTCTGATCGACTTCATATCAATATTGTGGTCCCCACAGTACTCGTTAACACGACTGATTTAATCTGTAAAAACTGTATAATTCAATGAGTATGCTCTTTGAATAACCTTTATGATTTGACCAGTCTCCTAAGGGGTTTCGCAAAGTTTCACAGTAAATCCCACTATCTGATTGTGTATTTACTAAACAAACTATGTATATAATGACGACTGAAAAAAGCCCCCAATAAAACGCATATGACAATGAAATAAAAATTCTTTAACAAATATCAAATTACGTTTTTTAACAGATGAATCCACAAGTCAATATAAACTAAACCACCAAAGAAAACCTGGAAGCACTGGACGGTCGTTTCGCCCAAGTATGGGACCCATCAACAGTGCGCATCCACGGCCCCCCACGCAGGGCCCGAATCTAGGACCTTTGGTCTCACGAACGAACGCCTGATCTCTAGACTAGGACGTTTTAACAAAATTTCGTAGGTATTCAGAACAATTTAACAGTTACTAATGAAGAAATATGCAATTTACTTATAGTATACGTATGTAAAAGTTTTGACGACAATATTCACTGAGAAAAATAATAATAATTGAATAGTATATTTAAATGTATGTAAATATTTATTGAAACCATATTGATTAATAGCGGAATTGTGGTTAATAACATGTTTGTTCAGTTATTTGAATTTTATTGACCTAGTTACAACATAGTCAATAGCCAAAGTGACTCAACGTCCCGCGTACTGTGTTTTGATGCTAGATGGTTGAAGGTCGTTGGTAGAAAAGTTTACGCTACCAATGTTTCATCCTAATTACGATTCATCTGTAAAGCGTACCTTTATTCCTCGGGAACTCGGTACTCCCTGTGGGATATGAACGTCCGGTCACGAGCTTCACAGTCTGGGACGTCACAACTGAGATATTCGTCCCGTAGCTATCCCCTAATAAAACTGAAACATTTACGTTAATGAATCATTGAAAAGTGATTGCTGTCATATGTATGGTTCTCTAATGTCGGTCTAATTCTATCGACCAATTTAAAGTTTGGCCAGTAAATCGTGACTCGATATTGTGGCTCGGATAGCTTAATGGTAGCGTCTCAGACCAAGAAACTAGTGAGTGGAGTACAAATCCATCAGGGGACATTAATTCACTCAAAATTTCAGGTACCTCTTGTTGACAAGTGTCAACTAGCATGAAATCTAGACAAAGTAAAGTTTACTGCCAAGCACTTTCAGTCACTTTCATTTCAAATTCTAGTGAGACATTTCATGATAGATGATGCTCACTTATATTAAAATTAGGACAAATTTGTTATGTTATAAAAGTTAAAATTCCTGGATTGAATCAATGGTAGAGTCAGAGTTGTCCAATTCTGAATTAAGTCAAGGCATATGTTTAGTACCTCAGAGATTTCAATAGATTTTCATTTGATAACAATCCTAAAATATATACAGGTTTGTCAAATAATAGGAACATACTACTAATAAGTGGACAATAGTGATAAATTACGATACATTTGCGATGAGTAACGATTTCCAACGAATTTCCTTTTGTTTTCAAACAGGAACTAATGTTCAATAGGAGAATGTTTATAATCCTATTTTGGCGAATGATATAAAAGCAGTTACGTTTTGGCTTTAACAACATATAAACAACTTTTCTCCCTCTAAAAATTGTATGTTAGTAAATCTGGATTACAGAAAGAAAATTCCCTTTATCTACCAAAGTTTTACAAGTGAAACGGTAATCATTTTGACATAATTATCATAATTTATAGCCATATATCCGAGGTTTTATTCAGCTGGTGATTTATATGCTACATGTTATTAGTCGATAGAAATGGTGAATTGATTAAAGTTAAAAATATAAACTCAGTAGTCCAAAGTTTAAGTGTTCAGCGACAAACCTACAGGTCCTAGAGTTCAATCCCTCGCTATCATGGAAGCACAATGCTGAAGAGTAATATATCATGCTTACAAAGCTATCCAATGCTTCCTATTATTCAGTAGTTGCTTACCTAAGATCAACCCGTTATATCTAATACAAAATTTCCAAAAACCCTACATACTAATAATAGAAATCCATCTTTGTTCAATTCTATGTTGAATATCTCTTTAATTGTAGTAAAACCATCACGGCGTAAACTTATCCAACATCATATCATTTGTCTGTTTTTTCCGTCCCTCAATTAGGAATAAGTCGGTAAATCTCTTCTCTTTTACATATAACATCTCTCAAATAGTACTTGTCAAAAGTATCAAACTACTTATGAGTAACTTTGATGATTAATTAATAATTTTTTCTTTGGTTTTTCTCATCGGTATTCATATATATTTAAAAAAAGCCTAGAATAATTCAAGAAATACAACTATAATATACTAATCAAATGAAATATACGGAAATATGAATATCTCTAGAGAGAATTTTTGTTATTCTGAAGCAGTGGATCAGTGTACCTAGTAGAGTAACATAGAACTTGAAATACATCTATCGATCAGATTAGGCTATAAGCACAATCATAGGAACAATTATTGAGAAAATAAACAGGTTAGAATAACATTATCAATATTAATAGATCATTTAAGTAGATGAAAAGATGAATAGGAGGGGAAAGTAATGGCTTTTAAAATCTATTGATTGAGATCAGGGTAGAAGAGAATGCTAAATGAGCTTCTTTAATAAAAAAACAGTCCTAATTTTTCTGGATGTATGGGAAACTTCAGTATTGTTAAAAAACGGAAGTTCAATCATTGTCTTTGATAATTTTCTATCTACTTTGTACATGACTTCGAAATCTGAGTTTGTTATAATCGAATGACGACCCATGTTCATAAGGTAGTTCAGCTGTGAAACTCCTTTTTCACCTCTTTTTAATTATACTGGATAATTTTTTACAATCTTCTTGAATGATATGCACACCAAAATATCAACTCTTTACAGCAAGATTTCGAGAGTTATTTGACTTCTGAGATCAATATTCGTGTTAAGTAATCACCTTGGTACGACAGCTCTTGGTACTTTTTGAGGTTTTAACTTTATATTGTTGTTAGTGAATCTAAATGAATGCCCTCGTTTGATAAGTATTTTCCACAACATTTTAAATACTTGTGTCTCAAAAAATATAATTAGGTTACTCTTCCTAATAATTGGGACTCAGCTTCAGAAACTTGATAACTGACTATTCTATAAGAATTGAAAAAAATCATCCAGTTAGATGACGGCTGAAGGTAGTCAACAGGAAACCCTGGGCCCGGGTTTCGTGCTACTTGGCACTCGTCACCAAGGTGTACCTGTAATCTTGAGGGAACTGGGGCTCCCTGATGGATTCGATTCTATCTCACCCAGCTTCACAGTCAGAGACGTAACCACTAGATTATCCGGACCGTGACCGACCTCCTGTAGGACTGAGATGTAATCACAATTGATTGATCACTGAGTGATGATCAATGTCATGTGTGTCAAGTCCTTCTTATTACAAATCAACCCGGCCTGAATAATCTAGTTGTAACGTCTCTGACTGTGAAGCTGGGTGACACGTGATCGAATCCGCCAGGGTTTCCTGTTGACTACCTCCAACCACCATCTAATCTCAATATAGTGCACGCAATGTCGAGTTGCCTAGACTAGTGGCTACATTGCAACTTGGTCGATAGCATTCGATCTGCACTAAGAAGGACTTGATACACATAACACTGACCAACTACCCAGTGATCAATCAATTGTGAAGATTATCCAGTATAAGTGAAAAGAGTATATAAGGATATATAAGGAGCCTCACAATTGAACATCTTATGAACACGGGTCATCATTTGATTATAACAAATTCAAATTTCAAATTCATATACAAAGTAAACAGAAACTTATCAAAGACAATGATTGAACCTCCATTTTTTTTAAACAATACTGAAGCATCCCATAAATTTTTGAAATAAGTGAACTGTATACGCAAAGATAAATAATAAATTTATTCTATTTCGAAGCTGTGTTCTAACAAACTGGAAAAACATCATGGTAGAATAACAGAGAATAACCAGATGCAAAATATATGGTTTGACCAATTTAAGTAAATTAGATATTAATGCTCCAAACAAAATAGTAAATTATATTAACCGGCAAAAGATACAAACTATAATGTTAATCATAGTAGTTAAAATTGATGCGTATTTTAACGTTCAATAATTAGTCATACAAATTAAAATAAATGGGTTCATAACTTATTTATAAAACTTTGTAATTTGAAGCTATTAATGTGATAGAATTAAGCTGATCAGACTCTATTAGCATATGAGCATCCTGGACTGACTGCCCTAATATCGACATTTATTCACCAATTTTTATTTATTTATTTATTTGAACACATAAATATTGTTACAGAGGGGCACCAGTTACATATGCGCCACACAAGTCTCATTTGATAAGTGTGAGGGCTGCGATACTGTACGGGTGGCTAAACTGAAGTAGGTGGTTTTCCTAGGGGGCCACACTCGGAGCCTTCGACCTAAAGGTCTGATCCACAAGACAGTGGAGCAACGTCGGGAGATGCAGTACCACAGTAGCCGGTGACCAACGATTGGTTCATACGCCATTTGTTCCTTCAGGATACTGGAGCCCATGTTCACCATTGGTTTGAAATCAGGGTTTTCCAACTCCCCTAGGAGGACTCTTCATGCCCACCAACCCGGTTAAACCGCCAGACATTCGCTTTTCATCCTCTTAATTTTGTAAACAACACCCCTCCACGAGAAGGCGATGAGTAGAACTTCCTGGAAGAGGCTATATACGCTTGGCCATGTGAGAGCATTTCGACAGGAGGAACTGTCTCTCTCCACCTTCGTCTCTACCAGGGCGTTCGGGGACAATTTTTATTTACGCTTTATTTTTATTTATTTAGGTCGATTAGTGGTTGTCTGGACTCAGTAGTTAGGTGGATTATGTACAGGCTTTTGTAAACCAAAAGTACTGGGTTTTGAGTCTCAACATGGACATCAATACTGGGATTCAGGTACAATCAACTGACTGGTTCAACAGAATTCATATCCTAGATCTCACCCCCAACTACAACCTAACTTTGACTTAGACTTCCGAGTTTATAGTTGTTAATAATTGTAATATGCGATAACGTAACCGATTAATATAAGTGAGTGAATTTCTCTCAATGAGCAAGAGCTTAGATTTGGAAATAAGTAAAACTGCTTTGTTCTAATTACATCTAACATAACAAAGAGATCTCTAACAAGTTTCCCTTCTGTACCAGATAGGTCAGATCAGAAACACTTGATACCAATAATGTCTGGAAGGAAACCAAGATGGTAGTTAGTTTCCAGTTATTGTGAACTATAATAAGATTCCAATTCCATATCCACTATCCATGATGTAATTGGTTATCTTTCATCTACATCTGTGCTATAAAGATGGCAAATCGGCTAATGAGGTTGTAAACCTTCACACATTGAAATGGTTAGGACGTATATAACGTATACTTAGATATTGCCTACTAAAACAAATAATGTTATCTGGCGGATTACATCGGAAGAAACAGAGGGACGGCTAAACCAAGAAACGCATCAATTCATAAAGTTATTAATTTTTCGTTTAAGTCATGCTGGTAGATGCTGGCTATCTTGTTAGTGTCCGTGTGATAACCACAAGCAATGGATGAAGACACTAAGTAGCACAGAGCAGACGTATTCACTTTCTATCTTCTGCACCTTCAGTCAAAAAATTCTTTAGTAAATATCTTTTCGTTCTCTCTTTTCGTACAATATTCTCAATACCTAATCTTTCTCATTTGTATTTTTACTACGCTACTGCCGTTTCTTTGACATTCATTTTGTCAGTTTCACCTTGCCGAGTAGTAAGGTACGACTCAGGCCAGTGTACGTGTTTTCGATGTGCGACTTTGATTATTATTGACTCCATAACTGACACATTTTATAGCTCATTATTTATTTGAACACAAACACTGGTACAAAGAGGGACCAAATACATATGCGCCACACAAATCATTCGATTTGTGTGAGGGCTGAAAGACTCGCCTGATGCCCAAACCGAAACAGGTGGTTTTCTTAGGGAACCATAATCCAAGCCTTTGACCTAGAGGTTTAATCCATAAGGCAGTGGAGCAACGTTAAGAGATACAGTCCCATGTAACCGCTGACCAACAATAGGTTCATGCGCATTTTGTTCCCTCAAGATCCTGGAGATCACGAGCACTACTGATTTGGAATGAGTGTTTTCCAACTCCCTCAGGTGCACCTTCAGTGTCTACCAACTCGGTTAGAGCGCTGAACATTCACTTTTCGTCCTCTCAATTTCTCAAAAAATAACACTCCCGCCGCCGTGAGAAGGAACCGAGTAGGACTTCCCTAGTAGTGACTGTATACGAGTGACCATGTAAGAACATTTCCAAAGGTAGAGCGGACTCTCCAAACCTTCAGCTGTATCAGAGCAATTGATGCTTGCTAGTATTTTACAGTTCGTGGTGACAATAATTATATCAAATGTTCAATTCATCTTAAATGATAAATATAAAAAGGTTTAAGAATCGACTGATTACAACTAGCCTGTACTAGATTATACTCAATTGATAATTCCATCATATATGACGAATACGCTTTGAATCTATCTATACTCTTCAAACAGAGTGAATTCATTCCATTCAATGTAAAATATTTAATCGATTTCATACATTTCAGTATTCACCTGAAGGAGTTAGATTTTTTTATTATTTTTAAACTATCAATAAACTTCTTTCAATTCTATCCGGTCATTGGTGGTTATAATAATGCGAAAAAGAAAAACATCAACCACGAACTACATTACTTGCTCAATTTATTTTCTTCTATTTCGATCAAAATGTTCAACCCTTTAATTAGAATGAAACAAAAAGGTCACATTAATGTTTGGTTATGTATATATTTAACCATTATTATTATTATTAATGATGATGATGAATGAATGAAGAGAAAAATGTTGATTTCCCTCCTAAACTTTACAGTTACCTACTTCTCCCTCACTTTCTTTATTTCTCTGTAATTATCAGTTCTATTTTTCCCATGTCCGTTAAACAAGTTTGTTTGTTTGTTTACCTAAAACTTAATTATAATTCATTTTGTGGTCAGTGAAAATATGATTAGCTCTGTTGAATGACAATGTTGACTTTGAAAGAAATAAATCAATGGTTTATGATTAATTTACTTGAAAATTATCCAAGCACAAGGAATCAAAATTGATCGAATGTCATGATTTAACCCTGCCTTATAAAATCAAATGATGAGGGGAACATTGTAATTCAATGATGTTCACTAGTGTTGTCAAGAGAATAGAGTTTTGGTTATTTCATGCTATCATCAGGTTTGAATCGGTTCGAATTTTCAAATAGTCAGTTCAAATAAAGATTCTCGCGCGCGAACGCGAGACTGAAGGCCCTGGGTTCGAATCCCGCTAGCGGGATCGTGGATGCGCACTGCTGAGGAATCCCGCAACAGGACGAAACTGCCGTCCAGTGCTAATATCAATCGGTTCATGATGTCAATCAAAAAATGAATCTTAATGTTGTTACGACTGTGCTATTTTTGTTTGATTTATTGGAATATAAAGATATTGTAAGCAGTTAATCCTTATTATAACATTGGGAAAATTTCAATGATGTATAGTTGTTCAAGGAATAATAGACAGTTAATTTTATTCTTTGATAGTGAAAGTACTAAAATATTAAGTTTTATACTTTTTTTCACATGATCAGTTCACTAGAATAAATTAAATATGACATGAACATATAGTTTTTTCTATGGACATTTTGGATAAGTGGAGTCATATAATTGCGGTTTTTGTATCATTTCATTCACCAAACGCGGTCTCTCTATACAGTAACGTACATACTTACGATAAGTATGATCACATAGATACGTTGTATTTAACTATGTCATTTCCATGTTAGACAATAAAGCCCAAAACGTTACTATCTAGTTCATTAAATACACCAATCGAACATTGAATACTGTAACATATGGCGTAGACGTAGATAGAGAAAAATCACAAATATACAATTTGACAGAAATAGTCACGTATTGAAATTTTTAAGGAGTATGATCTGTATTTTCAGAAAATTATATCCCTCTATAACACAATTAATTAATGATGAGCTAATCAAACAATTTGTGGACAACAGACCAGTGTTTAGAGATGTTCCAGTTACGTGTAATCAAATTAATCTTCATGTTTATGCTGAAATAGAATATGATTGAATCACATGATCTCAGAATCATAGATGTGAACTACTGAGGAGTATTGAGATAACTGTAAAGTGTTTCCTCATTTTCAATAAGTATTTAACATACAAGTCTAAAGGAATTCACTTGTACTGATTGTTTTAACCTTCCTACTGATGTTTAAGACTACAATTGATCAGTCTCTTTTGAAATATGTCCATCCTATGTGAATCGTTTCAATACTCCCACTAAGCCATAAGCATTTAAAACAGAGTTAGATGGTAGCTGAATAGGCCAAATAGAATAAAACGTGAGTTTTAACATCCATTGCTACCCACCATTCAACTCTGTTTAAAATCCAAAGAAAGTGGAATATTCTTCACTAAAAAAACAACTTATACCAAGCAATCATCCTTAGACATAGGCTAAATAGATTTTGGTAAACATTTATCATAAGCAAATTAGCTTAGATTAAACATATATATCAACTAATCCAGTCAATCTATTAGTTGTCTTCTTGTTTATATGATTAATGTACATCTGATGCAGAAGTGAAAGCACAGATTCGTAAAGCAAGAGCAGTATTCTTTCCTTTGAAGAACATTTAATACTCAGAACACTTGTCAGCCAACACCGAAATCAGAATGTTCAATACAAACGTCAAAACAATAATTAATGTATTTTTTTGTTATATACCATTGAGTAGAAAAACTGTATTTCTAAAGTTTCGTGACTCAATTAAAGCTACTTATATAGAGTAAATAAATAACCAGATTAAATTAACATAAGATTAAACATATTTCTTCCCAGTGTTGAATGTACTTGTGACTATCAGGTCAAACTTCGGCATAGATACCTACAGTTCTATTGTACAGAGTTGAAGAACTACCACAACCATAATCAAAAATGTACTACTATTTATAAACAGCCTTCTACTCAAAATACTCTAAATCTGTTGGTCAGACACTACCAATAATAACTTACCCTGAGTGAAAAACAAAGCAGCTTGCAGCTAAAGAAGAAACTACGAAAATATTTCGTAGGTGGATAGAACTCACATTTCAAAAATCATCAAATTGCATCACAAGGTAAACCCTAACTTGGAATCCTCAAAGTAGAACGAAAAGAGGAAGACCAAAAGACACAATGCGCCAGCAATTAGAGGTAAATGTTAAAAAAATGAAAAGTACGTGAGAAAAACTGGAAAGGAGAGTTCAGATCACAGGGGGTAGAGATAGTCGCTTGGTGGCTTATGCTTCACGAGTAAGTAATGTTCAATTGTTCAAAATAATAATAATAATATATTCAATACCACAGTTATGAAATTAAAACATTCAACGAACTCCCGTTTTTTACCTATATATATATATATATATATATATATATATATATATATATAGGGTGTCATGGAGATTGTTGAACTGTTTTTCCACAGCACGGATTGACTAACTAGATGACCACCGAAAAATAAGAAGCAATGGACAGTTTTCTTGTCCTAATAAGAGACTAAGTTTGTGAATCCACAATTCTTCTAAAAGTCAGATCTCAAACCTTCAAGTCCTGTGGTGACTCTATGGATACTTAAAAAATATACCTACCAAAGTTTTCAACAATCATAAATTGTTGTCTACCAATATTTGCATATATTTTTAATCAGTTTTTTTATTCTTTCAACATTTTTTTACCTTCTCATAATATGTCAAATGTATACATTTAAGGTTAAGCGTTCGCGCGCGAGACTGAAGGCCCTTGGTTCAAATCTCGCGAGCAGGATCGTGAATGCGCACTGCTGAGGAGTCTCACAATATGACGAAACAGCCGTTCAGTACTCTCAGGTTTCCAACTGTGGTTTAACATCAATCAGTTCATGATCTCAATCAATAAAAAGTATACATTTTAACTGTGATAACTACTAACAGTTTCATAAAACAATAGATGAGAAAAAAAACTAAACTAACAACCAATATACTGGATCATTATACAATGTTTTTATCAGTAATTCACTTAACAATTACACCATTAACTTTCCAATGAAGCGTATAAGTATATGAGGTTAACAAAAGATATGAATCAATCAAATTAGAAACAACTAAATCAATACTACAATCAAGGTTCATTTGGATAAATAAATAAATGAATAAATGATCTAAATGTACATTTTGAATTGGGAAACATTTTAATGGTAAACTGATTTTTCATTTCTTTTTAAGGATACTTTATAATGTGAACGGAGACACAACAACAACTATATCAACTGTAAATATAATCCCCACATAAACTCTATTCAATTATACACAAATACATATACATACTTCTAATACATTTCAAGTAAATTAAGTTTACATACTACATAATGAATTCATTCATAACCAAGACAAAAGATTTATTCATCATTCTCAATAAAATATAATTCTAAATAATTATAACACAATCTAGGTTAATTTTATACACTTAGTTTCCTTAATCAATTTGAATAGAGTAAGAACAAAGATTCTAGTAGAATAGCATGAATTCATTTTATTTTGTTTAGTTCTTGTCAGCTGTTTACAATCTGTGTTATTTAAAAAAACATAATTACAAAATGGGTATATATTATATCTTGTGGTGTTGTGCCCTATTAATATATAACGTAATGTGATACCAGCAATTAGAGGATAATTGATTTGTCGACCGGATCAATGACGCGTATAACCATATAAGCAGTTTAGAGTATTTATCGGTCCTTCTTCCTGCCTAGCTCTACCTGTTAAGTAGAGAACATCAATATCAGCCTCCGCGATGCATTTCAAACATACTGGGTTTATATACAAACCAATCAGATCGAACTGTACCATAAAATAGAAAATAACATTGGTACAAGATCTAGCCAAAAGTAGCTGTGAATGTGGGAGACTATAAATAATAAACTGGACATAACTCAAGAACAGTAATTCGTACAATAATAGTCTATAGGTCAAAATAAAGCTTATAATTAGAGGAATATGAATATGCATATATGTATTGTATTGGTCCATAAATAGTTCTTAAAAGTTACCATTCATAATTCTCGTCGGTATATCACAGTTTAAATTAATTACATGAAAGTATTTAGTCGGAAGTTATGTTGGAGATATATTAGGATAGCAAGGGTGTAAATAAATTTAATATAGTGATTATTGTAAATATATACCTTATGTAAAAGCGAATTCTACAACATTGATTGTGACAAAAGTTCAAACGTCCAGAAACAAGTGATTACATAATGAGTAAATGTTGATAGGAATAAAATGAGTAAAGTTCATTGAATAAGATTACTAATCTGGAAGATAGTCAAATAAAAGCTCAATGATGTTTTCCATGATGGTCTAGCTTCAATTGACTCATGAATCCAACTATAAAATTACTAAACTCTCCATAAAATCCCATCTGATAATAATCATCGTATGCTCACTAGTGACTGGCCTCAAGAAGTATTTCCTGGAGTTCTAGTGAGAAGCAGTCACCAGTGGAGTTCAACCGAATCTGCTGTAGGATAGTAACTCACTGAAGACAATGGTGAACGGTGGCTCAATTTCGTGGACTGGTTGAAGTTAGACATTAACACCGTTTGATGCCAGCCAGCTCAGTGGTCTAGAGGTTAAGCGTTTGCGCACGATACCGATAGGTCTTGTGTTCGAGTCCCGCGGGGCGAGATTGTAGATGAGCACTGATGAGCAGTCCCATACTAAGACGAAACGGCTATCCAGTGCTTCCAAGTTTTGCATGCTGATCTAGCTTCAATTGACTCATGAACTCAACTATAAAATCACTAAAATCTCCACAAAACCCCTGCTGATGTAATAAATGAAATAAAGAACTTTTTTTAAAAAGTTTAAGATGCAATGAAGGAATGTTTGTCACCAAGGCAAGGGAAGATTAATAACCATCTTCTTTTGAACAAATCAATCAGATTTTTGACGCCTGATAGCAACGGCTTGAGAAAACTTCAGAAGACTGGAATTTGGTTGCTTACAAATCACCTTGAAAGATTGTATGATTAAAATAATTATTTTCCACAAATATATATATATGTATTGAAGAAACAAAGAACACATTACGCCGGGAAACGGAGATAGACATGAGAAAAATGAACAAGAATTGGATGGAACTAGAAAAGAAGGCCCACGACAGAGTGGGTTGGAGAATGCTGGTCGGCTGCCTATTCTCGATTTGGAGTAACAGGCGTTAGTAAGTAAGTAATTGAAGAACCAATTTCAGGAAGGTTATTTTTAGGACATAATCTTTGAATAACAAAATAAATTCGTTGATCTACATCAAATCAAAACTATATTCATCTAATTCCATTAATTGAATAGAAAACATTGAAAATTGATCCAATTAAAGTGGAAATGAAAATGTTCTGTTCACATTTATTTTGAGAGATTCAATCCAATTATTATTAATAATATGTGATTTGGTAGAAATGTATGCCAGTCTAAGTTTATAATTAATTAATTAATTAATTAGTAACTGATGACCAATATGATGTATGTTTAGTCTTTTAATGTTAATCTAATTCTACTGACCAGTAAAGCATAATAGTAATAATGTATATTGTGAAACTGAGTAACTTTGATTAGAGTCCATCAAAAAGGCATTAGTTTGTATAACAACTACAAGTACATATTGTTGTTAAGTGTCAAGGTGCTTAGATCAATAAAATCTTTTTCAATGGTTAAGATCATGAGTCAGTTGAAGCTAGACCACTATGGAAAACCTGGAAGCGCTGGATGGCCGTTTCGTCCTATTGTGGGACTCTTCAGAAGTCAGCATTCACGACCTCGCCCTCTGCAAGACTCGAACCCAGGACCTACTAGTTTCGCACTCGAGCACTTAACCACTAGACCACTGAGCTGGCTGGCATCAAACGGTGTCTAACTTCAACCAATCCACGGAATTGAGCGACACATCCACCATTGTCTTCAGTGAGTTACTATCTCACAACGGACCTGGTCGAACTCCACTGGTCACTAATTCTCACTAGGACTCCAGGATATACCTCTTGAAAAATTTTTTTCGTTGATTATCTCCGACCACTTAACATTAATTCAAATTTCTACTGTTCATATCAGTATTAATTTTAAAACACAAAATAAGTTTTAGTGAAAATGTAAGCAAAAGAAATCACATTGGAAAAGCAAGTTTGAAATCAAAGAACAGAAAGTGATGAATAGTAATAAAACGAAATTGAAATAATGAGAACTAAAGACATGTGCTATTTTCGGACGTAGCTCGCTTATCGTGGAACAACTGAGTGAACAATGGTAAGATTAAACATGAAATATTAGGTAAAGATCGTAAACAAGTTGACTAGGCTGTGAATCTTTATCTGTGGCATGAGATATGCTACATATACATAACCATCAACTTCATCGACTTACAAATGATGACTGAAGTAGTAGCGAATGGGAAAAAATGAAGGACACCAGGACCAATGTATAACAACAGCCCATAAAATCATCAACTGACAGACTGAATTGTGTAGGTCCAGACTACTTAATTAAGGTCTTCACAATAACTGTAAACAGAATTAGGGGACATTAGGTGACAGGACCTATTATGGATCGTAGATCAAGAGATTCATTCTTTCTTTATCTTACTCTACACCTTAAGTCCTACTAAACCTTTATATATGATTTTTTACTATGCCTTTTGAAATCACACTATCATCGCTACTATGGTTGTCAACAATCGTTTCTCATACAACTTGGTAAATTTTATCCCATATTGTGCTCATGTGATGTGGCAACCTCGGTTAACGTACAATTGTACCATCCTTTTCATTGATCATAAGGAACCGGACTACTAACTTTAAATAAATAACTGAAAATCACAGCTCCTCGTTTAACAATTATTTTGTTCTGGAATAGCACAACAGAACAACATATAACAATAAACCTGACAGGGAAAAAGCCAAGTGCTTATGAAAATGCTTACTTCGTTATTTACTTATACCTGCTACCACCCGAGGAGAATTTGATGTCGACCAGTAATCTCCAACCTACTCTGATCTGAACTTTATTTTACAGACGTTCTCAAGTGCTTTTAATTCTTTTGATATCGGCCTCTAATTGCTTGTGCATTGTATCCTTTGGTCTTCCTCTTTTCGTTTTACTTTGAGGATTCCAAGTTAGGGTTTACCTTGTGATGCAATTTAACGATTTCTACAGTGCGAGTCCTATCCACTTCCGGAGTCACTTCCTAATTTCCTATTTAGTTGTAAGCTAGTACCAATTGGAATCAGAGGGTATTGGACAGTTGTATCGTCCTAAAATAGGACTCCTTGGTGATGTGCACCTATGACTTCACTAGAGATCCAGCACAGGACCTTCAGATCTCAAGCCAAAAACCTGACCATTAGAATCACAATGTTGGCCAATGGTTATTAGAAATCAATAAAAACAAGCAATAGGCTTCACACAACACATGAATATTATCAGTACATTTTTAATATTAACATTCTTACCAATAATTTTGGTTTTCTGAATTGAAATAGGGAAAATTTTGCGCCTTGTTTAGTCAAAACACAAAAATCACTGGTAAAGAGAGATTTTGATTAAACTTAAGAGGTATATTATGACTTCCGCTTTGGGCCACATTAATGTATATCTATAAACTTACTTGCTCATGTGGAGCAGGTTACATTGGCCAAATAAAGTGATCACTTTCTAAACGCATCTCAGAACACTACGCGGTATAGCTTTTAAAAGAAGAAAGCAAATCAATTACTAGTTCAGATTCACTTTATGTTATTTACTTCTATCTTCCCATTGTTATTTAGGACTGCAATTGATCAGTCTCTTATTAGCATATGTGCATACCGTACGGATTGCCTCGATATTGCCTTAAGCCACAAGCTTTATAAGCAAAGATGGATAGTGGCTAACAGTGGAATTCAGGGCGTGCGTTTCTTTCTATTTGGAACTCGTCAGTTGAATATACCTGCATCCCAGAATTAATGTTCACTCCGGGACTCAAACCCAGTACCGTTCTCTTCAGACGCCATCGTATTATCCACTTAGCTACTGAGTCCTGATAGTTCAATACAAGAGCATTTCATCAATGATGAACACATTGCTCTGAAGGAGTCTTCTTTTAAAATAATCTCCATAGTCAAAGGAATTAGACTGAAGCAAGGTAGAATCAAAAACTTATACATTGCTGAGATATTGACAATCCCCACCAACTCAAGCCCAAACTCTGCGTGCAAAAACGATACGTTCAACCTCTCATCCTTTATTGGCCTTAATTCCCTTTTGTTTCGGGTTTTCATTATTATTATTATTATCCTTAAACAATTTTCCATGATTATTATTATTATTACTATGACCTTTCTGTATTTTTCGTTCTTCTTTATATCTATCAAATGAACAATTATTTTTAATAATTCTAATCCGTAAATTATTTCCAGCCCTATATTCTTCTCTTACTCCATGATTATATCATAACCTCATTTTAATAATAAAAGTTTTGAGTCATTTTATAATACAATCTGTTCTATACTTCTATAGACAAATATATTCACCATACAACTATAAATACAAATATTTACAGTTGAAGGAAACGATTCCGTTGAAAAGAAAAGAAAATAATTTTCGGCGAAACTCTAATTTATGGACGAGCCAATCAGAAGCGTCTTAGAGATTCCAAGGTTACGGCGCCAACTTCAGTGCTTAGTGTTAACTTACGATCGGTTCATAGGGAATTTTGTACAAAACATGATAATTGAGCGGCTATAACAAATAAACGACGAGACTATAATTTGTGGACGAATCAATAAGGTATAAGATAATAGATCTCGGATTTTAACGCGAAAGCCTTTCACCCATTTGGCTAAATAAATTTCTGGCATTATAGCTGATGTCAATTCATGATGAAAACCCCATATATAATTCCTAACTAAGGCAAATTACGACAATTATTGCAAACTGAGTAATAAAAGCACCAGTAACATTGACTGCAGCCAGGTACTACAATATATACGAATGTTTGGTGGGCGTACAGACTCCTCCATAGGTTTGTTTATGTGCATCGTGTCGTTATCCACAAGTAGCATTTTGTGCACTTAACAAACACAGTGCACATAAACAATATTGGAGCTATGTGGTCAAGGCTGAAAGTTTTTGAGACATTATCATGGCTCCAGAGGCTGACTATTCTGTAGTCGTATGGATGATTTCATCCACTGCATGCATTACGATTTTAGAACCTCTGAACTTCTTTCTAACCTTGACAAGCTTTTGAACCACGTATAAGAAGTGTATCCACTTTATTTCCTTGGTTTTGTATAACATATTTTTACTCTGTACTGACTGTTTGCTGATTGGCTAATATTTCTCAAGGTCATTTAAGATTCGTTCAAAGATCGTCTATAAATTAGAGTCTCGCCGAATTTTCTTCCCTGAATCCTCTTTATTCTTTATTTAATGATATAATGGATTATTTTAACTATGTATTCTGTTATTTCATTTCGAGATGTATGTGTGTTAGTAAATTTTGCAAATGATAATTATTTTGATAAGAATTTTAAGAAAGTTTACAAGTTCCCATTGGATATTATTACCGTAAGAAATGTTAAACATACTTATGAATGAAGATGTAATAAGATTATAGTAAAGACTATATAGAAGAAATTAGTGACAATGACAATGAATAAAAACATGGCGGAATACCTTAATGATTCACAAACGATTAAATAAATGAAAAACCCTTAACTTTAATCAACATGATCGTTGCTGCTGCTTTGACGTGGTGGCCGGACTTGCTTATCTTGGTGAACCAATCAAGCTATACTGGTTGGAACAATCGTTCCTCAAAGTTCTATCATACTAGACAGGTTGGTTGAAGAGCGGCAAACTAAAAGCAGCAAATCGAAGGTCCGAATGCGAAGTCGTACTGTCGACTGTACAAAGGTGTGACAGCAGTAAGGTGTTTCCTTCAGACAACCAGCATAACAGCAATGCTGCCTCCCCATAAGGACGGGTGGGGTTAGGAAAGATCAACCCTAAACACGCACACCTCGCCTTACCTCACAGATTCCCGTCCCCGGCGATAAGGTCCCAACAAGTACGGAGCTAACATGAAAATTGGTCACAAAAAAGGTCGTAAGTGACCGGACTCAAACAGTTGTTTCCTGGGCACTGCGGTCACGCTCTCAGGTCACTAAAACCACCTCTAACCCAATTTCCTTTTCAGGTGCCTCCAGAAGAACCCTTCCACGGTGTAGGCAACCGGGAAGTCACAAATTCCCTCATACTTCTAACAGTATTCAAGACCACTGTAACTTTAATCAATTTCTTTCAAATATCAATTTTTATGTATGAACAGTGGAATTACCTGTTTGATTAACTTCAAGATTATATGTTTACTTCTAAACAATTAAATACTGAAAAACGCCACTTATTGATATGATGGAAAGAAAAGTCGATTTCCGATTCATTTACTCATTATGAGCTTAGTTAAAAATTACATTCGTTTCGATTCAATGTAATGATTATTCAACGTAGTTTTTCTTTTCTTTTCTTTTCTCGTATAATATGGGATATTCTTGTATTCCATTAACATGAATTATGGTCAGTCTGTGATTTGTTATGTGATTTCATCCTAATTATTAATCAAAATGGGTGTACAATCAATATATAAATAAGTGTCGTCGTCGTGTTTTGGGGTTAATAAATCATCACTTATACCAGTTTTTATGTTCTTACATTCGCGTCGTGGGAATTGCAGAGGTTCCTCATTCCGAGTATAAGTGATAAGCGTTTCCGACATAACAATCAGCGACGACGAGATACAAAAGTAGCATTAAAAGAGACAAGACAATAAGCATTCAACGACAAGTTATAACACATATACAATTGAAGTTTGGTTGAATAGATGATATTCAAAATTTTACACAATCCTTCATTAATTAGCTCAGTGGATGACGAGTTGGTGTTTGAAAGAAAATAGACTAGAATTGAATTATAGTGTGAACATCAATACTGGAGTAACAGATACATTCAGCTGATGAATCCTAAATAGACATAAAACGTGTCCTCTGGATTCTACTACTAGCCAATAACTAATTTTACACCTTTAATAATATGGATTAAAATAACTTGGAGAATTTGAAAAATTCCCGAGTAAAATAGCATAATTAGACAAAATTTCAATGTTCATTTGAATCGATTCTACGAAAGAAAGTAAATATAAGTGTCAAATAAGAAAATCGGCGAGACTATAATTTATGGATGAATCAATCAGATTTGGGATAACAGGTCTTGAATTTTGACGTCAGTCAGTCAGTCAGCTACAACGTAGGACCAGGCACATATATACATCGGTCCAAGTTGCCATACCCCATTAACACAACAAGATGAACACCGGATTCATAAAAGTAATTAATTCAATGGTGGTAATATATAAAAGAAAGATTGCATATAAGAATATAGTACAGGAAGAAAGAATTAGTTCGTAGAAAGAAAGATATGAATAGATTTTAATCTCATAGTTTAAGGGAAGACAAAGAGTGTATACACCGACGCCATTGTGATCGATTCTGAGACATCACCGAGAGTCTCCAACCATTGGTTACGATAGTCACACGGACCCCAGTCAAGTATTTTGCACCTCCCAACATGGCTCAGACCAGAAGTTAGTGACTTCAAGCACTGATGCCACGTTTTGGTTTGGCCGCCCCTAACTTTCTTCCAACCACCCCGAACACCGGTTAGCATTGCACGTCGTGGTAATCGGTGTTCCGGCATACATAACACGTCGCAGTTCGCCATAAGCTCTCACTCGACTACTAGTGCTCGAGTAAAGAGCCTTCACAAGGTTTATGTACTTCTGAGGTACGCCTTTCAATGACAGACACTGCCACAGAATATCGCGGCCTACCGAGTCAAATGCTGCTTTTAAGTCAAGAAAGACCACCATTGTCGGACGCCGATAAGTATGCCTGTGTTCTAGAACCTGACGAATGGTGAATATATGGTCGATGCAGCTACGACCACGCCTGAAGCCAGCTTGATTCTCTCGTGTTTGCAGTTCACGAGTCTTAGTTAGGCGGCTTATAATTATCGAGACTAGTATTTGGATACTATATTAATTAAACTAATCTCTCTATGGTTGTCACAGGATGATTTTAACCCTCTCTTATATATTGGGACGATAAGTGATTGTGACCAGTCAGATGGAATAACGTCTAACTCCCAGATCTTAGCTAAAATATTAGTCAACCTAATCGCTAAAATTGGACCACCATACTTAAAGACTTCTGGAGCCAGTCCATCTGGACCAGCTGCCCTTCCTCGTTTCAGATTAACCATGGCCTTTTGAACTTCTGCTAGATTTGGGGGACCTACTTCAATGTTCCATTCACACTGTCTGGGAATGGAGGGAAGTTTTAGAGTAGCTGAAGGCCAGCTGAACTGTTCTCTGAAATGTTCCGCCCATCGTTCTAAACGTCTGAAGTGAGAGCAGATGAGGGTGTCGTCTTTTTTGAATTTTGACGTGGAATTCATCCATCTATTTGGTTAAATAGCGTTTTAGCATTTTAGCTGATGTTAGTTCGTGATGATAATCCTGAATTTAATTTCTAACCCTAACCAGTAACTGTAAACCATAAGCCTTATTTACCCCTAGTGAGTAGGTGAACGTTCTCAAGGTTACTTTAGTGTCGCTCAAAGGTCGTCCATAAATTATAGTTTTACCAGAAAATTACTTTAAATCAATTACAATAAGGCTAGTAAAAAAGTGATCCGAACACAGTTAAGACTTTGTAAAGAATTGAGAAGAAATATTTCCACCTTAGATTAACTGTTCAATCACCTTCAAAGTAATAAACTGATTCAATCAAATGATTTTCAAATAACAAAACAGTCAATACTAGTCTGTTTTACTATGATTTGTATATATCACAATAAACTATCCAAGGTGGAAACTACAAAATTCAACAATCTCCTCGAATACCCTATGCTGATAATAATTATGTATTTGCTAGTGATTAATTTCGAAATGTAATTATGGGAGGTCTAGTGAATAATGCAGTTCAACTATATAAAGTGTAAGATAGTTGTTTATTAAATGGAATTGGAAAACAGTTGAGCAATATCATAACTAAGGTTACACACATGAACCGTTAGATCTCCATTCAGTGATCTGAAGGTTAGGCACTTTCTAAGACGTTTGAAGGCATCGTGCTTAGTCCCTTCATTGGGGTCACTGAATCCCATACTAAGACGAAACAACTGTCCATGACCTTGCTCAGAGATTGATTACCCTCTAATGAATTAACACAGCCCCGTTATATCAGTTTTACACTATGATGATGATTCAATTAATTATTTATAGAAGACCGTGTGTTACAGGACAGATAAACTTTAATTATGCACTGAGAATTCTCCTGAAGACAGTCAATTAAAAAGAACGGGTTCAACAAGCAGTTTCTAATGGGTTTTCAAATAAGAGTAATCGTTATTCTGAATTCCTAAGATATTCGGGATACATTTATTACTAATGATGAAAACTCTTCGCAACTACAAAAATACTACAATTTCTTGTACACATAGTTTTCTCTATCTCTAGGCCGACTATCAATAATTTGTTTGATGTGAAACATCACAACTAAGCAAGCATCAATACTAATATAAGTATCACTGATCACAATCCCCAATAAAACGATGGAGATTTCCAGATAAGGTGACCGCTCTGAGGCAACATGACTTATTTCTATTGGTATTAATCCACATGGACAACCAAGAATATAAGTTCGATTAGAGAAAAGTTAAAATCCTAAGAGTACCTAAGAATTTCTAGAGGTATACCACCCAGATCAGGTGATAATCTACAAACACATAGACATAAATCTAAATCATTGACCCATACAGAAGAGATTAACCAGTCACGTAACCATAAGTCAACTAAAAAACATTCGACAGCGATACAAGGACAAATGAAAACAACAAACCTGCAAAGATAAACAAGGCCTTCAGAACAAAATGATGTAACATTTGTCGTATGACAGAAAATTTCACTTCTACATGAAGTAGATGCTAATAATGTGTTGTGAAGAATAATAATGAGAGCTTCTTAATTATACTAACTAGCTCAGAGATTATAATACCCCTAAAAGCAACAATAAAAAAGAGCAGAAATATTTACTAACTGAATACAGTTCCTGTTTACCAATATACACATACAACACATAACAATAAAATATGTGAACACATCGACAACAGCATACAGCTAGATATTTAAGAGTAAATAAAGTGGAGAATGAATGAAGTAAATGTGTGAATGGTTTTTTGTTCTGATGGCAATTAAACAATTGCCTATGAAAACGGAATAGGAGGCGGGATTTCCTAATCGATCTTGTTTATTTTTTACAGCATATTGGATATCGCATACTTTTTTTGCACATACATACACACGAAAGAAACATGGTGATAGGTTAATTTACATGTCAGCCAAGAAAATGATATTTTGTATTGTTTGGCAAACAACACATTTGACACTTATTGATTTTTTTGTCCCAGTAACAATAAAATTGATGAGAAAACTTTTTGACAAATGGTTCACAAAAAAAGTCTTCATATATTTTATTATGAAATATAAACAAGTTAAAATAATGAAGAAGTAAGTTATGCAGAAGGGAACTTATAGTTTAAGAGTGAACCAATGAGGTTCGAGTTAGCATTTTCAAAGTCATACAGTATCATGCAAAATGGTTGTTGACTACGGATTAAAATCTGTATGGGATAATTCAACAATTTTTGAGAGTTTGTCTTTTTAAATAAACAATAATATGTAGTCATTGATAAGTCACTTTATTGGCTAAACAGCTTGACATAAATATATATGAGCCCAAGTTGTCATTCGACACGTACAACAACACGAAATTACCAAAATTAGTAGTAAAGACATCAAAATAATAGTATCAGTAGTATTAACACAGGTTAAACAATTAGGATATGGTTTAAGGGAACGGAACAAGAAGATATATACGAAGGACCGATGCTAAGTTTTTGTTTGGCCATCCCTAGCCATATTCCAACTCACTCTTACATCAGCTAATATTCCCTGTTTACGTAAGCAGTGGTTATCATAAGTTTGAATTTTGCCTTACGATAACGCAGTGTCTAATATATATTGTTTGAATATCGTTGAATCCTAGTTTATAACTCATAAATAGCTTTAGAATTAATACTTAAAGCGATATGGGTCGATTGTCAAAAAAAACGAGCCCGGAAAAGCTCTAATTCTTCAGATAATGACAATTCTGTTATTACCTATACCCCATGCTCTGCTACTCCGATAAATATTACTCCAGTTATCTCTAGGATTATGGAAAAAATTATAAGTGATGAACTTTCCAACTATTTACTTGCTGAAAAATTTATCAATGATACTCAACATGGATTTCTTAAAAATCGTTCTTGCATGACGTCATTTTGACTTCTTCAATTTAGTCTATTCTCTACGTAGCCAAGGATATCTAGTCTTAGTGCTATATCTGGACATTTCGAAAGCCTTTGACATGGTTAGCCACCAACTTCTTATAGGTAAGCTCGCATCTTATGGGGTTCGAAATCCTTTGCTTGCTTGGTTTGATTCCTTTCTCAGCAGTCGACATCAAATAGTTAAAATTAACTCTTCATTGTCTAACGCTGTCCCTGTTAGAAGTGTTGTAATACAAGGTAGTGTCTTAGGTCCTTTGCTCTTTTTAGTGTTTATCAATGATATCTGTGAAAGCTTTTGTGTGAGTAAGCCCCTTCTATATGCGGATGATCTTAAAGTGTTATATTCATTTTCTCCACATAAGCTGAAAAATATGCAGAATTGCATCAGCATGGAGCTTAACAAGGCAGCACAGTGGTGCTTAAAATGATAACTGGAGCTTAATACGGCTAAATGTGGATGGATATGCTTCGGCGATACATCACTCAACCTAGACCTTACCATAACTGGAGAAGTGATATCTAGGTTACATACAGTAGTAGACTTAGGACTTAGATACTCCCAAGACTTGACGTTTACAGAACAGACATTGAAACAGAACTCTAAGTCTTAACGTCTTGCAGGTTACATAACTCGAAACCATTATAACAATGAGTCACGTATTTTAATGTACAAAGTTTGTGTTCGACCACTTCTAGAATATTGCACGTTTATTCTTAGAAGTGCGCGCATAACGGATAAATTAAGGCTGGAATCAGTACAGAGACGATTTACACTTCGTATTCTTGGAGTTGATTGTACCTTAACTTATAATTCTAGATGTAATAAACCTGAGCTAGACCTTTATGGGAGAAGAGACTCAAAATAAATCTTATCTTTTTCTTCAAATTACTTAATAAAATATCATTCACATCCAATCACTTGATTCAATATGCAGAAACCTCACATTATGACATCCTTAATTCCTTGTATGGTGACATATATTCAGTGATTTTTGTAACAACAAAAATAGAAACCACATTTTTTCTCTAATTTGTCACACTTTATTTGTAACCACATTTTTATTCAATATCTGTTGTTTTGCTGTATCACTTGTTAAAAAGACGATAATTTTTGTTTCGATGAATGATATACACTTCTACTACCGGGTTGTTTAAAATATAGAACACTATCTACGCCGTTGTTCTTCTGTTTTATTGGCCACCGTTTTGATTGAAGACTATAATAGTATTATAACATCATTATAGGCCTTCCGACTCAACGTTGGACTTTTGGCGCGGTTTACTATTGTATAATACTATTGGACTCCGTCTTCCTCATTACGTCATTGGTGCAGTCACTTGCAGAGGAACACCTGTCAATCAAGTGAACTCAGTTTGTGGTCGTTGTCCTCACGAGGCAGTTAACAAGTAACATTCATTCTATAGTAACTGTTAGCGTCTGTTTGTTTAATATACCTTTTGTATTGCTAACGGTATTTTATTACCTTTGTTTTTACTAACGGACAGACATCTAGGTTTCTTAACCATTAATTTGTTTTGGTATATCATTGTTAACCTAGTGTATCAATATATTTTGTGTAAGCTCCTTTTGTTTGGGGACCACCACAAATTTGGTGAGCCCGTAAAATTTTTTTTTTCTCTCAACTACTTTTGAGTTCACTTACAGACATTACGGCGTTATTTTACCCTTGGTAGTATTTAAATTTTCGTATATTTGTAATGTACTCATCCGAAACTGAAGGCATTAGCCAGGATAACATTTCAGCAGAGCTACACGCTCTAAATTTGATAAATGTGCCCCCATTCAGCCGATTAAATCCTCGCATTTGGTTTGCGCAAGTAGAAGTACAATTTCAGCGTCGCAACATACGCTCACAGGCATCTAAATACTCTTTTGTGCTTGGATTACTACCCACTGAAGTTGCATCTGAGGTGTCAGATTTGATAGATAATATTCCTGCACCTAATCCATATGATCAATTGAAGCAGGCAATTATTCAACGTACCTCATTATCTGATGAAAAGAGATTACAGCAATTACTGCACCATTGTGAGCTAGGCGACAAATCACCGTCTCAATTATTACGACACATGAGACAATTAGCTGGCCCATATAAATTTGATGACGCCTTCCTCAAGGAGATTTGGCTACAACGTTTGCCAACAGTAGTTAGGCAAATTCTTTGTGCCTCTAGCCAAACATCAGATTTAGAGAGTCTTGCTAACATGGCCGATAAAATTTTAGAAGTTACACCCTGTACAACACCTTACGTACAGGCAATATTAGAAACTTCGAACGATAAGCAAACTCCCACCATGGCATCGTTAACTGCTGAGCTAGGCGAACTGCGAGCACATCATGAACGAACTGTCGCTAGTCTTGAAAATAAACTGGATGCACTACAATTATTAATCTCCAATTTCACATCTACAAGACCTCGTTCTTGTTCTCGAGGGAGTAAGAATCGAGATAACTCAAAAGGAAACAAAAACGACGACAACATATGTTGGTACCATAAAAAATATGGTGACAAAGCTAGGAAATGTGTTACGTCTTGTAAATTTTTCAAGTCATTTTCCTCACCAAAACGTGTCAACCAAACCATGGTAGCGACAAATGTTTCTGGTCGTGCGCCTACTCGTCTTTTCCACGTTCTTGATAAAACTTCAGGCTACAAATTCTTAGTAGATACTGGAGCTGAAGTTAGTGTCATCCCAGTTACCTTAGCCAATAAACCTATTGCTAAGAGTGGAAAATATACCCTAAGGGCAGCTAATAAAACCGAAATAAAGACATTTGGTGAACAATTTCTAACATTAGACTTGGGAATTAGACGTAATTTAACCTGGGTGTTTATTATTGCGGATGTCCGTCACCCTATACTAGGTGCAGATTTTCTAAGTTTCTACAACCTACTAGTTGACGTTAAGAGAAGAAAACTTATTGATTCCTGCACGAACCTTCAAATCCAGGGAATTCAGTCGGACTACCACATACATAGTATTAAAATTGACACCCCAGGAAACGACATATTCGCCACCATTCTATCTAAATTTCCCAAAATAACGAAACCAGACTACAGTGAAAACACTGTCCAACATTCTGTAGTACACCGGATCATCACAAAAGGTCAACCAACTTCGGCACGTCCACGCCGATTACCACCAGACAAACTGAATGTTGCAAAAGCTGAGTTTGATCATATGATGCAGCTAGGTATAATACGTCCGTCAAGTAGCCCCTGGGCATCCCCACTCCACATGGTGCCCAAGCGAGACCAAGATTGGCGACCCTGTGGTGATTATAGATCATTGAACAACCTGACATTACCGGATCGCTACCCAATCCCTCATTTACATGATTTTTCTCTCACTTTACATGGCAAGCAAATTTTTTCTAAAATCGATCTTGTGCGAGCGTACCACCAGATACCAGTAGCATCCGAGGACATTGCAAAAACAGCCATCATTACTCCATTTGGTTTGTTTGAATTTCTAAGAATGCCTTTTGGATTAAAGAACGCCGCACAAACATTTCAACGATTTATGGATGAGGTCACTAAAGGCCTAGATTTTGTTTTCGTGTATATTGATGATGTCTTAATAGCTAGCAGTTCGCTCCATGAACACGCTGATCACCTACATCAATTATTCGAAAGATTTCAGAAATATGGCATAGTGATTAACCCATCCAAATGTATTTTCGGAGTTGAGAGTTTAGAGTTTTTAGGTCACTTGATCGACAAACGTGGAATTAAACCTTTGGATACAAAAATAGAAGCCATCAAGAATTTTCCAGAACCAGACTCATGGAATAAACTTCGACGTTTTTTGGGGATGATAAATTTTTATCGTCGCTTTATTCCACATTGCTCAGCCATCCTACAACCTTTGACGGAGGTGTTAAAAGGTAAAGTCAAAAAGTTCACATTACCCTCCCAAGCGAAAGATGCCTTTTCTGCAGCTAAAACAGCAATCGCTTCTACTACCATGCTGACCTACTTAAGCCCTGATCCGGAAGCAACACTAATTCTGTGTACAGATGCATCACAGGCAGCAGTAGGTGCAGTACTACAACAGCGAGTTAATAATGAGGTCAAACCACTTGCCTTCTTTTCAAAGAAGCTAGAACCAACCCAAACTCGATATAGCACTTTCGGTAGAGAACTATTGGCTATTTATCTAGCTGTTAAACATTTTAACCATTTACTGCAAGGCAGAGACTTTGTGATACTCACTGATCACAAACCTTTAACCTATGCCTTTAACGCGAAAAGTGACCGTTATTCCCCTAGAGAAATGCGACAATTGGATTATATTTCCCAATTTTCGACCAACATACAGTTTATAAAAGGTGAGTCAAATGTTGTTGCGGATACTTTGTCACGTTTCAACGTCGATGCAATTTCCTTCACCAAAGGAATCGATTTATTAGATATGGCACGTTTGCAGACAGATGATCCTGACCTTGATGCTTGTAAACAAAGTTCGAGCTTGTCCTTAAAAAGTGTTCCTATACCGCATTCTGACTCTACTATCATTTGTGATACTTCTACTGGAACGCACAGACCTTTTGTGCCAATAGTGTACAGAAAAGAGTTTTTGATTGTCTTCACTCACTATCCCATCCAGGGATTCGTGCTACTGTGAAACTGATTGCCGAAAGATTTGTCTGGCCAAAGATGAATGCAAATATAAAACTATGGACCAGGACTTGTGTACAATGTCAACGTAGTAAAATACATAGACATACGATTACAACACCGTCAGCATTTAGTCTACCCGACCATCGTTTTCAACATGTTCATGTTGATTTAGTTGGTCCTCTGCCTCCATCTAATGGATTCACTTACATTTTTACTGCAGTGGACCGTTTCACTAGATGGCCAATTGCATGCCCAATAAAAGATATCTCCGCGGAAAATGTTGCTGCTGTATTCCTCGACAGATGGATCGCTAATTTCGGTGTACCTTCTACAGTTACTTCTGACAGAGGTTCACAGTTCCAATCTCACCTCTTCAATGAATTTACCCGCATTTTAGGAATCCATCACATCACTACAACAGCATACCATCCAGCAGCGAATGGACTAGTGGAACGATTCCACAGACAACTAAAAAGCTCATTGATGGTACAGCCTGATGTTTCTAGATGGAGTGAATCTCTACCTCTTATTTTACTAAGCATACGTTCCACAATTAAAGAAGACCTACAATGTACTCCGGCACAGCTCGTCTATGGAGCTAATTTAACCTTACCGGGGCAGCTAGTGACGCATAATGGCAAACCCGTATGTACGGATCCCACTTCTTTTTGCGAAAGACTAATGAGTCATATGAATAACATTAAGCCTGTTGCACCTCGGCCAGTTGTCTTAAAAGAGCAAGTTAGCAAGCATCTAAATACGTGTAAATTTGTGTTTGTTCGTGTTGACTCCGTAAGACGCCCTCTACAACATCCTTATGAAGGACCATTTGAAGTAGTTGAGAGGCAAACAAAATATTTCACAATCAATAAGAACGGAAAAAAAGAAACAGTTTCGATCGACAGGATAAAACCTGCTTTTATAGAATCTGAAACACATGACAGCCGAAAGCCGTCTAAAGACAGCGGTGATCACACAACGCAGCTTCCAGTGTTTCCAAATAATTCTTAAACAACTCCGACGAAATCAATATTCGGTAAAACAGACAGTTCTAAGGTTACAGTTCCCACAAATTTAAATCCTAGTTCCGACACTTTAACCTCTACGAAAACAACTCGTTCAGGAAGACATGTACATTTTCCTAAACGTTATGTTGAATTAATTACTTAATCTTTATTCTGTCATTACCTGTAATATGATTAAATATCTATGTTAGCAGAGTTACTAATACCATTTTTTTTGCAAGCATTTTTTTTTCTAAAAAAAATTCTTGTGTACTACTAATATTGATAAATTCATTGTGTTTCTCTCTACATGTGTATGCGTTTTATATGATGTTTATTATTAATTGTGCAGACATATACAATTTCGTTGGACTCGTTCAGTTTATCACTAATTGTTTACACAATTTATACATGTATTTACACTTTTCGGTGAACTCTCAATTTAATTACCGTTATTACTAATGATACTATAATATTATTATTATTATTATTATTATTATACACTCCGTATTGTTGTTAAATTTTTTATATACATTAAAGTCTCTTTACTACAAGACAAACATTTTGTTCTTAAATATGTATACACGTATGATTTTTTTTTTAAATAACATTTGTTTACCCTTTTCGTTCTGTAATTTTCTCCTCCCTCCAAAGCATTTAGAGTTTTACGTCGGGCATACTTTCACTGACGCATGCCCTAGGGGGGGAGTTATATGGTGACATATATTCAGTGATTTTTGTAACAACAAAAATAGAAACCACATTTTTTCTCTAATTTGTCACACTTTATTTGTAACCACATTTTTATTCAATATCTGTTGTTTTGCTGTATCACTTGTTAAAAAGACGATAATTTTTGTTTCGATGAATGATATACACTTCTACTACCGGGTTGTTTAAAATATAGAACACTATCTACGCCGTTGTTCTTCTGTTTTATTGGCCACCGTTTTGATTGAAGACTATAATAGTATTATAACATCATTATAGGCCTTCCGACTCAACGTTGGACTTTTGGCGCGGTTTACTATTGTATAATACTATTGGACTCCGTCTTCCTCATTACGTCATTGGTGCAGTCACTTGCAGAGGAACACCTGTCAATCAAGTGAACTCAGTTTGTGGTCGTTGTCCTCACGAGGCAGTTAACAAGTAACATTCATTCTATAGTAACTGTTAGCGTCTGTTTGTTTAATATACCTTTTGTATTGCTAACGGTATTTTATTACCTTTGTTTTTACTAACGGAAAGACATCTAGGTTTCTTAACCATTAATTTGTTTTGGTATATCATTGTTAACCTAGTGTATCAATATATCTTGTGTAAGCTCCTTTTGTTTGGGGACCACCACACTTGTCACTAGTGAAACAAACTTATTCTATGTCATCTCTCTATATGAATTACTTTGCCTGTAAATTTTCTAGACTCTGGAATAACCTACCACAATCTATCCGTACGATAAAATCACTCTCATTATTTGTTCGCTGCATCGATACATATTGCTCCTCTGAAAATGCGCTGAATGTTCTAGCACCTGTAAGTGTATTTCATTCCACAAGTGGTATTATAGGAACTTTAAATGTTTAGCCATTCTTATTATTGAATTCCCTAAGTAAAACCACCTACTTGCTGTCACTTTATGTTAACACCGTCCCTAACAAGTTTGACTAATTTGAATAACATCAACAGTATATCACTGTGTCACATGCATTTTGGTAGACCTGATTGACATATTTTAGTAATTATTGTTTTGTTGCTCCGTGCTCTCTGTTTTCGTTTTAATTTCTCTAGTTGTAGATAATTATCATTAATTCGATCTGGCACACGAAATGACCCTAATTACTCCGTTCATAAATCAACAGGCTGTCCATTTAAGAAAAATTAAAAGTCCCCGGCTGATGCACTGGATCGTTGTAATACATGTACTACCTAAACAATTAGTGAACTAGTATACTTAAAACCTTCTTCTATCACATGTTTTTTCTCTACATCTAATATTACTATTTATACCAAATTGATCATGCCTGTAAACTGGCATGAATTCTGTAATTATTATTTTCAGAATATATAAATTATTATAACCATTTGTCCATGATGATTTACTACCGCACCAACTGATAATTAGTGAGTGTGATCTCTTGTGAAGTCTTGAATCTTATATAAGGATGAAATATATATTGAAACCTCTCAACATTTGGATGGTATTTTCAACTGATATAAATCCGTAGTAAAAAACTATTCATAAAATGAACGTCATAGTTCTTTCATGTAAATTCAACCAGTCAGTTGAGATGGTGGAGAACAAAACTCCACCAAAGCCAGTCAGTTTGTTAATTAACTATTAACTTCTTAAACCATTCTAATGTATAATTAATCAGCTTTCTATTTACAATCTGATCCGCACTTACAATATTAAATAGTTCTCCGAAAAGTGTGTTTGAAATTTTGAAGTTATTGATGTTCTTCAAATAACTGAATAATAATTATCACTACCTATTAATCATAAGAACAGATGTTCGTTTAAGTGGTTTTAAGCAGACATTACTTCTATGAAGGTTAGTAGACTTATACAACCGACTTCAAATAATCCCTAAAATTCCAACGAGAATCCGTGACCAGTGAAATTCAGCTTTATTGGACGTTAGACAAATATCATGGAAACGTATTGGAACAGCAACAATTTGAAGTAACAGAAGCTGAAAATAGGAACAACCGAATTCTAACTCTCTGATCTAAATGTTGGCTACTTACCGTGAGGCCTAAATGTCTTGAATTCGATTACTGGTGTGATTATGGGTATGTACTACTTAAGAATCTCGTACTAGGATGAAACAATTGTCTAGTGATTCCAGGTTTTTGATGGTTTTATGATTAAAGTCAGTTGGTAATGTAAAACGTCTAAACTTAACCTGCAATCTAATCGTTTAAAGTTTATTCAACATTAATCATTAAACAAAATCTCACTCCATATTGTTTAGAACCATATTTACTAAAACTGAACGATCTAACGATAATAATACAACATTGTTCTTTCTTTTTTAATAATAAATGGCGTTTATACTTGAGAAATACATATAATCAGATTATTTACGTTATTCTCTTTAAGTAACAGATTTATTTTATCTCTTGACCATCTGGAATAGTTATAAACGCATTCATTTTAGTAAGTGGGTAGAATTTCCTGTTCCTGTATTATAAACCCTATCGTTCCTATAAATTTGTTGTTTATTTGTTTGTTTTTTCTATATATTGTAGAAAAAGACATTAGGTATGCTAATCCATAACGAAGATATCAACATATAAATTACAGTAACCTTGACAAGCCCCGTGATCGAACTATGATAATGTACTCACTCAGTGTGATCTCAAATATTGTAAGAGATATGTGGACAGTTGTCACGTCACAATTGCTCACACCAACAAAGGATAATTCTTGAGGTACCAAAGGAGAAACGTGATTAGTAATGGTCTTGGAAATATGAGGTCATGATCACAGAGATCAAGAAATAATTGCTTAAGGCCTATCACAGACTGACTTTTTGAAAGTAGTCCTTGATGATTGGCTCTATGCTACAAAAGACTTATAAATGGCGATGAAAAACCTCGGAGCAAGGTCAAGTGTGCTATTTTTAGGAAAGACTTTCTAATACCCTCCGTCCGTTGTGATAAGATACATCTCTAAAGAGGTTGGTCATCTGAGAGAAATGCCATCCTACCATTACACTCTAGTACAGTTAGCAGCACGACACCAAAAACCTATACGCCATATAAATGTAGAGACAATACTGTAAAAAAATAGAGTATGGAAAGATTGTATAATTAAAAGAAATAAGTGAACAAGAATACTGTACGATAGAAAATACAGCTCAATTAGATGTACAACCGAAAAAAACTGTTCACAATTAAGTGAGTTCCTATTACCCTCGTGAAGTATGTTAATACTAAAGCACTATCATCATTGGCTTCTATTCTCAGCCATATTTGATAACATCTCAAGCTACAGAGTTTCAACATCTTTAGCTTCCCAATCGATGAGCTGTGATGGACCGACAGGTGTCATCGTTACATAACATTCCTTTTTACCACTGATTCATATCATAAACTAACCATGACTTCGCTTTTCTCACCGTTCTAGTGTCGTCAATTAATAACCGACCTTCAAACTGGAATAAATCTCAAAGTCTTTGCAAATATACCATTAGTTTTAAACTTATCAATATATATATATATATATATCGCTAAGTATCCAAACAATGAAATGAATAAATTTATATTTGTCTTTGTATACCAATTATTCATTATAGTTGACCAATCCAATTCCTTTTTTCATCAATAATTATTAACAAAAGTAACAGTAATGGTAGTAGTATGTATGGATAGAAAATAAGAGAGAAAGTAGTCAAATAGTCAATCCGCCTATGCTTCCCTTCCTCTTTTTTCACTTTTTATCTCGAAAAAGAATGAAATTTACTAAGGTGAAAATAGTAAATCCAAAGGGACACTGGACCTTATAGTCTATTACTATTAATTTACTTGAAATTCAATAGTATATTTATGTATACATTCAAGGCAAAGTTCAAATCACTTCCAAATTATTTTCTTTATGTTTTGTTTTAAAATATTACCTCCAATTTCATGTCACCTATGTCATTCATTTATTCATTAGAAATGATTAAATTTATAATAGGTAAGAATAAACTAATACAACAAATAAACAGTTGATAGAATAAAGGAAATTGAATCTTAACTGAGTACAAAGTGTAAAAAATAGACAATAGGTTAATGAATCTGTTGCATTGATTTTGTTTTAATCTATGATTATCACATTACTGAATGTCATGAATTTTATTTGATGAACTATAGCTAGTATGTATAGATTCTGACGAAATATTAATATTCTAACATATTTTAAATAAGATTAATCAATTACAGTCTTTAATGTTAACCATGGAAAAGTATGAACCCTTATGAATTGATTTTTACTTATCATCTAACCTACTAGCTATTTAAACTCTATAAATAATGAGTTGATGTTTGAAGTGAAACGTGCTAGATTTGAGACTTAGAGATAATATCAATATTCTGGAATCCAGGTATACCAAGCTAATCAGTTTCAAATTCAATTAGAAATCTATCCTGGATTACACCATTAATCACAAACATATTTTAATCAATCGTTGAAGTCGACGTTTATCTTTATTACATCACTAAATTCATTTATGTAGGAATTTTTCACTACTTTCGTGATTTGGTTTTGAAGAATTACAGGTTCTGAGTAGCTCATGAAAACCTGGAAAAGTGAAGTGAACTCACGGTTTTTCTTCGTCGTTATTTATTTTCAAGCTCATGACGAAAAAGATGGAAAAAAATTGGATGAAGTTTTAAACTTATGATGGAGCAGTAGAGGTTGAGGTGATTAAATTACACATTTGCAACCCTATCACAAGGGATGCTGAGATTAAACTACAATTTACAGTAAAAAAGCAATAATATCAACCGTAACCATCAATGCTAAATGGGTACTTTTAATTGGTGATATAGCTATTGAACATCGTTAACTTCAATAAGTGATTATTTGTCGTCTTTCCTGACTACAGCAAAGAAATAAACTAGAACTTAAATAAGATAACCGTAGAAACAGTGATTTATGGTCGAGCCGAACTTAATACACGAATATTTATATGTATACATATATGTAAAATATTTTCAGCTGTATTTCCTGAGCGGCGCACATTTATAGGACTGATAACCATTACAACCAGCAGTGAGTATGATACATGTAGACCAATAGTTGAATATTTTAAATTCTAACCAGAATAATATAACATGATGACCATCCAATGTTGTGTGTGATTACTGTCTCACTTTCAGAACGACCAGCTTCATCGTTCATAAATTCCCGAAAGAACTTTGATAATTCATCTCATAGCAAGTCACTGATGAGCACTACATATTTCTTACTGATTACGGTCATCAACAAACATTATTTGATAAATACTTTATACGACTCATAGACTTGAAAATAAGCTCAATAAAAGTTTGGTTTATTGATGTATAATAATTCTGTAGATTTTGCATTATTATTTCAAGAGGCATACCACCAGTTGAATGGTCTTTAACTTTTAGAATGATAACTCCAATTATAAAACTGATGGAATGAAATTCAGTAACGATTAGATGATTTGCCGACAAGCTATAAACCTAATCTGTTTTTAATGTCTATGATTGCATCACCTAACTGTTCCCATCTTAATGAATGGAATCAAACTTAGGCCTGTAATCCACTACATGAAAATCAATTTTCATAACCAATCATTCACAGCTTCATAGATAACGATAGAAATACTGAAAACCTAAATAAACAGCAATTTAATTCATCGCAAACTATCTCGTAATTTGTTGGCACTATATGTGCTGACAAAATGAATTATCAATCCAGAAAACAGTATTACAGCAATGAGAATACAAACAACATAAAATGGTTGTACGCGTTTTTCACTACCAATGAACTGTTGAGAAATATCTCTAGCCACTTTAAGCAAAACAGTCATTTAAAAAATATTGTAACTGTATAAGTTACATAGATGTTTAATATGCGAATTTGAATTTTAACAGCGAAAAGCTATGGAAATATTATTCTTCCAATATAAAAACTTTTTTAAAAATACCCAATCTACTGGACAGTATTTTGGTAAAAGAAAACCTAAATACTTCCGTACAACCCACTATAATCACAACTTTAGATAATAAGTGTGTTTATTAACCATACGACATAAATCAAGTTCATGAATCAGTGATGTTAAACTGGAATGATAAAATGTTCAGCCTAATAAGTAATAGAGTATTAGTAACTTAGAATGTAAATAAAACTTTCTGTATCAAATTTAATAATTGGGAATTTCACATCATAAATGAGTATGAGTCAGGAAGTTAAATAAACTTCAAACACAAAAGCTAATTAAAAAGACAGAAAATATACAGGAAAAATGACTATTCGGTGCTTCCATGTTTTCACCGGTTATCTCATTTATATTGATTCATGAATTAAATAAAATTTAACTATCTTCAGTACGCACACTGACGAGTCATTTCTGTTAAGTGAATTTATGATTTTGTACCAAACAATTACTTCACTCTAAGCTATCAAACTTACTGCATTATTAGATTATTAAATTTCACAGAAATTTATTGTATGAAAAATATTCAGTTCCAAAGCAAGTTTGTGATTGGCATTCAACAGAAAAGATTGCTAAATATCATTTCTAATTGATTACTAAACAGTAATTGACCACCTAATACTATAAAACTTGGAATGTAAACCATAATATTTGTAATCTAGTATGTTTCTACCGTCTATTTATTAAGATGTAACCCACATACTTTATGGACTGTTTAGATTATTAAGCTTGTTTAATACTTCAACAATACAGTGAACTCTCTCAGAATTCAATTTGCTTGGACGTATTTCCAAGTTGCCTTTGAAGTTTATTACCTTGCAAATTTGCCAAATAATCATAACTCAAATTTTTTCTGATTTCAAACCGCATTAGTTCGTTTAACGAAAGCCGAAAAAGCAAACACATCACCGTCCAAATAATTCTAACACTCTACCTGTATATTAGTACAATAAATAAAATATATAGGTTGTCTAGTTACGTTTGATAACCTTTTTCCCAACTATTCAACTAACAGAATGCCTGTACGCTGAAAGCTTGACAAATAAAAATAGAATCGTAGTTACATACAACTAGTGACCGTTCAGAACGACGAAAATATCATATTACCAACATGGTATCTCAATGTTATACTCACTGGTATCCTTGGTTTAAATTAAGTAACTTCTCTCCAATTTATGTGCAGGACAGTTAAAACTTTAAAAGACCAACAACAGAACACCATCTAAGATTTATCAGTCAAAATAAAACTTTGATACTTGGAATAAGCCTAAACTCAAGTGATTTGGGGCTAAAAGCTCAGGAAAAGGAGTTACGTTTGGGAATCGGATTGATAATAAAGGTAGTTAGTGTAAAACTTACATGGCTTTCACAAAAATCTATTCCTCTACATTATATTAACGCAACTGAAGGAATGCACTTTCTCTCGGGAAACGACAACATAAAATTCTTGAAGACAACCGTCAAGAGTCGAAAGCATTCTAGCAGTATCTTGAGTAACTGCCCTCTTAAGACTGCAGTCAAAACCGACTCAAAATTTTCTTATAAGTCGTTTGGTGTCAAAAATGGTTCCAGCAAAACTGTCAGTTTCAAGGATGAGCTACAATCTCGAACTTTGTATACATAATGGTTTTAATGTGCATCAATGCTGCGTGACATAAGCACTAACACACGTCCTCGTTGCACATTAATAGTGTTTGTTGGTTTCACCAAAAACCGAACATTTTTAGAAAAAATACCATCGTCAATTTCGCTTATCAAAGCTAACAAATACATTCAGTGAAAAATTATAGTCTAGTTTTACTGGTGTTAAAATAATTGGTCAGATCATCTGCCGCATTACATTATAGTTGATTGATTTCACTTTAAATTAAAAGAGCATCATACGACTTTGGTCTAGATACTTTTGGTTCAACAGTTCAGTACTAAAAATTGAGAAAACAAACCAAATTGAGAAGCACTTGTTCGCACCATACCTTAAGAGGTATATAGTCATAAAAACGTACACATTAAGAGTAAATCTACTGTGTACTACGTTTTCGGCATCTTGCCTCTTAATTCAGTTTATGAAAAACAATGATCTGTCACATGGAAGACTGAAACTCAAAGGGTAGTATTTTATGGCTCATGAACCGTTGTTCAAGCACTGATATTTGATTGACCAGAAATCACAGTACCCACAAGTCACCATCTTAAATGTGTAATAAGATTGAAAAGTAAAATTTCTATTGATTGCAATGTTTCAAGCTCTTTTTTGGGAATATAAATAAAAGGAATTACACAAATATTCTTTAGGAACCAATTATAATTGTAATCCATGCACAAACGTCTGAAAACAATGTAAGAACTTACTGTTCACACATCTATTCTTAAGAATACTTTTCATATCTGCGAGTTGTTTAGCTTCCAACAGGTTTATTCCTAACTGAGGAAATGTAGTAAATTCTGTTTAAGGCTAAATTTAAAAGTGACGTAAAGGAAAAACATACATGACCTTGAAAAGCTTAGCACTAAAACCAAAGTGCAGCCAACGTCTATATTGATTGACCTGTGTTAGTCGTTGCTGAAAATACTTCCGTACAAACAGATTATGCTTAATTCTGTTGGCAGATAATGCTGATAATACTTGTTTGAGTCAGTCTTTTCTTTGAGTTGTATATTATCAATGTAAGTGGTCCATAATATGACTGTAGTTTTCTCGAAGTGAACGAGACTTGTGTGACCTCCTAGCTTGCAGTGAATTTAACTCTCCCAAATAATGTCTGGCGTTGATTACTCTCTCATGATATTTAGGTACTGTGACTACTTTGGTGGTCGAATAAAATTAACGTAACGTTATATATGATATGTATCAGTTTCAATAGATTGGAGTCTGAAGACTACAATCAGTGCCGCATGGGCCAGAACTTGGCGTGCAAAGTTTCACTCGACTATGGTGAGTATAGGTAAGTTGTTCGACATTCTGTGACCTGCATACATTATGATATGACTAGGGCTCAGTGATATTTCGTTGGCCCCATAAGGTAATCACCAAATGTGAAAGACGAGGCCCTATAATGATTCTTATTGACGGAGGTATGAAAATCATTCCCAAGCATAATGAATGGACATATTGACACCAATATTCTGAAGATGCCACAGGCACTCAGTGTTTGACAACGCTTTAACCAGTAACACCTTCTAATATGGAGCGTACAAACCAAGTGAAATCAAAAGACTGAAGCGAGGAGGTCCGAAGATGTATCCGATAGGTTGTCAATATATCGGGGATCGTCTGATCTAATCTGGCTAGCGACTGCAGGGTTTGTTGATCATGGCGTTCCCACTCGTGATTTGGTGCGGATACATGACCGAGCACCTACAGCTAAGTTAGTCCATTTGAACTAATTTGGTCAGCATCCAATGTCGAAAACTTACAGAGCTATTTATTTTGGGGATTTATTTACCGCTACAATTCATTTGACACACTCGAGAGTTCTATCATATTGTTAGCTTGCTCATAATCATCTTTTAACTGCTAACAAACTATAGCTTGTAATCAGTTCGATGACGACACTGGAGTTTTGGTTACTGTTTCACATTCGTTTTACTAAGCGTTTTGATATCTTGAGTCTATCACATTTAATGATCATGTTCTTGTTTGACCGTGTCTGATATGAATGACCTAACATTATCTGTTACTTGCTGTAAACGTTTGCTGTCTTGAACAGTTAACCCTTACCTCGAAACTACTTTATTAGTGACATTTTTCACATCCTTACATGAGAACTTCTCTACTCATTTTGAAGTTGTCATAATATAGTTTTGATGTTTTGACACCGTAATGATCTATAGTTGATCCCACGAGTTTGCCGTTGTAGCGGTAAATGTGGTTGCTAAAGAACGAAGAGTTCAAGAATACTTGTACAAATATTCAACCATTTAGCACCACTCGTCTGCATTGCTTATTAGTGTTTCTAGTGTTACTATATTAAATATATTGTTCATTTTCGATTTTATATATCTGAGCTGAAGTGAACACTAATTATTTCTACCGTCCAGATCAACTGTGGGTACCGCGAATTTTGGAAACTAAATTTTGACTGGGCTCATGAATTCGGGATTCTAAGTGGGATCTCACTTATCTAGGGTACATAAACTGAAGTATCTTCGTTGGGGTATTTGGAGGTTTGGAGTAGTCACTTAAGAGTGCGAAATCTTAAACGTTGCTACAGTTCCAAATTTAGATATTTTTACATCATGCCTAATATGCGTATCTGGTTCTTCTTGCTAATGGACTTATAGGAGCGTTATTCAAATGATGATGTATTGGTGATTATTACTGCTACCTATGTTTACTAAACAAATTGACTTACCAAGTTTTAAACAGATGGGATATCAAAGGCCAATTTTGGTGTCACATGTGACAGCGCTTTTTCAATATCTCAATAGTTGTACCGTAGGACGTATTATTATAAATAATTCCAAAGTTTTCAAAGTAGTCTGATCAGCTTTCGCTTCTGTTTTAATCTCATTTAGCCTCTGGCCCTTGATTCCTGTTTGATTAAAATGCAGGACGTGTGTTACAATCAACAATCTGACAAAATAAAAGAGTCAATTTGGGACACTAGACCACTTATAACCTAACCCCTAAATGACAGTCTTAAACTCCTGATAGTACGTAATCGAAATTAAAGTCTACAGACAAGTCCCGGAGATTTTTCTCAAAACTTTCAGTTACTTTCTTGATTCATATTGAACCACTCGAAGCCCACATTCTTCCACGTATCCCTGAATTTGCATCACGCTTCCTTGGTGGAATGATAACTGCTTGCATGCTACAACCATCCCTTTGTTATGTGACTTCCTATCTCGTTACATTTGTAGCGTGGCGTCGAGTTGAGGTTAACTATGAACACCGCTACCAAGAAACACGTGCCAAATAGATCAGAAGGCGTAAGAAGCTCGTTCCAAATGACTCCATAAAATCCCCGAGAAGCCGAATACCAGAAGGCAATTAATGGACCAAGTCGAGTTATATTTGCTGGCGATCTCGTGGCATCGAAAGGATACCGAGATCGTGCCAGGATACAACCTTGGTTACAGAAGGTAACCGAATTCGCGCGAAGTTACAATCGAAGTGTAAGTATAAGAATGGAAGCACGAAATAGCTGTCATTAGCACAGTCAAACAAAAGCACATTAAAACAAACACTGGTACAGTTGGTTATAATAATAATTGTTTTTATTAAACCAGTCGTGTTCTCGTGATAAACGTGAGTCACTACAGGAGCCCCCCGCTAGAAAGGGTTTACACTTTCGATAAATAGCGGTTTGAATCGTGGGACTGATCGGCTGACGAGCGATTGTAGGACGGAAGAATTGGCGAACAGGAAAGCGATCGTTGATCGTCGAGTTGCCAACGAAGGTCGTTTTCGGAGAACGGTACCAGGAGCGATGTGCTGTATTTGTTGTTTGAGTTGGCATGCTACACCAGAGTGGTTTGTATCCAGAATCTGAAAATGGCGTTCGTAGGGGTCCGGACCAGAAACGCTGCAGACGTAGGACGAAACCACGTTGATCCGATGAACCAGAAGCGACCATAACGACCAAGTTCGAGACCAAGCGTGTGCCAAACATTCGAAACGAAGATATCGACTGAGTACGTTGACAAGAGCGTGGGTGATCAGGCCAGCTTTCGCCAAAGTTGACTGAAGTCGACGGAACCAAACGGAGATGGTCGAAGGCGTGGGCTCAGGAAACAAAAAGAAAATCAAAAAAGAGAAGAGTGTAGCATGCGTGTAGTATAGGAATAATCCTACACCGTATCGGTTTTTAACTGTGCGGCTAGTCGCGGAAGCGTACGGGTAACCGTACTCGGCGACCGGAACGTGAGACGGTAGTCTCGTTCGCGTCGCGTGAGCCTGCAATCTCATCCGAAGTCAAGGGCGGCGTGGTCTGCTGATCTGGACGTGAGACTGTCGTCTCGTCCGTAGACGGTGCAGATGACGCGTGCTGTTGACTGGGACGTGAGAATGAGGTCTCAGATGTATCTAGCGTGGGACCTGAAGATGATTTGAGGATCCCGCTAGTAGGTTTGCTAGGTCTAGCATTGAATCTCAGGTTGTCAGATAGGGCACTGTCATCGACGTGTGCTGGTTTGAGACGATCAATGCTGACGATCTCGACGCGGCCATGTCGATCAACCTTGAAGGTCATTTCGTGACGAGCGATCACGTGAAAAGGGCCTTCGTAAGGTTGTTGCCAAGGTTTGCGTACCGAATCTACTCGTACAAAAACATGTGAACAGGTAGATAACTCTCGAGGGAGAGCGACCTGTCGATGTTGTATTCGAGTTGACACCGGAGACAGCGTTCGCATAAATGCAGACAGTCGACGGACGTTGTCTGATTTACCGAAATTAGGTCTGCTCCGTGGTGTGAAGAATTCTCCGGGCAGACGCAATGTCGTGCCGTATACAAGTTCAAGGGCGGAACATTGGATATCTGCCTTTAAGCTCGTTCTGATCCCTAAAAGAACGAGCGGTAAGGTTTCGTGCCAGTTGCCATTTTCGTGTGCTCGTAGAGCATTTTAAGTTGGCAGTGAAACCGTTTACTTAACCATTTGGTGCTGTGTGGTAGACGGATATGCTCATGCGTATGCATTCCGTACCAAGCAGCCGGGTCAGCGAGGAGAATAGTTAATAGGGTAACATTTCTCGAATAAAGCGTGGAATTCATCGTCACGCGAATAAAAAGTAACAAGGATTCGGTACACATACATGTGAGTCTATTATATTAATACTATTCTTATCGTTATCCGTCATGTCGCGTATATTATATATTAAAAAATATGAAAATATACGACAGACGTGGATAGATAAATCATAGACTCACCGAATTGGCTTCTTTGGAAGATTTGATCAGAAGTTGAGGCGTGTTCCAAAATACGGGTCACCAATGTAGCGTGGCGTCGAGTTGAGATTAACTATGAACACCGCTACCAAGAAACACGTGCCAAATAGATCAGAAGGCGTAAGAAGCTCGTTCCAAATGACTCCATAAAATCCCCGAGAAGCCGAATACCAGAAGGCAATTAATGGACCAAGTCGAGTTATATTTGCTGGCGATCTCGTGGCATCGAAAGGATACCGAGATCGTGCCAGGATACAACCTTGGTTACAGAAGGTAACCGAATTCGCGCGAAGTTACAATCGAAGTGTAAGTATAAGAATGGAAGCACGAAATAGCTGTCATTAGCACAGTCAAACAAAAGCACATTAAAACAAACACTGGTACAGTTGGTTATAATAATAATTGTTTTTATTAAACCAGTCGTGTTCTCGTGATAAACGTGAGTCACTACACATTCATATCTTATAAAATATCAACCCAGCTATGTAATTTACTACAGTAGATATTGTATCATTTGTATCAGTTTGATCTTGCCTGTAAATTGGCATGCCTCATGTAACAAACTGTTATTTGAGAATAAATTATTATTATTATTATTATTATTATTATTATTATTAAAATCAAGGCAAAATTACATAGCAACATATGCATCAAATAAGTATGATTATGAGTACAAAATATACAAAGTGATAAAAGCGAATGATATCATTAGGCTACACAGCCACTGAGTTGCTGGGACAAGTTCATACAGTCAAATCTGGAGTATATCAAGTTACCGAACCCCTGAAACGCCTAAGAAGATGGTAAAAAGAAATGTTTTTCAGACGGACAAGAGATATAAAACCATTTTTGATGGAGTCTTGTTCTCATCTGGATGGCATTTCCGAAAAACTTTAATTGTTCTACCAAAAATCGTGAGCACAGAGAAACGTATCTAATGCTCCTGGAGTAAACCATCCAGTCTAAAGGACGAAACTCCAGTAAAAGCATTAACGTAAACTACCAATCTCCATCGTCACGCAACTGTGTCGTATGGTAACCACATTACATGTCTTGGAGAAGTCCTGGAGGTCAATATTCGCTCGACATTTGTGTTCAGCTGAAAGAATTCAGTTATCGTGGCCGCACAATGGTTTTCTATAACATGATATACTGCAAAGATAACCATGCTGGAATCCGAATAGAATGAAGCTATTGAATATGTAAGTCCGGATATGTGGAAGACGACTCATCAACAGTAGTATCTCAGACTTTTCGACCCTTAAAATTAATGAAGCTTACTTAGTTATGAAATGCAAAGTAACATATAATAATTGGAGCGATCCAGCAATAAGAGTGTTTTAAGATCTACCCAACAGTTACAAGTACTTATATACTGAACAATCAAGGCATTATAAGATCAAGATAGCCACTTCGTAGCATTCAAATACAAAATGCCCTCCGCCGCTTTGGCCTATCAAGGTCGTGTAGGCACAGTTGAGGTAATTTTAACTTGTCCCACTGCAACGGGATTAAAATCATGTATGATGTTGTTAATAGATTTTGTTTTCTTTCTATTGCAGGGCAAGCAAGAATAAATGCTTTAGAAGAAGAAGAGGAGCAAGCCCTGCACGCGCTAAACTTACAGGACGACTCATAAGACTGTTTTGTAAACGAGCTCTCTTTTCTGTACAGAACCCGCGAATTTTAAATAAACGACTGGTGGTCTCCATTCCGTGTTCTCTCTGTGGTGTGAAGTGTTCAGTTAACATTATGTGTGTTGTGGCTTTAGGTCTTCCGCCATCCAGTGACTGCTGATTACACGTGTTACACCACCGTAACGGTATTAAGAATCATTACACATGACGTTACTAATGTGAGTCTTTTCCCTATTGCAGGACAACAGACTCACATTAGTAACGTCATATGTAATGATTTTTAATAGCGTTACACCACGATGCCACTGGGTCGTTGTCCACCTAGCTACTCCTTCAAACCTTTTAGTGCGTCGTGGTTCTTTTTATGTATGTAATATTTATTTTTGGTAATATATTTTGCTGTAGTATTCTCTAAAAGCCTAGTACAAATTTCTTATGTCGAATTCATTAACTTGTTCGTATTATAATACTATTATAATAACAATGGTTGTATGAATTATTTGCTGTTGCCTTAAACGTAGCACACATTTCGTGAACACGCAGTCTGTGAAAACGATGGAGCCATCCCTTATGTAGATGAATGTAGGTAAATACATTTGATTGCTAACGCTCATATTAAAAAGTCTATATAAATGTTGCTTAAGTAGCCAGTTTACAATACTACAAGGTTGATATTGTGGTTTGTCGCTATGCGGCACTTCTAACTGGTGGTTTTACGATAAAATGTACTACAGTGCATTTTCCCTAAATAATTTGGGAATCCGAGGAAAATCCTCAGAACTGAGGAAAGTTTGGGATTGATGACGCATTTCAACAAAGTGTTATGTTGTTGCTTCTCTAGGAATGATAAATGTTTCTCCAAAGATTGAGTGTTGACGATATTAAATACTGTCTTTGTTTAATGACGTCAATAGAAAACTAGTGACAGTATTAAACGATCGGAAAAAAGCCAAGTGCACTTGAAAGTGTAATACCATATTCAAAATCCAGCGAAAGGAGTGGTTCATCTCCTCTACTGTCATCATTGCTAAGCCATATCACTTAAAGACACGGAATATAGTCTCACAAATCGTGGTCAGTAACGCTGTCTATCAAAATACTATTTGATAGATAATCTAAACCATTCTGTGACGAAAGTATAATTCGTACAGTATTCATTCTACTAGTCCATCATTAATAGTGTTGCTGTAGGGCAAGTGTTTGCAAGATTCAGCCACAAAGTCTCACCTGTTTGCTGTAATACTTCCTTTTTTGACCAGGCGATGTGATCTAACACTTGTCTATATTGCAACAATCACCAACTATGAACCTCATTTTATGGTAGAATAAGATCAAGCTACTTTCTTGTTTCTAGACTATTTTTTTAATTAAACCACTACCCAAGTAGTTCTTATTTAACTAGATCAACTGTCTTGAAAGTTCAAGAATTTTGTGGAAATAATATTTGCGATAAAAGGTGGGTTGTTTTGCTAATATTTTTTAGTTTCATTTGCTAACATACCATCTGTCCTATTTCATTACAGGTTTATAGCTAAATTTTGATGTCTGACTTAGCAGTATGCCGGTTTGCGTACGATGGGTTTGTTACCGCAGTACTAAAAATATTGGAATCAGATGGCGAAAAGTCGTTTGTTGACCAGGTTTTATTGTGAACTTTTTTAACTCTGGACTCAATACTTGCAGGCTGGGCGAAATCCTCTTCATTGGGCGGCTTGTGGGGTCATTTAGAGTTGGTAAAAGTTCTTCTGACTAGAGGTTTCGATAAAGATTGCAAAGATCAGGTAATAAGTATGTTTAAGTACACTTGAATACTCCTAGTTTTTCATTTATGAAAAATAACAGAGTTCTTTTTAGATGTATTAAAAACAGTGGTTTTAGTAGTACGTTATTTTGACAAAGTATACTTGCTCTATCCCTATTAAAATATATTAGTTCGCTAGTCACTCCTTACTTTTAGTGAAACTTTCATCTCACCATGATATAAACAACTCTTGTAGTGAGGACCTAGTATTATTTAGGCTCTGTCAATATTAATAGTCAAACGTCAAAAAAAGCAACTCATCAGCACTAACTAGCCTAAGATTAATTTTTGAGTGACAAAATATTTGGTTCGCATGTCTTCATAAGCCAAAGCAGGAACTTCATGTCTTTTTTCTGTGAGAGTTGTGATACTGTATGAGCATTTAGACTACAATAAATGTTCCTCTTCAAGCAAATTCCATGCTCATTGATCTGATTCGTGAACCAATTGACCACTTTTCACACTCGTTGAACTGGAACCTCGTGAAAGCAGTGTATAGGATAACCCCTAGAGACTGTTAACGCTCAATCGTACAGGGATATTTTATAAGAGACCAGGTTCCACATCTAAAGCTGTAGGCAATTTTTGATGGTTAATGATATAGGTGTTCATGGAAATTTTCATGCAAAGTGGCAATAATAGGTAGTGTTATCGAGCAATTCTACTGTCACTACTCTTTTTCAACTTCATTATAGGTATGCTGATGGGAGTGACTCTGCTTAGCTTCAACTTTTTCAGGATTGTTTTTCTGTTTAGATATCCTCAAGTTTGATAAAATTGTTGACGACACTTGAGTCTTTCAAAAATATGTTTGATATGTTATCAGCATTCATGAATTTTAAGATCATTTAAAAGGTCTGTATCATCATAAAAAAACATTGTAGATCATCATATTTTTCATCTATTATTTTATTTAGTCTAACTGGACTCCACTTATGATTGCTATTTCCGCTGGACGGGGTAACGTAGCTTCATATCTTATAGAGCAAGAGCATGCTGATGTAAATGTAATAAATTCGACAGGTCAGTGCTGTCTTCACTATTGTGCTTCTAAAAATCGTCTTCAAGTGAGTATTTTTCCGTATATTTTAAATATATTCACTGCATTATCATGTGCCTTATGTATATAAGTTTTCTCATTCGGGGTCCTATTTAAAATATAATTTCCATATACCTAGCTATACTTATTTTAATTATGCGAATCTAAATAAAAATGTCATTCCTCACTAATATAGCTTGATCCGATCACTCTAAGGCATCGTTCTAACCAATTAATAATTGAACCTTCATCAGTCTAAAAGCCTGTTCGATTCCATAAAGGATTTATTCAAAAAGCAATTTCAACAACCTTATAGAGCTGTATGTCATACAATGATGTCTGAGATCCGATTCGGTGGTAACTGTTAGTGCCTAATTAAAGTTTGGCCAGTTGAACTGCTCCCGATTCTTTTCCCCTCATTTTCATTGTAGTCATAAATAGATCGCATCTTCCTAAATCCTTTAACCTAACGATCAGTGACTTCTCTAATTATTACTGTCCTTGTTCAGTATTAAAACGAATATAGAAGAGATATCAATATTTTACGGTATCATGAAAATAGCATGTTGGATAAAAGTGAAGACTTAGTCTCCCTACAAGAAATTGTCTATGTCTACTGTTGAGTCCGACCACACTTGAAAGTTACATCGCTGCTGTCGAATTTCTACTGGTAATTCTTATAATAATAATAATAATAATAATAATAACTTTATTCTCTTTAATAATTTTTGGTGTCCCAAGCTGATGTTATTCTTAATTATACTAAACGGACAAGTTCAAAATTACATTCCTAACATTATTTTTCCAGTTGGTCAAACAGCTGTTAAATGCTGGTGCGAAACCAGACGTAAAAGATTGGGGAGGAGTTACACCGCTTCATCGTGCAATCGCCACAGAAAACCTAGATATAGCCAAACATCTTTTAGACCATACAATCACTGAAAATGATGTTGGTAATGAAGAAGGCTGCAATAAACTGTTTTCAACGCTTGTTGATTTAACTGACAAACAAGGCCAAACACCTCTGTAAGTTTTCGCTTTTAAATAAACAAGAATCTGTCTCCGACACTTTCTGTTCTTTTTACATAACTATCATCTACTAAGTTGTGTTTAGCATCAGGTTATTCTGCTATACGAATAAACAGGTTTTTACTGAACTTGAGCATAAAAAACAAATGTTTCATACTTTTTAGCTTTTGTATGATCATCTATTTGTCTTTACTGACAATTTATTACTCAAATAATCCGATTATCGACATTTAAACACACGGTTTACATATACATCGATTTATTACAATGTTCTAACACTGGGTTGGTTGTTTGGGACAACGCTATTACACATCCCAGTTCATAAAAGTCATTACTGTCTACTGGCACTATAAATATTCTAGTAAATCAGTCATCTCATGATAACATAAACGATAAGCTTGTCGGTTATTAGTGTCTCGCCTCCTTATATAAAATTGTCAAATTCAAGTCGTCATCAAGCGTGATTCATCATTCAAGTATATACAGGGGAAAAATAAGAAAGTAGTTACGCCTAAATGTATTTGTACGTTTGTTGCACATCTAATAACTAGTGGTTGCGTTATCGCTTCTCATTTCATCGCCATAATTCCATATTATTTTGAGTGATACGTCAATTTGTACTCAAATGATTGTAAAATCCAAAACAATTAGTAACGCTGTACAGTTTTACTTACAATTTATCAGAGTATTATTTTTATTATTAATCGAGAACATGAACCGACCAATGTTAGACCACTAGATGGCCGTTTCGTCCAGGTATGGGACTCCTCAGCATTGAGCGCATAATCGAAGGTCCCCGGTTGAAACCCCGCTTGCTGGATCGTGGATACGTACTGCTGACGAGTCCCATATCACGACACAATAGCTGTCCAGTGCTTCCAGGTTTTTAATCATGGTCTAACATTGATCATTTCATGACCTCAATTAAAATTGACATTCTCCACAACCATGTACCGATATTATTATGATTAAGTAATAAACTAGTGTCAATCCTAGTTCTAATAGGTTTAGAATAATAAGTTTTCATTAATTTCACTCATCATTTAGTATATTATATATTGTAAACCACAAATAACATTTCTTCGCATTACCATATCAAAATAGTCTGACTCACTAACCGATTTTAGAACTATATCACAAACTCTTAGCTACATTTTGTTTGAGAGCTTTTGATTCTTTTGTTGACTCAGCTCTCCAAACCGGTTGGAGTAATGTTCAAGATTGTCACGTATTGATTAGAACCAACCACTAAACTTCCATCGTTTCGTTATCATGGCTTCATTTGTGTAATTATGTTGTTAATCCTACCGGAAGTTTGACAAATCTTACCGTGGTTGATAAGTATTAGAATAAAAAATAGTCTTACATATGGTAAAAGTCCATTTCTTAGGAAATGCGTAAACCGTATGATTTTAATTATTTATTAACATGTCAAAAACTAATCCGCATACCATATACTTTGATCTGAATAGTTCAGTAATAACACGAATATGTCTGAAGGTTGACTTCATGAACCTATGACTAGTTATAATGTATTTATTGTAGTTTCAGTGAAAAGCCTCTTATTCACGAGTCATAGAAACGTTTTACTCTATGGTGTAGCATATCAACAAATTGCCAATTCATCTACAAATGAACTGGGATATGACCATTCACATTTTCCATTCCATGATTTAAAACTCTCCTTCCAAAGGTGAGCAATATAATATATATTACAAATAAGATTGTAAAGCCTTGGTAAAACAAACAGCTTAGTTAATGTACTCGGTTTTAAACTGACAGATCGTGTTTCGAACTTCGCTTAATTTCCCTTTTGGGGTAACTGAATGGTATTACTAGACGTCATAGAATGGGCTTAAAATCGAGTTATAGAAGAAACAAGAGTATGTATTCGCATTTCCGAACACGTTCCAAAGAATTTCAGACTGAAATGTACAAGTCTAAACAGTACAACAACTCAGCATTTGACAGGCGGTATATTGTTGGCGTTAACAATACATTGCCTCGGTAAATCCACATTTTTGATTGAAGTCACCTTACTTGCTTTTATTTTGTGCGGCAATCTTCGCTAGGCTAAGTTACTACATCCAAGCTAAAATGATGTGTTGTCCGTTTTTCACTAACCAATCGTCAAAACTTTGCGAAATTTCTATAGTCATTACTTAGTATCAAATTCTAGACAGTTACCAAATCCTCGCTCCATATTTTCTACATATACCTCCAAATGTTCTTAAATCCTTCAAACCCATAATAATTGCACGAGTGAGATTACCAGTTTCCGGACTGCCTCACCCCTGTTTTTGAATTCCATCTTCGAACAACCTCACACATGCATTATAATATACACACAATTGACAGTCGTTATCATTCCATCGCTGATCTTTGTTACTTCATATTACATCTCATTGTTACACTAATACGAATACAATCGTAAAGAGCTGAAGAGAAACCACGAAATATGAACTCATTATTGTCTCACCCGACCGTTGTTGCTACCTTGACGTGGTGGTCGGGCTTGCCTATCGTGATGAAGCAACCGAGCTATACTGGCTGGAACAACCGTTCCTCAAGGTCCTACCATGTCAGACAGGTCGGTTGAAGAGCGGTAAGACTAAAAGCAACAAACCCAAGGTCCGAAGGCGAAGTCGTACTGCTGACTGTACAGAGGTGTGACAGCAGTAAGGTGTTTCCTTCAGACAACCAGCATGACAGCGATGCTGCCTTCCCACAAGGAGGGGTGGGGTTAGAAAAGGTCGACCCTAAAAATGCACACCTCACCTTACCTCACGGATTTCCGTCTCCGGCGGTAAGGCCCTTTGAAGAACGGAGCTAACACGTCAAAACCTCTCACGAAAAGGCCGTGCGCGACCGGCCTCAAGCAGTTGTCCCTTGGGCACTGCGGTCACGCTCTCAGGTCACTGAGACCACCTCTAATCCAATTTCCTTTTCAGGTACCTCCAGAAGAACCCTTCCACGGTGTGGGCAACCGGGAAGTGATAACCGCCCTCATACCTCTAACAGCACTCAAGACCACTGTATTCATAATCAACCTTCCTCTTCAATTCCTATTATTCCTCCTACATCGACTTTCAACCCTAAACTTCCTCCTTCGGCTTCCTCCTCAAGTGTCACCATAGCCAACGATTCTAGTGCTCAAAACCTGTCCCAGGTCTACTGAAACCTCGCTCCAAACTACACATTGGAGCCTTCAACGTACGCACCCTATGTCAAATCGGTCAGCAGGCTTCCTTGGCTAAAACCCTAGAGTCTCTTTCCATTGATGTATGCTGTGTCTCCGAAACACGCATACAGGATTCCAGTGTGGTCATTCACTTGACCTCACCTCGGCAAAACGGAGAGCCAACGAGATACACCCTACGTGTATCTGGTGACCCGATGGCCAGTTCTCGTGGACTGGCAGGTGTAGGCATAGCACTAAGCATGAGGGCGGAACAAGCACTGCTAGAGTGGATCCCCGTCAACAGTCGTCTATGTGCTGTTCGGCTAAACGGCTCCGTAAGAACTCGGAAGGATAGGGACACACGTCGTTGCCTTTTCGTCGTTTCTGCCTACGCTCCCACTGACTGCAGCTCAGATGAAGTGAAAGATGAATTTTACAGAAAGCTTCTGAACTTCTTCAGAAAGCTAAACGCTCAGACATAGTACTCGTAGGGGTGACTTTAATGCTCAGATAGGTAGTTTAAACCAAACAGAAAGGCATTTAGGTGGATATTTTAGCATTCCGGCACAGCGAACAGATAATGGTGATCGTCTGCTGCAACTGTGCTCAGACAATCGTTTATTTTTAGCAAACACAAATTTTAAGCATAAGGAGAGACATCGTCTAACATGGCGACCCCCTACACCAAACCAACGATGGACTCAAATAGACCATATTGCCATCAGTCATCGTTGGAGAGGGTCGGTAGAAGATTGTCGCTCATTCTGGAGTACCTGCTTGGACTCCGACCATGCCCTAATACGGGCACGCATCTGCTTGCGCCTCACTGGACGCAAAAAAGCCACATTAAAAAGACCCATTAGAACTGAGTTGAGTAACGAGAAAACCAAAAGTAGGTTCCAGGAACAACTGAGGTCACACTTAGGTAGTTCGAAGACGAGGCTGACCCAGATGTTGCTTGGAAAGATATTCAAGCAGCAGTGACATCTATTAGCGACTTAAACCACAGAGTTACAAAGAACCAGTGGATTTCTTCAAAGTCTATCACACTGATGGATTCTCGCAAACTCGTCCCATCAGGTTCCGAACATGATGAAGAGCGACAACAAATCAGATCTAGGTTAAGAAAAAGTCTAAGAAACGACCGTGAGCAGTGGTGGGCAACGAAAGCAAAAGAGATGGAAAAGGCGGCGACTATAGGGAACACAAGACAGCTTTACAGACTAATAAAAGAAACTGGAATTAATAAGTCAAGTGTAAGTGAGATTATTTCGGAAAAAGATGACACTCTCATCTGCTCCCAGTCCAGACGTTTAGAACGATGGGCGGAACAGTTCAGCTGGCCTTCAGCTACTCTACAACTACCCTCCATTCCCAGACAGCGTGAATGGAACATTGAAGTAGGTCCCCCAACTCTTGCTGAAGTTCAAAAGGCTATAGTTAATCTGAAACGAGGAAGGGCAGCTGGTCCAGATGGACTGGCTCCAGAAGTCTTTAAGGATGGTGGTCCAATTTTAGCGATTAGGTTGACTAATATTTTAGCTAAAATCTGGGAGTTAGACGTTATCCCATCTGACTGGTCACAATCACTTATCGTCCCAATATATAAGAAAGGGTCAAAATCATCCTGTGACAACCACAGAGGGATTAGTTTAACTAATATAATATCTAAAATACTAGCCTCGATAATTATCAGACGCCTAACTAAGACTCGTGAACTGCAAACACGAGAGAACCAAGCTGGCTTTAGACCTGGTCGTGGCTGCATCGACCACATATTCACCATTCGTCAGGTTCTAGAACACAGGCATACTTATCGGCGTCCGACAATGGTGGTCTTTCTTGACTTAAAAGCAGCATTTGACTCTGTAGACCGCGAGATTCTGTGGCAGTGTCTGTCATTGAAAGGCGTACCCCAGAAGTACATAAACCTTGTGAAGGCTCTTTACTCGAACACTACTAGTCGAGTCAGAGCTTATGGCGAACTGTCATCTACCTTTGCAACCTCAAGTGGTGTCCGTCAAGGCTGTCCACTTTCTCCATTTTTGTTTAACTTCATCATAGATCTACTGATGGAAATAACTTTCTCGTCGACTGAATTCTCGGGTATTGATCTCCATCCAGGAGGTCCACTTATCGACTTAGAATACGCAGATGACATAGTCCTGTTTGGTGAAGACGCTGACAAAATGCAGAGTCTTCTGGTAGCACTAAGCAACAATGCCAGAATGTTTGGAATGCGCTTCTCTCCCTCTAAATGCAAGTTGTTGCTTCAGGACTGGTCTGCGTCAACACCTGAACTAAGGATAGGGAGTGAAGTAGTCGAACGCGTTGACAACTTCACTTATCTTGGAAGTCTGATCAGCCCTAATGGGTTGGTGTCTGACGAAATCTCAGCACGGATTCGAAAAGCTCGCTTGGCTTTTGCCAACTTACGTCACCTGTGGCGAAGGCGAGATATCCGTCTATCAATAAAAGGACGAGTATACTGCGCGGCAGTCCGTTCTGTTTTAATTTACGGCAGCGAAACATGGCCATTAAGAGTAGAAGACACTCGTAAGCTATTAGTATTTGACCACAGATGCCTTAGAAATATTGCTGGCATCTGCTGGGATCACCGGGTAAGTAATAGTGAGGTTAGACGCAGGGTATTAGGGAATGATGGTAAATCAGTTGATGAGGTTATGAATCTTCATCGACTGAGATGGTTGGGCCACGTGTTACGTATGCCTGAACACCGATTACCACGACGTGCAATGCTATCCGGTATTGGAGATGGTTGGAAGAAAGTTAGGGGCGGCCAAACCAAAACGTGGCATCAGTGCTTGAAGTCACTAACTTCTAGTCTGAGCCATGTTGGTAGATGCAGACTACTTGGTTGGGGTCCGCGTGACTTTCGTAACCAATGGTTGGAGACTCTTGGTGACATGGCTCAGAATCGATCACAATGGCGTCGGTGTATACACTCCCTGTCTTCCCTTAAACTAAGAGATTAAAATCACTTCATATCTTTCTTTCTACGAACCAATTCTTTCTTCTTGTACTATATCTCTATATGCAATCTTCCCCTTATTTATTACCACCTTTGACATAACCACTGCTATGAATCCGGTGTTCATCTTGTTGTGCTGATGCGGTATGGAAACCTGGACCGATGCACATATGTGCCTGGTCCTACGTTGTAGATGACTGACTGATTATTGTCTCAATTGTCATTTTGACTTCATTTAAATTCATAAAGAAAACCACTAGTCAAATATATTTCTTATAGTATTTTGTGGTTTTTAGTTATTAGTTAAACTTTAATACGACTGACTAGAAAAAACTGATAAACTTAGCTTTGTAATCGAGTGAAAGCTTAGAGTCATCGCTGTCCAGTTGTTAAACTAGTTATCGTAAAACATTTAACTTTTTAGTGTAGAATTAATTTTGCTCATACGCCTCTTTTTACTATGGAAAAATCACATTATTTGTTATGCATCAATACCATATGTCCTTTTTACTTGTTTATTATAGACACTATGCATGCGAAGAAGGCAATTTCCAAGCTGCAACTTTACTAATGAATTATGGTGCCTCTATAAATCATAAAGATACAGTAAGTCTACTTGAACGTATAGGCTTTTTCTCATATATTGATCATCTGCTAAAATAATCTTTATTATCCCTGTGTAGATAAGTGAATACACCAAAATGGTTCCGAGATTATCGAGATGAGATATGGATGTTTGACCCTAAACATACTAGTCAGCTAATATTTTACGGCTAAATATATGAAGTACCGTACTACAAAAATCACATACTGTCAAATCAGTGCAATAGTAGCATGAAAATGATTATTTCGTGAATCTACTACCAAACCCATTTTCGCCTTTTCTTAGTTTATACTTCTATCCTATTGTAGTGAACACGAACACCAGTGGGGACAATCGAATGTATTTAACACAAAATTAAAGGACCTGTTAATAAAATCTAACATTCATAAGGTAAATGCTTAGTTTGCAAAATGTTCATCAATTGTCTTAAAATGGCTCAGACTTCATTGTTCTTGCATTTTCATATAAATTGCATCCTGTTTCCATTCTTTACTTTTCGATCCTCATGTCTCTCTGGTACCAGACCTGTTCACGACAAACATCATATACTACTTATATCAATATAAGTAGCACACACCACAATATAACATGCTTTACGCAGTCTTAGGCGAGAGTATATGACACTTTTGTCGAACAAGATTTCTTCTACAACCTGTAATCCCTGTACCGACTAAAGGAAATGTAATAATAGTAGACTTTAACTAAAGAGCTGTCTGTCTCTACCAAATGTATGGTACGCACCAGACCAATCTAAAAAAAACCTGTCAACTGTAGTGTTAAGGTTGATATCAATTAAAAATAATCTGTGGGATCTGATGTATTACTCGAAAATAACCCGTCATTTATGTAGTTACTATGAGTCTGTGACCTAATTGTGGTTATTATCATTTCATCCGGGAAATCAGATTATGTCCATGCACTTATCTAAAAAATCTTCCCATACATCTATTTGTTGAGGAGAGTGAAGGCAATTACTATTATGTTGGTCAGTGTTTTGAAGTAAGTATGCACCAAAAGTTGTGACGTGCTGGGTTTCGTCTTATTTCAATGATAAGTCACTAAATATTGGGTAACAACCAAACGTTTTTAGATTGATATCCGATTTTAAAACGGTGTCGAATTCCTATAATTCTAAAAAGTTCAATTAGGCTACCTGAGATATCACTATTCTTAGTCATTGACTTTAGTTATGTAATACGCTTGTACTTTTCCAGATAATCACAACCGTACAGTGGCTAATTGCAAAAAGACCCCAATTCATGCATAACCACTTATCTCGATTAAGCTCAACGTCATGTCACTTTAGATACGTCTGTCCGTGTAAATTAGAACAACTTATCAAAACTACCATAAAATATTTCTTCCTTGAAACGTTATTTAGTGTCTTAATCTGTTTTCTGAATTCCGAAGATGTTAACCCTACTCGATATAATGAATCTCTGTATCCTAGTCACAATTTTTACTGTACATCAATCCAAAGCTTCGGTCATCCGTGCCAAACATACCTAAAGACAACAATATAAAGATTATTTATCCACATAGCAAACAACAACTGAATTCTTGGAGTTACCTAACAAGTTAAGACAGATATGACGAGTTATTGGTATCAGCATAATCTTTAAATAAATAGAAATTGTTTATTTACGAGACGTTCTTACTCCTTCACATCGACACATTATTTTCCACTACCATAGCGTAATTAAGCACTTCTTTCTAAAAAGATTAACGTTGTGACGAAACTCCTAGTAAGTACATGAATAACTGCTAAAATAGAAGATGGGGAACCGACACTATAAAGGCCTTTTTCAGACTGTTTCCATAGAATTGACGGCCGTTACTCGAGATCTCCACTAGCATTTCAATGTCCGCGGCTGACTCCTTCAAAGTACTAAAGCCAAGACTTAAGTAACTTACAGCTGTATCGATACTCTACTAAGACAAGACATCAAGATCATTTAGTAAAAAAAAGTTAGACGGGTTTAAACAAGTCAGGATCCAAATAAGATATACATGGATCAAAGCACCCTGCTGTAGTATCACCGAATAGATTGGCTTACTACAGTCAGTAGTTCGTAAATCCTAGGCTACTTGTTTTTTACATGCGTATTTGATTCATTTTGTTAAATCAGTCTATTATGTGCTGTTTTTTTTAGGATGGCAGAACACCCATAGATGTTGCCCCGGACCATTTGCGAATGAATTTGTTAAAACTATTAAAAGCTAAATAGAAAATTAATCCTTTTATAAATATTCGTTTATTCCCAAATAAAGAACTGTTTTGTACGTAAAGCCGATGTGGTTTTAGTACTAAAGTAAAATGCAGTATCTTCAGTTTCGAAAGCCTCCACCGGGAAAAAGTGATCGAGATCCCCCTATTTTGAAGATAGGAATACTTGTTCCTCTGGGTATCATCATATTTGACTAGTAGGTTGAATACCCAGAAGCCCATTCTAGTTTTGAAGGACAATTCGTACTGCTGACTACTTCTAAATAAACAGCACTTACAGCGAAGTGATAAATACGGTTTTCAGGACTCCACATACTTGCCTACAAAATCTCCGTACAAATGATAAAGCACTCCAAGGTAGAATTACGCAAATACCTAGTTGCAATATCGTTCTGTGAAGGACCATAATCACTTCACCTGTTGAGATATTCACAAATGGGATTTATCTTGCCAGGTATCCGAAGATCAATATTTGTACAACCATTTGATCACAAAGGCGAGGTATATGCTGTTAGTTGAATCAGCGTAAGCTGCAATTTGAAAGATGCAGAAGACTGATTTCACCAAACTGTCCGACCAAAAGATTAAGGCGACATGTACAGCCATCATACCCGCTGATTTCAAATAAAAGCTAGGCCGGGATGTGATACTTTCGCAAACTTATGCCCATAACTATGATTGTGTATACCAACCGGACTTTGCTGCCCGCAGGTACTGACTTTTGGCTTCGAAAAGTTGACTGCATTCAGTGCGGGTGGTACTGTTGGTAGTAATATTTGAAGGTAGAAAATAATGTTTATTCTGATCTACATATCTTCTGACGTGTGCTTAGCTATCAATCGACGTGAAAAAAAATAAGTTTTCCCGAGCTAAATCTGTGGGTAATGAACCCCAGGACTTTTGTGAAACAAGCTAGTTAGGCACTAACTAGGGCGCAACGACGACTCTATACTTTATAGTCTGCTGAAGCAGCAATGACATCGTTGAAATAGGCACGAAACATACCGAAGTCACGAGTCTCGGCTTAATGAGGCGTCTACGTATACCGAACGCAAATAGTAGGTGATCGATATAGGTTGGGTTAAGGAAATAGGCACATACAGTGCTCACTTAAAGTGACTTCGTCATAATTTGTGCTTTTGTCCAAACAGCTCGCATCATTTTTACTTGGCTTTTTTATTTAACGGCCGAACAAGAGTCGACAGTCACGTGATTTATGTTCCTCTTTTACATAACAGCAAACACCATGCCTTGACAAACGGCTCAGCAGCGCACTATTTAGGACCAGACGAAGTAGACTAGGTTCCCTCGAAATTAAAGCCATTCTTACATTTAACTAGTTTTAGTGGCTTTTCTTTGACAGAAACCCCCACACAGTAATCATATAAGCTAAGTAAGGCTTGATATATTATCACTAACGTTGCGATTCCCTTAATACATAAAATAATTTCCTTGTTCAACCTGGCGAAACCTAGGCTTCTAGAATTATGATAAGTCGGCCAGAGACAGGACAATATCGAGTAAATGCACACTGGCTTGAACTGCCACATAAGTGGAGAAAGATAAAATCCCCATAATGGGTAGTGGAGTTGTAGCAATATCCAACCAAAAGGAGATTACACACGATTCAGGGAGGATTAAACTGCGTAATATAACGAGTAGAGTAAGCTTCAACGCAGGATTTAGGGTTAGTAGATGAGTAAGAGTACATGATCCACTGGGGTTGGTTTTGAACAGCACCATCAACTGCGTACGGAAACTGAATGGACCTTAAATAAATACTACTCTCGGGGGGCGGATATATAGCGGCACGCAGATAATTCCTCCGGGCTACCAAGTTTAGTTGTTGACCAATGTAGGGTGTCAGATCTAGTCAATTAACAACAAAGACAAGTTTGAAGAGAACATATACATTTGGCTATCAAATTAATTTCTAAGGTTGATTTATTACTTCAACTACCCACATAAATGTTGGAATCATAACCATACACACCGTCTCTTACGCCACATTTTCTAAAAATCAAACTTTTAAAATATGAACGAATACTAATTGGTTTTCCATCTTTCCAGTTTGTTACTTTTACGTGCTTCCCAACTCGTTTAGATGCATCGACCTTGTATTCACTTTTCAAACATTCTCTAACAGCTTTCGCACAAATTGAGGAGTATCTTATGTAACTGGATGAAGTGACTACATAATAACAGATACAACATACTTTATTCCTGCTAACCTCCAGAGTGACATTGTGTGTAAACGCCGCCAATGTTAGCTGATTCTTAGTCAATTGTCCAATGACGAATGACCGAGTCAACATGAATAGGATTTCCTTTTAAATGAGCTATTTCGAGGTGACATCGTAATGAATCTCGACGAACAAAACACCAGTATTAGGCGGTCGAATAGACTTGACTGGATGCACCGCGTTTGTACTCCTGATTTCGCAGAAGTTTAGATTCGCATCCACTGAAGTAGAAAAAAGACCCACAAGTTGAAATGTCGTTTCGTTAAGGAATTGTTCTACGGCGTATCCAACTTCACCTTTTATTACATTGACAATACCGAGTAACGCGAATGTAAGGGCATCAGTTCACTGTGGTACGTTGACAGCTAAGAGTAAGGCTTTCAACTGTCGGTTGTATCGTTTTACCTACCTGTTCGCTTTTTGAGGCAGATAGTCGTTTGGAATCGTGTGATTCCTAATAGTTTAGAAAGACAACGCTAATGGTTAACTTCAAACTGGCGTCCGCGTTTTGCAAAATAGTTGAATTGCAGTATATGTCTGCCGTCCATCATTCGACGAAAGCATCATCCATTGTTTCAAAGATAATTTTCTTGATGGTTACTGCTTACAGCCACCGACTGAAACGTTCTACATACGTCGAGGGGTGAGGGTTTCCGTTTAAATCTGGTAAGGGTGTTACCAAAGCAAGATTAGCATGGTCAAAACGAGCTTCGGAAATTTTTAATGAGCCTATAGAATACTTGTGTCTAACAGCCTTGGATTTCTGAAAGCTTACATCGGAACATGCTCACTCCCTCACGTTTTTATACCAGGCTGGAAAAATCATTCTACTGCGGGCTTGATGGTTGCTGGAACACCTGGACGAGAATGTTTGTGCAACGTTTTGAGACGTTGCGTCGATAACGTTTTGAGTACGATTAGACAATCCCTACCTGTATGTGTCACATAGCAAATTTTCCTAAATGCTCCCATCTTTTTAATACGTAGTTTCAGGGTTGTCGATGATATCAGTGTCTTCTCTTCGAAACAGAAAGTTTATGAAGGCTGGTTTCTTGAAAACCGCTCAAGGATGTTATACGTGACAAAACGTCCGCAATTACACTGTTTGCCCGAGAAATATGTTGTACATATGAAGTAAGCTGCGAAATGCCGTCCGCTTGTCGAGACTCTCAAGCGGAGTACATGTCTAAAAACGAGATATGGGTAAAAGTGAGAGATTTTTGGTCGGTGAACAGAATGAATTTTCAGCCTTTGACAGAGCGTTGAAAGTGCTGTACAGAACAATACATAGCTAGGTGTTCCCTACCTCAATTCACTGTCTTGCAACCGTCTCGAGTAGAATACCAAAGATTATCATTATTATTATCCACAAACATCTTATGAGTACATATGTGTTGTAAAGAAATCACTTTAGGTTTCTTCAGAAAAACAACAATACACAAGCCTAAATTATGGTAACGTAATATTCGCCATATACAAAAGAGGAGAACAGAATGATAGAATAATAATATTATAATAAATGAGGTTCTGAGTAATTGAGAAGAATAGTGAGTTGACTTTAAAGAAGGAAAGGAGGAAAATAAGGGAATAGAAATGCAGAAAACGTGAAATACGTGAATAGTTTAATAAACCTGTTTGTGAACACAGAACAACAATAAACGACCATAGATGTATCGCCAAATAAATAGCATAAACAAGAAATCAACTTACTATTGCAGTAAGACGTGACGGTAGAATACATGTTTATGGAGTAATGGTTTGAAGTGGTCCTATGAAATTGAAAAAGATCTTAGATGGTCCTATGAAAGTCTTAATAAAATGCAAAGGATATCCAAATATAAATAAGCATGAGTTATATATACGTAGTGAAGATAAAACGAGTCTGAGAAGTTAATTTAAGTGTAATACAAGATATTGTCTTAATTACAAACTTCGGAACATTAAGAATAATTTTTTTTGAAAGGAAAAGAGAGAGAATAGAAATGAACACCTAGTGTAAGAGTTCAATCATGGTAATAAGAGTGTATTGAGTATCGACTTCTGCAAGAGAAGAAAATGGACAAACCACTGTTACGTCATTGGTAAAAAAGAAAGATTTACCATATTGAAAGGGAGAACACACGTCATTGATTAAAATGGAAAAAGCGTAATGGACCTATCACATTTTTTGTACAGCTCCACTGGTTACATTCACACGCTTAGAGTAGCCACATCCAAAGCGAATGGTCTGGTTGAGTGCTGCTAGAAGCAATCCGCGCCAAGATAAGACGGAATTCCGCATGCCACATGGAGAAAGTTTTAGGAGTTTGTGAGGAACAATGCTGAAGGCCTTACCAAAATCGCAGTACAGAATTATCAGTGACTGGCCATCATCTCTTCTCTGGGTAATTTGACCGGAAAATTCGTGGTGAGATGGGAAGAATGAGCATTCGATCATGAGCCCGCATTGGGCTGAGCTCGTCAGGCTAGCCGAAAGTAAAAATGGTAATGGCTGTTGTGGATGATTTTTCCATGGTTATTAATAACACAGATGTCAAGTTAACAGGCCTATGGTTACTAATATCACCAAATGATCCCGCTTTGAATCTAGGGGTGATAAGTTATGTTGCCCACGCAGATGAATAGATCCCATATTCCACAGATAGGATGAAACGTTTCAAACAAAACAGTGGGAATTCTCTACCACCATATTTCACTAATGGTGAAGCAATCTCTTCAGGTCGGCCGTTATAAGAGGTTCTCAGGGCAGCTGTGACCTGGTTGGTGTTGGTGGATATGAAATCAATTTTGGATAGATGTCTAGATGACAACATTGGAAACTTATTGACGGAGGTTTTGGTTTCAGTGTTGGAGCATTGCGAGAAATGCTGACTGAATTGTTGACAAATGGTATCAGGGTCGTCGACAACACCGCCGTTAACTATGAAGAATTTAGTGATGCCAAGAGAATTCGATTTCATACGGGATTTAAAAAGCCAAGGTATTGATAACTCTGAGGTTTTATTATCTAAGGTTTTATTTTCTATAGTCATAAGATACTTGCATTTAGATGTACTAATTCTGACAATCAAGTTAAGTGTACTCTGAAGTGCTAGAGTGGATCCCGGTCAACAGTCGTCTATGTGCTGTTCGGCTAAACGGCTCCGTAAGAACTCGGAAGGATAGGGACACACGTCGTTGCCTTTTCGTCGTTTCTGCCTACGCTCCCACTGACTGCAGCTCAGATGATGTGAAAGATGAATTTTACAGAAAGCCTTCTGAACTTCTTCAGAAAGCTAAACGCTCAGACATAGTACTCATAGGGGGTGACTTTAATGCTCAGATAGGTAGTTTAAACCAAACAGAAAGGCATTTAGGTGGATATTTTAGCATTCCGGCACAGCGAACAGATAATGGTGACCGTCTGCTGCAACTGTGCTCAGACAATCGCTTATTTTTAGCAAACACAAATTTTAAGCATAAGGAGAGACATCGTCTAACATGGCGACCCCCTACACCAAACCAACGATGGACTCAAATAGACCATATTGCCATCAGTCATCGTTGGAGAGGGTCGGTAGAAGATTGTCGCTCATTCTGGAGTACCTGCTTGGACTCCGACCACGCCCTAATACGGGCACGCATCTGCTTGCGCCTCACCGGACGCAAAAAAGCCACATTAAAAAGACCCATTAGAACTGAGTTGAGTGGCGAGAAAACCAAAAGTAGGTTCCAGGAACAACTGAGTTCACACTTAGGTAGTTCCGAAGACGAGGCTGACCCAGATGTTGCTTGGAAAGATATTCAAGCAGCAGTGACATCTATTAGCGACTTAAACCACAGAGTTACAAAGAACCAGTGGATTTCTTCAAAGTCTATCACACTGATGGATTCTCGCAAACTCGTCCCATCAGGTTCCGAACATGATGAAGAGCGACAACAAATCAGATCTAGGTTAAGAAAAAGTCTAAGAAACGACCGTGAGCAGTGGTGGGCAACGAAAGCAAAAGAGATGGAAAAGGCGGCGACTATAGGGAACACAAGACAGCTTTACAGACTAATAAAAGAAACTGGAATTAATAAGTCAAGTGTAAGTGAGATTATTTCGGAAAAAGATGACACCCTCATCTGCTCCCAGTCCAGACGTTTAGAACGATGGGCGGAACAGTTCAGCTGGCCTTCAGCTACTCTACAACTACCCTCCATTCCCAGACAGCGTGAATGGAACATTGAAGTAGGTCCCCCAACTCTCGCTGAAGTTCAAAAGGCTATAGTTAATCTGAAACGAGGAAGGGCAGCTGGTCCAGATGGACTGGCTCCAGAAGTCTTTAAGGATGGTGGTCCAATTTTAGCGATTAGGTTGACTAATATTTTAGCTAAAATCTGGGAGTTAGACGTTATCCCATCTAACTGGTCACAATCACTTATCGTCCCAATATATAAGAAAGGGTCAAAATCATCCTGTGACAACCACAGAGGGATTAGTTTAACTAATATAATATCTAAAATACTAGCCTCGATAATTATCAGACGCCTAACTAAGACTCGTGAACTGCAAACACGAGAGAACCAAGCTGGCTTTAGACCTGGTCGTGGCTGCATCGACCACATATTCACCATTCGTCAGATTCTAGAACACAGGCATACTTATCGGCGTCCGACAATGGTGGTCTTTCTCGACTTAAAAGCAGCATTTGACTCGGTAGACCGCGAGATTCTGTGGCAGTGTCTGTCATTGAAAGGCGTACCCCAGAAGTACATAAACCTTGTAAAGGCTCTTTACTCGAACACTACTAGTCGAGTCAGAGCTTATGGCGAACTGTCATCTACCTTTGCAACCTCAAGTGGTGTCCGTCAAGGCTGTCCACTTTCTCCATTTTTGTTTAACTTCATCATAGATCTACTGATGGAAATAACTTTCTCGTCGACTGAGTTCTCGGGTATTGATCTACATCCAGGAGGTCCACTTATCGACTTAGAATACGCAGATGACATAGTCCTGTTTGGTGAAGACGCTGACAAAATGCAGAGTCTTCTGGTAGCACTGAGCAACAATGCCAGAATGTTTGGAATGCGCTTCTCTCCCTCTAAATGCAAGTTGTTGCTTCAGGACTGGTCTGCGTCAACACCTGAACTAAGGATAGGGAGTGAAGTAGTCGAACGCGTTGACAACTTCACTTATCTTGGAAGTCTGATCAGCCCTAATGGGTTGGTGTCTGACGAAATCTCAGCACGGATTCGAAAAGCTGGCTTGGCTTTTGCCAACTTACGTCACCTGTGGCGAAGGCGAGATATCCGTCTATCAATAAAAGGACGAGTATACTGCGCGGCAGTCCGTTCTGTTTTAATTTACGGCAGCGAAACATGGCCATTAAGAGTAGAAGACACTCGTAAGCAATTAGTATTTGACCACAGATGCCTTAGAAATATTGCTCGCATCTGCTCGGATCACCGGGTAAGTATTAGTGAGGTTAAACTCAGGGTATTAGGGAATGATGGTAAATCAGTTGATGAGGTTATGAATCTTCATCGACTGAGATGGTTGAGCCACGTGTTACGTATGCCTGAACACCGATTACCACGACGTGCAATGCTATCCGGTATTGGAGATGGTTGGAAGAAAGTTAGGGGCGGCCAAACCAAAACGTGGCATCAGTGCTTGAAGACACTAACTTCTGGTCTGAGCCATGTTGGGAGATGCAGACTACTTGGTTGGGGTCCGCGTGACTTTCGTAACCAATGGTTGGAGACTCTTGGTGACATGGCTCAGAATCGATCACAATGGCGTCGGTGTATACACTCCCTGTCTTCCCTTAAACTAAGAGATTAAAATCACTTCATATCTTTCTTTCTACGAACCAATTCTTTCTTCTTGTACTATATCTCTATATGCAATCTTCCCCTTATTTATTACCACCTTTGACATAACCACTGCTATGAATCCGGTGTTCATCTTGTTGTGCTGATGCGGTATGGAAACCTGGACCGATGCACATATGTGCCTGGTCCTACGTTGTAGCTGACTGACTGACTGACTGATACACGTCATGATACTTGCGGTAGCAGTGTTTGAATTTTTTCAGCTTTCTTTTAAAGGTTTTAAAAGGATTCTGGCTCCTAACGGCGTTATAAACTACTTGGCCAATAACTGGATTAGTGCAGTCAACGCAATATGTCATGTTGTGGTACAAATCAGAAAGTGCTGAATCAGTATCTTTTGTAGTAAAATAAAGTTCCCATTTTAAACATCAAATGAGAGTTTCAGTGAGCTTCCATGTTTGTTGATCAAGCTGTCTTCTCTGGTACATCAATGAAGCTTGAGAGTTCAATTGTATGGCGTTTAAAGAATGAATAATACTCAATACAACTCTATGATCACTCATAAAAAACTCATCAATAGCATGCACTAAGATAGAGTCTGTGTTGATTGTAAACAATAAATCAAGTTTATTATTCCTCCTAGTCGGTTTTCGGACCTGTTGGAGCAATCCACAAATTTCTATTGTTTCAACTAACGTGTTATATCGGTCTGGTACCGAAGTCGAACCCTATGTAATGTTCGGTAGATTAAACTCACCTCCGATGGTTTTTAAAAGTATACAGTTGGTACGAAGCAATGAAAAACATGTTTGTTAGTAATCTATCCAAGTTAGTATCCGCATGTGATGGCCTGTATATTCATCTCACCAGTAGATAATTTTGAGATTTACAATATACTCTAGCCCGAGTGGAGTCATCGGTGGAATTACTAGATTCATTCTCAGATTTACACGTATGAATGTCCGAATTGACATAGGTAATTGTATCGTTTCCTATTCCATGATGTTGATCGGTTCGAAAGAAAACGTAGTTATCTACATGTAAAGACCAAACGGACATAAATGATTGTACCACGTTTCTGTAATAAGTACAATGGGTGGATTTACAGGGGTTTTAAGATGAGTAATTTTGCTGAACAAAGAGCGGGCACTGGACGGAATAATAATAAACTGAGAATTATCATGGCGAAGCAGGTTAGAGTATAAATCGCAAATTGGTAGTTCCATGAATACTCGTAGGATTGGCCAAGGGAAATGTTGTGTTGCGAGGGGAAATAGATTTAAAAACTTTGTCATCAGCGGAATTGCGAAAATGTCTTCTCATTGCTATTGAACATAACATCTGATAAAGGCACATTGTACATATTGGGAGCCGGACCAAGAGGGCGATCAGGTCTATCCGTGAGACCAAACGGTCATTTACAATTAGGATTCCTTTTTATAGCTGATGAATTTGTAACATGTTCCAGACGTTTATTTCCAAGGTTTGTGGTTTCTTTTGGCTCCTTCGTGATCTGAAGAGGATCGAGTGTTATTAAATATACTTGGGGTGGTTTGCAAGGTTCAAATATATCGGCGTTCAATGTGTGGTCGGTTATATTAATCGCGCAAACTTTGAAAGTGGTAACATTTTTTTCACATGGTTTAGGGATTCTTCGACTTTCTCTTTTGTATGGTGTATTATACTGTGATTATCATCCTGTTCTGTACATCGGGTACATCTTACCCCCAAAAATAAGAATAATTTTTTTATTCGGCGGACAATTACCAGTTCGTATTGTACCTATTGCGGACTTAAGTCTTTAATAGATCTACAATTTATCATATACTCATAGCTTCTAATCCTAGTATTAACCAGGTTAATACTTAATAACAACTAATACCCAGATATTATATTTAATTTAACGAGCACTATGCTCATCCATCTTCAAATCATGGCCAATGGCTCCAGTAAAAGAGAAATTTCACCAACTTCTAAGCCAAATAAAAGGTCCAAATCTGTAACCCCTATAACTGACAACTCGGTGCCTGACAATGTCGAACATTTAACTACTGAACAATATGTGTAAAGTACGCAAATGTCTCTATCATCACCAGATTCTCCATGTCACAGCCCCCCTATCTCTACGTGCAGCATGCCAGTGGTAAGACTGGTTGACATACAAGACACTATACCTACGTGCATCGAAAACTCAGCACAGTCTACTAGACAGTATGTTCTACGAAGGCCTAAATCTAAGATTTCAAGAACTAAAGAGTCCAGTGGTTCATCTTATACACACCGAAATACTGATAGATATAGTAATAACATCCGACAGCTACAAAACTGTCTATCCGAAATTAACAGCAAACTTGGGCAATTAGCACCCCTCACTGACATATGGGGCCTTGACACAGACAGGAATCTTGAGCGACTCACTAAAGCTGAGTGTATTTTGGAGTTTGTGGCTGAAGAAGTGACGAAGAGAGTGATGTCCTCCTTCAATGCAGTTGTGTATAACCTCCCCGACCGCACACACCCATCTAAGTCGAGGGATATTTGCCTTAGAGCATGCGGTATGCCGAACGTTAACTGCAAAGTCATCCGCCTTAGAAAAAAGTCAGACAGATCAGCTTGCCCCCTCTTGTTTATGTTTGGCTGTTGTAACGATGCTAAGCAGTTTATTGATTTGAGCAAAAATATTAGCTCACTAATTCCATACAAGAATATAAAAGTCACTCCAGACCTTACGCCCTGTCAACGTCGTGTAAGAAGACGCGAAGCGATAGAATTGAATGGGAGTGTTACAGTTAATAATCAGCCAGAGACAGTTTGCAACACAGCAAATAGTTTAAAACACACGAACAATAAGCATGACACCACTCCACATACGGCTGATCACTCTGTTGATCTAGATGAGTCTACAGATCAGAAACCTTTGGATAAGATACGGACCCCAACTGACACCAAAAACCATAACGACATGACTAATCCCAGCTGTTTGTTCAGTAATGTACTAAAATGTGAGTCGTGTAACAACACACATCCAACTAAACCTATACACTTGAAAATTTGTCCTCCTAAAGATACCACAAGTAGACTTGAATGAACGTAAGTTCATCTCACAGAGACAACGAAAGACTCCAGCTCTGAAAATAAAGGGTGGGAAGACAAAACTCATGATACCGAATAGGGAAACACGTAAGATTGAACCCAACTGCTCTATAGGTATCCCAAGAACAGTGAACAGGTTCTCCCCGCTGCTATCGTATAACTTGCCTTCAACACCTCCAAGTTGCAAAAAGGGTGGTGGGCTTCAACGTAGCAAGCCTTCTTACACGCAGACTAACGAAAACTACCAGAGAACTGGCCACCCAAATCACCCCCTGAAGCCTAAAACCATGAATAAGAATGGTAATAATAGGTTTCTCACTCCACACCCTACCTACATTCCCCAGGATCGCAACTGTAATTACTCTCAGAAAGAAAACTTCTCACACCCTTTAGTACCGACCCATCACATAACAACGGCTCCCATGTATAATAACAGTCGCAACTCCTCCCAGTTACGCGTAGCAGACCCCTCTCACGCTAACGTAAATAGCCATAACAGGGGCTACGAGTCTAACCATCAAGACTATTTTGTAAATAACCATACACTTCACAGTAGGCCTGTACAAGATTTTTTTGGAATAAGACCCCTAGTGACACCTCTGTTGAAGCATATAGCCCAGGTTATTTCAAACCACATGCAAACCATAAATTTGTTTCCTCCGTACAGTTTCCATCAGAGAGTACTCCCACCCTTTCCTCCTGGGTAAACTCCCCAATCAACTTCACTAGCTCATTTGATACATCTCCCAATAAGTCTAGCTATCAAAATACCGAGCTAATGAAGAACATCCAATCCCTCACATCAAACTCATCTCACACCGCGAGGGTTACGACGACTTTATCCGAGATACCCTCACCCATTTTAACTTAGTAGGCCACTGCTTAATATATGTCTTATCAACGCTCGATCGATCTGCAACAAAAAGACGGATTTAGCCCTGTTTGTATCCATATATCAACCATCAGTTATTATGATATCTGAAGCATGGACTAACAGTAATATTTCCGACCGAAGTATATCTCTTGATAACTATTCCCTATATAGAAGCGATAGATTGAATGGACGAGGCGGAGGATGCCTTATTTACGCTCACTCTAGCCTAAACTCACTGCTATGTGATATGCCTGAACTAAACAAACTGAAGGATTCGGTGTGGATTGTATTAAAGCCGTCGAATTCCGTTACCTTACTGCTCGGCTGTGTTTATCGTCAACCTAACGCATCAATAGATGAAATAGCAGTATTATCGGAGGTATTCACACTAGCATCATCCCTCTCATTCACAGGCAAGCTCATTTGTGGTGACTTCAATATGCCCGAAATTTCTTGGCTGCCAGTCAAAGCGCCGAGACGTTATGAATCATTTATTGAATGTCTAGAGCTTGGACAATGGACTCAGTATGTCGATAGCCCTACCAGACATCAAAACATCTTAGACTTAGTCTTTACCAGTGGCCTCATCCCCAATACTTTGTATATTGGAAAAAAGTTCCCAGGTAGTGATCATAACATTGTCATATGCAGCCTTAATGTAAAAACCACAACCGATAGAAGTAAAACCGTAACACTTCGTAGAAACTATCGCAAGGTTGATTGGAATAACTTCCACAATTACCTAAGAAGCACTGATTGGAGAACTTTCTTTACCTCAAACAATACCGACACATTAACCAATATATTTTATCACAACATCAAAAGTATCATCAACAACATCGCACCTTTAGAATACTGTAAACCTACGTTCTCCAAAGATCTCTATATACCGGTCAGTACAAGAAGACGTCTTCAAAGACATTGTACTCGATTCCACAACTTAAATGACTTTTCCTCTTTAGTAACGATGACAGAAATACTTGTCCGAACAGAGGCAATAAGTAAACAAAAAGCAGTAGCACAGGAAAAACGTGCAGTTGAACTTAATAATAACTCCTCTGCACTCACCATACTACTCCAAAATAAACTTAAACGCTCTAAATCGAGAGGGAGTATATTCATTAAAGGCAAACAAGTATACGAAGATCCCAAACTTATCACAGAATTATTTAGTGAACATTTTTGTTTCTCACTAACTAACGAAAAACCATTTAATGATTCAGAACCAATCCCAGTAACTCCCTGTGAAATTACTAATGTAGAATTCAGTGTACAAAATATCTCCAAGGCAATCAGTACATTGAAACACTCCTACACTGATGGACCAGATGGTATCCATCTAGCATGCTAAAACGTGGAGGTGATGATATGTGTGTTTTGCTTCTCAAACTATTCGCGATATCACTCTCTTCAGCGTGTTACCCTACTGCCTGGAAAACTACACATATCATTCCCAAAATTAAAACAGGACCTGAAGCAAACGTTGAAAATTACCGGCCTATAAACATAACTTCAGTGGTATCCAGAGTGATGGAAAAAGTAGTTAAGGCGGCTGTAGTCCAACATCTACTTAATAATCTCATCTCGACCTCCCAGCATGGATTTCTTAGGTCCAGATCATGCGATACATGCCTAGTAGACTACCTGAATGATATAACTCTGAAACGAGACAGCGGACTCCTTGTATCAGTCCTATTCCTAGACTTTAAGAAAGCCTTTGATAAGGTCCCACACAAAAGGCTACTCGTCAAACTAAAGTCCTTCGGAATACACAACCCACTGTACTCATGGTTTGCTTCGTTCTTAACAGAACGTAAACAGATGGTAAAGTACAATGACTGTCTCTCGTCCCCTAGACCAATCACCAGTGGAGTCATCCAGGGAAGCGTATTAGGTCCACTTTTGTTTCTTATGTATATAAACGATATATGTAACACCATAGAATTTGGGAAACCATACTTATATGCTGATGATCTCAAAATAGTATACAGCTATAAGCCTGAGACACTAAGCGAAAGTGTATCCCAGATCCAAAAGGACCTCAATAACTTAACTATATGGAGTGAAAAATGGCAATTACCATTTAACCTCAACAAGTGCGGGATCATGCACTTTGGAAAGCATCCCTATAAACCGCGACTTCACTTAAATGAATGTAGAGTCCAAACACTCGAATCAGTACACGATTTAGGAATTAATTACACAGGAAGCCTAAACTTTGAAGAACATGCCTCCTCTATTATTTCTAAATCTAGACGGCTAATTGGTTTTATAATGAAAAACTTTTTCACAACAGAGGGTAAACTTACTCTCTACAAAATATGTGTACGACCCTCCCTTGAATACTGCTCTTTTGTCTTCTCTAATATGAATATCGCAGACAAGATAAGAGTAGATGTTCAAAGACGTTTCACACGTCAACTACTAGGATGTAACTCGAATCTCGATTACACAGAAAGATGTAAGCATCTATCTTTAGAACCTTTATGGCACCGTAGGCTAAAAAACAATTTAATATTTCTCTACAAAGCGATATATGGGCTCTCCTTTCTAACCTCCTGCCCGACTATCACCCACGACCCAGCCTATAGACTTAGAAACAACGCATATACACTACTTACCGTAAAACACCAAAAACAAATGCGTTGTAAGTTTTTTACAGTACGGTACAGTTTATTGTGGAACAGGCTGCCAATGCCTATCCGTAACTGTGATACGTTTACCAGATTCAAAAAGCTAATAACCCTATTTCTAGACTCCAAAGAGCTTCAACATTTCCTTGAACTCCCGCCCACCAATGAGGCACTTTATTACGGACCGCCTAGTATCTAGAAAGAACAAAATTATAACAAGTTCGACTGTTACTAATATGAATATAACCAAATCACAGAATATATGGCTTATCCTTTCCTATTATTCATTGTTTATTAATCATGACTTCATGCTCCTAACCCTAGCTTTCAGTTCCCAAATGTACATTATTCTTCCTAAAAGTCATGCTTTTTTTTCTACTGCAAGTAGACAGATAGCTCAATCTTATGGATGCTGATCTACTAAGGCCGATCATACAAAGCTCAAAATTTGGCCACAAAGTCTTGTGAGTTTCTCAATGTTTTATTTTCTTACCCTGAAATCTTTTTTTACAATTTTATACCCTCTCATATCTTTTGATTTGCTATTAGTCCTTACTTCTTTAAACCATTAGTTATTTTCATAGCAGTGTGATATACTATATGGACATCTAACCCATAAAACAAACTTTTTAACTATCTGATTTGCTTGTAACATGGACCTAGTAGAGACAGTGTATTCCAACTATGGGCTTTGATTAAAGCAGTATCCATACTTACCACAAACGTAAGAGAGCCTAACATCACAAAAGGAGGGAGGGTGGCGTTACTGACCAGCAAACATGAAGGTGGGGAGATAACTTCAATCCACCCATGTCTGTAGGGCAGAACATTTTGTTTAATTACGGCTCCTTATGGTTTAGTGGGATGTCACGAACTTATGGTATTGATGCTGATTTATCACGCAAAATACCTCTTTAAATCGTGTTACGAACGTTGAATTGGTTTCACTTCCTACTCAGTAATCCTATTACAAGCAAACTAGACAATTCGATAGTATGCGAAGCCTACTCAAGACCCTATGATACTTTAAAAAAAACAATAATACAAAAAAAGATGAAAAGGGCTCCAACAGCTTCGATAAAAAAAGGAAGATATTCAATTGTATATCACAATACTGTTTTTGGTACTATATTTTATGACCACACATAATCTCATACTTTCAGCTCCTTTCTGAATCCTCTCCATTTGTCAGTTGTATGTCCACTCATACTTTGTTTACACTTATTTTCTTTAACCTATTAAAATGCTATTGCTTAGCAAATACCTTAATAAAGGAAAATTAGAATGAGTAATCATACCTTAAACATTCCTTCATGAATATTGGCTACTCTGCCTCTCGTGTTTTCTTTTACTTGCTCCTTCTCTCAGCCCCCTTGAGATATGGAACTGGTGGCTTCATCCTGCACCATCCTTAAAGCCTTAGATATTCCAAAGGGACATATGGTTGAGATTTCTAGAAGCTCCCACCTTCATTGAACCTATGCCTGACCATCAGTCGCACATTCGCAACGCAACTTTCATGAAGCGCGTCAACAATGATACTGACCAAAACCATCTACATTCATATCTTTTAAGTTATCAACCCAGCTGAGTAATTTACTACAGTGGGTATTGCAACATTCGTAAACATTTTGATCTTGCCTGTAAACTGGCATGCCTTGTGTAACAAACTGTTATTTGAGAATAAATTATTATTATTATATAAATGTTATGACTAGTTATCCCATTATCCGTTGCACAGCTACTGTAACTGGGTGTTACACTGACAAAAATTTGGAATGTTTTATCCGATTCGTCGTCAGCACAACTATGTCAAAGTTCTTAGGAGGATGGATACCACTTTCTTCTGAGTATCAACTTTAAGGAATTCAGGAGGATTTGTCAGTGGCGGCATATTTTTAAGGTTAGACGTCCTCTAAACATCGAACTTAGCTTTATGACCTTCAGGACTGTGATACGTTTTGGAGTTTGACGCTGGTGGTCTGTAACCAGCTCTTCCTGCTTTTCACTGTCATGCTGTTCTATTTGCAAGAATCTTAATATTCTCGGAAATCTGTTTTCATCTCATGGCGTTGGAGAAAACTAGAAAGTCACTGGCGTCTAAACGAGTTGAATTTCAACAGGATCAGTGAGTGCATACTATGGTGACTTCTTTTTAATTTTTTTATATTACTGGCTCTAAGCAGATTATCCTTGATATTTTTAAGGGCATATGTGTCCGGTACATTAAACAAAAGTGCACTGCTAGATCATTTTATTCTTACAAATACGTCTAAAGAACACGATCTGGGAAATTATTTATTTCATTCATGTGATCTGGAGTCTCTGTGAGGTTGGGGTTGATGAGATACTTAAACGGATTGAGAATGTTCATGTCAACTTGCAACTTTCTTATATCATCCATATGGTTGTCATCATTGTTTACCAACAGAGTCTTCAACGTGTCTGGAATGGAGACAACTGATATAAGCTTGCCTGATTCCAGGTGAATGGAGTAGCTCGTCTCGTTGAAACTGTCAGGAATCGTGTCAGTTATAGTGTTAGATTATATCGTTTTTCTACGTTTGGTTGGAAATCGATGAGCAGAGGCTTTCGTTTTTTTGTGACATGATAATAAGGTGATAAGTAGCGAATGATTGAACATAATGTTGGAAATATAAATGGGTGAAGAAATCAGAAGCGAGGGCTTAAGATAATCTAGAACTTAAAGCCTGTTTTTGAGACAAGAGTGAATGTATCATAAGGACTAGTGAAGGTGTGAAAAACAAGAAGTGAGAATGGCTGGAAGATCGTGGTATAGATGTAGTATGTCAGTACACCTGTGAATGCAAAATAAGTGCACATTGTGTAAATAATAACATATATAACACATGGAAAGATAACTTTATAAAACTAAGCCATTCAGAACTGTCAGTAATTATTATCAAATAATCAATGTTGGTACGGTGTTTGGTACTGAAAGCTTGTATTAATTGAAATTGGGGGGGAAGATATGTATTTTAAAAGATTACGGTCATCGAGGATTATCATGATGCTTTATGACCAAATATATTACACAGCTTTTTGAATACAAATATTGACCAAAAACCATAACAGACTCATCGAATTGGACAGGCAATTTTGGAAATTAAATGAGTAATATTATCCAAATACAATTCAAATTATAGTACATAAAATAGTGGTTGTTTAACCCATTGATTTAAGACTTCTCCTATTTCTTAGTCGGATGTGTCCAATGCAGTGTTAACGGGCGCTTTTACGTCTTAGTGTATGAGCATTGTTGCACTAACGATAATTACCTTAAATGTGGAAAATGCTTACTTCTCGCTGACGTCCAAATTGATGGGTTTCGCATCTTCACAAAGTAGGTTGGTTGAGATTTCCACGAGAGACGCGCAATTTGATACGAACCGTCGATAGAAACGTGCCAGGACCTTGAACGTACGTAGCTTTTTGGGTACCCATGACGGCCGCTACTTCGCTTCGAAAGGAGCGGATGCCTTGAGCATCAATAGTATCTCCGAGAAAATCCAGTGGGTTGGTGTTGAATTTATACAGTAATTTCATCTTTTTAGTCGTTCGAAAACTAGTTTAGGTGCTGGAGATGAAATACTCTCTCTGAACTTGCAATCAAGCAGTCGTCTACATATGCATGTATGAAGTTGAGCCTCTAACGTCATCGAAGAACCTCGGGAATGTTTGTGCAATATATCTTAAACCGAAAGGCATGAGCGAAAATTCGTAGGATCCGAAATGCACGATGAAATTGGTCGGCAGCAGTGGGAATTCGGCAATATGCCTTAATGAAATGGATTTTTGAAAAAAACAGCCACGCCTTTCAAGGTATCTGTCAGATCGTGAATGTGAGGCAACCGGTAACGATCATGAAAGTTTTTCGCGTTCAATCGCTGATACTCCGTAGTTGGACGCTAATCATGGCTGCTCTTTTTGGGATCATGTGCAAAGGAGACGCCAAGCGGCTGTTCGATGGACGACGCGCGCTCTCGAGAGTATAGGTAACCCTGAACTCGTCATGCTGGTTACACGTTGTGGCTTTGTTCGCGTTTGGTACAGTTCGGGATATACGTAGAGCATCCATCGGTAGTATTACCCTGTAGAATTATGGTTTATTTCGTCCTTAGTACTTTTATGACAATGATCCTAGTACTGAAATTGTAGATTTTTCACAATCTGATAACTTAATCTATGAGACCTTATGTGGAGGTCCAATTAATATCTGCACTGACTCATATCGTAAGAATCAGTAATATTATGTCTTATACTTCTGAAGAATTTATTTGGGCTGAAGATGGGATAATATATTTGACGTGAATAACGAAAAGTTATACAGAGTGACCATGTCCGCAAGGCTGAGCTGTACCTTCCGATTCAATGCTTCTTCCTGAGTTAATCATTCTTGGCCTTTTCTTGGTGTTGCATGATGCAGTGAATCTTCCCAGTAATTCCATTTCTAGCTTCGAAGACTGTGTGGTTAGTAACCAGCATTACTACAAACAGATTGTATGCTTAACCGTGACTGGACATAACATACAACCAGATAATGCGTTTCTATAAACAAACAATTCAGTATTTCTGTCTACCAACCTCCGTTTTCCTGGGTAAGTGTAAGGACTATGGTGTTGTAACGGGTCCATACCAACTATTGGCATAAAAACGTCTGACACAACGAAAAGCCAGTGGGTGGGTCTGAATAAACTCACCTTAGGACGAACATATCTCTTAGTAAGTGCAACGATAGGTTCTCTACTTAATGTCTGTAAGCCGAAGACTGGTTCTTGTGGATGTAAATTAGTATTCGTAGGAAAATCGTTAACTCCTGTGATAGCTCGATGAGAATGGGAACTTTCACGATAACATCACTGATATATAACAGACAGATATATCCGCTGACTACGGTTGCTATCAACGCACGCCGGTGAGGAAGCTCTCCGAAGGGTTTTTCATGACGGGTGGTTTACAGATTAAGAAACTGCAGGATCGCTTGTAATTTCTAGAAAACGCACCATGGGTGTTGTGTCGCCAACCAACTCACATGATCTAAAGACAGATCTCTTTCGTAACAAGTTTCTTCTGGAGTTTTTGCAGTGTTTCCGGTTATGGTGAATAGGACCATAACAGGTGAGACTGTTGTAAAGATCCTCAATATCACCTTGTGTCGTTTGGTGTGACGATGAAATTTCGTCTTAATCTTTGATGTAGATTTGATATTTTTATGTCGTCGTTTGTATGTTCCGTTTATTTTTCGCCCTAAGGGGGATTTCAATCATTCAGTTTATTTATGATCTCAGTTCCCACAGTGTATCACCTTATTTAAGGGGATTGTACGGATTGTGCCAACTTTGTTTAAAGTGACCCATAAACTTAACAGCCGGCTTGTCGCTTCTCTGGGTTTAAAGTGTTAGTTTTCAAATCAATCGTATGGGTTTAAAATTTCAGAAGATGAAAACATTCCTAGACTGTTAAGAGTGTTATGTAACTTTGATAATAAGCTGGTGTGTAAATACTCGTAGTTTCGTACAAGTACCAGCTAACATTTTTGTGATTAGAATAGTATGTTCTACTACCGTGTTTAGAATTTACCTATGCCTGACGTTTCAGTGCAAGCTGTACAAGATCCATAGTACATCGATTAGGACATAATGGTTTGTTTATGTAGAAAAGAAGGCAGAGAGGCAAACGAATCGGTGCTTTAGTTTGCACGAAGCTAGTGTAAGCAAACAATATGTTTGGCCAACGAACAGGAGTACTCCTATATAAAAATGAATAAAATTATATGGTCACAATTAACCACATAATAGTTCATACAGTACGACTAATAACACTGTGGCCGCACATCTGAGTGACACATGTTAATCCTTATTTCTTAGTTTGTTCGGATAATTTGGTGCATATCTTCAGTGAACAGTTCAATACGCTTAAAGAAAATCCACTACGTACTGGTCTTCAGGAAGAAATTTCGGGTTTGAGTGATACCCTATGTCGATCACCAACCAAAATGTCTTGATCTGTCCAATCAGACACTCAAAAAACCATATACTATAAACATGATTTTGACGTCGCTGTACATAAGAACTACTGGTTTCTTCACCTGAGATCTCTTTCCAGCCCTCTCCAGTAAGTGTAAGGCTCACTATAAAAGGTCAGGCTGTCCGGACGCTATTGTTATGTGTTACTTAACAAGTAGTGTTCCAGGATGTTTTTTAGATAGCCCTTCCCAAGAACTTTTGCCCACGCCAGTGAGGTCAGTGGGAGTGCAATTCGAAGAAACCTCCATAGGTATAACTTTGTGACTATGGCATCTTTCCACCTCGTTGGCACAACACATTAATCTTGAAAAATTCCACAATTAAAAAGCTTAGTATCACTTATGATTTACTATAACGTCAATTTAAGAAGAACTCTTATTTGAAGAACTACTTCACCCACCGAGAATCGTCTTATAGTGGTAAATAAATCCTCAGGCAAATAGTTTCGTAAGTCTTCGGCATTGATCCTGGCCTTGCCAGTTCTATCGGACACACCTCTAGCTGAGATAGCTTCATCAAGCATCCACACAATTTCACAACTGAGCACGAAGTGCTGCACACACCTTACAACAACTAGTCAGTCTAGATTATATGTGCCTCAAAACAGAAATCATTGTTCAAATTTATCTCTGCATCTTTTCTTCCTCGACACATGGGTTGACTGGTCTTTCGGATCCTGACATCTTCATCAAGCACTGTATATCCATGACATCTTCAGTATTATGGATCAAATTTAGTTCGGAAGTAATGTAGTGAAAGAAAACTTGTTAAAGAAATAAATTTATTCCAATCGTTCTCTGTTCCCCTTCCTTTTCGCTTTATTTATTATTCTGCAGTTTAGCATCCTGCTCCCGATCCACGCTACTCACTATTTATGTTTTGTTCGCATGAGTAGCACACGCCATAGAGATAATACGCATACCAGTGTTACACCAATTTCCGTCTACGTTGATACTTAATCACTGCCAGATATAAATTGCATGTTTTCCCTTTTATAAAAATAAAATATGTAGGAAGGAATAAGTCGTCTAGTTACATTGTTGCAGTAAACCTATCCACATAACTCTAACTGAGGTTCCAGTGTTAGTACAGATTTTACGACTTAAAAAGATGGTTGAAGTTACCCACTGAAAAACAGCTGCCGACGTCCGGTACTACAGACAGGTGTTGGAACGATTCATCTGTACAACTTCTCCGCGACATACTCACATATCACTATTAAAATATTCAAACAACCAATCCGTGACATGGTTCAACGTTACATATAATTAGAATGCTCTCCCAGTCTAAGGGACAATATCCATCTCGGCCGATCGGTCCAAGAGGAGTGTTGACAGACTGTGCTGATATACATTATTTGAGTAATTAACAAACACATTTATTCGTTTATTTATTTAATTGTTCTGATCATCGTCTTCCCGTTGCTCTTCTAAATTAGATCATTTTTTACGACATTTTTAACACTGCTTTCGGCCAGCCTCACAGCTAATAATACGATAAGCACTGCTTCTACAAACAACATTGCCTTGAGACAGATTAACTCACTGGAATAACAAGATATGTAAACAAATAACAACTGATTTGACTTGGATTAGTCTAGTCGATTGATCAAACTATATTACACTAAAAAAGCCATAGAGCAGGAACTATACTGCAGGAGTAAAATTGGACTCAAAAGATCCCTTGATGAATACTAACTCCACACAAAGATATTAGTGGTTGGATATTGTACGTTTGTTTGTATTTTTTGTGTCATAACACCTAATGCACAAATTTTCAACTACGACATGTTATACTGTGTATTAGCAATTTTGATTCTTCTTAAACAACCTCTGTCGTACTCTATTGATCTTATTTCGCAACAAAACTGTTCGACTGGCTCTACGGATTCAAATGCGGAATATTTTAACTCCGCAAATCTTCTGTGTAAAAAGTGTTCACAGAATTTGACTTTTCAAAAACAGTCAGCAGATGGTATGAATCTTTGCAAACTTATTTCCAGGGTTTTCATGCATTTGTCAACCTGGATACAAAACGATAAAAAACTTTGGCGGTAATAATGTTGAATGTTCTCAATGTAAAAATGGAGAAGTAAGTGGCCCTGGTTACTGATTATTCTGAAGACGGTCAGTGAGGACGGCCTGTTCTGTATACCATGTAGGACTGGTTCATATATGGCAGCCACAAAAAGCTGCAGTTCTTGTCCTTCAGACTCTGTTTCAGGTAATTACACATGATGTCATTAGGATCATGTTTTCAGTTTATCTTGACCAGTCAGGTTCCCAACTCCCTAGTCAGACATGTCTAATTTGTTCAAACAACACGATGCCAGACAACAATACGTGAGTTTATAAAGTAGTCATCAAATGGAATTTTAGCTGTGTGACATGTCGGACAACAATTAAAATGTTGCGTGCTTCTTCATTGCCTGAATCATGCATATGTCCGAATTCCCGAGTGAGTTTATTACAGTTTACTGATTTAAGGCTCTTAAAATTTTTATACCTACTTGCTAGGTGTATACTCGTGTATATCACTCAACCTTTTTCCATACCATAATTAAAGTAAATAGCTAATAAAAGGTCGACACAGCAATTATTCAGTTATATTTCTTCCTAGTAGTGGACAAAATGGTTTTTTTGGTATTTGGCAATTCTCTTCGGTCTCCTCTACCATTGGTCATTTCGCTCTACTTCTTTCTATATCTTTTAATACGTTACATTCTTGACTTTATGAACGATGACTATAACCATTAAACTCTAAGTTCTGTACAAACAACTAAACTGATAATAATTAATAGTTCATTTAAATCAAAGTAAAATGGTACTGAATTCCTGTTTCAAAAATTAGTGTTTTGCTAGAAAGCAAAAATGACTTTGTAAAATTCACCTTTGGAACTTTAGCAGATCATGGTTTTCTAACCTGTATGTATTTTTAAGATGAATATTATAATATTCGCTCGCATACGTGCTTGTTTCGGGCATCCATGGTAGTTGATCATACCAATTACTTGTTTGTTCTATATACTTTTAGTCATATGCCTACAAACGTAAGTTAACTTGTGGATGCATTATACAACTTATTTGTCGTTACTTATGCGTTTATTTCAAATCTGGCGGTTGTCTTCATTTCGATGTATTGCAGAAATTGTTCAGGTGCATTATTGTACCTCACGCCTTGAAAAATTGTATTTTGATGAGGTTGTTCTCAACAGCTCATTAACTTTTCGAAAACTGACCATTAAAAGTGTGTCAGTAAGGAAGTTACTTATTTACTTATTATAAAATGTATAGTTTAAAAGTAGTTGTCATAGGGTAAACCTGATTGCTAAAAATGGTCGTGCAGTTGTTTATGTGCAAAAATAAAATGCATTAAATCCTGTTCATCTTCCATCCTAATCATTTTTGTCTTCACAAAAAATGATATATTACTTGTACTAAGGTAAATTTGCTCACACACTTCAAAGTTTTACTATTTAAGGTTGATACTGCTTACTTTAGATTGTGTACAGAGGTCGTAGTATTCTTCTGGTTCATCATAAAATCTAAGCTGCAAAACACTTTTCGATGACCCCTATAGGCAAAATGAGCGTTTGCACACAATAACACAGACCATAGACTGACAACGGACGTCAAAAACGTGAAAGTTTCCATTTTCACCTGATTTTTATGCTCATACAGAGTTTAGCTTTCCTTTACTTTGATTTCTCTGTTCTGATGTGGTATGATAACTAAAACAGTGCCAAATTCTACCCAGGCTGTGTGTTTATCATGATTATAACTGACTTGTCTTTTAGTAGAAGAAAATGAACGGAAAGAACTGACTCGTAAGTATTACGGACAGTTTATTTTTGCACACTGACTGCATACACAGTTTGATAAGTGAAAAAATTGAAAACATTCCAAAAACAGATGGATTCATTAAAATGAAGTAACCTTTTTACTAAATTGATAATATATACAAAGTATTTATTAAATCTATATAAAAATGAGGCCCTAAGGACTCCATTTCATCTAGATTGCATCTCAACTCAAACTTATTATAGTTACTGTTATCTAGCAATCGCCCTTCTTTTTATTCAAAGAATTAACATTTCGTTTTTATATGGCTCAGTACTTGGAGCCAATTACCACGGAAATGAGGTCAAAAATAACTGCAAATAAGGAGTGTGACGATGATAAACGCAATACTGCTTTGGGTCTGTGTATGATCCTCAAGAACGTACAGTAGCATATATTAAGGTGTTATCAAGGTATCCGCAGTCACTTGTTCCTTAATCTTCAGTACGAGTTAGTTGAAAAAAACGAATTTAATCAAAACAACATTTCCCTTACTTTTTCTTTTTACCACAAAAACTGGAAAAATCCTACATATTTCTGCCATTAAACACAAAATGACCGTTTTTTCGTAGTATCATATGTGGTACCAGGCAGAAGGATTTATATTCATTTTAGGAATTGACAAGATACTTACATATTACATATAAACTGCTTTCAATTGTCCATTTGCATTTTCCGGGGTGTTCTGCCACTGGAACCGTCTCCTTATCTGGTTTCTAAGTGTTCTACCAACGCCGAACTCTCGAGAAACTGAAACTTATCACTCAGTTTGAAAATCTTTGCAATCTCGATTCCAAGTTTCGCTATATACTACTTACAAACAACCCCGTGAGCAAAGTCCACTCCAGTACTACTACTACTACTACTACTACTACCACTACTACTAGTAGTAGTAGTAGTAGTAGTAGTAGTAGTAGTAGACTCTTATTTTAAACTCATCAAGTAGTATTTTTTCAGCCCATTGTACCATTAATTCCGTTTTATTACAGGTTGATGGAGTTTGCTTTCCCGGAATAACACCAACGTCAATCGGCACTTCCAATTCAGCCTCTAGTTCAAGCCCCGTTGTACCTACAGGATCAGATACCTTTACACTAGTATTACCTGCTGTAGGTTTCTTCAGATTTTAGACAGTGTTTGCTTGTTACTTCACTAAACTCTAGTTACTATGTTTAATAATGTAAACGAGTAAGCACATCAACGTATGTTATTATGATAGGATGCTACACTCTTTAGGCGAATTATTTTGAACATAATAATTAATTGATATAATTCTAAGAAGTATTATCAGTTATGTATAGTCTGATCCCCCATTTGTTCATTTGCAAACAGGAATGTTATTTTTCCAAATATAAAGATTTCTAGTTGAAGTTTATATTTCCTGTATCTACAGCATATGTGAAACCAAAATGAAGTAAAGGGTGTTAATGATAGTATTCGGAACAACAATCAACTGTGGAGAGCTGAACTCCTGCATTATTGTGTCAGAACCCTAAGAAATAAAACAAATTAACGAAACGTAATTATTGTCAGCTATTATTGTTTAACTGAATAGAATCGAAGATTATTTTTGTTAAATATTTAAAAAGTTACAACCATGTAACTGTTTGAAATAACTTAAGATTTGAGTTCTGTCGCTATTGAGAGTTAAAGTGAATTTGATCAGTCTGTGTTGGTGGATACGGATCCTTAGCACGTCTTTCTCAAAAGTAGATTGCAGCTTTTTGTGAAATTCAGGAAATACGCTTCGTTTTATTTGGAACTGGTCGGCTGAATGATTATTCATTCCTTTGATAATGTTCATACTTTGACTTCAAAAGATACAAGATTCTAGCCACAATGTAAATATCAACACTGACATTCAATTGCATTCAGTTAAAGAATCTTGAGTGGAACAAAAAACATGTATCTTGAACCCCACTGTTATCCTAAACCCAGCTTCATGACAAAACTATTTGTTTTAAAATTAACGACAAGGTGATAAATAATAAAGTTTTACACACTGTTACTTCTATACAAACAATATATTAATTAAAATCGATTCAAGTTCTGTTGAAATTTGCTTGCCTGGCACGAGACTTGTAGGTCCTGTGTTCAAATCTCGCGCGGTGCGGGATCGTGGATGCGCACTGCTGAAGAGTCCCATACTAAGACGAAACGGCCGTCCAGTGCTTCCAGGTTTTCCATGGTGGTCTAGCTTCAATTGACTCATGATTTCAATCAGTGAAATTTCTAAAATCTCCACAAAACCCCTCCTGATAATAATCTAACAGCCTAATATTTATTATCGATACTCTCAAAATTTAAGAAAATACAAACTCATGACATGACTTCATCCATTTTTAGATTTTCATTTACTTTTACTTCTAGGGTGATACAAGTTCACAAACAGGGATATCATCTAAATATTTTGAGACACAAGCACGTTCAGCAACAGCATTTTGTTCAGTAAGTATTTAGTTTGAACTTATTTTCGATAAGTAAAATGTTTTGAATCATCCCATTACATGGATGTTAAATTTGTTTTAATAAAGTATACTACTAATAAGTAGTCCGATTTCTAAAGATAAGTTACTGTAAATTATTGGTGTTATCCACTGTGATATAATAAATAATTAAGCATTGTCCCATTAACCTCCACTCTCTATAATTTACCTATAAATAAATATCAAAATTCGAATGAATTTCAATAATGAGTTTAATATAGGTACAATTAATTTTTTTTGATGATTATTGAGTGCCGTAACGATGTCAGTCAGTCAGTCAGCTACAACGTAGGACCAGGCACATATATGCATCGGTCCAAGTTACCATACCTCATTAACACAACAAGATGGACACCGGATTCATAAAAGTAGTTAATTTAGAGGTGGTACCGTAACGATGTATTTTACATAACTATGAAATATTAATAAAGATCATTTATCTCTGAAGTTTGTCTCAACAGACAATGAATACTTTATAACTAAATCACTGAGTCTAGGTAATATGGATTTACCAAAAAGTTTAAACATGATATACAGACACTTTTTAGAAAAACTAATGCTGCATTTAAGTATAGAATGTTGAAAATTGAAACTACCACTGGGACTTGTTTTCGATATTTATTTTATAGACTGCTTATAATAATATAACAGCATGTCAGTTACTAGCTAATTTATGTACCTTACAATTAAATACATTATACGATAGTGGAACTGGATCAGCTAGTACATGTTCAGAATTTCGAAGACTTACTAGTCAAAGAACTCCAATTAATAGTGATTATACTAGTTGGTAAGTTGTTATTTTATTCATATCAGAATGTATTTTTAAATCTATCACATAATTATTATAATAGAAAGTTATAGTGTTCGCATGAAGTACTTGTAATGTGAAGTTTAATTAGATATGTTAATCGGTTTATGATGCAGACAACATTCCTCACCTCAACTCAATAGTTGTACCTTTCATTTCCAATACTAATGCGTTATCCACTGAGCTGATGAATTCACGTAGTTACTAATTTTTCTAGTAAGTATTCACGTAATACGTTAAAGCTTCACTGGGATGCAAGTGAATCTATCCGATCAGTCTTAAATAAAAAGAAACACACACGCTGAATTTCACTGCTAGCCACACAACAAATATACTAAATATTGATCTATTATGTTGAACTTCAATTGTAACTAGTAAATATCCGGCTTAGATTTCGTAGTTGCACACTGATGAGAAGTCCTACTTATAGATGAAAAATAATAGTGCATAACAAGATTGAACAACAACTTGAATCAATCACTACATACCTGTCAACTATACGTTAATTGCATTCAAATTGAGGACTAACTTCTAGATGAATTTCTATGGTTTTAATGAGATGTCGTGAGCGATGGATAATATCAACATTGAGAAATTTACTCACCAACTGCATTATTTGAGACCACAAACTGTTCAACGTTAAACCACCATTGTAAGCCTGGGAGCACTGGAGTGCCATTTCGTACTGAAGTGGGACTCGTCAGCATTGCGCACCCATGGCTACGCACGCGGGACTCGAACCCACGACCTTCTGTCTCGCACGCGGACTCTTAACTTGTAAACCTTTGAGCCGTCATCCAGCGGTGTTAATTTCTAACTTTAATCAATCCATGATCTTGCGCAACCCTTCATCTATTGTCTGAGGTGGATAACTGTCTCACACCCGACACAGTTGAATTATGTTGTGCTATACAGTAATCTGAAGTTAACACGCTCAACACAAAACTTAGACACCTCTAATTTGATCCACAGAAGAACAGTGGGTATGTACTTCTAAAAGGTTTTGTACTAATACAAAATATGTTCTCAGTCCTTTCTGGTTTCCAACAGTTCTGCAGTTGATATAGAATACAACTTCCGTAGATATTTTTATACTTACTAACAAATTTTCCAGTTCTCTCTATTTATCTTCAATAAACAGATCTAACCTTCAAAACTGATTACATAAATCCTATTATTAAAACATTTGTCTATCTATTCTACTAATAAATCACAAAGGGTGAGATGGTAAACTTGATATTCTCCATGTTAGAGGGCCCAGCAAAATATATATAGGCTCAAATGGCAACATTTTACCTCGGTACAAACAAAGGAGAAGTTAACAAGCTGAAAACCAATGACATTTTAACATGTTAGGTATATGTTTAGGAATACCATTCAGGAAAAGCGTTTCGTCCTCTTTAGGACTCATCGTTCACCTTTGTGTTGATGTAGCTATAACGGAACAAATATTATATAAAGCTGTACAGTACAATTATCTACTTACTGCTTTGTTGTTCTGGATATCAGGCAATCGGAAATATTAAAACTGCATCCTGTAAAGTAGGTATTATGATTTTCTCGGCCTCTACCGAAGGTTGATTTTGTTAGTCGAACAGTATTGTTCGTCAAGCTTAAGACACAAGGCTATGGAAAAAACAGTACATGCGGAATACATAAACACTACATGATTCCATTAACATTGACTTCTCATTCTGAGACTCGAACCCTGTGTCATTTTTGCTTTAAACATTAACATACTATACACTGAACTATTGAGTCCGGTAGCCACCAGCCAGTTTAATGGAATTAGTTTCATTTTTAGTGGTTTGTATTTTCCTAGTCATTAATGTTCAAGACTACAAATAATTAGATTATAACTAATACTGATAAAGGGAAAATGCAAACCCCTATAAACAGAGAATATTTACCTTTAGTTTTGCTAGATTACCACACTAATTCTGACACTTCCTCAAGTACTACTCCATGATTTTTCTTTCAAAGTAACTTTATTCTTATCTCAGTTATTAACTAGACAATTTCAATACCACTGATTGAAATCATGAGTCAGTTGAAGCTAGACCACCATAGGAAACCTGGAAGCACTGGATGACCGTTTCGTCCTAGTACGGGACTTCTCGACAGTGCGCATCCACGACCCCGCACCCCACGAGACTCGAACCCAGGACATATCAGTCTCGCGCCAGGCGTTTAACCAACTAGACCACTGAGTCAGCATCTAACGGTGTTAATACCTAACTTCAACCAATCCATGAAGTTGCGCCACCGTACACCAGGTTTTCCATGGTGGTCTAGCTTCAATCAGTGAAATTCCTCAAATCTTCACAAACCCCTTCTGATGATTTCAATATCATTTATTTTTTCAGGGTGAATGATATGCCTTGGCTTTACTATAGTCCAACGAAAGGATCAACAGTTCTTAAAGATACAAAAATAAAAACGATTTATAGTCCTAATTCTAATCTAAAAATCTATTTAGCTGCATTTAAAATAAATGGTGAATTTTTAGGTTTTCAAGATGCATCACAAGGTGGACAATTACAATTATGTAAAGATACATCAGCACGTATGAAAGCTGCATTTCAATTTGCTACAACATATAGACAAACTGTAAGTTATTAAAAAAAGTACTCTGTTTCACTTATTGAGAGTGATGTATCTGAATGTGTTGGGCACTTCATTTACCTTAAACATCTCTCTTCGGTATGGGCGGGTTATTAATTGACACAATATAAGCAAGGATACAGAAAGCTTACTTGGCTTTTGCAATTTAGTTCACCTGTGGTGTAATCCAGATGTTTGTCTGACAATCAAATGAGGAATTTACTGCGCAGCTGTCCACTTTGTACTATCCTATGGTTATAAAATTTGGTCTTTAGAAATATAGCATTCTCATAAATTACTAGTAATTGATCATAGTTGCTTTCGTAGCATTACTCGTGTATATTTGCACCAACAAGTGAGTAATACTGAGGTTATACACCGAGTACTAGATAAAAATGGTAATTCAGAGGATATGGTTGTAAATCGTACGCACAACTGACCATCACCCACCTTGACATGCAATGCTGGGTGGTTTATCAGTAAGATAAGAGAAAACTGAGGTTGGACAGATTGAAAATGCGAGATCAGTTCATGGGGTCATTTGCTGTTAGTCTGACCTACGTTGGTAGATAAAGATCAATTAATTGTATAGTGATATTTGATGAAGCATTATTATTATTATTATTATTATTATTATTATTATTATTATTATTATCGTACAAATCCATACACTTAGTTCATTATATCATTTGTGAACTGATCTTTCATTTTACCTAAAGTTCTTGAGTCAACTAGACTTCATAATGGCAATCTGTGACTAAAGACGTTAAATGACATTGTAGAAAATCAGTCTCATTGATGCAGTTGCATTTATTCTTCATTTTACTTTAAATTCATAATTAAGAATCATTTCAAATCTTTTCATGTTTCTGTAAAATTTATTCTTCTTGAAATGTATTTCTGGCGTTTTATTTTCTGTATTTGAAAAACAATTCTTTTCAGTACGGTAATCTCTTTTCTCGTTGTGAGGATCCAAGTTCATCAACTACGACCAATACACATTTGTATCAGGTTTTATAATTGACTGAGCAGGTTTAAACATTCAACCAGTAATTTACTTAAGTACCAATCATTATACGAACAGATTTGTGTGAATTCTATGAAGTTACATATTTTCTATACAACATCCAATGAAATTTACCTTTGGGTTTCCTTAATGAGAGGAAATAGAATAGAGTTTGTGTTAGGTCTCGATAAGCATAATGAATGGTAAATTTGGGGTCCATTTATGAACTAATACTAAACGTATATTCGTATAATTGTTAAATAACTAAACTATTCATATTCATATTCCTCTTATTATAAGCTTTATTTTGACCCATAAACTATTATTACACGTTTTACCATTCTTGAATTATGCCTTGTCTATTAGTCACTGCCTCCCACATTCACAGCCACATTTGGCCATATTTTGTACAAATGTTATTTTCTATTTTATGGTACGTTGTGATCTGTTTGATTGGTATATAAACACAGTATGTTTGGAATAAATGATTCATATTGCAGAGGCTCGGAATGATGTTCTGGACCTAACTGGCTGGACTAGACAGTAAGAGGGATCAATAAGGACTCTAGACTGCTCATATGGGTTTACACGTCATTGGTCCGATCGATAAGTCTCTGTACATTAATAGGCGGTTAAAAGTTATAACAGTTTGAAAACTGCAATGCTTTATCTACCAAAATGTCATGTACAGGATCTGTCACTTGATCTGATTACACAATAATAATTAATTATTATTCATTGAAAAGGTCTATTTAACTTATCACTAATTCTTTTGTGATTCTTTTTTTGTTTTAGTGTGAATTAAACGTGGACGATTTATTTGATGATGAAAAGTATCCATTAGTTTTCTATGACCCATGTATCCTTTTTTTGTTTGTTCAATACAGTAATGATCTACACATACTTATAGCTAACAATCCACTATACAAATGGGTAAAGTTAAATGAGTTTAGTCGCCAAACTAGATTACAACTTGCACAAATCGTAGGTATATATATATATAGGTTTTCTCGCATAGAGAAGAATATTTGATCGGAGATCATGAGTAAGTTCAACTCACTGATGACAGTGGTGGATATGTCGCTCAATTTCGTGAATTAGTTGAACTTAGACATTAACACCGTTGAATGCCGGTTCAGTGGTCAATTGGTTAAGTGCTCGTGCGCGAGACCAGTAGGTCCTGGGTTCGAATCCCGCGAGGCGGGATCGTCCTACAATAGGATGAAACGGTTGTCCAGTGCTTCCGGGTTTTTCATGGTGGGCTAGCTTCAATTGACTCATGATCTCAACTATTGAAATTACTAAAATCTCCACAAAACCCCTTTCTGATAGTAAGTACAAAATTGATTTTCCCTAATAGCTAACCTTGTCTGTAACTTATCGCTCACTATTTGACTTTGAGATGACATGAGAAAACATGCAAGTGATATTACCCTACTCGACCACCCTTTCACTTATACACAAATTACATTAATAATTGGATTGGAAAGAAGATTTGAAATTTATGAGGATTTTTTAGGCAAAGATGAGCTAAATCAAACTGATTTAGTTCATGTAGAACGAACAGTGTATGCTTTATGAATTTATTATTGTTATGATGGGAACTTTTGCTAAACACATTCCAAAGTTTTATAGTTCATATAATTGATTAACCTTAGTTAAACAACTATTGAAAAACGAGAAGCACTGAACAGCTTTTTCATCCTAGCGTAGGACTACTCACCAGTTTATAATCATGACCTCGCTAGGGTCCGAATATGGAAATTTCAGGTTTGGTAGTGAACTATTATCTTTATAACTACTGAACCAGTATCTAATGGTTAGTATGTGTAACTTTAGTTAACTAGCAGTCATCATCGTCCAATGTTATTGATAGGTATTTTGATTGTTTTACTATCCAGCTTACCAACTTAGTCTCACTGTACTGACAACTGTGTGGAAACTTTGGCAACTGAGAATTTGTCCTAGGTTGATAACTTCTGTGGAAGTAAGACGTGATTGGCCAGTTAGAGTACCCCTATTCGTCATTTATCTGATCGATTATGTTATAGTGTAAATTGCTTCTTTACTGATTCTCACCATATCCTGTTAGGATAAAACGTAATTATTACCATCCAGTTCTTTATTAAACGGACAGACTTTAAGTATCTGAGTTTGTGTAATTTTATTCAATCTTACGTTGCAACTCACGTGCAATAATCTTTATGACTGTCTGATTAAGTGATGTAATTCTGGTTGCTATTAACAGTTAATAAGATATTCTTTCAACGTATTAATACTTTAATGAACTATAATATTAATATTTTCATGTATCAAGCATTTAACTTATGATAGTTACTTAGTCAGTAGTTCGAAACCTTCTCTACTTTAGTTATACAATGTGAATTATACAGAAATGATGTCAGTTCATGGTATCATGTTGTTGATAATCAAGACTGAATTTTAATCAGTCTTTGTTGATGCATACATGGGTACACCTACGATCTTAACGATGATCGCGCTTAAGGCATTTATATATTAAAACCAGTAAAGTTCCATACATAGTTAATATTTCTAACCTCAATTAATTTTTTCAGGAATTTAGTTAGAAAACTTCTTTGGTTTAAATGTACAGCATGTACTATGTATACTTTAACATCGACCTATCTCTACGGGTGATATTATGTGATATGGGAATAAGTTGAAAAATGCTAGTATCCCTTCATACATACCCTTTTGTTCTGCTTTTTTGAACCATGTTCTCAGTTCTTAGCCTTTTTCTTTATTTCTGCTATTATATTGTTTCAAATTCATTGATATTTATCTCGTTAATTTCATCTGATTATGATAATAAGGGAAGGTAACTTGGAATAAAATACATTCGTTCCATACTCAAAGCTGATTATGACTGACTTAGAAACACATTTTCACATTACATATTTGTCGCAAAGAAAAAAAGTACATTTTTACCCAGGATACATAATATGATAATTCAGTAACACTATACTTGGTTATTAGATCGCTAGACTGAAAGTGACAGATATAGACTAGATCACATAATATACAGATAGATGAGTTTTGACTGAATGATCAAGAATCAGACAATTGTTTATTTAACACAACATAACAGTCTACACAGTAAAAATCGATAATAGGAAGAATTCATAATATTAAGTGTTTTAAAATTTAACAAATCTGAGTGCCTATTTCTTTTCGGTCATTGGCCAATTCAATCTTATTTACAGTTCACTATTATACAACACATCAATCTGTATAGTTATTAACACTTACTTACGTACACCTGTTACTCCTAATGGAGCATAGGCCGCTGATCAGCATTCTCCAACCTACTCTGTCCTGAGCCTTCTTCTCTAGTTCCATCCAATTCTTCTCATATCTGTCTTCATTTCTCGGTGTAATGTGTTCTTTGGTCTTCCTCTTTCCCTTTGGCCTTGAGGATTCCATCTGAGGGCTTGTCTTGTGACGCAGTTGGGTGCTTACCTCAATGTGTGTCCAATCCACTTCCAGCGCTTCTTCCTGATTTCTTTCTCCTCTGGCATTTGGTTTGTTCTTTCCCACAGTTGGTTGTTGCTAATAGTTAACGGCCAACGGATCCGAAGTATTTTGCGTAGACAACTGTTAATAAACACCTGTATCTTCTATTAATGCCTTAACAGATAATAACAATAATTATAACAAATGATTATATCTACAGATATTTATTATTATGATACTACAACACAAACTAGTCAACTTATTCCAATCCCAATACGTAATACAGCTGTTATTGATAAAAGTGGCAATTTCCCAAATGTAATAACTAGTTCAGATCAAAATAGTTTGAATGAAGCATTAGCATTAGGTAATACAGCATCTGCTGTATCCATTGAAGCTGCTATACAAGATAAATGGGAATTAACTCGACGTTTATTTATGGTTGATAATTTTTCAGGTAAAACGTCTACAATATCAAAAGGTGAGAATTGTTATAAATTTTTTTACTTAAATAACCTTTTTGTTTAAATGCTACACAAATGCTTCTCTCTGATATGCTTCTCTAAACCAGTTAAAACATACTTACTTACGCCTGTTACTACTCGTGAAGGAGCATAGGCCGCCCAAATGCACTCTCCATCCAATCCTGTCCTGGACAATCCTTTCCAGCTCCTTCCAGTTGCTATTTATCCTTTTCATATCTGCTTCTATTTCCCGACGTAATGTGTTCTTTGACCTGCCTCTTTTCCGCTTCCCTTCACGATTCCAAGTTGGGGCTTGCCTTGTGATGCAGTTTGACGATTTCCGTAATGTATGTCCTATCCATTTCTATAGTCTTTTCCTAATTTCTTCTTCAGCTGGAAACTGGTTTGTTCTCTCCCACAGAAGGCTGTTGCTGATGCTATCCGGCAATGGATATTAAGTATTTTGCGTAGGCAATTATTTATAAATACTTGTATCTTCTTGGTGATGGTTGTAGTAGTTTTCCAGGTTTCAGCTCCGTACAGTAGAACTGCCTTGACTTTCGTATTGAAGATTCTGACTTTGATATCGCTTGATAGTTGTTTTGAGTTCCATATGTTCTTCAGTTTTATATATTGTTTCATAACTTTTCGGTTTCCCACTCAATTTCACAACGTTGACCAGTAGGTTGATCAATATGCCTAGATCATTAAACCATCTGAAATAATTCAGTATGATTTATCTTTGGAATAAGATCTAATTAAAATGAAATCTTACATCAGCAAGTAAACGAGTTTATAAAATGATACTGATATAATGGAATCAAAAAAGAAGCAAAATTGACAAGACTATAATTCATGGACGGACCAATCATATCTAAGATAACAGGTCTCAGATTTTAGCGCAAAATTCATTCAATCATTTGGCTAAATACTGTTTCCGCATTATAACTAATGTCAGTTCGTGATGAAAATCCTAAATCTAATTCTTAACTCTAACCATCAATTGTAAATTATAATTCTAATTTTTCACACTGATTTATAATCCTCATTCAGTCCTAGTTAGTACATGGTCGTTGTCAAGGTCATCTTAGTGTTACTCAAAGGTCGTCCATAAATTATAGTCTCATCGTAAAATTTAGTCACTAAGACAATCGATCAATTCAATATTGCAAATACATTTTCACATAATGAATTACTAATTAATTGGATATTAAATAATACACAGTTTAATTATGCAAATTAGATTGTTAACCTGACTATACAAATAGATCATATTAAAAGGTAGTGTATTCATAGATCATTTCGATTTATTTTATGTAACAAATAGATTCATACAAACATTATTTGTTAAGCAAAGATGGAAAGTGGCTAGCAGTAAAATCCAGGATACGCGTTGCGTCCTATTTGGGACTCATCAAATTGGATGTACCTGCATCCCAGAGTTGATGTTCATTTCGGGACTCGAACCCAATACCGTTCGCCTCAAACGCCATCGGATTATCCACTTAGCTCCTGAGTCCCCATTGCACAGTGGGGTGGCTATCTTATTAAGGCTACATCGAGGCGATCCGCACAAGATGCATATATGCCAACACGAGACTGATCAATTGCAGTCCTAAATAACAATGGGATGATACAAGTAAAACAACACCAAGTGAATTCAACATTCTTTGTGTATACATAACTCGTTCGGTTCGATTCCGAGTTTTCATTACTGAGAATAAGTTTTTATTTAAACATTCTGCATACAATAATAGTCTTAAACATAACAGATAACACTGAAGATACAAATAATGAAGATAACTATGTAAACTATTATCATAAGAATATTAACAACAATTTTATGTCAATGATAACTTGAATCAATGTTTATTCAATATCAACCAAAACCTAAATCTTCGAATTCACTAGTCAAATAAAGCTAGACCATCATTGAAAACCTGGAAGCACTAGACGACCGTTTCGTTATAGTGTGGGACTCTTTAACAGTGCGCATCCGTGATCCCGCCTTGTGAGATTCGAATCTAGGACCAATCAGTCTTGCGCACGAGCGCGTAACCACTGGACCGCTCAGCCTTAATCCAATGGTGTTAATGTCTAACTTCAATTAATCCTACATAGTCAATGATTAAATAATTGAAATAAAACTTTAGACACTTTCCCTTCAATTGACTACTATCTTTACAATCAAGTCAGATTTTATTATATTATAATTACTTACTTAATTATTATTTCTGTCTGATCAATAAAATATATTCAATATAAATTTTACACAATTTTAGTGCCTCAATTAGTTCGTTATGCATCAAATATTGAAATCAAAGTGACATCACAAGATTCTGTTACTGATGGACAAATATATCCACCAATTATTAAAATTGACTATTCAAATCTGTATGCTACAAATGACTATGGCAAAGGGAAACAAGTCCAAGTAAGTTTTAATATTTATTGATTAAAATGAAAATTAATCATACATACAAAGATGGATAGTGGCTAGCAGTGGAATCCAGGACGAACGTTTCGTCCTATTTGGGACTGAAGGTACCTGCATCTCAGAGTTGATGTTCACTCCGAGACTCGAACCCCGTACGGTTCACTTCAAATACTATCTGAACGTCATGGATTATACTGCTAGCCACTATCCATCTTTGCTTGAAAAGCTTATGATTTAAGGCTATATCGAGGTAATCTGCGCAGGATGCACATATGTCAACATGAGGCTGGTCAATTGCAGTCCTAAATAATAATAGGAAGATACATGTAAAACAACACCAAGTGAATTTAATCATACATGGATAATATTAAATAAATAAATAATATTATCTTAGTAAAACTCAATAATCTCCACAACTCCAATCATCATCTGCTCACTAATGATTACATTCAGTAGGGAATTTTGAGACTTTTAATGAGAAACCATAACCAGTGCAGTGTAACATTATAGGATGTGAGGAAACTATCCACAAAACACAAAGGAATGTAGTCACGTGATATTGTAGTTTGACTGAAGTTCGGTTTGTATGTCATTTGGTCTTTGTCCATTGGACTACAAGTTAAGCGTTCGGGCTGAAGATCGAATGTCCTGACTTCGATCCCCGATAGATTGGTCAAAGATGCATACTACTAAGGAGTTCCGTATTACGAAGAAATGGCTGTGCAGTGCTTCAAAGTTTTTGATTGTTCTCTAAATATATTTACTGAATCTATACCGGTCTGTAGGGATAATCAAGTTGCTACAGAAAGGAATTTCATGTGTAACAGATAGTAATATAACGGTACATTGTTTAAAATGATTCATAACTTGTTGTTAAAGGTCATTTCCACAAGGATTTAACCAATGTGAAGCAGTAGTTTAAAACCAGTATTTTTTAGTTGAAAGACTGGGAGCCCATGTAGAAGGATGAATAATGCATTGAACAGTAATTCCAGTACGGTTGTTGAGTACTTTTAGTTATCTACAACCAGAGAGAACAAGACAAAACAGCACGGAACAATAAACGGAAAAATTACTGTGGTAGATCGGTCATCATATATGTAACTCATTGTTTTATGACCAAATAGTTTGAACAGATATTATTTAAACTAATCAAATTAACTAGGAACAGTGTAAATGTAAAATATATGCAAGAATGGAAGTTTAATAAGTATACTCAATAAAAATAATGATCAAACATTAGTCTCCTTATCATTTTACAGTCACCGGTGCATTACATTTTGTCTTATAAGCACTAATGGCCGATTTATGATCGGAATGTGCGTTTTAATGAGCATTATGACCTTAAACCTTTCTGCACGGATAACATGTTTTAGACAGGAATGATTTTTAAGAGTATACAATTTAGCTTACAACGCCCTACCACCCATCGTTCACCTGTACTCTTTTTCCATCAATAAAAAACGTTATTTTAGCCGGACAATAAAATGCCGGGGGCGTCACCCTCAGCGACCAACGACTAAAGTGACATGAAGGTTTGTTTCGGAGTAAAGTTTTTATCCATTGATCTAGGAAGTTTATTGATAGCAGTCGTGAGTCCTATATACGTTTTCGGCTGATGGAAGGGTTTTATATAGTTTCAAGATGGTTAGTATGTCAAACTCACAAATGACTGCGTATCAATTATGAGAAAGTTCCTAGCTTTCATCCTGTGACAGCCGAGCAGAAGAATATGTTTGATCATTTATTTATGTCTGGAGCCGCAGTTTTTGTTGTCAGCAATTTCGTGTATGCGATCTACGGAAAGAAAATAATCCCCTAAGATTTTTTTCTATTTGCAACGACGTTTATTTATTTATATCACTCTAACCTTGATTAACATCATTACTTAACAGATGATTTTGAGACGTTAGTTACACATATAACTGAACCTGGAGGTGCAACTGAGACGCTGCAAAGTGAACGGTTATCTGAAATGCTACTTTCTTCCAACAGTAGACCCAAAAACTGTAGCTCGTCGATTTCCCTATGTCATAGATGTTGATGGTAAGTACAAATGCAACAAGGCGTTTATGTCTCTATACGGGATAGTGGTATTAAATGCCAATAGCATTCGGATTACTGGATAGAGAAACTTCCGAACTAATTAACAGGTTATTAGTCTTCTTTCGAGACAGGGATAGTTGCGAGAGTTGAAGCAAACGTGGATATGGAAGTGAATAATGAAATCCTTGAGCCTACTGAAGAGTCTCACGATGACAATGTTGAGACTTGTGTTGAGTGTGATTTGTCCCAACCGCCAAGCGTCGATTACGGTTCTAGTGAATGTGTTAGATGTTCGAGCTGAAGCACAATCAATCATCTTTTCTGTTCTGCAAAGACCACTGAGGGTGACCTAAGTATGGAGTGTTACGGTTATTACATGTAGTCATGGGTTCAGTAAGTGGATACTACACTTAACAATACTTCTCACTGAAGATATCAACGACCATTTAGTGAGAGCGCAACATGGCGCTTTTTAAGACCTCATCAACAAAGTGATTTAGTTCTCCTGTTTAATTTTTCACTCAATGTATTAACAATAGTCTAGTCACTCGATAGAAATAGACACGTACTAACTGTTTTACTAAGTGCATGTCTCCCGGAACCATAAATATGAATTGCTGCATTAATGAGGCTCCGATAATGTACCGTTTCCTTGGTGACAGGTTTACCCATATATATATATATTCTTTTGTTCTTTTGACTTAGACATGTATGTGTACACACTCAAGTATTTCCTTCTGAGATCTTGACTAGATTCCACGATTAACTTCTCTCAGAGATGTGTCAAAATTATTCTTTCTCACACTCCGTTTGACACTGAGATAAAATGTAGTCAAAATCATGTGATATGCCTAGACTCTTCTATTCTATTACAAGAATCTTTATAAGTCACATGTCCTATTTATTACATTTACTATTATTAGACTTGTTTTTAATTATTAAAATGATAGTCAAAAGTGTCCTTTTCAATTTTACAAATCTTGTATCCTATTTCTTACTGACTAGTTTCTTCATTAGATATTATTTTTGTTTGTTTGTTTTGTTTTTACTACAAAACAGATTACATTTTCAGTTACTTATAGTAGTTCAATTGCAAAACAAGCTGCATTCGATCAAGCTTTACGTATTGCTATGGGTTGTATGTCAACATTGGCTGCATGTTATGCAATGATACGTACATGGATATGGTCACGTCGTGCTGGTGTACTACGTTTAGATGCTATGTTAGTGATTAAATTGATTTTATTTGCAGCAGGAAATATATCTAATGCATTTTTAATTGTCATCTATTTTGTTTCAGTTTACTTTTTAGTATTTTATAAGGTAAGTTAGTAATATATGACAGTACAACTTGATATTGTATTAAAAATAAGTTTCTTTTCTATTACTTATGACAAATGGTTGATATGAATATTACTGAAACATATTTGATGAACTCGGTCAATTTTGAATATAGCTTGCAGATTTTTATATGATACTGTTAAAGTAAATAAGGTGGAATTACACTAAATTAACAAACCAAGTCAATCAGCCAGTCAGTCAGCTACAACGTAGGATCACGTACATATATGCATTGGTCCAAGTTGCCATAACTCATGAGAACAACAAGAACAACACTGGATTCATAAAAGTAGTTAATTCAGTAGTGGTAATATATAAAAGAAAGATTGCATATAAGAATATAGTATAGAAAGAAAGAATTAGTTCGTAGAAATAAAGATATGAATAGATTTTAATCTCATAGTTTAAGGGAAGACAAAGAGTGTATACACCGACCCCATTGTGATCGATTCTGAGCAATGTTACCAAGAGTCTCCAACCATTGGTTACAATAGTCACTCGGACCCCAACCAAATAGTCTGCATCTACCAACATGGCTAAAACTAGGAGTTAGTGACTTCAAGCACTGATGCCACGTTCTGGTTTGGCCGCCCCTAACTTTCTTCCAACCGTCCCCAACACTGGTCAGTATTGCGCGTCGCGGTAATCGGTGGTTGGACATACGTAACACGTGACCCAACCATTTCAGTCGATGAAGATTCACAACCTCATCAACTGACTTTTTATCATTCCCTAATACCCTGCGTTTAACCTCACTAATACTTACCCGGTGATCCCAGAAGATGCAAGCAATATTCCTAAGACATTTGTGGTCAAATACTAGTAGCTTACGAGTATCTTCTACTCTTAATGGCTACGTTTCGCAGCCGTAAAGTAAAACAGAACGAACTGCCGTGCATTATTGTGATTGACTCTCTTTCTGATAACAATCACTTCATATAAACTTGTATAAAGATAATAATAATAATGGATATCTACTTACTTTTAGGTACAAAGTGTCTACTTAATCAATCTACCAAATTCTGATGAATTTATAGTAATTTATATTGCAATTGCATTTGCATTGAAATGTATTGACTTGATACACTTAATAGCTGTTCAATGTACAATGGATATGTTTTTAATTGATTGGGAACCGCCTAAATTCAATCGTAATGTAAATAATGTTAATCCATCATCCAACACAGATATACAATTAAGTTCAAGAAGTCAATCATTAAGAAAATATAATATGATTAACGGTAAGTATTCATTCATCTGATATTTAGTTCTAACAATAAGATAACATGTATAAAATTTCCTACAATACATTGACAAGTCTCTTCAGCTATAATGAATTTATACACATTTGATATCGTTATCATAAATTGGCTAATTAATGTAGACATGCTGTCTGGTATATCACATTTTACTGTAATACATACTTGCAAGTATTGGAACGATATTAGTTCGTACATTACAGCTAACATCAGTTTGTGATAAAAATTGTAATAATTCATGTACATAAGTTTGGTATTCATATTAAAACTATCTATTAGTTATAAATGTTCTAAATTATTCTCATAAACCATTTCATAACCAAACCATGTTAACTGGTCAACTAAAAAGTAGTTCAAGGTTGTCAATACACTTTACTTCACTTTATGTACTACTACCATCTGAATTGTTCCAATTCATAACCATTTTATGCTTTATATCTGGTTCTCAATCGAACGTTAGGACAATCTTGCGCCAGTGTGTCACATGGTTATGCAACACAAACACTATAGCAAATTTCTATGGAACTGATAAACAATCAATTTTCATGTTTTTTTCAACCACTTGATTTGAGATTCAGAAAATATTTTACTCCGCAGAAATAACATCAAACTGAGAGCTGTTGGATGTCAGAGTATCTATTAGCTGGATGTATCTACATTTCAAAATTGATATTTACCCTGAGATTCGAACCCAGTATTGTAGGCTTCAAATATCATCGCACTATCTACTGCTAGTTACCATCCATCTTTGCTTATAATACTTTCGATCTAAGGCATTATCGAGGGAATCCTCACTTGATGTACATATACCAATAAGCGACTGATTAATTGCAATCCTAAACATTAATGGGAAGATCCAAGTAAACAATACAAAATAAATTAAATATCAACATTTTGTGCTATTGGCTAATGAGGTGGTCGGCAAATGTTTTCCTACATCAAATACTCTAATTCATACTGTTACATGGTCTGAATAATCCTATTGTTAGACCAGTCAACTATCTTATCATTGTAACTATGTTTTAGATACGAATAAATATTAAAAGCGGTATTTCATGTTAAATTAATAATTCTTTGATGTCATAAACTAGATATGTCATTGTTTCACTAATACATATCATCATACAAGAAGAATAAATTATGGTTATTATCATTACAGGTTGCTTTGTTTTTACTATCATATCATTAATAACATGAAACCTATAGTCAGAGGGAGTAGACATTTCCAATTTAACCTCTTATAAAATATTTTAATGTTTTGGCACATGTTAAAAAATGAATTAAATGACTGTTTTGGAATATGTGTTACCTATCTTTAAAAAATATTCCATTACTTGCATTGTAATGTATGAGAACACGAGCGGGGTAATCGAATGTATTTGAACATCTTACGAAAGTCTGAGAACCATACAGTAAATGCTTAATTCGCGAAATATCAATCAATCGTCTCACACTTGACTGTTCCTTTTTCAAATATCAGTCCATTGTCTCAGATTTCATTGTTCATGCCTTTTTATACCAATTGCTTTCCGTTCTCGTTCTTTCATTCTCGATCTTCTACTGAAATACATTCTATTCTTAACTATCGTTACATACTACTTATGTGGATATAAGTAGCTCATACCACAGGTTCATTAGATAACATATTAATATTATGTAGATCATAATTACTGGCTAAATACTAGGGTAATCACTTTATTGTCATGCCCTTAAGTGAATGCTGACTTTTTTTGAAAAAAATCAATTCTATATGCCAAAAAAGAATAACCATTTTGTTTGAGTAAATGTAATTAACAATCCATCATGTGGATAACACAGAAAAGATTATTGTCCTAACTCTCTGGCATTTCAACTACCGGAATCTAAATTTAAGTCTTAGCAAAACACTTATATGGATACTGATATAATTCAGTTAATTTCTAGTCAAAATAGATTTAAATATGCTTTTTATTTTTAATGAACTAGACATTAACGCCGTTAGATACCGGCCGGATTAATTGTGCAGTGGTTAAGCGTTCGCGCGCGAGAAAAGTCTCGCGACGCGAGATTGTGGATGCGCAGTGCTGAGAAGTCCCACAATAGGACGAAACGGCCGTACAGTGTTTCCAGTTTTCCCATGGTGGTCTAGCTTCCATTGACTCATGATCTCAACTATTGAAATTACTATAATATCCACAAAAACCCTTCTGATATAAACTACAATCTAATTAATAATATATTCGCTGTTCAATTGTACAACATATAAATTGTTTATTGCTTCTCACCTTGTTTCTTTATTCTATATTTACAACTCTGGATAAAATATTACAAATTGAAGATGTTACAGATGATTTAGAGGCACGTCCTAAAAAAGAATTACGATCATCTTTACCACCATCATCAATATCCAATCAAATGGAAGATACCGGTATATCAGTATGGCGAATAATTTATGTAGCGAACGAATGGAATGAAATACAAACATATCGTAAAACTAGTTGTTTAATTACCATTGCATGTGTGCTTATTTTAATGCAGGTAAATGAAGCGCTACGAATGAAGTGATCATTTTATACATTCCTTAATAAAGAATTTGAATCGGCTGGGGTAAACTCCACGTTTTCAAATGTTCTAATCGTATTTTAGTCAATGATTACGGTTACGTTTTCATTTATTTAGTCACTCCATCGTAGATATTTTGAAATAATTTCTATTGTAGAATTGATTGGTGGTACGACACTTGGTATTTTGTAATTTTCTTCCATCATAACTGACTGTACTACACTTGACACATTTGTATCGCAATGTAGTGATATTTTCGTCGTAGAAAACTTTACACTTTTTCATGAAACGCACCAAAAATGACCGAGAAAAAAACACGCTCTCTATCATGGATTACCACAATGTAAGTAATCATTCCCGCTTCATTTGGTAGGTTGCCAGTCGCTAGGCCAAAACTGTGAACAACAATGGAATTTATCCCCACCCTTTCAGCTTAGATAATTAAATCATTTGATACACCGCGGGTTTCACGTGATAATAAATATACGGGACTTCAATGTGTAAGAATAAGAATATCACTGATAAAAACGAGATAGGTGAGAGCCAATAAAATGAAAGTTGGATCACATGTCATATATATATATATATATATATATATATATATATATATATATATATATATATATATATATATATATATATATCAATCCTATAAGCTGATTAAGGGGATCTGGAGCATATCAGATGTGAGATGTGAGCATGATCAAATACTTAAAGTTACAGTATTAGTGTATTCGTGACACTGCAACTATTCCACATTAGATCTGTGTTTCATAGATTACATGCGTCTCAAGGACCTTAACTGAAAAGTTCCCATCACTCCACACAGATCAATTCAGCGGCAGATGATTTCACTAATTGATGCTGTGTTTTAATCTGTGTATAGACTGTATTTTTACCTACTATCAAGCAGCCATAGTTCACTAAGGGATAAAACTCATTTTTTTCAAAAATCTATTTATTTCTAAAATATAAATGAACATAATCTGTACAAGAGCTACATAATAGATAATCAAATAGGAAAAATGAACACAAAATACCATACGTATGGAACAGTAATGAAGGATTCAGACTTATGCTATAAAGACTGAAAGCCAGGAAAGGACTGTATTAATTTTTCTTTAGTAAGTTTTTGTATTTATCTAATATTTTTTTGCATCAATCACTTAAACATTATGAAAAGGATGTAACAAATTAAAGTAATGAGAAACAATTATGCTTCATAGAAAGACTACAATGTCATGTTAGCCAATTGAATATAGACAAGATACATCAAGATTAGAGTAAATCTAAATAATGAAAAACTAACTACATATTACTGATAGATTAAATCATGAACCCCAAATTACTGAAATCTCTTGTTAACAAACAGTTTCCTTTGATTGTCATATACATAAAGAGGATTGACTAAGTTATACAATTTAATATACGTGATGTACAAATATTTTAGACCTTTCGTCTATTTAACTATCATTGATGAGAATAAACTACCGTCGAATTTAACAATGTCCGTTATGAGGAAGTTGCCCACGAAGACAATAGATGATCGCGCAATATCGTAGATTGATTGAAATTAAAATTATTTATCATTATTTCTCAGTTCAATGGTTTAAATGTCAAGAATTCGTGCGCGACACCGATGGTCATGAGTTTGATCCCCAGTTTCGAAGTCATAGATGAACATTACTGTGGAGTCACACGACTGTCCAATGATTTCCGATTTTCAATAGTTGTGTAAATTAGATCAGTTAGGGATATCAATAAAATTCAATTATCTTTACATGGCTAAACTAATATTTCAACAAATATCTACAAGTAGATGCAATAAATTTACTATATAGATTTTAATGTGAATATGATTAATGTACCATAAATTCTGTAAAATTAGAAATCTTTGTAATCTCAGCTTTTGTGGTATACTTGGAAGATAACATATAAAATAAATATTATTTTATAATGCGCACTGTTGAGGTGTCCCATACCAGGACGAAACGGCCATCCAGTGCTCCCATGTTTTCCATGATGGTCTAACTTCAAATGACTCATGATCTCAACTGTTAAAATTACTATAATATCCACAAAACCCCTATCTGATTATAATCATCATATGCTCACTAGTGATGGTCTCCAAGAGGTATGTCCTGGAGTTATATTGAGAAGCCGTGACCAGTGAAGTCCAACCGGGTTTGTTGTAAGATAGACAATGGTGGACGGTGGCGCAACTTCGTGGACCGACTGAAGTTAGACATCGTTAGACACTGTTAGATGCCGGCTCAGCGGTCTGGAGGTTATGTTCGCGAGCGAGACCGATAGGTCCTGGGTTCGAATCTCGCGGGGAGCGGGATTGTGGATGCGCACTGTTGAGGAGTCCTATACTAGAACGAAATGGCCGTCCAGTGCTTCCAGGTTTACCATGGTGGTTTAGCTTCAATTATCTCATGAATTCAACTATTAAAATAATGTTAATTGTTTATTTTTTAAGCTTACACATTTAAACTTTACATTTTGGAAAAACTTCAATTGTTTTTGTATATTTTAGGTTATTGGATTAGAAAATTTAGCATCATCAGATGCTAAATCCAATGTTGTACTTAATTCATATGAATATCAAAGTCCACAAAGTCGTATATTTCGAATTGCTTTAATACTTTCCATTTTTTCAGTAATAGGTCAGTTTGTTTGTCGTAATTCTGATTATTTCTATTAAAATTCTTTATTATCAATATGATGATATAGTTCATTTGAGCTGGAGATAGATTTTCATTCTTATTACCCTACCATGGTAGTTTACGAATAGTTTACATTGTAATGTCGGTTACTATATTAAGCCCACATAACTTATTCTAGCTTCTGAATAGGCCAATTTATCCATTCTTCTTGAGTCACATTTTGACCTGTTAATTATTCACTTATTAACCTTGACTGTTTTTATATGAGCATATATATGTGTACAGTTCTTATACTATTCATCACATATCTGTAGCTTATTTTTGTGTAAGTATAAATATTGATTAAAGCTTGATTAAAGGCATTTGGCTCATTTGACTTCTCCACTGTGCCTCATTTCTCTTCGATTCATTTCTCTGATTGCCTGCCCAAATCAATGAGTGTACAAGTTATACGCATCCAAAAACCCATTTTCGTATTTGGTTAATTTAATTCCGCTATTCACTAATGCGGATCAAGTCGATAATAATATACGAGGATAGCCAAGATGTATAGTTTAACAATAATCCAATCATACGATCCAACCGGAGTCAGATCTCGGGCCACTAAAGTGGTGAACGCGTCGACAAAACTGTACGATCTACTTGACGTCAAAATGAAGGCCCACTAAGACATACTGATTGCATAAATCACAGATTGATCTCAGTTAGGGCATCAAGGAAAAGCATGGAAGATTGGACAGTTGTTTCGCTATCATAACCAACTCCTTAGCAGTATATACTGACAACCTTATCAGAGATCAAACTGAGGAACTTTAAATATATCACTCAGCGAACACTTCGCCATTAGAGCCACTAGGCCAATATCATACAATACTATTCCAACTCTAATGAATTTGTAATTTAACCTAATGATCTTTCAAAGCATCATTGACAACTGTTTTATTCCTGATATGTTTAAATTTAGTGACACTTTAACTGACATTAATCTATGACGAATACAACCCACCTTTATCGACAATTTACACTAATATTCGTTATGATAGAAAAAAAGTGGAAGCGAAGATAAATTTATATTTTGGATAGTTACTCTTTTTGGTCTGTCTCAGTGAACGAAATTTTAGTACGTTATTTGTTATAACTTGTGAAACTGTGTGCCCTGTGTATTTGGATAACGCAACGATACCGCCAATCAGAGAGCAGCGAATTATCGATCGAACCAGTGACGCATAAAACACGTGCGACCAGCCTAGAGTCCTGATTGGCCCTGCTTCCCGCCTAGCCCAGCCAGTTAAGTCCAGAACACAAGTCTCAACCTCCGCAATATGAAACATTATGGTTCAAACATACTGAGTTTATATACCAATCAAACAGACAACTTCATACCATAAAATAGGAAACAACATTTGTACAATATTTGACCGAAACTGATTTGTAGGACTGAGATATTTACAACTGTTTAATCACTAGATAGTGACAGATATCATGTTTGTCTAGTCCTCAGTGCTGATCGAATTCTAATAATCAAGTTGGAAAATAGCCTTTAGTTTAAACGGTTTGACACGCAATGTATTGTTTTAAGGTGTTATATGGTTGAAGATAGTCAGTGGTACCTTACTTCGTAGACGTAATTCGATCAGCTTAACGGGGTTAAACAAATATGACATTGATCACTCACTGCTCAGTGATCGATCAACTTTAGGTGTGAGCACTCATCTCTCTTCTTAGTTTTACAGTTCAAGATATGAGAATAGATGGAAATTTTCCCGGTCTATCAAAAGTGTGTGAACTAAGACAGTAATGCTGTTAGCATGGATTGGTCAATGGGATAAACGAAACATAACAAGTAGTGTAAGGTTGATACAGAACATCTTAAACTATACTTTGTATAAACTGGATGTTTCTTCTCATCGAGTTGAGCATACCATTTTGTCATTCCTAGACTTCATTTCATCTGAATCGATTCATAAAATTATTTGAATAATTAGGTATATATACCTAGCTAACATCATAAATTAGCTCTAACTAGGTAACTAATAAAAATCAGAGAGAGCTGAGTGGTTATTTCATGCTATATGTATGGGACTTTTGAGTAATGTTTATGAACAACTTTTACCTGAGATCGAAACTGGAACTTTTTACGTTTCACAGTAAACACTTAAATTTCAAACTACTATGTTGTCACCTCACAGTTTCTATTCCCGACTTCCAATTAACACGTTACATTGTCCCAAACATGTCTTACGTCTGAAATGGTTAAATCACACCAATCACAACTTCACACTCTAGGTTTTCAAAACTTTCCTGTCAAAACTCATCCATTAGTGCTCACTGGATAATTATTAACTCACAAACTGATTGTACTTAAACCTGGAAGCAATAGATGGTCGTTTTTTTCTAATATGAGACTTCTCAGCAGTATGCATCCACGACCTAGAATCTCATACTAGGAAGAAACGGCCTTCCAGTGCTTCCGAGCTTTCAATAGTGGTCCAACTAATATCAGTTAAGAGTTTAAACTACGAAAACTTTATGATCTCCGCAAATCCCCTATACTGATGATTGTCATTACTGGTCAATCTATTGTTGTAAGCTGTAAAAGCTGTCCACTCCTTATAAATCTAGTATGTTAACGATCAATATACATTATTAAATGTTATTAAAATGTTAAGAAATGTGATTAACGTATATAAATAAGTTTAACTTACTAAATATATACATATCTGTTTTAAATATTATTCATTATAGGTATCATTCAATGGCTTTTCTCAATCACCTTATGGGAGAGATGTTTCTCTGATAAATTACGTAGTTTCGCTGATTTATGCAGTGTAGCAAATGTTTCTGTATTTTTATTTGCTCAATCTAATTTCGGTTATTACATTCATGGACATTCACCAACTGGTCGTTCTGATGTTGATTTAGGCGGTATTACACAAATGTTATCTATTGAAAATGAAGGTATAGCACCAAAACGTGGTATTACACCAGATTCAAATGATCATACTTATCGTATGGCTTTACCTTCAGGATTACGTCAAACATTTAATCGTTTGTATACACCATTACTTAATTTAACTTTAAATACTGATAAATATGGTAAACATGCTTCACCACAAGCAATCACAAATGAAGTTTATCATAACATTAATCGATATTTGAAAAGATTCATTTCAAGAGTAAGTTTATAATCTTACATTTTCATTGTAAATATTTCTACTTGATTTACCATAAAACAGTGTAAACAAACCTTAAATTCATGATTATTTCCCTCTCAATCAAAAGTGGAAAGTAATATTATCACCACTCAAGAAACATCTTGTAATTACTTACTAACTTACTAACGCCTGTTACTCCTCGTGAAGGAGCATAGGCGCTCACCAGCACTCGCCATCCAACCCTGTCCTGGGCAATCCTTTCCAGTTCCTTCCAGTTGTCATTCATTCTTTACCTATTTGTTTTTATTTCACGACGTAATGTGTTCTTTGACCTTCCTCTTTTCCACTTCCCTTCACGATTCCAAGTTGGGGCTTGCCTTGTGATACAGTTTGATGATTTCCGTAATGTATGTCCTATCCATTTCTATAGTCTTTTCCTAATTTCTTCTTCAGCTGGAAGCTGGTTTGTTCTCTCCCACAGAAGGCTGTTGCTGATGGTATCCGGCAATGGATGTTGACTATCTTGCGTAGACAGCTATTTATAAATACTTGTACCTTCTTGATGATGGTTGTAGTATTTCTCCAGGTTTCAGCTCCGTACAGTAGAACTGCCTTGACTTTCGTATTGAAGATTGTGACTTTGATATTGGTTGACAGTTATTTTGAGTTCCATATGTTCAAGAAACATCTTGTAATGTATTGTATCATTTGATATGGGACAGTTCTGTCTACGATCATTGTTACTTATGAATGATGTAGATTATTCTAGTATGAGCAAAGTTTATTGTGAACTCGACAAGCTAAAAACCAACACCTGTAACTCTTTAACAATAATACCCATCGACAGAACCTATAAAAGAAGGCAAGAGTTTAGAAGAGTTTATTAATATTTTCAGAAGGGATTTTGTGGAGATTTTAGAAATTTCACTGATTGAAATCATGAGTCAATTGAAGCTAGACCACCATGGAAAACCTGGAAGCACTGGACGGCCATTTCGTTCTAGTATGGGACTCCTCAACAGTGTGCATCCACTATCCCGCCTCGCGAAATTCGAACCCACGACTTATCATTCTCGCGCGCGAGCGCTTAACCATTAGACCACTGAGCCGGCATCCAACATTGTTAATGTCTAGCTTCAACCAATCTACAGATTTGCGCCACCGTCCACCATTGTCTTCAGTGGGCCGATATCTCACAACACACCTGGTTGAACTCCACTGGTCATGGCTTCTCACTAGAACTCCAGGAGTGTCTCTTGAAGTCAGTCACTAGTGAGGAGATGATTATAATCAGAGAGGAGTTTTGTGGAGATTTTAGTAATTTCACTGGTTGAAATCATGAGTCAATTGAAGCTAGACGAAGACAAAATTATAATGGGACAACTTGACTTCTGGATGCAGAAATTTTATGTGATTCAACTACTAAAATCAATGAATAGAATATCTATTAAGTACTAAGTATGTGATTTCGTTTGTTCCTATCGATTTCTACCCCGGACTTGCCGAGAATGGATGATTGTAATTGTCACAGATTGAACTCATGAGTCAGTTGAAGCTAGACCACCATTGAAAATCTGGAAGCACTGGACGGCCGTTTCGTCCTAGTATGGGACTCCTCAGCAGTGCGCATCCACGACCCCGCACCACCCGGGGCTCGAACCCAGGACCTACTGGCTTCGCGCGCGAGCACTTAACCATTAGACCACTGAGCCAGCATCCAACGGTGTTAATGTCTAACTTCAACCAATCCACGAAGTTGCGCTACCGTACACCATTGTCTTCAGTGAGTTCCTATCTCACAACAGACCTGGTTGAACTCCACTGGTAACGACTTCTCACTAGAACTCCAGAAGTGTCTCCTGAAGTCAGTCACTAGTGAGCAGGTGATTGTTATTATCAGAATGTGTTTTGTGGAGATTTTTAGAAATTTTCACAGATTGAACTGACTCATGAGTTCAATCTGTGAAAATTTCTAAAAATCTCCACAAAACACATTCTGATTGTAATTGTGTTGAAAAAGTGTTATCTAATGTTAATCTGGTTCTCTATTCTGGGTAGTGAATCCTGGATCTGCTATAACGTGAATAGTTTCATTATGGCATTAACAACGTATTATCGTATTACACTTGAGAGAGAGAGAGAGGGGATATATTTCAAACCATCCGTTATATAAGCAATTTGACAATCAAACTAACTAAGCGAAACAGCTGAACAATTATCTTTGGTGATCTTTTTTTTAATTTATAAGGTAAACATTTTGATCATCAGAAAGTAGATGAAAAAGTTGTATATAGTTGTTGATTTGATATCAAATGTTCCTCAAGTCATAACACTTATTGTAATGACATAATTTGCACGTACTGTGTGAGAGTGCGTAGACTGTACAAAACACATATTGGTCATGGTATAATCGGACAACTATTGGGAAAGTTGAGGCAGAAGATAAAGGAGGGCTTACGGTTAGCGGATTAATAGAAGCTATTGAGCAATTGAGTCGGCTTAAGGATAACTGTGTGTATCAGCAGTGTAATTGATCAGGTCTAGTACGTTAGACTATAAAGGGATTATTAAACGCGTTAGAGAATAATAAGAATTCGAATTGCGACTAGTGAATTTAACACGTAATATCTGTTAGTGTCTGAAGTTACATCATTTCCGTCTTTATGCAATTCATGTGTCCCTTCAATTAACGATTGAATTCAAGTCCGATAGGATTAGAATAAACTGATAAACTAGATGCCTGAGTGACAAAATAATTCGTTAAAATATGAGGTGAATCAAACAAAACCTTAAAGAGAGCACTATCCAGGGTCCTTATTGACTAAGGCTATCAGCAACATTCAATGTTCAATGAGTGTGGTTTATCCAGTTATGTGGTCCAGTATGAAAACGGTATGAACACAAATCTGCCATTTAACTCCATATATTACCTAGGTTAATCCTGTTTCTGTGACGAAGGTAATAACAAGTCGAATATAGGTTGTGGTGGATGAATTAATTTCAAGTACTCGGTTATCCAGATAGTGGGTTTGACATAGTACTAGACATTACACAATAGACTTTCGGGTATTTTTCCTTTGATTTAGTAAGTGAGTGCTGAATATTCAAGTGTAACTTAACACTGAATCGATATCTGATCTTAACAGTTAGTATGTTGTTAAATAACGAACAGCTATTTGTCTATTATTTATTTGTTCAAGTAATTAACTGATTCTGTATTTTTCTAAATTACATTCATAGTATAATATCTAATTTAATTTCAATCTTAAAAATTCACCGTATCATTTCTCCGTTGTTGTTTTGTTTTGGCATTAAGGATGATCCTGATGGTTTACGCTACAGAATTGTACGTCGTAAAGCATTCGAAGATATTCTTGATGGTGAATTCGATGATACAACATTTGAAGGATTATTTTATATTGGTAAGAGTTTTGTTTAAATGTTATAATACTAGTTATAATTTGGTGAACGCAAACATTTAAAGTTCAAGTACTTAACCAAGAACTAGATCTAGATAACATGAATGCATGTTGACAAAATATGGGTTAGGAACCAGTAAAGGAAGCAACATATCATAAAATAATCTATTATATATTTCATAATTAAAGGAATACATTTGTACATTTGCTACCCGACTAACTACATACAAGTTATCTTGGGAGTCGTCTAATTGGGTTGTAATGACAGGGAAGAAGTCGTATGATCTCTCTTTCTAGCCCAATTATCAGTTAGTTCACTTATATTGCCAATAGCACAAGTAACTTATTTACCAATCGATATCATCAAACAATAAAGAAAAACCAGGACGTTAATGCATATTAATCCTCGACTACCTAACCAAGTGACTAATCAAAAAACGACAATAATGGATAGGTCATTTCACTATTGTATTGAAGTCAATAATAACTCAAAACTCACACAATAATGTATTCGAAATGTCTACCTACACAGTAATATAATCAAAGAATCACAATTTATGCATAACTTAGACATAATTGATGCAAAATCAGAGTAATAAGGGTATAATCAATTAGAAATAAATCTAAAATGATAAGATGTATGAAAATGGAAGCTTAGAAATAGAAGAATATAAGAATACAACAGTCCAAGTGACTACTAATTATACAAAAATGTCAATAATAATTCTTTGTACAATTATAATCAAAGGTGGATAGTGGCTAGCAGTGGGATCCAGGACGAGCGTTTCGTCCCATTTGGATGTACTTGCATCCCAGATTTGATGTTCACCCTGGGACTCGAACCCATTACCATTCACGTTATCCACTTAGCTACTGATTCCTGATAACCACTTTCTTGTACAATCGGGTGAAGTTTAAATTCATTTGGTATTGTTTACCTGAATCTTTCCATTGATATTTAGAACTGCAGATTAATTCTTATCAAATTTCTTTTATATACATATAAATTTTCTTGCATCTACAGATGACGGCAATTCATTTGGTGATACATTATATTATGGAAATGAATGGTTGTTATTCACATTTGATGCACTTCTATTCTGTTTAGTGGATTTATTAAGTCAAAATTTAATATTATCAGCATTTTTTGTCATTCTAATAGGAAGTGTAAGTTTTTTTTACTTTTTATCTAATGTAAAAGTTTATTTGAATTATCAACTCTACGAATGTTTTCTATAATTTATATTGCTGATAGGCTTTAGATAGCTATTGAAAACTACAAAGCACTGGACAACTGTTTTGTTCTATCAAAGGACTCCTCAAAAATGCTCATCTACCATCCTATCAGGGATTACACTCACAACTTTCAGGTGTCTCAACGTGAGCTAATCCTTTAGATCACTGAACTGTCACCCAATGGTGTACATGTTAAGCTACAAACAATTCACTTTGTCGTACAGTCATATCCCATACTCATTGATATACAACAGAGCCCCTACACTAACAAATGAGTTTTTCTCTTAGAAATGTGTTTCCTTGTTAGGTAATAATGTCAACATTATAACAAGGCAACCAGAGATGATTAGTTGACGATGATCTTATCAGACCTTTATGTCAACAGCATATGACTTATTAGTTAAGCTCACCTTTGTAACTTTATCGGTGAAACCAGAAAGGTATGACGGATACGAGGCTTGGTCTTTTTATTCCAATCTTTCCTAGCCAGATCTTTCGTTCTAAAAACGCAGTTTCGTCAGAGAATTTACTCTTGCTACCTCGCAATTAGTACAATCACCTCGAACTTTAAATTCACTAATTTATTTCATCGCTGTCCAATTGACCTAAATGTTATGGTAATATCTCAGATTGCGTAATTCGAGCAAATTAGTTTAATTAATTTATGTTAAGTGAACCCGATCGGTGTGAAGGTACAATCTGACGTCGAGTAAATAACTAAGTCTTAGCAAATGTTTAAAAATTGTTCTTAACGACCTTTATAGACTGAAAGAATGTCTACATTATGTACATGGAAAATTCCATGAAGAATCTAATAGCCGATTCATCTGTCTTCTTCCCAAGTATTTTAACTACTGTTACTAATATTAATATCTTTTCCAGTATATTTTAGAACTACAAGGTTGTCGGTAACCCTGTACATGTTCCTTTATTACTGTAACCTAAACAATCCTGGTAACAAACTTAATATATTTCTGCTTCATGATTTTCTTCGCATTTTATATGTCAAACAGATTGCATGAGTTTAGAAACCGATTATGAGGTTATTATCGCAAATGTTTGGCGTATTCTGAACTTAATTAGTAAAGACTGGTGATATAGACACCACACCTGTTGTTAGCTGTTTAGATTCAGTTGTTTGGTGGATAACAGGTCAGCGTTTGAAGCGAATAGTACTTCGTTTAAGTCTCAATCTAAACATCAGTACTAGAATGCAAGTATATTCAATTGACGAGTCCCAAACAGGACGAAAGTGCACCTCATTTGGATTCGACTGCGGACGACAATCCATCTATTCTGAAAAATAATAGTAGATTAATATTTCATTGAATAAAGATAATTGTTGTTCGTTTCTGTTTATTTCAGATATTCACCTTATTACGTGACGATCTTGGACGTCGTAATACAGCTAGAAAAAAACTTATTGATGAACGTTTTCTAATTTAGAATAAATGTTCTTCCAGTTTAAATAAAAGGTGTTGAAATGAAATGAAACTATAACAAATTGCTTGTTTTTTCTATTTGCAGGGTAAAATAAACGGTTAGTATTGTAATTACACATTGATTAAGCAATTAACCATTTGAAATAGTATTCAACTTAACAGTTTCATTTCTGTCGATGTAACGTGGCAACTTGGTAGAATGCCTATATCTTCCCGATTCTACGTCATTTATATCTTAATATCTTTTAGTGGGGAAATTTGAACCATTGTGCTATGATTCGTAATGAATCGGCTGTTAAACAATCTTTCCCAATGAATTAAATCCAGTACCTAAATACCTGTCTCCAATATAATCCGAATCCCCAAACCCACCAAACTCTCCAGGTAGCTGGGTTCATGGCAAAATGTACTGATTTTAAATGTACTTGTTAGACTACTTAACATACACGTTTAATTCTAAATTTTTCGAATCATAGTCCCTAGTTTATTATCCCTGAATTAAACTAAGAGTTAATTATTTACAAATGTTACTTGACTAATTATTATTAGCATCATCATGAAATTTAACATAGTAGTAGAAAAAAATCAAATTATCACCAGCAGGACCAATTGTGTTATGAAACATTATCCTTAAAAGTAGAGGACATTCGTTAGGTTATTAGAATTAGATCATCGATGTCAACAAAAAATCCCTCGGGTACATTAAGATCATCGAGTAAAGAATTCTGAGACTAGATGTAAAGATAAATCAGTTGACGAAGTATTACATTCATCAATTGTATTTGAGAAAGAAGTTACGTATACCTGACAATTGCATGTCTCGACACGCGATGTCCTATAAGATTACGCTGGAAGCCAGGATCGCCCAAACCAAAACGTAGGATATCTATGAAGTAACTGACTGTCAGACTGTGCTGTATAAGCAAGATGCAAACTACCAGGGTCACGAATCACGTTCTCTATGTCTAGTGTTCTTTTTAATTACCATTGATACTACTACTAGAACTATGATATTCACCATGCTGATGTATTGGTGTGATAAATTAAAACTGATCCATATATGTGCTAAGTTCTATGTTGCTTAGGACTGACTAACTGAATACATGATATTACAACTTTGATTATAGTTATAGAGTTTATTTTCTGATGTAGGGATGTAAAATACAATACAATTACTAAGAAATATATATTTATTTATTCAACACATACGCAAACACAATGAAAGGAATGTGAATAGCATAATAAGCGTATTAGAGTAAAACACATCATTATCACGTTTAGTTAATTGTTAATCAGAATAATAATGATATCAAATATTATGCATTAAATTATAATAGATTTATATCAAATGATGATAAGAGAAATGAAAAATACAAATTGATATTTTGATCAGAAATATGACATAAGTAACAAACACTATTGACTGACTGAGTTGGAAATGAATCAGTTTTTTCTTTTCAATTATCCAATAATAGACGGACATTTTCGAATAAATGAAATAGGAAAAATGGTGGAAAGAGAGAGAAGGAGAGAAAGGGAAAAGAGTTTACCAACACAGATGATACGTAAAACTTAAATTTTAAAAGAAATGGTAACACATGTAGAGAGAGAGAAAGTGTATCATGAGAAAAACCAAGGTATAGAAAGTATTAAAGTGAGACTAAACAGAGTATTTGTTTCGTCCACAGTTGTAATTACTCGTTAACCTTTATCAGAAATTTTCTTGCCAGAAATCTGAAAGTAGCAGAATTAAGAATACAAATTTCAGGATGATATATATACAAGTGTTGGTGTGAATTATATAGTGATAAATAACTATAAAAGACAAATGTTAGCAGGACAGATTCTTGACTACTGGATGGTCTAATCAAGTTAAAATTAGGGAGAAAACGACTGATTGGTTATTTTCTAATTGATCAGCGTTGGTGACGAATGGAAGATTCCTACGCGAATTCTGTACAAACTCTAATATCTTCATTACTGTATCTTTGTTTTACGGATTGTTAGAATATATAATATACATTTGTTTGTGCCTCTTCAATCTTTGTTTTAATATGAACAGAGTCGAGCGAAGTATCGTGGCCAAGGAATACTAAAACAGTAGAAGACTATATACCACTCAGACGCACAATATATCTTAAGGATTAACAAGAAGACATATTGTCACTCAACTCCTATAATTTAAGTAGCGTTATGATTGTCGGAAAGTGTCATCCGGTTAGAATAAAACTTTACATAACCTAAAATCTTTGTGTAATGTCCATTCGAACATCAAATGAATCAATGTAAACAACTCAGTTTTACCTTGGTCAAATAAGATCCCATCATCAAATGGATAGTGTTTGATATTGTAGTGAGTAACCTTACAGTATAGATCTCATTATGTCTTTGAATAGACACCACTGAAGGGTTGCATATTAGGATAAAACAGCTGTCTAATGTTTCTTGCTTTTCAGTGAATGTCTAACTTAATTCATTTCCTAACATGATCCATCAAACTCAACAATCTTTACAAACTCCTCACACTGATAAATAACACGAATCACAGAATACAACACGGAACTCTGTAAAAAAATAATGCTGATGTAGATCTTAAATTTTATCTTCTGAGAGGTTGCAACAGTGAAATCAATGATAAATATCGCTTTGAAATCATTTGTAATAACAATCTGAATTAAAATAAAATTTATCTCCTCTAAGACATTTACTTAGTTAAATTACTTATACCAGCCAAATGTGACTGATAAACCAAATTCAAGGTCATTTATTCAACTTTGAGTGGAGCAATGGTTCCGTGATTGAGACCTTCAACCACCAAAGTTACAGATTCGAACCCCACTCCGTTTATATGGACCTTACATTTGGAGAATACCTTGAAGCCAAGTACAATGATTTGTACCTGATGAGATAAAAAAATGAATTACACTACTTTAATGTGGAAATTAATAAAAACTATTCACAGTTGCAAGAATCCAAGCAGCTAGATTTGGGATCAGACCTGGGACTCAATGTTTAGAAACCTAACACTCAATAGTTCCTAGACAATTTAAACAAACACATCGGTTACATACATTTATAATTACATCAAATAAAGACTGTTTACAAATCGAATAACTTTTGATCATAAACTGATTAGAATAAATCACATTTCTTACTTGAAGAATAGCTACAATTATTCCAAATAATCCAATGGCACTACCGAAAATCTCCACTACAAGTATTTTAACAAATAATGCAGAATTTGCAGCATCTGCTAAAGCTGCACCAGAACCAACCATACCGACACATATGCCACAGATAAGATTACAAAAACCAACAGTTAATCCAGCCGCAAACATTGCATAACCGGCACGATGTGCTTGACGAATAACAGCTTCACTTGCACCTGTAGGATTGTAAGACTATAAATATATGGAAAGTTGAAAAGATTTTCGGTCAATCAGAATGCAGGAGATATAAATAAATATTTTATGGTGCGAAACTCAAAAAGAAGGCTGGGATTAAGAATTAAAAGTAACTGTTAAGAACTCCGTGAAAGGAAATTCTGTAAGCATATAGATAAATTTTATGAAAAAGAAACGTTATAAAGATCTTGACTCATCGTGATAAAATGACTTGCGCTGATGATACTACCGTAGACTATTAAAATAATATTTGTAACCTGTTTAGTAGGAATGAATACCCAATGAAATTCATAAACAAACACATGAAAGAGATGAAAAGAAGGCTAAATGTATTTACCGGTCCGAAGAAAGTACTGTTCTTAAAGTTACAATTCCTAAATGATGTTATCGAGAAAATTGTGACTTAAAGGTTAAGAAGGGCTGCACAGCAAATGTTTAATGAGGCCAGGCTGAATGCCGTTTCCTATAACCACCCTATAATAAGAACCGTTAATAAAAACAACTGCCTGAATTCGCTACATCCATGTGTATTTACCAATTCAACTGCTCCTGTGGAGCTAGTTATATAGGGCGTTCCATTCGGCATGTCCATTATCGCATAGCAGAACACTATCCATCCTGGTTGAGCAAAGGACAGGTGAGAGTGATTGAGAGTTCCATTCCCGCTTGGTGGGACACAGGTCATCAAGTTGACTTGTATAAAGCTTTTAAGGTGATCTACCATATCCCATCAAATTTACCACATAGTTTACGAGTCCGTCCCTTGCACACTGCTGAAGCAGTCGGAATCCATGTTCACAAACTTAGTCTTTGCATCCAAAAAAAAGTTTGTACAACCACTCTCGCTACTTTGTCTATCGGTATGGAATGAGATTGTGGCTAAACTTTGATGAAATCCCTTCCTTCAAAAATATTTAAACTACTTATTAATTTCTTCAACTTTTGTATTTTACATATTCTCAATATTCGTTCCTTGATTCTTACATAACTGCTATAATACTGACCTTCCATCGGAATATTATGCTAGTACTTTCTTTTTATATGTTGCGCAACGTAGCGACTGTTACATCTTTTGATTATATTCCTCTTCCTTCTAATTACTCAATATTATTTTATAATAAATGTATTATATAATTATTGCGTAAAGTAACTACTTGGTGAGTGCTATTTCATTGTTGCAAATCATATATATATTAATGTAGAGCTATGATGAAAAACTAACTCAAAAGAAATTTCTTCGCTTGATTAATTTCTTTTCATCAAACATGAAAATGGGAATTTTCCCTATATTCGATTTTCAGTACCAACTTCTAAGTTGTCATCAGAAATGCATTAACCATGGTCCCTTTTCACTAGTCCCCCGATGTTTATTAAGTCTAGGATTCTTAATAATTAAATAGTGGTAAGTTTAACTTACTTGTTGCTGGACTTTTTAAAAAAATACAGGTCATACATCATCAAGTTTTAAATTTTATGCAACAATGCAACAGCCCTTATCTTAAGTTTGGTTAGTTTGCCAGTAAGGTTTACATTTACCATAGACATTTATTATTTTAAAGTCAATAACTGAAATGGATCATATGTCATTAAGTTACAAATGTTTACCATTTTAATGTATATGAAACAGAACTGTTCAATCACCTTGTAAATTCGATCGATCTTACAACAGATAAAATCAATTAACGGAGTAGAAATTTTGATGACAATACATACAATTATGACAGTTGCTATACTTGAGAAAAATGACATTTTTCTGAAAACTACAGAAAATAAGTGCAATGATTGAATGCAACTTAATATAATATATTAGATCACAAGTCATATCCTTTTGTATAATTTTTTGCTCAAGCATCGGCAAAATCTTTATGGCTGAATCAACTGACTAACATTTACGTGCCCAAATCTCTGAACTAATGATGCGTACCTTCGAAGCATTACTCATGTGTTTTGCGACCACTAAGTGAGTAATGCCAAGATTATCGGTTGATGAAATACTCAATCTATATCAACTAAAGTGATTGGAACATGAGTTATATATGCACGATCACCGCCTACGTCGATGGGCAATGTTATCTTGTGTAGGAGTAGGTTGTAAGAAAGTTACAAGCGGCCAGACCAAGATATAGTATTAGTTCACTAATTCATTGACTATTATATTGAGACGGGCGTGTGCATACTATCTGGTTGGGGTCCGGGGGATCAATGGTTAGGGAATTTGGTTGACACGGTTCGAAATCGTTCGCAATGGTGCAAATGCGCTTACTCCTAATCTTCCCTTAGAACCAGAGTCCAGAAATCTCCTTATGCCTCTTTTTCTATACTTAATCTTCTATACTGCTATCAATACTGTTACAATTCCTACTACTTCGGGATTTTTCTTGATAATTTTATCTCGCTATGTTAATTTGGTACAGAGAATTGAACCGATACATATACGTTAAGTTGTATGTATCGTATGACTGACCGAACGTAGTTTTATTAAATGTCTATGTACCGTACATTCAGAGTAAAAATAGACGATACGACTATACGATATGTACCAAGAAATGGATTAAACCACTGAAGAACGGAATAATTTAATAAAGTGAATTCACACTATTTGGTACAAATACCATATCGTATCATTTAAAAATCATGCATTCTTTGTTTCTATTTTTCGTTATGATCAATTTTCATTACCATTATTTTTCTAAATAGGTCTTTTATTATTCAACTGAATGTGATATAGTCTACATAGATATACTTATGTGCTAAACATTGAATATCCAACTAAATAGCAGCAAATGAATGAATATATTTTTTAATACGATGGAAACAGAAGTAGTTATCTATTAAGACAATAGCACATTCCATAGGCATGTGGAATGGGGTCACAATATGAGAAACTATTAGTACGTAGCATGAAAAATAAGTCATTTGCTTGACTATGTAAGGTAAGAATATGTCATTATATAGTAGAGGCTTAATGGCCAAGGTAATCTATTTTCAAATAATAGGTATTGGATTCGGATTTCGCTCCACCTAATTTGGTATAGGAAACTGAGTAGTATATATTGTAAACTGTCACACAGTGTAGCTCAAAACCAAGTACACAAAGCTATCCTTGGTAAATGATTTACATATGCATGGTCAACCACGTTCCGCTTAATGTTTGCACAGATTACCTTGAGAAAACATCTCTAACCGCCAGTGACAAACATCAACATGTCAGTTAAACACCTTATCATACATTCCGAAATTCATCGGTTAATTATCTTTAACAGAATGTATTATCACTATCTCTACTTTCGGTGTAAATATCAAACGAATGCAAGCATCTAGTGTGTAAGGAATTCACGTCTACAATATATGATGCGATTATATTTTGCTTTGCTTAAATAGATTTTCATAGAGAAGTAATGTATGTTATTTTTTATGCACAAGTGGGATTCCCGTTGTGGTAAATGTGTATTACATACATAATTTTACTTCAGAATACTTATACAAAAGTGATACATGGACATTTGTGCCAGATATGTTGATAAAACCGTTACTTTACTTTCTTTTGTAATCTTACGTTTTGTGAAGCACCAAACTAGTAAGTCATCAATAAGTGCATATTTCTTTAGAACTTGTAGCACACAACAAGGCTATTTCATCTTATTCAGATTTTAATAACTAGGTAAATTTGAATCAAAATGACAGCAGTATGAAATGAAAGCATAAAATATACTCAACCCACCCCAACTTGACTCAGCATAATAATAGCTGTAATAATCCCATAAATTGCAACAGCTTCACAGAAAATAATGCTAACCAAATTTTTCGTACGAATACGAGGTGCTTTGACAGCTGCTCCTAGAATACTAGAACCTGTTATATAGATGCCCCTATAAGGAAATAAATATGTTAAGCACATAAATACAGTCCATCTTGGAAAGTGAAGTATTTATAAACATGTATTTATGACACGCCCCTTCCACGGAGAATTAGCAAACGTTTATCTAAAACTATTAATCTTAACTTTCTGTTGATTGACTAGATCAACATAATACTTTACTATGTACATTTGCCATAACATTACGTAAATGAAATAAATGAAAGCAAGAAAATACTGAAAACATATGGCAGAGAAACGACAAAATAGTTATGGTATAATTTATTCGTTTGAAGAGATGAAAAGCATATTTGCACTACAAGAATCAAATAAGTCTGTTCAGCTAACCCTAAAATCTAAGAGCAGAATTAGATTTTCTAAGAATAAACACCTGAAGTCATAATGTGGAAATTGCATACTGTTTGTTGAGCAAAACTAAAGGATTTCTATAAAACAACCAAATCGACACTCGGACGACGTTTAACAAGTAATCTTCATCGCGCGTTTCTGTACCAGTAACTTTGAGACCCACATACGTTCATATAAGAACATTTAAGGTTACAAGTGAGTTAATGACAAGGTCCAAATGTGACTCAAAAAGAATAAGTCGGTCTGTCCAGAAGCTAGAATAACCCATGTAGGCTTGACATAGTACTAGGCACCACACATAAGTGAACTTCTAAAAACTTTTTCAGGATACCAAGGAACTTCAGTAAGTTTTCGGTAGAAAATTAGAGTCTGGTCGCATTTTTCCTCTGCCTTGGATAACTTTGACACAATACCTAAAGTTCACTTAAAGCTTTACAGAGCTGGTTCCTTGAGGACAATTTAGCGTGGTTTCCTAGCGTACTGTCAAGTCATATCTAAAAAAAGTTGGTTGGACTACACTAGTTATTTGGAAGGAGTTCTAACTTCCATGATCTTTATATTTTTCGCTGAATTCGTAAAAAAAAATTTGAAATGTGTACAATAGTAACAAGGAAAATCTCCTTACCAAGCAGCTCCAACTACTGAAAGAGAGATAGCCAAACCAATACCCATTGCAGCCCATAGGTAGGGTGATGTTTCAGATAAAACCCTGGAGGACGATCAATAAAATGTAAAATTACATACCATCCTATATCGAATCTATGGCCTTCACCGCTCAAAATATAATAAAGACCTAACGAGACATCTAAAATACTATTAATGAAAGTTACCTATCAAAATAAAAACAGAGATTGCTGTATAAGTTGGTATATAATACACATTCAGTTTTGTGCAGGCCATTTCTCAGTAAATGCAAATTCCCGCCAAACCGAACGAAAACAAAGCAGTGATTCCACTTATCGGAAATGAGGACAGATCAGTTGACCTGTGGTGATTTTACTGCAAATATTTCTGAGAAGGTTCTACTTCCTTGCTAGATTATTGACTGTTAGAGCTTAGACATCCTTTAATATGGACCTAATTTGTAAATGATGTGCTTGCCATCATCTTACTTACTTACTTACTTTCGCCTGTTACTCCTAATGCAGCATAGGCCGCCGACCAGCATTCTCCAACCCACTCTGTCCTGGGCCTTCTTTTATAGTTCCATCCAATTCTTGTTCGTTTCTCTCATGTCTATTTCCATTTCCCGGCGTAATGTGTTCTTTGGTCTTCCTCTTGTTATTATTATTATTATTAATGGCTTTATTCAATATTATATTTTGGTACGATATAGAATTCTCAGCACAGGGTATTTCAACAAGTTACTTACTGAACAACGAACAAAAAGGCAGTAGCAAGTACAAAAAGAAATAAAAAAAGGTTTTTAAAAAAAATATAAAAAAATAAAAAAACCAAAAAAACTGTACAAACTTTTTAAAATTAAAGACATGTTAAGAATTTAAGTTATTGACCAGGTTAATTCTAACAACCTGTTCGTCACAGAGTATATTTGCTAGGTAAGGTATTATAGAACTTTTATACTTTTGCTTGCGTGCATGGATTTTAATGTAATTACGTCTCGTTCTACCAGAAGATATACAAGGAGAAAGATAAGAGTGAAGGGGATGGCTAGTATCTGATAAAATAACACCTGCCAGGAGTTTGCATGATTTTAAATGTCTATCCACAACCATAATAATTATGAACTCGAAAGATTCACCACACATCTTGCTAACTGCCTTCAGCACTCTTCGCAATACAGCAAAGTCTTCAGGATTCCATGTGAGGGCTTGTCTTGTGACGCAGTTGGGTGCTTTCCTCAATGTCTGGTTTGTTCTTTCCGACAGTTGGTTGTTGCTAATGGTGTCTGGCATACGGATCCGAAGTATTTTGCGTAGACAACTGTTAGTAAACACCTTTATTTTCTGGATGATGGTTTTCGTAGTTCTCCAGGTTTCTGCCCCATACAGTAGAACTGTCTTGACATTTGTATTGAAAATCCTGACCTTGGTGTTGGTTGACAGTTGCTTTGAGTTCCAGATGTTCTTCAGTTGTAAATATGCTGCTCTTGCTTTGCCGATCCGCGCCTTCACATCTGCATCAGATCCACCCTGTTCATCAATGATGCTGCCCAAATATGTAAAGGTTTTTACATCTTCCAAATCTTCTCCGTCAATTGTGATTGGATTGGTGCATGCTGTGTTGTATCGGAGAATCCTGCTTTTCCCTTTGTGTATATTGAGACCTACTGCTGCTGAGGCTGCTGCCACACTGTTCGTCTTCTCCTGCATCTGTTGTTGCGTTTGGGATAGAAGGGCCAGATCATCTGCGAAGTCTAGATCATCCAACTGCATCCTAGATGTCCATTGTATCCCGTGCTTCCCTTCAGACGTTGACGTCTTCATGATCCAGTCGATCACCAGGAGAAAGAGAAAGGGTGAGAGTAAGCAACCTTGCCTAACACCGGTCTTCACTTCGAACGACTTTGTCAACTGTCCTCCATGCACGATTTTGCAGTGTAATCCATCATATGAATTCTGTATGATATTGACTATCTTCTGAGGCACGCCGTAGTGTCGAAGAAGTTTCCATAGTGTTGTTCTGTCCACGCTATCAAATGCCTTTTCGTAGTCAATGAAGTTGATGTAGAGTGATGAATTCCATTCAATTGATTGTTCCACAATGATCCGTAGAGTTGCGATTTGGTCTGTACACGATCTATCCTTACGGAATCCTGCCTGTTGGTCACGAAGTTGGGCGTCTACGCAGTCCTTCATCCTGTTTAACAATACCCTGTTGAAGACTTTTCCCGGTATTGAGAGAAGAGTGATGCCCCTGTAGTTATCACACTTGCTGAGATCGCCTTTCTTCGGTATTTTGATCAGAAGTCCTTCTTTCCAGTCTGTTGGTACTTGTTCCTCATCCCAAATCTTATTGAAGAGAATGTGGAGTATCCTTGCAGTTGCCGCTACGTCTGCTTTTAGTGCCTCTGCTGGAATGTTGTCCGGTCCTGCTGCTTTGCCACTCTTGATTTGTCTGATGGCCATGCTGATTTCTTCAATTGTTGGTGGGCCAACATTGATTGGGAGGTCCGTGGGTGCTGCTTCGATGTTGGGTGGGTTCAGTGGAGCTGGTCGATTCAAGAGTTCTTTGAAGTGTTCTACCCACCTGTTTTGTTGCTCTTCAATGTTGGTGATTACCTTGCCTTCCTTGCTTTTCACTGGTCGTTCTGGTTTGCGGCGATTTCCAGAGAGTTTCTTTGTCGTGTCATACAATTGTCTCATGTTTCCTTCTCTTGCAGCCTTTTCCGCCGTCGTTGCTAAATCTTCCACATATTTACGTTTGTCGGTTCTGATGCTCCTCTTCACTTGTTTGTTTACTTCTGTGTATTCAGCTTGTGCCTTGGCTTTTTCTGCTCTTGTTCGACTGGTATTGATTGCTGCCTTCTTGTTCCTCCTTTCTTGAATCTTATCCAGTGTATCAACAGTGATCCATTCCTTGTGATGGTGCTTCTTGTGACCCAGGACCTCATGACATGTTGAAGTGATTGCCTCTTTGATCCCCTTCCAGTTGCTCTCCACAGTAGTTCCTTCTCCATTGAGTAGATCATGAAAGGCCTGGAACTTGTTGCTGAGGACTATCTTGAATTTGTTGAGTTTGTTAGTATCCTGAAGAAAGGCCGTATTGAACTTTTGTGATATTGTCCGCCCCGTTGTCCAGTGCTTCTTGAGTTTCAATTTCATCTTGGCGACCAGCAAGTGATGATCTGATGCTATATCAGCTCCTCTCTTGGTTCTCACGTCCTCTATAGTCCTCCTGAACGTTTTGTTGATGCAAATATGGTCGATTTGGTTTTGTGTAGAGTGATCCGGTGAAGTCCATGTGGTTTTGTGTATGCGTTTATGTGGGAATATGGTGCCGCCTATGACCAGTTTATTGAAGGCACATAGGTTTGCAAATCTCTCACCATTTTCGTTTCTTTCTCCCAGTCCGTGTCGTCCCATGATGTCTTCATATCCAGTGTTGTCCGTTCCAACCTTGGCGTTGAAATCTCCCATCAGAATGGTCAGGTCCTTTGTTGGGCACTTCTCGACGATTGACTGCAGCCTATTGTAGAATTGATCTTTAGCGTCTTCATTGTAGTCGTTGGTAGGCGCATAGCATTGGATGATGTTCATTGAAATGCCCTCTTTCTTTGTTTTGAAGAAGGCTTTGATGATCCTTGGTTCATGAGATTTCCATCCTGTAAGTGTATATCGTGCTTGTTTGGGCAGCATCAATGTGACTCCTTGTGTATGTGGGGCATTTTCTTCCTTATGGTCGGAGTATAACAGAAGCTCAACCGAAGTTAGTCGTTGTTGTCCAACCTGCGTCCAATGTGTTTCACTGACCTCAAGCACCTCCAGGTCGTATCTCCTCATTTCTGCAGCAATTTGGACGGCTCTCCCGGTGTCCCACATTGTACGAACATTCCATGTACCTAAATAAATGGTCGCTCTGGTTGTCAGAAGGGGCATCGGCGTCGTAACTTCCGAAGGAATTCGGCTTTCATCATGAGGCGTCATAGTTCTTCTAAATGAAGACCTTCTGACTCCCAAGGCAGAGTTTAAAAGGTTTGAGTAATTTTTCTGGTTAGCGTTTTTTAGCGAGTTAGTTTTCTACGGGATGGGGTCGCTAACCCCATGCCCAACCCTCTTCCTTTATCCGGGCTTGGGACCGGTAGTAGCCCCCGGAGGGACTCCAGGCGGAGTTTGCCATCATCTACATTTTCCATAATTTGTTTGGCTCGTACATCACTATTACCGACTATAAATTAATTTTTAGATTGAGACAAATTTCCTCGTATACCTTGTGAGTGTGTTACGGTCAATCAATTCTTAAAATAAACCGTACTGTAAGCCTTTGAAATCGATCCTGACGTCTTTCTTCTTACTAGGCACACCCTCAGTCACGCATCCCCACTAGATCACGATTGCGTACATCATGCTACGCATCCTTCACAACAACTAGTCAGCTCAGGCCAAACGCTTCTCGAAGTATTGAATACCTTCCAAATTTACCTTCGAACTCCTTCGCTCCCAACTTCTAATTTGACTAGATTTGGGAACTTTAAGTTGATGAAATGAGAGTAATAGACTGCTAGCCACCATTCGTCCCTACTTATAAATACTTTGTTTGTCGGTATATCTGTTTTACTTCGCCCGATGTAGTGAACTTTGGAATGTAGTATTATAAGTGATTTTATCTGACTTTTGTTTGGAGTTGCTAGTAGACAACTAAGCTTTAACACTGATGAAAGTTGTCCAAAACAGAATTTCTATTCCCACTGTCATTCGTTTGAGCATTAATTCTATAGACATTCTCCAGAAATTTTGGGTCTGAATCCCGCAGAATGTCAACATTTGTGGTTCCACATGCGGAAATAAATACACTTTTGCAAATCATAGACAAACATAGTGTTTGGCTTTCAAAATAATTCAAGTTCAGATAAAATAATGGGGATTTCTGTGGCCTTTTCTTTAGAAATCAGCGCTCCACTGGATTTGGGAAAATTGGGTTGTTTATGTTTACGTTTTCGATGAACATTACAGTGCCCCAAGTATTGCGTCAGAAATTTTTTGTCGATTATAAAGGCATGGAGAATCATTGCAAAGAAAAACTGCTTGCCACCTCTTACTTGCCGGGATTAATTCATTCTACGAATCGGTCGTTAACCAATATTTTTTATCTCGACGAGCAATTTATTCGGAGAATTCTACCTTGCAAAGTTTCTTTGTTTACCCATCAGGCAGCTATTTACTCGTCCCATATGCGAGTTGCCTCGATCACTTACTAATGGTTCAGTACGCTCTACCTTTGTTTAGTTAGTGTTACTTTCCGATAATACATCGCGAAATTTGTTCATGTCAGACATCGTTCGGATGCCCTGAAGATGCACGAAATCACTTAACGCAGAGTTTATAGCCTGATAAACTTGAGGTAACACGTGTCATCTTCAGCCGAATGTAGCACAGAACAGCTATGGAAGCGTATTATTTATAAGAACTCCGCACGTAGCTCCTCCTGGTTTAATTCCAGTACCAAGCCGGGGTGAAGGAATAAGGTCGCGCATGGGGCCGGCAGCCACATCCCGTAGAAAACAACCTTGCTGAAAAAACGCCGGCCAGAACAAACAAACTAGACCACCTAAAATCTGCCCTCCGAGTTGAAATAAGATTTATGACGCCTCGGGGAGAAAGCCAAGATTTTTCGGAAGTCGCGAGACCAATGGACCTTCTAACAACAAGGTCAACAATCGACATAGGTACATGGAACTTTCGAACAATGTGGAAGACCGGAGATACCAGTCAAATAGATTTTGAAACGAGGAGATACAACTTGGCAGTATTCGGAATCAGCGAAACCCATTGAACCCAGGCTGAATAGAAAAAGCTAGATTTGGGAAGAATGTTGCTGTACTCCCGTCACGAAGAGGAAAATGCTCCACACACTCAGGGATTTGCTCTGATGCTGTGCAATGAAGCAAGAAATGTACTTATAGGATGAGAGGTTCATGGATCCAGGATAATCAGATCATATCTAGACGCGAAAATTCGAATAGACAACATTGGATAAAAAATATCATGGGACGACATGGACTGGCGGAGAGAATCGAAAATTGTGAGGGGTTTGTGAACCTATGTGCATTCAACAACTCGGATGTAGGTGGCATATTATTCTCACACAAACGCATAAACAAAGCTATATGGATTGTAAAGTGTGACCAATAAACGAACTCTTCAGTGATAAAGTGAAACACCTACCACCACATTAACTTTCTTTGACTTTGTATGACTACTTCTTGTTTATTCACCAATCACAATTTTATGTTCATTATAAAACAATATTCGCCTTGTTGACTCATTTTTCCTATCCTCTATTTACTGTTCTGTATGTTATTTATGTCTCTTCTTTCCCCTGTTCAATAGACCGTACAGTTTATTTCGTATACTAACGGTGTTAATTTGTGTTTTAGAAACAGATAAAATTTATCAAGCAAAATAGCTTATTTGTTCCGACTTTGGCTAAACCAAGACTCTGTACCCGACAGTGTAGAGAATAGCTTAGAGTTACACCTGTAGGAAATTGCTTCATACATGGATCTCACCGAACCATACCACGGAGAACCAGATAGATCATATTTGTATCAATAAACAATCCAGGAGCTCGACGGAACATGTGAGAACCAGGAGAGGAGCTAACGTACCTTCTGATAACCACCTGGTTGTGATCAAGATGAAAGTGAAGCTAAAGAAACATTGGACAGCTGGGTAAACAGCATTATAAATGTTCAATAGAGCCCTCCTACGAAACACCAATTGAAGAATTCAAGATAACTCTCAACAACAGGTTCCAAACCTTACAGGATATACTGAAAGAAGAAGAAACTATTATAGAAGACAACTAGAAGGGTATCAAAGAAACATTAACTTCAACATTTCAGGAGGTGCTTGTCCGCTATAAGCATCATTATAAGGGATGGATCTCTATGGAAACCCTGGATAAGATTCAAGAATGGAAAAAACAAAAAAGGGCATTTAACAACATTTAACGCAGAACATCAACCAACCTAATAATATTTGATGGAGAGGCTCTGACAGATATGGAACCTTTCACGTGCCTGAGAAGTATCATCGATGAACATGGAGGATCCAATCCAGGCGTAACAGTGAGGATTGGTAAAACAAGGGCAACATTCCTACAACTCATATAATTTCGGTGACCACACCAATTCACTGAGGAAATTGTCAAACCCTTGGTGAAGATCTAAATTCAAAAGTACAGGTTATGTCCTTCCTACTATAAATGACAGTAATCTGATGGAAATGCTCGTTGTTTTTACACGGTAGCCTCATAGCACTATAACTATGTAACTAGTTTATCATATAACGAAATGTTTTTAACAACTCGCGATTCTAAGATTCCAAAAAGTCCACAAAAGAACACAGGTAATCTTTTTGTTTGGGTGCATTGCGTCTTTATTTTAACTATGAACGCTACGTTTGAGAGGCGACTCAGACAAGTCTCCGTAAAGTAAGTGTCCTAAATAATGTTATACATCGGAATCCTAGAAGACGACTAGGGAAGACTAATACGTCAGCAGTCAACGGTCGAAACGATCTCAGAAACAAGCTTAATCTTACTGTACGGACACCTGATGCACGGACGTTGCTTCGCAACCGTACTCGTCAACGTAACTCGACATTTCGTGACGCTAGAAATGTTTTGAGGTCGAGGAATGTACCTCATCCACGTCGAAACCCTCGAGTCCCGTTCTTCATTCCCATAAGAACGGTATGTAATTCTAACTTAAGTATGCTTAAGTAACGTATTCCCGTTGTTGTTTCCTCACTTCTCTAGAGCACGTGCCTTTATTGGCAAGAACCTATTTTTATGATACTGATAGTGGTATAAATGCCAAAGGGGTTAGATAGTTATCATGGTGTAATTACTATGTAGTGGAGCCAAGAGCTTCGATGAAAATAATTACACTAGAACTCAATTTTCAGCTAATTAGGAGAGTCGACTTAAATCATAAGTATTTTGCCAGAAAAGGTACTAAACCTGTGTGATTGTCTAAGGTTTGTTATCATTTCGATTCTAACACCTGAGTTATGTCTATACAAAACATTTATTCATGTACTTTTTTCGTTATCGTAAGTAGATTCACAAAATATTCCTTATAACTCACAAACTCCACTAACAAATTAGCTGAACAGTAAACAAGATAGAATGATGAAAGTAAAATATATGGAAGTCATGTTTAGAAATCGCGATAAATTAATTATTTACACGTTATTAACTGTTGTTACTTATTTACCTCCGGAGATGTGGGTTGTTTGATTAGCCGTTGTGCTGTCTCCCACTTTTTGGTGAAGAAGGGTTTTTTCCCGACAACTTTGGACTCCTCGAATACTGTGCAGCAATATTTATACGGAGCTTGTCATGTGATGTACGACAAATGTAATTTATTACCAAACTTCGTTAAAAAAAGTCGAAAACCGCTTTTTAATTCTAACCAGCTTTACTCTGTAATGTTTTCACGCCATTATCCTTACACTATGTTAACTGTTAATACTAATTTGCGAATTTTATTGCTTGGCTATGTCATTCATCCTAATACCATAGTATCATTCCCACCAGTCATATTCATACATTCTGATTTGTTCATTATACAATCTGCCTTGTTGTGATTGTATTACTTGGGCCGTAATGGAATTAATCGAGTTTAAAAGACCTGTAATTTATTCTTGTTTTCAACAGGCATATGGTGCTTCACAGTAAATATTAATATAAGTCCCATTATCTAACACTGTCTTGTCAGTTTTAAGTGTTTTCAATCAGGAATCTCATTGCTTATGATCTCAGTAAGAATAATTCGTGGGACAACTTAGAAACCTTTGATTCGCCCCATAAATTTAATGACTCGTTAATTGCAATGACCTAAACTATATGATATATTGTTTTTTATTTTGTCTAAACACAAACATCAGTACAAAAAGGAAACATATATATATATATATATATATATATCCGCCACAAAAATCATTAGATTTGTGTGAGTTGGGATACTGTCCGGGTGCCCAAACCGGATCAGGTGGTTTTCTTAGGGGGACACTTCCCGAACCTTTGACCTAGAGGTCTGATCCACAAAGGAGTAGAGCAACGTTAGGAGATGTGGTCCCATGGTAGCCGGCGGCCGACTATAGGTTCGTACGCTGTTTGTTCCTTCAGGATACTGAAGCCCGTGTGCACCATTGGTTTGGAATAAGGGTTTTCCAACTCTCCCAGGTGGACCCTCCGAAACCCATCAGTACGGTTAAAGCTCCGGACATTCGCTTTTCGTCCTCTCAATTTCATAAACAGTCAATTACCATTAATGTTTATGAAGCGTATTGGTTAGCCTGTGTAAACTTTGGTTGGGGTCCGGACAATAATCATATACAGTAGTTGAAAACTTGAGGTGACATGGCTTAACCTCAGTTGCAGTGGTCCAAACAACTTTCTCTATCGTGACCTCCATGAGTTTTGAAATTGTTCCAGACTTTTTATTCCCTTATTTATTTCATTTTCGAACTGTCCTCCAAGTTTAGTTTTCTAACCATTATTGGTACCACTATCATTTCTCCGTTATGTATCTTGTTAACTTCCTCTCATTGCACTATGATTCAGAAACTCGACCAATAAAAATTTGTGCTAAATTCTACGTAAGTTATGGCTGACTACTTAGCAAAGAGTACATTTATGTGTTTAGTTACAAGTCTTTTGATAAATAATGACATTTACACTTTGATATCCTTTAAATGTGATAGTTAACTTCATATGCTTGCGAATTGCTTTGATTGAAGATCCACGCCTCTACATATGTTCGTATAGGCCGAAAATGAACTACAACTTGGTTGAATATTTTTAGTGTTGTGTTTTCGTGGCTGGATGGTTTAATTAAAGAGATTTTGTTATTATCCTAAACGTTTTCAGCGCCCATTTCAGTTATTCCATAAGTTTTATACCACTTATTTTGTTGGCCTTATTTTTGAATGACCGTCTTGGTACATTTTATTGTCTTCATTTATCTTTATATTCACGCTGACTGTCTTTATTGGTTGATATCTATTCTTGTGGCTGATTGACAATCGATATACATGTCACTTTCCTAGAAATTCTTTAAGGATCTTGAAGTTTCCCTGGCCCAGGATTATCTTAATATACTGATATCAGTGATAAAATATCATGTCGCCTAAATGCTAATCAATGTTCATGTACGCGTAGCCAAAAGGAGCACTTATTTCGTCCGATGTAATATTTTTTTGCTATGAGTGCAGCTTTTTATGTTTTACTTTTTATTAACGTCTATTTTGTTTCGTGTTCATATTAATAAACTTGATTTTCTTTCATATAACTTCACTTGAGGTAACTTTTTTTCTGTAGATTAAAAATGAACTTTTTGGAGGTCAAATAAACAGTCTACGAAATGCAGTAAGTTGATATTGAACTTCATAATCCTTCGTAACTTAAATTTCTGCAATTGAGTGTTGTAATTTCACTTCTTTTATTTCAGTTTATTAAGAAATATAAGTTATTTAATATTTGCCAATGGAAACTAGTTTGAAACGTGAAGTCTAAAGTACCTTTGGTATATATATGAAGGTTAATACATTTTGCGTTTATTAAAATTAAAAACAAAGAACCATGTTTTTAATGATTCAGTACGTGGGTATGACGTCAAAATACATCATTTGGTTCGGTGGAAAGTTGTTTTGTTTTGTCCTTATGAGATTTCTATTCATAAAATTTTTTTGTTTCAGCGAAAACCACGTCCAGCATCTCTTCGTCCAGGTATTCCTGATCTGCTGAGCTTACCGTTGCCTCTTCCTAATCCTCTTGATTTTCTTAATAACCCTACACCCACTACTGGGTTATTTGCTAACTTGTTACCGTTTAATGAAGTTCCAGTGTCTGCTTCTTCATCAGGACCTAAGATTAGTCCAATACAAGGTTTCCGTGTGGAAATTCGTAACCTTCAGCCGTCCGTCACGCTAGATGATGTATTCGTAAGTTAAATTTCGTTGTTTTATAATCTAGTTAGTTACGTGTGATAGTTTTGGGGTATTGCAGAAGTTATGATTATCTTTATGACGTGATAGACATGATTTTTGACTTGATCATAACTGATATCATTATTTAAATAATAATAAGCTTCCATTTTTCATTTGAGATTCATGAACTGTTAGTGCTTATTCACAGCTCTTGGTTTTTCCTAAAATCAAGCATTTGTTGAACTATTGTAACTATAAGGACTAATTTAGCACTTGAAACTAAATTATGCCAATTCACACGACACAACTAAGCAAAAAAAGGGATTTATTTCACCCTCCAAAAACACCTGAACAGTTATGAAGTTATAGACAATTCTGTCAGTTGTAGCGGCAGATAATTGATACTGACTACTTGATCCCGTGAATCGCACGAACACAAACAGTTTCTGAAGACGACAGACTTATTCCTTAGTTGAAATGATCCGGGGAAAGCAAAACATCAGAGCATGATAATTCTGAAGATTACAGAATAGGTGACCGTTATAAATATATAATGCTGTATAGGTACTTTTCATCTTAAAACCCCATGTTTCCGAACTGTTAAATAAATAACTTTATATTTATACAAAGATGATACTGTGTATTTCAAACACATATAGCATGAAACTTCTCCCAAGGTGCATGCTTCTCACGTTTTCATTCGTGAATGCATCTTTGCCATTGTGGTCAGTCTAATTTCTGAATTCCTACTATCTCAAAAACACTTTACGACTCAAAACATATTTTGTTTTGCCCACTTTTAGCATTTATCCAACCTATTTCTACCCCCAACGAATCAGCTACCAGGTGACTAGATATGCTTATCAAATGTCCCAAATCCTTTAGTCGAAAAAGTTTGATAGCCTCATCAAATGATTTGCCATCCTTACCTAGTAATCTCAGCTGCATCATTGCTCATTCAGTCATGCCATTATGCACTACGAATCCTAAGAAGCCGTCTATCTTCAACATATAAAACTACCTACCCATGTATTCAACCTAAATATACACTATTTAACTGTCATAAAGTGGTACAGAATGAACTACCGCTCCGTATACTCTGGAAAACAGATGAACATTTCGCCTCTCTTACAGGTGGTGTATACTGACAAAAGCCTAGGGAGGTTTTCAAATCCGTGTCGAGATTTTTTCAGCCACCAAGTCATCGGAGGTAATGAAGCTTAAAGAGTGAGTAGAGTGACCGGCTTCTGGAATTGCTTCACTATCAATTGTTGAATTTCACAGTGAAAAAAACCAGTCTTGTATTTTAGTTTTGAAGTACGAAGTATTTTAGTGTTTTTATTGGGATCACAAACCTTTCCAAGTTATACAACTACTGAAAACCTGGAAGCACTGGATGCCTGTTACTTCGTAGTATTCTTCTAGTATTTTCACCGTTCACTAACCACGGTCACAGCTCGGGGTAGTTCTCAATGGTGCATATGTATTCACTCTTTCTCTCGATCTTGGGTTCCTTTGTATTTACCTTTTCACTCCGTCTTTCTGAGCCATATTTCCTATGTTTATTCTTTCTTATTATTATTGGTATTATATTATTTCGATCTCGTGCGACTATACTTGTTACATTCGTCTCTCTGTGTTACTGTGGTATAACAATTTGGGTCAATGCACATCTGTGCCAGACTCTATACTGATGGACAGTCATAATCAACGTTGAGACTGCTATATAAGTGCGTCGGCTAAAGTTCCCATACTTCATAAGCACAACGAGAAAGTTAACAAGACGAATAACAAAGGAATCAAAATAACCCAGCTAGACATTAAGAATATGATTCGGAAAGACAATGAAAAGGTGTACATGAAGTTTTGGGACTGCGAATACAGAGCGAGATATTAAGTAAGTGAGTCTGGACCATCGTGACCGATTCTGAGGCGTGTCACTCACATCTTCACCCACCGACTACGATTTTCACGTGTATCATTTACATTTACCAACATGGATATTACTGTAGTGAACATTTATTTATTTGAACACATAAATATTGGTACAAATAGGCACTGAATACATATGCACCACACAAGTCACTTGATTTGTAAAGAAAGACATGGCGGGAAAACCACTATATTATTGTGCGTAATCGCAGTACCTTTGTGAAGCATGAAAATCATACACTAAATACATCATTTGCCCATCTTCCTTCAGTTATCCTTTACATACTCCATCATTATGATTCTGTTGTTATTCTGATGCTCTCCGTTCTCCTTCCTGTTCTCTTCATATCTATCTTCTGTTAGTAAGCATCCCACCTTCTATTCCTGCGACACTACTTATATCTATATCTATATATATATATATATATATATATATATATATATATATATATATATATATATATATATATATATATATATATATATATATATATATACTTGAGCAGCATATATGACCAAGTACTTTAAGCCAACAAATGTCTGTCTTAAAGATCAAGCAACTCAATACACTGCTCTTTTTATGTGTTGCCACACTTTTTCTGCTATTTGATGAGGAAGCCAAAATAGCATCATTTTATGCCCTTTTAATCATTCGTTAAAGTAAGCAGTACTAGTTATAGAATATGAATATTTTATCCAAATATAAAAATTAATTTGATACTCCTTTTTCTTGTAGGAGCTATTTAGCAGCGTTGGAAGTTTACGTCTGTGTACTGTTACACGTCCTGGCCAGGCAGAAGTAATTTATAATCATTCTTCAGATGCGCTTGAAGCTATTGAACGTTATAATGGTCGTGAACTAGATGGCCGTCCAATGCGTGTAAGCCTTACTACACCAGTTAGTGATTTACCCAGTGAACGTGACACTTCTGCTCGCATGGCCTCAAGACTCGGACCAAATTATGGAAGGTTAATCCATTAATGTTTTGTAATTTTGAATTTTTCTCTATACACTTTGTTATATGCTTGTATATTCTGCAAATCAGAAATCGTTAATAGATGTATATTATTTCCCTATATCTATTTAGTTATCATTCTCCATATTTCTTTGTAATTAACTTCTCAGGAAACAAACTGAAACGCAGGCTAAACAAGTTATTCGTGAGTCTCTGAACAAATCAGGCATTCCGGTCGAAGTAGATGCAGATGTTGTTCGCAAAGCTTTGTTCAACGTTAGTTCATCTGGTAGCGTTCAATCTAGAAGACCAGTTGATTTCAGCGTTAGTTTACGTTAAAAAGATATACCAGAAGTTAGGTGTTTTACAATACGTTTTATTAACCGCTCATTTCTCAGTCATTAATGTGTGTATAACCAAAAAGTGTATGTTACTTTGTTGATTTGTTCATTTATCAATATAACACTGGATTTTCGATTCCCTCACGCTTGTTTTTGTAATGACAGATTCAAATTCTCATTTAAAACAGTATTCCGAATGAATATGAATTATAGCTAACTTTAAGACAATTGCGTTCTCTTCCATCTGGTTACGATAATCATGTGGACCCCATCTAGGTAGTCTACGCTTGTTATTATGGCTCAGCCTAACAGTTAGTGATGCCATGTCGATTTGGCTGCATCTAGATGTATTCCAACCTACTACATTAGCCATCCTCGCGCTTCAAGGTGGTCGGTAGATGAGCATATATAACACATGTTTCGACTGACAAAGATTCATTACATTGTCAATTTGTTTGGCATACCTACCTAGTACCCTTTTCCGAATCCCGGCTTTGCTTACCCACTGGTCCCAAAACGCGCCAACAATGTTTAGAAAACACTCATAGTCGAATACTAGTTATCTACGAATATCCTCTATTCTTAATGGTCATATTTCACACCCATAAAATAATATAGAGCGAACTGCTGCACAATGAGACCTTTTAGTTGGCGAACGAATATCTCATATATACGGCAAGTGGCATAATTTGGCAAAAGCCAATCGAAATTTCTGAATTTATCTCAAGATCTCGTCATGCACCAACCCACTTAAGGTGATGAGATTTCCAAAATAAGTAAAGTGACAGACGAACTCAACTTCTTTACTCCGTATCCTTAGTTCAGGCATTGACGCATACCGGTCCTAAAACAATATTTTGCGTCTGGAGGGAGAGAAACGCATCCCAAACATGCTAGGATTCTTGGTTAAGGCGGTCAAAACGCTTTTCAGCGTCTTCACGGAATGAAACTACATCATCTGCGTATTCTAAGTTAACAATAGAATTTTCTAGTAAATCAATCCCTGATAAATCGGACGGTGAATTTTATCTCTAGAAAATGCCTATGACAAATCTGGATAAAAATGAGGAAAGCAGACAACCCTGACGAACACTTCTTGAGTTTGATAATTCTAATGATCGTTCGCCATAGGCTCTAACTCAACCGGTACTGTTTGAATAGAGGGCCTGTAGAAAGATTGATGTATTTCTTCAGTAGGTCTTTCAATGACATAAACTTCCATACAACCTATCGGTCTACAGAATCAAATGGTACATCAAGGTTGAGAAATACAACTACTGTTGTGAGTCGATAGGTATATCAATACATCATTCTGTAAGCAAAAAAATCTTTGAAGATAAACTTTGACCACAAACAGACCATCCAGAAATATAACCCCACATCTTATTGATGCTAAGTTGGGTTTTTATTCAGTTCACTGAATGTGAATCAGTTGTTTTGTATAGTAAAACTTCTTCAAACTAAAAAAAAGTATTTCGTTTTTAAAACAACATACTGTATATTGTAAACAATAATAAATGTAAGAATTAAATTATATACAAAAACTTGTAATGAATATTTTGAGAAAGAAAATCTTGATCAATACAGAATGGCTTGTTTTTAACGTGGGAAAATGTAATCAATGTAACCAATTGAAATTACCAGTTCTACGTTGTTACTGACTGACTGACCAGTTCATACTTGGACAATAGTATATTCATCGTTTGTTGTTTAAGACATAGAATAATCATTCCTCAATTAGTTGGTTAGAATTTTATGTTAGCAATATCTTTCTTGATTCAAAATATATGCGAAATATTCATGTAGAAATAGATATTGTTCCTTCAAAGTAAAAAAATGTCATTATTAGTATTGAAGTTTTATTCCATTCATTTCTACCTGGAGTTTGTGCTGATGATATCGTTCAAAAGAACGATGAAAGATCCAAGACCAAACTATCCAGCTCAGAGAACAAAACTTCATCAATATCATTTCATTCTCCTTCATACTTACTTTTATCGATACTAAAACAACTAACTGGTTAGTGTAGTATATAAATCATTTTTAGGGATGTCTTTTATATGACTAATTGTGAGACAATGTTAAATCGAACTTCTTAATTGATCAGTCGAGTAATGCTTCCAAACCAACTAAAGATTAATTACTAGTTACCTTTTTTTAGATATAAATTAAAATAAAACGAGCTACTGTGCGGTATACTCGTCCCTTGACCGGTAGATAGACATATCGCCTACGCCATAGGTAATGCGAGTTGACAAAAACCAAGCGAGCTTACTGAACCCGTCGTGAGATTTGGTTAGACACTAACCTACTAGGGCTGGTGAGACGTCCAAGATAAGTGATCGACGAGCTCATCTGCTTCACTCCATATCTTTAGTTCAGGGATTGACGCATACCAGTCCTGGAACAAAAATTTTTTATTCACATGGAAAAATCGCATCCTAAACATGCTTGCATTGTTACTTTAAGGTGGTCAGAATGCCCAGTTTTTTCAGCGTCTTCACTAAACAGAACTGTGTACATAGGTCCGGAATTATTCAAGAAAATTAAGGCATAAAACAGTAGAAAGACGATGAATTTTCGTACCTAAGATCCATTCCGAGTTGCATCGGCTGTGATCAACTAATTTTTTTTCGAGGATTTCATTCGACTGATCCGTCATTGTTTAAGTCAATAATGCTTTAAGGTTATCAGCACAAATACTACAGTAGACTAAATTTAGTGAGGGATTTTGAAAAAACTTTGAGACTATATTAAAGCACCGATTAATATCCTGATAGGGCGAAACCGTACTTCGTATCTCTAGTTTGACTATGGTTTTACTGAGATGTTTTGTAAAAGTCTATTATTCTGTGAAATATCCTGCTTGTTTTACAACACGTTAGTGCAAATCTTAGCATACATGATCTATGATTAGTGTTGACGTGAATTGAAAATGTGACTTTCTCGCTTTTATTGTCAATAATGTTTTTAAATTATGAATTGAATTACCTAGTAAGGTAAGTTCCAACATATGTCTCTGCAGTACACATATACAAAAGTGAAACCGGTTGTTTATATTGTTACTTCTTAATGTAGCCTAGAAACCTGTACATCTGAATGAATTTAAGTATAACCAAACTCATCTCATTATTTTTTAAGTTTGATTTTCACTGAAAAATTCAACTTCCTCAGTTTAAAAGTTTGTGTTTATACTGATGTTTGCTTTAAATGAGTCATATCAGTAAATCAGCTGCAAAAAACTCACTGTCAGTTCAACCATACAGTGGCGCCAGAGTCTCAGCATTAAAACAATACTTGGTAAACTAATCCATTGACAGCCAGATCGAAGATGTCTGCGAACAATAAGAGCACTAATAAATGTTCCAGTTCGACCAACTCCAGCACTAAAAAAAAATCGAAAAGACTACGTAAAGTCAGATTTAGTATGGTATCATTGATTTGTGATATGCAAAAAGGGAATGACGAGTACAATTTAAGTTTAGTTAATGGTTGTGATACTTTTTTCGCTTGAAAGTCATAATATTACTCCACATTACAAAATTTAAGAGGTTAGAATAGGTTTTGAACTTGTAACCGCTAGACTCCGGAAGAAATGTAAAAGCGATAAAGGCTCAATTTCCAAATGACATAAATGCACAAAATTTGTGTTAGGTAAAACGTTTTATTTACACCGTTTTCTCAAATATCGATCATTAGACAGTAAAACTCAGTTATGTTTTCACTGAACATGAATCATTTTGTTTTGAATTCAAGTCCGGCTAGTTATCACGTAATTTATTCGCCAATCAAAATTCGGCTTATTCACTCTTGTACTGTATTAAACCAATGACATTCGACCGGTATGATCAGCCTAGCCCATCCAGTTGAGTCCAGAACACCAATAACAGCTTCCACTATGCGAATCATTTGTTTCAAACATGCTTGGTCTATATACCAGCCAAACAGACCACATCGCACCATAAAATGGGAAATAACATTTATACAAAAGAGCCAAAAGTGGCTGTGAACGTGGGAAACTGTAATCAATAAACTGAACATAACTTAAGAACAGTAAATCGTACAATAATAATCTATATGTCAAAATGAAGCTTATAATAAGGTGAATATAGATATATATAATCTAATTACTGAATAGTTATACCACTAAGAATATATAGATAATATTAGTCCATTAATAGATCTCAAAAGTTACTTGTAATTTAATCCTCGCTAGGATATAACACATTTTGTTATATTGTATCTGATAGGTCTACTCAATTAGTGTAAATCTTAATCTACAGGTTGAAGCAATCTCCCTAGATTATGTTTAGGGTATTTTTTTAATTTCCATCTCCTTCGTAGAAGAAGCGTGATATGCGAAACTTAGAATTTCGTTGTATATTCCTTTAATTAATTTCAGATTTCATCAAATTGTACATTAGCACATTTTCAGAAATTCTGCTTTTTGTAGTCACATTAAAGTGCTTTGTAATTCATATAAATTTCAAACATGTGTAATACTGATAAGTTTTGTTAAATATGAAATCAAAATTCCATATAACGCCTGACATCACTGGTCGATATGATTCTTCAATGGTGATAATGATGTTAATTACTTGCCAAGTAAAAATTTATTTACTCAGATTTAAACCACGCTTTATATGTGAGGGTTAGTGGTACTGAATTAAGTAAATCAGGACTCTAACCTGTTACATAAATGTTGAATGCCGAACGTCTTAACCATTAAACCACTGCCTAATCATCAACTCGGTACATGTGTGATGACAGAAAATATTAGACGTAACACTATGATTCGAGCAAAATGAGTGAATTCGCAGAGTAAAGAGTATGAGGTAATTAATAAAAAACTCAAAATCTAAAGGAAGAGAAATAGTGAATGCATAAACGCCATTGTGAGTCATGTCAACCAAAGCCTTCACTGGCTACGAGAACACCAACCTGGCAGTGTGGAACTACTAATATGGCTTAACCCAGAAATCCATGACTCCATGAACTGATCCCACGTTTTGGCTTGTCCACCTCTAGCTTTCAGTCTGCTCATAAACTAGCATCAAGGAAAGTAACCGTTGGGGATATGCGATATACATCCCAACTAACTTATTCAATAAAGATTAACAGCCTCACTAATCGATTTGGCATATTTACCTTATATCCTGAGTATAACTTCAGCATTGCTCACTCTACGGTCTCAATACAAGCGAGCAATGCTTTGATTGAGTCTGTGACCAAATACCAGTAACCAGTATCTTGTTAATGGCACGACGGATGCAAATACATACAACCTTTTAGTATCTATTCACATGGAACAGTAAAATTATTGTAGTGTTGAATAAAAAGGCATGCTCTGAAATGTAGTAATACTACCCAGTACTAACGAGTGTATGTCGCGGTATTTTTTATTTTACACAACTTGGAAATGGACAATATTATTAGTTGAATTACCTGCAATGTACAACAGTTGGTCCGATTGAGGCTGTAATAGATTGATGATTAACAAGAGATTGATAATTTTGTTCATATTCTTTCACAAGTTTATCCATGTCTGTAACTGTTGGTACACTGAAATTTTCCCATTCTGTGAAGTGTATTTGAGTTACATTATGTGATTCATTTGAATTATTTGACTGATAAGAAAAAAATGGTTGAGAAAGTAGTAAGATACACTAGTGGGAAGGATTACTCGAATAATGAACAAATTGCATTAATTTTCATAAACTCATGACTGTCTGTAATGATAAGTGCAAAAAATGTGATCAGAGTACATTTATACTGTGATTTTAATTTCAATAAATTTTATCCAGGATTAAATGATTTGCAGTTGATTGGTCGCCAAGTAGTGACCAATGTCATTCTTGTCTAATCTCTTAGTGGTGATCGAATTCTATCGATCAGCTTGCAACCTGGCCACTAGTATAGGTGATTTGATATGCAACCTTTGGGGAACTAACGCTCTTTTTAGGACTCGAACCCGCATCACTCAGCTTCACAGTCCGTGACTGACCTCCTGTAGTATTGAGATATTAACAATTGATCGCTTGGATAATCACTAGTTTTTTGGTTGTACTATGCGGTGGGATTTATTTGTTGTCATAGTATGAATTCACCATGCATTATTTAGTTGTCAAATATAACAATATGCTTCGATATGGAGAGTTATGACGTGATCAACAGGGTTATCGTGCTAAAGTATTAGTAATCTGTGATGCAACAGTTGCGGATATATGTTGTAATATTCGAGATTACCTGACAAATTACAGAAACAGGTACAAAAATTGGAGTATCTTTTTGTTTTGATCTAATAACATATTGTCACGAACAATTGGTTGCTGAAATTCAGTTCTGCTAAGTCATAGTAGTAAAATCTCGAGGAATAATTCTTTCTGGACGAAATGTTGCTTAGTCAAAAATCCAGAAGCCAAAAGTTCAGTGTTATCGACTTGTATACTGTTCCCTGGTATATAATGGAAGTTATTTTTATTATATTTATGAAGAGTATAGCAATCAATGTTGATAAGCTGGGAAAGTACAGATAGATCATATGCCTGCTCTCACATACCTTCTCAAGGTCAAATGTTGGGTGAGAAATTTTAAGCTCGGAATGCTATCGAAGAAGTCTATTATGCATCTAGCCAAAGTCTCAGCCTACATTTCATTCTGAGTGATTAAGAATTCTATTCTTGCTCACTTAATGGAAACTGGACACTATAAACAGACAGAATTTTAATCGCAATAATTGTTAGTGTTCATATTAAAACTCGAGTCTGAAATACACACCACATTGCAGATTCTACCAGATCATTTCACAAAGTAGCACCTCAGTTGCATAAAAATAGTTTCTAGAAACTAACCATTGAAATGCTGAAAATCCTTTTGATGAAACAATCCGACTGGTTAGTTTCAAGTAGTGTAACTGAGATTTCAAAACCATTGGATTTATAATGCTCAGGAATGTTTAATTTCTCCGGCCAGTATAAATCACAAATAGTTTGACCATTATATTGAAGCCTGTTAACAAAATACCGGTAAAAGACCATTCTGTAAATTGAAAAGCAAACTAAACCAAAGATTCTATACAGTTTACAACATAATTCTCTTAAGAAGGGTAAATGCTTGTTCTTTTAAAACATTTTAAACGTTGTATAAAATATTTTGTTGGGTTTCTGTAGACTTATATGCTTATTGGCTAATTCTTAAGAACATTTTAGTACCCTTGCATTTCCTATCTGTAAGAATCATTAGTAAGAGAAACAATAGTTTTTCCGATAGGAGTTAAGAATAATGGTACTAACCACTTAGCCACATTTTTTTAGAACAGACAGATTGTAGCTAACATTGGAATCCAGGATGTGCGTTTTATCCTGTTTGGGACTCGTTAACCGAATGTACCTCTCCAAGTCAATATTAATTTTCACATTGAGACTTAAACTTTGAACCTTTCGCATTAAACTAAAAATGGCTATACTGAAGTCATTCGCTCAACAGGCACGTTTATCGACAAGGACTGACTAAAAATCAACCCTGAATATCGACAACGAGATAGTTCAAATTCTTACTACTAATAATAAACATCTTACCCTTTGAACAAGCTAGTAACCATCGGAACTCATTAACTCACTGGATGACTCTTCGGAGCTTCGAGCGAAAGTTAATAGGCTGGAGTACCAAACAGGACGACAAGTATGTCCTGAAGTTCACTGTTAGGTACGATTAATCTTTTCTAAAATAAACGTTATTAAGTAGCCACATCAAAGCAATCTGTACAAAACAGACTTATATCAGCGAAGACTAGTTAAAGTTTAGTCCTGAATAGGTAAACATGAATAATTCAAACTTTCACTACTAACAAATAACACAGCCATCTGCATATCTAAACTCAGGTTCGTTTATTATGATTTAGACATAATGTTTGATTAAACATACATATCACATAAGTTTGGTTGATTCAAGTTGCTAATCACACTAGCACATCGATGTAAATTCATTTTAGTAAAATTGTGACGTGTCTGCAGACATTTGGTATGAAGCCATGCTTATTCTAAGTTCCGTCCTAATTGGCACTAGTTTACAAGGTGTATCTACAGTCTTTAGGGAGTCGATGGTATTTGTGAGATCCAGAATCGTATCACCCCAATGTCACAGTCAGTTGCACTATGATAATACTATTAGGATAGATAATGACCTCCATTAGAACTCTGAAAATTCGATTATTACTGAAGGTTAGACAAGTATAACATGAATTACTCTCTTATTAAGCATTAGTGATAGATTAGAAAAACCTTTCGATTTTGACCAAGGTATATAGTCTTAACTAATCATGTAGTACACTCGCACTCGATCACTCGACCGTTCGATATAAAATCAGACATAGAATATAGTAAGAGGTTACCGTAACTAAATATAAAAGGGGGAATAATGTTTATCATGTTACACGTGTGATGTACCAGATATGTCTGTTTGCTCTCCCTGGCCTGTCACGAATCAGTTGGGCTGGATATATTATCAATCCGAAAACACACCATGTTACATAAGGTTTGTTTTAGTATCATAAATCTAAATTCAATTAAACGGTGGTCTAGCTTAGGTTGACGCGTGAATTCAACTGTTGAAACACTACAATCTCCACAAATCCCCAAAGTGATAATTCTTGACCACCGACACTCACCCTGTTAACATAACAATAAATGGACATTTAAACATGTAAACCATATGCCAAAAATCTCCAATTGTTTGGTTAAGTGGACCTTGTGTAGCAATGAATTCACAATGGTTATTTGCTCGTAGTAAAGTATCATCTGAAGACGGTACTTCAATAGATCTTATAAAATTAGCATTGATGTATCCAGTTAAGTTTGTAGGTAACTAAAATGAATACAAGAAAAATTCAATATGGTGAAATTGTTATTTTCCATTTTATTAGAAGATATCAATATGAAATAACTCAGAATTGATACCAATAACCCAGATGTATTCACTGTTTGTCTTCTTAAAAATATTGAGTTTTAAAACTATTTGATACTTTCTATTCCATGAATGCATTTCTTCTTCACAAATCATATCTATCCCTGCTTTTTCCTACTACCACTAATACTGCTACTGTTGTAACGGGACGAATATTAAGTTGAAACCTTAGGAACTATTTTTTCGGATTATTACCGATATTCTTACCGTATAATTAATAGGTAACTGTATTGCTACGTTTTCATATTCCTCTTATTGTAAGTTCCCTATTCTTTAATTATTGATAATTGATTATGTATTGTTCGCTTCGTCCTCTATCACTGATAGTATGATTATACTTAAATTGCGATTACTCATTCGGTATGCTGTGTTATCACGCATTTCAAGCATATTATTGTATGGGTTTCCAGTAATGACTGAACTGAGTATTGTAAACAATCGTTCAGCTTCCTAACATAGTCTTCTGACTTACTACTGGGTCAGAAGGAGACTGAGGACTGATAAACGTTAAGGGCTTAAACATGATTCATTTGTTGATGCATCAATTCGTAAGTAGAAGACCACCAGTTCCGCTAGTCATATGGGTGAACCAATCGATCACCAGAATTATGATTGGGTAATATAGCATGTGATATCGTTTGGCATTTGAAATCATAACAAATCACCGTTCTTAAGATGTAACATTCATTGCTTCTACTAATTTTAGCGTCAATATCATTCCTGATGTGGGGTGACAACTTGAAAGGATATACAAATGTGCCAGGTTTTATTTAGTATATAACTGATTGATTAACTGAACAAGATACGACAAATATTTATGATGTTTAATCATCATTACGCTAGTATAAATCATAGTCCAAGATATGTACAGAACCTGAGTCCAGTGTATATTCATTTTCATTTTAACCTGACCAAATAGTATACGACAATTGCATTCAACAAGTGAAATTAAAGGTTTTTAACAAATGGTTTTGCAAAATGGTATTTCATTTAGGTTACATAAAACTTAATATGTCTAACAATTCTACATCGATCAATGTTAATTCTTGAAGATAAACCTTATCAAAACGTAAAGAAACTGTTATTCTAAGAACATAAACACAGTACCCTTGAACAGTACAATTTATACTCTATGGAGATTGCGCACTGCTGAGAAGTCCCATACTAGGACGAAATGGCCATTCAGTGTTTTCAGGTTTCCAATGGAGGTATAGCTTCAGTCGAAGCATGGATTCAACTATTAAATTATACGCTATTTTCGAATTACATAATGTATGAAATTAAATATCTTGGAAGACAAGGATAAAATTAATCGAGAGGACTGATCAATGATCTTATAGTTTATTACTGTTGTTCAAGGAAGTTGAAGTTAAAAATGATTAACCGTATTATTATTCTTCTTAAGTATAACAAAAAGAAAGCACTGTGTTTATTACAAATGTTATTTATGGGCGAATAAATAGTAAATGTGGGACTTATAGATCGACAAACCTATATTTTTATTGTGTATTTTTACATTACTTTAATTGAAAAGTTTCATTTTAAGTCCCCTAACCGTCGACATACCTCCTACCGTTTGCAAATTACAGTCAATTAATTATTCAATTTTATTCCACAAATGACCTTGTTATGTACAGAATGTGACCTCCATAATTATAGTGGCATTGTGACTTTGTAATTTATGTATGCTAGAATGTATGTTTCTGCATCATAATAATAAAAAACAAATCGGTTACCTTCCATAATGCTCTCTTTAGGTAGGTAATGGTTAGAAAGAGTTTGGATTGGTCAATCGGTGCCAGGAAACTAAGTAAACAGTTCCGGTAAAGAGAATGTAGATTCATTATTAGTGGACTTAGCAATCAGTGATCCATTTAAGAGGTGATGTAGAAGTGATGTCAGCAATGATGCATATAAAAATCATTAGCAGTTATAGGAAATGTATACATATATTCATGAGGAAACCAAATAAACCACGTGATGTCTTAAGGTTACAGGTTAGTCAGATATAAAGATAGAAACGCCATAGTGAGTAGCCACATTATTCATCTAGCCAACCAAGGCCACTGGGCATATTTATTCCTATCATTACTAGTCTGTCAACGCATAACTTCGAGATGTCATTAGATCCTTTCGGTTTGTTTCTTCCTTCTTTGATGAATGCTGGACGGATCAGCTTAATGAAAATGTTATTGCGTAATAGTCTTTTCTGGAATAAAGTATCTATTGTCAATAAAACATGAATAATTCACTATCGAATTGATATAATTCTATTAGGAATATAATTAGATATCACTTTAAAGTTTATTTGAACCTTTTTCTGTCTAGTATAGAAAACAATCTATCCATATAAATTTGGATCTTCAGTAGGTATAACTGATGAAATTACTGTTAGAGATAATAAATCGCAAGAGAATAGCTTATTTACTTGTTATTTTCATATCAGATTAAAATACGTGTTGTTAAGTCATTCAACTGTATTAGAATGAAAGTGTATATCTTCTAATTTAATTAAATTGTAAGTGTATTTCAATGACTTGAAAAATGAACAATGTTTAAGACTGTCATTTTGATTTCCTACTTTCTTTCTACAGAACTTTCAACTGGAGCCATACTTTTTTTTCTTTCCACAATTAAAGATATTATTTCTCTTTTGTCTATGTCATTCAGATTTTGAAGGTCTTTGCAAACATATTACTACAGCAGAAGTGTTTGCTCAAATTAATCACCTCTTGATCTTTAATTATAAATCTTTCCCAGCGAAGTGTATCCTTTAGATTAGAAATAAGGAAAAGGGAATAATGATGTCCAGTGTATTGCAACTAGAGTTAACAGTTCTCATTGTTGGTTTAAGGCACTTCCGTGCCTGTGTGTGTGGGGGGGTGAGACGAATATCTTCAGTAGCAATAGATGTTGGTCGCACACTATCACAAAGTGACTGAGGCTAGGAATGTGAGATTATGGGATGCGAACTCAATCGAATAAAAGTTGAAGCGTTCATCACAAGTTTTTAAGCTCCTGGATTCGACATTTCGAGGAGTTGTGAAAGTGAACTGGTGAGCAGTTCCATAGTAGCACGAATCAGCTGTTCATTGCCTCCTAGTTTTCAACAGTTATCTAAGCAGGATCAATCCGTGATGTAAAACTATAGATCGCTCTAATAATTTGACTCACTATCGAAGGAATATGTTTAAGTTAATTAACAACGATAATCAAATTTTTTTAAACAGTTACCTCAGAAAATGTAACTGGATTCTGATCGCTTGTATTTTTTAAGACAATTCGTGTTTGATCATCTGAAGTCAAAAAAAAACAAAGATGTGTAAGGGGATGAGTAAACCAGGAAACTATTTGCTCTGTAAGTTTAATAAATAAAACTATCTATTTAATTTATACGAATATTCGTCAAGATTAGAACGAATAGTTTGACAGTAATTGAGCGCCGAGTATAGAGAAGTCATTATATGTGAAAATTATATTTGAAATATTCTCAGCGATTGAAATTTAAGTAATTCCAACGTTTCGTCCAGCTAACTTGTCTGGACCCTATGGACGAGTTTCTATACCGTATGCATTATGAATTCAGAACCTCTGAACCTTTATCAAACCTTAACAAGTTTTTAAATCATGTAAAAGAACATCCACTGTAATTCATTACTTATAATAAATTTTCACATTATACTAACTGTCTTCTGATTGGCTAATAATTGAAATTGCTCAAACGCTTCTGATTGGCTCGTCCCTGAATTAGAGTCTCACCAAAATATCTAATAACTTACAAGCTAAAATATCATTATAACGATTTAAATAGTAATTCTTTGGATGAACTGCAACATGACATGTTAATTGGTTCGCTTTTTCCAATTCATAACTTTTACAGCATATTGTCTGAAAATAATAGAAAAGAATTCATAATAGAATACAAGTTGAAATTAAATTATTTTGGTAAACATTAAGAATAAAAATAAGTCAACTAGAAACAAACAACTTTTAAAGGTCATAGTGAATATATATATCGAAACAGAATACTATCTATCGAAAGTAGATGATTAGTTTTACTGATGAAAATATTATCAAATACTTAATAGTTAGGATTCAGGACTATGGGTTTATGGTTTGAACTTAAGATTATGATTTACAATAAGAAATAAGATTGGGACTAGGTTTTAACCATTAGTCTAGATACTTTTATCCTAACTTTAGATGTATATCCTTTTCCTAATTCTGTTGAATGTTCTTCGAATTCAAAACTGAAGTATCATTCATGGACATTTTGGAAAAGTTCGTTTATTAGCAAAGATGGATGGAGGCTAGTAGTGGAATACAGGACGCGCGTTTCATCCTGTTTGGTGCTCGTCAGCTGGATGCACCTGCATTACAGAGTTGACGTTTACTCTGGGACTCGAACCCAGTACCGATCACTCCAACCACCACTACATTATGCACTTAGCTAATGAGTCCAGATAGCCACTAGCTTGTGCAATGGTGTGAACATCAACTCTGTGATGCAGGTTCACCAACTGATGAGTCCCAAATAAGATAAGACGCGCATCCAAGAATATACTGTTAGCCACCACTCATCTCTACTTATAATGCTTGTGACTTAAGGCAATATAGAGGCAATCCGTACAGGATGCAAATATGCGACTGAGTAAAACATTTCCAGGGGGTTTTCTGAACCTTTATGAACTTTGACGAGGAATATTTTGGGACTCCCCAATATATATCTAACATCAAATTTATCGACCAGTAAGACAGATATAGTTGGTTAATTTTTATTCACTTGTCAAGTATACATCCCTGTGTACGACTTTAAACTACACTTTAGATTCGATAGTTATTGACACTACTGGAATACTCAGATTGAATTAGGCAGACTTGGGGTTGGACCTTTCTATGACCTATTGGTTAAAACTGAATGTTTTAATAAAAAGCCACCAGTTCTTTTACAGTTTTGATTAATTAAATGGGCTGTATAATTGAGTGCACCCCTAAATTCATATTTAATACTTGTTAACATGTGTTACCAAGGCAAATTTACCATCTGAACAGCTTTATAATCAAAAACAGACATTAAACTGACTGTGTCGAACCAATGTAAGCAATTGTAGCCACAATAAGAAAAAGACTGACTAACAGGTTTTAACGAAAATTAGAAAATGAAAGATAATACCAACTACTCATAAGGTGACCGATTCATGTATTTAATGCATTTACTAAATTACAAATTCATTTAATTAAATTAATCAGATTTTTAATGGTTGAGATCATGAGCCAATTGAAGCTAGACCACCATGGAAAAACTAGAAGCACTGGGCAGCCGTTGCGTCCTATTGTGGGACTTCTCAGCACCGTTAGATGCCGGTTCAGTGGTCCAAAGGTTAAGCGTTAGCGTGCGAGATCGAGAGTTCCTGGGTTTGAATCTTGCGACGCTTGGTCGTGGATGCGCATTGCTGAGGAGTCCTACAATAGGACGAGACGGCTGTCCAATGCTTCCACGTTTTCCAAGGTGGTCTAGCTTTAATCGACTCATGATCTCAACCATTAAAATTACTTTAATATCCACAAAACCCCTTCTGATATTAAATTATTTAATTACTGAAACTGATCACTTTTCAAAGACTTACTTGAAATTGATCAACAATTAATTGTTTTGTATTGGTTAAACAATCATCTAAATATTGCTTGAATTTTGACGACTGAATAACTGGAAAGCTGAAATTACGAATACTGTCTATATATGTGTATGGGTTAAAAAAATATATCAAAGTATGCAATTAGTACAAAATTAAATGAACCCAACACTTTGTTAGTAGTACTCATTACTCTCAAGAATAGATTTGGAAAGAATATAACTTAAGAAGAATAACATCAGAATAGGACATTGTCCAGTTTATTTCTAAAATCATAAGACTTATTATTTGAAGACAGTAGATGGATTTCTTGTAATTTATCACGACTCTATTTTAGTTAGTTAATATTTTCTTCCTGTCCATATTTATGTATTTCAAAAGAATTTAGATAAATCAAAAGTGGTCTACATGAAATTCTTATGCTTCCTGATATTCATCAAGATAATATGTTTGAAGTATTTTGGAAATAGATGCATTCTGATCATTCGAATCCTGGATTACTGTTATGAATGAGATATTACTCGGTATCTAGAAAAAAATAGACTCATCAATAAGAATCTGGTAATATTTCTCTCAACCACGTATATTACTTTGGCTGTTTCATAGTGTTCTAAGTTTTAATCAATTATATGCTTTGTCTGGCAAGGTTAGCATTGAGTTGAGACTAAAGATAATCCTACTCATGTTGGTCTTAAACATATGCCCTTCTATGTCAGTCGTCAGTTTGGTAATAATACATCAAGTAGTAGTGCAGTAGAAGATCTTATAAGAATCAACTTATACAATGGATTTATATAGCACGTTAAAATGAATACGAAATTACAATATAGGCATAACCATATCAAAAGTGGAAAAGAATGGAGGAAAAAAGGAGAATGATTAACTAACCATAAACAAGCAATAATTGATGGGACTTCTGAACGTTTACAATAAGGAGAATAAAGAAATACCATCATATAGTTATTGAATTATTATACAATAAAAATACAAATAATCATAACCAGTAAAATAGCCCTAAAAGATCAACTTTTTTCGATATTAGCTATCCTACAACAAATACAACGAATTGAGGTGTAATATAGATTAGTTAAAGAAAGTAATACCTTACTGGGTCTCATAGATAGAACTAGGTCATCATTGGGAACTATTTAATATAACATTAACCACTGTTATTTAGTAAATCAAAGGTGTTTTGTCCTATAGCCTGTCAATTATCACGTGGCAAGGTCACCAATCAGAACACCAACTTATACGACCTTGGCACTGTGCCAAATCAATGACGCATTAATCAGCACAAGCAGCCTAGAGTCAACTCTGAGTCATTATGGGTTCTTTTCGCCTAGCCCTATGCGTTGAGTTCAAAACACGAATATCAGCCTCCGCTACATAAATCATGTATTCAGACATACGCAGTTTATATACAAACAAACCACATCGCATCACACAGTAAAATAGGCAATAACAATTATACAAGATCAAGCCAAGAGTGACCGTGAGTGTGAGACACTGTAACTAATAGATCGAGAATAAGTTAAGAATGGTAAATCGTATCGCAATAGCCAATAGGTTGAATGATATATATAGTCTAGTTATTTAGTAATTATCCAATGAGAATATATGTAATAGTAGTCCATAAATAATTCCTATTTGTTACCATTCCTTTATTCTTTTCTAGGACATAACAAAAGGTAAACAAACTATTATTTAAGAATGATTCATCCTACATCCCCTTATTTTCTTCCATAACTATACTATACGATCTAATGCGAAGGATCAAACTACAGCTTAGACAATCACCACAGTTAGTTAAACCAATCAATAGTTGTTTGTCTACTGTTAAAACACACGGTATAATGAAGTACGATATCCAAATTCAAAGTTAGGTGATTCCTAATTATTTGTTTTATCACATGATTTTAAAATTAGTGGTTCATATCGACATGGCTAATACATAGTCAACAAATTGTCTTAGTTTCAAGGTTAAATTATCACTTTACGTTTGAGGGGGTACACATAGGCAACTTAATAGATAGCAGTAATAAATAAACTTAACCCACCAATCTTAAGGATTGGAATAAGAATTGTCACAGATAAGCTATTTTATTAAGAATCCCTTTTGGATCAACATACCATATACATTTTTTGTATTTCAGCTATCAAGTATAAACTCACAATCATAAATTTGCACTCTCCGTAAGTAGGATTCTCAACTTAAGAAAACAATGTAATTTACAGATTATTTTAAAAAATGATACCTCAAGAATTAATTTAGAGTCAACCACAAGCGTAATCAACATATTAAGGGTAAATAAATGATTCACCTACTTGAAGACACTGCTCACATATCCTTATAGACGTTACTATCTCTACCTATTAACACAAGTGAATTCTAGGTATGTTCATTGTAGATATTTGTTAGTATAGTTTCCTAAGTGATCCACACTTCATCTATCTAGTTAGATTAGTCAAGAAAAAGTAGAAGAATATACCGATAACTGAATCAAATCTCAAATTACACCAGTATCTTAGTTGTCAATTGATCGGATTGTTAATTGGTTCTTGAGAAAGTTGATATTTCAATGAAAAATAAATCTAGAGATTTTGCTTACAATGATGGAGATCACTAAAGTATTTGTAGACAAAATGAATATTTCAGTAGTTGATATTATGAGTCAGTTGATACTACACCACCATGGAAGAACTGGAAGCACTGAATGGCCGTTTCGCCCCGTTCTGGACTCCTCAGCAATGCGCGTCCACGACCCTGCCTCGTGAGATTCGAACTCAGAGCCTATCGGTCTCGCGCGCGAACGCTAAACCTCTATACTACTGAGCCGGCATCCAACGGTGTTAATGTCTAATTTCAACTAATCCACGAAATAAGTTTTAGTGATAGCTTTTTTTACATGACAGAACAGAAACACTGGGCTAATCAAAATTCAGGGAAACGATGAGTGGATGTGATTGGTAAAGAAATGAGATGTACATCATTGGTAGCTTGATTTTTTTAAGGGACAAGGATACATATATAACGAATTATTTGATTTGGTCAACAGACTCCTTTTTTCATTGTTTTTTTTCTCTCAAGTGGCCAGCTGGGTTCAAATGTGGGAAGATTGTATGTCAGTATCAACACTCGGACATGGTACGTTACGACAAGAGCTACCTTTGAATTAATTCATACAACATCAAAAATTGGATGATTACGAAAGTAGATCTCATCAAAATGACTATTGTTAGTTAGTTAATAAGCAAAAAAGTATATCATGTACAACAGAAAAAGAAAGTTCATTTACAAATCAACAAAAGTAATAGCGTATAATATTGAATTGTTAAATGTTTTAGATTCCAACTGATTGATTACTGAATAGGGACAAAAATCACGTTTATTCAGTCTTTCATCATAACCGGATAAAATCTATAAAGTTGTGACTTAGGTGGCTGGATAGCTTACTGGCAGCGTCTCACACTCTGACGTTAGGTGATATATATTTTCAGATGGTAGGTTTGAATGGGTTCATATACTACAGTGAGCATCAGTTACCTGAGTATTCCAGGTACTTCTTGAAGATCAGTGCCAGCTAACATGAAACCTATGTTCAAGGTTTCTTCTTGGCTACATCTAACATCGTACGTTCCTCAAAAATGAGACTAATCAGTTAGTTGTGAAAGGTAAATAAAATTATGAAAATTCCCATATTATGGATTAGAAAATAAAATTAACATAACTTACAATGATTTCACCGTTAAAAGTCGTTCAGGTAAATCGTATATAAAATTCATTATCAGTATCAAACAACACAACAGATCCGTTATGATAATTCTGGAAGATTAGAAAAAAAGGGTAAATTGATTATAAATTTAAAGTATTGAAGAAAACATTTTGTTTTTCTTAAAAGACAGAGCACACATAACTCATTAAGCAAAAGTTAGTTCAACAATAATTTTGAATTATGCAGACTTATAAAGAAGAGGCATTGTCCGTGAAATTTTTCACAATACATATGATTCTTCACTGGTTGAAATCATGAGTCAATTGAAGGTAGACCACTATGGAAAACCTGGAAGCACTGGACGGCCGTTTCGTCCTGGTATGGGACTCCTCGGCAGTGCGCATCCACGATCCCGCACCCAGTGGAATTCGAACCCAGGACCTATCAGTTTCGCGCCAGGAGCTTAACTAACTAGACCACTGAACCAACATCCAAAGGTATTAATGTCTAACTTCAACCAATCCACGAAAATAATGCATGCTTAATTTTCTTCGTGTATTTGCCGATTGAGCTAATTCTGTAAAGAACGTTATACCAAGCGTACGATTAAAAAAATTGGCTAACGAGTTAAAAAGTGGCTTCTTCCGTGGTTTGGATATGATTAAACAAAATCAATACGTAGTCCTGTTCTGTTACATTCGGTCGATAATAATCATTTAGTAAATGGAACCATAGCATATAAAAGGACTTATCTGATAGATTGGGATTTGTTTTTTTCCCTTTATATAGACAGATCATTTTATTAGTTTGTTTCCTCTTCTTCATTATGTACATACTATAACTAATTGTTCACACACTTATTAATGCTCAGTTTCTCATGGCTATTATTTTTTTATGCTTCTTTTCTCATTCCTTGACCTACTTACAATGGCAACATATTCGTCTATCTTAACATGTTAATTATTCTCAAATTTACTTTAGCACTTATTATTTTGTAATTTCTACACATTACAATTAGTTGGCATCGTTCCACACATTTCCCAGATTAGTTTTCCATATATGGATGTAAATATTACAAAATATTAAAGTTTGGTGAAGATCTGATGGTAAACAATATTGTTCACATATGTGTTGTTGTGACAATTGATTAAACAATTCTTTATCCGATGAATAAACATTCTGTTTTTAATGACAATATTCTCCTTGAATGTGGTAACGGATTTTTGACTAGGAATAAATCTAACATAATTTACAATTCGAAGTGATCAAATATTGTCGTGTATGTTTAGTCTACCCGTAAACCAGATTCATTTATTAAGTAGATGCAGTAGTAAATAATTTCCTAAAATAAGTAGTTTTGTCGGTATTCAACACTGGTGCTGGCCTTACTAGTTTTAATGGACACTAACTAACTGAAGGCGGTTGGCCAATCATCATAACCACATCACTACATAACTGAAAGTGAAACGCGTCTCCACTACTAGGTAGGTAATTCAAAAGTTTCTCTTACCTCTAACTCAGCAGACAGTCAAATATATATCTTTATTCCCAACTATTACTAATTTATTTCTTGTTTTTCTGTGCGTTTCTTTGTCAGGAAATACTTGATTGCCAATAGTGTCTGATTGTGTTGTATCCAGTGCATCGTAATGCATAATCAAATTATTTTACAAACCGATTTTGTATTCGCTTTTTGTACTTGTATTTATTATCCATTTAGGATGGAAAATTTTTAGAGATTGTTAAATTTTGAAAATAGTTTACAACATGGAATGACTTTAGCGACACAACAGCCACTGAAGACTAGTAAGCATGGGGTAGATTTGTTGTCCTAGTAGTATTTGGACTCCTAAGGAGTGGGTACTAGCTACATTGCTATGGAATGAAACCAGGACATTCATACCTCTTAAAAACCGCATCTTATTTACAGATTACTGGTTCGGTATTCAATTTGTCTGTACTTTTAACATCAGTCAATTTGTGGTGTAGCGTGACTAATATTCAGTGCCATTAGTGATACGTTTATCACTCTGGACATTGTTGAATTTTACCGGTTATGGATTTGGAAATGATTCATTAGTAAGTGGTTGATTGTAATTGTTTACTACGTAATGCAAAATAACTTCCATCATAATATTTCTCTTCACTTTCATGAATCACTAGTATTACACTTAAGGTTTTCCCTTCTTCTTGTACATTTAACTTGTTTTATAATGTTTTATGTGATAATTCTTCATACATGAACTAAACAGTTATCGAATATAAGTTGATTATGAAGAGTTTTTACCATGAGTACATTATTTTCTGTGTTGATCTGGTTATTGGTCAAACTATATTTACAGTTCCGGAAGGATAAGTGTATTTGCAATTTAGTTAAAATAGATATTGCATGGTTGTTATAGTTTACAACAAGCTTGACGAATAAATTTAACATGTACACCCAGTAGTTTTTTTACATCAACATAATATCTGATCTTGATGACATCACCAGATAATCAATCCATGATTATAAGCAGAGATGGTGGGTGTTTAGTAGAAGAATATGGAACGCGGGTTTCATCTTATTTGGAACTCGTCAGCTGGGTGTACCTGTATCCAAGAGTTGATATTCACTCAGGGACTGAAGCCGATCGCCGTTCACTGAAAACGGCTTCGCGTTATCCATTTAGTTTCTGAGTCCGGACCTTGAGTCAATCTTTACTGCATCAACTAGTCAAAAAACAGGTGATAATCAATGAGTGATTTATCCTACAAAATCGCGTAAATAACAAGACAATATATTTCCAAGTTCTCAAACGAATTCATTGTCTTGAATTCGGTAAAGGGATTCATCTCATGACCCTAAGGCATCTCTACTAAAGAGACTTTATATGATCACAAATAGGAAGTGCAGTAAAACGAGACAGTTTACTGCTAAATAATGACCTAAATGAAATGCCATGGATCGGTACTATAGTTTTATCATATAGTCATGGTACAACAGAACTTCAAAGAGTCTTGAAAGAACACAGGACTAAAGTGGATTACAAAACAACGAACACACTTCGAAACGCTCTAGTTTGCATAAAGAAAAAAAATCCCCTTTATGTCAACTCAAAATTGTGTCTACAAATTAGGATGTGTCGATTGTGATGCCGTGTGTACTGGAGAGTTATCCCGTGAAATCTTGATTCGAACCAAAGAAAATCTTAGGTGTACAGAGAAACCGCCTAATAATCCCGTAGAACTGGGAAGACTCCAAATTAAATCGACACTAGCAGTTCTTGCCATTTTCAATAAACATCAAGTCGATATCAAAACACATCAAAATAATACAGAAAAGGCTTTTCTAGCTGCAAAGAAAGCTCTCCATATATTGCTTAATACTTCTGTCCCCGATGGAAGAGAAGGTTTCACTATCCATCTGACCATCTATCCGAGCTACCATGTCTGATTCTAATCACACCTCACGCTATTATCATACATATAAAACCAACTCTATCCTTTCACACCACAAATGTCACATATTTTCATCCTTTAACATACACACACAAGTATACAAATATAGCTTACATAAGTCACCTTGACCTGGATGACATGACAATGTTTTTGATTGATCGCACCAAATATTCTTGCTTTGTTCCTTTGTACTACTTAAACATGGGTTAATTTAATTTGTTTATTTATTCTCCGAAGAAGTGGCTTACACTGAATCACAAAACGTTAGAAAATGTAGAAACTTAATTCTTCTACTCAATGGGACATCACAAATATCTTACTTTCGTTAATTGTCGTCTACCCAATGCTTAATTTATTCGAAACTATCAAGTCAAACCTTGGTAATGACACCTATAATCACAAATAGTTTTTCAAACAACCTTAAATGTCTTGCACGATTTTAGCATGTATTCACGTGGATAATATTAAAATTTTGGATGATTTTATTCACTATTATTCGAATACTTATACTGTACAGTGCAGGTACTCTGATAAGTAACATCTGTTTGAGTTTCGATTTCGAACGGAGATAAGATGAATCACCCTATGCTTTAACCAGATTGGTAGACACGGAGATTCCACATAGGGGAGTTGGAAAACCCTGATTCCAAACCAATGGTGTACATGGGTTCCAGGGTCCTGATGGAAAAAGTGGAATATGAAACAATTGTTGGTCAGCTGCTACCATGGGACTGCATCTCCTTACGTTGCTCCATTGCCTTGTGGATTAGACCTTTAGACCAAAGACTCCGCCAGTGCCCCCCTAAGAAAACCATTTGCTTCACTTTGCGCGCCCATGCGGTATCTCAACTTCCACACAAATTGAATCATTTGTGTAGTGCACATATATTTGGTGTCTCCTTATATCGATGTTTATGTGTTTAAATAAATAAACTGAATTCCTCTTGACTGCATTCCTTTACTAATATATGAATTAAATACTATTTCGTCTTGTACTAATTTGTATTCTCTTACAACTATTTCACGTTTACAGTCCAACATTTAATACATTTTCTTCGTTGAAATTAGTTATTATATGCACAATAACCAACGTCTTAATTTGATATTTACATCGTCATTTTCTCGATCTTGAAAAGAATTGATTCAGCTATTCGAACTATACAACATTGTTAGATTGTTCAAGGAATATGGAATTGTCTTTAAATTACAAGTTGAATAGTTTAACAAAACATCAATACATACATTATTCACATGTTGTCATGATGGAATTTATGACAAACACTTTGTATCAGTTATGTATTTTCGAAATATAATCTCTAAGTGATTTATAGCAAGCATATAGAATGAAAGTTAGGGGCTTAAATGTATTGATTTTCTGACAGTGACAAAAAGGCCATACTTATTTCGATTAATTATATAACTAGTACACCATTTATATGAACAACCTCAATAAAAGTTAAGATCAATAAATTAATCTTATGGTTTAGATTACTTATCAAGTCACGAAAAAATTTATTAGATTTTAATTTCGTTTATGAATTTTATATAATGCAATATGCAAAAACAAGCTTGTAAGAAATAAGTGTCCAGCTAGAAAGATGCATTTTTACAAGAGAGACCATTCGGTCAGTTATAGTGAAAGTGTATATCACGTTTCGATTTGTTACAATTGTCACCTAGTTACTAAATCTTATAATTCGTTTCATCGTTAAGTAGATAACTGATCACAGCTTCTACCTCGAAGTGATGGGCGGGCTAGCACACAGTAATAATTCAATCAACGTATATTGGCTGGAATACCTGTTTTCGTCTAGGTCCTAGAACATCAGGTCGAATGGTTGGAGAACAGTGTGTGAAGGTAGAAAGCTCATGATCTAAGGACGATATCCTACGGTTGACTGTAAAAGAGTGTGACGGCAGTAGGTTAGTTCTCGTCAGATAACCAGCATCAGCAGCGATATTGTCTTCCCACAACGGAAAGAGGGGTTACACAAGGTTGACCCTGAAAACATCACACCTCACTTTGCCGTAAGAACTTCCGTCGCGTGTAGTAAGGCTTTCAAAGTGCCGAGCAAACACGATAAGAACAACTCGTGAAAACAGTAGTGTATGATTGGTGTAAAGCAGTTATCTTTTGGGCTCTGAGGTCACACTTTTAAGTTTCTAAGACCACTACCAACCCACTTGCATTTTCAGGTACCTCAAGAAAAAGTGTACCTCTGTATTGTGAGGAAGTGAAAAAAAGACAGGAGTCCATACACCTACAATAACAACAACCGAGAATGAGATTACCATCACCTGTACTCAAGTAAATCAAATTTTAAATGATCATTTTACTACTCTAAAGTGTTGATTTTAATAGAAATCCTTAGCAAAATAGAAAAAATATATTCACCGTTCATTTGAACCACTTAAAATTATACTGTGAAGTTGTCAAAATCAATTGCTTACATCAAAGATAAACTGTTTACAAAGTTTCAGTGATTTTTAATTAGAGGTGTATTCACCATAGAAACTGTCAATTATCGTACAAAACTAACTGGTTTTCATTTTTAATATATTTTAGTGAAGGTATACAAAATGTTGGTTTCAAGTTTTGGGTCTCTAATCTATAATAGGCGCCCAAATGTAATACTACGTTTGTTAAGTTGCAGTATTTACTGATAAAACTGCTCATTGTATTTGAATGATAATTTGGAAATCATTAGTGAACCACTGAGATTTTTGTAAATCATCAAATGATACATCAGTATGTCCTAATGATTTTAAATGATTCACAAGATTTTCTTGAAATACAGTAAAACAGTCTATTTCTGACAATTACTAATAAAGAAATAACTAAAAATGAATTGTTAAACATATTGTAGATACATATCACCATCGAAAAGTTAGAAAGACGAGTGTTTCAATATTCTTGAGTCAAAGTAATAATCAACGTAGATCTAGACACACAAATATCCATTAAGTCAAGTTGCCCTACCATATCAACAAAGCCATATAAAATTAACAAGATGAAACGGGATGGAATCAAAATAAGTTAACTAGTAATGGTGATGAGAAGAGCTAAAAGTTGAGAATATGATTTGAAAAGACAGAATGAGAAGGTATATATAGAGGGATACAGTGACCTAAAAATACAGAGAAAGGTAGGAAGTGAATGATTCCAAGCCATTATAATAGATTCCAACCCATTTCACACAATTTCTCTGACCATTAATCACTCTTATCACATGAAAACTAGCCAGATTGTCTTTATCTAACAACGTATCTCAGAGTAACTGTCAATGATTCTATGGGCTGATGCCATGTCTTGGTTTGGGTACCCTTAGCCTCCTTTCAACCTACCCCTACATCAGTTAACATCAGGCGTCAATGTAGGTAGTGGGTGGGTATTACCTAACACATGTCGCAACCAACTCAGTCGATGAAGATTCATATTCCTAAAGAAAGAAATCACCCATTAATTTTTAACCGTGGGGTCATTTCCCAATATATTTCTTTTTTGTTCTCCTGTAAGTTATGATCTTATTTGTTGATAATGAATTTCCTGAAAATGGGATGTTGAGTATCTACTCATCATAACCACGTAACTGACAAAGAGAACAAAAAATATACGAAATTGAACCATATTTAATTAATTTTGATTATAAAGCGAATTCGTTTTAAAAAAAAGCCATACCGCTCTAAGTGGTAATATTTCCCAACTCATATATTGTAATGATAAATAGGGGATTTAATAAAACGACCTAAGATTTTATGATTTCAATACTGAGTTCACATTAGTTTTCGACTTCAACGTTCTTGAAGTAAGCTCAAATTTCACTACTTCATTCGGTAACATAGATAATCTGTTGAAATATGGGTCTGCGAATGATATCGAAAATTGAATTTTAAGACGTAATTAATTCCGTAAAATATAAATGATGACTCAGGAATGGAAAATAACATTCTCTGATCAGTTCTTGTCAAAAACAATAGTGAAAAATGTCATGCTTGTTGATGAATAATCATGATATCTAAAAGGCATCTTTAATTCACCTAGTAATTCTTGTCATACAAGTATTTCTGCATTCCTATAGATTTTAACATTTTTCATTGGTCTTTAAACTCAGAAAGTTATTTTTAAAAATTCAGTATGATCATTCCACGTAAATAATATTTGAAGTAGGTGACAAACTTAGTAACTGTTCTTATTACAAGCTTACTGTTGCCCACATAATTATCATTTGAATCCTTCTATCTTATTTTGTGAATTATAATTAATACACCCTTCCCGTAAATATTTCACCAGTTCAAAACATCAGTCAGTTGGAACATAATAAAAATGATGGATATGATTTCAAGTTTTTCCTTTGTTAAAATTAGAAGTGAATTGAATCTAGTGGTTACAAACATTAACATGTCTACTATAAGTCTAATATTTAAAATACTTATATGAAAGCATATGGAAGTTAGAATGATAGAGCAATTCATATTCTTTCTGGGAAACAGTAACTAAGATACTATTATGAGAACAATAAATGAATAAATCAAAGATGTGATTTAACGCATTTTAAAAACTGAAAATTTTTTATAGAGCGAGCTACATAATGGGGACCATTTAAAGTTATATAATAATCAATAATCAAAATAGTTGGATACAAATGATGAGACAAAAGAAATATTGCTTACCAAACACTCGCGGTCGATATCATATACTAGTCTCGGTATAATGTCTACAATGTCACGTGTTTCAAACTGAGTTTTCATTGGCTTAATTTAAGCCAATGGAAAGAGAGGGTTTGGTGATTGGTTATATTATTTGCCTAAAAATAATCAGAAATGACCTTTTATCGGAAATGTGATATGCGTATGTACCAATAAACAATAATCGTGATAATTTGTATAAATTAGTGAACATTTTTCGTAGTTTTGATTCATTTGACGATTATATGAGAGTTCAAGATGGCGGTTAACATTAATTGCACGGCCGTTTTTTAAATTTTTCTTCGTGTGAAACTTTTTTTCATCCCCATCTTCCAATAATTTTCATTCTGTTTCGTCCAATCAAATAGCTAGTTTTGAGTTCGTTATAAATGGTCGTTTATCCCTTAAAATTGATATAAAATGTCAGGACTTGACGACACATCACATTTTCTTCCAATTATGGGCGGTAGTAACGTATAAAGCACGGGACCTTTCGTTTCTCACGTTGTCACAGAAACCGATAACCTGTTCCTGAGCACATTGTATCTCGTAGAGTTCCAATCACTTGAGACGTTAAAGAGTGCCATTAGAACTTATGAAAGCACTACGTACTGCCATTATGCGGTGAGAGATTCTCATTTCCATAGAGATCGGAAGCCGTATATTAAATTCGCACGTCGGAGAAATGGCCGTAGAACACCTAGCGGCTCCTCACAGCCGAGTAGATGAAGGAGATAATTTGATTAGTGTTATTACAATTTTTTATAAAGGACTTCCATGAACATTCACTATCCTTCCTTCATCTTTTGTAAGTTATCAACTAACAAAATATACGGCTTCCGATCTCTATGGAAATGAGAATCTCTCACCGCATAATGGCAGTACGTAGTGCTTTCATAAGTTCTAATGGCACTCTTCAACGTCTCAAGTGATTGGAACTCTACGAGATACAATGTGCTCAGGAACAGGTTATCGGTTTCTGTGACAACGTGAGAAACGAAAGGTCCCGTGCTTTATACGTTACTACCGCCCATAATTGGAAGAAAATGTGATGTGTCGTCAAGTCCTGACATTTTATATCAATTTTAAGGGATAAACGACCATTTATAACGAACTAAAAACTAGCTATTTGATTGGACGAAACAGAATGAAAATTATTGGAAGATGGGGATGGAAAAAATTTCCACTCGAAAAAAATAAAGAAATGGCCGTGAAATTAATGTTAGCCCAGGATGGCAATGTCCCTATTTTTTTATGAGCTGACCCAAAACTATTGCAATTTAGGTCTGCTTTATGCCCCTAATGAATTAAAATATTCACATCGAACACTCATAAATACTTAATCCAATTCGTCTTTTTAACTTAAGCGAGAACTGTTCTTATTTCTCCCAAAAATTTGTAAGTCTGTTGTTTTCATTAACTTTATTTATATAAGAGTTTGCCAGTAGAGAGTGAATTAACTGGCTGAAAACGTTTCTTTTTTTAATGTTTTGCGTTTTATGCGTATATTTTATAAAATCAGGTAATTTAGATTATCTGCCAACTCCATCTGTAGCTCTTCTAGAGTTACTGCCGGTCCCAAGCACGGGTAAGGCGGGAGGGCTGCACATAGGATCGGCAACCACATCCCGTAGAAACAAATCTTGCTAAAATAACGCAAACCAGATTTAAAAAATTAAATAATTTAAACTCTGACCTCCGAGTTTAAGGAAGAATTATGACGCCTCGGGATGAAAGCAAAGATTCTCCGGAAGTCACGAGCAAGATGGACCTTTTAACAACCAGACCAACAATTTCCATAGGTGCACGCAATGTTCGAACAATGTGGGAGACCGAGAGGATCAGTTAAATAGCTGTGGAAATGAGATACAACTTGGCAGTACTCGGAATCAGCGAAACCCATTGGATCCAAGATGAGTAGAAAAAGCTATATACGGGAAGGATGCTGCTGTACTCCGGTTACGAAGAGGAAAATGTTCCACACACTCAGGGAGTCGTACTGATGCTGTCTAATGAAGCAAGAAATGTACTTATAGGACGAGAGGTTCACTGATACAGGATCATCAAAGCATCCATCAAAACAAAGGAGGAGATCACAATGAATGGTATTCAGTGTTATACACCCACAAATGATAGCAACAACTACAATAACGATCAATTCTATGACAAGCTGCAATGAATCATAACGAAGAGCCCAATAAAGGAGCTAACAATCCTGGTGGGATATCTTAATGCCAAAGTTCGAATGAACAACACCAGATAAGAAAATATCATGCGACGACATGGACTGAGGGATGGGAACGAAAATGGTGAGGGCTTTGTGAAATTATGTGCATTCAACAACTCGGATATAGGTGCCATATTATTCCCACACAAACGCATAAACAAAGCTATATGGATTGTAAAGTGTGATCGATAAACGAACTCACCAATGATAAAGTGAAACTCCTACCACCACATTAACTTTCATTTATGTCTCCCCTTTTCCCTGCTTAATAGACCGTACCGTTTATTTCGTATACTAACGGTGTTAATTTATGTTTTAGAAACAGATAAAATTTATCAAGCAAAATAACTTATTTGTTCCGACTTTGGCTAAATCAAGACTCTGTACTCGACAGTGTAGAGAATAGCTTACAGTTACACCTGTAGGAAATTGCTCCCTACATGGATCTCACCGAACCACACTACGGAGAACCAAGTAGATCATATTTGTATCAATAAACAATCCATGAGCTGAACGGAAGATGTGAGAACCAGGAGAGGAGCTGACGTACCTTCTGCCCACCACCTGGTTGTGATCAAGATGAAAGTGAAGCTAAAGAAAAATTGGACAGATGGTTAAACAGTATTACAAATGTTCAATAGAGCCCTCCTACGAAACACCAATTGAAGAATTCAAGATAGCTCTCAACAACAGGTTCTAAACCTTACAGGATATACTGAAAGAAGAAGAAACTATTATAGAAGACAACTAGAAGGGTATCAAAGAAACATTAACTTCAACATCTCAGGAGGTGCTTGTCCGCTATAAGCATCATTATAAGGGATGGATCTCTATGGAAACCCTGGATAACATTCAAGAATGGAAAAACAAAAAGAGAGCATTTAACAACACCTGAACAAGAACAGAGAAAGTCAAAGCATAGAACGAGTACACAGGAGCAAACAAGTGGATGATGAAAAGCATTAGAGCTGACAAATAGAAATACGTTGAAGAGCTGGCAACGACAGTGGAAAAGCTGTAAGCGAAGGAAATATGAAACAGATATATGACGTGACGAGGAAACTGACAAGTAAATATAGTACACCAGAGAGACCAGTAAAGGACAAAAAAGGCAAGACAATCAACCACCCAGATTGAAGAGCAGAGAAATAAATGGGTGGAACACTTCGAGGAACTCATGAATACACCATTTCCATTGAATCCATTGGGAATCAAAGCAGAATCCACATACCTTCCTATAGATGTCACATCACCAGAGACGGAAGTAGTTAGGATGGCCGGTCATCAGACGAAGCAAGAGAGCGAAAGCAGCAGGACCTGACAATATATCAACTGAAGTCAAACATAGAAGTAACTGCAAGCATGCCTCACGTTCTATTCAGGAAAATCTAGGAGAAAGGACAAGTGCTGACAGACTGGAAAGTGGGATACCTCATCAAGATACCAAAGAAATTAGATCTGAGCAGATGTAAGAACTACAGAGGAATCATAGACAGTTCAGTTCATTAATTGTGTGTGGGCGGTGATAATGACCGGGTGCCCAAACCGAAGCAGGTGGTTATCTTAGGGGGCCACACCTCGAGCCTTTGACATAATGGTCTAACCCACAAGGCAGTGAAGCATCGTGAAGAGATGCAGTCCCATGGTAGCCGGTGACCGAAAATTGGTTCATACGCCATTCGTTCACTCAGGATACTGGAGCCCATGTGCACCATTGATTTGGGATCCGGTTAAAGCGCCGGACATTCGCTTTTCGTCCTTTCATTTTCGTAAACAACACAGGTGCCACGAGAAGGCAATGAGTAAGACTTCCCTGGCAGAGGCTGTATACGCGTGGCCGTGTGAGAGTAGTTCGAGAGGGAGAGCGAACCCACCCCGCTCTCGGCCATACCAGGACGTTTGGGGGGGGGAAGTATTACACCACTGTCAGTCCTAGGAAAAGTTATCGACAGAGTGTTGATGAAGCGGACGAAAGACTCAGTAGACGCTTAACTTCGAGATCAAAGGGTCGGATTCCGCAAAGGTGGATCGTGCATAGACCGATTCACGACACCACTGATCATCGTTGAGCAACCAGTTGAATGGAAGTTGTCAATACACGTCAACTTCATAGACCATTAGGGGGGTTGATAGTGTGAATGGGAGAACATTATGGAGACTTCTTAGAATCTGTGGTTTGCCTCAGAAGATTGTCCATACCACAAGGAATTCATACGACGGAATACGGTGCGAAATGGTGCATGGAGGACAGCTGACTGATGCGTATTGAGTGAGGATCGGAGTCAGACGTTGCTGCCCACTCCCTCCCTCTCTCTTTCTTCTGGTGGTCGACGAAATTATGAAGACCTGAAAATCTGAGAGGAAGCACAGAGTACAATGGATAGCTCGGAATCAATTAGAAGATTTGGACTTCGCAGGTGAGCTGGCCTTCTATCGCATTCACATCAACAAATGTAGATGAAGACAAGTGGTGTAGCAGCAGTCTCTGCATCAGATCTTAACATACACAAAGGAGAAGGCAAGATCTGTAGAATTATGGTCTACTATGATATTAGTACTGCTCTAATAATAGACCTAATCCTATAATTGTAGATTTGTCACGATATAACTGCCTAATCTATAAGATCTTACGTGGAAGCAACATCATCGTCTACACCAACTCACTGTGTCGTAACAATTATCAATACATGATGGCGAACAAGCTTAGGCTGAAGAAAGAACAATACATTTAATATGAATAAAAGATATAAGGTAACATTTCACAGGGATCACGCCTGCATGGCCTAGCCATGCCGTACGATCAACTCCAATTCATTCAACTCATTGTTCCCGCCTTTTCCATTGTTAGGTATTTCTCCCCGTTAAATATTGAATATCTATTTTCCGAGTAGTCTTGTGTTCAGCTTTGAGGATTGTGTGGTTATGGTCCAATGTCACTACATACTAACCAAGTTTCTTTCACAGCCACGAGTAACCTTAATTTATCAAATAAGGCCTCTAGTCCATAAAATTCATTTCTTAGGGATAACAGTCCTCCCACACAAGCCTTGGTAGCATTCGCTTTAAAGATCTGATTATTCGGAAATACGCTTATCGGAGATTTTCCCCACCATCTTGTCGGTGGGTTTCTAGTTCAGCTTGTGACGACTTCCTTTTTATTGTATCTTTGAGTGACATATCAGGTTTTACTTGAATGTCGGAAATGTCGTGAATACGGGCGCTACTTAACAGGTCACACTGCTTCTCCGACGTTAAGATTACTTTAAGGGAATCTACGTGATCGGGGTTCAACACTGTCGTTGGTCCTCTTACCTATACTTATCAATTTTTTTATCTGAACTACTTGAAAGTTATTTGGTAAGATGCTATGGATAAATTCTTCGAGCTTTTCCGAATGATGCGCGTGTATAATTATGGGATCAGGAACGTTTGGCTTTAGCAAATCACTTACAATAATATTCGATGACTTTAAATTCTTCCCAGCCACGACAGGGTGAAGCATTGTCTTACTATTAGACTTTGGTAGTGAAGTTTATGACTCAGAATGGAAGCTCATCAATCACTTGCCGACCAAGTGTGTAGCGCTTATAGCTTTTTACCATTCACTTTTTTTCTCCGCAATGCCGTCCATTTTTTATCACTCGAGACAGTCATACCGGAACTATTTTTATCCGGTTCTTCAACTTTTACTGAAGAAGCATGACTACTCATGTCAACATCAAGTGACATTTCACTACTCGTTAATTTCAACGGATAATTTACTTTTCTGTCAATCCCAGTTGAATGTTTGATGCGTCCCGTAACGGCATGTACTACAATGACACATTCTTCACCGTGAGTACTTGTGTTACCAAAGCAATCACCATCTTTCTTCTTACAGGCTAAGGCTAGGAGGTTCATAGCCTTCTGGATCAGCAACGTCTAATTTGTACAGCAAAACATACAAAACCTGTGTGATTTAGGCTTCGGGCATCTTTTGGGACTTTAACGAGTGCACATCTTATGAAAAAATTTTTGAGGCGAAATAAAATATTTCTATCGGTTGGAAAACCGTTCTTACGACCATCACATTGCAAGAAAAAAATATTTCTCGAGTCAAAGATTTTAAATAATCTCGTGGCGGGTCTTTTGTCAGGAGTACGTTTTAACGTGGCAGCAAATTCACCGTTCACGGTTAGTAGGTTTCGGGTTATATTGTATCAGTTTACACACCAATGTCATCTTATTGTTGAGAGCTTAGGTTTAACTATCTTTACTATCTTTGGTTTATTGATGTTCCCGATCTTCCTAGTTAACAAATATAATTATCTTTGCTAAATTTTCGAAAAATCTTACAGTTTGTGTACAGAATGTCAAAGGCGCATTCTACTTCAGTGTGTCTACCAATCGACTTTTTCTGGGCCATATTTTAATACTTTCTACGTGCTAGAGAAACGTGGCCACTTCTCCAAAATTTACAACGTCACAAAATGTCTCATACGCACTGCAAAACATTTTACTTTCAACACTGTTAACATATTCGATTAAAGGTTTATTTAGCGGTTAATTGGAAGATCATATATTTATTTGTATTCGGTGATTTTGTTATTTGGCTAAATTTTCTTGAAGAAACCCAAGCTAGTTTGCTGAGCAAAATGTTGCGTTTACTTTAAGTTCAGTCACTGAAATTTTTACGTGTATAATTTTCCTCCTTAATGTGGTAGGTATGTCTGAAATAATATCCTCGAGAATCGAGGCGAAATAGTCTTCGTCTGTCAATTTAAGCCATTTCTTCTATGAATAAAAATAATATTTTATAATATCTCAATTTATCTGGAATTGTCAAGTCAAACCCTGGTAATGATACCCACATTTCTTCTATGGTCAGTAAATACTGGGTAGCCGTAGGCTTGTTATCTGTGATTGCCTGCTAGCCATGGATTTTGGTTCAGTAAAAGACAATGTAGGTGTCGATACATGTAATGTCCACCTATCCTCACTATGCACCCATAGAACCTAGGAAATCAATGAAAAAGAAGGCAGTGGATTTGAAACAAATATAAAAGTTTTTGTCTGCTTATTCTTTTATTTAAACACGTAAACATTGGTACAAGGAGTCACCAAGCAGATATGTGCCCCATAAATCATTCGATTTGTGTGAGAGCTGGGATACTGCCCGGACTTGTCATAATTCTTCTGGTACGACAACAGCACTATTTCAAAAGATGTGATTTAAAACTAACAGTTGTCTCTTTACAGGTTTTCGTTTCCTGAAGTTAGTGATTAGAAAATTTTCAAATTCATTCTGATGCCTAGCAAATTTTCAGTTTTCACGTATGTCGTTAGGGGTTTGAGGTAACGTCTGTTCCATTTATATACACAGTAGTAGTTCTCATTGGAACCATGTTAAACTTGGACCTCCAGATGCAATTTTGGGGATTACCGAGGCATATAATCGTGATACCAATCCTCAGAAGATTAATCTGGGGGCTGGTGCCTATAGAGATGATAGTGGGAAACCCTTCGTCCTACCATCTGTCAAAGAGGCTGAATCACTTTTGTTGGCGAAAAATTTGAATAAAGAATATGCTCCAATCAGTGGCATCCCCCAATTTTGCGATCTGTCCATTAAACTCGCACTTACTGATCAGTCTTCACGGATCAAAAATCGCTGTGTAAGTTTGACTGTTTATTCCATTTGTTTTTAGTTTTGGAGTTTGTTAATACTAACTCGCGTCCCATCCAATTCATTGATATTGTATTTATATGTTAAGTTGAATGCATAATTTAAAACTCAATTAGTTAAATGAATTTAAGCTTCGGAGTTTGTCTTATAAGATACGCATATATGCGTGCTTGGTATATGGATAAAACTCTGGTTTCAGATATTTTTCGCTTTGCAATACTTTACTAGTTTTTTGAAGCTGAGTATGTCACAGATATCAATCTGTAGTATGTAAAAAAATATCTAAATCTGATCTAACTAATAAAGTGGAATATTGTCAGAATGGTGACATAGTTGCAGAATAAGATGTAGGAAACGATGTATGAAAAATGTTACTGTTTTATCCAGTCAATTGTAAAACGGTTGATAGAAAGCTTGAATGCTAATATCCAAAGCATGGAGTAAATTTTGAATGCAATACATTCCTTGTCTACACTTAAGCTTACATCTGTTTAGTATTACTTTGTACCATAAGTAATATAAACGCTAGTTCCAATCATGTTAATATACTCCTCAGAAAAATCATTGCACACAATAATACATAGGTTTCTAAAACCCAGTATATTTCAGTTCAAAGTAATTCCTCAACACAGGCAAAATATTTAGTGTTCTAAGTAGGTAGTTATGAGAAGTAATTCACTTCATATTTTAAATGTAAACAAACAGATGAAATAAATTTTAAATTCAAGCTAAATGAAACACGTAATGACCTGGACCATATAAAACTTTGATAGTAAATATAGATACGAAATTCATGTTGGGAAGTCTTCACATCCGTATAAAAATGAACTACTTAAGACGTGTGGGTTTATTGTCTCTAGGCGAAGCTAAATTACATAGTAAATAATCCTAAAACGTCTGTCTTGTGATAATCAGTCATAATCGATGTGAAGTCTGATATAAATGGGGATTGGCCTGAGTTGCCGTATCATATACTCACAATATATGAAACTGATTCAATGAGTAGCAAAAAATGTAGTGGCTACAATAACAAGAAAAATCAAACATTGACATGCTTCAAAAAGGCAGATCGAACAAGTATATATGTGATAAGTTTTCTGATTGAACGCTACTTTGTTATATTTGGTCGTCGCTGATTGTTATGACGGAATCGCTAATCATTTATACTTGTAAAGTGAGAAACCACCGCAATTTTCACGATGCGTAAGTAAGAACACAACGCCTAGTACAAGTGAAGACTTATTAACCTCAAAACTCGATGACGACGACCCTAGTCGAAAATACATTCGTCTATTTATCGATTCGTACACTCATTTTTGATTAATAATTAGAATAAGATCATATATATGAAACAATACTTAGGGTTATAGCAAATCACATGCTACATGTCATGCTGAGCATAGTTCAGGTCAATTGAATACAAGATTATCATATGTTGTACAGAATAAAATGTCATACGGGAAAGCAAAACAAATACTAAACTGAGTAATCATTACATTAAATTAAAACGAAAACAGTGTTGACCAAAAATCACAATGTAATCTTGACTTTTCATCCCGTTAGATCAACATAAAGTAACACTGTGACAGAAGACCACAAACTCTTATTTTAGCTGTAAGTTATCTTAACGGCAGACTTATGGTTTTTGTTGATTTTAGATAAGATTAATGTTGTATTATACCATTTTTATACTTTATTTAGAACGCTACAACTCAGACAATATCTGGTACAGGAGCCCTTAGAATCGGTGGATCTTTTATCGTACGTGTTGTCTTGTCATTTTGGATAAAATCTTTTTAGAATGAATTTGCGGAACAAAAACATATATGGATGCCAACACCTACTTGGGGCAACCATAAGCCTATTTTCACGTGGGTTCATCATTTTTAGAAAATAATGATTTGTTATTGGAAGCCGATTTTTGAAGTGAAAATGGTTCTCGTTGTCGTAGAAAGTTATGACTTATGTAGCTTTAACTGTTGTTGAAGGGTACGGCTGATGTGTTACTAAAACAGTTCACTAGCTGTTATTGTTTTCCGTCATTTTGTATAGTTAAACTCCTACTTTCTCTGGTTAAATGGGTATATATATTATCAAAGCAGATATATAGATAAATGTTACTAATTGGTTTTTAGTTACTTAATGAGGAAATACAACGAGATCATGCTTTAAATTGAAAGTAGCAGAGTTTTTATTCTCAAATATTTGACGAAAAACCTATTAATCTGTCTCCAAGATATAGACAATTTAATTTAGACAAACACTGAACAACAAGCTTTTTGTTTGGAAGTAACAAATCAAACCAATAAGGAACTCAATGAGCAAGTACACTGGTTTGTTTGCTTTTCTTTTAACCAAATATGTGTCTGTGTGTGTAAAACCTACTAATATCACCCAGCCTGAAGAACCTATACTATGAAACAGTTCACTCTGTATTACTCCGTGGCCGTGAAACTAAAAGGTATGCATATGTTGCAAGGTGCTAACTTCCTTTGTTTGATATTTCTCTCGAGTGATCATTTTGTATGTGACTGTAGAAACGTCTATTTATTTTTAAAATATAGACATAGTGGACTAAATGTACACCAATATCGTTATTACAATAGTAATACTTGTGGTCTCGATATAGATGGTTGTTTATCCGATTTATCAAAAATTCCCAAAGGACATTTTGTTCTACTTCATGCATGCGCACATAATCCTACTGGAGTAGATCCGTCATTTGATCAATGGCAGAAAATTGGAGAGATTTTGCAATCACGTGGTTTGATTCCATTTTTCGACTGTGCTTATCAAGTACGTCAAGAAAATTTATTAATATTCTTTTTGTTAGTTTTAAACGGAATCGGTCTTTAGTTATATCCTAGCTGACAACCAACTTGATTGCGTTTAATTCTTCATAGTCGATTAGGACCTATAACAGATAACTTAAGTAAGTGCGATACGTCCGAAAAGATTACGAGATTACTTAAAATTGGCCGACGGAACGAAGAATCAGTAACATATCAACAAGACAAGTTAAAATATTCACTGCGTCCCAGCCCTGCTGACTAGAGGAAGAAGACCAGATTCAACCGAAGAGAAAGTACATTTCACAAGCTGTCGAAAGCACAAACAACAAACACACAACTCAAGCGCATATATATAGTGTAAAAATGGCTTCGTGAAACGTCACAAAATAGCGTATTAAACGAGGAAGCGAATCAATGACATTTAAGGTCCTTCCAAGTGGAAAATACAAAGTGAAGTTAAAAGTGTGCACTTTTGGTGCTAAAATGAGGTTTCAATGGCGAGACTATAATTTATGGCCGAACCAATCAGGTGTAAGATAACAGGTCTTGGATTTTGGCGCGAAGTTTACTCATCCATTTGGCTAAATAGCGTTTTGGCATTACAGCTGATGTTAGTTCGTGGTGAAAACCATAAATCTAATTCCTAACCTTAACCACCAACTTTAAGTCATAATTCTAATTCCTCACACTGGTTTAGAACTCTCATTTGGTCCATTCTCAAGGTCACTTTAGCGTCGCTCAAAGGTCGTCCATAAATTATAGTCTTATCAATCCAATTTTTAAAAATGAAATTATAAAAATAAGACGTTTACTGTGTGATTTCTGGGAATCTAGCATCCTTAAAAATGTGACACAACAAGCTGCTCTACTTTCTAATAATAATGCAAGGTATTTTATGACAACAGGAGTTTATAATTCGAAATCTGACACTGGTAAAGATCTATTTATCAGTAATTTGTACATGTAATCGTATTGAAACCCATGTCCTTTCTAAGAAATGTTACCACTGAGCTACTCAAATAACACTGTTGTATTTAGCAAATGTTTGTTTATCGAACTCTAAAGATCACGAAGGATCTTTGGTTATCGATAAAAAACTAATATACTTGAAGTGCTGATCTATACCAACTGTATTTCTCATGAGCATTGTGAGTTGATCAAACTTGTTTTAAACATCTCATTTTTGTAAAAACCGGTTGTCAAAATCTTTTTATGAATAGAAGTTTCACTGATTGGAATCACGAGTCAATTAAAGCTAGACGAACATGGAAAACCTGGAAGCACTGGGCGGCCGTTTCGTCCCAGCATGGGACTCCTCAGCAGTGCGCATCCACGATCCCGCCCCCCGCGAGATTCGAACCCAAGACCTATCAGTCTCGCGCCAGGCCCTTGAACAACTAGACCACTGAGCCGAAATCCAAGGGTGTTAATGTCTAACTTTAACCAATCCACGAAGTTGCGCCACCATTGTCTTCTGTGAGTTGATATCTCACAACAGACCTGAATGAACACTGGTAACGGCTTCTCACTAGAAACGACCGTCTAGTGCTTCCATGGTGATCTAGCTTCAATTGACTCATGATTTCGATCAGTGAAATTTCTGAAATCTCCACAAAACCCCCTCTGAGAATAGAAGTTTGTTGGATGAATCAAGTTTTTCAATTGTTGGGATGAATATATTAAATGCTAATTGGTGGATAAAATGTTATGATACAATGTCGCTGAGTGATGTTTCCTCATTGACCAAAGTATTGATATAGGTTCTCAATTGGTGCAGTGTCAGAAGACAAAATATCTGCGCAGTAGAATAAGTGTTTTCTAACAAAATAACGCTGATACACAGAATTGCGAACATAGAAATAAGTGTTGGTTAAAAATCATTTGACATATTAATGATTCGAATATCTCCCAACTCTGTAATGCGACTAGTGTCTAAGAGTCAAGCTTAATTCTTGCTCAGTTACATCAAAACTTCAAGATCACACTTATACGCCCGAAATCTCTTAATAAGACATGTGTTAAATGTTATACAAAACGTTTAATAATTATGAATTTCCTTTATTTGCATAATACACCCTTCGTTACATGTAAGAGCGTTCAGAAACTCCGATCCAAGCACATTTAATAATATATAGAATTATTCATTGTAATATCTGTTTTTTCTGTTTTTACTAATGTTTATCGATTTATGTTTCAGGGATTTGCCTCCGGCAATATTGATAATGATGCGAAAGCAATACGTTATTTTACCGATGAATTAAATTTCCCCACCATATTACTTACACAAAGTTTCGCTAAGAACATGGGACTATATGGTGAACGTGTTGGTGCTTTCACTTTACTTTGCTCATCTCCTGATGAAGCCGAACGTTGTTTGTCACAAATTAAGATTATTATTCGACCAATGTATAGTAATCCACCGATTCATGGCGCACGTATTGCAACGGAATTAATGTCTAATCCTGATTTACGTCAAAAGTGGTAAGTTAATGTTTTTCAAACTTCTGCTAGCTGATGTCTTGTTTTATTTCCAGGTGACTTATTTATTATTAGTAATATAGAAAGTTTTGTAAATTACTAAATACAAGGTCAACGGGTAAAGTTATGAAAAAATTAGATATGAGACAGATCATACAGTTAATGGATAAACAAAACAATCAACATGAACTTTATTCAGTTGGAATAACCATATTGATTTTTACAAAGAATGCAGTAATTGATTATTTCAGGTTTCTTCTTTCTATTTCGAACCATGTCTGGTCACATCAAAAACTACAATGTTGCGTGATTCCTAAGATACCCTATCTAGGAAGCTGGTATAGACTAACAGTAGTCAGTTCAACACAGGTATGTTCCATCTCACGATGGCATATCCTACACTGACCACCTACGTTTTCTATTTGAGTCCCAGCACTGGTAAATAATGAATGGTGTGGTAGCTGTTGTGATGGAAATTGCAAAATGTATCTAAGCCATTTAAGGCGGTGTTTCATTGTAGGAATGTGGTGTATGCTACTTATGTCTGTCGGCACAAGTAGTATGTAACACCAATCAGAAGTGTAATGCCTGGCAGCAGAAGGTTGAGAAGATCGGATTAAGGAAAACAGAAATGTAAACAGAAAGTAATTGTAATAGCAATAAAGGGACGGTGAAGTTTGAAACAATTGATGGAAGATTTGCAGATGAAGTATTCAATCTATGGCTTATCACAATTTACGAAAAAAAAAACTTATTTTGCATTAAATAATAAATCGTTTATCCCAACTTGAATGTTCGTTCACTACAGTAACATTTATAGAGTAATCTATTCAATTACATCTGAAATCACATTTCTGAAACGCTGAAACATTTACTCAGTATTATCGCCAAATATCAGTGGTTCTTTGCAAATAACGATAGTGGAAGTAAAGTTGGATATTACTGAAACCCAAATTAAGTGTTGTACGTTATTTCATACAACCGAATCCTGAACTACTATGATACTCATTTGAGCATCTATATTGTACACAGCGACCAGTTTATCATAAACGGTGACAACAGCTGACAATTGTTTGATAGCAATAACCAACTGTAATAGTTGTCTGTCAATTTTTATTTTACTTTGAATGTTATTCTGCTCTGGAGAATCTCTTCCATTAAGTCAGTATATTGAAATCACAAACCGGTCTAAGTTAGACAAACATTAGGAATCTGGAAGCACTGGATGGATGTTTTTTCTTAGTATTGTAGTGAAGGAGAACACAGGTGAGGACAGCCGATTATATTTAACACAAAATTACAGAGTTACTTGGTAAAAAAAATCATACTCTAATACTTCATTTGCAAAATGCTCATTAATTGTCTCAGACTTCATTTTCATACCAATTGCTTTCTGTTCCCGTTATTCCCTTCTCAATCTCTTGCTGCCAGACATTGTAATCCTGACTCGCGCTATATACTATTTATGTCGATATAAGTAGCACACACCACAGTATGAAAAACCCTAGCAGTGCTCATTCAAGTCTACGCAACCGAGGATAGGACCCAGGTCCTTTGATCTCGCGCTCATGTCTAACCTCTCAATCACTGACTCAGGATTCAGTGACGTACAAGTATAACTCCAGCCAATCCACAATACTGCGCGACCATCTAACATTCCTTACACCCTACACAATTGAATTCCACTGGTCACGATTTATCACTAGAACTCCGGAAATTTTTTTTGTAGCTAGTCACCAGTGAGCACGTAATAACTATCATTATAAGGTTGTGAAGATTGTTAAGTTTTATAACCGGACTACTTAATATACACCGATTTTTTACAATCTATAATTCGTTTCATTCAGAATTATTTGTCTTAAGTGTAAAAACGTGCATAGCTATCTCCACTTCGTAAATTTTACAGAATTCTTCTCTTAGTTAGAATGTCTATTCAAGCAAATCATTCAAGTAATGAAGAACTTGGAAGGTAAGTGCATCTGTTCAAGTCGTTGCACCATATCTCCACAGCAAGATACAATTATCAAGTTCAATGCCAGAACAGTAGAAATAGTAATAGTATCAGCGGTATCAGAAAAAATTAGGGATAGATAATATATTTCGAGAAGAAACAATTAATTCTCAGAGTGAGTGATCTGACATAGTTTTGAACTTCAGAATTTTAGAGAAAACAGTAAATTAACCTGGACCATTGTGACCGATTCTAAACCATATATCACTCAATATATCCAACCAAACGAATATTGAATAAAATCTGGATCTTGAAGATTTATCTCAGAAAATAATGGATTAATCATAGTCAATACTCGGTGTATGATAGAAATGACTGATGCATACGGGGATTCCTCTCATATTCCTGAAGAATGTGTGAGAAAACTACATCAGTGACCACACTGGTTTCCATTCTGAGTCATGTTAGTTAACGCCTCAAGTTTCTGAGTTGGATACTCGTTAGGAATCCATACAAGGAGTGGTGATGAGCCAGTAGGTGCTAGACCTATCGTTTTCTTCCGCGTCACAGCGCCATGTCATAAAGTGACCACCTCTTTCTTCCTTGTCTGCTCGGTTACAGTATCGACAATTAATGCGCGATATAAAAGCCACTGGTATGGAATTCTTAAAAAGTATCCAAGCTACTGGCATTACACTAAGCTATCATAATGTTTGTATGTAAAATAAATGTTTAGCTTTAGAACACTTGCCCAACTTTTACATCCATCAGCCGATTCATCCGCCTGTTCAATTCATTTACGATATTATTTACATATTTTAAAAAAAGGCTCATTGATTTGAAAACTATGGCTGATCGTATTATTACAATGCGTCAGAGTTTAAGAAATAGTTTAACCAAAGCAGGATCTCATCATGATTGGTCACATATCACTAATCAAATTGGAATGTTTTGCTATTCTGGGCTTAATCCATCACAGGTGAGTTATTATTATTATTATTGTCTTAGAATTGATAGGGGACATTCGGACCATCGAGTTAGAATAGACAGATAACATGCTGCTGTTTAATAATGTTGAAAAAACTCAGAATCTTTTGATTGTCTTGAGTAACGATACAAGTATATTTGAAAGGTCCTTTTCTCTCTCCAAATGCAAAATGTTACTTCAGGATGATCTGAGTCATCTAGGTCCATCATAGTGCGGGGAAGTATTTGAGTGCGTCGACCGATTTATTTATCCTTATTGATTGCGGAGTTTGCTATACTTAATTGAAATTACGAGCCTATATTAGTGCTCTTAAATGCCCTGGTACGGACGAGGGTTGGGAGAGTCTTATCTCCCTCTCAAACTGCTCTCACATGGCCATGCGTATACAACCACTTCCAGGGGAATCCTACTCACTGCCTTCTCGTGGCGGTTGTGAATCCTCATCTCCTGAGATAGTCGGGCCACGTGTTATGTATGCCTGAATACCGATTACCACGACGCGCAATGCTGAGTGTTTGGAATGGTTGGAAGAAAGTTAAGGGCGGCCAAATTAAAACGTGGTATCAGTCCTTCAAGTCACCAACTTCTAGTCTGAGCCATGTTGATAGATGCAGACTACTTGGTTGGGGTCCGCGTGACTATCCTAACCAATGGTTGGAGACTCTTTGTGACATGGCTCCGAATCGATCACAATGGCGTAGGTGTATACACTCTCTGTCTCCCCTTAAACTGAGAGATTAAAATCGCTTCTTATCTTTCATTCTACTAACTAATTTTTTCTTCCTGTATTATATCTTTATATGCAATCTTCCTTTTATATATTACCACCATTGAATTAACTACTTTCATGAATCCGGTGTTCATCTTGTTGTGTCAATGAAGTATGGCAACTTGGACCGATGCATATATTTGCCTGGTCCTACTTTGCAGCTGACTGACTTCTCATGGAGGGGTGTTATTTACGAAATCGAGAGGACGAAAATCGAATGTCCGGCGCTTTAACCAGGTTAATAGACACAGAGGATCCACCTGAAGGGGTTGGAAAACCCTGATTTAAAACCAATGGTGCTTATTGGTACAGTATATGAAGTGATATAGGGAATTCGTAGTGATATTAGTACGAAGATACGTTTTGAGTACTGACTTTGAGAGAACATTACTAGCTCAGAAAATTATAAAGTGATTAACTCATACTAGCCTCATGACCAGGTCGGACTAAATAAACCAGTATTTTAATTTCCCGTATTACAGTGATTCCTATATAAGCATACATATCTTTTTAAATTTCAGGTTGAAAAGCTAACTAATGAATATTCTATTTATTTAACTAAAGATGGACGTATTAGTATTGCTGGCTTATCATCTAAAAATGTCGACTACTTAGCTCATGCTATACACCAAGTTACTAAATAATAACAAGTGTTTTTTCTTTCTGTTTGCTAATTTATATACAACATGATGGATTTATTTCAGTAATGTCTCAACGTTCTACTTTTATTCATTCCTGATTGTTCTGTGTATGAATGGTAATATGTACCATTATCACACATATTTTTACTTGCCTGATCATGTTTTTTGGTTTTAAATATACGTGATCACTTTATTGTAAACGATCAGTGTAAACCATTTACAAATAATTGTGATTCATTTTCTTCTGTCTGTACCTCCTATGTCGGGTTGAGGTTTGTTGCTCTTTTACAGCTACATTCCTAAAATATGTGAAAAAGTTGACGGTATTGTTTCATACATTTGGTCCCCTTTATCATCTTGAATAGAGCATAAACAAAGAATTGAGCTCAATTTTTTGTTCTTGCTTGCTTATTATCATCGTATTTAAAAATTTAAAATTTCAAAGGATATAGGTTTTAAGTCAAAATCAATTTACGAGTACTGAATGATTAACGCCTAACGATCACCCACCACGGCGCAGGATGTTGACTAGTGTAGTTGGTTGGAAGAAAGCTAGGAGCGGGGAAATCAAAACATGAGGTCAATCTATGAAGTCACTGACTGAGCCATTTACGCAAGTTCAGACTACTTGGTTGGGGTTCCGCTTGATAACTACGATTCTTGGTTGAAGACTTTGAATGAAAACATGACTCAGAATTAATCCCAACAGCGCTGATCCATGTATACTTTATCTTTATTTCCAGTATTTCTTCATACATATCGTTTCCATTGTTTTCTCAAATTGTATTTTCAATATTTAATCTTCCTCGCTATCATCATTTCTACTCCTTTCCTATTCGTCACGTCAATATGGTTATGGTAAGGAAATTGAGCTAACACATATTTGTGCCAGGCTTTATGTCGATTATGAATAACCGACTGGTTTCTTGATCTGTAACTTTTAAAAAGTATATATGTGACAAAAGATGTAGAACATAAAAAGCTTTTCATTTAGTGGGTTTGTAGGTCCTTAATATTTATCAACATGTTCACTAAATATAACAATGTAGTTAACTCTAGTCGTTAAGAATTTTTAAATCCTCAAAATTAGTTAATAATTATTTGCTATTTACTTACAATAATGTATCGAGCTGGATCATAGCGTAACTTACTGTTTTGATCGTATATATGCAGTAGAGCGATGGCTCTGTAATAAGACATTGATTAAGTGGTAGTGATGTGGAAATTTTTTCCCTAACTTGTCTATCACTAATTTATTCTCCAGTTTTGTCATATCTAACTTTTCACTCATCACTGTGTCATTCATTCCAAGTTCCAGTAAATCAATTTGATGCACCATTATTTTGTTTCATCCAATCATTACATACAAAACTACTTTCTATTCTTCACTAATTAGTTGAGTTACTGACCATGTCGTCTAGTGATACTCTTTATACCGTCAATTAAACATATTGTGCATGTAGTAGTTAACATATCCCCAAATGGAGTTTGTTTGCGTTTTGATCATCGTTTATAGGGTTAACACGTTAGCAAATGCCGTAATACAGACCGGTCTATGATCATCATATGGATAATGTAGTTTAGACTGATGCAATGATGTGCTTTTTAGAGTTCTCTTGATTGACCTTAATAAAAAGTTATGACGTTTGATTATGGCTTTTGGGTGACATGTTTTTCAGTTTGAGAATTGAAATGATTGCCAAAACCATCAGTAAGTTCATACGGTTTTGTGTATTATCATTGAGTGCCTATCAGACACCAAATATAACAATGCTTACCACATATCATACCTCTAATTAATGTTTGCAAACTACACATTAATGAAATTCTTATTATCTACTTTTCAAACGTTGAGCAACTGAAACAATTTCACCTTAAATCAAATGTCAAATTTGGCTTTAAACTCAAAAATAACACAATTACGGGATAGAATTTCAAGCGTTAGTTTTCGATTGTCGTCATATTTACCCAATAGCAACTCAGTAAGCTTTTTCTATTACCGCGAAAGTTCATTCATTATTGCTGATAAGATAATCCCAGTCAAAATATTCTGCATCGTGGGAATATTGGTACATAACATGAGAATAGACACACTCGCCCGAATGTTTAATAAAAACTTAGATATCAGTAACACAAAAGTGTACTGATATGAAAAAATCAGAGTAGGAAACAGTCTGTTTATAATGAATTAGTCCTGTCAAGTGGTTGAATGTAGTCGGCAGGAAACTGCTTAGTCTATATTCCATACCAGTTAGCATTCGTCGGAAAAGCGTATCTTTAATTTCACACGAACTGATTCGCCCAGTGAGATCTGTACACGGGTCACGAAGTTTTACAATCAAGAAATGTTACCAGCGAGTTATTTTTGCCACGCCCAAACATCAGTATGGTTCACGCAATGTTGCATCAGACTAGTGCATCAACACAACAACTTGTTCAGTAGGATTTAATTAGCACTATTGGATTAGACAAACATAACATTGGTCATTACTCAATGACTAATACTATTATTAGATTAGCCCATCATATGTGATGCGTTCGGTTGTCTCTTTTCACTCACTGACAAATTGCAGCTTAGATTGTCTAGATAAATTACACTTAAATCCCACGAAGTTGTGTAATCGTATTACCGATAAACATTATTTGGAAGATCAAAACAACTGTTTGGTTGACTTTACTGTGGTGAATAAAAGACCAACATTGTGAAGTTGATGAACAGAAAATCTGTACAAGATATATTTAATTTGTTTAATTACAATATTGTTTTTATGCAAACAAAAGGATAACGAAGACAAATTAAATACATGTCACAAATTAAGCTAAGTAGTCATTTGTCTTATCTTCTTCCGGATCTTCTTCTAACTCATCAGAATCCATATCAAGGTCTTGATCAATTTTATCATCATAATCTGAGTTAACTACAACAGTATTTACCGGTTGATCATCAAATGACTGGTGATCACTATCTACTGGGTTATCTAATTGTCGATTGCGTATCTGACCTTTGTGCCGTCGATTCACAAAGACTGCCACAGAAGCACACGAACTTTCACTACGATGAGACGAAGGTACTGAATCATCGGTGGAACTTGGTGATTCATCTGTATCCGGCGCGTAAAAACAACTCTCTAGACGCACTTCAGGTTTTTGTAGATTTTCTTCAGTGAGACGAGCCCGTTTTCTACCTCGTGTTGGACGAAACAATATTCGATTGTTATGACGCGGATTTGTTGAGCCGACCTCATCATTTTGTACAGTTTCTGTGCTGTCTCGAGATTGTCGGAGTTCATTTATTAAAGCCATAGCGAGTGAGTTATTACTAACATCAGGATCTTCATTAACATCAGCTAAACTATAATGTGTCCATTTACTAGGATCTCGATGTACATAGTTTGGTCGGCGATGTGTTGATGGTGGGAGGGCGTTAGGTTTTCGAAAATTTGAATTTTGTGTCTGACATGTTCCATGCTCCTTACCACTAGCTGTTTGAACATGATCGCGCTAAAAATAAAATATAGCTTAAAGGAGAGAGAAAACATTTACAAATATCAAAAAATTATCTGTGGATTAAACAGTAAAATCTAGTTCGTTACGATACAACAACCGAACCCAAGCAGTATTCATTCAAATAGATATATTCCAAAGCTTATTATTGTATTTTAATACAAAATATTTGGTCGCAATTAGCACTTGACCGATTAATGATTCAACAAAAACATTGTATGAATGGCCTGGTTTTTTATTGACACATCGGATAGAGGGTTACACAGCTGAAATAATTATTCATTTTATACACTTCATATTTGTCTACAACGACTATAACTAAATAATAAAATTAAATATCAACATCAAGTAATTTCTCATTGTTCATGGAACATTAATTTTAGTCAAACAACCATTGAAAATCAAAAGGTACCAGATGGATGTTTAATCCTCAGCATTGCGTATCTACAAATCCATCAGGGATTGAATGCTTTACATATCGTAATTTAATAATTCTGCGATAGTGCGTAACTGCCTCAAACTTGATATATAGTTGAACTCCATAGGTGATGGTTCCTCACTAACACTCCGAGTGCCTCTTGAAATCAATCACTAGCGGTGAGTACATAATTACAATTAGTGTTAGGATGTGGGTCTTGTTTGATTTTATAGTTTGCATCACGGATTGACCTTGGTTCGATGGCAATTGAAAACGGGGTAATGACGGTCACAGTGATTTTACAACTCAAAATGTAACGTTCCTCAGTCAAACAAGAATTAATGAGAACTTGCCAATGTTTTAATTCGTCAGCTAACATTCTGGTTTCTGTTCAGTTTAGGAACATAAATTATTGCAAAGCACAACTACACAGACGAACGTTTGTGAAGTTCCAAACTCTACATTGTTGGTTCATCGTATATTATGGAGTTAGTCACAATCAACACAGTTGACAACAAATTTACATTAATCCACGTTCCTATTACCACAACGACATGAAATTAACAACACACACAGGATAAGTATTGAGTTAATCTCAGTAGCAATGAGAGACAGAACAGAGGAGAGTATGGAAAGACACTAAACTCAAGATTTAGAAGACAAGAAATCAATCTGTCTACTATGTGCAACGGGTTATGCGCTATGGAACACAGTCCAGTCCCAAGAAATTGGTTACAATTATTTCACTGGCTCTAATTACATGCCTACCACTTACCAAAGTAATTTAGATCAACAATTCAATAACTAAACAGACTGATGCTTCTTTGGTTTGACAATAACTTTTCTCAAACCTATCCCTACTTTAATCTATCATCGCACATCAACGTAGCCAGAAGTAGAGCATGCACAACATATGTCCCAGCACCCTCAGATGACAAGGCTTTTCTACCTAACAAACTAACATAGTTGAATATGAATGTCCTCTACTTTTGAAGGTTATGACACTAGACATTGAAGTGACGTGCAATATATTTACCCTTTAAAAGACGGACGAATGTCTTACCGACACTATAGGTGGCGTTAGTTTGTAACAGCCAATAAGCAATAATATTATTAATGTACTTTGCGAGTTTCAGGAAATTTCCAGACGACAAACATGCAGCGGAATCTCTTAGTTTAGTTTATACTACTTGATTGATTGGGATTATCTCAAAAAGTCAGACTCCAAACGTAAGAATTAAATTTTTATAGAGAATCTAAACTACCATGCTGACATGTGTACCATAAGATTTACGGATATTAAATAAGGGAAATATAAAATGGTTTGAAAAGTATGGAGAGTTAAACTGTAGCATATTTTTACACAGTCGTTTAAAATGGTGTCCTATAATAGATTGTATCAAATTATTTTGTCTTCTCGTATGACTCAAGTTTAATAAAGCGAATAAAAATTAGTAACTCAGCATAAATCTTGAAATAAAAAGTGAACTGATCTATGTTATCGAATAACAACGTCAGATAGATTTTTGTGATTTAACGAAGACATCATATACGGAAGCTATATAGATCCTGATATAAGATATACAACCGATGAACTGATAAGTTGACCTGATGGTTTTAAATAGTTATTCTAGGAGTTCCTCTTTTTTTCGGTAAGTCATTCGGTTATAATAAAAACATAGAACCTGGCATATGTGCAGTGGTTTAAGAGTTCCCAAATCGTATACCAGCACATCGAGTTAAATATCAGAGTAGTAGTAACAGTATCAATGGTAGTAGCATGAATTAGAAATGAATTAGGAAATGAATGAATTCGCAGAATAAAAAAAGTATCGGATAATTTTAAGACGAAGAACCTAAGGATGCAGAAAAAGTGGATGTATCTGAGGTATTTCTATCGACTATGAGCCATACCGCTCAAAGTTAATTACCATTAGTTATGATAATCAAGCTGATCGTAACCAGGTAGTCTGCACCAATCTACGCCGCTCGGTTCAAAAATCAGTTGCCTTATGGACTAATACCACATCTTGTTTTTATATGTTCTAGATTTCTTCCAAACTCCGCCTGTAGCTCTTCTAGGGCTACTGCCCGTCCCAAGCCCGGGTAAAGGAGGAGGGTCGGGCGTGGGGTCAGCATCTCCATCCCGTGGTAAAGCTTGCTAAAAAAACGCTGACGAGAATAGCTTTCTTCTAATTCGCTCCTGAGTCAGTAGATATTGTGTGTCGAGGTAGGTAATGGGTTTGGTTATCAGTCGATCAAAGAATTTTAGGCTAAGTAGGGGTATAATTCAACACACTTCTCAAATAACACCAAACAATAAAACCTAAAACGCGAAAATGTAAAACACTTACACGTTCTTTCAACTCTGCTAAATTTTCTGGGGCAGTAATTGTATGGCGCCAAGCTGCCTTACGCACAGCTTTACGTTCTTCTTTTGTAGCCTTGTACACTTCAAGATGAGCTGCTTCTAGGCTAGCTAGTGCAGAAAAAACGTCTGATTGCCTTTGACGAAAAGTTTCATTTGAACCTTCAATAGGAGTAAGAACCTTAGTTGAGGAAATCGACGGGAATTTCTCCGGATGTATTTCATCATCATTACTAACAAGATGACCCATAGAACAAGACATCTGATCAGATAGTGGCTCCTGTGTGTGAAATAATTTAAGAAAATCAGTGGTGTAACAAACATTCATGCTTGGGAACATTAAAAACAAATTCAATTCGCGATGGTAACATAAGATTAACTTCTAGATATTCTTCTACTAGGAGCTCACTAAAGTCATGGATTTCTAATAATTTTGTATTTTAATTTTAAAACACTTCTATATTGATGTAATGTCCAATACGAAAATATAGATAATATTAAAATAAACTTCAAGATGGGAAATCTTTTTCCAAGAATTCATGTAATATACGGGGTGATTACAATGTAACGTTGACATTGGAATTCAAGTAACAAATAATTAAGATGAGTAGCAGTTCAGTGATTAAAGTATTCAGTTTCCAAATACTAAATCGTGGGTTTGAGCTTCACTCCGTCTATTCTGGATCGGATGTTCGGGTAGTTGATTTGACTTTGTTAACTCACTAGGTACTTGAGTATTAGCCGCAATAAGTGTGAAGGCTAATGATACCTCTCAGAAGGACAAATTGAAGTAGGTAGAGTGGTGTTCGAACTTGGGACTTAGTGGCTAAAAGACCGGGTATTATCAATATCCTTTATGCTTAGAAGGTGGATTGAAGTATATAAACCGGTATCCAGCAAATGAGTGCTCATCAAGACAGTCCTAACATTTTTTCAATTCCTGAAGTTCATTTGATCGAGATAAAAGAATAAAATGGTCGTCTCAACTACGGTGATAAACCTATTTAACCTTTATACCACTGAGCTGGTGATAAACAATGGTTTACATTTCTTACATCAATCAATTCGCATTATTGAGAAAATATCTTCCAATGGCAGATAACTGCCCTACACCCGATATGGTTGAATTTCACTGGTCATGACTTCTCACTAGAACTATTGGAAATAACTCTCTAACCAGTGAGCGTAAAAATCTATAATCACTGACTTATGTCAACTAGAGAATTACCGAAAAGCAGGAAAAATACGGGACAACCACGTTATTTTGGTTCAATAATCCTTGGTGGATTGCACTGGTAACCAGACATGCATACAGAATCATAGACAGTGAGGGTTACCAGTTACTGGTAACATTTGATGTTTATCGTACTATATTATGAGTGGATTGAAGTTAGAAATTCTAAACTACTATATTGCATAACTCAGCAACTAAATAGTATCGCGCCTTTTGTATTGCGAAAATACGAGGATGTGAGGACTGAACAACAATGAGAATTTTTAAATTGGGAGTAAAACAGCTGCTTAGTCTTGTTTAGTTGGTTTTCTTTTAAACATTATTTTGACGTTATTATTTCATTTCACTATTGAAAACCCCATTTTCAGATTAAATAAACTTCCACCAGATACCTAACGGGAGTTTATCCTGTTCTTATCCGTTAGAAGGTAATGTACAATTTAGGATGATATCTCTCAAAATGACAACTGTATCTACCGTGCCTCGACCTGAGGTAGGCTTTGCAGCGGATACGTCAACGCAGCTACGACCGACTGTTATCTCGCGAACCTCAATCAATAAACATGGACCTCGCTACACAGTTTATATCGATGGATTGGTGACTTTAATAACTAACATCCTTCAATGATCTGGAGACTAATAGCCTTTTTTAACTATAGTCTGAGCTAGCCAGTATAGCACAATGATTTAGATGTTTGGTAGATTATGTATCACAAAACGATGTCTGTTGTAGTTAAAATATCATTCATACAAATACAGACGAACTTTTTGTAAAAACAATAGGTGACAGGTAAAGTTTGATATTTCACTGCTAAAAAGATATATACAAACAAAAAAAATTTTAGTAACGAGATGGAGGGGCAAAGTCTGCAATTCGCTTATCACGTTCTTCTTGAATGTAACGCTGTGCTGAAATCATTGACTTTCCTTTATCCCATTCTCTTTGTTTACTACCGTAGGATGGACGGCTTGGATTTTGAGATGCTAGTACATCAGCTAAATTTGTTCTATGTTCAGGCTCAGGCTCAGGAGGGATACTGTTTGTCGATTCACTCAATTTACTATTATTGATAGCAGCTCTATGTTCAGCTTCATCGCGTAATCTACGCAACATAGACGCAACATCTAGATCATCGTTACTCAGACGAATATCAGATTGGGCATCTGCACCTATTGGAGTAGGTGTTGCAGGAACTGCAGCCTCTCCTAGACACTGTGCAGCAGCAGTTGCTACATCTGGTAAACCTTTACGAGCACGCAAGCGTGCAAGACGTTGACCCATTTTAGCATCTCTTTTCGCTCGAATCGCTTCAGCTCGAGCACGTCCTTCTTCAGTAGCCCGATGAAGTTCTCGTAAGCGATTCATTTCAGCCTCTCTCTGTTCAAGATCTGTAGAAAAAGAATAGAATCCAACACCATGATCGCGTATTTCTCCTTCTCTCAAATGTGCATATGTGAGTGGACCATCTGGTTTAGGTGGACTAGACTGCTTCATGTGACTAGACAGGTCTTTGCGCATACAAACTCGTTTGACACCACGTTCATCTGTATAATCCTCCCATTCTTCATCACTACAACCAGCGGGATAATTATCAGAGTCGTCATCACTAGTAAAAGAAGAGCAAGAACGCGTAGGAGAATCCGGAGGAACTAAATTTAAATTTTCTGTGGCTTTTTGTTCAAAATCAACCAGAATGTCTCCATCATTTTCATCTCTCTTTGTCAAATTAGGTTTCTTTCCAGACATTGCAGCTTCTCGTAGAGCATCGTAGAGTTTTGCTTTAGCTTCTAATGCTCTTCTACTTTTTTCCCATTCTGCATACTCTTCAGCATCGGAGGGTATGTTTTCAGATTCCAACCTTGTACGCTCTTCTAAGATTTGTTCTTTTGAAGTTTTCCACAGTGATACTTTGCCAGGTTTTAATTCAGCAGAACGATTCCTTATCACATTACAGCCATCTGGATGTTTCTCAACTCTTTGTTTAACTTCAATTTGTCTTCTTGATATTTCTGCTTTTAAGTCTACCAGTGCAACTGAGCTTACTTCAATATGATGTCTAGATTTATAAGCCATTACCTGTAAAACGTATCAATCAGAACAAACAATCAACTATTTTTAAAGACACACAGTGAGATTTTATTGTTAAAAAAGTATTTATTTGTTTATTATTTATTTGAACACATAAATAGTGGTACAAAGGGGCACCGAAAACATATGCGCCACACAAGTCACTTGATCTATGGATCGTCCACATCCATCAACCCGGTCAAAGTGCCGAACATTCGCTTTTCGTCCTCTCAATGTAGTAAACAACACCACCGCCGTTAGAGGACAGTGAATAGGACTTCCTTGGCAGTGACTGTATACGCGCCGCATGTTGATTTTGGCAATCAGATAGTATCGCCAGCCCTTGAATTTAGTGTCGCTAATAACTAACTACCTGGCACATATATATTTGGTGCCCTCTTGTACCAATATTTATGTGTTCAAATAAATAAATAAAATTACCTGGCAAACGAATTAACCTATTTTTCCTTACTTAGTGAGGATGTATGAAACAGATTTTCCTACAAGTCTTAAAAATGTAATTAAATGTTAAGAAGGGGTAATTACATAGTATAAATTACATATCGAAACCACTGCCCACCAACATCAAAGACAGAATCTTCGATACAAACTTTAAGACAGTACTAGTGTACGGAGCTAAAACTTGGAGGACTACTACAACCATCATCAAGAAGGTACAAGTATTTATAAATCGTTTTCTACGCAAGATACTCAACATCCTTTGGCCGGATACCATCAGTAACAGCCTACTGTGGGAGAGAACAAACCAGCTTCCAGATGAAGAGGAAAGTAGTTAAAGTTGGAAGTGGATAAGATATATATTACGGAAATTACTAAACTGCATCACGAGGCAAGCGCTAACCTGGAATCTTGAAGGGAAAAGGCCGAAGGACACACTACGTCGGGAATCGGAAGCAGACATGAAATGGATGAATAGCAACTGTAAATAATTGTCCAGGACAGGGATGGTGGGCGGCTTATGCTCCTCCCCGAGGAGTAACAAGCGTATATGAGCACAAGTTACATATAATTGTTGTAGACGTTTTATTTTATGATATTGTAAATGCGTACATAAAGAAACTTATAGATTGCTTAAAGTTAGTTTAATGTATACAAACTTGACTGGTAATTAGTGTAGATCGCATAAAATTTAGTGTATTTGGACATGTTTTATTTGTTTGTGTTAAATAAATATTTAACGTCTTTGTGTTTTGGTTTAATTCGTGCGACTCTAAGGTTTGAGTGGTCAATATCAGTCATCTACCGTTACAACGACTGTCAGTGTTTTCGAATAAGAAACAAATTTTTATCTGGATCAGTTTTTACGTTCTTATTTATGTCAAAAAATATAGTGGTTTCCAGTTATCAAGTACCTACAGTGATTCTTTTGACTGCAACACTTTACTATCAAAACATACAAGTAATTTTGTATGAACAAGTTATATACAGCTTGGATCTATCTTAATTTTTGGAAATTGAGAACTTGCATTAACGAGTGATCATCTGACTTATGTTGACTAGACTTCTAGGTAGACTAAATTTCGAATAATTCTGAGGTCACAAGGTCCTAAGTACAGATAATAAGGCGACAAGTGGCTGGGTATGATAGAAGTAGGCACAGAAAAGCTAGGATTTGCAGACGTAAGTCGTCTTTAGTTCACGAAGTCAGCGTTTTTCAACTTGAACTATGTCAAGAACGATATTTCCTAGTTGGATGTCATGTGATAATCCTAACCTGAAGTTAAAGAGCTCAGGTGACAAGAATAAAAATCACTTCCGGCGGTGTGGATATTATTTATCATTTTACTCATTCCTCTGAAACTACACTCCCTATATTTATCTTTTTCAATTATCGACAGTTCTAGTCATTATTTTGGGCTAGGACAGCTTTGTCCCAAGCCCTATTCTCGTTATGATCGAGTGGTTTGCTTTTATGTTATTTACAGTGTTGACATGCAGTGTGTTGACTTATATTGGTACTCGCACTAAAGATCTTAGGTTGCCTATGACTGATCATAAAGATGAATAATGAGTACCTGACAATCTTGATGAATGATATGTGATGCAGTCATTTTATAAAATAGCACACCATGAATTTTAATATGATCAAAATTATCTAGGAAAACAACAATCGCTAGTGCAATACACCTCTTGATGACATCCTATGTCAGGAACATGTATATTGATAGATTTAGCCGGAAAGTTCTTCACCTCGAGATACGTGGATAGGTATATCCATGTACTAGGATTTGAAAGATAAAGATACTCAACAGTTGCTTGCTAGACCCAAGACCACCTTAGTCTCTCTAGCTTAAGTGTGAAGCGGTAGCTTAGTGGCTATAGCAATTACCTTGGATAGTTGGACCACTGGGAAAAATTTTAGAGGTCATAAGAATAACTGACCTAAGATATTACGTAAAACTCACGAGGCGAGTGGCAATCCAATCTGTAGATTTTGTTCCTGAACGGTTTAAAAATGTTATGAGTTCCAGTATTTATTCCATGTATCATCTGTCTGGATCGTTTCGCTAGATTCTGCATTCAATTCAGATTTTACTTGGTTATCCTTTTTAATTTAACACAACTTGACACCACGTAAGTACCTAAGCTATATTAATAACACCAGTTGACACGATTTTAGAACAGTCAGAAATCAGATTAAAGAGAAAGAAAGTAGGCGTGAGTAGAAATACAAAAAAATTATGCTAATAAATATCATTGCATAATTTTCGTTTTTATTGGCAAGCCAAGTCTTTATATTTCAGGGTTTCTCCAAGTCCTGTTTGACAACAGTGTCTAGAATGGTACGCGCATAGCACTTAATACCAGATAAGCCCGAAATAATTCACTTTGCTGAAACAGCGCATTACAAGTCCGGATATTCCGACTAGTGGGTTGGCAGAGTTACCCAACTTGTTAAAGAATCTCAATCATTTAATCAAAACTTCCAAAAAACGCCCAGAAGAGGCCATTAATTATGTCTTGAGTTACAACCTATGGTACTGAATATTGAGAATATTCCCAAAGTCCATTTGGAATTGAATGGACTATTGTCCACTCAAATGAAACAGACTTTATATATATATATATATATATATATATATTCTGTTTCATCCGAGTGTTGTAAAGTAGAGTATCCGATCAAACAACTGCCCATTTAATTAGCAGTTTTTTAGGTAGAGACCGAACATAAACATAAATGCATATTGTTTGGATAAAAACAGGTAAAACGTGTTATCCTAATTGTTGGAGTTTGGATGGAAATGTATATTCTTCTCTACCGCGGTTGTTTAACGCAGGAAAGATGACGTTTTGATGTTATTTAAGTTTGCGATCAAACAGTATACACACTTTCAAGTCCCATAGTTTGAAAATAACGTAACAAACAAACCCGAAACTACATCAAGTGGCGCAAAAGTTGAGAGTACCGCGTCTAAATGGTTCAAATGGTTCAAATGGTTGTGGACGGAATAGAAGCTTTCGCTTAACAGGCTTCCGTGTCTAGTAGCAGGGGATCACCAAATCCTCCAGGCAGGAACCTAGGTATGTTAACAATAAAAGAGGAAAAGAGATTGGTAAATCATAATGTGATGCTGTTCTAGGTCCTTAAGAAAAGGTCAAGTTGCCTCTTGAAGGACTCCTGAGAAGTCGCTTGGACTAGCTCGGCTGGCAGCGAATTCCAGATTTTGACAACTCTTAAGGAGTAGAAATTGTGTCTACATTCCGTCTTGCTATGTTGTGCTTCCAGTTTCTGGGTGTTACCCCTTAGGTTGTTATTCGAACTAAGCTTAAGTAGGTGTTTAAGAGGATGTCCAGAAGTGTTAAGAATACTATAAGCCGTTAATAAATCACCTCTAAGACGCCTATATTCTAATGGGTAAAGGTCTAGTGAACGGAGGCGTTCTTCGTAAGGCTTAGATTTGAGTCCTCGAACTGATTTCGTGGCTCGCCGCTGGATACGCTCCAAAGTAACCTTGTCCTTTTGGAGTGAGGGGGGAGTACTATGTTTCCGTACTCTAAATGGGGACGGATGAAACTATTGAAGATTGTGTGGAAAGTTCTTCCGTCAAACTGGCCAAAAATGCGCCTCAACGTTACCAGTGCAAGGTTTGCTCGGAAGGCATTTTTGTCACAGTTGGCGTAAGACTTCAAATCATGGGGCAACAGGACTCCTAAACCTTTTTCGACTTGGGATACTACTAGAGAGGAGTTTCCTAAGTTGTAACTGTAGTTTGCAACATGTCGCAGATGGACTACTTTACGCTTTGAAGTGTTAAAGGTAAGTCCGTTAAGATGTTTGAGGACGCAGTAAAGCGTTCGCGTAGCAATCCCTCACATCCAATGACAGGTGATCGTCAGTGTGTTTATTTAGACTTCAGGTATATGATAATTAATAATAGCAATCAGCTTTTGTAAATTAGAACTACAACTTTGGTAGAGTGGGAAAATTGTGCTCTTTGGGATCTGAACCCTGGTAGTTCGAGAGAGATATTAGTTATAGGGGAGTATTGTTCATGTCGTGTTTCCTCTAAAAAATAAAGGGCAAGATAATTTGATTTATATTAAAGTTGGTCGAGGAGCGAAGTCCTGTAACAACTCAGGTTAATTGATTAAGATTAAGCCATAAACATCTAAGTGATGTCAAAACATTATGGCTCAAGAATTCATTCACTTCCGTGTCTTACATAAACATTAAATCTATTACTTTATGCCAGGTGCTGAAAAATCTCGCGCTCCATTGTGTTCTGTATGACGATCTAAATAACGACTTATTCACAGCTAGTCTGTTTTCTCCCATCAATAAGACGAGGGGTACTCAGTGGCACGAAAGCTACATCACGATAGCTTTCTATCAAAATTTTCATAACATATTGATTCTGAAGACGATAACATTGCACGGGTTTTTTGCGACTTTTTCTCATTCCACTTTGAGTGGATGTCCTCTTGAGTATGAATTACTAATGTAATATTTCATTGATCTAATCGGGTGAGAAATGTGAGAAATTTGATATGTAGATTACTAATGGAGGGGATCTATTTGGATGTCCACGGTCAACGTGAATTGAGTGGGGATGATGTTAAGTCGTGAAGAATTATGGTCTACTATAGTATTAGTGCTGCTCTAATAATAGACCTAATCCGAAATTTGTAGATTTGTCATGATATAACTGCCTAATCTATAAGATCTTACGTGGAAGTCACACCATCGACTACGCCAACTCACTGTATCGTATCAATTACCAAGAAATGATGTAGAACAAGGTTAGGCTAGAGAAAGAACAATATATTTAATATGAATAGAAGATATAAGATAACATTCAGCAGGGACCACGCCTGCATGGCCGAGCCATGCCGTTTGATCAACTCTAATTCATTCAATTCCTTGTTCGCGCCTTCTCCATCGTTAGGTATTTCTCCGCGTTAAATAGTGACTATCTATTTTCCGAGCAATCTCGTATCCAGCTTTAAAGATTGTGTGGTTATTGTCCAATGCCACTACAGTCACACCTCAAGATCAGAACGTAATATGGATTACTGCTTCTTGGTGTCCGGGTAAAGTGGCTACTTTGATATCTATATCGAAAAAACATTACAATACTTGTAGCCTCCAGATGAAATAAGTTTGGAATGATAAATAACTGTCTAGGTTAGTTTAGGTACACGCTATAGCTCAGTTGAAACTAAGACAAGGTGATTGAGCAAATGACGGTTCTAGATTTTATTATAAATATACAAGTACAGCGTTACCTAGACAAGTATTGCTGCCTAGTTATTCAACCAACAATTGTTTAATCAATAGACAAATCAAGTGCAACAAATAAACGTAGTTCAGGAACTACATGAAAATTCCTCTGACGATCCCATATAATTATAGATGTGGGTTAAGAGTATCTAAATGAGCTGAGTAGGGTTTGTTTCCTAATCCGAATACTTTTTGGTTGCTCTTCTTGACATGTATTTCAAGGGAGTAACATACTTCTTCGCGTTATCTAGTTTGTGCTCTTTATTCACACATACCTTGTTTTTTCTCCGGGTTTCTAACCTCTCAACAGTGTTCAACTCCCCAATGTTCTTGGGTTTTTTACAACCGTTTTACTTTTGCCTTACACTACATTATGGCGACTCCCATATTTGCTGATTGTATTCTTGGTTGTCTGATAAAACCGACCAAACCAATCACTAGCAGATAAAATCTTTGTTTCCCATTTATAAAAATTATTGTTTCTCACAGATGATTTATTACATGTTTCTCGTATTTTTGTATATATATTACATGTGACATGACGCAGTCACAGCAGTCAACCATAGGTCATGACAATCACTTACTTACTTATGCCTGTTACTCCTCGTGAAGGAGCATAGGCCGCTCATCAGCACTCGCCATCCAACCCTGTCCTAAACACTTCTTTCCAGCTCCTTCCAGTAGTGATTCATTCTTTTCCTATTTGTTGTTATTTCACGACGTAATGTGTTCTTTGGCCTTCCACTTTTCAGCTTACCTTCAGGATTCCAAGTCACGGCTTGCTTCGTGATGCAGTCTGATGATTTCCGTAATATATGTCCTATCCATTTCCATCGTCTTTTCCTAATTTCTTCTTCAGCTGGAAGCTGATTTGTTCTCTCCCACAAAAGGCTGTTGCTGATGGTATCCGGTCAATGGATGTTGAGTATCTTGCGTAGAAAACGATTTATAAATACTTGTACCTTCTTGATGATGGCTGTTGTAGTTTTCTAAGTGTCATCTCAGTACAGTAGAACTGCCTTGACACTCTTATTGAAGATTCTCACTTTGATATTCGTTGAAAGTTGTTTTGAGTTCCATATGTTCTTCAATTGTAGGAATGCTGTCCTTGCTTTGCCAATCCTTACCTTTACGTCTGCGTCCTAACCTCCATATTCATCAATGATGCTTCCCAGGTATGTGAAGGATTCTACATCTCCCGGAGTTTCGCCGCCAAGAGTGATTGCGTTACTGTTCTCCGCTTTGAAATTGAGGACCTTGGTTTTCCCGTTGTGTATGTCAAATGAATGAACTATTTGCGTATTTTATTTTAATGTCTCTTTGTTCATGCTACTTTGTTTTTCCTGTGACTGTTTCATTATATATATTTTTTTAAGCATTTTACCGTATTGTAAATATCGTATTAGGCCATTCTCAATAAAATTTGTCTTAGGGCAGCTGACGATTATTATCTCCCTTTTATGTTTGCAGTAACTTTATGCTCTACCCTGATTGATAATTTAGTACACACCTCAATTTTATTGGTCGTTTTAATGATAGTCAATTAATGAAAATGCTCATAAGACCTGAGAATTCAATAAACATATAACGTGTGTTTTAAATGAAAGGCAATTCAAAATTTTTGGCATTATCAAGATGATGCAATACAGTGCATAGAGATGAAATGTTTTACACTCAATAACAGTCTCAGGTTCGAATCTCGCGAGGCGAGATCTTGAATGCACAATTTATCTCCCTGTCCTTCCCAACTACTGCTAAACAAATTTCATATCTCTTTGAAACACAGTGTAAGCTTTGCGGTCGATACTAGTGCATATAATAAGTTTCCTTATTTCTATAGTCTATTTCGTTTGAACGCACTACATCTTGTCCTACGGATTTACCGCTGTGTTCGTAAAGGAAATACGTCACAGGGTTTTCTCGTCTATTGGTTCACTTTTATAGTGACTCCTTTACCTAATGCATTAAAGTTCAGATAATGTTACACAATCAAAATGGTCAGAGTATGTACAATCGTCAGTCGTTGCAGCCAGAGAAAGAATACGGTTACCTCGGTGTTTCTGGTCAGCACGTTTATGGTGCTTCTAACACAAATGTGACAGATACTTACCCGCAAGGTCATCCTAACAGCAGCTTCCAGCCACCACCTAACTACTATTCTGGAAATCAAGGACAGGCCTTCCAACCACAATCTCAGCCTCCATATTATTCCGCTCAGTCAATACAGAGTGTGAATCAACCACCGTTGCCACCCATGCCTCCTATCCCAAACCATCAGGATTTTACTCAACGTCCTCAGCAGCCGCGTCTTCCTCCAATGCCACCAATGCCTCCGGGACATGAAGGAGTTCCACCACCCAGTTATCGACAACCTCAACCTCCAGGTCCGTTTCCATTGCCAAATGGTGCTAACACCCAGATAAATACATTACATTCTCAACAGGCATATCAAAACGGTCCAGTATCCAGACAACCACAGTTCTCTCAAAGTATAAATGCAGATAGATTACCCAGTCCTATCGAGGTATTCAAATTTCATAGTTTCTGTTTTATAATTATTAGTAAATCTCATGGTCCAACATGTTTATTATGCCTCATGTACCGTCAACATTTAGACACTTTCCCGTTTATAGTGGTGATATATATCGCTAAGTGGGGGGGATACCGGGGCAAATTTACATAGGAATGTGATTTTGGAATTTTCATTTATTATTCAGATTCAGATTCAGATTTGTGTAGTAAGGAGAGAAGGCCTACGGCCTATGTTATTCCTTTTCTAGTATGCTTCTGTGAGTGTCCAGTCTTCTCTTGAAAGAGTCAATTGAAGGTGCGGACACCACTGCTTCAGGCAGCAGGTTCCAAGTATTGATGACTCGGTGTGAAAACCTGTATGCCACGGGTATTTTGTTCGTTCTTGGCTTTTCTACTCGCCTGCTATGTCCTCTGAGGTGTCCCGATCTAGTGGGAAGAAAGAGAGAGAATAAGTTAGGTCCGAAATCATTTCTCAGTATTCTGTACATCAATATTAGATCTCCCCTTAGTCTGCGATAGGACAGAGTAAAGAGGTTCAGTTTTTCAAGCCGCTCTTTATATGATAAACCTCGGAGTTCCGGAATTGCACGCGTAGCTGCCCTCTGTACCTTTTCTATTATGTCCGAGTCACCTTTAAACAGGGGCTTGCAGCCTGAACACAGTTCTCTAACTTAGTTCTCACTAAGGATGTGTATAATGTGGTGAACATGGTAGTGTCAAGCTTAGTGAATGTCCTTTTTAAAGCCCAGAGGGTTCGAAACCCCTTAACTGCGACCTCCCGGCAATGGGCCGTCGTCTTAAGATCATTGCTCACTGTCACCCCTAGGTCCTTATGAGACCGGACTACGGGTAATGACACATCCCCTATGTTGTACGTATTAACCTTTGAATCCCCCAAGTGCATGTAGACACACTTTTCCGAGTTGATAGGCATTAGCCACTCTTTAGACCAGTTTATCATATTATTTAAGTCCGCCTGAAGAGTAAATGCGTCTTTGTCTCCAGTTATTACTCGCCAAATTTTTACATCGTCAGCGTATAATAACATTGGAGACTGTACTATACTTGTAAGATCATTAACGTACATTATAAAAAGTAAAGGACCTAAGACGGAACCTTGGGGTACTCCACTAAGTACTGGTCTCCAGATGGAGCACTTGGAATTTATTCTTACTTTTTGCCTACGACCTACTAGGAAATCCTTAATCCATTTTAAAAGAGGTCCGGCAATACCAAGGTTTGTCAACTTCAATAGCAGCCTATTAGTTGGCACCTTGTCAAAAGCCTTACTGAAGTCTATGTAGACAACATCCACTGAGTTTCCGTTGTCTAGCGCATTAATCCAGAGCTCCCTAGCTATAAGGAGGTTCGTTGTACAGGATAGACCCTTTCTAAAACCATGTTGTTCCATGTTCAGCAAGTTATTGGTTTCCATAAATGCTGTTATGGTCCGTTTGATTATTCTTTCCAGTATTTTAATTACAACACTGGTGAGGCTTACGGGTCTGTAATTTGATGGAACTTGTCTTGGTCCTGTTTTATGTATGGGAGTGACGATTGCGTCCTTCCAGTCCATAGGTAACACACCTTGGTCAAGTGACATTTTGAATATCACAGTCAGTGGGGCTGCGATATATTGGGCAATATGTCTCAAGATTTTAGGGTGTAGTTCATCTGGTCCTGTTGACTTCTCCATGTTTAGGGTGCTAAGAGCCTTAAGCACATCTGAATCTGAAATCTGAATTATAATTAGTACATACCATGTACATATTTATATTTATATATTGTAACACATTTAGAATCACACACAGTCAGTTTCCAGTTTTAATTGCCCAGTTTCCCTCATTTCACTCGACCTGTAATAACCATCTCATTGAGTATCTTTGATCATCTTGTTCCATTCTGAATGCCATATTTATGGTTTCAATACTGTTTGTTTACAAAAGACGTTTAGTTAATTCGTAGTAAAAATATCCCACCATCACAGTTAATCTTGTTTAGATTTTGAAGCAATGTTTAATACTAATCGTGGAGAAAATAGTCAGTAATTTGTGTTTGGGCACGAATGTACATCATTTCAAGTTCTCACATCACATAAACAAAACAGAAGAAATGTTTGGTGAGATAGAAACAGAAGTGTAACCACTACGACCAACTCAGATGCAAAGCTTAGTGTGAGTGTGTTTGTAAATCAAGTGTGAAGTGATACAAATAGTTGTCATCTAAACCAGGCATCTCGTAACTAGCTTGTTTCACCCTCCCATTTAACTCACAATAGTTGGAACACTATTTAGACCTGTTTTTGTACCTTTTTTTCTTAAGGTGTTCAGAACTTATATGTTTGCCAATAGCTAACAATTATTTCCTAAACGTATACTTGAAATCGTTCCAGAGATCGGTATTTAAATAACCTTAACGTTCAAATGATGACGAATATTCATATAGATAGCCAACCATGTTCCCCGTGCATTTATTGGTTGGCGTAAGGATCTTCACAGAACATGGTTTTTCATTAGTCGATTCGATTTGTAAAAGAGCTTAGTTAAGTAAACTAAATACACAAATGTTATCATTTGAACATCTTGTGCAATACATCGAGACAAAAATAGTAGAGCTAATTTCTCTGGTAAAAATTTAAATAAACAAGATAATTGGGGCAATAAAAGTAGAATAATACGATGTCAAAGGTCAATAAAAATAACCAACCATTACATGATAATGACTCAGACAGTAGCTCATAACTTTTTGTGATGGTTTAACTGTCTCATATTAAAGGGATTTCACTAGTTCTAGCGGATTTATGGCAAAACAACTTTGATATATATATATATATATGGAACTGATCTTCGTCGTCGCAAATGGAATCTATACCTGTTTGTCATAATATGTACTAATATTTCGACTTCAAGTTCTGTGAATCCGAGTGTAATATACTAGGTCCAATGTTTCCTATAATCAACTTCAAAACCTAATAGTAAACTCCTTTTAGTGTGTGCGTATAAGTTGATTATTATTCTGTTGTAAACTTCATTCTGGGCTATATTCACTTAGTTTGGGTATTTTATTTTTACATACGTATTTCTAACAGCTTAATAAAGTGCACCTTTTAAAAACCGGATTATTTTTCATACGTCTTAAGTGTGGTAATTCCTGTAAACTGGGTTAGTCCAGCTTGTGAATAAGAACCTACACGTTTGATTAAAGCACGCAGTGTATATAGTCGTCATTGCTAGTGGACGGTCTAATATTTTGAAGTTAATGTATGATACGAATCTGTGTGGTTGTGTGTGTTGTTGGTATGCACTTAACAAAGTAGATATGTAGTATTTCTATAGTAAACGTTATTAGTAGGAATGGTTTGAAAATTTTATTTAAGTAACTGAAAAGTCTCCAAAAATAATTTTGTCGCATCGTAAGTTGACAGGTGAATGACTTTCTGATATCACTTTCGGCGATTTCGACTTTTTGTTATATGATGTTATTCTTTTCATAAGCTTGTCAGAAAGCTTTGTTACCCCTGGTTATAAATGTTCACTACCATTGATTTTAACCTAACTTACGATTTACCTATACCTTCAATTCTTTTTTTAGGTTATTGAGAGCAATCGGGCTCAGTGTACTGGACCTTTTTATACAGGACAACGAGGTGTTGTGCCTCCTCTAGTCACAACTGACTTTATATCACGTGACCAGGGTACATGTGCACCTTGTTTCATTCGATCTTCTTTATACTCTGTTCCGAATTCATCAGATCTCCTTAAAACTGTTGGGATCCCGTTTTCACTTACAATATCTCCATTTGCAGTACAACATACAGAAGATATGAATGTTGTAATAAGCGATATGGGTCCACAAGTAAGTTGTTATAAAGCAAAACGGTACTGGAATTTGTAACGTAGTGATGTACTTTATCGACTAATAAGTGTACATTATTCAAGTTATTAACTTGTATTTTTATTGACGTGTGTATAAGGATTTATGAACTTTGCTAGTTGTCTGTAGTATCCTTTAAATAGGAGCTATCTAAAAAATGAGCTGAACTGAAATAATACCTTTAAAATAAATTTGTTAGACTTAATAATGACGGGAATCTATTTTTGTTAGTACGATTTAATCAGTTTAAATACATTTTGTTTATGTACAGTAATTATTTCTGTAGGTACACAGTAATGGCTAGCATTGTTCTTTATTTGATGTAATTATACATGAGATTCATTTCTGATTTATTCAACTTTGTTATTCGTTTATTTGTTCTTACAGTTTTATTCTACGAAATCATGTGTAAAGAAATAGATTATTCCTTGACAAAAATACAAATCTGTAATTCATTCCAACTTTGAATATGTTCTCTTATTTATTCACAGCTTAGAGCAAATTACTAAGACATTCCTGTTTTTCCTTTGATCAATAATTTTGGACATATATACTATGTTCTAACGATTGTTGATATAATCCAAAACGTGCGCGGATCTAAACATTTTCGACGATTCTTTTCAGCAATGTAACGAAATGATATGTAACTTAGTGACCCAATTAAGACTTGTATTTCAGCAAACGAACAAGATGGATAAGTGTAAATGTGAAATTTTGTTTTCTACAAGAATTACGTATGCAAAAAACGCATGAGTTTGTTAAGAATCTGGTAGGCCTACAGTAATTTAATAGGCTTAAAAAGGATAAGATAATCTGATTTATGTAAAAATTTACACACTTATTATTCCTCTCAAGCACTTGTTTAACTATCGAAAACTAATTAATGTAAATCATCCATCAAACACAGTTGAGTTCACTTGATCTTCAGCTATATATTTTGTGTATGAGGGTCAGTGAGGTAGGTAAGAAAACTATTATCTACAACATTGTTACCTTGCCACAACAGAAGAGAGTTAGAAAAGATACCCCCTGCAAATGACACGGCTCGTAATGCTCCACAGATTTCCGTCGTCGACGGTAAGGTTTTAAAAGTACGGAGCTAACATATCAAGAACTGGCAAAAAGTTCATGTGCCGCGGACCTTAAGCAATTGTCCCTTGGACACTCCAGTCACTCTCCTAGGTCTTCAAGAGCACTACTTATCCAATTTTCTTTTCAGGTAGCTTGAAAAGTATCGTTCTACGGTATGGACAACAAGGTAGTGATAACCACCCTCATACGTCTAACAGCACTCGGAATCATTTTGTTCGTAATCAAATTGCAGTTTCATTACCTAGTAATTTTCCTGTTACAACCTAAGATAAAGTTTAAACCCCCAACTCAGTGGCTAAAAGTCAGGTCCTAAATGAGTACCGCCCACTGTTTTCTAAAGGCTATTTTTATCATGCAAGTCAGGTTTATATATATCTAACCAATATCGATTTATTTATTTAAGCACATAAACATTGTTACAAGAGGGCACCGAATACATATGCGTCACACAAGTCACTTGATCTGTGTGTGGAGTGTGATATTGCCCGTGTGCCTAGATCGGAGTAGGCGGTTCTCTTAGGGAGCCACACTCGGAACCTTCAAACTAAAGGTTCTTATCCACAAGGCAGTGGAGCAACGTCAGGAGATACAGTCTCATGGTATCCAGTGACCAACAATAGGTTCGTATGCCATCTTTTCATTCAGGATCCCGTAGCCCATGTCCACCATTGGTTTGGAATCAGGTGTTTGCAACCTCTTTAGGTGGACCCTCCATGTCTATTAAACTGGTTAAAGCGTCGGACATTTGCTTTTCGTCCTCTCAATTTCGTAAACATCACCCTCGTCGCGAGGAGGTAATGAGTAGGACTTCCTCGGCAGTGGCTGTTTACGCGTGTCCATATGGGGCCATTTCGAGAGGGAGAGTTGACTCTCCACACCTCAGATATATGTAACAGTCCCTAATAATTCAGATAAAATCTTAACCATTTTCGAATTGGCCTCTAGATATTTTATTTTGTGTAACGGATAATAGAATTGAATGTTTTGTAATCGATAGTCCTATGAGAAATATTCTTGCAGTCTGTAACAGTAGGAAGGACTTGTGTTGTTGAAACAGTTTCTGTTTGATTGGTTTATTTGCTTGTCCTACAGACAGATTTTGATGATGATAAGTGTTTTTCCCTTAGATTCATGTGATCCTGTTCAGATGTGTAGTAGTTTTCAAATATTTGTCCTTATTTTATAGGGTCCAGTTCGATGTGTTCGATGTAAAGCCTACATGAATCCCTTCATGAATTTTATTGACGGTGGTCGAAGGTTCCAATGTCCACTTTGTAATGGTTTAACTGAAGTTGCCGCTGAATATTTTGCTCATTTAGATCATACTGGACGTCGAGTTGATGCAGGTCAAAGACCTGAACTATGCTTAGGCAGTTACGAATTATTAGCAACAGCGGAATATTGCAAAAACAACCAATTACCTTTACCTCCGGCCATCATATTTCTACTAGATGTTTCCCAATCTGCTATACGTTCAGGTTTAGTACAGCTATTCTGTTCCCAGTTTGTTGAACGTATTCTACCAAATTTACCTAGGTAAGTGATAGTGATTATTTCACACATTATTACAATATAACAAGCAATAATTGGGCCTATTTAGTAAGATTACAATTTCATTGGGTTTGTTAGTGGTCTACAAGACCTGCAGTCTGTAATCACTTGCGTTTCAAATGACATCTAATCATATTCATTTTTATGCGTAATCTGTCGTATATACAAATGTCGTTTTAGTAAAGAGAATTTTCATTCTAATAGCAAGTATTGTCTTTTTGTAATTGTTACCTTTAAGGTTTCCGTCAATAATTCTCTATCGTTAGCATTTATTAGTCAATAACATCTTATTGTCATACAGTCTATGGACCAGATGTCTATCCATCGTTTTAACTAAAAATTAGTTCATCATAAATACTTTAAACCCTCCATAATGGAGTAGAATTGAGGGTGGTCAGTTAGTCAGTCAGTCAGTCATCATCAACGTAGAGGCTGAGAAAGATATACAGTTGTCCAAGTTACCATAATGGATCATGTTGTTAAAATGATAACGTATTTCTTCCTTGTATTATTCATCAATATCAACACATTTGAAGCATTTTTAAAAATTAAATTCTCTTGTTGAAAAATTGAAAATCCAGTGAAAAACCTAATCCTCACAACTATTTAGATGTTTTAATATTTTTCATTGTTGCCAGTAAATACTCGTCACAAAATAGTTGTTTTATATTAGCGAAACATGTGTCAAGTTTAAGGTGACCAGGGAAATACTTCTATTTATATAGTGAAAATTCCCGTTTTGACATTTAGTAAATAAAGGAACAAATCGAGCGAAGAAATTTCTTTCCAACTAATTTTCGTTTCGTTACTTTCGATTCGTTACTTCTGTTTACAGCTTATATTAATTTGTCCTGGTCAACCTATTTGATAAGATAAAAGTTTTGAGGAAATGCTCAGTTACTGAAAGTACCCTTAATCATTGATTTACTTTTCAGTGAGAACATCACATAGATTTCACAATTATTGTCATCAACAACTTATAGATCTGTTTTGTCGATTTGTTTTAGAATACATAAAATGTAGGTTTCATAGTTCTGGTGATAAATATCAAACTAAATATCGCACATCTACTATATTTAATTATTGAGCTCAGTAATTCACACTACATTGTTGTCAATCAGATTTAAAACTGGGAGTAACTAATCCCCAGCAACTAGGTTAAGTATTTTTATTGTTAATTTCAGTGAATTGATTTTCAGTTTGAATTGTTTCACTTATTGTGCTTTGCAGTTTTTTATGAATCATATTTCTTTTTATTTACGATGAAGACAACATTCTGACTTTTTAAAAGTTTTATACGATTCTTTTTAAAGGTTCTTTTAAAAGGGTAACTAAGTAGTCTATTACAGTATTTTGTGTTCTTAATATAGGGAAAATTTTGCATCACCAGATATGGTTAATCCAATTCGATTGGGATTTATTACATATGATCATCAACTTCACTTCTATACTGTACCGCGTGAGTCGTCGTCATCCATTCAGCAAACATCTGAATCTACAGATCAGAACACTTATAACTCTTACGGTAAACCTCAAATGTATATTGTAGCGGATATTGAAGATGTGTTTGTGCCTACAGTTGAAGGTTTCTTGATACCACCTGATCCTGTTATCATTTCTAGTATTTTAGAAATGATACCTACTCAATTTTGTACAGAGAATGCTTTAAATAGACAACCTACAGATAGTGTATTAGGCCCAGCTATCCAATCTGGAATGGAAGCTTTACGTGCTGCAAATCGTTCTGGAAAATTATTTGTCATACATGCTAATCTACCGATTGGTGAAGCACCGGGTAAATTGAAAAATCGAGATGATCGGCGTCTTATAGGGACTGAAAAAGAAAAGGTAAATGTCATTTTCACATCTCCCACTTTTGAAATCATCATGGAATACTGTTATGATTTCGCCAATTATTACTGTTATTGTCGTTTGTTCTTTTACTGTTAAAGGTATAACATAATAGTGGATGTCATTTATGTCGTAGTACTTTCAGGGGTAGTGTAAACCTACAAGTAATATACTTGTGTAAATCTTCGTCTAATCTGAATTCTGAATTTCAAACAGAAGTTCTAGCTTGGTAAAGTACGTATGACTAGTACGTGTAACGTCCTAAAATACATGCTCACGTATTGTGGCACAACAGAGTAAGTCATATTATATGTAACATACCCATGTGGGCCAGGGTAATTTTACATTGATTTTCAGGAAAACCAGACACCATCCAGACCTTCACGTGACAACCCAAACAGTACAGCTCAATCCCGCTTCACAGGAGGACCAGAAACCGTATAAGCCTTAACGCTACAATCTGAATAGTACAGCTCAATCCTGTGGCGCAATCACACAGGTACCAAGCACCCTGGTGGACCATTCGCACCATTCATATACACATTCACATCACATTTTTAGTTATTCCGATCAGTGATCGCGTGAATCAATTATGCACAGCATGAACAGGCCAAAGTTGACCTATTCCGCTTACATGACCGTCAAACTCATTAATGTTAGCAATGGTGACATGCCTTACAATGTCCCAATGACAATGGCCCTTGAGAACGCTGAAAAGCAACCACCAGTATGAATGAAATCGGTTAACCAGCAAACCAATTTTTGCATGAACAGTAGCAAGACTTGCCAAAGCAATGCCGAACCATCCACAATACCAATGGCGAACCTCCAGCCTCATATGAGACCTTCAGCTCTACATAGCCATATAGCTTATACTGCATACAACACATGTAGGATAGTAAACGAAATAGCCCAGCCTGAAGCGTTAGGGCTTAAATAACGCTTAAAACCCATTATCTGGTTTCGGAATACTATAACTAGATCACCAAGATCATTTTTATCGCATTTGCGAAATTTTCATTTTTCCGACTTTTCAGACCTTGAGTTAGGAGTCGTATCCCTAACAGAGAAAGTAATGCAGTTGAATATAGAATTTTTACATAAGTACCATCTAGCAGCCTGGTCTTTGTCCAGCACTGATTGGTTGGAATTGGGTCAATCAGCGTACCCCAGTTTGACTTAGGACTTTACTCCGCCTACAGTTTCATTCTTAAAGAGCTCAGGACTTGATATAAATGTACCAGGGTGAAATTATGATTTTTGGATAAATCAATCAGATTTAAGATAGTACCAGTTGGATTTTTAAGCAAAAATTTATTTTCAAAGTTGAATTCACGGGTCAATTTAGGCTAGACTACCATTAACGCAGCCCTAATCAATGTAGTTAACTGTCTCTATTTACCTATAAAGAGGGTGGTGCGATAATTAATTTGTTCTGATTTCAGTCACCAAGCTGCAGGTTCGAATTCCACCTTATCTATTTCTGTTTTAGCAACTAGGATATACTATCACTAGCTTTCTCATACGTAGAGTGTGGTTATACTCGGTAACAAGTTAGTAGTAATAATAATAATAAATAATTTCTCTATATTAACAGCTGTTCAAGATTACTTTTATTCAGCTCTTATTTATTCATTTATTTTTACAGACTTTACTTCTTCCTGATAATGATTTTTATGTTGGACTTGGTCAAACATGCGTAGAAGTCGGTTGCAGTGTAGATCTTTTTCTTTTCCCTAATTCATTTGTTGATATTGCTTCTTTAGCCGAAGTGCCCAGATTGACATCTGGTCATTTATTCAAATATAACTGTTTCCAGGTCAGTAAAAATATTTTAGTGTGGTATGTAGTTAAATTTTTCTGCAAAAATTGATGTCTTGTGTACTTAACTAGTATTAGTGTGTTTACAATTCCATTATCGAAAATTAACTAATAAGGCGTTGAATTGACTAACAGGTAACCTAACAATGGTTAAAACGCATAAGTTTCAACTATTGAAGTTATGAGTTTCGAATCGTTACAGTTTTATACCCCTTTCTATCGTGCACTATTAGTAATCTATCAACGTCATATAGTTCCTTTTTCGCTGATTAGTGTATTCTGTTCATTGTACACTCCTGATGCATTTCATCGTTTTTTCTTTCTTGTATTTTGGGTCACCCACTAGATATCTACTTGATAGCTTTTATAATAATGTCTTTGTCGAGTTAGTATAGTCACTTATAAAGACCGATACTCTGCCTTTTCACAAAGTTTGGATGTCGATTGTTAACCGAGTTGTTGTTTGTAGTTATGTCTGATTATTGTATTAGGTGTCTGTACTAATATATTCAGTGTGCACTCTATCCTCATAAATTAGAATTCGGTTAATTCACACGACACTGATACGAGAAGGAAGTTATCATACTTAGCCTTTTGAATATATGATCATTATCCTGACTACGTGTTGTGGAAACCCTAGCAACTTTTGGCAATCTAAGCCATCTTTGGTAATGTTAATCTGGCTGTAAAGGGTCAGGTCTACAACATATCTATGGAAGAATTTCTGCTCTGTGGTTGTGAAAATTGGCCTCTCCGAGCCGAGGATTTTCTGTATTCAGTCATTGTATTCGATGGCGACGTCGGTAAACCGAGATCCTTTTCAAATTTTAATCATATCTTAGGCTTCATAACATCATCTCCAGATTTACTGTGTTGATATTATTATACTTCAAACGATTTGACTGTTGATCTGTTCCATCACTTCACCATTATAAACTTCTTTCTTTTATGTATTCAATAACTAAAATCAGATTTTTTAGTTCATCATTATCGTTCTGAAATTCTACACAAAAATTTGTATCTTAATGTGCCTCAGATGACTTTCATAATTTTGAATGTTAGCTTGTCGAATCATACCTTATTTAAGCATATAGGTAAAAATATGATAATGTCTGAAAGTATTCATTCATTGTTTGTTTGCTCAATGTTGTTAGGGACTGATTCTATTCATAATTGAAGCTTCATAATGCAACCCAGGGTGGGTAGAGTTCATCCTCCCTCTCACAATGCTCTCATACGTTTGTGTGTTTATACTATATGTCAGGAAAGTTCTAGTTACTAACTTTAAACAGCAGCCATTTTTTTCACGAAAGCTTGGAAACTGAAAGTGAATATCTGGCGTTTAAATCGGTTTGATGGGGGTAAGAAATCTAATTCCAAACCAAGCTTTAGGATCTTAAGGGGAAAAGGGGTGTTTGTGCTCATTTCGGTCACCGGATACCATGGGGTGGGATGTTTTGACATTACTCCAGTGTTTTGTAGATTAAAACTCTTGGTTCAAAGGTTAGAAGAGCGGCTCCTTAAGAAAACCTGCTTCAGCTTGGGCACCCGTTCACTAACCCAGCTCACACAATTTTGTCAAAATATATTGTCTTGTATTCTCAGAAATTTAATTTTATCGTTTTCATTATTATTAAATTATTGTTTTATAATGTAGATGATAAAAACGATGAAAACTTTTTATTACTAATACTTACAGGCTGACTTACAAGGTCATCAGTTTATAGCCGATCTTCAACATACTTTGGCCAATCTACAAGCTTTCAACGCTGTTATGCGTGTTCGAACAAGTACTGGTATTAGACCTGTTGAATTCTTTGGTAATTGTTACCTACCTAATACAACTGATGTTGAGTTGGCTAGTGTTAGTTCAGATATGGCAATCACTGCAGAATTACGTCATGATGATAAACTTCAAGAAGGTGAACACGTATTCATTCAAGTAAGTTCTTATTATTAGGAATTTTGTCGTAAAATTTATTTCGGGAGAATACCTTGACGAGCTTAGTAGTGTATAATTTAAGATGGCCAGTCATAAGCAACATTAAACCTGGGACATAGACGCATCGATTCAAATTCTCACACCATATCAATAGGGAGAGAAGCAATTATCAAGACATATATATAGGTGTACACCTACTTCTCGTTTCGGTCGGTTGATACAAAGTTTCTTTTTTACTCAGTTTTTTCTTTCAAGTAGTCAGTTGAGCTCGCAAATAGTAAGGTTATTTATCAATAGTCTCAGAATCGGACACAACAAAACACAACACGTTTTGTTACTACGTCTGATTTTTTGAAAGTGAGAAATACTAAAATATTTCTCAGATTTTATACTGTAGGTAGTAATGGGATTAATCAGACGAAAGTAACATATTAATTTTTTTAATGATTCTAAATAAATTTGAAGTTTCTTATATCTACGTTTCAAACAGGTTGCATGTCTTTATACTTCCATATCTGGACAACGAAGGCTACGTATTCATAATCTGTCAATTCCAGTGACAAGTATGATACCTGATGTATTTCGTCTTGTCGAATTAGATGCACATATGAATTGGTTGAGTAAATATTCAATGCGTTCTCTACTCAACCGTACACATTCACAAGTAATGGATGATTTAACGACAAGAGCTGCTAACACCTTGGCTGCTTATCGTCGTCATTGTGCTTGCGGTCCAAATGATGTAAATTCGAATCCTAGTGAATTAGTATTACCACAAAATATGAAAGTATTTCCTTTGTACATACAATGTCTTATGAAAACTGAAGCTTTTAGTCCTGGTTTGTCGTGTTTTGTTAATTAATTAATTAATTAATTAATTATTATTATTATTATTATTATTACTATTATGTCGAAGGTATGCTTATTTCCTGACGTCCTTCAGCATCTTAAATGACTAAGAAAATGAAATCACCTTTTAGCTAATCAGATCACATATAATCTGAATGAATAACTTTCTACATAAGAATTTCAAAACGATTAGTGTTAGGACTTTTGAAGTTTAATTCAGACTAAGGTTTAAAGTTAAATTTGTTTGGGTTAGATGTTTACATTTGGATTGAGATTTAAGATTAAAAGTTTGTAGTAGTGACTCGATTTTTTGTAGTCATATTACTAAATACTTAAACAGTTAGTTTTGTAATTCACTTGGTATTGTTTTACTTGAATCTTCCCACTGGTGTTTAGGACTGCAATTGATCAGTCTCTTATTGGCATATATGCATACTGTGCGGATTGCTTCGATGGTGCCTTAATTTACAAGCATTATAAGCAAATATGGATAGTGGATAGCAGTAGAATCCAGGACGCGCGTTTTGTCCTATTTGGATGTACCTGCATCTGAGTTGATGTTTGCTCCGAAACTCGAACCCAGTACCGTTCGCTTCAAACGCCATCGCGTAATCCACTTAGCTACTGAGTCCTGATAGGACGAAACTCGCGTCTTGGACCCCACTGCTAACCACTATCCATCTTTATTTAGTTTTATACTTCCAATTACCAAGAATCTTTAGATTTCAGTAGTTGAGATCATGAGTCAATTGAAACTAGACCAAAATGGAAAGCCTGGAAGCACTGGACGGCCGTTTCGTCCTAGTATTGGACTCCTCAGCAGCGCACATTCACGATCCCGCCCCCGCGAGTTTTGAACCCAGGACCTCTCAGTCTTGCGCGTGAGCGCTAGACCACTGAGCCGGCGTCCAACGGTGTTAATGTCTAACTTCTGATAATAATCTTTAAATTATTTATAAAAACTTATAAATCGTGTTAAAATGCTTATTTACAATTAGAATTCTATTTGTTTTGCATTATTCTCTTATCGTGGAAGGAAGAAAAAAAAACTTGCCGAAGTTCGTCTTTCTTATTCATTGACCATCATGTATAAATCAATTTGATAGGTTTTGCACAATTCTTACTTTACTCAGTAAAAATACAAACTATCCATGATCACATTTTGAAGGCCGAGCAAAAATCTCATAGTTGCTGTCTTAAATCTGATTGACTAGTCTGTAAAGTATGAATTACTATTACTGTTATTATTACTACTGTCTGAGACTTGGTGGTGTCCGTATTTCGAAATAATTCATAAGTGAGAGGACTTGTAACTGTGAGGTAAATTTGCTGAAAATGTTATACTCTCTTTAGTCTCAGTTATCATCATCATCATAACCACAAGTGATTGACAGTTTGGAATTCGATCATGTATATATGTATGTATAGATAATATTTTACAAGGTAAGGTGTAACAACTACGAAAAGAACTCGTTGAGTTCAGTTTGAAAATGTTACACGGTGTAACATCTCACGACTACACACGGAATCAAACTCACTGCTTTAAGGTCTCATGGCTGTCATGTTACTTTCAAAGTCATTAATTCTGCTGAATACATAAACTTCTAATATTATTATTATCATTATTATTATTATTATTATTATTACTACTTTTACTGTTATTACTATTATTATTAATACCTTTTTTATTTTTAACCCAGCTGACGGTATCACAATTGATGATCGTTGTTGGCAAATGTTTTTGGTCAATCAAATGGACGTTAAACAATCCAATTGTTATATTTATCCTCATTTGTATCCTATTGTATGTTATTGTATATTTGATCAGAATTTACTCTGATAATTACTTCTCGTTATATTTATATATTCAGAGCGGGGATTCATTTATTAAGGGACTCAACTTTCAGCCACTACGTCTCAGGTTCCAGCTCCACCTCACCTACTTTGGTTTGGACAACCGGGTAGTGCTACTTTAGTGAACAAGAACACGGGTGGGGACAATTGAATGTATTTAACACAAATTACAGGACTTGTTAATAAAATCTAACAATCATAAATAAAATGCTTAATTTGCAAAATGTCCATCAATTGTCTCAAAATCACTCAGACTTCATTGTTCTTGCATTTTCATACAAATTGCATTCTGTTTCGATTCTTTACTGTTCGATCTTCTTGTCTCTGCTTCCAGACCTTCTGTTCACGACCAACATCATATACTACTTATGTCAATATAAGTAGCACACACCATACTACTAACCCTTACATTTAAAGTGTTGCTCAAAGCCATGTTCATGAATCTATGCTTTTATGGCTATGAAATACTATGAAAACTGAATATTTTTTTTATCGGACTCCAATATTCCACAGTTACGGCGGTTTTAGGCTACATTCACACACACGCACCCAAAGCTCATCTTTACCCATTTTGTACTAGTAGCTAATGTTAGTGGACCAGTGTTATTGTTTAGTGAAGTGTATACACCCGATTCGGAATCACTTTTGCTGACCATTTCACAATAGTTTTGTTTTCTCTTATACACGTTGATTAATTTGTTTTTCAGTGTACAGTGGAGTGGTGGTTTAAGTTTGGCTAGGGTATCCTTTCAACATTCGATCAAGGCGTGTCCGATGTTCGAAATTCTTTCCACGTGCTTCAGCTTTCGGTGGGGTGGGAGTTGTGCTCAGGGTAGTATCGTCAGGCTTCGCATTATCACACGCCAACAGTATAACTCAAATGCGGTTACATAAACCTGTAATTATCAAATGAGTTGCATTTAGACTTCTATTGGACAACACATGAGTTTAGCTTAACGTTTTTAGTTTTCCGTAAATTTATATGTATATGTTTATATATAATTCCTTAAATTATGAATTAGCAGAGGCTTGGAACCTTTGGAACTAGTCAGACTTATAATTGTCATCTGTTTAATTCGTTAATCGAATATCTCTAATCTTTGTATCATAAAAATGAGTTTAAGATTGGTAAACGGTTTTCTCGATAGTATTAGTATGTTTTGCCCTGTAATCTTTAGCAAATGAGCGTTATCTCAATTTCAACCTCATTCTTTCTTTAAAAAATACTTATTTTAGCATGATCTTTCACTGAATTTCGAAGGTGATATCCCTTATCCTCCAGCTGCTATACGCTGTTCATATGATCGTTTACAAATGGATGCAGCTTATTTATTGGATAATGGAATTTATCTTATCATGTGGATTGGTCCAAATATTTCGTCAGAATGGATTCAAGCAGTATTCAGTGTTCAAAATCCTGAACATTTTGAATCAGAAAAAGTAAGACAAAATCAGATATTACAATTAAAGATATTTTCTAAGAATTTTTATGTGTAACATGGTTTATTTTCATTTTAAAATCCTACTTAGAAAAATACGTTCAGTTTACAGGCTCACTATCCCCCATTTTTTTTCAACTTCATTTTATATTAGATGTCCTAGAAATTCCACTTAATTTAAGTTCTCAGAAAGTGATTTGTTACTAGAAGGTTCATTTAGAATATGGGGATTACATTCGTAAAACACTGACGAAATACAAGCATATGTAGAATGCGTTTCTCTCCCTTAAGTACAAAATATTGTTTCACAGTTGTTCTTAGTTATCGCTTGAACTTGATAGAGAATCAAGTGATTGGATACTCTGTCCATTTTATTTATCTTGGAAGTTTCATCTCCCTTGGGGTAGTTGTGTCTAACAAAATCTTGGCACCGATTTAGGAATCTCAGTTAGCCTTATGTCACTTGTGGCACAGGCGAGATGTCCGTCTGCCAACTTAAGAGGGAGTATACAGTGCAGAGACCCACTCTGTTACCGTAAAACATAGTCCATAAAAGTGGGAGACGTGCGTACGATGCGGGGTTTTGATCTTAGGTGTTCTTGGCGCGTCGCTCGTGTTTTTTCGGAACATCTGAGTGGGCAGTGCTGGAATTAGTTTTTATAACGGAACAAGTATTGTTGAAGTTCGAACTGGTTTTTCGAATTATTGTCAACTATAATTTGGTTTTATAATTACTTAGCTACCATATTACTATGTCTATGTATTCCATTTATCATGAGCTCTCGGTTAACCCATTAATTACTGTTATACGAATTACCATTTCTAATTTGTTACCAGTGTGTATTACTTACAGCTTCTTCTATTCAGAGCCACTTTTGATTCGTTTAATTATCATTATTATTTTTCATTTTATGGTGTGATGCTGTCCAGTGTGTCTGTACACAAACTATGTCTGCTTGAAATGTAGATGTAGTATAAGCTGTTTGCTGACTTTTGAACTCATGTTAGAGCATAGAGAGAAGCTTGCGAATAGTGGACGATTCGGAACTTAGCCTCGTCGACTCATGGTCAATGGTACTGATCAGGTATGTGATTGGGGACACTAGTTTATAGAGGACATAGTAGACGTCGAATTAGGCAAAAATGAAAATTGGGACTCTGATTGGTGACGGCTTCAAGACGGCATTAATAACGTTTTTAATCTTTATTATCTGAGGTGAGTATGACCACTTATCATGTGTGCGCAGTTACTGCCTACGTCGACATACAATGTCTGGTAGTGTAGAAGTAGGTTAAAATGATGCTAAGCGTGGCCTAAATAAAACATCAGTCCATAGAGTCGTTGATTATTGATCTTAACCGTATGGACCCATTTATATAGACCTATTATACTGGACGAAAATTCAGGTACGGCAAACCAACTTACTTTGTGCAAAATCACACGGTGCTCTTGCAAAATATGGAAGTCACTAATTAAATGCATCATTTGCATATCCTCTTTGAGTTGTCCTTTACACTCTTAATCGTTCTTGCAATCCTATTATTACTTGGATTGCTCTATTTTCCTTTCTCTTCTACTATTCTGGGATTTGTCTTGATAATTTTTTCTTGTTGTACTGATGTGGTATGGAAGCTTGAACTGATATATTTATGTACCAAGTTCTGCACATTTCTTATGACTCATTGACAAGCTGTCCCAAATATCCTAAAACTTCTAATGCGTACCCCCTAAAGTTAACTTGTCGATGCCGTTCGTTGCCATTTAATCCACCTTGATTATAATAATCTCGACTTTTGTAAGAGTTAAAGGTTAAAATATCGATTTCCCAATCGGATTTTTGTTGGATAAACTGGGCAAAACTGAAAAAGTAGCGAGAAGCACTAAGTTTCTTGGTCTAAGAGTCCATTACCTTTTTGTTGCAACCGTTTCACTTATTGATAACTTTTTAATCCCTACCCCCCTCGATAAGTTCTATAATTTCTGAATTGTTCTATCACATTCTTTATTTACCACTGCTTACAATCGTTGGGTAAAAATCCTGTTTTATATACGAGATTCTTCACTTATTTGTGAATCTAGTGTGGTTGTTAACTTGGACTTTGAGTAAAAATTTGCTGTCATGAACAATTTCCAGCCAAAAACGTTTTAATCATTGCACATTATATTATCAATCAGTACTCTATTCATAATTTAGTAGTCTAAACGTTCAAAAAAGAATGAAAACTTAGAAATCCTCCTACTCTATAACAATTGTTCAGTCGAAATTTATATCTGTCCACTCTCTTTATCATGTTCTGTGCCCGTAGGACTTGGAGAATCAACTTCTTGTAGTAAACATTCACATACATGGTTTTTTTAAACAAAACTTGATCATATGTCTTATGGAACAGTGGCTTTCTAATAAATGATACTGGGTCATTAGAGAAGCTTTTCACTACTATTGAGTTTAAAAATCCTATTAAATATCTTAATGTTTTAAACTACTTATTCATTTATAAGTAATATGATATTTATGCTTACACTACGTTACGCTGTTTTCATAATCCTATAATTTAGATCTATGACTTGTGTAATTTTGATAACGAAATCTCACGTAATCTGTGTACATTGCTGAAAAAAGTTCGTAAAAATCGTTGGCATTATTCTCGGGTAAGTGGGAACTTTCTGTATGTCTAATTCTTGTTTGAACAAATAAATGACGTCCATTGTGAATGTATATATTCTGTCCAGTTGAATACTCAAACTATAGTCAATGATGATATTAATTTAGTGCAGGTCAATATTCTCCGCTTTCAAGATATTCACTACTTTTTATCATCTATAAAATTCTTTAATACGGTAGTCAAGCCAATCAGCTGCCTCCTCATAGTGTTATGGACAAGATGATATTCGTGAATTCAGTCAATCAACAATATTATTGAGTAGATGAAGATTAACTGGTTATAAAGGTAACAGGGTAGGCGTGGTGTATACATTTAAAAATACTAGATGACATGGCCTAAAAAAGTCGTAATGATGAAGTTGAACTTGTTATATTATTTCTTTATCTTGTAAATATTAAATATCATTCTTAATTTTCCTTTCCTGAAATTCACTTGTTACGTTTTGAACTTAATTTCTCATGTTTTAGTCACGAATAAGATAAACTAAAGTTTTTTTAAGGTATATGGATGATTGTTATTTCTCTGTTTTCTAGAAAGGAAACTGTATACGCAGTACGTTTAAAAACCTAGGAGCATGACTGCAGTACCTGAAGGATAATTGCTTGAAACTGGTCACATATAACTTTTTTGTGAATAGTTCTTAATGTGTTAGCTTAGTATTTTAAAGGCTCTACCACTGGCGATGGAAATCTGTGGGAAAATATGAGATGTTCATGTTTTAGAGACTTAGATTTTCTAATATGAAGTTTAACTTTCTCATTGAATATCAAACAATTTTATATGCGTGTATTTAATAAAATGACTATATTAATAGGTAGTTATTTGTATGATAGATATTCACTAACTAACTGAAACATCAGTTGACATGTGAAACCATCATGTTTGTTTCTAAGTGTTGATGATTTTTAGATTAAAAATGCTTCAACTTTTTCGATCAATATCAATTCACATATTCTAGTATTCTACTTCACTTAATCTAATTTTAAGCCTTTGAATTTGAATCATACAACCTTTTTGCGAATGAATATAGTTGTAAAATTCTTAACTACATAAAGATGCATCCGGTTAAATTATATTATATTAGCGCCCAAATGCCCTGGTATGGCCGAGAGTGGGGTGGGTCCGCCCTCCCTCTCGAAATGCTCTCACACGGCCATGCGTATACAGCCTGTGCCAGGGAAGTCCTACTCACTGCCTTCTCGTGGCGGGGGTGTTGCTTACGAAAATGAGAGGGCGAAAAGCGAATGTCTGGCGCTTTAACCGGATCTCAAACCAATGGTGCACATGGACTCCAGTATCCTGAGGGAACAAATGGCGTATCAACCAATTATTGGTCACCGGCTACCATGGGACTGCATCTCCACGTGATGCTCCACTGCCTTGTGGGTCAGACCTTTAGGTCAAAGGCTCGGGGTGTGGTCCCCTAAGAAAACCACCTACTTAGATCTGGGCACCCGTGCAGTATCCCAGCCCTCACACATATCGAATGAGATTAGTGTGGCGCATATGTATTTGGTTCCTCCTTGTACCAATGTTTATGTGCTTAAATGAAATAAATAAATAATATTATATTAATAATACTAAAGATTATCTTGAGGCTAAGAATAGCAAATATTAGAATTAGGTCTTTTTGGTTTGCAAATATTCCAAATGGTTTGATGAGATAATGATTCTCTGAGGCAATCATTTAAAAAATAGCTTAAATGACGCCTTTTTTCCCCTCTAGCTATTTGTATGACAATAAAAGACTGTTATTTGTAGTGTATTAATTAGGGAGTTCATTTTTTCCATAAAGGGGAAATAGTAAAATTGCTTATAAAAACACGTTTTTGATAATTGACATTATATTCAAGAAGTATTCACCGTGTATTCATATTAGTAGTCTACTTTCATTTCACATCATTTTTACTGCATAGTTCAACAAAATGTTTTTTTATTGAGATCATGGATCGAAAGTACTAGAAGTCCATTTCGTCCTAGTATGGAATTCCTCAACAGTGCCCATACACGATCCTGCACACGGGACTTGAATCTAGGCTCTTCGATCTCACGTGCGAATGTGAGGGTTTTGTGAATATGTTTAAATTTTGTTATTGTTATGATACATGAACCTGACTTTAGTTAAATTACAACCATTGAGAATCAGGAAGAAATATTGCTAATTGATTTGAAGTTAAACATATATGTTATTAAATGGTAGCCTTGTAATCTGATGGTCAAACACAATGTTAAACCTGAAAGTCGCGGGTTCTGTCTTATGTATTGTCATGGAGATTGACAATACTGAGGGGGTCACATGTTAAAATATAAAACAGATATTTTTCAACGGTTGTTTAAGTTGAGTCTATGATATGGAATATTAAATCAAAACATTACGTTTTGTGATTCGGAGTAATTTTCTGCTCTAAATTCAGTAATACTACAATACTGTGCGGTATTTCCGTTAGGAATTCACGTGAGAACTAATAGCCATCGTTACCTTTTGTATTGTCATTGGTTAGGCAGTAAAATTTCATTTAACTATATCGTACCTCTACCAAAATTGTATGATGCATTGTTAAATGTCAAATGTATGATTTCCTGTTTTTTTTCTAAATGGTATATGTCTCTTCTCTATTCTTCTTGGTGTACTGTTTGTTGTAGTTATTGGTTGTACGTCCTGGAGATAAAAGCGAACTATGGTTTCGACGTTTCATGGTCGAGGATCGATGCAGTGGTAATTCGATTTCATACACAGAATATCTATGTCATATTCATAAAGAAGTATCCAGTTTACTACATTGATATTATTGATGATAATATGAGCACTATCGATATGGGTTGATGCTTAAATTATTGGTCTAGTTTAATCCCTTACTTTGGTTTTGTTTATTCAAAACAAACACTCTCCTAGTATTTGCAGCATGAAATTCGTCGAATGCCTTATTCTTTTCTTATGTACTCTTGTTGTCGGAGAACAACTTCTTTAAAAAAAATACCCATTTATATTTACATCAATCTTAATCTGGTATTTATTCTTGCGAATTCCTTTGAAATGTGTTACGACTAGTGCTTCCTTGAGATATTTCAGCAATTTCTGGCTTATACATTAGTGTATTGCATCGTGTGTGTGTGTGTGTTTGTATGTGTATGACTACTATTCACAAACAGTATAAACCATACTACATATGAAGGTAGGTATAGATTTTATGTATGTGAAAAGAAAATAGTTAGACGGGGCCAAGTTATGAGCACACACACGGTGTTTGTATTTTCTTTGTTACTGTTCTCAGTTTGTCATCATCACCACACTGGTTTCACGGTTTTTTACTTTTTGCTTCATTTGCTTTCTTTCTCCATTAATTCGATATGATCCTATCATTTTAGATAAATAATAAAAAAAAAACCTATTTTGATTCTTTGAATTACATCAAGTAGTGTTATTTTGCGTTTATGCACACGGTAGCGCATATCCAGCTCAACCCTTGTTAACAAAAGATCATCACCATAACTATAAGCAATAGGGATTCATTCATCCTTTCTCTCCTTCTATGCTTTGTTCTCCTTCTCCTTCTCTCTCCTTTTTGTTTTCTGTTCACTGTGGACAACGGCAATACGTTTTATGTTGCTTAAAATATGCCAAAATGGTACTTGTTTTTGTGATTGTGAGTAGTGGTGAATTTTGTTGATTTCTTTTTACTACTACTGAGGAGAATCCATCAGCTTACTTTTACCCTGCCCACCCCTTATCCTGAAACTAATGTAATTTGTATTTTGAATTGTGATGTTGTATTCTGGCTTTGTTTTGTTTTGTTCTGCTTATTAATTAGATACGTTGAGAATAGTGTATTTGTATGTTCTACTTTTGTTGTTGGTTTTAGTTCTTTTGTGATACTAATCTTCTGACTTCTCTCTCTCTCTCTGTGTGTGTGTGTGTGTTTGTGGAGAATGACAGTGACAAAATGATCTTTGAAAAGAGAATTATTGACTTATTGATAGCTTTGATTAAATTACATTAATGTTACATATTATTTCCCTGTATTGTTTTTTTAAATGGTTTCCCGCATATTTTGAATTTATCATGAATTTTTCTTCTTATGTTCCAATCCTAAGGATTATCGGGATGTTTGCTTTAATTAATATACGTTTTTATGAATAACTTATTCAACATATGATCTAATATGATGTTATGCCTTATGATGATGAAGGTTTACGTATTAATCGGCTTGAGCATAAAATGGGAACTCACTTTTTTAACGTCAAGATTACAGATTGTTTTCAAATCACTAGATTAAAGTATGTCAAGGAAGGCCTTAGAATGTAGATAGATGGAATTAAATTTTTGAAAGGGAACAAATCAAAATAAATGTTTTTAAAGAATCATTGATACTGGTACTCAATCAGTTAGTCAACCGTAAGAAAGTGTCTGAAAAGGAAACTGAATTAGTAGCGATCTTGGCTACCCGGGAGCGGGAGTCTAAAGAATATCTGCTTAAACCTGGTTATACACAGTATTTTTATGACTAGTTCTTGATATGTTAACTCCATGCTTTAAAAGCTTTACCATCGGAGATGGAAATCCGTAATGTGAGACGTTCTGTTCTTTGGTGCGGACCTCTCTAACCCCTCTTTCATTGTGTTGAGGCAGCATCGCTGTAGGTATTACTTACCTGAGAAAAACACCTTATTTCCGTCTCGTCGCAGCGGTATTCGACCCTTGTCTCTATCTTAGCCGTTCTCTGGTGAATCCGCCTAGCATGATAGGATCTAAAGAAAAAATGTTTTGGTCATTATAACTATTAGGTCGTTACAAGAGGAGTAGTCATTCCCGATGTCAAGTTGTCACGTGCGAGCTGGCGAAAAGTGGTACTGTAAATACAAATACATGTAGAGCAATAATAACATTCAACCATGAAGTTCCTATTTAAGAAGTTCACCAAATCATATGCATTTTAGATATTTCAACTAGATGAACAAGAATTGATAATGTGTTTAAATTATGTCAGGTCAAACCTAATGAATAAAAATTTCATGACTATTCATGAAAAGAAAGTGGTAAGTTATGTACGAGTTGGTAGTTTTTGTAAGCTACTGTTATGAGTTATCTAAGAAGAATTATGGAACATATTGTATTTAATATGACTAGATATGTTATGACTTGATGTCCGGCTTTTTATAACGTGATTTATCCACCAATCAAAATACGACTTATAAAATCTTAGCACTGTAACAAATCAATGACGTTCGACCGGTATGGGCAGCACAGCGTCCTTATTGGTCCTATGTCCGCCTAGCCCGTCCACTTGAGTCCAGAACACCAATGCCAGCTTCCACTATGCGAATCGAGTCATTTATCTCAGACATACTGTATTTATATATCAAACAAACAGACCGCAACGCACCATAAAATAGGAAATAACATTTGTACACAATAAAGTCAAAAAGTGACTGTGAACGTGGGAGGCAGTAATTAATAAACAGCATCATTTAGGGACAGTAAATCGTACAGAAACAATTTATGGGTCAAAATGAAGCTTATAATAAGAGGAATATAACTATACATAATCTATTTATTGAATAATTATACAATAAGAATATTTATAGAATATTAGTCCATTAATAGTCCTCGGAAGTTACCTGTAATTTAATCTTCACTAGGATGTAACGAGATAGACTGGCAGTTAATCAATATTAACGCCTACCACGTCAGCCTGCTTGAATGTATGGGCCACCTGTTCCTGCCATCTGAATATTTCGACAAGTTATCTGCCTCTGTTTGCATTAATGCATCATTATGTCTACTAAGCGTATGACATATTAAGGCGCGTTTATAAGAAATTTACGACCTTTCTCTGTACAGGTTACAAAATAGTACAATCAGAGACATCGTAGTGGCTGGTAATATTCGTTGAAAAGAATGAACATTATTCAGATATCAATTACTGAAATGCTAACATCTAACTGGTGACCACTCAATATTTATCGTCAGAATCGATCAAGAAATAAAGGAAAAAAAACTTCTTGAAATACTTTGCTGAAAATTCCGTGTTGTATCAAAAGTATAATATTAAATAAAGCCAATGATAATAATGAAACTCAAGAATAGAGAAGAAACTTTTTATCTTCCGTTAGAAAATGGTTTTTGTTAGGTAGTTGAAGGTAGTCAGTAGGAAACCTTGCTTGACCTTGTTTTCAGGATGTGCCTGGAAACTGGAAAAAACTAATAGTCCTTGTGGGATTCAAGCGATATACTCTTTCACATCCTGGGACGTTATCACTAAACTATTTAGACTAGGATTAGTCTCTTACACTCCTGAGATATTTATAACAGTGATGGCGGATTTCATGTTTGTCTAATCTTTCAAGAATTGGTTGGATTCTACCGATCAGGTAGTGAATCGACGTTACAACTATTTCAAAATCGACGATACGTACCCCTATGCATTATTATGTGAGAAACATCTAAATGATGTTTTATCAATCTAATATCAAGCTCATCTTCAAATATACCTAAAAGTAGCTGGAAAACCCCATCTACTATAAGTCAACAAACATTACTGATAAAGAATGTATGGTAAATATTACTATATATATATTATATAATGCTGTTGTACATTTATAATTAATAATGACAACAGTAGAATTTATGTAAAAACTAAATTGTACTTATATGTATATGATACTAATGGACAACACAATAAAAAGCAATCATTACAACATACAACATTATTGACAATAAGAGTAGTAATAACCATCCTAATTGTATGTAAGTTTAAAAAGGCGAATAGAATGACAAATGAATTATGGCTACCAATTAGGAAAATGCACAGTTTTGTAGGCGTGCACTTATATAGGTGTTTGTGTACGTCTGCATGTGTTTTCACACATTTATATAGTAAACTAACGTGATGCATTTCGCCCCATCGGTTAACACATCTGACTAAAAATATCTCTGTTTCTCAACAATATGTATATACTACTTACAAAGTTGACTAATAATGATATTAATTAGTTGATTTTCATAAATATCATGTAAATGGTTGATATTGTGAGAGAAAAAAATAGGTGATGATAATGACGATTTCAATAATTGTGGAGCAGAATTACAATTATCCGTACCACAAATACATAGTTCTGAATTGCCGCCTTCTGAAGGATGATCAACACATTTAATTTCTTCTGGCTCAGCACCTTCGGTAGCACAGAAACGTTTCATCAATGTGACTTCTATAATAATAATGACAGAGTATTGGTATTATTATGATTGATCAATTGATTTTTAAGGACAAAGATTATTAACAAATGAAATGCGAAAACTAAGGGAAAATATTGAACTATATTCTGTTGGTCATTTACAATCGAAAATTGTTTAAACACATGAGTATAGATATTGATTATTTCCACATTAATGTAGATCACTTCCAATTTGAGCCTGAGAATTCCGTTACACCAGTTATGCCACTTACAAGTTGTAATTTTTAATGAGTTGGAGTTTTATAAGTAGTATTCATAACAGGTTGGTCTTAGCTGTGGTACTAATGAATACCCGGGAGCAGTGGACAACCGTTCTATTATAATATCCTGCTTCTCAATAGAACACCTATGAAGTGCCGGAGGTCGAATCCAAAACCTAAAAGTCTCACGGAAAACGATTAACTACTAAGATCACTGAGTTGGTGTCCAATTTTCAATTCGTGATAAATACAGCAGTCATGGGATACCATTGTTGAAAATTCGTCTAAACTTCATCAATCATAATTCTCATTAAAACCTAAGGAACATTTTGAAGTAATTTATCAATGAGCTGATTGTTATACTTCATTTAAGGCATTCTTCCTAACACCCCTTCCACTAAATCTAAATGTTTGTCCAATAAGTTATCTTGGTAGAATTACATTTTTACTTATGTATTAAATGAAATGGAACAAAACTTTTATAATCCTTAGAAGAGCTGATATTTTTATTGTTGTTAGAAAGTACATTTTTAAACTGGAACGAATAGGTGAGAATGACAAACTATGGAAGTCATTCTTTAAGGAGATCTGTATTTACACTTTTAATGTGGATGTATTAAATAATTAGTATAAGATTTTAATCTTCTCGTAGTTATAAAATTCCGTTTGCCGCATTGATAAATTAAAATCATGAAGTGATCAATGATAGTCTGACTGTGGTTTATGTATAGAATTAAGCTAGATTTCGGAGTCAGGATATAGAAGATTTGTTGACCAGTTTTTTCCCTGTTTTGATTAGGGCTTGAAGATAAGTATTCTGTGTAAGCTAATGAACGTTAATATATTAGGTCATTAAATCTGGGAGATTAGTATATCATGTTTGGTTAAATTCATAGTTGTTTATACTTGGACTTGATCACTAATGCTATTACCGAAATCATAATATTATAATGGTTATAAATTTTCATAAATCACATAAGATGTAATTCACTTGGTATTGTTTCCTTGAATACTCCTGGATTCCGCTGCTAGCCACTATCCATCTTTGCTTAAAAAGCTTTTGAGTTATGGCAATAGCACAGTATGCATATATGCCAATAAGAGACTTGTCAATTGTAATAGGAAGATCCAAGTAAACAATCTTCACCTGATTGCACAAGAAAGTGGCCATAAGTACTCAGTAGTTAAGTGGATAGCGAGAGGGCGTTTGAAGCGATAGGTACTGGGTTCGAGTCCCAGAGTAAACATCAACTCTGAGATGCAGATACATCCAGCTGACGAGTCCCAAATAAGACGAAGCGCTCATCCTGAATTCCACTGCTAGCCACTACCCATCTTTGCTAACATATTTTTATTAGAGAAAAGATTAAGGTTTAAAATCCTTCTTTGTCTACTATCGATATACTTGGATATTGTTATACTTCCTGTATGTAAGATATAAACTAAAGTTAACTAAAACGTATAATTTATGTTAAACAAATCCGATATTTAATATCTTCATAGTCATTGAATAAGTCAATGCCTATCTAGAATCTATAGCTCAGTATGCAATTCATTGGAGTTTAAAGTGAATGATACTGGGTAAGAACAAAAGGTAACTTAAAATATTCAATGAAAATCATACTAAACTTTATGAATTAGATGCTATATAATTAAATAGCTGAGATTATAATGAACCATCACAATGTTACTATTTATTTTCTGTAATAAAACTCATACTGATTCAGTTGGGATTATCTTCCTGGTTATATTTATGCATAGGATTTGTAATCATCAATATATCTGGTATGTATGGCTAGCAGTGAAGTCAAAAACTCATGTTATTAATGTCAAAGTTAAAACTTTTCATTTGGATAAACCTACATCTCAGTAATATTTACACTAAGACTCGAATCCATTACTTTTAACTTAAGTAGATGATGTAACAGTAAGAGTTTTCAACATTCAGAAATGCAATTAGTCTATGATGTGGTATGTACATTTGAGGTGCATATCAAATGTACTACAGTTTATGACAAAACTATTAATTGAAACAATTCGTAAGAAAAAACTGATCGGTTGAGCTTTTGAGTTTTTATTTCTGCATACTGTGAAATAATAATGTAATTACAGTTATGATGAAAATTACATAGTAAACAACTTTTAGATAAAATTGTTTAGTACTTACCTTTAATTCGACCTTTACCAACGGGTTCTTTTAAGTAGGTGGTAAGTTTAGCACATCCACGTGGTGTATTCTTATCATTCACAATACTGGTAGGAAAATGTAGAGAAAAGAATAACAACAGTAATTAATTACATAAGTAGTCATGTTCTAATGATGATGAAATCAATGTTCTTTTTCTAACTGATAATACTGATAACCTACAAACTACTGAAAACTAACTGAATGAGAATTATTTTATTTTGTAGATTGAGAAAATTGAATCCAACTGATATTCTCCTGAAAACCAGTGGGTATTTAGATGCAGTACACAGTTAGTTCTATGCCTGTCAGTGAGATACATATATGATCATAGTGTGATTCGAATCCAAAAGTATCAGTTTCCGTGGAAAGCGCGTCACTTTGAAATTACGAAGTCATTCTATAGATAGTATCGCTGAGTGTTCTTAGACAAAAAAGCACTGAAAACCAAAAAGCACTGAACAGTTGTATGGGACTCATACTGCAGACCATCAAATGCATCACTTGTCTATTAATCAATAGTTTCGCGAGTTAATTCTTGAAGACTTAGCAAGAAGCTGTGACCAACATGCAAAACCATATTTGGGGTGTAGTGGTTATTTACCTACAACACTCAAAGTTAGGCGATATTATGAATTCAATAGAATTATAAGTATAAACCAATGAACGGGGACTTTGAAGACCTGAAAGACCTGGACTCAGTGTACGGTAAGGTCACGGATACACTACCATTCAATGCTTTTTATTTTTCAGTGGTTGTCTAAAAACGTTTGGTTCATGCTATAAACCATAATGTTTGATCCAGTTTTTAGATTTTCTTGTCAAACATTTACAAGCAACGAAATATCAGTCATCATCGAAATCTCTAGATTTTTAATGTCAGATTCAATAATATCATCCAATATGTATAGAGTTCTGTAGAAAAGACCTTCCAAATTGTAAACAAAATATGTTTAATTATTAAGAAAACTGAGATTTGTACATCAGTTATAGAAAATGAAAGTGTAAAAGCAATACCTGGGTAAATATTTATACTTTTGCATTCGGCTTGTATACCGAACACATAAATTGATCATTTATTATTATTTTTCATTAAATTAAACTTTTAAACAAACCAGTTCAATCATAAATCATGAATAATTAATACATTTCAATGGAGTATAAAACACAATATCATCTCAAAGATGGGTAGTGGCTAGCAGTGGAATCCAGGACGTGCGCTTCGTACTATTGGGACTCGTCAGCTGGATGTGTCTGCATCCCACAGTTGATGTCCTGGGTTTGAGTCTCGGAGTGATCATCAACTCTGGAATGCAGGTACATCCAGCTGACAAGTCCAAAATAGGACGTGTTATGGTTGCTGAGGAATAATGTGCCAATCATTATCATGTTAAGTCTAATGATGTCCTTGGACGCTAAATGAATATTTCCTATTGGCCGTTATTTATTTCACTCGTTAAATATTGTACAGATGTTGTTTTCTATTTTTATGGCGCGATGTGGTCTGTTTGGTTAGTATATAAATAGAGTATGTCTGAAATATAATGATTCATATCTCAGAGGCTGTGACTTGTGTTCTGGACTCAACTGGCTGGCTAGACAGGGAAGCAGGGCCAATCGGGACTCTAAGTCGTTCATTACGTGTTTACGTGTCACTGAATCGATCGATATAAACGCTGCTTATCAAAACCTGCAGTCACACGTTACAACAGGACGAAACGCGCATCCTGGATTCCACTGCTAGCCACTATCCATTTGTGTTTATAAAGCATGCGAATTAATGCAATATTGAGGCAGTAAGCATAGTATGCACATATGCCAATAAGAGACTGACCAATCGCAGTCTTAAACCTCAATGGGAAGATACAAGCCATACAATACCAAGTGAATAATATCATTTCTATGCATTGGTTTCTTATTATCATTGTTATATAATAATAGATAACTCACCATGGTTTAAAGAATAGTTCTGGTTCATCTAAACATCTACGACGATACATATCAGTTTCTACAAAAGTTTTTGATTTATCCACTTCTACTTTCATTTCACATTGTGCACAACTGATATTTCTAGCTGGTGTGAAACCTTAAAACAAAAGAATAATAAATAAACTGATCAGTATATAGTTATAGACAGAATTTCATTTGACTATATGCAAAGGTAATCGCTTGATTCATATAGATTTATTCATATTAAAATCATCATATCTAATGTCTTTTTTATAATTGACATCTAATTTCTATCAAAGAATTCGTCCTTATATTGATGAATCTTTGTATAAAATTATTATTTGATGATTACTGTGTGGTGTGTACTACTGATCTCGACAGATATAAGTAGTATGTATGATCAGTTGAAAGTTGTGCTGATATGCCAGTCAACGACTATCTACCTCGATGTGCGACGTTATCTAATGTAGAGTTAAGTTGGAAGAATATATCACTTAGAAAAGCCGTATATGAATTATATGTATTTTTGTGGTCACAAAACTTCAGTTTTTCGAAAATCTTTACTAAATATCGTATCAACGAAGTATATAATAATCAGTAAAATTATAACATATAAGATTAATTAGCGAGACTATCATTTATGGACGAATCAATTCAAATTTACGATAACAGGTCTTAAATTTTGGCGCGAAATTCATTCACTCATTTGTTCAAATAACATTTTGGCATTTTAACTGATGTCAGTTCGTGTTGAAAATCATAAATCTAATTCCTAACCCTAAACATTAACTGCAAATCATAATACTTATTCTTCAAACTGTTTTATAACCATCATTTAGTCCTAATCAATAGGTATCCACTCTCAAAGTCACTTGACCGTCGCTCAAATGTCGTCCATAAACTATAATCTCACCATCTTATCTAATATTTTTTGGTGTTTAAGAAAGAATTTAACATAAGCAATAAAAATTTATCTCATTAATATTTACGTAACCCGATCATTCAATGATGGAACATTCCTATCATGACAACCGAGTTGATATATATATATATTAGTTGGAACTATTTTCTTTTAGGTTTGTACAATAGCAACCATGTTGGTTGGATAGTTGTAAGGTTGCAAGCAAAAGATTTAAGATTAGGGAACAAAGTTGTACTGATGATTATTTTTAGTTTCAAAATTATCTTGAATTCACTCTTTCATCCTAAATGATACTTTTTATACTTAAAGTTTCTACCATAACTGATATTATGGCTGATTCTATTACTCTGCCATTTATGTTAATAATTACTCTTGATTATGTTGATATGGTATAACAACTTGAACCGGTGCACATATCTCCCAGGTTCTACATTGCTTATGATTGACTGGTTGGTCAATATATTAGAATACTATGAGCAAAGATGGATAGTGGCTAGCAGTGGAATCCAGGATGCGCGTTTCGTCCTGTTTGAGACTCGTCAGCTGGATGTACCTACATCTCAGAGTTTATGTTCATTCTGAAACTCGAACCAGTACCGTTCGCTTCAAACGCCATCGCGTTATCCACTTAGCTACTGAGTCCTGATAGTCACTTGGTTGTGCAATGGGGTGAAGTTTCATTCACTTGATATTGTTTTACTTGAATCTTCCCATTGATGTTTTAGGACTAAAATTGATGCTTGTAAATTAAGGCAATATCGAGGCATACGCATAGTATGCACATATGCCAATAACAGACTGATCAGTTTCAGTCCTAAAACATCAATGGGAAGATTCAAGTAAAACAATATCAAGTGTATTAGAATACTAGTTTTAAAAACATTTGGATATTTATTGATTAGTTTCTATTTAATATGACCTTGAATCTTATTGATTTTCATTTATTTAAATTATATATAGTATAGGTGTAATATAACGATTATATAATATTTCTTTAAATGAATAAATCATTATCAAGATCTTATCAATTTTTGTTTTTCTGTCAGTTTAAAAAAATATTTTCTTTATTATATAAAATAAACGAGTTCAAAATAGATGGACTATTTATAGACTTTTGGAAAGCACAATGTATTTAATCCCAATCAATATTGGCTAACCAACAATTGAAGAGATCAGTATGGTCATCAAACAAATCAAGAATGACAAAGCAACAGCACCAGTCAACATTCCAGGAGAGGTACTGAAAGTAAACGTAGTGGTAACTGCAAGGATACTCCACATCCTCTTCAGCAAGATTTGGGATGAGGAACAAGTAGTAACAGATTGGAAGGAAGGACTTCTGGTCAAAATACTGAAGAAAGGCGATCTCAGCAAGTGTGATAACTACAGGGGCATCACTCTTCTCTCAATACCGGGAAAAGTCTTCAACAGGCTGCTGTTAAACAGAATAAAGGACTCAGTAGACGCCCAACTTCGAGGCACAACAAGCTGGAATCCGTAAGGACAGATCGTGTACAGACCAAATCGCAACTCTACGGATCATTGTGGAACAATCAATTGAATGGAGTTCATCACTCAATATCAACTTCATTGACTACGAAAATGCATTCGATAGTGTGGACAGAACAACACTATGGAAACTTCTTCGACACTACGGCGTGCATCAGAAGATAGTCAATATCATACAGAGTTCATATGATGGATTACACTGCAAAATCGTGCATGGAGGACAGTTAACATAGTCGTTCGAAGTGAAGACCGGTGTTAGGCAAGGTTGCTTACTCTCACCCTTTCTCTTTCTCCTGGTGATCGACTGGATCACGAAGACATCAACATCTGAAGGGAAACACGGGATACAGTGGACATCTAGGATGCAGTTGGATGATCTAGACTTCGCAGATGATCTGGCCCTCCTATCGCAATCGCAACAACAAATGCAGGAGAAGACGAACAGTGTAACAGAAGCCTCAGCAGCAGCAGGTCTCAATATACACAAAGGGAAAAGCAAGAATCTACGATACAACGCAGCCTAATTGACGGAGAAGATTTGGAAGATGTGAAAACGTTTACATATTTGGGCAGCATCATTGATGAACAGGGTGGATCTGATGCAGATGTGAAGGCGCGGATCGGCAAAACAAGAGCAGTATATTTACAACTGAAGAACATCTGGAACTCAAAGCAACTGTCAACCAACACCAAGGTCAGGATTTTCAATACAAATGTCAAGACAGTTCTACTGTATGGGGCAGAAACCTGGAGAACTACGAAAACCATCATCCAGAAAATACAGGTGTTTATTAACAGTTGTCTACATAAAATACTTCGGATCCGTTGGCCAGATACTACCAGCAACAATCCATTGTGAGAGAGAACAAACCAGATGCCTGAGGAGGGAGAAATCAGGAAGAAGTGCTGGAAGTGGATAGGACACACATTGAGGAAAGCACCCAACTGTGTCACAAGACAAGCCCTCACATGGAATCCTCAAAGCCAAAAGAGAAGAAGAAGACGAAAGAAGAACACATTACGCCGGGAAATGGAGATAGACATGAGAAAAATTAACAAAAATTGGATAGAACTGGAAAGGAGGGCGCAGGACAGAGTGGGTTGGAGAATGCTGTTCGGCGGCTTTTGCTCCATTTGGAGTAACAGGCGTAAGTAAGTAAGTAACAATGTATTTAAGACGACTATTTTCCTATTACACTAATTTTGTATAAGCCGATGATATATATTTTTGTATTAATCATCTAACATAAATTTAATAAAAATCATAATGATCGTTACCGATCGATGTTTGTAGTTGATAACATAAAGCCAAATTTAATGTGATGCATGCTACTTTTGTTAACAGATATAAGTAGTATGTAACACTAGTCGTAAGTGGAATTGTAGGGAAGGAGAATATAGAATCTCTCAGTAAAATCTGAGAACCATACAATAAAGAGTTCATTCGCAAAATGTTAACATATTGTCTTAGACTTCATTGTTCCTTCATTTCCATACCAAACATTCTCTGTTCTCATTCTCTTTCCTTCGATCTTCTTAACCTTTTCCCACCAGACATTTCACTTTCTATTGACGATACATCCTACTTGTATCTGCCGATATCAGTAGCACACACCACAGAATGTCTGCAAGCAGAAGGTTCAGAAGACTGAACTGAAGTGAGGAGAGAAGGAGAGCAATCAATATATCAATAGGAACAAAGGGACAATGATACATGTAAGAGACAATTCAAAAAGGACGTGTGAATGATATGTTTGGTATATGATTTTCACATTATACTAAACCACTATGTTATTGTACATGAAACACTAAATTGGTCTTCTTCACCTGAGTGTTCGTTCACTACAATGATATGTATAAAGCATTGTTTTTTATAACACTAATTAGTGCACTATAAATCATAGATATAGATAACATTTCGCCTTGATATTAATGTTAGTAAAAGATCGCATAAGTATGGAAATACTTTTCGCAACATTATCATTGATGGAGTTTGGACATCTTAGTTTTTGTAGCTATCTAAATAGTTTTAAAACTAGTATTCTAATATATTGACCAACCAGTCAATCATAAGCAATGTAGAACCTGGGAGATATGTGCACCGGTTCAAGTTGTTATACCATATCAACATAATCAAGAGTAATTATTAACATAAATGGCAGAGTAATAGAATCAGCCATAATATCAGTTATGGTAGAAACTTTAAGTATAAAAAAGTATCATTTAGGATGAAAGAGTGAATTCAAGATAATTTTGAAACTAAAAATAATCATCAGTACAACTTTGTTCCCTAATCTTAAATCTTTTGCTTGCAACCTTACAACTATCCAACCAACATGGTTGCTATTGTACAAACCTAAAAGAAAATAGTTCCAACTAATATATATATATATCAACTCGGTTGTCATGATAGGAATGTTCCATCATTGAATGATCGGGTTACGTAAATATTAATGAGATAAATTTTTATTGCTTATGTTAAATTCTTTCTTAAACACCAAAAAATATTAGATAAGATGGTGAGATTATAGTTTATGGACGACATTGAGCGACGGTCAAGTGACTTTGAGAGTGGATACCTATTGATTAGGACTAAATGATGGTTATAAAACAGTTTGAAGAATAAGTATTATGATTTGCAGTTAATGTTTAGGGTTAGGAATTAGATTTATGATTATCATCACGAACCAACATCAGTTAAAATCCCAAGACTCTATTTAGCCAAATGGGTGAATGAATTTAAGACCTGTTATCGCAAATCTGATCAATTTCAGTCCCTGGCGTCAACAACATGAAGATATGATCTGTTTCAAATAATAAATAACCGTTTATTTCCATTGCAAAAGCTAGTGGTTATTTGGATCCAATAACTCAATGGTTAACATGAACGAAACTTGAAATAAAAATTATTCGGTTCGACTTTGAGAATGAAAATTAAGACAGAAATATAGGGGTATCTAAGTGACTTATTCAAAATAGGACAAAACATAAGTCCCAGATTTCACTACTATCCACCATCCAACTTTACTATAAATATAAAATTAGATTTTGAGCTGAAATTATGATAGATAATACTTAAAATAATTTAATTGTCATTACTGTTTCCGTAGAACTTCGATACTAATACAAATGATACACTTTCTTCCATGAAATATCCATAGCAAATATTCATCCTATTTACACTTTGAAGAATTTGTTATTCAATATCGTTTTGTAATTTTTAGTTAAGTAATTTCTAATTCATTCTCTATTTGATTATCTTCTTGTAAATTTCATGTATACTATTGTCAGTCAATCAGTCAGTCAGTCAGCTACAACGTAGGACCAGGCACATATATTCATCGGTCCAAGTTGCCATATTTCATTAACACAACAAGATGGACACCGGATTCTTAAAAGTAGTTAATTCAGAGGTGGTAATATATAAAAAAGATTGCAATAAGGAAATAGTACAGGAAGAAAGAATTAGTTCTTAGAAAGAAAGATATGAAGTGATTCTAATCTCTTAGTTTAAGGGAAGACAGAGAGTGTATACACCGACGCCATTGTGATCGATTCTGAGCCATGTGATGAAGAGTCTCCAACCGTGGGTTACGATAAGTGAAGTTGTCGACAAATTCGACTGCTTCACTCTCTATCCTTAGTTCAAGTGTTGATGTAGACCAGTCCTGAAGCAGTAGCTTGCATTTAGAGGGAGAGAAGCGCATTTCAAACATTCTGGCATTGTATAGTATTGTAAAATGTGATAACATGAACTAATAAATATTTAGTGACAAATTTACAGTTTTCTATTTCACATTGACAGTTCGATTTTAATGATTTTAATTTTGTATTAAACATGTTCAAACAGTGAAACTGTTAAGATACTTGACTATCTGCTAAAAAGGTGATTATAATGATTGAGTAATCAGAATGATCGAGATATTTATATGACAATGATAAATCATTCACAGGTTTTCGATTCTATTCTCTGTGTCAAGGTTATTAAAGTGTACTGCTGAGGAATCTCATGGTAGAACGAAATAGCTGTTGAGTGCTTCCTGATTTCCAATGATATTCTAGCTAAGATCAATTCACGATTTTAAAAAAATATTAAAATATAAACTTTATTTAATTATACAGTTAAACTAAGGAAAAATTAGTGAAAAGACAAGCTCTATTCAATAAATGAAAAATTTGATTCTCAGGAAGAATCTCATAGTACTTTTGATATATTTTCATTACTGTAATCAGTAACTGGATAAAATTTGTTCTTTCTAAAAATGACTTCATTGTGTTAAACTATCTGTTTCAGAGTTCAATTCCTGGATTGTTATTGCTAATTATTGTTCTCTTAGTTTCCATAATAAATGTAAATGGGTTGTATGCTATTGTTGGGTCATCAAATCATCTTTACTTTTGTTCTTCTGTTTTCCAACCCTTCTTATTCATACTACTCTGTGTGTCATCCTGGTACACAAATTATCTTCTGGACAGACTCGAACTACTACATGAATATTTCAACGTGTTTATATCAATCCTCATATGATTGAGGTTATCCTAAACATTTTCAGGTGAGACTATAATTTATGGACGGCCTTTGAGCGGCTCTGAAGTGACCTTTAGAGTGAACAACTACTAATTACGACTAAATAAGGATTATAAAACAGTCAAAATTCTCATTTACAGTTGATAGTTATGGTTAAAAATTAGATTTAAGGTTTTCATCACAAGCTGACATCAGCTATAATGCCAAAACTCTATTAAGCCAAATGTATGGTTGAATTCCGCGCCCAAATTCGTGACTTGTTTGTTATCTTATATCTGATTGGTTCGTCCATAAATTATAGTCTCGCCCATTTTCAATATTCAGTAAGTATATTGTATCCGTGTTTACAGTTTATATAATGAGTAAATCTTGAATATTAGAATGTAATTTTCATAAAAGATTTCATTTCAAAAACTAATTTTCAGTACATTTGTGTTTCTTTTTTTCAGCTGACATGTCGGGATACGTTACATTGTCATGTTCATATCAAACAATTAAAGATAATACTAGAGGATCAAAATAAAATCTTTGATTGAAATTACACACAGATGTTAAGCAAACATTCACTAAATGAATGGAAAAAATGACCGACATTACTAGAAAATATACTTGATGAACACTGAAAACAATGTGGATAACCCCAGTTTATTATAATTGTTATTGATTGAAATCATGAACCGATTGATGTTAGACCATCATTGAAAACTTGGATAGATACCCGTAGATACTTGTATTTACCTCAGTACAATGGAAGATGGTCGCGCAATTTCGTGAATTGGTTCATGTTGAACATTAACACCGTTGAATGCCAGGTCAGTGGTCTAGTAGGTTGAGCATTCGCACTCGAGACTGAAGGCCCTGGGTTCAAGTCTCACGAGTGGGATCGTGGATGTGCACTGTTGAGAAGTCCCATAATAGGACGAGACGGCCGTCAAGTGCTTCCTGATTTTCAATAATAGTCAAACACCAATCGGTTCATGATCCCGATCAATAATTTAGTAATCTCCACAACCCTATACTGATTATTATAATTGTTATAGATTAGAAATTTTGTAAGTAGTATTATATATAAAATGTGTAATTTAATCTATTTAGTCAGTATTTATTCCCATTTTAAAATGATGATTACTTACTTCTTTGATAAGGTGTAAGTGGTCGTGCTGAATAAGCATGGTTTATAAAGATGATTAATAAAAGATATACATAAGCTGGGATCAAATTCATGATATTCCAACCACGATATTTTGGAAGGGACTGGAGCAAAACACGTGACTAAATAAATATATACATACTTAGATGTGGTATATATATATATGTATATCTATATACAATTGGGATAAATTACTTTCTTATTATTATTGGTTGATTAATTTAGGTTGACCTTAAACGATCAATACTGTTTGTTTTTTTGATTGGTTAGTCATGAATATCATCTCCTAATTTATAGATCGTTTTCTGTAGTCGAAATAAGTAATAGTATTCGATGGATTTATTAATTCAGAATATATGACAGTTCTTACATTAGTAACAAACGTAGTAATGATTAGTTGTATCTTAGTTATAAGTATTGTAGAGATGATATTATTTTAAACTTAAAACGTGTTAATGGTTAGTAGCGGTTGTCGATCATGAGTAACGTCACACTTTATTAAATATGTTATGTAAAACTTACCATACTCATCTTTATTTTCATTCACTTTGTAAACAGAGATGGATGGTTGTTTTGTAGTAGAATCCAAGACGAGCGTTTCATCCTTATTTGGACACATTAGCCGGATTTACCTGGATCCCAGAGCTGATGTTCGCTTAAGGACTCGAAACCAACTACCTTCCGCTTCAAATGTCATTGCGTTATCCACTTAACTACTGAGATCAGACAGCGGCCTGCTTGTGCAATGGGTGAATTTTAATTTAAGTCCATATATATTGGTTGTTTGGATCTTTCCACAGGATGAAATGCGTGTCCTGCATTCTACTGCTTACCACCATCCCTCTCTGTATAAAACGCTTGTGACTCACTGGCAATATCGAGGCAATCCGAACAGGATGCATATATGTTATATGAAGTACTAAGTGTCAGTGGGGAGATTCAAGCAACTAATACAAAATCGTTTAAGTTGTTCCTGTTATTATGTTACGCCAAAATGTCTTAAAATGAAACTACTTAGGATGAAGAATTTAAAGCAAAGAGGCTTGTACATAACGATAGTGATAAGCAGATTGAAAATATGGAATTCAGGCTACGAGCTTTCGCTTTAAATGTGATGCCAATACGTCTTAATGAGTCCAACAGTTAGGAATTAAAATGATGACAGGCTTTTCTATTCTGTAGAATGAAAGTAGACTGAGACATCTTAACTTATTTCAAATATCTTGTTATAGTTTAATAGGAGATTTAATATTGGATAAATGTATTCTGAACGATGATTTTGGTATCGAACCTTCTTGTATTTTTTATATTTAGGCGTTCAAAAACTAGTATCAAATAATTTATGCCTTGGCTTGCATTTCTGACATCCACTTGTGACTAACTGGGATTCTCTGCCAAAATTCATAATGTCAACACCATGTACGTCAAAGCAAGATTTGATTTTAACAGCACTATAAAGTTCGAAGAATAACATAGATCATTTGATCTTCTATCTTCACTACTGAAGACTAATACTTTCTAGTAATGCAATATACATTTAGATGAGGACGTTAGACTGGTTTCAGGAACACCTAACGTAATCGAAGAAAGAGAACTATGCATCTGTACATCACACTTTTCACCAGGTATTGTAGTATGATATTATCTAAGGAAAAGTATTCACAACGGATAAAATTCTTTCATTCATTTGATTATTACCTTTTTAACTCATAACACTTTCTATACAAATATTTTAAGGCAATAAAAATGAACTAAATGATAATACCATAAGTCGGTTGAATAATTTATTATTTGCTTGCTCGTATTCATAATCCTTAAAGATCTTTGGAGTTAAATAATAAAACATACTTCTATCCTTCGTTGTTATAAGGTATAAGGCCTTAAGAATAAATGATCATTTGAGTAATGAAGTCATAAATATTCATGATTGTTTGGTTTTTGTGACATTTGTTAAATATAACCATCTACTAAGTACTTTTATTGTTTTAAGTGTAAGTTGAATTAAAAGCCTAGCGAAGAGATGTGTTCAATACACGTTATAGAAGTAAGCTATCGCTTTTAGGAAGAAACTCCCAGTTTAAATATTACGATACAATCCTCGTTCTGGATACGTCAAATGATATGATTCTATATCATGAGTTTCGTGACATTCCGTACTTTACATCTTGTAATCTCACTTTTTCATATTTTTTATTTAATCCTTTGATGAAATTGATAATATGTCTCCTTGATGACCTCTGTCTTCATAATTTCCTGTCTTTTAATGTACTGTTGTATAGTGGAATAGCTTGAGTTAATACATATTACTATCAAGCTTTTAGTCTTGTATTCATTAGCGGATTGATTCTGGATACAATGAGTGTATTAGATTTGTGGTTAGCGGGGAAATTTAAGATGCTAGTTTCATCCTGTTATGGACTCATTACCTAAGACCAAGTATTCATGTTCACAATGAGATTTGAACCCAGTAACTTTCACCTCAAACACTAACTTATTATCCCCTGAACCACTAAGTTCGGATAGTCACGGGTATGAAATGTTTAGTGGTAGAACCTATGGTAAGAGATAGTGATCAGTTAATGTCCTGAATATTCAAACTCTCAGTAATACATTCATACCCACTAAACAAGACGGTGGCTGTCTGGACTCATTAGCGTGGTAAATAACTCGTTTGCATTTGAACTGAAAAAAGCAGTGTTCGAATCCTGGTGGAAATATCAACACACATGGAGGTACATCCAGATCATAAGTTCCAAATACGTTAAACAAAGCGTCTTGAACTTCACTGCTAACCACATTTCAAGCACACTAAAACTTGTTACATAACACTATAATAAATCAACCCGCTCAGGGACAACAATATTGTGATAGAGTTTGAATATCTACAATAGGAAAGTATAAATCATTAGTAATACTTGATAAGAATGTTTGAATAATTTGTCGATTTTTTTTTTTGAAATTTGTTCAACTAAATGTGTTTTCATCTTCGATGCCAGTATATCCAACTAAGTCATTGTTCATCGGTTTTGCTAGATGAGGTCATAAAGAATGCTTTGATATACAATACGATTACTTTTTATCAGAGAACGATAGATTCATTATCAAGAATTTAACTGAAGTTATTAGGATATTCATACACTCAATCCATTTGATAATATCTTGCTCAAGAATCTACTGTCTGAATGATGATAACTCATGGACGGTGGATTGGTTATAGTTAGACATTAACACCGTTGGATGCCTGAGATACCTACATGTTACTATTATGTCCAGTGGCCCGTCAAATATCACGTGACAAGATTGCTAATCAGAAAACCGACTTTTATAACCTGGTCCCTGTACTAAACCAATGACATGCCAACCAGGACAAGCACCCTTGAGTCAACTCCGAATCCTTTATTGGTCCTCTGTACATCAGCTTCTCGCCTAGTCCAGTTAGTTCAGTCCAGAATACAAATATCAGCCTCCGCTATACGAATCGTACATTTCAGACAGACTTGGTTTACATACAACAAATCAGACAGCATCATACCATAAAATGGAAAACGACTGTTTTATAAGATCAAGCCAAATGTGGTTGTGTGGAAGACTGTAGTTAATTAACTGGGAATAAATTAAGCCTGGTAAATCATATGACATTAGCCAATAAGTCAAATGAAAGCTTATGATAAAAGGTATATATATATATAATTCTAGTTACATATTAATTATCCAATGAGAATATATGTAACAATAGTCCATAAATAATTCTTTGCAGTTACCATTCATTTATTCTTCGTTCAGCATCCAAGGGTGTAATGTTTCACTTACATCGATCCATGAATGGGTGCACAATCACTTACCCATTGTCTGAGGCAGATACTTGTCTCTACCCGCAAGTATTGGACTCCACTGATCCTGGCTTCTCACTAGGACTCCAAGATACCGGCTCAGTGGTCTAGAGGTTAAGGGTTCGTTCACGAGACCGAAGATCCTAGGTCCAAATCCCGAGTGCGGGATCGTTGAACGCGCACTGATGAGGAGTCTCACACTAGGACGAAACGGCCGTCAAGTGCTTCTACGTTTTCAATGATGGTCTAGCTCAGATTGACTGATGAATTCAGCTATTAAAATGATTGTAGTCACAGATGGAGAGAGTTCACGAATATTGAAAACACTTACTCGTCATTATTATTAATCTGCTCTATCAAATTCATGTAAAATTTATACTGATAAATCAAAGAATAATTTCAATCACTCAATATAAATAGTTGGATAATTTATGATTGAAAGAGAAACTTTAGGAAAAATCGAAATAATTATAATGATAATGAACTGGATAAAAATACAACAGAAACAACGCCCATTGAATTTTAGAACTGGTTTCATGACTGGGATTTACATATACGCATACATATTTTTCCTTATTTTCCTAAAAAATCAAATTACAATAAGCTTACTTCCTTTAGCTAACGATTGATAGGCGATGTACAGACATGTTGTTATGGATTTATCAATTTTTGCCCTACAGTTTAATAACTTATCATGAGAAGTCGGTTGTTTCTAAAGTAAGAAATCTGTAGAAATCTTAGTATTTTCAGAGTTGAATTTACTTGTAGATCTAAGCTAGACCACCATTGAAAACCTGGAGTCACTGGAAGGCCGTTTCGTCCTAGTACGGGACTCTTCAAAAGTGCGCGTCCATGATTTCTCACATGGGACCCAAACCTGGAGTCCTAGTAAAAAGCCGGGATCAGTGGAGTCCAATCCATGTTGGGTGTGACACATTTGTCCACCTTGGACAGTGGATGAGGGGTTGCGTAAGATCATGGATTGATTGAAGTTGGACACCGTTAGATGGAGACTCAGTCGTCTAGGAGTTAGGCGTTCTCATGCGAGACCGAAGGGCCTGAGTTCGAATGTCTTGTGTGGGATCGTGGGTGAACAGCCTAGTAGTTTCATACTAGGATGAAACAGCTATCCAGTGCTTCCAGGTTTTCAATTATGGTCTAATTTAGGTTGACTACTGAATTCAACTTTGTTAACAATGTCAGTCAACGTAGAACAGATAACGACCGTTTTTTTCTGAATCAAATTATACTATTTATATAAGTAGTGAGTAGTACTTTACTATTCAAGAAAATATGTCATTTGCTGATTGTTGAAGTAAAATAATAAGGATAGTGGGTTGATGAACCTGTATTAATCCTGACACACTGCTTTCCAGTGAAGGTCCAGCTACTCCTTGAAAGTATTCACTGATGGGGCTGATACCACTTGTTCGGGTAAGGCGTTCCAATGATTGACTACTCGATGAGAAAAACGGGATCCCACTTTAAGTTTATTAGATCTTGGTTTATGAACCTTCTTGCTATGACCGTGGAGATTATTAGTGCTGGAGGGAGCAAAAAGATGGTATGGTATGAGAATAGCCAGTCTGTGGGAAGAACGTCTCATTAAATTTGTAAAAACCGATAAATAACATAAAACAACCCTAGTGAGAACAACACTTAAAAAGAGTAGAAGAGTTTAATTTTATACAAAAGGGGTTGGAGTTAATTTTGAAAGAGTAACATGCAAATAATTATGGCGCATTTTAAATATTTTATAGCTGTCGTCCTATTAAATCGAACTTACCTTATTGTCTGTTACATTATGATATGATGATTTTTTTGTTGTTGTTGGCATCTTACATCATATTCAAATACGGTAATTATCTTACAATAATCGGTTGTTATCATTTTATGATAAAATCAATCTCCAAATCGAAGTATTCTTCGTGGACATGTCAAATAAAATAACATGAGAGATATTGTCCTTGAGTTTCTTCACTTAGCGAATTTAGACATTGTTATTTCTATACTTCGCTGTAGACTTAACATAGTAATGCTAACTGTTAAAATTATAATGGTGTTTTCTTATATGATTCCTATCATTACTATCAAGGAAGATAAATATGATGTGTGATACATAAAAATGACAATAGGTGCTTTACATGTTGGTTTAGCGCGCAAACGCCTAACCTCTAGACCTTTGAGCCAGTGATCTCTGGTCCTCGATGGGGTCTAACACTAATCCATTCATGATATCAATCTGACCTCAACAATCTCCACAACGTCATGCTGATAAATAGTGTTTTGAATATTCATAAGTTAGGTGTTTATCAAACTAGAATTTTTGTTGCACTACTGGAAATTTTATGCTGTGAATGAATGATGAATATTCACAATTGACTGATCACTGGGTGTTGATCAATGTCATGTGTGTCAAGTCCTTATTTAGTGCAGATCGAATGCTATCGACCATGTTGCAATGTGGCCACCAGTCTAGGTGGCTCGACATTGCGGGCAATATATATTGAGATTAGTTGGTCATTAGAGGTAGTCGACAGGATTCACTGAATCGGAAATTTGTGTACAATTCATTCAAAATTACGAATATATATCCATGTCAGAAGGGTTTTTGTGAACATTATAGTGATTTCAATGGTTGAGATCATGAGTCAAATGAAGCTAGATCACCATGGAACATGAATCAATATATAATCACTAGTCAATAAGTTCAAGAGGTATTTCCAAGAGTTCTAGTGACAACTAGTGACCAGTGGAGTTAAACCGGGTCTGTTGTGAGATAGTAACTCACTGAACACAATGGTGGATATGTTGCTCGATTTCGTGGATTGCTTGAAGTTAGACATTAACACTGCTGGATGCCGGCTGGCCCAGTGGTCTAAAGTCTAAGTGTTCAAGCGCGAGACTGTCAGGTCCTTGGTTGGAATCTCGCGGGACGGGATCGTGGGTGCACACTGTTGAGGAGTTCCACAACAGGTCGAAACGGCCATCTAGTGCTTCCAGATTTTCCATGATGGTCTAGCTTCAAATGACTCATGATCTCAACCACCGAAATATATATCCCTCAAAAAGTAAGCTAGATTTTTAATCAGTTGCTTATATTTATTTCCTTCGAAAGTAAGTCTTCATTTTGATCAGTGCCATGTACTCATTGGCGTCTTTCCTTAAACGTTTGGCTTATATCTGATTATTCCAGTGTATCGATTATACAATAAATCAGTCTAATAATTACCATGACAACTTAACTCTTTAATTTAGCTCATAATTAAAATGTATGAAGAAAATATGTCACTAAAAAGGTTTAAAGAAATTTCATGTATTGATCGGTAATTAATTGTTCTATGAAAGATACAATTAACTATATATTATATAAGGATTTATATTGTTCCGTATTCCGTAATAAGTATTGTAATTTATCAATCTTCTTTCATATATGTACATCCTGAACATATGATCTTGATATTACCATTTAATCAGAAGTTTATTATGAAAGTTGGATAGTGGTCAACAGTGAAATTCAATTTGTACATTTCGTCTTAATTGAGGTCCGTTCGTTATTGTGGCAAAAAATGTTCTGAATTTGCGTTTTAGTGCAAATATCATTATTTGAATCCAAGTACATCCAGCTGACTAGTTCCAAATAAGGTGAAATGTACTTCCCGGATTCTGTTTTCAATCACTTATTAACATTTCTAATTAAGTGTGTTTTTCGAATGAACTGTGGTGTGTGCTACTGATGTCGACAAATATAAGTAGTATGTAACACCAATAGAAAGTGAAATGTGTTGAGGTGGAAGGTTGACAAAATTGAAGTGAATAGAGCGAGAACACAGAGTTATTGGTGTGGAAACGAAGAAACAACAAAGTCTGAAACAATTGATTTACAATTTGCAAATGAATTATTTACTGTATTATTCATAGATTTTACCAAAATATTCTGTAATGTTTCATTAAAGTACATTTGGTTTTCCTCACCTGTGTTCTCATTCACTACAGTACCAAAAAAAAACAAGTTAATGGGTAATTTTTACAACTTTTTAACATAAATTACAGTCAGAAGAGGGTTTTGTGGAGATTTTAGTAACTTAATAGTTGAATTCATAAGTTGAATAAAGCTAGATCTTCATGGAAAACCTGGAAGCACTGGATGACCATTTCGTCCTAGTATGGGACTCGTCAGTAATGCACATCTATGACCCCGTCCTGCGTTATTTGAACTCAGGATCTATTGATCTCGCACGCGAACTCTTAACCTCTAGACTACTGAGCCAGCCGGCACCCAACGGTGTTAATGTCTAACTTCAACTAATCCACGAAATTGAGTGACACATCCACCATTTTCATCCGCAAGTTACTATCTCACAACTGACCCGGTTGGTTCATTAATTTCTTTCATGATTCATTATTTTATATTTGAGAACATTCCTAATTGTGGTTATTTCTTTGTTGAGAGCCTTATTTAATGTTTCTCTTTTGAAGACTACTTACTATACATACAAATACAAAATATTTTTGTTGAGGAGAAACAGAAAATTTCCCGAGAAAAAAACTCAAAGGAGGCTTGAAAACTCTGGGAAATATTTTATCCAGTCAGTATTGAATAGAAGTGTCTCAGAAACATTTAAAAAGTGTAAAGACACGTGTCACATTTCTGACTGAATGATTACCTATCCTGCTACTATATTAAGTAGGGTTCCACAACTTTCCAGAAACCGAAGACCACTTGAAATACTATAAATATACTAGATTTTTTTATACATAAACTAACCTTAGAGTAAAGTGTTCTTTCCATGTTACACATCTTCTCTCTCGTGTTCAAATTGTCGTGTAGAGTTTGCGCGGAGAGTTATTAGAAGACTTTAGGTAACCGATTCAAGCATTCAATCAGAAGATTTATCAATCTAGTGTAACATTAGCATCATTCGAAACAAATAGAAAAGATAATCTTACATAACTTAACCTGATCATTTTGTATTGTTTAAAGCATTAACCAACAGTATAAGCATCATTGTCTAATACTGATTCTAATTATTCATACTAAAAATGCCATTAAATCCATCTCTACTGGTTGTGACATTAAAAGCATACTGAATTCATATAATCTTAAGTAGAATGTTTAACAGAAAAAAAATGTTTAAAATGTTTCTTATATCTTTAATTCATTGAATCATTTCAGAATTAATAAGATACTTTTCAAATAAAGCATCTATCTATCTATCTATCGTAGAATTGTTGACTTCAGATGTTGAGGGTCACTTGAGAGAAGAAGAGGAAGAAAAAAATTTCGAATGAATAATTATTCAATGTCTAATTCTTTTCACATTTCACACTATTATCTTACATTCAAATTAAACTCTATCCTTTCTTACTACACAGGTCATATTTTTCGTCTCTGACCCTGAACACATACATACACACAAATTTACACGCATGTCATCTATAGATAACCTTAACCTTTTTTGGATCCAAAAAGTGTCAGTAGCGGTTTATGGTCTGTTAGTAAGATGAACTGTCTGCCAAACAGCATCTTGTGGAACTTTTTTTACAGCAAATATAATGGATAGGGCTTCTTTCTCTATCTGACTGTAGTTCCTTTCAGTCATAGTCAGCGATCTTGAAGCGTGGCCGATTGCCTTCTCAGACCCGTCAAGGTAGGTATGTGAAACTACTGCTCCGATTCAGTAGTTGGACGTATCTGCTGCGAATATAATTGGAAGATCTGGATCATAGTGTGCAAAGAATACACGCTGATTTCACCGGATCAATACAAATTACTTAGTTGTCAATGATTTCACAAAATAGCCAGAAGTATATAACATGCCGAAAACGACATCAGAGAGTACAATAAGAAGGTTGTCAAGATTGTTTGCTTGTTTCGGGGTTCCAGAGATCTTAGTGGCCGACAACGGTACTCAGTTTATGTCATCCGCTTTCAAACGCTTTTGCAGTGAAAATGGCATATCGCATCTACAATATCCTCCGTACCATCCTCAGTCGAATGGCCAAGCAGAGAGATTCGTGGATACGATAAAAAGAGCTCCGGTCAAAGGGGGAAGTGAGGGTATTCCAGAACAAGTGATCAGTAAGTTCTTAATGTCTTAAGAACTTACCCCTAATCCGGCAGCACCAAAAGGAAAGTCACTAGCCGAGTGTATGTTTGGAAGGAAAATTCGGACAGTCTTTAACAGTATGTTGCCTCCCAGAAAGACAAATAACTCCACGAATGAGTATCGTACGATCACTCGTAGCTTTCAGGTGGGGGGAAAGGTACTTGTCAAATCGTTTCAAGGTAATAAGAAGTGGGAACCAGGTGTCATAGAACGTCGAACCGGAAATGTACTGTACCTAGTCCGGATAGGTGTCGGAAAAGGTATAAGACACATAAATCAAATGCAAAGAGACGACAGTACAGTGGTCCCAGGAAGCCGACTCCTATTTCAATTGCTCGTGGATTCATCTCAGAAAAGTCTTCAGGAGCGCAAACATAGAAGAGATAAACGACGCAAGGGCAAAGCAGTACAACCCTCGAGAGTGATGCACCGCAAGATGAATGGGGCAATCAAGTATCAGGTGGACCCGAGTAAAAAGTCTTACACAACAGACTTTGAATGGAGGGGTAGTGTGACGACAAACCACGGGTGAACTCGAGAAGGCTGTAGGAGGCTCAGAAGGAGCCGAAGATATTCCATCCAATCACCTTTGGAAAGAATATTCCAAAATTCTTACGTGTAGCCTCCCAATTGGTCAATGCTAATAACCCCCTGTATGCGGATTGGTGGACTGTAATGATGATTTTGTTCTTACTAAAAACTATAAATACCTGACAATTTTGTACTATAATTGACACTGTCTGGAAATAATATTTCTTTCATTAGTCTACTGTCTTCTCATTGCGAATTGGAACGGTACTGGCGTTCTAGTGCTCACGTTCTACGCGGTTTATTAAGAACAACTTTCTAGATATAACAAATTTTAAAACATTATTTAATATTAAATGAATTTAACAATCATTTAAAATAAAATGATATGAAGTTATAATAGAAGAAATTTTTACACATCAATTTTGTTATCAAAAAAGACAAACAAACAACCAACCAACCAAACAAACAAACATTTTACATGTGGGTAACTGTTTATCACTTTTTTTCAATTTGTATTTCTATATTATTTCAGTTCTAGTTTCTGTACAAGAAACAAACAAACAAACAAACAAAAGAAACTAGGTAATAATGTAACGAAAAACTTTGCATTTAATTTTTTGTGCAAAAAATGTGGAGACGGTATATTTTTTTTCTTTTTTTGTTTGTTTTTGTTTATTTATGATTTTTGTTTTACTAAATGAAGCGTCGGATGATAAGATTGTATGCAAAATTTACAATCGTAGTATTAACTTCACCCCTTTTTTTAAAAAAAAAAAGTTTTGTTACTCTTAATTTAGCCTGTATCAAAAGTGTTATGACTTTATGTCCTCTTTTTTATCACATGATTTATCCACCAATCAAAATACGACTTATACAATCTTAGCACTGTGCCAAAACCACTGACGTTCGACCGGTATTGAGCAGCCTAACGTCCTTATTGGTCCTATGTTCGCCTAACCCGTCCACTTGAGTTCAGAACAACAATACCAGCTTCCACTATGCGAATCATATATTTCAAACATACTGTGTTTATATATCAAACAAACAGACTGCAACGCACCATAAAATAGGAAATAACATTTGTACATGATGAAACCACATAGTGGCTGTGAACGTGGGAGGCAGTAGTCAATAAACTGGAAATAGCTTCAGAACCGTAAATCGTACAATAATAAATGATAGGTCAAAATAAAGCTTATAATAAGAGGAATATAAATATACATAATCTAATTATAGAATAGTTATACCATAAGAATATATAGATAATATTAGTCAATTAATATGTCACAGAAGTTACTTGTGATTTAATTTTTGCTCGGATATAACAAAAAGAGTATAGTGATCCATATTAGTTTATTTGCAAATGTAAGAGAAATACTTGCGATGTAGATTTTATCCTGGATCATAATATAGTGTTCAGTTTAGAAAAGGGTAAGAAGTACGTTCGATGCACATTTCTAGATTATACTTCTGCCTTTAACTCTTCTTTTTTCGAAACCATTTCTATTAAATAAGTTAGTCAGCATCAACATGGAGAGCTCGACAATCGACTCTCTATGTTCTTACTTTTTTGGATGAGAACGGTATACTGTGCTTGGAAGAAAAGTATTCAACTTCTCTACTAACTCAAGATATTTTGCCACAAGGTGCTGTTCTATTCTTTTCTCTTTTCCTATTTTTATGCATAATCTACAGTCTTCAGCAAAACACATTTGTGCTAAGTATGAAGATGATTTCACTGTATGTATTCTAATTTCTGCTACTTTCAATCTCCTTGAAATAAACAACTTCTTGTTGCTCATTGAACAATGATCTGTTAATAACGGTCTTACAATTAATCCTTCTAAATATCAACTGTCTAATCAGATACTAGTCATCTATTTCATTCACATCTTTTTCCTTGTATATTTTCTGCTTCAACAAAGAATCTGTTAGGGATGCTGAGGAATAATGTGTCAATCATTATCATGTTAAGTCTAATGATGTCCTTGGACTCTAAATGGGCATTCCCTATTGGCCATTATTTATTTCACTCGTTAAATATTGTACAGATGTTGTTTTCTATTTTTATGGTACGATGTGGTCTGTTTGGTTGGTATATAAACAGAGTATGTTTGAAATATAACGATTCATAACTCAGAGGCTGTGACTTGCGTTCTAGACTCAACTGGCTGGGCTAGACAGGGAAGCGGGACCAATCGGGACTCTAGGCCGTCCTTACGTGTTCCCGTGTCACCGGATCGATCAATAAAACGCTGCGCATCTAACCTGCAATCCACTCGTTACAACTGAATCAATAAATTAGGATCCATGGACGCAAACGAAACTAGAAGAGCTTTACAATACCCTATCTAGCAAATATACCATACAATAAACAAGTGATGTGAGTTGATCTAATCAAAAACGTGTATTCTTGGACACAACATCAATGAATGCTTTTTGAATCCTTATCTTATTCTAAAAAACCAAGAAAAAACATTTCATTTGGTTCCAGATGGTGTATTTACTTATTTCATTAGTCTATTTATTCAGTTATGAATTCCTCTTTTTGTTTTTGTAAAAGAATTCCATATTGTATTTAACATGTAATATTGAATAAAGCCATGAATAATAATAATAATCATAGTAAGAAAATCAAGATTTCAGAACAATAAAATTCTTGTAAACAATTAATCTGTTACAGATGAGGATTTATAATTTCCCGCTGTTGATATTCATGAATGTAATTGATCAGTCTCTTTTGCCATTGTGATGTATGCTACTTATGTTGACCTAAGTAGTATATAACACCAATCAGAAATGGAACGCCTGATAGTAGAAGGTTAGGAAGATTGAATCGAAAAGACCAGGAACAGAGAGTAACTATTGTGGTAATGAAGGAAAGATGAAGTTTAAGACAGTTGATGAAATATTTACAAATGAAGTATTTTATGTTTGGTTCTTATATATTTAAATAGAGCAAGAACAAACATTGATGCAGAATAGTATGAATTCATATTATTTCGAGGTTTCTCGTCAGCTGCTTACAAACCAAAATTGTGATAGAATTTTACATGGAGATAGTGTGAAACAATTGACATAAATGAGTGTAAATAACTTGATTACAATAATAACTATATATATATATATATGCTAGAAACAGGTCAGAGGTCAAAAGAGGGGGGGTTAATCCAGGGTGGGTGGTGTAATAATTTAGTGAAGTCCACAAATTGTGTGATAATTGTAGAGATTAATGGAATTAAATAATGATAAGGTAGATTACGTAATAATAATTAAATAGGGTTTGGAAAGTTAAGATGATTTAAGAGGATCAGGTGATGGAAATGTGTGAATAAAATTTATTTAAAAAATTAGGTAATAGGGGGTATAAATTATCTCAGAATAAGTAAAGGAATAAAATAACCAAAACACAAAACAAACAGAAACAAAAAGATTACCAGGGTAGTGATAAGTTTATTAAAGTCTCTTTTTGGATGCATAAGTCCGGTTTCAGTTTCTTAATTGCAATGGATTCAGCGAAGCGGAGAGTGGTAGTAGTTTTTTGTCTATTGATGATTTTAAACGCGCGCATAATATCGACGGTATGCCCGGTGTCAAGTAGATGCCGAGCTATTGCACTGTTAAAAGCTTTAGTCCCTCGCAGCGTCAAGTTCTTCGGAATATGCTCAGAAATGCGAACCTGTACTCTTATATATTTTCCCAACTTATCCTTTAATTTCATGGCAGTTTAAAATCGATTGCTCCCCACTTGCGTTCATTTTCACTACACTATATGTCCAATGTAAGCAAAGAGTCTCGGAAGTAGTAGCTTTCATTAAAAAAACCAAAGCATTATCTTTCGAGATATTTAAACATTGACGCTTCCGATGAATGTGAGGGTATCAGGAAAATTTTGTTATTTTCCGTTGCTAATCTTCAATTCTTTACTAATAATCTCATACTGATTGCACAAACTAGTGTCTGTTTGAACTCAGTAGTCCGATGGATAATGTATTAGCCATTTGCCCAGAAAGACTCTGTATTCAAGTCCAAATGTGAGCTACAAAACTGGGACGTAAGTACATCCAGATGACAGATATAAAGTTGGACGAAACGCATGCACTAGATACCATTACCAGTCAAATATAAAAAATACTACAATTTAATTTGTTGATCCACAATGTTTACTTTATATTAACGTATTTAAGTACGAAGCATAAAGCATAGAGATTCGAAAAAGTGTTTTTAAAACCAATAAATTGTGTTAGGCTTATTTCAGTAATTAGTCGGATTTTGAGATTAAACATTTTACACTAAAACTATTCTTATGAGAATGTGCGAAGTCGAACAAGTAAACTGTAGGATACTGGCTCAGTAATTCAAAAATTGAATGATCATCATGAAACTTGAAGGTCCTGCGTTCGATATTCAACGAGTCATAGATAAGCTTTGACGAATAGTCCTATACTGCAATGAAAAAGATATATAATGTTTCTTAGGTTTCCAATAGTTGTTTAACTAAGGCTGATCCATGTTCAACAATCTCCTCTGACTTGGTATGACTTAGCCTCAGGTTGGTAAATAACCTATGAAAATCAAGATCAATATTTTGAATGAGTTTAAATGATGTTTATTTTCTGTGAAATGTTCATATATGTATATATAATTTTATGATCTAGAAAGACTACTCTCTTGCTGACATATGATTCTACCTCGAGTAATGTATTCATCTTGGACATTATATAAAAAAAATTCAAATTTGAGCATCTTTAATATTTGATCGCAATCAATTTCGAAGATTGTCTGCACGCATATAGTTTTTTTGTCCAATATAACATTACGGGAAAAGATGAATGAAAATAAATCTTATTCGAATTACTTAGTTTCATAGTTTTGTTTTTATCAATGAACTAGGTCTCCCAGTGACAGACAAGATTATTCTCCTGCACAAATTATAGTGTATAGATTAGATTTGATTGTCTGTCATGAAAAAATGATTCGATTTTAAACACTGATAAAGAATTGATATTGAATTTTGTCTTTCAACTTATAATTTGCGAACTATATAAGTTTTATTTTTATGGAGTCAATCTGAATGGTTTTGAGTGTAACAATTCAGTATAATTGAAATCATGTGTCAATTGAAGCTAGACCACAATGGAAAACCTCGAAGCACTGGACGGCCGTTTCGTCCTAGTATGGGACTCCTCAGCAGTGCACATACACGACCCCAGGTCTAGCTTCAACATGAACTAATCGGAATTGAAATCGTTGTTTTAGTCATAAATATAAATCCATCTGGATACTGGAGTGGTGTGTGCTACTGATGTCGGCAGATATAAGTAGTATGCATCATTAATAGAAAGTGATATACCTGGCAGTAGAAGGTTAAGAAGATGGAAGAAAAGAGTATGAGAACAGAATATGATTGGTGTAGAAACGAAAGAACAATGAAGTCTGTGACGATTAATTTAAATTTTGCAAATGAAGTATTTACTGTATGGATCTCAGATTTTACTATGAGATTCCGTAATTCTATATTCAGGTACATTTAGTTGTCCTCATTTGTGTTCTCGTTCACCACACTAGGATAGAGGTATGTATTTAATTGTCTTAGAATAGCTGGGTTGTGAGTAGTAATAGAATCTAGAATACTTGTTTCTTTCTGTTTGGTTTTAATAATCTAGATGCATCTGTATTTCAGTGTTGATGTTCAGATTGAGAATTCAGTAATTGAGTGAGTAATGCGTTGGATTTTAAATCGATATCAACAATCGTATAATTCAAACCATTCCTAATCATGATATACTTTGTGAGGACATTTAAATTGTCACACATTGAGTGTTAAAGATCCAACTCATATGATTTTAGATTTTGTAATTTAGTTACATTATCCCAACATCAACTTACAAAGCAGAAAAGTGATTATGAAACGTTAGCGGAAGCTAAGTAGTAGATGGTTAACAGGAAGACCAGCACGTAGGTTTCAAATTGGTTTTCACTCGCAATCAATGTATAGATACAATCTAGATAAAACCAAAGCATCCAGCTTCACAGTCTGAGATTTTACCACTGACCTATTATGTCCATCATTGACTTCCTGTGGGACTGATATATTTACAAGTGATCGCTTACTAAGTTGTGATTAATGTCATATTTGTCAAGTATTTTAGTGCTAATCGAATTAAATCGTTTACGTTTCTAAATCACCACAAGTCCAAGTTAGTCAACACCATGTACAATATATTGTGACTTAAAATTGGTTTGTAGATGACTATGAAGTGGTTTAAAGCTGTTAGAATGTGTATTATTTTTCCCAGAAATTATAGTTTAAGCATTCTGAATAGTATCATCTAACAAGAAACTCGGATCTAGGTCTCCTACTGACTATCTCTAATTACTTTATTTCAAGTGATAAAATATCCCATATTCACTTAAATTAATAACTATATTATATCTTGTATTGTGATGGAATTCGATCATCACTATATCACTATACATACAAAATAATAATAATAATCACAATTCAGTGTGACCAATCTCCTATCGCATACACATGAACAAATGCAGGTAAAGACAGCCAATGTGGCAGGAGTCTCTGAATCAGTAGGCCTCAACATAAACAAGGGGAAAACCAAGGTCCTCAATTTCAAAACGGAGAACAGAAATCCAATCACTCTTGATAGCGAAACTCTGGAAGATGTAGAATCCTTCACATACCTGGGAAGCATCATCGATAAACAAGGAGGTTCAGGTGCAGACGTAAAGGTGAGGATTGGCAAAGCAAGGACAGCATTCCTACAATTGAAGAACATATGGGACTCAAAACAACTGTCAACCAATATCAAAGTCATAATCTTCAATACGAACGTCAAGACCGTCCTACTGTATGGAGCTGAAACTTGAAGAACTACAACAACCACCAACAACCACCACAAGTATTTATAAATCGTTTTCTACGCAACATACTCAACATCCTTTGGCCGGATACCATCAGCAACAGCCTTCTGTGGGAGAGGACAAATCAGCTTCCACCTGAATACGAAATTCAGAAAAGACGATGGAAATGGATAGGACATACATTACGCAAATCATCAAACTGCATCACGAGACAAGCCCTGACTTGGAATCCTGAAGGGAAACAGAAAAGAGGAAGACCAAAGAATACATTAGGTTGGAAAATAGAAAGAGATATAAAATGGATGAATAGCAACAGGAAAGAATTCGAAAGGATTGTTTAGGACAGGGTTGGATGGAGAATGCTGGTGATCGACCTATGGTCCTTCACGAGAGGTAACGGGCGTAGGTAAGTAAGTAAGTAAGTAAGTGTGACCAATCAATCATGAACATTACTACTTCTATATTTTAATTAGGCTGTCAAGATTCATGTTAATCTATGAAAATACATTAGAAACCAAATAACTTAATCTCTTAACAAATTGTATAAAATAAAGAAAAAAAATCTATCATGTTTTGAAGAAACATGTCTATACTTATCTTATTTTTATAATCATGTAAATATCACGTTCAGTTTGCTACAAAGAATATAATTTAATTGGCTTTGGCCAATGGTATTTTATTCTTAACTGTGGTGTTCATCTATATCCATATACATATCAATCGCTGAATTCTTTTTATTTTTCTAGGATAATCAATAATTTTTGTTTTAAGAAAGAAAAAAAAGGTCATTAATTTATTCAGTGATTATTATTTGAATAACTATAAACTCTGGTAATTATGGTATCACTAGTTTAGTTTGAATGTGGTTATAGCTAGAAATAATTTGTTTCTAAGCGTTCTATATCCTTATATATGTTTAAGTAAAAATACAGTGACCTAGATTATTGAGGTGCTCCCAAATGCCCTGGTACGGCCAAGAGTGGGGAGGGTCCGCTCTCCCTCCCTCCCTCCCTCCGGCTATCATGGGACTTAATCTCCTTACGATGCTCCACTGCCTAGTGGATCAGGCATTTAGGTCGAATGCTCCGGGTGTGGCCCCCTATGAAAGCCACCTGCTTCGGTTTGGGCACCCGGGAAGTATCACAGCCCTTACACGTATCGAATGAGATTTGTGTGGTGCATATGTATTTGGTGCCTCCTTGTATCAATATCTATGTGTTAAAATAAATAAATAAAATAAATAAAGATTATTGAGGATATCAATATGAGGTTGTATCATTTCCACGGTCGAATTCACTAGCCGATCTATGCTAGACTATCATTGAAAACCTGGAAGTACTGTATGACTGTTCCGTTTTAATATGGGACTCTTAAGCAATGCACATCAATGATCCTTCACACAACACTCGAACCCAGGACCTTCAATCTCGCGCGCAAACGCCTAACACCTAGACCACTGAGCCAGCATCTAACGGTGTTAATCTCTAACTATAATCAATCTATGATCTTGCGCAAACTCTTATTCACTGTCTGATGTGAATAACTGTCTCTACTCGAGACAAGTTAGACTCCATTGATCACGGCTTCTTACTAGAACTCAAAAAAATCCATCTTGAAAACTAGTCATCAGTGAGCACATGGTTATTATCAATTCTCAATGATTGTCTAGCTTAGATGCACTCTTGAATTTAACTGTGAAAATACTGAGGATATATTTCCATAACACTTAAAGTAATCACTACGTTTTTAATACTTATGGTCATATCGTCAAAATTTATCGTTTGGAGTAAATGTTAAATGTCCACAGTCGTTTTAAGGTTAGCTACAGTTTAGGTCATATATCTGTCAAAACGCTTATCCAAATACTTCAAGGATCCATCTCTAAACCAATCAATTGACATAATGAATTAAGGCTAAGTAAGATAAGAAGGAAAAACACCAATGAACATTGATATGATTGTGAGCATTAAAAAACTGTCTTCTGAATTTACTGTTAGTAAGTTCCATAGCATTCCTCTGAAAGTCCGTTGAGACCCAGGAAACGCTTGGGAACTCTTTCTTCAACCAGTGATGAATAGAAGCTTTTCAAAAACATTTAGAAAGTAGAAAGTCACATACACGTTCCTAACTGAGTATTTACATATACTGATACTATATTTAATATGGTTCAGGAAATTCTCGGGAGCCCAAGGTCGTGTAAAACAACATAATAACAATTTTTACGTACATAAACAAACCTTAGGGTAAAGCGTTCCTTTCGCATTTGGCGTCTTTCCTTTTGTGTTCATGCTGCCCTGAAGATTAGCCTAGAGTTATTAGAAGCAGATAGGGAATCGGTTCGAGCAGAAAACACCTAAAACAAGGAAGAAACATCTCCAAACAAAAACGTGCCAAGAGTTAAAAATCATTAAAAGAAGAAATCGTAAATGATTGTGCAACTAATTTGAAGATGATAACATGATAAGTTTCAGTAGTAACAACAATCAATTAAAATCAATGTCAAATGAACAAGCTACTAGTCATTTTTAAATACATTTGAGTAGTTCACCCCTCTAACTGAAGTTTATGTTGATGGTCTTATTGTAAAGAGAAATTTTATACCTCTTGTAGTTTTGATAGTAAACACTCAATAGTATATCACATTTTATCATTATATGGCAATCAGTTCAACTCTAACTGAAGCCCTTTTAGGATTACTGCTGGTTTGAAGCCCAGGTTAGGCATAGAGTTAGGAATTCGATTTCGTAAAAAAACCAGCCTTGTTAATGGATTAGAATGAAAATCAACTCCCATTATGAAACAGTATTTAGATGTAATGAATGAGAATTTTCTTAAAAACTAATGTATATTAAGACTGTTTTGGATAATTATATAGTTCATTATTCAAAAGTATATAAAGGATATGTTGTATTGAGGAGGGGTAAATAATCCTTTGAATCCGTTCAGTTGTTATTCACTGAGTAGAATATCTATGTATGCGGATAGATAAAATTTTCATATTATCCCAATTTCGTAATATAATGTATATACCTCCACATATATAGTCATAAAGTGTAGACGATATAATTATATATGCATATATGAATACATTACATATTGAATGAGTTCCCTTGTGAATTCATTTTTATTTACTTTTAAATAACATCTATTCAATGTTCAACTTTCATTTAACTTCCCTCCATAATTGAAATGTTTTAAATTTTACGCTACATCTAACGTAAAATGATAATTGTCTTGAATAAATTATAAATAAAAAAACTAATAATGAAAAACAAGAAAAAATACCATCATAGTTATTCTTTTCAAATAATAATAATAATTACTTTTGTATAGTTCATAATAATCATTTATGATTGTGAATTTAAATTGTCCAAGAGACTAATAGTAACTTGTAGTGGCTGTGCTTCGTTAACCAATCACCCTCATAACCGTTACCATATAAACCTCAACGATGTTTGAAATAAGAAGGCAAAGAGAAGCAGTGACTACAGTTTTATTAGCAGATAACTCAGACTACAGAGTAGGTGGCAAGCAATGTTCAAGCATACATATTTCATACAAGCACAATAATAGTAAAGGTACAATAAATTGTTATAGTACGGATGACTTTGTCCGCTAAATAAGTTAACAAAAGGGCTTAACTGAATTAAATGAGAACAAACTCAATTGCACGTGAGTTACTATAACCTTAGACAGTTGATTGATCTATTGAAATAGTGTAAAAGTAGAAAAATCAGATGACAGAAGATTGCTTACACTGGGACCTAACCGTATATTGTTTCATAGACATTTTCCCTAAATCTGTGTTTATTTATCTATGTATTCGATTCATTGTCTATTTCTCATATAAATATACTGAGTTATTCTTAATATAAGTGATTTGGCTCCGTTTGTATGTATGGTTGTCTGCTAATGTTGAGTGAGAATCAGTGATCAGTGGAGTTCAACCGGGTCTATTGTGAGATAGTAACTCACTAAAGACAATGGTGGATAGTGGCACAATTTCATGGATTGGTTGAAGTTAGACATTAACACTGTTCGATATCAGCAGGCTCAGTGGTCGAGTGGTTAATTATATACGCGTGAGATCGATAAGTCCTGGCTTCGAGTGTTGTGTGTGGGACCGTGTATGTGAATTGCTTAGGAGTCCCATACTAGGACGAAACGGCCGTTTAGTGCTTCCAGGTTTTCCATAGTGGTCTAGCTTCAATTGACTCATGAATTTAACTATAATGTTGAGTGGTTGAAATTTAAGTATTCGGCTACATTTTGTAGTCAGTTTTTTTAAACTCGACTGTTGTCAAATAGGATTAACCGAAGTATAGTTGAGGATAAACTCCGATCTCGTCCGCCTTGCACCTGGAAGTCTACCAGAAGAAAGTGGTGGATATTATTCATTTAATCGTAATCCATGATAGAGGCCGTGCTTCGTACTCTGTTGTTTAACTGACGTAAATGAAACATTTAAAGTCTTATAAGATGAAAATACCACTTCATCATGTCACGGACTTGTCAATATATAGGATTGTCAGTTATGATAGAAGAATTATTACAACATAGCAAGAATTATACCTTTAATGAATTTCATAATAGAAACTGTTCAAAAATATCTACAAATGAATGACTAAATAAACGAAAACATGACCACAATTACTGACGACAATATACTTGGATGACTTGAAAACATGGAGATCATCTCCATTCCGAAGTATTGTATACGAGATTAAGTGTGAAATCTGTATTTCGATGGAGTCAGCTCTGACTAATAAACTTTCACTACGGTAGTCGTGAGACAGGCACTACTCAAGTCAAGGAAGAAGGATTAAGTATTTCCATAAACTGACTAAAGTAAGAAATATATACCACTGCGTACCAAATTATTAATCCAAACATAACGCGCTCACTTTGATAACTGTAGATATTTATTTTAATTTAATGCTGCGATTGAATTAATGGATAATGAAAGTTTATCCCAATATGATAGCATTTTAAATAGTCCACATGAAACTTAGTATAGATATAGTATCGTATAGGGATGAGCCAATCATAATCGAGAAAATAACTTGTGAGGATGCCCCATGGGTGAACTAGAGGAAGCTCTAAGAAGCTCAGAAAGAGCTGAAGATATTCCATTCAGTCATCTTTTTGGAAGAATATTCCAGAACTCCTACGTGTAGCTTCCCTATTGGACAAATGCTAATTACCCCCTGTATGCGGATTGGAGGACTATAATGATGATTTCGTTTTTTACTAAAAACTATAAATACCTAAGTTTTTTGTACCATAAATGACACTGTTTGAAATAGCATTCCTTTCAATTGTCTTCCGTCTTCTGATTTGCGACTTAGAGGGTTCTACTGCTCGAGTGCTCTAGTTGTACGTGAAATAATAAGAATCTAAGCTCTAGATATAATAAAACATTTAACTTTTTGCATGGAATTCAAAACTGAACGACTTATTTTACATTATACAAATTGAACTTCAGAAATTCTTCAGAATAGTATTCAGAACATGTTAAATCAAAAAACAAAATAGACCTTTATCATCACTTAGTAAAAACAATATATTGGACATTTAAAAATTCAATTCCTTTTATGTAGATTATAAATAACACATAAATTGTATCTTAACCGTAACCTTAAATTCTTTAATCCAAATCTCTAACCCTATTCTCTTATCTTAACTTTAATCATAGGTTTTGAGCACCAGGAACAATATGGATACAAGAGTTTGAGAAAATTCATGTTCCATGAACATATGGTGAAAGTTATATTCCGTTTTCATTTACAAACAGAACTTACAAAAGACTGTAATTGATGGATTAATGATGTAACGTATGAGTAATATTACTATTTTTTATTAGATACTACTATTCATTCACAATGAGTGTTTTTTTTTCTTTGATTGGCTAATAAGTGAAAATTTATTTATTTATTTTAAGGTTATGTCAATTAGAATTTTATAGTATTATGAGGCCCTTCAATTTGAAGTTAATTAGTTCAGACGGGCGCACCATTTTAATGGCACGATATCTGTCTCCAATTAGATCGTATGAATGAAATATACATATCGTCAATCCTCGTATATAATTATTGACTTAATTAACATTAGTGAATAACGGAATTAAATTAGTCAAAGACAAGAAGGGTTTTCGAATACATATATTTTGTATAACCATTGTTTTGGACAGACAATCAGAGGAATGAAGCAAAGAGAAGAGAGAGAAGCGAAGCAAAATGAGGCGTGGTGAAGAAAGCATATGAACCAACACTATTTAATCAAGCGTTAATCAATATTGTAGTCGCACAAAAATAAGCCACAATCATATGATGAGTAGGATAAGAAATACATACATAATATAAGCTGAGATAAAAACAGTCAAGGTTGATAAGTAAATAATTAACAAGGTCAAAACATAGCTCGAAAGGAATGGTTAGATTGGATTGTCCAGAAACTAGAATAAGTTATATGGGCTTAACATAGTAACTAGAATACTATGTATCATACATTCCATTTGTCATAAGCTTTCAGTTAATGCATTAACTACGGTTACTATTCTTAATGTGTTGGAAACCAATAATTTAGTCTATCCTATTCAAAGTCTTTTTTGTCTATCTTATAATACTATTATTATTACTCTTGTAATTATACAAATAGCTTACCTATCACTCATTCTATTCTATTTATAACTTGATTCATATCTCTTAAAAAGTTTGTGTAAGAATAACCAGTTTTTTCACTATCCAAAAGAAGTTTGATAGCCGGCTTTTCAAGCATTTTTTTTCTTTGTTCATTTAGTGTGTTAGTTCTGCATATAAGAATGTGATTTTCATTAGGGATTTCAATTAAATCATTTGAGACTAATTATATGTCTTCTGAGAATACACTACTGTAGTGCAACCCGAATTGCTACGTGAATTAAGCAAATAAAGTGAAAGTTAGAGCTTCAAATGAGATGTTTAACAAAAGTTATGCTCGTGTATGTAACATTCACTAATTAAATGAACGGAAAAATATCAGATATAGCATACTAATCGAATGTTGAATGGATGATGCTCTACAAATTCACGAACACGTATCCTGTCCGACGCATTATTAGATGGAATTCAACTAAACAATCAATACGACTTGTATTCACAATATTATTTCATTCATTCTATTCCATCTATACCTTTTTGGGATAATCGATCTTATAATCTCAATTAATGTGTAAAATTATTCAAATTAACACTACAGTATTTAGTGGTCGTGGAATATCTGTCGCCAAATCTCGTATGTGTTTATCGACTTGAATCGCGTTGGTGAATAACGGAATTAAATGAGTCAAATACGAGAATAGAATTTTGAATAAGTATATTTCGTACATTCGTTGATCGGAAAGCAAAGCGCGCAATGTAGAAGGTGAGTGGGCCAACTCGATTTAACCAAGCGTGACTCGATACTTATAGTGAGACATATATATATCATCTTGGCGGCCTGCTTGAGCATCTGGGCTACCTGTTCCTGCCATCTAGATATTTCAACAAGTTATCTATCTTTGTTTGTTTTAATATATCATTATGTCTATTAATCGCACAACCTATACTGCTGCGTTTCTGAAAAATGTACAACCTTTCGTTATTAAAGTTACAAAAAGCTCAAAAAGAGAGAATATGGTTCCTGGCAATATACAACGAAAAGAATGTACATCATTACCATGTTCATTTACTGGACTGATAACATCTAGCTGGCGACAACTCAGTATTTATCGCGAGGACCGACCAAGAAGAAAAGAAACGGAAACTTGTTGAAATACTTTGTGCTGAGAATTCTATATTGTACCAATAATATAATATTGAATAAAGCTAATAATAATAATAATAATAATAATAATAATACAAGATATGTGATGAGTAAGATAAGAAATGTACACAGATAATGATTACATAAAAACAGTCAATGTTGATAAGCAAATAAGTGAACTGTGGAGTCCAATCCATGTCGGGTAGAGACAGTTATCTACCTCTGATAATGGATGAATGGTTGCACATCCATTCATGTATCGATGGAAGTTAGAAATTAACAGTGTTGGATGCTTGCTCAGTGGTGTAGGTGTTAAGTGTTGTTGCGCGAGACCGAAGATTTTGAGTTTGAATTTAATAGGGAGTGGGATCATGGATATGCAGTGTTGAGTGGTCGCATACTAGAAGTTAACGGTCATGTAGTGCTTCTAGGATTTGAATGGTGATCTAGCTTACAACGACCCATGAGTTCACCTATTAAAATGTCAATAAATGACAAGGTGAAAATGTAGTTTGAGAAGAGTGAATAAATTGATCTATTCAGAGGTTAGAATGACCTATATGGGCTTAACATAGTACCAGCCCTTACAAGCATATTAGTTATTTCAATATTAGAATTTTCAGTTTATTTAACTTATAATCAATCATTCCATAATATTCTATAAAATTTAGGTGTATTTCTGCTTAAATTTAGTCATATATTTGGGCATTATCACCATTGGATGTCGGCTCAGTGATCTAGTGGTTAAGCGTCCACGCGCGAGAATGACATGTCCTGGGTCCAAATCTCGCGAGGCCGGGTCGTGGATGTACACTGCTGACGGGTCCCACAATAGAACAGAACGACCGTCCAATGCTTCTAGGTTTCCCATAGTGATCTAGCTTCAATTGACTCATGATCTCAACTAATGAAATCATATTTTTAAACAATTAATTTTAAGATTTAAAACTATAAGACGAGAATAAGAATTTATTATATATAATATTTCTTTAATCATATAAGTATGTTTTTTTTCTGATAGAATAAATAAATGAACCTACCAATCTTCTATACACCATCATGTATATACATAATACTTATATTTTATTAAGTAGTATTCATCTAATAAAAAGAAAAGAAAGTAAATAGACAATAATAATAATAATAATAATAATAATAATAATAATAATAATAATAATAATAATAGCTGTTCTATTGTACCTTTTCACGAAATAAACAAACCCAAGTTTCAAAAAAAAGAAAGAAAAGAGAAAAGAGAAATCGAATGATAACGATTGCGTATTTTATTTCCAATAATCACAGTTATGAAATAAATTGAAAAAAATATAGGGGGGTGAGGGTGGGGGGTGGGGTTTGTGTGGGATGGGATTGTATGAACTAGGGTGGTCTTATTACACTTGCGTGACAATAAATCTTAGACATAAATTCAAATTATACCAATATATATTTACGTGTTAAACTAATGTAACTAATTGTTTATTACAAACCATATTAGGACATAATCCTATATGTAGGTAGATAGATAGATAGATAGTTTCCGTACTCATTTCCTCATTGGATAATTTATTTTTAATTAAATTAATTAATTATATAATCATTAATTTATACAAATATTGTTTATGTCATGAAATGGTTTCATTGCATGTATCATGAAAATGTTATATATTTTGTTTTTATCAATATTTGGTTACATGTTCTTTATCATGTCGTTTAGAATTGATAAACTGTCGCCAGTAGTAAATATCCGAATATGAATTTTGTTTTATAGTTTAACTTATCAACTGAGTGTATGTATATCCCAGTGTTACTATTTGTCACATTAGATATATTGTTTAGGTGGAGTTTTATTCTCTGAGCTGGATCGTTTGATCGTGTTTCGTTTCTTTCAAATGTTCTGATGTAAGTGTTCTTTATAGCTTAATCTTTTGGTCCTCTATGACGTGTTGATATTTGTGGATCCGGTAATGTGCATCCGTTATCATTAGGTGTCCCATTTTTCTTCTAATTTGCTCAACTATTCTCAATCCCAATGGGTAGTTGATTGGAGGTCTTTATCTAACATTTGTTGGTAGTGGTTCAGCTTCGTTAATCAATCACCATGATAATTTTTATTATATAAATCCCAACGATGTTTGAATTTAGAAGGTAATAAGAAGTGACGGGTACAGTTAATTAAAGTTACAAAGACATCAAGCGAATTTGGAGCAGAGAGGTTAATGCGTGTGTGTGCGAATGCATAGGCGAATTTATAGTCAGATCGAACTAAGGCTCAGCGAGGCGAGGCAAAGGCTATTAATAGGATTCGAGCATATATATATATATATATATATATATATATATATATATATATATATATATATATATATATGATTCATCGAGCAATATTTAAGTGATTAACATTTAAACTAGAGAGAAAGAGAGATATGCACCTAATTGAAATTAGTATGTTTGTATCTCCTCATTTCTGCAGCAAGTTGGAAGACTCTCCCGGTCTCCCACATTGTACAAGCACTCCGTGTAACTAAATTATCAGTTACTATGGTAGCCAGATGAGGCATTAGCCTCGCGACTTCCGAAGGAACTCGGATTTCATCATTAGGCGTCATAACTCTTCTAAATAGAGACCTCACTCCCATAACAGAGTTTAAATGGTCTGAATTATTTTTTTGGTTAGCGTCTTTTATGGCGAGTTAGTTTTTTACGGGATGGGGTCGCTAACCCCATGCTCAACCCTCCTCCGTTCTCCGGGCTTGGGACCAGCAGTAGCCCAAGAGGAGCTCCAGACGGAGTTGAAATTAATATAATATAACCCGATTCCTTTCATTCAAAACATCATCCAAATATTAGCTGAACTATTGTATTCAATTAATCGTCAACTTGTTTAACGTGTAGCACAAATAATCATTTGATATATTTTTTGTTGTTGGTATTTACGAATGAATTGTGATTGACATGGATGGATATCATCAAAATAACTAGCTTACTACAATTTGTTAAGAATAGATGAATCTCACTGTCTGTCAATTTTTAATTCATTCCAAATTCATTATGGCAGATATGAATAAACATTATGAATAATGATTCAGTTTATTGTGATTCACCAAATTTTCTTATTTTACTATTATTAGGATATGAAACTGTCATTATTTCCATAATGATTTCTAGAATAGATTTTTCCCTATATTGCTCATAGTTATCAGTTTTTATGCTTTTATGTTGTAATCATTATGATTGCCTACTAAATGGGTGAACGACATTTATGACCCTGCATTTCCAATGGATAGCGCTTTAACGTTCAACTTTCAGTGTGAAAATTAATGATGTAATAAACCAACACTAAGCTGACGAATCCTCTATGGATCAACACAGGTTTTCTATAGTCACTTGTTAGCTATTAACCAAATATATGATAGAAAGACTTTTTTATTTAATATACGAATGAAGTAATTTAAAACTTGTTGCTAAGACTATCAATGCAGCGAGAGAAAAAAACAATAAACTTGATGTTGTAATGAAGGAGATGATTTGCAACTAAGGTGTGTGGTATTGTTGGTGTTATGTTCCGAGAACTAGATTTTTTTATCATAATCATCATCATTATCTATATAATGTAGAAGTGAGTTTTTTAAACGTTCTACTGTAGTGTCACATCAGTTCATCCTGATGACATATGTGTTGTTTGTTGTATTGGTAGTGTGATGCGTTCTACTTATATTGATATAAGTAGTATATTATGCGGGTCAGAAATGTAATGTCTGACAGCAGAAGATGAGGGAAGATCAAAAAGCAAGAGCGGGAATAGAATGCAATTTGTATGACAGTGTAAGAACAATGAAGTCTGAAGTATTTTGAGACAACTGGTGGACATTTTGCAAATTAATGATTTAGTATATAGTTCTCAGATTTTATTCAGATGCTCGGTAATGTTGTGTCAGGTACATTCGGCTGTCCTCACCCGTGTTCTGTTCACTACAGTAGGATTTGTTATTTGCATTTGTCTTTAAATTCATAATAATTGTCTTTGTAGACTAAATAATTGAATCATTAGATCGACTGATCTTTTCCGTTTGGATTTATAGATTATGTTTGTTTTGATGTGCCAGTGGTCTGTTGATTGATTCGATTGCAATAATTCTATAAAAAGTTTCTGAAATTACCCATCTACGCCCAATTCAGTAACAGGATTATTTAAAATCAATTTGTGGAACATTTTTTTATGGGTACCAGGTTACATTTAAAGTGGTCACTGTTTGTTAATACCTTATTTCTATTGAGGTGATCAATAAAAATCTCAACTTGGTAGCTTAGTGGATAATGTACTGGCATATGAAACGAAAATTATCAAGTTCGAGCCGACGTATAAACATTGACAATAAGATACAAGTGTAGTCATCTGATGAGTCCCAATAAGGATGAAACACACTTCCTGCATTTCACTGTTATCCATTCACCAAATATATTTGATCTGATCCTAATAATTGAACTGAAGAGAAAATAATGAAAAAAATGTGATTGATATCACATGTTCATCTTGAAACGAGTTGCGAATAGTATAGTATATGATTTGAACAAAGTACTACATTAGTGTTTATGGATTTTGAAAACATATTGTAGGTTGAATAAGTAACCTTGTATAAATTAGGATTTTTGTATTTTTCCTGTTGTATTGAAATGAAATTAAAAAAAACGCTATAGAACCCATCCAATACAGAAAGTTATTGATTGAGGTCATGAATCGATTGATGTTAGGCCACCATTGAAAACCTGGAAGCAATGGATGGCCTTTTCGTCCTATTGCGGGACTCCCAAGCAGTACGCATGCACGATGCCGCTTGCGGGATTCGGACCCAGGGCCTCCAGTCTCGCGCGCGAACGCTTAGCATACTGGACCACTGAGCCGGCCTCCAATGGTGTTAATGTCTAACCTCAACCAATCCATCAAGTCGCGCGACCATCTTTCATTGTACAGAGGTAGACACCTATTTCTACCCGAAACGGATTAACTCCACTGGTCACGGCTTCTCACCAGAACTCCGAGAATTTTCCCATGAAGCTGGTCACTAGTGAGCATATGGTAATTATCGGTTTAGTGGTTGTGGAGATTGTCAAGTTTTTCATTGAGCTCATGAACCGACTGATATTAGACCATCAATGAAAACTTGGAAGCACTTGGCGGCCATTTCTTCGTATTGTGGAACTCCTCAGCAGTGCGCATCCACGATGCCGCTTGCGGGATTCGAAGCCAGAGCCTTTTTTTGTTCTTAAAATAGTCCCAATTAAAACATACAATAGATTATATTTGTCAAAAGTTGATCTCATTTATGGTATCATTGTAAATCAGAGAACATTGAATAGCTACTTCATCCTGGTATAATACTACTACTCAAGTTTAAGTCTGTATAATATGGATCAGCATACGATGGCATAATTCCTACTTCATACAATTTAGAATATAATGTGACGATTATTGAATGTTATTGCTAACAAATATTTCACTCTCAACTTACTTGACCTTAAGTTATGATGAATAGTAGAAGATGTTTCTTAATGAAATTTGATAGTAAATCTTCTCATTTTAAAAGTTATAGAATAGATTAATTATCTGTCACAAAAATAAAAAGACTTTGTTCATTTGATGAAATGTTGATTCACTTCAAGATGGTCAAGTTTAAGCAATGACAATTATTTTGTTTAAAATTTAACATTGGTTATTAAAAAGAGAGTTTTTTAAAAGGTATTTTACATCGTCGATTGAGTTATTACTACACTCATTGAGTATTGGGCCATTGTTTTACCTCAATATGTTAATCTCTAACAGTTGGGTTGATATATCCGCCAAAGATCGAGTTCAAGAATTTAAGTTCTTTTAAAAAGCTGTAATCAATTAAATTCAGTTATGATAAAAATGAACCAGTTCACATTTAAGATTATTTAATTTTGTTAATTAAAGTTAGTCAGCCAGTCAGTCAGCTATAGCGTAGGACCAGATACTTATATGCATCGGTCCAAGTTGCCATACCTCATTAACACAAGATGAACGCTGGATTCATAAAAGTAGTTAATTCGGAGGTGGTAATATATAAATGAAAGATTGCATATGAGGATATAGTACAGGAAGAAAGAATTAGTTCGTAGAAAGAAAGATGTGAAGTGTATACACCTATGCCATTGTGATCGATTCTGAGCCATGTCACCAAGAGTCTCTAACTATTGGTTACGATAGTCACGAGGATAACACGAGCCATCAACTCAATGGTCTATAGATAATACACTTACTATGGAAATTCGGTCACAATTTTCGATGGAGTCATAGTGAATCATTTCCATGTTTAATGATTTATGGTATTCACTGAGTACTTCACTAAATTTAATCTATGCTTATACATATCATTTTTTTGTTTCATACACAGTGTAAACGTTAGATCCAAAAGACATATGTAAGTATTCAGCTACAAATATACACTATGGTATTTTCATAAAAAATTGTTCACCAATTAAACTATTCACTTTACTTAAAAAAACAATGAAGAAAGATTTTTTTAATGGTAAAATCTTTGAAATTTCATACGTGTACATCAATGTAATAATAATACGAAGAAGAAGAAAAAGAAGAAGAAGGAGGAGAAGGAGAAGAAGGAGGAGAAGGAGAAGAGGAAGAAGACATAGAATAGGAAGAGGAGGGAGGAGAATAAGAAGAAGAAGAAGTAAAAGTAGAAGAAGAGGAAGGAGGAGGAGGAGAATAAGACGGAGCAGAAGAAGTAGAAGAAGCAATACTTTCAAAACGATGGTAAATGTTTTTCTTAATTCAATAATTAAGATGCTTCAAAACAATTTAATTTTAATCCACTTATACCATATTAAACTTGTAAAATTATTAGACTGAAAAAAAATAATTTCAATGAGCTATTTCATTTAACGTAATACAAATTAACAATAATACAATAATCTAATTTTGAAGATAAAGTATAGTCTTTTTATTTATGTGAGACAATTTACTGTAAACTATTTAATATCAATACATGAAATCATGAATCAACTGAAGCTAGACCAACATGGGAAACCTGGAAGCACTGGATGGCCGTTTCGTCCTTGTATGTGACTCTTCAGTAGTGCGCATCAGCGATCCCGCTTTCCGTGAGATTCGGAGCTATTAGTCTCGCGTGCGAACGCCTAACCATTGGACCACTGAGCCGGCAGGTATCAAACTGTGTTAATGTCTGACTTCAACTAATCCACGAAGTTGCGCCACCGTACACCATTGTCTTCAGTGAGTTGATACCTTACAACAGACCTGGTTGAACTCCACTGGTAACGGCTTCTCACTAGAACTCTAGGGAAAGGCCTTTTGAAGTCAGTCACTAGTGAGCAGATGATTATCATTAGAAGGGGTTTTTTGTGGTAATTTTTTCAGAAATTTCAATAGTTGAAAAACCCCTTCTAACTACTTAATAGCCCAGTATCTGACAACAAGTAGGTCGTTTGGTGCTTGTTAGTGAAATATACATGTTACCAATTCTCATATACAAATAAGTACTGACGTAAATCCCGTAAGTGAATAACGAAATTAAATAAGTTAAATACAAGAGTGGATTTGTATAATTGTTGATTAGAACAAACAGTCAGAGAGATGGAGCGAAAGAAACGAAACAGACGTTTGTCAACTCGACTCAGTCAACCGTGACTCTGATATTTCTAGTCAGATATGTAATGAGTAAGATAAGAAATGTACACAGATAATGATTATATAAAAACAGTCAATGTTGATAAGCAAATAAGTGAACAGTGGAGTCCAATCCATGTCGGGTAGAGACAGTTATCTACCTCTGATAATCGATGAATGGTTGCACATCCATTCATGTATCGATGGAAGTTAGAAATTAACAGTATTGGATGCTTGCTCAGTGGTGTAGGTGTTAAGTGTTGGTGCGCGAGATCGAAGATTTTGGGTTTGAATCTCATGGGGAGTGAGATCATGGATACTCACTGTTGAGTTGTCCCATACTAGAAGTTAACGGCCATGTAGTGCTTCTAGGATTTGAATGGTGATCTAGCTTACATCGATTCATGAGTTCACCTATAAAAATGTGAATAAATGACAAGGTGAAAATATAGTTTGAGAAGAATGAATAAACTGGTCTGTCTTGGAGCTAGAATAAGCTATGTGGGCTTGACATACGGTCAGTCACTATGTCTTTTCTTTTTCATAGTGGATTATACAGAACAATATATTTTCAAGAAGTATTCATTTCGACAATGACTAATTAGTGTAAACATACTACTTGATGAATATTTTTTTCCCACTTGATTATCTTTTAAAAACTACAAGACAATAAATAAAATGTTCAATATTTTTCTTTGAGAAATCTTTAATCTAATTACATTTTGATATTTTCAACCATCAAAACTGTTAACTTCTTAAAGGTAGTCGATAGAAATCCTTAAACCCCGATGTTATGCAAAGTTCATATCTATCTAATGACTAACTATAAACATTTTACATCATAATACTGAACATGAGATGTAGAACTAATTAAACTAGTAGTGATATCATAGGATGATAAACAAAAGTTGTTCAACTCTAAAAAACTAAACAAACTTGAGATTAATCATTACTCAGTAAACAAACAATGTACAGTTCAGGTTACTGTATAAAAAAATTTTGTAGTGTCGTTTACTATGTTAAGCCCGTATAACTTATTCTAGCTTCTGGATGAGCCAAGATATCCATTCTTCTTGAGTCATGTTTTCACCTGATTAATTATTCACTTCTAAAGTTTTTTTCTGGTTAGCGTTTTTCCTCTTTCTCCTGATGATCGATTAAATCATGAAAATGTCAACATCTGAGGGGAAGAATGGAAATAAAATGGACATCTAGGATGCAGCTGGACCATCTAGATTTCGCAGTCTTTTCCTTCTAATTTCAAACATCATTGAAATTTATATAATTAACGTTTACAAAGATGATTGATTTATGAAACAAAGCCCTTTTATATCTTATTATTCACTTTTAACTTCTATCTGAAGTTTGTGGTGATGATGTTGTTCAGAAGAACGATGAAAGCTCCATGAGCAAACCATCCAGCTCAGAGAATAAAGCTCCACCAAAATTATCCACCTGTGCTACAAATCTTCTCCACCATCTCAAAAATATTACCAATTTATTAAAGGGGTGGATTTATACGCAACGTTTCCATGTAAACCTAATGTATCACCCAGTGTAATAACGGTCATGATTTCATGTACATGTAATCATAGAATTCGTCATGTTATAATGTATTTTTTTATTAAATGACTAGATTGTACTATGAATTTGCTCTGGTTATAATTTTTATTCGCCACATTTGACTTCGTTACACTTTACATTCATCATATGCGAGAATGATATCCCAAATCATAGTAAGTTTAATCACATCAGTGATTTTTTTGCAAATAGACCGTGTTATAACTGTGACTGCAGATTAGAGAGCAGCGTATTATCGATCGGACCAAAGACGCATAAACACGTGAGAACAACCTAGAGTCCTGATTGGTCCTGCTCCCCTGTCTAGCCCAGCCGGTTGAGTCCAGAACGCAAGTCTCAGCCTCTGAGATATGAATCATTATATTTCAAGCATACTGAGTTTATATGCCAAACAAACCGACCACAACGTACCAATAAAATATGAAACAACATTTGTACAGGAATTCGCCAGATGTGGCTGCGAATGAGGGAGGTAGCGATTAACAGACAGGGAATAGTTCATGAATATTAAATCGTATAATAATAGTTCATAGGTCAAAATAAAACTCATAATAAGAGGAACATGAATATGAACAGTTTAGTTACATAACAATTATACGATAAAAAATATACTCATAATATTGGTCCATAAATGGATCCAAAAAATTACCATTCATTATTCTTATCGGGATACAACAGACCGTCATTAAATAATGTTACTAAAGAAAAGTTTATTGTATTGTAAACTTTGTTTTTATAAGCAAATGACTATTATCTTCAATCTTAAAACAATATCCTTTGTCTTCTTTTCGGTAACTTTGATTAGCCTATAATTCCCACTTCATCATTTTGATTGGTTGTCAAAACAGACTGCTATGATTACATAATCAAATTGTATTTCATTTCAATCCATTGAATCCAAACTATAATAATCTCCACAACCCCTATACTAGTAATCAACATGTGCTCACTAGTGACTAGCTTCGTGAGGGAATTCTCGGAGTTCTAGTGAGAAGCCGTGACCAGTGGAGCTAATCCTTGTGGGGTAGAGACAGGTATCTACCTCAGTACAATGGAAGTTGGTCGCGCAATTTCGTGGATTGGTTGATGTTAGAAACTATCACCGTTGGATGCCGGCTCAGTGGTCTAGTTGGTTAAGCGTTCGGGCGCAAGATTGGAGGTCCTGGGTTCGAATCCCGCGAGCGGGATCGTGTATGCGCACTGCTGAGGAGTCTCACAATAGGACGAAACGGCCGTCCAGTACTTCCAGGTTTTCAATTGTGGTGGTCTAACATCAATCGGTTCATGATCTCAATCATAAACTATATTAACTTATTTTATCAAAATAAAACAAAATAACAACAGAATTTCCTGTCTTTTGATAATAAATAATAATGAAAACGAATATCATACGTATATAGAGTCATTTCTTTATGGGAATTTATGATAGTTTAGTAAATAAATTACAATAATAATAAATGAAATGGAATGTAAACATAATAACCGTTAAGTATACTTCATAAAAAAAGTTTACAAAATGATTATAAATACGAAGGAAGGTATATCGTAGGGGGTGATCTGTCAACGTCTATGGAGTAACAATTCATGGAGTATAGAGCTGAAACTTTAGAACTAAAAATAAAATCTTTTCAGAAATATAATCTATTCAATCAACATCATGTGATCATCACCCACTGTGATTACATATATAGGTACATATAAGTATATACGTACATTTGTTATACAATAACCAGGTTAGTAACAGAACCACTTCAGTACGAATTGACGATTTGATCGTGTATTTTATGATGTTTTGTTGAAGTGAAATTTTATTTCTTGATGTTGATTGAATTAACATTGGAAATTTTTACTTATACAAATTGAATTATAATAAGTTTAATAGTTGAGATTATGAGTCAATTGAGTTTAGATTATTATGGAAAATTTAGAGGTACTGGATAGCTGTTTCGCTGTATTATGGGACTCCTCAACAGTGTATATACACGATCCCGTCTTGTGAGATTCGAACCCATGACTTATTGGTCTGGGCGCGAACGCTTAACCTTTAGACCATTGAACCGGCCGGTATCTAACAGTGTCAATGTCTAACCTCATCTATTACTTACTTACTTACTTACGTCTGTAACTCCAAATGGAGCAAGTGCCGCCAACCAGCATTCTCCAACCCACTCTGTCCTGAACCCTCCTTTCTAGTTCTATCCAATTTTTGTTCATTTTTCTCATTTCTGTATCCATTTCCCGGCGTAATGTGTTCTTCTTTGGTCATCTTCTTCTCCTTTGGCTTTCAGGATGCCATTTGAGCGCTTGACTTGTGACACAGTTGTGTGCTTTCCTAAATGTGTGTCCCATCCACTTCCAGCGCTTCTTCCTGATTTCTTCCTCCGCTGGGATCTGGTTTGTTCTCTCTCACAGTAGGTTGTTGCTAATAGTGTCTGGTCAACGTATTTTAATAAACATCTGTATCTTCTGGATGATGGCTTTCGTCGTTCTCCAAGTTTCCGATCCATACAGTAGAACTGTCTTGACATTTATATTGAAAATTCTGACCTTGGTGTTGGTTGACAGTTGTTTTGATTTCCAGATGTTCTTCAGTTGTAAATATACTGCTCTTGTTTTGCCGGTCCGCGCCTTCACATCTGCATCAGATCCACCCTGTTCATCAGTGATGCTGCCTAAATTTGTAAAGGCCTTTGCATCTTCAAAATCTTTTCGTTTAAGTGTGATTGGATTGTTGCATGCTGTGTTGTATCGGAGAATCTTGCTGTTCCCTTTGTGTGTATTGAGAACTACTGCTGCTGAGGCTGCCGCTTCACTGGTCGTTTTCTTCTGCATTTGTTGTTGCTTTTGGGATAGTAGGGCCAGATCATCTGCGAAGTCTAGATCGTCTAACTGCATCCTAGATATCCACTGTATCTCGTGCTTCCGTTCAGATGTTGATGTCTTCATGATCCAGTCGATCACCAGGAGAAAGAGAAAGGGTGAGAGTAAGCAACCTCGCCTGACATCGGTCTTTACGTCGAACGACTTTGTCGACTGTCCTCCATGCACGATTTTGCTGTTTAATCCATCATATAAACTCTGTATGATATTGACTATCTTCTGATGCACGCCGTAGTGTCGAAGAAGTTTCCAGTGTTGTTCTGTCCACACTATCGAATGCATTTTCGTAGTCAATGAAGTTGATATTGAGTGATGAACTCCATTCAATTGATTGTTCCACAATGATCCGTAGAGTTGCGATTTGGTCTGTACACGATCTGTCCTTACGGATTCCAGCTTGTTGTGCCTCGAAGTTGGGCGTCTACGGAGTCCTTCATTCTGTTTAACAGCAGCCTGTTGAAGACTTTTCCTGGTATTGAGAGAAGAGTGATGCCTCTGTACTTATCACAGTTGCTGAGATCGTCTTTCTTTGGTATTTTGATTATCAGTCCTTTTTTCCAGTCTGTTAGTACTTGTTCTTCATCGCAAATCTTACTGAAGAGAATGTGGAGTATCCTTGCAGTTACTGCTACATCTGCTTACAATGCCAAGAAAATACTACGATATGCACAAATTCCCCATACTAATAGGAATATATCTGATAACAAAAATAAACTGATGCAATACTTCAATGGAAAATGTTCATCGATTTGAATTTAAGCCTATCAGAAGTTTAAATGATCTGAATTTTCACATTTCTATGATGCAAGTTAAGAAGTACACACAAATAAATCAATCACAAATAGTGTGCAAACGAATAATATTCGTGTATCAGAAATAAAATTATTCTAATGAAAATAACATTAATTGATTGAATTCCCAAATTACATCTTGAATGTTATCAGTAACACAAAGATTATCGTAGGTCTACTTATTATTTCAAATATTCTGAACACGTTATGTTTCAAAACTAGTTTCTAATGATTAGAGGGTTGAAAGTACAGTCAAGTTTCATGTTGAATGGTTCCAGTCAACAGAATGTAACTGGAATCTTAAGGAGAGTGATGCTTTTACTGAGATTCATACTCATATCAACTGGCTTCATAGTCTGAGATTTTTTATCATTTGAGTATCTTTTAGATTGGGTTGTGAATATTAGTTAAAATGACTTGATATCCAGTACATTGTTTCATAGTTAGAGATAGCTATCATGAAATCCTAAACCTAAATTTCGTACCAGTTGGCATTCGCCAACAAGACCAGTTTACAATTAAGAAGTAATTGTACCATAGTCATTAAAGTAAATTTTCGACCACTTTTGTTTTGAGTAACTTCGTTAACAAATTAGAATAGTTCTGATAAAAATCACAGAAATTATTGACTGAATGACTGAACATTTACAATTAAGTCATGAAAACTATTTTTCTTAAACTAATTTAATCAATTACCATTGATTGATCCCTGAGTGATGATGACATGTATGTTAATCCCTTCTTAGTTGTGATCAAATTCAACCAACCAAATTGAAATATGACTACTAATTTTACTGAATTGATATCATGTGCACTTTTTTGAGATGTAAGATTGGACATCGTCAATGGGGAACCTTGTTTGACTTAAGTTTCATGCTATTTGGCACTCATCAACAAAATGTACCTATGATGTTGAGGGAATTGTTGTTTCTTGGCGAATTTGATCTATGGTCAAAGATGTTACCTCTGAGCTATCCAGGCCACGACTGATCTCCTGTAGGAATGAGATATCTATAAATATGATATAGATTTAATTAATTCTCATAAATTAAACTATATACCTCAAATTAAGTATGAAACTAATCTCTGCATAAGTCTATCGATCACAATTTACGTTACTTCAAATATACGCGTTATATTTATTATTTTGCATTCATTTCCATATTGATTTTAATCTCAGAGTTATTTATAATTTCATTGTAATGATAGTAACTCACTGAAGACAATGGTGGACATGTCGCTCAATTTTGTGGATTAATTGATGCTAGACATTAACACTGTTGGATACCGGCCAGCTCAGTGATCTAGATTTTAAGCGTTCAAGCGCGAGACCAATAGGTTCCAAGTCCGAGTCTCGCAAGGCGGGATCGTGGATACACACTGCTGAGGAGTCCTATACTAGGACGAGACAGTCATCCAGGGCTTCCAGGTTTTCCATGTTGGTCTAGCTTCAATTGACTCATGATCTCAACCATTGAAATTTGTTAACAGTCTAGTTATTATTTCATTTATTCCAATAATTTCATTTTAGATGTAGCATAAATTATTTACAAAGTATCAAGGTATCTGTATTGAAATGTTAGTCATTAAGATTTAATTGTAGATAAGATGGAGTAAATTAAATATGTCATTTTATACAAAAATGAGTGAAATATTTAATTCTCATAGGAATTAACTTAATAAAATGTCGCATTATATTATTACTGTGTCATATTGTATTATTATCTAATATTAAAACAAAAATTCCACCTTCAAAAATGTATATTAAATTTGCAGCAGTTAAAAAGCTGATAATTGATTACAAGTCATACACTTGCATACTGTTGTTAGTTCAAGGTTTTGGTCACGATCAGGAACATTGTTTAGTTTGTTGTAGTAACTGTGTAGTCTTTCAGACAAGTTTGTGTTAAACGGGTGCTAGTCAGTTGATGAACTCGTCTTGCTGACATGTCGGTATGTTTCCGAATGCTTTTCATGAGGTGTCGGGAGTGGATGGTATTTATAGTTTGAATAAGTTTGAGTGCTCAAAGTAGGTCTATGAGCCTAAAATTCTTTTATAGGATAATGAAATAAAACGTTGAATCTACTTTGTTGAATTTTGGATCCGAAATAATCGTTAAGAAGTATAGACGGTTTATTATATGTCCGTGTTAGAGGTGAAATTCTGGGATCATCCCCAAACAATGTTGCTATGAATTTTCTCATTGATCAGGGACGAAATTCGGAGTTTTGAAGGTGATCACATATCGTTCTACGTATGACCATAAATGATGCCAACTGGCAATCCGGATTGCTTCTATAGTAGGAATAACGCGCAGTTCCCAGGAAACCTTTAAGTTGCTGGGCTCCGTAGGTAGTATGGTTGCAAAGCTGGAAATTGAAGGAATTGACGAAAGGACACAACCTGGAGTGGAGCCTATGGTTTAATTTGACTCAGCATGGTAAAACTCAATCGGTCCGGACAATATGAGGAATGACAGAATGATAGCTTTCCCTTGATTCGATAAGTGGTGGAACATGGCCGTACTTTCCCGGAGTATTTTATCTTCTCGCTTGCCTGTTTTTGTTCCATAGAACACTGATATTAGTGTTCTTTATGTCAGATGAGCCGATAGTAAAACACCATTAATAGTCAGTAAATATTGACGATTTTGAAGTTATCATAACGGACTAATTTTAATTACGGAACGACTGGAAACAAGACATGATTGGGACCCCTCAACAGTTCACATACATGATCCTTTCATTAATTAAACTTAAGCCACTTATGTCTCTTAATGAACGTGTAGTGAGCGAGAGAACACTTGGGGACAATTGAATGTATTTGAATACAAAATTACAGAATCACTTAGTAAAATCTGAGAACCGTACAATAGAGACTTCATTTGAAAATTCTCAGTTAATCGTCGCAGATATAATTGTTCCTTCGTTTCCACACCAACCATTCTCTGTTCTCATTCTCTTTCCTTAGTTGTTCTTAACATTCTGCCACCAGGTATTTCACTTTCAATTGATGATACATACTACTTATATCTATCGACATCAGTAGCGCACACCACATATGTACAACATTTAGAATGCTGAGTGTTTTACCATTTTAATTTCCTGATTAAGTTCATCCGTAGTGTAAACAGTGAAGTTCGGCACATATTATATATATACTCTAAAATAATACTGATTTTCTATTTCTTATTTTATATGAGATATGACAGCTTATTTCTGTAATTATCTGCTCTCTGATTCTGGCTTGTGATGCGGTTAGATAACGTTCTAAAATTTGATTTCGAACTTTTTTTAATTGTCGTGAACTTTCTAATTAAGAAATTTTATTATGGAGAAATTTCTGAGGTATGCACTGTGGATGAATGACAAATATAATATTGTCTAGGATCTAGACGACTAGGAAGAACTAGTTGGATATATCATCCTTGTATACGGTTTCTCAGCATTACGAACATACTAATACGTCAGGAGTTGAATTATTTATCTTCAAGCCCCCCAGTGAATCCTTCAACGTTAGAACCCCTGATTCAGCTTTCAGTGGTATAACTCCAATTTCAAACAATCAACAATATAGCACAACAAACATCTAATATCCTTTGTTCTAACTTCCCTATTTCTATGAATGGATCCTTTTGATGAGGATCATACTAAGACAAAATAACTGTCTAATGCTCTCTGGATTTTTTTTAAAGTAACCTAAATGATATCAGTTTATGAGAAATATAATCTTTAATTCTAATTAATCTCTACAAATCTCCCAATGTAACAGTCATTCTTTCTGAAGACTACGTAATGAATTCATTCATATTTCGGGGATCCAATCCAATAGTACTTGTTCCGCCTTCGTACTTTGTGCTATGCCTACATTTTCCAGTCCACGAAAACTAGCCATTGGGTCACCAAATTTACGAAGAGTGTTTCTCGTCGGCTCTCCATTTTGCCGAGGTGAATGACCACACTAGGATCCTGTATGCGTGTTTCAGAGACACAGCATACATCAATGGTACGAGATTCTAGATTCTCAGCCAAGAGGGCCTGATGGCCGACTTAACATAGGGTACGTACGTTGAAGTCTGCAATGTGTAGTCTGTAGCGAGGTTTCAGTAGACCTGTGACAGTGTTCTGCGCACTAGAATGGTTGGCTGTGGTGAAGTCAAAAGAGCAAGTTTAGAGTTGGAAGTCGATGTAGGAGGAATAATAGGAAGTGAAGAGGGAAGTTGATTATGAGTACAGTGGTCTTGAGTGCTGTTAGAGGTATGAGGGCGGTTATCACTTCCCGGTTGCCTACACCATGGAAGGGTTCTTCTGGAGGTACCTGAAAAGGAAACTGGATTAGAGGTGGTCTTAGTGACCTGAGAGCGTGACGGCAATGCCCAAGGAACAACTGCCTGAGGTCAGTCACACACGACCCTTTTATGAGTAATTTTTGTGTTAGCTCCGTGCTTGTTGAGACCTTACCGCCGGAGACGGATATCTGTGAGATAAGGCATGGTGTGCATTTTTAGGGTCGACCTTTTCTAACCCCACCCTTCCTTGTGGGAAGGCAGCATCGCTGTTATGCTGTTTGTCTGAAGGAAACACGTTACTGCTGTCACACATCTGTACAGTCAGTAGTACGACTTTGCACTCAGACCTTGAGTTTGCTGCTTTTAGTCTTACCACTCTTCAACGGACCTGTCTAGCATGGTAGGACCTTGAGGAAAATAATTAATAGTTAATGCACCTAGTCGTTTCAACTGATACATTCAACATGCATTAAGGGATTCGAATGGGGGATGATTACTTGTTAAATACTGGCCAGAATAATGACTAAGAAAAGGGAAACTTTAATAGATTTTCAGGTATAGACATTTTATTAATGCATTTTTAATGGTAATTGGACTAACGTTTCCGGTATATGACAAATAGTTCTCATAATATTAAATAACAGTAATAATAGTAATAACTGATATATGTATTTAAACAATTAAAATGAGAACAATTAATCATATTATTGATTTTTATTGAAAAAAATAGTTGATAGGTAATCATTGATTCATTCATGAAAACTATAAGACAGTATGAGCTTTCCAAATAAACACTATCTACTGGACAAGGAATACAAGATGAGTGTAATAGAAGTATTTAAATAATCAATAATTCGAGGGAATTTACTCGAAAAACTGTTAGGTTAGACTGGAGGCCCTGGGTTCGAGTCTCACGAGCGAGATCGTGGATGCGCGTTGTTGAGGAGTCCCATAATAGGACGAAACGGCCGTCCAGTGCTTGCAGGTTTTCCATGGTGGTCTAGCTTCAATTGACTCATGATCTCAACTGTTTAAATTACTACAATCTCCACAAAACCCCTTTCTGATACTAATCTAAATGTATCACATACTGTGTGTGTGTACATACTAGTTAAATGCCAAATAATACATGAGAGATATTGGTAGATTTATATTATTTGAGTACATTTTGATTTGGTTTGTCAATCAAAACTTTCTATTCATTTTTAATCATTTTGTAACTTTGTCAGGTTGGGAAATGCATAATTGAAGAGAATATTATTAACATAAGAACTGAATAACTGTCTAATCAAATTACAAATATAAGATTACTGAAATTTATGTAAATTAGGAGACTATAATAATCATTAACATAGTTAACTTTCAGCTATCTCAACAGTCTCATTGAACTTGATAATCGACATTACTTACTTTCTTACTTACTTACACCTGTTACTCCTCGTAAAGGAACATAGGCAGCTCACCAGCATTCGCCACCCAACCCTGTCCTAAACAATCCTTTCGAGCTTCTTCCAGTTCCTATTCATCCTTTTCATATCTGGTTCTATTTCTCGACGTAATGTATTCTTTGATCTTCCTCTTTTCTGTTTCCCTTCAGCATTCCAAGTCAGGGCTTGATTCGTGATGCAGTTTGATGATTTCCGTAATGTATGTCCTATCCACTTCCATCGTCTTTTCCGAATTTCCTCTTCATCTGGAAGCTGGTTTGTTCTCTCCCACAGAAGGCTGTTGCTGATGGAATTCGGCCAATTGATATTGAGTATCTTGTGTAGACAACTATTCATAAATACTTATACCTTCTTGATGATGGTTGTTGTAGTTCTCCATGTTTCAACTCCGTACAGTAGAACTGCCTTGAAGATTATGACTTTGATATTCGTTGAAAGTTGTTTTGAGTTCCATATGTTCTTTAATTGTAGGGATGCGGCCCATTATTTTTTTTTGAATGTGAATATAACTCGGCAAGTTGAATTTGTAAGTTTCGAAATAGTTGTCGTTCTGTTTAGCTACAAAATAGTTTTTATTTCATTGTTTTGCAAGTTATTTGTACTAGTCAATTATTCACATCAAATTACTGACTGGAAACACTTTTATTTTAGAATACATTTAGTCCATATTGGGGTTCTCATGAGCTACAAGCGGGTTGCTAACTCTTTGCTAAACCGCTTTCGTTTTCTAGATTTTACAACTAGTGTTGAGAACAAGATCACAGATGTGAATGACCAATCTTATATTTTACACAATAATACAGAGTTCTTAGTTAAATTATATAAACTATACATTGAATAATTCATTTGCGAATTTCCGTCATTTGTCCTTCACATTCTGTAAGATTCTTTCAATCCAAAATTACTTTTTATTTACGTTTTTGTTCTCTTCAACTCGATCTTCTTAGTCTTATACCGCTAGATTTTCCGTTTCTGTTTGATGTTACATACAACTTAAGTAGCACACATCACACTAGTACTAGACCTGGAAAGGCTCCGAAGAAATTTCTAAATTACGATACTTTCTATCGAATAGTTGCAAGTTTCTCTAGAAAATGGTTAATTCCTTATAAATGAGAATATTAAGATCTGACTTGTCATTATGATAATGAGATAAAGATGTATTTACTGTATATCTGTCAGAAGAAAAATCAAATTACCTCTTCAAAGAACAAATAGTGTTAGAATGTATGTGTTGGTTGGCACAGTCAAATTCAAGGTTCCTTTTACAGCTTATTTTAACTAAATAGCCTATAAACGATAGCTCATTATGTCCATATTCATTCTCCAAATTGAATCCAATTTGAAAAGGAAGTGTTTTTATCTGTCTAAAAAAGGCTTTTAAAGAATACATTTTGAATAATAACAAATGTATCATAAATATCTCTATAATGAATGTGTGGTCTATCGATACGGGAAAAAAAATTGCAAAACTCCTTATGGGACATGATTAGGATATATGGGAACCGATTGTTTGAAGAGATTACGAGATCAAGTAAATCTGCAAACTGGACAAAAACTCAGCTATACAATGGCAAGATAAGCAAACAATTCCGATGCGTCGAAGCCTCGCTAACTAGTAGGAGAAGTTCAGGTTCAGAAGAGGAGAACTGTAGTCTGAAAGCAGCCAGAAGCACGAACAACAACAACAAGCAGATCTCAAGCGTATATTTACAGCATAAATATGTCCCTGGGAAACGTCGCAAAATGGCATATTAAAAGAGACAAATGACATTTTAGGTCCTGCCAAGTGAGAAATACAGTATGAAGGTGAAAATGTGAGCTTTTGGAGCGAAAAAAAGAAATTTAAATTTCCAAAATAAAATTACAAAAATAATACGTTTACCAAGTGATTTTTGACGATCTAGCATCCACAACAGTTACTTCGTTTGTTTGCATATAGCTACTCAGAATGTAAATAGTGTTGAATCGAAGCATAATCTTAGAAGGTTTATGAATGAACCAGTGACAAATTACCGTTCAATTGACAAAATATAATCATTTTCTGATAAATCGTTGATAAAATCCAGATATCCCTCAATCGAAATACACGCGTATAAAGACTTAACATCAAAACGTATCACTGTTTCGTTTTTATTCATGATTAAGAATCACGTTTTTGATTTCATGTCGTAAGATTCTTCAACTACATTGTGTAAATCTTATAAAAAAAGGCATCAACATGCTTTTCGCGTATTTATTTATTTATTCTAACACATAAATATTAGTACAAGGGAGCATCAAATAGATATGCACCACACAATAACAATGAGACCAGTAGCAGTGATCATTGATTTCTGTGAGGGTTGTGATGCTGCCGGGTGCCAAAACCGAGGCAGGTGGTCCTCTTAGTAGGTCACACCCCGAGCCCTTGACCTAAAGGTCTGATGCACAAGGCAGTGGAGCAACTGTAGTAGATGCAGTCTCATGGTAGTTGGTGACCAACGATTAGTTCATACATCATTTGTTCCCTCAGGATCCTGGATCCCATGTACACCATTGGTTTTGAATCAGGATTTTCCAACTCCCCTAGGTGAACTCTTCGTGTCCGCAAACCCGGTTAAAGCGCTGAAGATCCCCTTTTCGTCCTTCCAGTTTCGTAAACAACATCCTTTGCGCCAGAAGACATTGAGTAGGACTTTCCTGATAATGGTTATATACAAGTAGCTATGTGAGGGCGTTTCGAGAGGGTGAGTGGACTCTTCCTACTCTCGTCCGTACCAGAGCATTTTAAGGCAAACTGGGGTTTGTTGGCAGAGGGGATTCGAAACCAGGACCTTCGGTCTCATGCACAAATACCGAATATCTAGACCACTAAGCCGATCAGGTTTTTGATTGGTTCATATTTAGTGATATTTGCAAAGTCTACTAAATGGTATGCCAGGTTTATAAATATATTTGACAAACTATTGCATTATGACAACAGCAGTGTGCATCCACAACCCTACGACAGGGGGTCGAGCCGAGGAGCTTTGGTTTCTCTGTGTGCGTTAAACCTTTAAACTACCGTATCGATCTAATTTCAATTTGTTTGCAATATTGGGTACTCCTAAGCAGTCCTATGGTATGACAAACGAGTAATCCAGTACTTAATTATTATCTACTTGTGATTAGTTTGTGATGCGACTCAAGGAAATTCGATAGTCGTCACAAATCCTTAACACTAAACGGAACTCTATATGTAACATGTTTTAAGTCATTTAGTTCACCGGTAGTGGTTTTTTAAAATGCTTTAAAATGATAAACATATTTGTGATGCAATCAAACAGTGAATATAATATTGTTCTCAAGCCGTACTGAGAAAATACCTACTCTCACTACATATTTTATGTTAGAGAACTTGATGTCATTCAAAGCACGTAGCCTAAGACGTTAGAGTGGCAAACTAGTATTCTGCCGTTCTTACTCTTAACTCCATATCTCAATAATAAATTTCTTAATTCTGTAGCTAAAAGAGTGGAGAGGATTCATTTTATTATAGCTGGTGTTAATTCGTAATGAAAATCATAATAATTCATAATCATAACTCTTAACACCTGATCCTAACTGATTTCATAATAGCTGATATCAGTCGATGACGAACACCTTATAGGGATGTAAACAGCTCTAGCCCAACTCCTAATAATGTAGTCTTTGTCAATTACTAGAAAAATAGTTCTGTTTATAAAGATGAATTATTTATGTCAAAAATATTATTTCACTGTTATGTTATTTTCAGTATGGGATTGTGTGGATTGTTGAATTTCATTCAAATTGTGAACTGATCAATGTTAGAACACGAATGAAAATCTGAAAGCACTGGACGGCCATTTCATTCCAGTATAACATTCTTTAGCTGTGTGCATCCACGATTTCGCATACGAGAATCAAACTCAGGACTCTAAGCTTCTCTCGAACGCCCAATCTTTAGATCACTGATCCGGCATCCAACGGTGTTATTTTGTAGCTCCAACCAATCCATGATATTGTGCGACCATTTCCCATTGATTTTGGTGAGTAACTGCCTCATACCCGACTCGAGTGAAATCCAAATTTCATAGCTTCTCACTAGAAACTCCGAGAACAATCTCTTGAAGCTACTTAACAGTGAGCACTTGGTATTAGGCCGAGACAGCTGTTTGATGCTTTCAAGTTTCCAATGGATGTCTAGCACTGATCAGTTCATGATTTCAATGTTATTTCATTCTTATTTGTTTTATAACCAAACATTTTCCTAATTGGATAATAAGTAACTCAATGTCATCGCTATACTAAACTTTAACCGAATTCGCTTTATTCGTTACTGTGTTTTTGAGTTATTTCTGCTCAATAAAATTTAAACAAAGCACGGAATTACATTTTATCTCAATCTTGTTAACTTATATAACGAGGCAAGCTCTAACTTGGAATCCTGAAGGGAAACGGAAAATAGGAAGGCCAAAGAATATACTGCATCCGAGAATCGGAAGCAGATATGAAAAGGAGTAATAACGACTTGAAAGCACTGGAAAGGATTGCCCAGGACAGGGTTGGATAGAGAATGCTAGTAAGCAGCCTATGCTCCTCCACGACGTGCGGTAAAAGGCGTAAGTAAGTAAGTAAGTAAGTAAGTAAGTAAGTAAGTAAGTAAGTAAGTAAGTAAGTAAGTAAGTAAGTAAGTAAGTAAGTAAGTAAGTAAGTAAGTAAGTAAGTAAGTAAGTAAGTAAGTGAGTAAGTAAGTAAGTAAGTAAGTAAATAAGTAAATTACAAGGAAATATATGTATTTACATATTAGCAAAGATATAATGAGTAAATTATTCAATGTATTCACTTGATTCATGTTTCTTATCTGAAATCATCCTTTTTAAAGTTAAAAATTATCAATACAAACTATTTTGTTTTTTTCTATTTATTTGTTTACATGAGATAAGAACAGTTTTGGTCAGAAGAAATAGTCATTTATCACTTATGATCAATAATTCGGATACTGTAAAATGTACTCACACACACACACACACATACGCACACCTACGTATATACAACTTGTTTAATAGTTGTAACCATCATTGAAAAACTTTTCATTGTTTTTCAAGAATGCAAAATTTTAACAAACTATCATGTAAATAAACGTATGTATGTATGTATGTATGTATGTATGTTGTATGTATGTGTGTGTGTGTATGCTCTTAACTGTTTCATACAAACTGATGATAAATGGTATTCAGTAATCTATCCTGTTTCAATGTTCAATATACTTATTGTATCTAGCACATTTGATCATCTTCTCATTCATTAATGATTATTTACTGTATGTATAATTGAGTGTTTCATTTCAAGTATTTGAAATTATTCACACTTGACTCCTGTGGACATATCCAGTGTAAATTAACTTAATATGCTGAATGAAAAGTACAAATTTAATAAAATTTAAAGCTTAAATGAAATATTCAAAGCAAATTGTACCTCTATATACAGTACTCATTTACTTACTTATTTACACCTGTTACTTCTCGTGAAGGAGCATAGGCTGCTCACCAGCATTCTCCATCCAACTGTGTCCTGGGCAGTCCTTTCCAGTTGTTATTCATCCTTTTCATATTTGCTTCCGATTCCCGGATGCAGTATGTTTTTTGGCCTTCCTCGTTTTCCGTTTCCCTTCAGGATTCCAAGTTAGGGTTTGCCTCATGATACAGTACCCACTAGAAAATATTAAAAACCACCCTCATTATTAAAAACAATTGAATTGTATTACATAACTTCAGTTTGATATTATAAGTTGGAGATTAAAATGAAAAGGATTCAGTAAAAGTTTCTTTTCGATTGTTGTTTACTGATGGACTTCGTAGAAAGAAAAAATTTATTATCATTGTATCAGTGGACGTTTTTTAGAATATGCCAGCACCATAGAAGAATTCCCTGTAGAATAACAAAATTAATGAGGCTAACCTTTATTATTATTATTATTACCATTACTATAATGAGAACAATCAATAATATAATGTAGGCAGGTAACATTGTATAGTATATGTCATGAATTTATTAACATGGATATCCAGGTTCTGATTAGATGGAAACTATTAACTCATTTAAAGACCGCGCAGAATTCGTCGTGTTTCTATAGAGCTGACCCGACAGTTTCCTTTAAAATTAGTTTTGTTAACCTATTTATAAAATAAGGTTTAATAGTCATAAAATTATTCATTTATTTATTAAGTTGATTATATTATAACTATATTATCTACATTCACTTGCCATTGTTTGGCTTGTATCTTCCCATTGAGGTTTAAGACTGCAATTGATCATTCTGTTATTGGCATATGTGCATACTGTGCGTATGCCTCGATATTGCCTTAATTCACAAGCCTGTTGTAAGCAATGATGGATAGTGGCTAGCAGTGGAATCCAAGACGCGCGTTTCGTCCTATTTAGGAATCGTCAGCATTTTGCCATTTGATGTTCGTTGTGATTATTTATCAACACATATTAGTTTAACCTAAATACTAAGCTGATCTAAGTTAGACCATCTTCGAAAATTTTGGGAGCACTAGACGAACGTTTCATTCTAATGTGGTATGTGCTACTGATATCGACAGATATAAGTACTATGTATCATCAATGGAAAGTGAAATACCCGGTGGTAGAAGGTTAAGAAGATCTAAGAAAAGAGAATGCGAACAATGAATGATTGGTGTAGAAACGAAAGAAAAATGAAGCCTATGACGATTGATTGACGTTTTGCAAATGAATTATTTACTGTATGATTCTCAGATTTTACAAAGATGTTCTGTAATTTGTGTCCAAATACATTTAGTTGTCTCGCTTGTGGTCTTGTTCACTACGCGATCATTCCACGTTTCATTCTAGTATGAGATTCTTAAGCTGTATGTATCTACAACTCCATATGCGGAAAACATAGCTCTTCCAGAACGTTTGAAATTATGGTAACATTCAAGATATACTTTAGGAATTCAATCAATTAATGTTGTTTTCATTAGAATATTTTATCCCTGATTCACCAATAATTTTCGTCTACAGACTATTTGTTATTGATTTGTCTGTGTGCTCCTAGATCATTTAAACTGCTGATTGATCTAAATTCAAATCTACCGATATTCTTTCTTAGAATACTGTGACAATTTATTTTTTGTTATTGAATATATTCTTATCAGTATGGGGAATTTGTGGAGATCATAGTATTTTCGTAGTTGAAATCACAAACTGATCATAGTTATACCACCACTGAAAAAAAACGCGAAAGCACTGGAAAAATGTTTCCTTTTAATATGAGACAACTCAACAGTGCATATTCACGATCTGTCAAGTAGGAATGGGACCCGTGACTTTCGATCTCAAGTTCGTATCCATTGCTTTTAATGTCTAACTTTCACCAATCCACGATATACCATCTTGAATGTACTATGTTCAAAAAATTTCGGAAGCAGAAGTTTCACAAATTTCATAGTTTTTGTAAGTAGTTTATTATGATTAGTAAATGTAAATGAAATAAATGTCGGTTATTTATATTTGAAATATGAGTTTCTTGAAAGTCTTTATGGTAGGTCAAGGGATAACTGAACATATTCAATATAAAAGAAGTGAACCTTAGCCCTATTCAAGACTCGTCAGCTCTAGTGTTCTAGCGTTTTTTTAGCGAGTTAGTTTTCTACGGGATTGGGTCGCTATCCCCTTGCCGAACGCTCCTCCTTTATCCGGGTTTGGGAGCGGCAGTAGCCCCGGGGGGCCTTCAGGCGGAGTTACTCGTCAGCTCTATGTATCTACATTCCAGTGTTGATATTCAGTTTGCGATTCAAACTTAGCTCAACGGGTTATCCACTTAGTTATTGATTCTGTATAATCGATTTCAATTTTAATTCCAAACACAGGTAGATTATATATATTTATCACTTTTTTTGTTCTTACAACGATCAATAAATAGTTTCGTTTAGATGGATGATAATAACAAACACTGTCATTTAAAATATCCCAGTTAAATCATTTTCAGATATTTTTGTACATCATCACTAATCATTCACAGATTCGAAATAGATTATAGACTGATTCGCTAAAAAAACGCTAGAACACTAGAGCTGACGAGTCTTGAATAGGGCTAAGGTTCACTTCTTTTATATTGAATATGTTCAGTTATCCCTTGACCTACCATAAAGACTTTCAAGAAACTCATATTTCAAATATAAATAACCGACATTTATTTCATTTACATTTACTAATCATAATAAACTACTTACAAAAACTATGAAATTTGTGAAACTTCTGCTTCCGAAATTTTTTGAACATAGTACATTCAAGATGGTATATCGTGGATTGGTGAAAGTTAGACATTAAAGCAATGGATACGAACTTGAGATCGAAAGTCACGGGTCCCATTCCTACTTGACAGATCGTGAATATGCACTGTTGAGTTGTCTCATATTAAAAGGAAACATTTTTCCAGTGCTTTCGCGTTTTTTTTCAGTGGTGGTATAACTATGATCAGTTTGTGATTTCAACTACGAAAATACTATGATCTCCACAAATTCCCCATACTGATAAGAATATATTCAATAACAAAAAATAAATTGTCACAGTATTCTAAGAAAGAATATCGGTAGATTTGAATTTAGATCAATCAGCAGTTTAAATGATCTAGGAGCACACAGACAAATCAATAACAAATAGTCTGTAGACGAAAATTATTGGTGAATCAGGGATAAAATATTCTAATGAAAACAACATTAATTGATTGAATTCCTAAAGTATATCTTGAATGTTACCATAATTTCAAACGTTCTGGAAGAGCTATGTTTTCCGCATATGGAGTTGTAGATACATACAGCTTAAGAATCTCATACTAGAATGAAACGTGGAATGATCGCGTAGTGAACAAGACCACAAGCGAGACAACTAAATGTATTTGGACACAAAATTACAGAACATCTTTGTAAAATCTGAGAATCATACAGTAAATAATTCATTTGCAAAACGTCAATCAATCGTCATAGGCTTCATTTTTCTTTCGTTTCTACACCAATCATTCATTGTTCGCATTCTCTTTTCTTAGATCTTCTTAACCTTCTACCACCGGGTATTTCACTTTCCATTGATGATACATAGTACTTATATCTGTCGATATCAGTAGCACATACCACATTAGAATGAAACGTTCGTCTAGTGCTCCCAAAATTTTCGAAGATGGTCTAACTTAGATCAGCTTAGTATTTAGGTTAAACTAATATGTGTTGATAAATAATCACAACGAACATCAAATGGCAAAATGCTGACGATTCCTAAATAGGACGAAACGCGCGTCTTGGATTCCACTGCTAGCCACTATCCATCATTGCTTACAACAGGCTTGTGAATTAAGGCAGTATCGAGGCATACGCACAGTATGCACATATGCCAATAACAGAATGATCAATTGCAGTCTTAAACCTCAATGGGAAGATACAAGCCAAACAATGGCAAGTGAATGTAGATAATATAGTTATAATATAATCAACTTAATAAATAAATGAATAATTTTATGAGTATTAAACCTTATTTTATAAATAGGTTAACAAAACTAATTTTAAAGGAAACTGTCGGGTCAGCTCTATAGAAACACGACGAATTCTGCGCGGTCTTTAAATGAGCTAATAGTTTCCATCTAATCAGAACCTGATAGATCTTTCTATAATATCAACGTTGCATGTTACGATCGAACGGTGGTATTACTTGCCTCGTTGTTTAAATTATAGTGATGTGACAGCTAACACTTATATCTATAAATACCTATATTTTTCTGTACACTTTTGATTCTTATCCAATAATCCCTTCACCTGCTTCTTCTGTCTTTTGTTATGGGACTCTGGGCATCTATACTTTCGAGTATCATTAGTTGTATATCGTGTTTTACCGTAATCAAGTGGAGGAAGTAACAGAAGTCAACAGTAGTAATACACAGAAACTTCGTTTTAATTATTATAAATCATAGAAATAGAGAAAGAAAAGGTCAGTGAAAAAGAGAAGGGACCATTAATGTAGGAAATAAAACTTAAATGATCTTTGAATGCAAACAGAATACATTGAATAGCTAAGTAACATAAATATTCATAAACGTCCATATTTAATCCTGCTGTATTCATATTTGTAAACACTGGATGACAGTATAGTGTCAAGAGAATTTCTGAGATTCTTTAATATTCCTTATTTAGTTTCCCTGTAAGAGTAAATTAGTCACAAAGTACTCAAATGAAAATATCCAAAATATTGTCTTAATATTCTTAAATCATTGATCTAACTTGATTAGACTATTGTAACTAAGCCATGATGAACAAATCTTTCGTTATACATTAAGAATTCTTAATAGGATAGTCCTGAATCTTATTAACACGTAAACTATAAGCTTTTATTTCAAACACTATCAAAGTGAGAATCTTCAATACGAACGTCAACACAGTTCTACTGTACGGAGTTGAAACATGGAGAACTACAACAACCATCATCAAGAAGGTATAAGTATTTATGAATAGTTGTCTACACAAGATACTCAATATCAATTGGCCGAATTCCATCAGCAACAGCCTTCTGTGGGAGAGAACAAACCAGCTTCCAGATGAAGAGGAAATTCGGAAAAGACGATGGAAGTGGATAGGACATACATTACGGAAATCATCAAACTGCATCACGAGGCAAGCCCTAACTTGGAATGCTGAAGGGAAACAGAAAAGAGGAAGATCAAAGAATACATTACGTCGAGAAATAGAACCAGATATGAAAAGGATGAATAGGAACTGGAAGGAGCTGAAAAGGATAGATCAGGACAGAGTTGGATGGAGAATGTCTGTGAGCGGCCTATGCTCTTTCACGAGGAGTAACAGATGTAAGTAAGTAAGTAAGTTAGTATAAACTCTTACTAGTTGAATATAGGGAGGAACTATTTATACTGCGATTAAAACTCTTTTTAACCAATATCGCTTTAATCACATTTACTTTTGTATTGATTAAGTATGTCAATATATAGAACGATTGATTATTTTGACTGAATATAAGTGTTCATGAAACTAGGTCATCAGAATGGATCTTGGTGATATGATCGTTTTCATTTACAAGATCAAATGAGAATAGCCAGACTACTAATGAAAACTGTAATGTAAACTACTAAACACAATAACCTTTATAAATCTAATATACTAATTTGATCTTTACGTTTATTCGATTGGAATCAAATGTACACTTGATGTAAACGAAGAATCGGTGGGGAAAATCATTTGCATGGTAATATGAAAAACCAAATATTATTTGTAAAATATGAAAACAATACATTAAATACACTTATTGTCTATCTTCCTTGAGTTATCCTTTATAGCTTTCATGTTCGGTCATTCCTGTTGTTATTTTGATTGCTTTCTGTTTTCCTTTAGAATTACATTTTAAATCCTGATACATACCATTTATATCTATCCGTACAAACTTATTGGTAATCACAGTTATGCTCAGAAAAGTGCGGATCATAGTTTGATATCAGAAGTTACTTATTATGTTGTGGCACGCTGTCATCGTTTTCTATATTATTGATAACAAGCTTCTCATAAACATGCTCAAACCAGCCGCTTGTATGAGGAAACCAAGATTAGGTTAAATGAGCAAGAATTTAAATACAACATATTCATAAATATAAATACATGTCCCTCAGGAAATTAATCTATATTTTTAATCAGTAAGATTTGTCTAGTACCTTAAAAATGAACTCAAACGTGACAACTAGTATACATTCATCATCATTATTCACTTGTCATTTGATCCATATCGAATTGAATTAATGTATTATGAATTTACTGACATATCTTCCACTGCTTGATGGATTCAATGCCTTAGATTTAAATATTCGGTCAGACAATGTCCGTCGATTCAACATATTCACATATGCTGTACAGTTAGAATGAATATGATCTCTTTTTTGATTATCTGATTGTTAGTGTCAGATTGATTGGATAAACTTAAGAAATGAAACAGACCTACCTTACAACTAAACAACAGAATAAAAATTCCACTGTGTAAAAGATTTTCTGCCAATTTTTCAATGAATTTTACGCATAAGCTAATTATAATTGTAATAATCATTGATGGAATCTTAAGAGACTTTAGATGTTAAATAAAATGATAATTTAATAGAGATATATATTTCTTCACGACATTATCACCCAGTAAACTTTATTTCTTATGCCTGTTACCACACCTCGTGGAGGAGAATAGGCCGCAACCAGCATTCTCCATCCAACTCTGTCCTGGGCTATTCTTTCTAGCTCTCCCCAGTTGTTATTCATCCTTTTCATATCTGCTTCTATTTCTCGGAAACTCCACCTGTAGCTCTTCTAGAGTTGCCGCCGGTCCCAAGCCCGGGTAAAGGAGGAGGGTTGGGCATGGGGTTAACGTCCCCATCTCGTAGAAAACTAACTCGCTAAAAAAACGCTTACCAGAAAAAGTAATTCAAACCATTTTAACTCTGCCCTGGGAGTTAGGTCTTCATTTAGAAGAATTATGACGCTTCATGATGAAAGCCGAGTTCCTTCGGAAGCCACGAGGCCGATGCCCCCTCTAACAACCAGAGCAAAACTTTTTGTAGGTACATGGAACGTTCGAACAATGTGGGAAACCGGGAAGACCAGTCAAATAGCAACGTAAATGAGGAGATACAATTTAGCAGTACTGGGAATCAGCGAAACCCACTGGACCCAAGCTGGACAGAAAAGGCTAGCTACGGGAGAGATGCTGCTATACTCCGGTCACGAAGAGGAAAATGCTCCACACACTCAGGGAGTCGCTCTTATGCTGTCCAAAGTAGCACGAAATGCACTTGTAGGATGGGAATCTCACGGATCCAGAATCATCAAAGCATCATTCAAAACAAAGAAGGAGGGATCACAATGAATATTATCCAGTGTTATGTACCCACCAATGATAGCAACGACGACATTAAAGATCAATTCTACGAGCGGCTGCAGTCAATCATAGAGAAATGCCCAAGAAAGGACCTCATCATTCTAATGGGAGATCTAAATGCCAACGTCGGAATAGACAACATCTACGGTAAGTGTATTTACGCCTAATTTTAATAAATGTTATCCATCCACCTCTCTATTTTCTCTCCATACATGTAGAAAATTCTGAACATTTTTGTGTTGTTCAGTAAAAAATAGTTGAACACATAATAAATATTATAATAATACTATACTGATAATTGACGTATGCTCATTAGTGAGAAGCAATGAACATTGGTCTTCAACAGTGTCGATTGTGAGGCAGTCATTCACCAAAAACAATGGAAAGTGGTCGCACAATATCATAGATTGGTTGGAGCTACAAACTAACACCATTGAGTGCCCGCTCAGTGATCTGTAGTTTGAGCATTCTAACGAGGCCCAGAGTTCTGAGTCACAAGTGAGATATCGTAGATACACACTGCTGAAGAATCTTATACTGGAATGAAATGACCGTCCAATCCTTTCAAATTTTCATTGGTGGTCTAACATTGATCGATTCATGATTTTAATCAATAACAGTAGACGCTTTGTATACTGTGTTGCAGTAATGTAGTTTAAAACAATAGTGAATGTACTAAAATGCATTCTTTAATTATTTATATTAGGACCGAGAGAATGAAAACCAAGACAGTGATTATCTGCCTTATTGTAATATTTCCTATCTAATTCTGTAAGATTAAGATACTGTAAAGTACAAATCATATTGTATTGTACACACGCGCATAAATTCCAGTATCATTATGTATCGTTTAATTTAAAAGGTCGATAGACATTAAAATAGTTCTGTGGTATTTGTAAATGAGTTTTTGACTCCATGACTTTAGTAATAAACAAACATGATTAGTTAGTTAACATACTAAGAAATAACTGTTGTATAATTAACATAACTAAAGTACTAACAGTACATGGATTCATAATAAGCTGGTTTACAATTCATTAATCATTACTGAGGAGTCTCACAATAGGACGAAACGGCCGTTCAGTGCTTCCAGATTTTCAATGGTGTTCTAACATCAATCGCTTCATGATCTCAATCAAACACTTAACAATCTCTACAACCCCTAAACTGATAATTTATTTCATTTTATGGTTTGTAAATTTATTATTTCTTTTGTTATTTTATTTCAGCTAAGCTTGTCTGTACATTGACGTTATCTCATGAGGATAATGTTGATGATGATGATGATGATGATGATGAATTGAATTGTATCCTGTGTGGGTGTTTTTCCTTTGAAGTACTTAAAAAATGTTATTCTGTCTAAGAAATTTTTACCTTTCAGACTATTTAAATTTCTCCAGGTATGCATTTATTTAAATTCTTAATTACATGTTATAAACACAATTGACTGATCACTGAGTAGCTGCCAATACCATAATTGTCTAGTTTTCTTTTTTTCTTTTTTTTTTGTGAATTCTGATCATGCTTTAACAATCGTGATGTAATGGATTATAGGAGTTTAACATTTACACCAGTTCCCTCAAACTTTCAGGTACGTCTTGGTAATGACTACTAACCTGTAAAGAAGGCATTCCTGTTTCCAAACTTCAACTATCTGACTTTATACATATATGACGATTATTCACATTCTAAGGAGCGTAAAATCTTTGTCAAAACAAGTAATTATCATTAAGATGATAAAATGTTCATGCTAACAGTGTAATTGAACTTCGAATGATGTTGACTGTTTGTGTCAGTGTATTTGTGTGTGTGTGTGTACATTACTGAAAGGTTCATAAACAGGATGGAACTGATATCTAGTTCTCTTGGTATTGTTTGACTTGTATCTTCCCATTGAGGTTTAAGACTGCAATTGATCAGTCTTTTATTGGCATATGTGTATACTGTGCGTATGCCTCGAAGATACAAGCCAAACAATACCAAGTGAATTTAAATTCACCCCATTGCATAAGCAAGTGGCTGTCAGGACTCAGTAGCTGAGTGGATAACGCTATGGTGTTTAAATTGAATGGTACTAGGTTCAAGTCTTAGAGTGGACATAAGCTCTGAGATGCAGGTGATATCTAATTCTACTTTTTTTCTATTGACGATCTAATCCACTTCAATTTAAATAAGAAATGATATTTAGAATAGAGTAGTAATCTTTACGAAACTTGTCTAATATTTCCCTCTTATGAAATGATACACCGGAAGTATAATGATAATTGTGAACATCTATTCACAAATAAACTATTTACATCAATACTACAAAATGTAATGAAAAAATTACGTCATATATATAAAGAGTGAATTAACCATTTCATTAAGACTATTTTATAATTTACATAAAAACAATAAAATAAAACTGTATTCACAATGTTCTAAACGTAATCATGACATCATCGGATAGAGATCAATCAATAAAATGGATAGAAAAGTATAACTGAACATCTTAAAATTTAGTAATTTTCCTATTATTATTATTATTATCAGAAGGGATTTGTGGAGACTTTAGAAATTTCACAGATTGAAATCATGAGTCAATGGTGTACGGTTGCGCAACTTCCTGGATTGGTTGGAGTTAGACATTAACACAGTTGGATACCGGCCGGCTCAGTGGTCTAGTTAGTTAACCGCCTCGCGCAAGACTGATAGGTTCTGGGTTCGAGTCCCGCAAGGAGGGGTCGTGGATGTGCACTGCTAAGGAGTCCCATACTAGGACGAAACGGCCGTACAGTGCTTCCAGGTTTTCCATAGTAATACACTTTAGTCATTAGTTGAATAGTATGGATAAATTCACTTGAACTGGTTATATTTTTCATGTTATTGAATTATTATCAGAATGGAGACTTGTAGAGATTATAGTAATTTTAAAAGTTGAATTCATGAATCGATCTAAGCTAAACAATCATTAAAAACCTGAAAGCATTGGACTCATAAATTCAACTGTTAAAATTATTACAATCTTCACAAACCTTCATTCTGATAATAGGTTTGTGCTCACTAGTGACTAACTTCAACATGGATTTCCTCGAGTTATAGTGTACATATTTTCGATATTCGACGTTGATTATTGTTGACTGCATAACTGACATATTTGACAGTTCATTATTTATTTGGATACAAACATTGGTACAAAGAGGCATCAAATAGATATTTGCCACATAAATCATTCAATGTGAGGGATGGGATGCTAGCCGGGAGCCCAAACCGAAACAGGTGGCTTTCTTAGTGGGCCACACCCCGAGACTTTAACCTAAAGGTCGGATGCACAATGCAGTGAAGCAACTGTAGTAGATGCAGTCTCATGGTAGCCGGTGACCAACAATAGGTTTATACGCCATTTGTTTATTTTCAGTAAAGCGTTTTGTGGAGATTTTTTATAAATTTCAATAGTTGAAATCATGAGTAAATTGAAGCTAGATCACCATGGATACGCACGGCTGAGAAGTCCCACAATAGATCGAAATCGGCTGTCCAGTGCTTTCAGGTTTTCCATGGTGGTCTAGCTTCAATTTACTCATGATTTCAACTATTAAAACTTAATTATTTGTTTAATTAGTTAAACATTAGGCAAATCTTTCCGCTAATATAAATAAAATAAAGATTTTTTCCTTTTGTATGTTAGATAATTAGATAATTAGAAGTATTTGAATTATAGTACTAACTAAGAATCCCAGAAATAACGCGATTGGATCAAGAAGAACTAGATAGGCACGAATGAATGTACTGTATTTGGAATTCGAATTCAAGCATTCAACAAGTACAAAAAAATCACTAGTTCATTCAAACACCACAATGAAATGGATGAACAATTTCATAGTTGAGTCCTATGCATTTCCATAATTTACAATACCCATTGATTATAACTAGATAATCATGAAAATTAGGCATAGAATTCTCTTATCAATACTCATCTAAGATTAGCCAGAAATCAGACTTAGGGTATTTTGGCTTAATTAAACCTTCAGCCTACTGACTTAATATTAAATAGTATTATAAATTGTGGCCATGTGCCCTATTCATATATAAAGTAATGATACCGTCAATTAGAGAGCAGTGATTTATCGACTGGACCAATGACGCATAAACCTGTACTAGCAGTATAGAGTCCTCGTACATCTTTCTATCTGCCTAGCCCTGCCTTTTGATTTCAGAACACCAATCTCAGCCTCTGCGATATGAATCATGTATTTCAAACATACTGAGTTTATAAACAAACTAAATAAACCACATCGTACCATAAAATAGAAAATAACATATGTACAAGATCTAACCAAAAGTAGCTGTCAATGTGAGAGATAATAATTGATAGACTGGGTATAACTCATGAATGGTAGATCGTATAATAATAGTCTACTGGTCAAAATAAGGCTTATAATAAGAGAAACATGAATATGCATAGTTTAGTTAATTAACAATTACACGATAGCTTCCTTGTACTTCTTTGTAAGAGTGATTTTGTAATAAAAATATATGTATCGTATTGGTCCATAAATAGTTCTCAAGAGTTATCATTCATAACTCTCGTCGGGATATAATAAATAGTTTGCACTTCTATTCTAAGTACATTTGTAACATTGTTCTACTATTATCTTATTTCAATAATGGATACCTAACCCACTCCCCACATATTTGCTCTCTATAGTCATGATTTATCATTCATTAATTTAAGAAATTAGTCATTACTGAGCCATTGAAGTTCAAGTGCTTACTGACATGTGTATTGTAGTGAACAAGGACACCAGTGGGGACAATCGAATGTATTTAACATAAGATTACAGGACTTGTTAATAAAATCTAACAATCATAAACTAATAAATAAGAACTTTCGTCTAAATTCGAACGAATAGTTTCACAATATTTGGGCGCCGAGTTAATGTGAGATATTAAAAAGGAAGAATGTATTTATAAAATCTCAGCGAAAGAATTTGTAGTAATTCCAAAGTTTTGCCGGGCAATCTGGTCCAAGCTTTTTCAAGGAAAATAAATTAAATAAACTAAATGCTTAATTTGCAAAATGTCCATCAATTGTCTCAAAATCACTCAGACTTCATTGTTCTTGCATTTTCATACAAATTGCATTCTGTTTCCATTCTTTACTGTTCAATCCTCTTGTCTCTCTGCTGCTAGACCTTCCGTTCACGACTAACATCATATACTACTCATGTCAATATAAGTAACACACACCACGGTATGAGTCTTGGTTTCGATACTAGACGAAATTATGGTTATGTATTTTTGAAAAGTCTCATACTTGGACTAAACAAAATTTCAATACTCATCGGTTTTAAACAGATGTCTCGTTACAGGTAGCTAGTAATATAAAATGTAAAAAACAACAAGCTTTACAAATCCGAAACTTCATTCATCAGTGATGCTCCTTAACTGAAAATATTAATTATACATTTTCTGAATATCATAATTCAGCTGGTCTTTTTTATTTCATCAACACTTTAAATATCAACTAGCAAATTGATTCTACAGATATTTACATAGTATTGTTTTCAAACTTAAGCAATATTCTATGCCTTTTTTTACTTTGTTTACAATGTTGAATCTAACTCCTCACAGTTCAAAAGTTAGAAGTAAATCTGACCTCTATTTGTAGAAATCAGGTAGATACGAGGTTTAACTTGACAGTGCGTGGATGCGCACTGCTGACGAGTCCCGCAATAGGTTGAAACGGCCGTCCAGTGCTTTTAAGTTTTCCATGGTGGTCTAGGTTCAATTGACTCATGATCTAAACTATTGAAATTACTACAATCTCCACAAAACCCCTTCTGATATGAATCAACATATGCTAACTAGTGACTGGATTCAACACTTATTTCCTGGAGTTCTAATGAGAAGCAGTGATCAGTGGAGTTCAACCGGGTCAGTTGTGAGATGGTAACTCACTGTTAATAATGGTTGATGTATCGCTTAATTTCATAGATTGGTTCAAGTTAGACATTAACACAGTTCGATGCCGGCTCAGTGGTCTAGTTGGTTAAGCGCCTGGCGCGAGACTGATAGGTCCTGGGTTCGAATATCTCGAGATGGGATCGTGGATGCGCACTGCTAAGGAGTCCCATACTAGGACGAAACGGCCGTACAGTGCTTCCAGGTTTTCAATGTTGGTCTAGTTTTAATTGACTCATGAACTCGACTATTGAAATCACTACAATCTCCACAGTCAGTAGATTTTTAATAATAAAAATAATCTATTTGTAATATCGCAGTAAGTAGAATGAATAAATTTTGTGACATGTCGTGTTTCAGTGTCAACAACATCTTCACAGAATAAATAAATGTCATGTCACTTCGGTCAAGTTGATTTATGTGAGATTTGTATATTTTTTGTGTATGTAATGTAAAAGAATAAATTTTCAGTATTAGGTTGTGGAGATTGTTGAATTTCCCTGAACTCATGAACCGATCAAGGTTACATTACTATTGAAAACCTTGGAGCACTGGACAAGCACTTCCATGCTTTCAGGTTTTCAGTGGTGTTCTAGCATTGGTCGGTTCATGATTTTAATCAAAGAATAAAGTTGCATTTGTTTGGATTATAATAGTATGATGTGTGAAAAGAATCAGACATGGTAATTCGGATAGACGGTGGAAGTCGAATGGATAGTAAGGCCTATTTTCTTATTGAGGTCAGTAAGATGAACGCTAACTAGCGCATTGATACAGTACTAATCATCAATTATAAAACTTATGATAAGATTTACCGAATTCAAGGGAATCCAAGTGATACAGATGATTATATCAAAGGCTATTAAACCATCAAAACAAATAAAAATAGGAGTAACGAGTAAAGCACGACCTTTGTACAGTTAAAACGTAAGGAACTAAGTGACGATAACTAAATCCCCTTATCGTCTAGGTTATACTTAGGAAGTAGGGACTGGCTAATTATAAAACAAATAAAATGCGGTAGAATGTGTAGGCTTAAAGTGCTGTCTATGGCTCATGGCAAAGAGGGGTACATCAGTTACAAGTAGCAAAATGGTATGATGAATGTGCAAAACTACTGAAACACTTAACAGTGAACGATTGTATTGTCATTAAAAATAATATGCAAATGAATCTGAGTTATCTTACACAACATGAAATACAATCTGGATGTATCTAAAATAAAGAAACCATGCTTTAGTAAGTGATTTTGTGTCAAAAATTGAGGTTTCCATCATAGTAAAGGGCGGCCTGCTTGAGCATCTGGGCTACCTGTTCCTGCTATCTAGATATTTCAACAAGTTATCTATTTTTGTTTGTTTTAATATATCGTTATGTCTATTAATCGCATAACCTATTCTGCTGCGTTTCTGAAAAGTGTACAACCTTTCGTTGTCAAAGTTACAAAAAACTCAATAAGAGAGAATGTGGTTGTTGGCAATATACAACGAAAAGGATGCACATTATTCAGATGTTCATTCAGTGAAACTGCTAACATCTAACTGGCGATCACTCAATATTTATCACCAGGACCGACCAAGAAGAAAGAAACGGAAACTTGCTGAAATACTTTGCGCTGAGAATTCTATATTGTACCAAAAGTATGATACTGAATAAAGCTGATAATAATAATAATAATAAGGACATGTGGATGTTAAATTTTCACATTATCAAACCCCCATGGACATATGGAACAATCGGAAAAAAGGATTATATGCAGTACAGTGTGCGAAATGAAAGTGTACCGACATATATGGGTGAAGCTTGCTTATCACATAAAAACACGCGAATACAAAGACGATCCAGTTGAGGGAGAATCTGAGAACCTGATTGAGTAAGCACTAATGAGAGATCCAGAAGATAAAATAAAATCCTGTCGGGAACGTGAACCATGACTACGATGGTCATGGGGATGAACAGCTAGTCTTCTAGCTGACCCCTCACATAAAACGTACTCATACATATCCATCTAATAAATGGTATAGTTGTTAGGATAAAGTAAAAACCCAAAATCATGTTTTAATTTAGTAGTAGTAGTCTTCATGTTGACTTAGTTAGAATTTCGTACAGCATAAAATAAAACATGCGTTTTCTAGTCATTCATTAGGAAGTCCATTTCATATTTCTCCTACTGTGATTTTATATAGCGCATGCTATTTCAACCAGCGAAATTTCTGAAATCTCCACAAAACTCCTTCTGATAAAGATAACAGAGACAGTTACAATTGATTACGAAAGGTCGTAGTCGAGTTAAACCATTCAATTGCTAATATTACTATTGATTAATTGGCCCTGATGTTGGTCAGGGGAGGAGGACTGGCTGAAGATATTTCTTTTGTACGCATAACTCCGGTTTCTCCATCCGGATGGCTACTGCTTCAGTCGTTTGAAGGACTTTAAGTCTGACAAGCTTTGGCGAAAATAATTGAAAAAGATTGGTTTATACTGGCTCTATGACCTGTTTGTACTAAATGGGCCAATATCGAGCTGCTCACTTTCTTCATCAAACCTTTGTTTTGCCACGCTGGGAGGTGTTCACGAGCACGAAAATGTAAATTCCTATAACTTCGACCAATATAACTCGCCCCACAGGAGCAGTCGAACTGATAAATGCAAAATGAGGTGGTCATTCTAGGCAATGCAAATATTAGTCTTATCAATCTTAGTTTAAATTCAAAGGTGATTTTCATTGAGAATTCATTCCAATACTGTACAGTTGTTTCATACGTTATGTCTAATAGTTTATCAGCTATGAAATCAGACTATAACAGTTAAATAATGTGTGCAAAGGTTAGATCATTTCTTTTGTTTATGTCAATAAACAGGCATATACTTCTTAAATATCTGAATTATTTTTCACCACAGATCTGGTCATTCTACTTCTAATTTTGTCTACACATTAACTCATCATTGAATGGTAGCCGTTATAATATAATGTAAGGACGAAATGCGCGTCCTGGCTTCCACTGCTAACCACTATGCATCTTCGCTTATAAGGCTTGTGACTTCAGACAATATAGAGGCAGTCCGCACAGGATGCACATATGCTATCAAGAGACTGATCAAGTGAAGTCCAAAATAACAATGGGAAGATTCAAGTAAACAACGTCAAGTGAACATTTTAATGTTTGTCTAGATTTAAGTGTTTTTCGGATTTGTCTATCGAGTTGAAAGATGTTCACTAGTCTAAATGATAGGATATGCTCTATAATACGTCTAATATCCGTTGGTTACATGTAGTTGATTGGAAGACCAATTACAGCGTGAATAGATCAGTTTCGACTTTTCAGATTGTGAAGTCCGTTGATAGAGATTCGAATCAAACACAGAGCATCAGTCCTTTGAATATCACAGATACACTTTACCTAAAAATGCTAACTGGAAATAAACCTAAGCTCATGGTCTTCTGTCAACTATATATAATCACTGGTTGAAATCATGAGTCAAATAAAGCTAGACCACCATGGAAAACCTGGGAGCACTGGACGGCCGTTTCGTCCTAGTGTGGGACTCCTCAGCAGTGCGCAGTGCACGACCTGACCCCCGCGAGATTCGAAGTCTCGCGCCAGGCGCTCAACCGACTAGACCACTGAGCCGGTATCCAACGATGTCAATGTCTAACTTCAATCAATTCACGAAGTTGCTCCACCGTACACCATTGTCTTCGGTGAGCTGATATCTCACAACAGACCTGATTGAACTCCACTGGTAACGGCTTCTCACTAGAATTCCAAGCGTGTCTCCTGAAGTCAGTCACTAGTGAACAGGTGATTATTATTATCAGAATGAGTTTTGTGGAGATTTTTAGAAATTTTACTCGCGGTGGGCGGGATCGTGGATGAGCACTGCTGAGTAGTCCCACACTAGGACGAAACGGCCGTCCAGTGCTTCCAGGTTTTCCATGGTGGTCTAGCTTCAACTGACTCATGATTTCAACCAGTGAAATTTCTAAAAATCTCCACAAAACCCTTTCTGATAATATATTTAATCACCCAGTGGTATTGATGATGCCTAACTGTTCAATAATCCAACATTTCAGCTCATAAAGTTCATTGTTTTCTTTAAATAAAGTAATCGGTTAAATAAAAGACTATTCGGTACAATGTATGTACGTTTTTTTATTCCCAGTAGTTGGCTTTTTATATCAATATTGAATTGATATTGAAAATTTGTTGCGGAGTAAGGATTAAAAATAGACAAAGAATCAATTCTCTGGTGATTTTTGTATTTGTAACATTAGTTCAAATGAAAAAGAAAATTATTTCCTATCGGAGTAGACAATTTCAAGTGAAATAAATTAGCTAGTAAGTTACTTGGTTGAAGTTCTGTTTAGGCAAGAATGTATAACTTCGAAATAAAATAGAATAAATATTCAGGTTAATTAAACAAAGATGAATGGTGGCTAGCAGTGGAATACAGGATGCGCGTTTCGTTCTATTTGGGACTCCTCAACCGGATGTACTTGCATCACAGAGTTGATGTTCACTCCGGGACTCGAACCCAATACCGTCCACCTTAAACACCATGGCATTAGATACTGAGACTTGATAGTCATCTGCTTGTTCAAGAGGGTGAAGTTTGAATTCACTTGGTATTGTTTTATTAGTATCTTCCTATTGTTACTTAGAACAATGGGATTAATTGTTTATGGAGGTTGTTGAATTTCATATTGTAATCACGAACTGATCTTTGTTAGATAGAAATTAATGAACAGTCATTTATTTGTCATAAAAGATTCCTCAACAGTACATATCCAGAAATCGGTAGGAGATCGAGTTTTAAAACTTTCAGTTGATTTCAGATTACTGAGGTGACATACGTTGGTCTACTTGTCTAACTATTCATGATATCCATGATATTCAACAACCATCTGCTAATTGTAGTAGGAAGTTAGTCTATTAGGTAAACTGTGGGACTGTAAAATATTAACTGATAACTTCTTCTAATGCATATTTACTAGACGTAGGAAATTCCAGATCCAGACCAATCATAAACTGCGTTTTCTTGTTTGTGAAGATTTTAAGGAAACACTTGAACATTGACCCTTTAACCTCTTCCTTATTATCAAATAACTTCTTCTGTTAGATTCTGAGCAAGAAACAGGGATAAAGATGATTGAAAGTGGTTTTACATGGAGGGTTATGTGTATATGCGATCTTGAGATTCTTAAATCTTCAAGAACATATGATGAAACTGATAAAGAAGTTCGGCGGTTACTCGGTTAGTATAATGAAATCACAATTCTTCACTTTATAGAATCTTCGTTAAGAATACTGATTAAGTGAAGAATTTATCACATTTTTCTGGCCTCTTAAGACCATCGCAGAATTATCAGACGTTTCTCATACGATCACAATCACTTCTTAGAATGATGACATAAGTATGAAACTAATGATTACATACTCCGTTTGATTTCGCATAATATCGTAACTCTATACATGGCAAAGTTCTCAAGGATTGGTAGAAAATAATTCATAACAGTATACCTAAATTATAAGAACGAGCTTAAGCGATTCTCTAAATGACCTTGATGAGTTCCTAACCCACTTCAATCAGTAAGACACAGCAATTATGAATGAATAGTTTATGATATAAGGAATAGGATTTAGAACTAGAAATTCATGTTTGTATCACAGCTTATGATTAAGATCTAGTGTTAGGATGTAGGGTTTAAGACTTTGGTTACATGTAGATTATTACCAGAATGGGGTTTTTCGGAGGTTGTAATGATTTTTTTAATAGTTGAATTCATGAGCCAATGTAACTTTGATCACCAATGAAAACCTGGAAGCACTGGACGTCCGTTTCGTCGTAGTATGACACTCCTAAGTAGTGCGCATCCACGGTCCTCCTGAGGAGTCCCATTCCGTGACAAAACGGCCTTTCAGTGTTTGCAGGTTTTTCATGGTAATCTAGCTTTATTAGACTCATGAATTGAGCTACTATAAAAACATGTAGATTAGTTGGCGAGACTATAAATGATGGACGAGCCAATCAGATTCGGGATAACAAATCTTGAATTTTGGCACGAAATCCATTCACCCACTCAGCTAAATATAGTTTTGGCACTATAGCTGATGTCAGTTCGTGATGAAAATCCTAAATCTAATTCTTAACTTTAACCATCAACTGTAAGTCATATTTCTAATTCCTCAAACAGCTTTATAACTCTTATTTGGTCCTGGTTATCAGGTGGACACTCTCAAGGTCAGTCTAGCGTTGCTCAAATGTCCTCCATAAATTCTCATTTCACCGATTAGTTAACTCTATACTGCACTTTGACTATAAATCATAAACCATACAATCATAATGTAAACCTTAATATCAATTTCTAAAAAAATATATCGTAATTCTAAGTCCTAATCTTAAATTGTAATATTAATTATAACACTAAATTTGAAACTTTACATTTTATTCTTAACTCATCACCCTATAATTCTAATTATACTCTGTAATGTTGATTATAAATCTTAATCCAAAAGTTTAGATTTAAGTCATGACTTGAAATGATGCAGTGATTACTGAGGCGTTTGTAATCTACATTCAATTGACAATATTCATAGTTTTTGATGTATGTACCATAATCAGAAGGGGTTTTGTAGAGATTTTGGTAATTTCAATAGATGGAATCATGAGTCAATTTAAACTAAACCACTATGGAAAACCTGGAAGCACTGGACGGCCGTTTCGTCCTAGCATTGGACTCTTCAGCGCTGGGCATCCACGATCTCGCCCCTCATGGGATTCGAACCCAGGACCTATCAGTCCCGTTCGTGAGAGCTTAACCATTAGACCACTGAGACGGACGGTATCCAACTGTGTTAGTGTCTAATTTCAACCAATCTATGGAATCGCGCCACCGTACTCCATTGTCTTCAATGAGCTGAAGAGGCTGATAAGTCGTGAGTTCAAATCTCGTGGTGTGCGGGATCGTGGATTCGTGCTTTGAGGAGTCCCATACTAAAACGAAACTGCCGTCCAGTGCTTCCAGGTTTTCCATGGTGGTCTAGCTTCAATTGACTCATGATTTCAAGTATGTACCATAACTTTAAAAAAGAGTTAATCCCTTGACAATTTCTTCTTTCTTATTCGTTTATTCATTGATATGTGAACTTAACACTTCACTGGATCATATGTAAGTTTCATTTACAGTTTGTTTTGCCTTATCTTTCTCTTCAAATATTTACAATACTAATTCTATTTGTACGTCAAATAAGTAAAAATGAAACAAATCCAACTCAGAATGAAAATTATAATTAAAGACTAAAGATTTCAATAGGATAATTAAATATTGAAAAGGAAATGACATGAACATTAGTAGTTTTTTTTCTGGAAATATCTTCTTTCGAAGAAAAGAAGAAAATAAGCGAATAATTCAAATAGCTTAAATTATAGACAGAACTATAAACATGTTAGATAACTTCATAAGTCTATTATAAAATGAAAGTTAGGCATGTAAAAATGTAGTGTGATGTGTGCTACTGATATTGATAAATATAAGTAGTATGTATTATCAATTGAAAGTGAAATGTTTGGCGATAGAAGGTTAAAAAGATCGAAGTGAAGAGAATGAGAATAGAAAGTAATTGGTATGGAGATGAAAGCACAATGAGATCTGAAACGACTGACTGACATTTTACGATTGAAGTATTTACTGTATCGTTCTCAGACTTCATTAAGACTTCATTTCATGTTTTCAGATACATTCGATTGTCCCCATTTGTGTTCACATTTATAGTAGAACATAAAAAACAGCATAAGAAGACGATAAATTCAAGTTATCGTGTTTTTCTAAAATTAAAACTGCACATGATTGTGTAGTTTTTTTAAAAAAATGGAAGAAGTACAAGTTAAATACTGCAAATTGGCTAAATATTCTAGTTAAATTCATGAATTGGTCAAAGTCAAACCATCAATGAGAATCTGGAAGAACTGGACGGCCGTTTTGTTGTAGTATTGGACTTCTTAACAATGAACATCTGCATCATGAATTCAACTGTGAATATCTCCACAAATCCCCATATTGATAAAAATTATAGTTCATGAATATAACAGATAATAATACAATAGTACAGTTATAGCAAGTGAATATAATATCGTATCGTTTGTATCTTCCTGTTGTAGATGTGAATGCAGTTGACGGTTCGTAAACAGGATAAATAGCACGTACTGTATTTCACTACTACCCAGTATCTAACTTGAAGTGAATTATATATATTTAACTAGACTTTTGTTACTAAGATGAAAATATCAGTTAACAATTATTCATTAAGTAACATCTATGAATTAATTGTGTTAAGCAACGTGTTGTTTAGATAACTAGGTCATAATTTCCTAAGTTATTGATTGACTTATAAAACTCATATTTAACAGTTATTTTGTTTTCTCTGAGCTAACGGTTCTGATCAGAAAACATTCTTTGTCCTTTAGGACAATATCAACAACAGATATCTTATTCTTTTCTATGAAGTATGTACTGATTATATTCTTTAGAAGGAAAATAAAAGCTTGATGACTAAACTATCTAGCTTACAGAACATTAAGCAACTACTCAACTTATGTCACAATATGAAAGATGTACTTTAGTTTAAAAGAGAAATAAAATATTTTTCCCAAAGTATATCAAGAAATACCAAAACATGAAATTAACGCCTATCCAGTGGTTAATCAATGCAAGTATCTCAGTCCTAAAGGGTATCATTAACTACTTGAATAGCTCAGAAGTAACGTTTCAAAAATATGAAGTTGAGTGATTACAGGTATGCCTTAATAAAAAGTGCCAGATATTCAGAAACCTTGAATCAACGATTTCTTCCAATGATATTCGATCTTCTAACGTCAAAAACATGGTACTTGTGGAATTGAGTCACTTAGACTAGAGGAGAACATTGTAAATTGTTCGATAGAATTCTGTCAACATTAGGAACTAAACAGACATGACTAATAAAAGGTGGCATTAATAAGAATTACTTGAATAATTGTACTCTTTTACACTAGGGTTGTGATACGGCCGGATGCCGAAACCGGAACAGGTGGATTTCTTATAATGTCACACCCCGAGCCTTTGACCTTAAGGTCTAATCCACAAGGCGGAAGAGCAAGTTTAGTAGATGGAGTCCCATGTTAGCCGGTGACCAATAATTTGTCCATACGCGTTTTACTCCTTCAGAATTCTGGAGCCTATGTGCACCATCGGTTTGGAATCAGGGTTTTTCAACTCCCCTAGGTGGATCCTTCATATCCACCTACTCGGTTAAAACATCGGACATTCGCCTCTTGACCTCTCAATTTCGTAAACAACACCTTTGCCGTGAGGAGATAGTGAGTAGGGCTTTCTTTGAAGTGACTGTATACGCGTGGCCATTGTGAGAGCATTTCAAGAATGAAAGCTGATTCTATCAATCTCCGCAAAACGTCTTTCTGATATTAACAATTTATTTCAATCAAATGATAAAACCACAGTTTGAAAAGATAAAGATAACGTTAAAAGAAAAGTTTATTTTACATTGTCAAACTTGACATTGCTTGTTTGCTTTTTTGTTCTAGCCATTTGTCATTGTCAATTATTGCTACAGATGAGAAATGAGACAAACAAAATCAAAATGATAGATGATTAAAACAATTATATATATTCAAATAATTATGTAATATTCTCCATTCTATACTGTGAATACAAGTTGGAAACAAAACATTTAAACGATTCGGATGTAATCGTAACTATAGTAATCTAAAAGTTTGACAGATCAATTAATTAGTCTGTTGAAATTGTTGACAATTAAGATTGTCATATGATTTCGCATTATAGAAATCAAATTGTATTCTTTTCTTTCTTTTCTAATTAGCCACTTAATTTTAATAGTTGAAATCATCAGTCAATTGGAGCTAGATCACCATGGAAAATCTGGACGTACTGGACGGCTAATTCGTCTTATAGTGGGACTCCTCAGCAGTGCGAATCCATGACCCCGCATCTTGAGATTCACACCTAGGACCTATCAGTCTTGCACGTGAGCGTTTAACCACTAGACCAATGGACCGGCGGGCATCTAACTGTGTTAATGTCCAACTTCAATCAATCCATGAAATTGTGCCATTATCCACCACTGTCTTTAGTGAGTTACTATCTCACAACTGACCCGGTTGAACTCCACTGATCACTGCTTCTCATTAGAACTTCAGGAAATAAGTGTTGAATCCAGTCACCAGTTGGCATATGTTGATTCATATCAGAAGGGGTTTTGTGGAGATTGTAGTAATTTCAATAGTTGAGATCATGAGTCAATTGAAGCTAGATAATAGTCATTTTATTGTTTCCAATGCTTATACCTTATAAATAGACCATGAATATTAAGGTTTTGTCAGTTTATCCTATATATGTATGACAAAAGACTGTTAATTCATGTATTGTAATCTGTCTAGTTGACTAATTTTTAGTTTGTAAACAAAATCTGTCAGAAATCTTAATACGTGATAAGAGATTATTTCATTAACAACAACTATTGAGTAGTTGAAGTGGAACATTTTATGTTGAAATTCCATCAACTTATTTGTTGGAATAATCGAACAATGTTAATGATGGTTTGGTGTGTGTTACTGATGTGGGTTACCAGAAGAGTTTAGGAAATTGAATCAAGCATTCATTTAGAAGATTTATCATACACTAAACCAGTGAATTGAACAACATAGTAATATTGAAATATAGTGTGATAGTTAGTCAACAACATCGGTGATATGTAGTACATTTGTCAACAAGTTTGAAATTCAATAAGTGGTTTAGTAGAAAGAGGGAGATAGAGAAAGAGAAGATATTATCTTATGTACTGACTTTTAAGGATTCTACAAGTGTAGTGTGTGCTACTGATATCGACAGATATAAGTAGTATGTATCACCAATCGAAATTGAAATGTCTAGAGGTAGAAGGTTGAGACGGTCGAAGTGAAGAGAACGAGAACAGAAATTGATTAGTATGGAAGCAAAGGAATAAAAAAGTCTTAGACAATTGATTGATATTTTGCAAATGAAGTATTTACTGTATGATTCTCAGAATTTAACCAGATATTCTGTAATATATAGGACCACAATTGATTGTCCCAACTGGTGTTCTTCTTTACTACAATGGGATTTAACACATATATACTTGATATGTTGAGTTTCTGAGTGTTTTATATTGAGACTTGGATCATGCATTAAACTGTCAGAATCCATTTCATTTGAACTCTGAATTATTATATTATAATAATTTTTCTGGTTAGCGTTTTTTTAGCGAGTTAGTTTTCTACGGGATGGGGACGCTAACCCCATGCCCAACCCTCCTCCTTTATCCGGGCTTGGGACCGGCAGTAGCCCCCGGAGGGACTCCAGGCGGAGTTATATTATAATAATTATATTCTGAAAAATAATAATAATTACAAAATTCACGCCAGTTTACAGGCATGATATATTTGATATAAATAATAACATTAGACGTGCAGAACAAACATGTGATAAAAGAAAGTTTTAAGTATACTAGTTCAGTAGTTGTTTAAGTAGTATATATATTACAGCGATCCCATGCCTCATTCGGGAATTTTTAATATTTCTTAAATGGACAGCCTGTTGATTTATGAACGGTATAATTAAGGTCAATTCGTGTGCCAGATCGAAATAATGATAATTATCTACAACTAGAGAAATTAAAACGAAAACAGAGAGCACGGAACAACAAAAAAGTAATTACCAAAATATATCAATCCGGTCTACCTAAATGCGTGTGTCATGTGACACAGTGATATACTGGTTATGTTATTCAAATTAGTTAAAGTTGCTAGGGGCGGTGTTAACATAATGACAGCAAGTGGGTGGTTTTACTAAGGGAATTCACTAATAAAGATGGCTAAACATTTAAGGTTCCTAAAATATCACTTGTGGAATGAGATACACTTAAAGGCGCTAGACCATTCAATGCATTTTCAGAGGAGCAGTATGCATCGATGCAGCGAACAAATAATGGGAGTGATTTTATCGTGCGGATAGATTGTGGTAGGTTATTCCAGAGTCTAGAAAATTTACAGGTGAAGTAATTCATATAAAGAGATGATTTAGAATGAGTTTGTTTCACTAGTGCCAAGGAATTACGGATGTCATAATGAGAGGTTTCTGCATATTGAATCGCGTGATCGGATGTAAACGATAGTTTATGAAGTAGTTTGAAGAAAAAGATAAGATTTAGTTTGAGTCTCCTCCTCCATAAAGGGTCTAGCCCAAGTTTATTACATCTAGAATTATAAGTTAAGGTACAATCAGCTCCAAGAATACGAAGTGTAAATCGTCTCTGTACTGATTCCAGCCTTAATTTATCCTTTATGAGCGCACTGCTAAGAATAAACGTGCAGTATTCCAGAAGAGGTCGAGCACAAACTTTGTACATTAGAATACGTGACTCAGTGTTGTAAAGATTTCGAGTTATGTAACCTATTAGACGTTGAGACTTAGAGGTCTGTTTTAATATATGTTCTGTAAACGACAAGTCTTGGGAATATCTAAGTCCTAAGTCTACTACTGTATGTAACCTAGGTAACACTTCTCCATTTATGGTAATGTCTAGGTTGAGTGATGTATCGCCGAAGCATATCCATCCACATTTAGCCGTATTAAGCTCCAGTTGCCATTTTAAGCACCACTGTGCTACCTTGTTAAGCTCCATGCTGATGCAATTTTGCATATTTTTCAGGTCATGTGGAGAAAATGAATATACTACTTTAAGATCATCTGCATATAGAAGGGGCTTACCGACACAAAAACTTTCACAAATATCATTGATAAACACTAAAAAGAGCAAAGGACCTAAGACACTACCTTGTATTACACCACTTCTAACAGGGACAGCGTTAGACAATGAAGAGTTAATTTTAACTATTTGATGTCGATTGCTGAGAAAGGAATCAAGCCAAGCAAGCAAAGGATTTTGAACCCCATAAGATGCGAGCTTACCTATAAGAAGTTGGTGGCTAACCATGTCAAAGGCTTTAGAAATGTCCAGATATAGCACTAAGACTAGATATCCTTGGCTACGTAGAGAATAGACTAAATTAAAGAAGTCAAAATGACATGTCATGCAAGAACGATTTTTAAGAAATCCATGTTGAGTATCATTGATAAATTTTCCAGCAAGTAAATAGTTGGAAAGTTCATCACTTATAATTTTTTCCATAATCCTAGAAACAACTGGAGTAAAGTTAGGAAGTGTAGAAAGAAGCTTCACATTGAAAGTTAGTACTCAAACAAAAATATTTATATGATCAAATTTGATCATGAAGTTCAAGATATTTATTAAAAAGTATTCCAACGTTGGTAAAGAACTCAAAATTTATTCAGTCCGCTATTGTTTCAAATTATATCAGAAGATTTTAAAGAAAGCTGGTACATCAAAGTATTTACATCAATTTCCAGATTTCTGAAGACTTGTTTTAAAACAGATTAAATATTCAATTGTCGGTTTTTCAAAAGACGAAGTGATATGTGTTGAATTATTATTTATCTAACCAAGTATAAAAGTAAAATAGTTTATCAACTATTTATTACTTACTTACATAGTAGAGGAACATAGGCTGCCCACCAGCATTCTCTAAACAACTCTGTCATGAACAGTGCTTTCCAGTTATTATTTATTCGTTTGATGTCCGCTTGTTCGAACTTCCTCTTCTTCGTTTCCCTTTAAGATTCGAAGTTCGTGCCTGCCTCGTGATGCAGTTTGACGATTTCTGTACCCACTTCCAGCGTCGTTTCCCAGTTTCTTCTTCATATGGAAGCTGGTTTGTTTTCTCCAACGGAAAGCTGTTAAAAATGGTGTCCGGCCAATCGATGTTGAGTATCTCGCATAGACAACTGTTTATAATCACTTGTACCTTCTTGACGATGGTTATGGTAGTTCTTCAAGTATCATCTCCGTACAGTAGAACTGTGTTGAAGTTTGTGTTGAAGATTGAGACTTTGATGTTAGTTGGCATTTTTTTTTGAGTTCCATAAATTCTTTAATTGAAGGAATGTCGCCATTGCATTATTTATAAATAGAATGTTTTCAAGTTACTTCCCATATATTTTCTACTTTTACTGAAATACGTTTTTGTTACATTTCAGTAATTTTTCCATCGATAGTATTTTATGTTGATCATTTACCGTTAAACAATGATTCACCATTCTGATATTCATAAAAATATGTAGGCTGTTATATTGAATTAATTCAGTTACAATTTATATGATAATGTTAAATGAACGTTTTTTATTTTTGTTTAATTGCCTAGTTTTAAGCGGAATGATTCAATAATCAAGTTTTTAGTAAAGGGTTGTGAAAATTGTTGAGCTTAGATTGATATCATGAATGCATCAATGTTAGATCACCACTGAAAATCTGGAAGAAGTAGATGGACGTTTCGTCCAAGTATGGAACTCTTTAGCAGCGCTCAAGTGGTCATTGTTCTTCTAGACAAAATCAATAGCAAAAACGCCAGATAGATGTGAGGTATTTAAATTTTTCGATATATTGTCCAGTTTATTTTTATCTTAACAGATTATTGTCGATGTGTAGACTGTCATTGTCTGTGTATTTGTTCTGATTACCTTACCATCTGACCTGATTCTTGATTCGGGGTCGATTTTGACTGAACAATAAAATATAGGTATAAACATAAATAACATCAAAAATCATGTGTAAAAAGAAGACAATTCATATAAATATCCAGGTAATGACAGAGTAAATGTCAGTAGTAGCCGATCAAAACTAAGGTCCACAGTACAGTCTGTCATATATGGAGAAATTCGAATTCTTCATTATTACTGCTAAGCATTTTATGCAGAAGAAAAATGAAAGCTCAACGAATAAGCCGATCGTCTCAGAAAGAGTATATTCCACCAGAATCGCCCAACTAAGTTACAGATCTTCTCAACCATTTCAGAACGTTCTCTACTGGTTCACTGGATATCAGGTTATACAAGTTATCAAAACGTATAATATGATATAGATTGAAAACGTCTGCAAGACGTCTAAAAGCAATTCAAAAATACTTTGAGCAATACGTTTCCTTGTAAACTTTTGATAAGTTTCCAGAAATCAACTGGTTATTCTTTATTAGTAAAATAATCTTCTTATTTGTCAGTAGTCAACATATTGTTTATCGAAGTTTCTAAAATCTCATAATAGCACTAATTCCAGTGAATATCTTTATTTAATGTAGATAGTTTAACTTTTGTAACACAAATCCTTCTACCGACTAAAAAGTTACTATCTCTACTTATCATTATACAGGGTATAACATTATGACATCTACAATAATAAATGTTAGATCTGATATTTTCATAGGTTGAAATCATGAGTCACTTGAAGCTAGACCACCATGGAAAACCTGGAAGCACTGGACGCCCGTTTCGTCCTAGTATTATCAGCATGGCATATCTGATGTTTGGCGACAGTGTTTTTTATTCGGAAGAATTGAGTCCATAGTAACTACTTCTGCAGTTACATACGTAACTATTCAGTTATTTATGTCATAATCAATCTCATGTTAGTCTACGATATCTACACTAATCAGGTGGTCATTAGTACGAAATGCCATGTAATTTTTGAGATGATTATACCTATATAGCCTTCCGTTCGGAATTCATTGAATTGCAAAATCTTACAAAAATATACGGAATTAAACTTATTTAGACCATAAACGTTTAGACTTAAAAGTCTGTAAAAGAATGATTGTAAGAGCTTTTTAATCCTAATGTAAATGTTTAATCTAAGAAAGCACTTGGAGGACATGGGGTCATATAAGCCACAACCACAGAAATTCTTTGACATGTATGTTGAAACGAATGGTTGCATTTTAATACAGCACAACTGAAACCATTTTTTTCCACACTTATACTTTAAAGGGAATGAAACTGTTAGTATTATTGACAACAAATTTATTACTGTATTGAAAGTACTTATTCAGAGGTGGGGTTTATCACTTTGCGTGAAACAAAATGTTCGTTAAACAATCAAAGATCTAAAACTCCTCTATGCTCAGTATCTTGAATTATATGTGTTAATTTATATGTACGTGCTAACGCATATACACGTTTGTATTTCCTTGTACATTTCAAAGAAATTGAAAATAAATTATGTCCCGATCCCAAAACAGTACATCAAATCGACATCGTATTATTAAAGTTCCAAAATCTTTGAAAAGAAATATAAGAAAACATAAACCAATCTTTACCCCCAAATGCCCCGGTACGGCCGAGAATGAGAAGAGTCCGCTCTCCCTCTCAAGATGCTCTCACATGGTCACGCGTATATAGCCTCTGCCAGGGAAGTCCTACTCACTGCCTTCTCACACCACGGGTGTTGTTTACGAAAGTGAGAGGACGAAAAGCGAAGATCCGGCGCCTTAACCGGGTTGGTGAACATGTAGGCTCACCTAGGGAGTTATAAAACCCTGATTCCAAACCAATGGTGTACATGGGCTCCATTATCCTAAAGGAACAAAAGGTGTATGCACCAATTATCTGTCGCCGGCTGCAATGGGACTGCATCTCCTTACGTTGGTCCATTGCCTTGTGGATCAGACCTTCAGGTCGAAGGCTCCGGGTGTGGATCCCTAGGTAAACCACCTGTTTCGATTTGGGCACCCGGGCAGTATCACATCCCTCACACGTATCAAATGAGATTTGTGTGGCGCATATGTATTTGGTGCCTCTTTGTACCAATATCTATGTGTTAAAATGAAATAAAACCAATCTTTGCTAAATTAATTGTTATTTCACTTACCCTATTCTGAACCTTATGGAAACTGTGCAACTCTTCTGTTTACTCTATGCATTCGGTTGTGTCTTGGTGGCCCGCTAGTTATCACATAATCTATTCGCCAATCAAAATACGACTTATTCGCTCTTACTAAACCAATAACGTCCAACCGGTCTGATCAGCCTAGCGTCCTATTGGTCTGCTGTTCGCCTAACCCGTCCAGCTGAGTCTGGAATGTCAACAACATCCTCCACTAATTCAAATAATTTATTTCAAACATTCTGAGTTTACATATCAACCAAATAGACCGCAACGCACCATAAAATAGGAAATAACATTTATACACAATAAAGCCAAAAAGTGGCTGTGAACGTGGGAAACAGTAATTACTAAACTGAGTATAATTGGAAAACAGTAAGTCGTACAATAATAATCTATCGGTCAAAATGAAGCATATAATAAGGGATATATATATATATATATATATATATATATATATATATATATATATATATATATATATATATATATATATATATATATATATATATATATATATATATATATATATATATACAATCTAGCTACTGAACAGTTATATAATAAGAATATATAGATAATATTACTCCACTATTAGGTCTCAGAAGTTACTGGTACTTTAATCTTCACTAGGATATAACAAATTCCATCTTATTAATTTTCGAATTCTCATCCGTGTAATGAGTTGTAGACCTGTCTTCAAACGATATTAATAATAGTTACCATTTCGTCCATTTTAATCAAAATCAGTGGTTATTGAATATAATGTTTTGGGTTTCAATCAGCTAGAGAGGATCCATTTATTTTGTGGATGATGTTTAAAAAACGCATCTTTTCGTCATCTTATTTTTTTAGTTTGTGCTTTGCACATATTCATATTGTTTGTTTTTTGATCATTGCATTTGATTTTCTGTTTGTTGTTGATGTAAAAACTGTCATTAGGCATCTTTTATTTAGATTGATATCATGAATCGATCAATGTCAGACCACCATTGAAAACCCGGAAGCATTGGATGGTCATTTCGTCCTAATATGGAAATCCTCAGAAGTCCCTATCTACTGTCCCAAACACAACATTCAAACACAGGACTTATCGATCCCGCGCGCGAACGCTTAACCTTTAAACTACTGTGCCCTCATCCAAAATTGTTAATTTCCAACTTTAAGGGATTCATGATTTTACAACTTTTATTGTTTTTCTGTATGACAGAAATAATGCATTGTATTGTTGAATTTATGAATAAAATGTTTATGGAATGTAATCTCTATGACTTGACTTTAAGGGTAGAATTGTCTCTAATTTATCATGTTGATTCAAATAACTCGACAGTAGAATACTGAGCATATCTAACCAATGAGTTTCACATAAAACAAAACATATGTCTTGGATTTCATTACTTAACATCATCCTTTAACTAAAATATCATTCATTTGTAGGAAAATATATCTTCAAATCTTCTTAATTATTTCCTATTCAATCACTTATTCTATACATAGTTGAAGAATCATACACTAGGACGAAATAACCGTCTAATGATGGAAAAGATTTGTAACTCAGGTGGATGATTTTGATGGAGTTTTGTTGTCTGACCTGGATGGTTTGGTCGTGGAGCTTTCATCGTTCTTCTGAACGACATGATCAGCACAAACTTTAGATAGAAGTGAAGTGTTCGAATTTCTCCATATGCGTTTCACAGCTTGTTCCGTACACCTCGACGTTGATTGGTTCTTACTGACTTTAAATTTGCCATTGTTTACTTCTTTGTTTTGGTTGATATGAAAAAAAACCAACCGCACGCAGCATCAGAACCTACGTCAAGCACAGAAATCAACTAAAGGATCTCCCTACCATACATAAAAGGCATATCAGAAACCGCAACGAGACTGCTGAAAACCTTCGGGATAGGTGTGGCACACAAATCGAACACTTCACTTCTATCTGAAGTTTGTGCTGATCATGTCATTCAGAAGAACGATGAAAGCTCCACGACCAAACCATCCAGCTCAGAGAACAAAACTCCATCGTAAACCGTCTAATGCTTCCAACTTTTCCATGATGATCCAGTTTCAATGAACTCATAAATTCAACTAGTACATTAATATTTTCACTAACTTTTCACTTTTACAACTACGTTTCTTTTTGTTTACCTTTCTTGAAAGTGTTTTTCTCTTCTCCTTTCATATTCATTTCATTGTCTATTTCATTCTTAATCATTATTTCACTCTATTTTTATACTCATATCACAAAATCCTCTAAATTATTCGTCTAATAAAGTTGAGCATTTGATTTAGTATTTCACTGCCAAGTTTTTCTTCTCTTCTTTTTCTTTTTTTTTTCTAACGAAAAAGGTGTTTTACAAAGGAAACTTTTGAAGATTGAATTCTTTGTATAAAAAAACTAATTTTTTGTTGAAAAGAAAAGTTTCATTGTTTTTTTTTTACCTGTTACGTTAAATTTTCTAAAAAAAGAATAAAAAAAAAATCCCGAAATATTTGTTACATGTCTTAGTTACAAATTATTACTCAAAATATGATTGGTTTATTCTATTTGAGATTTGATTGGTTCATCTATTGATGGGATATATTTGAATATATGTATATATTACTATTTCATATAGACGTTGTGAGTAGTATAACATTGATGAATAATATAATAGTGTAAATTTAACTCTAAGAAATGATTGTATATAAATAGTATATGTATTTTGATACTAGTCTGAATAGTCATATTCACATATATACTTGAATGGAAATCGTTCGAATATTTTTGATGAAATATTTACAATCTACATATTGATTCTTAATGAATGCATCACATGTAAATAATAACAATAATCATCATCACATTGGTAACACTAATTATACTACTAGTCATAGTAATAACATCAGTAATATTGGAAGTAATAAGCAAATTTCTATAGATTTTCCAACAAATCCAATTACTAAATATTTTATTATTGAGAAACAAACAGCAAGTTGTGGACCAGAATTAGTATGGAAAGTATATGATGCTGTACGACGTCAAGATCAAAAGGTAAGTAGTATCATAATAATGGTTTTCATTTATATACTTGTAATTTTAAGGGAAAAATAGTTTTTTTTTTAACATTTGAATTCCGGGTCAGCGGAGTATAATCTGTGTTGTGCAAGATCGTGGATCAATTGAACTTAGTCATTAATACTATTAGTTGTCGTCTCATTGGTATAGAGGTTCAATGTTCTCGTGAGTGACTGAAGGTCCTGGATTCGAAGTTCTGCCTGCGGGATTGTAACATGCATTTCTGGGTCACATACTAGAATGAAACGGCCATTCAGTTGTTCCTGATTTTCAATAATGGTCTAGCTTAGTTAAACTAATAAATTCAATTATTAAGATGATTACAATCTCCACATATCTCCATCTTCAAAATAATATTTTCCTATAATTTATGAAGTAAAACTGAGTTTATACATGCAAACCATGTAAACTCAATAATTCAAAGGGTGAAACACTTGTTGAGTAACTAAAAGTTCTACAAGTTCAGTTCTTGGTGATAAAGTAGTAGTGCATTACCATAATGAAAATATCATTTCTAATTATAATTAAAGAAGAAGAAAATTGATTTATTTCTATACATTTGAAAAAGAGATCATAAGCCGATTGATGTTGGATCACTATTGAAAACCCGGAAGCACTGGACGGCCGTTTCGTCCTATTGTGGGACTTCTCAGCAATTCGCATCCACGGCTCAGTGGCCCAGTAGGTTAAGCGTTCACGCGTGAGACCAAAGGCCCTGGGTTCTAATCCCTCCAGCGGGATCGTGGACGCGCACTGCTGAGGAGTTCTACAATAGGACGGAACGGCCGTCCAGTGCTTCCAGATTTACAACGGTGGCCTAACATCAATCGGTTTATGATCTCAATCAAAAAACTTAACAACCTCCAAAACCACTAAACTGATAATTTAAAAAAGAGTTTGTTTGACCAGTTTCTAGAATAAGGAATAAATTCGTTGTTGAATGTTCCCCCACCACCACCAAAAAAAGAAAGTAAATAAAAAAAGCAAAAAAACCATTTGATTTATCTGACATTTACGTGAAATCGAATTTTGTCTTATTTGTTTACCTTTTCATTTGTATACGCTTGTTCCTCTTTGTGATTTTCACTAAAATCAAGACATTTCTGTTTTTGCTGATACATACGAATTTTTTTTGAAATGTGAAAAAAACTATTATTTACTATAATTTTTTAGTTGTCATTATCGATACTACTAATATCAATACTGATTTTAAATAAACAACTGAACAAACATGTTGAATAGATTTTGATAATAATGCCTCAATTATGTATAATTAATATAATGGACAAAGAATTATATAATTTAACAGTTGAGTTCGTGATTCAATTGAAGTTAGATCACCAGGAAAATCTAGAAGCATTCAACGGTATTGCTCATCCACAATCTAGGCCTGCGGGGTTTGAACCCAAGGATTCATCAGTCTTGCTCACAAGCGCTTAAATTCTAGGTCACTGAGATGACCGGGATCCAATGGTGTTAATATCTAACTTCAACTTATCTACGAAATCGGATTATATATTCATTTACCTAAGTTAATATGAGTAATACAGCTTCCAGGTATTCTATAGTGGTCTATTATCAATTGACTCATGATCTCAATTATTGAAAAAATGAATTGTATTCATCATTGATTTGATAAAATATTATTTGTGATGTAAATGTGTCTAGGTATTTATCATTGTTTCGTTTAAATCGTCACGGTTTTACTCTTGTGATTTATTGCATGAGAATTTACGAGGATACTCTAAAACGTTCACAAGCCCAGAATAAATTACTTGTCAGCTGACTATCGACTTTCCTGTCGAGTCAGCAACGAGTGGGCTTCATTAACTCAACACGTGTATGAAGCTCCATCTACTGACTCTTTGAAGAAAGAGTTGGATCAGTTGAGATCATCGTTGTCAGAATTAACACAGGCCGTTTAGAATTCTGTCCTTTCTAAAGTGAAACTGAAACCAAATAAATAATTATTTACACGGTTCATTCCAATTTCATGAGTCGCATGAAATTTCTATCTATCACTGCACCTTTTATATTGATACAGTTTAAATAAGCAAATCGATAAATCCACTTGGTTTTGTTTGCTTGAATCTTCCCATTGATGTTTAGGACTGCAATCGCTCAATCTCTTATTGGCATATGTGCATCTTGTTCAGATTGCCTTGATATCGCCTTAAGTCACAAGCATTGTAAGCAAAGATGGATGGTGAATCTATGCTTGAATCTTCCCAAGTAAACACTATCAAGTGGATTTAAACTCCACCCCATTATACAAGAACATGAATATAAGGACTCAGTAGTTAAGTAGATAACGCGATGGCGGTGATGAAAGTGGACGGTTCAAGTCCCGGAGTGAACATCCTGGATTCCACTGCTAGCCCTCATCCAACTTTTAATCAGTAACTCGATCATAAACACACTTCTTATCTTCAATTATTAAGTAATCAGTTTTCATTAATATACATATGTTATAGATAGATAGATTATAGGTATTTAGTAGGAAATAAACAATGGTGTCGAAATAAATACATAAAAACATACCTGTTGTGAGTGAAACACTTTTTATTAATGGTGTTGGATGATCATTGAACTGTGTCTAAATTTGACTGAAGTTGGAAATGGACCAGTGGACGTCTACTTGAATATCCTGATGTTAGCACGGTCGTGAGTGATCAATGATGAAGAGTTCAATACTGGGACGAAACTATGCGTCCTGGTTTTGAATGATACTTCAGCTGAGGTCAGTCTGTGACGAATACAGACCAAAAAAACAATTAAATTGCTTGTATTATATAAGAAGTGAAAAATTCGATAAAAACAAAATACGTATAAGTCAGTTATTCTTATTTTAACTAGCTATGGAACTTCAACTGTTACAAAACATAATTTGGAAATAATCTCGGTGAAGTGCTGAACATTCTAATAATATTGAAACCCATACCGGACGAAAAAGAAGAACTTGTGCTTTCATGATGAACATCATAAATATGAAGTTACCAATTTGATTCACGTAACTTTAGTGTAGGGGCACTTGTGGAGACAGTAAAATTTTTCTATTTTAAAGCACGAGCTGATCTTACCAAGACCATCGTTAAAATTCTAGTTGCAGTGGATGCTCGATTCGTTCTACTATGGGACGTTCCAGTGAAGTGAACCCATAACCTAACCTGGGCGTCGGATTCAAGATTATGGAAGCCCTGAAGTCTTCACAAATACCCTTATACTGACATTAATCATGTGCTAACTGAATATTAACTTCAAGGTGCAACTCCTGGGGTTCTGAAGTGAAGCTTTACCAGTGGTGTTCTACCAAGTCTGATACCGGACGGTTACTGACTTCAAACAATTAGTGAGGGTTGTACAACATCGTGAACTGAATAAAGTTAGACAAAAACCACATTCGATGCGGCCTTGGTGGTCTAGAAATGAAAAATCTTCTTTCAAGACTGAAGATTCTGGGTTCAATGTTTTGTGATAGGGTCGTGGATGCACACTGTTGATAAGTCACACACTAGGATGAAATGGTCATCCAGTGTGGTGTGTCTGCGGAAATAAAGAAATTTTCCTGTTTAGTTATTTGGCTACATGCAATCTGTTCGTAATGTAGGGGAACAGTTGTATTTTATTTAGTCAGAGTATCGATTAGTATGCCCTAGACTAAGTCCACGATGTGTTGGATAATAATTAACATTATAAATCTAAATTGTATTGATGTAAAAAAACATTTATGAATGATATAAAGATGATCTGGATAAGGCGAATAACATTCCAATTTAGATCAATAACCGATCAATGTCAGACCATTAGTGAAAACCTGGAAGCCATGGGTGGACGTTTTGTCTTACTAAGGGATTTATCATCAGTGCGTTATTTGGTGTTAATTATCATTAGTAGCATTATTTAGTAAATGAGTGGATTAGATAATGTAAATATTGAGTTGATAGATTACATAATATTAAAAAAGGGGATTGATATAAAATAAGAGTTACGTAAACATGAAGAGAATATTTCAACTATGGAACAATTTAATAGGGACAGAAATGTTGAGTAAAAGATATTGATTTGAATTAAATTACTCGTGAAAACCAGGTTGTACTAGGTAGTTACTTCCTCATGATAAAAAAAGTCCTCATAAGTGAGTATTCATAATAGGCAATAAAAGCAGGACTTTATGTCTCGGGCCCCAAAGCTTAACCTTCAAACCATTGAGCCCAGATCAATTTTTGCTTAAAACTATAAAAATTCTATAATGTTCATAAATACTTTGTACTGACAAAAGACACTGATAAAAGAAAGTGTAATATGTAATTTATTAACCATTATGGTGTGAGTTATTTTGATGTCTAAATGGTGTACTTTGATGGAGTTTTGTTGTCTAAGTTCAAAGGAACAAAACTCCATCAAAATTATCCATCTGAGCTATAAATCTTCTCCACCATTTCAAATGGTGTACTTATCAGCTGGATCTACATGACAGCTAGAGTAGATTGTTATATTGCGTCTATTGCTTCATATGATCCATGCGTTGATTTTGAAGCCAGTGAAGCCAGATAATAAGTAAAGTATTCAATGGGTACAATAACAATTTAAACGTATACTAACAACAGTATTCAATAGAAAAGAATGAAATTAAGTGACCAATGTGTATATCTTTTGTTTGATCAGTTAATATAATTTGAGTGATCGTAAACTGTTTCTTTCTCATTAAATCTGATTTGTTGAAACCAATTGACTCCATTTACTTTTAGTTAGTTTGCTTAAATGTTTATAATTTTGTATTTCGAAAACTGTTTGCCTAATGTAATTACCCTAATCAAATGATTTCTTTATAAAGTTAGTATTTGAAGTTGCCTGAGATATGTCAGCTCATTTGACTTGAAATCTGTTAAGATAAATTGATTCAACAGATCATGCGTATAATTTGGATCGTTAGTAGGAAGTGACACTAGTGTGTGTGTGTGTGTGTATGGGCTATTTGCTAAGTGAATTGATGCACTGGACAAACTTGGTGTATGATTAAAAGTTAATAATTTATCATATCAACATAATTAACGGGATTATAAAATGATACATTTACTTGACAGGTTTTCTTTAATCTATTCAGATAAGAATAAATCTATGTCTGAGAATAATATGAAGCTGGTACAAATGAATGAAGATGATAAATACATGAACACTATGGTTTTGTGATACCTGCCATATGTAGCAATGATTCATGAAAATATAGTAAACTAAGCGTTATTAGTGGGAACAATTTTTTAGTAAACTAAACTATAGAAACGTGTATTAGGTTGTTGCAATTAGTGCACGCGAAATTCTACTTCAGTTTGGCTTCATGCTAGACGGAAATCCTCAGAAAGATATCTATTTACGATCTTCAAGAAACCACTGTTCTCTAGTGAAACTGAACTACAGCCAAACACCATCCATCCGTGCTTTAATTGATTGTGACTTTATGACAATGTCGATGGGATCCTAAGAGAATGTACATATGAGGAGAAGAGACAGACCGATTGTAGTCCTAAACGTTAAAGGGAAGATTCAAACAACCAATATTTGTGAATCAAACTTCACCCAATCGCACAAGCTTGTAGTAAACTGTGGACAATTTCTAAATGGATAATATGATGCAGTTTCAGAGCAAGTGGTACTGAGTTCGAGTCCCGGAGTGAACACTAATTCTTAGATGCACATGCTTCCAGTTGACAAGTCCCAAATAGAACGAGACGCTCGTCTTGGATTCCACTACTAGCCACCATTCATTTCAACTTGAAAATCTGTTACATATTTTATTTATGTTTAGGTTGATGATATATAATGGAACTTGATGAGAAAATCTGTAGTGTTTACAAAAGTAGTGAGACATTATTTTCAATAATTAGCTAGCCATAACAAGAGGTTTGAAGGTTTAAAGTGTATGGTTTATATAAGACTATCAATATTCTTCTCTTAAGGACAATTGTTAGTAGTAAACTTTGTTTTCTTTAAAACTAAACAAACTATGCAAGTAGAATAAAGGTGAACAGACTTTCTAGGTTATTTTTCTGAATTCATCAATGAACATCATGTTTACAGGGCTCTTTGTATAAACTTTAAGGTTTAGATTTCTTATGGAATAATTTTAAACACATTCTAAATATCATAGAAAATAAAGTATTGCTTTAAATAATCTACTTATAATAGTTGAATTCATGAGTTAATTGAAGCTAGACCACAATGGAAAACTTGGAAGCATTGAATTACCGTTTCATCCTGAGACTGGTGAGTAATGAGCATCCACGATCTCGCATGCGGGATTCGAACCCACGACTTTAGATCCCTCACGTGAACGCTTAACCTCTAGGCCACTATGTTAAGATTTACTGATATTACTGTGCGAGATTGTGGATGAGCACTGAAGAGGAACCCCATACTAGGATTAAATGAATGCCCAGTGCTTCAACGTTTTCACTGGTGGTCTAACATCAATCGTTTCATGATCTCAATCAAAAACGTAACAATCTCCACAATCCCATATTGACAAAAATTATTGTTAAAGAATTGAGTTAAGTGAGTAAAATTGTAATCAGTGTCAGTACTCAAGATGTTTTCTGTCATATTCATGGAGTTATACAAGAGCTTCAAAGCTCTATATAGCCTTAACATTTGTAGTTTTGAGATAGGAAAATAAATAACCGAAACTAGGTTTAAATAAATTTGTCTTAAAATTAGATTAAAAATAAACTATGTATTCAGTGTTACAAGCAAAAATAGAGCGTGGCTAGCAGAGGAACCCAGGACATGTGTTTCGTTCTATTTGATATTCGTCAGCTGAATGTGTCTGTATCTCCGAGTTGATGTTCAATCCACAACTCGAACTCAGTACCGTTCACTTCAAATGCCATCGTGTTATCCCCTTAACTACTGAGTCCTGATAATCACTTGTTTGTGTAATGGGGTGAAGTTTAAATTCACTTGGTACTGTTTATTTAAATCTTCCCATTGATATACCTTTATCTCAGAGTTAATGTTCACTCAACGGGAAGATTCATGTAAACAATACTAAGTGAAGTTATATTCAATGACCATCATAAATTATACTTCATTCAGTAATATAGAAATACTAGACTTATAAATATCATTTGATATTTAAGATAACAAACTTTATAAAATAATAAGAGAATGATCAATTGCAATCTTAAACATCATTGGGAAGATTCAAGTAAACAACATCAAGTTAATCTAAAACTTCACCTCATTGCACAAGAAACTGGTTATCACGAGTCAATAGCTAAGTAGATAACTTGATGCCGTTTAAAGCAAACAGTACTGAGTTCCAGTCTCAGAGTGAATATCAAGACTGAGATGCAGGCGCATCCAGCTAACGAGTCCCAAATATGACAAAACACATATCCTGTATTCCACTACTATCCACTATACAAAATATTAGTTTTTTTTTAATTTCAATTTTACTCAAGCGAATATTGAATAAAATTAAACAAATTGTTATTATTGTCTATAATATAAGTATGTCTCATATGTTGGTCTATTAATTTCTATGAAACAAAAACAAAGAAAAAACGACTTCTTTTTAGTAAAAAGAAACAGATGAATTTTTCACAACAACAACAACAACAACAACGACGACGACAACGACAACAACAGCGACGACAACAACAAAAAGAAAGAAAATAATAATGCATTTTAACTTGTATTCACAATTCAATGATTATAATACTGATTGTATTCTATAGATTCATTGTAAATTAGATTATTCATTGTTCTATTGAATTCATTCGACTATAAAATATTGAAATGAAGAGAGAAAAAGAACAATCTGTTAAAACAATTAGACACTTTTTTTGTTTTATTTTAAATTCATGTGAACATTTCAAATCACTATGGTTAATTTGGTAAATTGATTTAGTTGGTTTGTTTGTTTTTCATTACAGTTTCATTACAGATTATCAGGAACCATTGAATGATTAAAGGAGATGATTGAATAATAGTAGAACAGTGTTATTTCTAAATGACTGGTTAATGTGTAGAGATATATAACATAATTGATAGTTAATTAGTGTTGATCAATTTGTAATATGGTTATTAGTCTAAGTAACTATTCAGTAACATTTAAAGTTTTGAAGCTGAATAATAAGATTTACAAGTTTAGAAAAGATCTTTCGAGCCTTGAAATCTAGTACTCATTAATACATAGAGTGTGTTTATCGAGTTTCCTGATAACGACATTAAACTGCCTAATACCTTAACATGATGCATTCAATATTGATTCAGTTAAAATAGTATGGATATATTGTGAATTCGTTAAAAGAAATTGGTCTATACTAGATAACTGGATACTTATGAAATTGGTCACTAATCAGTGATCATTCACTTATATTTTATTTTGGTTGTATAAATCGACTGATATTCTGCTGATAAATTATTCTGTCTTTTCATATCCATTTATTAGGGACATTGAATGAATGAACTCAAGTTTATAAGTAGATAATAGTCAATCATACCGACTTTTGGCAAATGATTACTCAGCTAGAATCTATCATAATGAAATTAACTTAAGTTTGCAAATATCCACTGGAGCTATGTATCATCTGTCACGAAGTTGAAGGTTCATAGTCTATATGAAACGTATTTAAACAAAATGTATAATATTTATATTAATTTTTTTATTAAATCACGGACAAAACGATAATCTAATGAAAGAAACTTGTCAAGACTAAAATTTATGCACGAACCAATCAGATACAAAATAATAGGTTTTGGATGTAGGCACAAAATTCATCTATCGATTTGGTTAAATAGCGTTTTAACATTTAAGCTGTTGTCCTTACCTTAATCGTCAACTGTAAAGCATAATCTTAATTCCTCACATTGGTTTAGTTCTAGTTAACAGTTGAATATTTTCAAAGTCACTTTAGCATTGCTCAGATATCGTCTATAAATTCTAGTCTTACCGGAAACTTGATACAATTTTGGCTGATATTTATTTAAGATTTAATGAAATCATTATAATGATCTAATTCAGTCACGAAAACCAAAATAATCCAAATTAATATGATCATGAAATGTGATAAAACTGGATCTTTATTGTATTTCATTGTTAAATACAAACTAATTCATTTCTGTATTGATATATATTAGATAATAAACATACTGGATTGCTCTATCCTACTTATATAGCATAAATGAGAATCTATAATACAATTTATATATTACTGAAATAGATTAAATACATATATGATAACATCTTAAATATTACATATGAAGAAGATATATATTTGGCAATAAATATAAAGATCATATATATCATTGCTTTGTAATATTATAGAAGTATATTCAGAGAACTGATAAGAAGATAGACATATAATAAGATAAATCAGTAATAACCTGGTTTTAACATTCAACAAACAGTATATACTGATCTTAATGTGTTTAATGTTTATCATACAATGAAGTTGGATTTGTAAAGTTGATAAATGCGTACCCATTGAAATGATAGCAGTATATATGGATAATTTTTGCGCTTCGTTAAGATGCGTAGTTTAATTGCTGAAAGTTTATTGTTGTTTTGAAAGATAATGTGAGTGCTTACTTTATCATTAACTCCTAATTGCAGTTAAAACGACAATATAAGCTGTGTAGTTTTGAATATCCACCTCAAGGAACTGAACAATATCGGAATTGTACCCCAATATTTTGAATATACTAGGTTGAGAACAAGGCCTCAATATCTTCTATCTGTATTATATAACAACAAGATAGATTTAATAAAAAGAAGGTGTTGATATACAAACAAAACAAATCGAGTTAATTACTCTAATTTGTTATGAAATATGGTCATTTATAATAAGACTATCTAAATTAGCTGAAAGGTTAAAATACATGAGCTGTTAAATTAGTCGAAAGATATCTCGGAACAATTGTAATTTGAAGTAGTTAAATATCGTATTTGAATAGTTGAATTTATGTGTCAATGTAAGCCAGACCACTATTGATAACCTAGAAGCACTTGATGATAGTTTCGCTCTATTATGGAACTCCTCAGCAGTGTGCAACCATGATCCCTCACATAACACTCGAACCCAGGACCTTCAGCTTCGCGAGTAGACGCTTAACGTCTAGACGACTGAGCTGGCATACGACGGTGTGAATGTCTAACTACAATCAATCTATGATCTTATGCAACTTTTCATCCATTGTCTGGGGTAGATATCTGTCTCTGCCTGACACGGATTAGACTCCACTGGTCACAGCTTCTCACTAGAATTCGAGGAAATCCATCTTGAAGCCAGTCATTAGTAAGGACACGATGATTATGATTAGAACGGAGATTTGTATAGATCGTAATAATTTTGATAGTTGAATTCATGGGTCAATGTAAGCTGAGAAGTTCTATACTAAAACGAAATTACCATCAAGTGCTTCCACGTTTTTAATGATGATCTAATTTACATCGACTCATGAATTCAACTATTAAAGCTACTTTTAATCTCCACAAATCCTTATTCTAAATATCATATTTGTCAAAAAAATGTCAACTAATACTTCAATATTTCACCTAGATAATCTGATTCGAATTTCTTCAGAAAAACAATTAAGCATCAAAATTTCCGAGAAAAACTCCATGTAGATATTTCTCATTTAAGTCCAAATGTTAAATCTTATGATTTGTTCAAGTGTGAATATGAATTTAAGTTATTTGCAGTGTGATAAGAAGTGTATGTCTATATTTTGACATCTGATGGGAATAACCATTACTCTAGGTAACAATTAGAAATCAAATCAGTCAATCTGATAGATAGAAGTATTAACCAGTGGAATTCAACCGGGTCTGTTGTGAGATGGTGGAACAATGGTGGATTTGTCCCTCAGTTTTCTGGATTAGTTGAAGTCAGAAATTAACATGCCGGCTCAGTGGTCTAGAGGTCAAGTGTTCATGCACGAGACTGATAGGTCCTCGGTTGAAATCTCTCAAGGCGGTATCATGGATGCGTACTGCTGAGGAGTCCCATACTAGGACGAAGCGGCCATCCAGTGCTTTGAGGTTTTCCATTCCGGTTTATTATATAGTGACTCATGATATAAACTATTAAAATTATTATAATTTCCACAAAAACCACTTCTGATATTAATCTAAAAGATAACCACAAATCAAAAGTATCACATCAGTTCAAGATTTAAAATATCAACTGTTTCTCCAAAGAAACAAAGGTAGAATACTATGAGAAACATTTAACCATTGCATGACGATTTCATTACATAATGAATTAACTGAAGTTGGAATCAACTATCTTATATTTTATGGTTTTTAGTTAATGTTTAGTTAAAATTTGTCCTTAATGTAAACTAAAAATCCGTGTTGCTTGTCGTTTAAATGCTACTTGTTATATCTGGTCGTCGCTGATTGTTGTGTCGGAAACGCTTATCATTTATATTCGAAACGAGGGACCTCTACAATTCCCACGACGCGAAAGTAGGAACACAAGACTGGTATAAGTGAAAATTTATTAACCCCAAAGCGCGACGACGACCAGATATAACAAGTAGCATTCAAACGACAAGACATATCAGTGGAGACGGGGATGAGATTCGAACCCACGGGAGGAAACCCCGACAGATTAGCAATCCAATTGAATCTACTTTCATGCTTAAGTTTATGATTCATAATGAATCATGAAACTGGAATATTTCGTTTTCAATACCATTTCGGTATTTGCTAATCCAGTGTGTTCATCAACTGGTAGTTGATATCTGAAATTAAATTGTACATGTAAATAAATCAGTATATTGAATCACCTCATCTCAAACGCAGTCAATATTAACGACATAGGTTAATCAAAATGTAGACCTAGATGTCAATTATGGGATGATTGAAATCCTTATCGATCATCGCCATCATTTATTTATCATTAGAATGGCATGTTTTACGACATAACTCGAAGAAGCATAGTTATATCGTTCTACTTAGTTGAATATATAACGCCAATATAATTGTCAGCACTATATTGTTTGTGAGCTTCAAAATATTTCCCTTGAAAATTTGTTTCCCTGTAATACAATACAAATGTTTGACTCAATTTCGAACGATCAGTTTACTTGAATTACATATCACCTTTTCTCTATTTCCATTATGGTATTTACAATTCCTGATTAGGAATTATTAAAAATTAGTTTTTTTAAACTTGCAACCATCCGTTGTTCTAAACTAGACTATCAATGAAAACCTGAAGACATTGGATGATAGTTTCGTCATTGTATTGGAATCTTTGGAAGGAACTTCGGTCTTGTACGTGAACATTTAATCTTTAGACCATTGAGACTAGCTTCAATTTTTAACTCATGAAGTTCTAGTGAGAAACTGTAATCAATCCACTACAATCAATGTCCGATCTCAGATAAATATCCAACTCAGTCAATAGATGAATTATTGCACATTATCATAGATTCATTCATGCTAGACATTAACACCGTTATACGCTAACTCAATGGTCTGGAGTTTAAGAATTCTCATGCGATACCGAATATCCTGAATTCGAATGTGTTCTGTTGTACTGTAAGCGCACATTGATGATGTATACCATACTAGAACGAAATAACCGTGTAATACTTTTAGGTTTTCATATATGGTCAACCCATGATTACAACCGTGAAATTACTACCATTTCCATAAATCCTCTTACTGATAAAAATCTACTTTTCAACCGTAAAACAGTTAGACGAAGCATAATCCAACCAGATGTGTGTTTTGTTTCTTTCATGGTTGTGATGAAAAATTATTTTTATGTTTAGATAAAGTCGACTTTTTTAGAAAAAAAGTAACGACAACTATGAAGATTGATATACATGTTTCTTCATGCATGAAGTTAAGTATAATCTGTATTTGGTTCCTATTAAAGTGTTTTTGGCCAATGTGAAAACGAAAAAAAAACATATTTTTTTTAAAGTTGAGTTTTATAGTTATTCAGCTTATCTATATATATCACTAATCCTACAATTGTTTTTTAAAACAATTTATATCAGCTACGGTGTAGTCAAGACATTCATATGACCCATCATATGACAAATGTCACACTTCTACAAAAAGTGAATTACCTAGCAAAAAGCTAAATAGTAACCTCTTAGATAGTAAGACTGAATAGCTCAAGTTTAAATCTATCAAGGAATAACAGTTGATAACATATTGTAGAGACACCTTACTATGTTCAGCAACTTACATTACTACTTCTCAACTATATCCACTATAGAATCCAATCACAAACCAAGCAGATGAAAACAATATAAAATTTAGTCACTTACCGCTGAATGATTAAACAATGTAAACAGATCATCTATATACACGAAACTTTCTTCCTTAAAGGTATAATTAAGTTTTAATACAAAATGAATACTAAAATTCTTTTTAAAAAACTTTAAAATGATGTGTAGTGGCTAGCAGCGGAATCCACGACGGGCGTTTCTGCCCTCTTGCGACTCGTCAGCTGGATGTACCTGCATATCAGAGTTGGTGTTCACTCTGGGACTCGAACCCAGTACCATTCGTTTCACGTTATCCACTCAGCTACTGAGTCCTGATAGCAACTTGCTTGTGTAACAGGGTGAATTTAATTTTACTTGGTAAACTTTAAAATGTCAATCAACAACACATTCATCTTATACAATTAAGACATTTAAAGAGATACACATAACTACAAACATACGTGTACATATATATATATATATACCCCTTAGTTAGCAGATACATAAGTTGTAATGTATCCAATAAAACTGTCCAATAGGCCATGTAAACAGATACCATTCGAAAATTGTTTGTTCATCCTATTTATTTTGTTGTTGAATGAATAACAAAATAGAAATGTTTATAAAGTCATCAACTTGATAGTTGATCATTATCTAACCACATGACTTGGACTATTTTCTCTTTTTTTCGGATTAGTGAAGGTGGTCTTGGAGCTTGATCTTTGAGAATAAAAAACAAACAAACAGAAAAACTGATGATTTGTTGGAAAATGGATCAAGTTGATGATCTTTTCAAATAGGGAAAAGCATTTGTCATTCATAATTTTAACGTATCTTAGTGTACATTTTAAATAGAACCATTTTCATCAGTCATTTGATGATGATATAATCAGTCACCTGATTATTAACTAAAGTTATCATGATGATTTCTATTTGACATAGGTATCATTACCAAGGTTTGATTTGATAATTTCGAATAAATTGAACAATGGGTAGATTGTTATTCTCTGAAGAAGTGACTTACACTAAGTCACGAAACGTCAGAAAATCTAGTTTTTCTACTCATTGGGATATTACAAATATATTATTCATTCATATTTGACATAGATTGAACGTCTCTAGGAATGTTGTCAATAAAAAATATCAGTTAACAGTATTTATTGTAGTCAATTGTAATATGAACATCAATACTGGAATATAGACGTGTTCAACTGAAGAAGTTAAAATAGATTGGAGCAGAAATTCATGATTTCACTTCTATCTATAATCCATCTATTCTATACAAGTATACATACACTTATATGAATTTTGTGAATGATAATATTGAAAACAAAATAAAACGTATTTTGTTAGATTGTCAACAAGATATAATGTAATTATAACATCTTCATTATGTCTGTTAACTCACGTCGTGGAGGAGCATGGGGCAAACATTAGCATTCTCCATTCAACTCTGTCCTGAACAGTCCTATCCAGCTGCTATTCATCTTTTCATTTCTGCTTCCTATTCATGACAAAGTGTGTTCTTTGGCTTTCCTCTTTCCCGTTTTATTTCAACATTCCAAGTTTAGTAATTTTCTCAATGTATGTCTTATCTTCTTCCAACGTCTTTCCCTTTCGTCAACTGGAAGGTTGTTTGTTCTCACTCACAGTAGGCTGATACTAATGGGATCTCGCGTATGCAACTGTTTAGAAATACTTTTACGTTTCTAATGATGAATGTAGTAGTTCTCCACGTTTCAGCTCTGTACTGTCTTGACGTTCGTATTGAAGATTCTGACTTTGATATTGGTTGGAGGTTGTTTTGGTTTCCATATATTCTTCACTTGTAAGAATGTAGCTCTTGGTTTGCCAAACCTTGCCTTTACGTCTGTATCGGACTTGTTCATTGATGATGCTGTCCAGTTACGTGAAAGATACTACATCTTCCAGAGTTTCTCCACCAAGTGAGTTTGGTTTGGTGTTTCTCGTGTTGTATTTGAAGATCTTGGTTTTCCTCTTGTGTACTGCTGCAGAGGCTTTAATCATAACACCAGTTACCTTCTAATTAAACAATTTAGATTAAAGCCGATTCACGATAGAAAAGTTTAAGAAATTAGTGACTGACAAGAGTTTCATTGAAAAACCTTAGAAATCTGATATTTTGTCAACAGATTAATGAATAATATAAATTCGAAATAACTATTTTATGTTCATTTAGCTCATTCAATTTTCCATCTATAAACTATTATTCAATGCTTAGTATGGGGATTTTTGGATAGAATATTATGTTCACGGTTGAAATCATGAGTTGATCTAAGTTGAACCACCTATAAAAACCTAAAAGCATTACACGGCTATTTCATTCTAGTATGGAACACGTTATCAGTGTGCGCTTACAGTACAACACACGACATTCGAATTCAGGATATTCGGTATCGCATGAGAATTCTTAAACTCCAGACCATTGAGTTGGCATGCAACGGTGTGAATATCTAACATGAATGAATCTATGATAATGTGCAATACTTCATCTATTGACTGAGTTGGATATTAATCTCAGATTGGACATTGATTGTAGTGGATTGATTACAGTTTCTCACTGGAACATCATGATTTACAACGTGAAGCTATTATTTAACGTATGTTCACTAGTGACTGGCCTCAAGAGGTATTTTCTGGAGTTCTTGTAAGATGCAGTGACCAGTGGAGTGAGATCGGGTTTGTTGCGAAATAGGAACTCAGTGAACACAGTGGTGGATGTGTCGCTCAATTTCATAGATTAGTTGAAGTTAGACATTAAGACCGTTCGATGCCGGCCGGATCAGTGGACTAGAAGTTGAACGTTCACGCGCGAAACTGATAAGTCCTGTGTTCGAATCTTGCGAGACGAAATCGTGGATGCGCACTGTTGAGGAGTCTCATGCTAGGACGAAGCCGCCGTCCAATGCTTACAGGTATTCTATGGTGGTCTATTATCAATTGACTTATGATCACAACTATTGAAATTATTATTTAATTAACAAAATAAGACATATGTATAGTGAAGTAAAAATGCATATACCAAAGTCTAATCATATTCATGGTAATTAATGTATCATTAAATTAAAGATGGTTTGTTAAAATTCTCATTTTCTTTCCCATCTGTATTAGTTTAAATAATAGCATGAAGGTTATAAAGAATTCTAGCAAAAATATCGATTTCATTTACGTTTCTCTCTTAATAACTGTGTCACAAGGGGTTTAGTGGAGTTTGTACTAATTTCAAGAGTTGAGATCATGAGTCAATTGAAGCACTACTGAAGACTCACACAATAGGACGAAACGGCCGTTCAGTGGTTCAAGATTTCCCATGGTGGTCTAGCTTCAATTGATTCATGATCTAATTACTTGTATCAAAATGAAAAATAATAAATTCCTGTCACTGGAGTAAAATGAAAACGGTTGGTTATTTTTTACAAGACAAAGAATTGATTTAAGTATTTTTTTTAAACTGTGGACGGCCATATAATCCTAGTATGGGACTTTTCACCAGTGCTCATCCATTATCCGGCTCACCGGAGTCGATCTCAGGGACTTCAGTCTTGCACGCGGACACTTAACCTCTAGACTACTGAGCCGGCCGGTATCCAACGGTGTTAATGTCACACCTCAACCAATCCAATTATTGTTCTTATAAGCTCCATTCACTATTACATTTTGGGTACAATATAGAATTCACAGCACAAAGTATTTCAGTGACTTCCTATTTCTTATTTCTTGATCGATATTGACAATAAATATTGAGTGGTGACCAACTAGAAGTTAGCAGTCCAGTCAATTGACAGCGAAATATTGTACATTATTTTCACTGCATATTGCCAGAAACTACGTTATCTCTAATTGAACTATTTTGTAACTTGTGTAATGAAAGGTTGTACACTTTTCATAAAGGTGCCTGAATAGATAAACCGATTAGCAGACATAATGATGTATTAAAACAAACAAAATTAGATGACTTGTTGAAAGATCTAGATGGCAGGAACAGGTAACTCAAATATTCAAGCAGACCACCATACCTTTATAGTAAAATTATGATATAAACTGAATATTGAGTAAAATAACTCAATCGAAATCAATACTCATTTTTAACAAATAATCATCTTCGATTCGTTCATCTCTTTAATTAGGTGTATTTGTTTCTAAAAGATACGTCAAGAACAAATCAGGAATACATAATCTCAACAATCTACAAATAACGTTTGACTAACCGTTATGTATTCAAAGAGAAAAGTAAGGGATCTATAAGTCCTAAGTTTGAATCTCGCGAGTGCGCACTACTGAGGAGTCGCACGATAGGACGAAATGGATGTCCAGTGCGTCCAGCTTTTTAATGTTGGTCTGGCTTCAAATAACTTATGATGTCAACCATTGAAATAACTATAATATCCACAAAAGCCACTTCTGATATAAATATTTATATAATAAGTATTTAGCGTCTTATTGGAACTGTTGAGTTAGAATTAGGTAATTGTTACTTTCTTTAAAGAGCCTTGTTTTTAGTTATAAATTCCCAATTATTATTGAAAATTATGGTATACTCAAAATCCCACTGAATCTACTTATTATCATTCTTCAGTAAATATTGTAATTCTGGAAGCTGTTTCTTCATAATAAAAGATTCTTTAGCGTTGTGTATCTGTAATCCTTCCATCGGCAACTGGACATTGAACCTTCAACCTCGTAACGTATCCCTGTTAAATTCGACATTTTCTATCATCATTTACTGGTAGTTATCATGTGCTTACTGATGACTAACTTCTTGGGGAAATTTCCATATTTCTAGTGAGAAATCGGGCTCAGTTGCATGTGAGGAAAGTACAAGCTGATGGTGAAATCAAAAAAATGATTATGTAATATCATAAATTGATTTATGTTAAAATGACAGTACTGAATCCCTGTTCATTGATGCAGAAGGTAAACGAATGACTTAGGTTCAATATCTTTTAATGAGATCGTCGATACACACTAATGCGAAGTCTCATGATAGGCTGGATAAGCTCTCCAATGCTTCAATATTTCAATAGCTCTCTAATTTGAACTAAATAAATCAAAACTTCACACTGATAAACATATACCTATGTAAACATTGTTATGCTTTTATACGTTTTTTGTACATCACCATAATGAAAGTGTAATTATTCAAGCTGAATGTTCCCATTGTATGTTTATGGTTTATGGGGTATGTGAAAATTATTGGATTATATAGTTTACATTACACGCTGATATTATTCAAACATCTTGTTGAATAACAGAAAGTACTGACCAACTATTTCATCCTTGTATAAAATCCGCTTATTATTGTTCATTCTTATCACCTTACCTTTAACTAAATTCCATATCCATTTGTCTTTCAGAAGATGCCTAACATTTGGATTCCTTATCGTTTTTTTTATTGGTTTGTATTACCAATTGATTTACTGAAATGAACTACAATTTCTCAAAAACTACTTTTTTTTCGTTTCAGCCATGTTCTGTATTTTTATTTGATAAGTCAATTGCTGACAAACTTCATAAACCTCGAAGACGTGATATTGTGACTAGTGTATTAAAACGTGATGTACGTTTATTAACTCAACTTCATCATCCTAATATGTTGCATATTTTACATCCGATAGAAGAAACAAGGTATGTATTCAATAGGTTTTCAAAAGTTACCTGATATAGAGGGTTATCATAATGTTTTGTAAAGTGAATAAACATATATAATTATATGTAATAATGTCTTTCTATTATAGTGAACGAGAATACAAGTGGGAATAATCGAATGTATTCGAATACAGAATTACAGAATATCATAGTGAAATGTGAGAACCATACAGTAAATTCTTCATTTGTATAATGTAAATCAATCGTTTCAGACTTCATTGTTCCTTTGTTTCCTCAACAATCATTCTCTGTTCCTACTTTTATTTATTCCATCATCTTAACCTTCTACTTCCAAGCACTTCACTTTCAATTGATGTTACATACTACTTATATCTGTCGACATCAATAGCACACACCACATTAAATGATTTCAGTATTTATTTCATAAATGATACGTAGTGACTAAATCTAAATTTGAAACTAGTCATGTCAACATAAAGCACATCACAGTTTTGATGTTTACATAGAGATTAGAAACCACTAAAAATGGCCTTTAAAAATACTAGTCTTATTCACTTATTGATTGAGTTCAGATAACGATTAGTCTGTGTAATCGGTATGAGTTATTATTTGAAATGATTTAATAAACATGCCTAATGGAACTTTCAAGTAGTCGATTTATGATGCATATAAGTTAATAGAGATTAATTATTTGATATGTTTAACATAACTTACTTACTTACGCCTGTTACTCCTCGTGAAGGAGCATAGACCGCTCACCCGCAATCTTCATCCAACCCTGTCTTGGGCAATCCTATTTAGCTCCTTCCAGTTGTTATTCATCCTTTTCATATCTGCTTCTATTATCCGACGTAATGTGTTCTTTGGCCTTCCACCTTTCCACTTCCCTTCACGATTCCAAGTCAAGGCTTGTCTCGTGATGCAGTTTGATGATTTGCATAATGTATGTCCTATCCATTTCCATCGTCTTTTCTTAATTTCGTATTCAGCTGGAAACTGGTTTGTTCTCTCCCAGAGAAGGATGTTGCTGATGGTATCCGGCCAATGGATATTGAGTATCTTGCGTAGACAACTATTTATAAATACTTGTGCATTCTTGATGATGGTTGTAGTAGTTCTCCAAGTTTCAGCTCCGTAGAGTAGAACTACCTTGATGTTCGTATTGAAGATTATGACTTTGATATCGGTTGATTGTTGTTTGATTTCCATATGTTCTTCAATTGTAGGAATTCTGCCCTTGTTTTGCCGATTCTCGCCATGTTTAAGATGAACAACGCTAACATAGAAACTCTTTCAGTTCATATTCATTTCACTTAGTGAACATATCAATATTGGTCTCTAAAATATATGATCTCATCCAATAAATATGATGTTTTATAAAGTAGTGATTCATAAAATCAAAACCTAATAAAGTTAGAATATTTACTGATAAGGAGTTCCATACTTGGACAAAGTAGTCATCCAGTGATTTCAGGTTTTCGGTGGTTGTCTAGCCTAGATTATTTTGTGAATTCAACTGTGAAAATGATACAGTCTCCACAAATCTCTCATAATGAAAGTTAGAATAACAAATGAAGTGGAATAATATAGATTCATTTTATTTTATAGTTCTTCTTCAACTGTTTATAAACGTATTTGTATAATAGAATATTAAGTAGTGGACATTGGTGAATGATTCACTTTTTTAAAATTAATGTTTATTAATTATAATCCTATAGTGGGCTATTCAGGCTAATGATGATATAAATAGTTCGGTAAGAATATAATTTATGAAGGAAACAATCAGATTTAAAATACTAGGTCATGAATTTTGGCGTGGAATTCACTTATTTGGTAAAAATATCATTTTGTTATTATAGCTGAAGTCAGTTTGCGATGGGAATATTGAATCTAATTCAACTGTAAATCTTAATACTTATTGTATATATCACCGACAGTGACTTCACGTGCAGATACTGGGAATTGAATCTAGAAGCTTTAGTTTTAAGCTTTAATCGTTAAGCAACTGAGTGAGCAAACAACAGTTTATATTTCAACTTTCTTAAACTCTGTATAGTGATAACAATAGTACGCTAACCAGTAACCAATTACAAATGGTGATTTAAGCCGTTTTATTGAGAAACCATGAGCTGTAAAATGTAACTATGCTCAAAGTAAATTAGTTATTCATCAATTATATTTGATCACGGTTGTATATTGCTTTTTTTAAAAAAATTGTTTGAATTCAACCGTTTAACACATACTCGTAGATCTGAAGGTTAAGAACATTTTAGCAATGCTTATAGCCTCTTGATTTAATCCCTTGCCTAGTACATTTTCCATCAAGAACTGATAAGTACTAAATTGAAACAAACCATCTATACAGTACTTCTCTATTTCGATTGATTATCTATTCACAATCATTATGTGGTAAAACACTGATGAGATCTGAAATTGTTTTCCTTATCTAAAAGTTAGATTTTAAATATAATATGAGTTGTATAAGCCCAATCTCCGTATTGTTGTTGTTGTTATTTTCTTTCTTCTAAATGAATCTGGAAGCACTGGATGGATGTTTCTTCTTAGTACTGTAGTGGAGGAGAACACAGGTGAGAACAATCGAATCATTATTTAGCACAAAATGACAGAGTTACTTGGTAAAATAGAAAAACCATACTATAATACTTAATTTGCAAAATGTTCAATAATTGTCCCGAACTTCATTTTTCTTGCGTTTTCATACTAATTGCTTTTTATTCCCACTCTTCCTTTCTTGATCTTCCCCATCTTCTGCCGCCAGACATTACATTCCTGACTGGCGTCATATACTACTTATATCAATATAAGTAGCACGCACCACATTATGAGTTGTATAAGCCCAATTTCCGTATTATTGTTGCTGTTATTGTTTTCTTTCTTTTAAATTATTATTATTATTTCATTAGACAAATTACTTGAAACGTAGTTTGATTTATTTATTGAGACAGAAATAATTACTCAAAGCAAATATTCATTTATTTTAGTTTATTTACTTGTCTAATGATGTCGTTGAGATTGTTTTTCTTTTTATTATGTTTATATTGTTTATCATATTATGGATTTGATAGAGTAACTCTTCATACACATACTGTATTTAAGTAAATAAACATAGATTATCTATAATACCTAATAATAAGAACAGGTTCTGGAGAAACTTTAAAGATACATCGGTCCAAGTTGCCATACCCCATTAACACAACAAGATGAACATCGGATTCATAAACGTAGTTAATTCAGAGGTAGTAGTATATAAAATAAAGATTGCATATGAGGATATAGTATAGGAAGAAAGAATTTGTTCATAGAAAGAAAGATATAAAACGATTTTATTCTCTTAGTTTAAGCGAACACAAAGAGTGTATACACCGATGCCATTGTGATCGATTCTGACCCAATGTCACCCAGAGTTTCCAACCATTGGTTATGATAATCATGCGGACCCAATCAAGTAGTCTGCATCTTCTAACATGGTTCAGACTCGAAGTTATTGACTTTATGGACTGATGCCATATTTTGGTTTGACCACTCTTAACTTTCTTCCAATCATCTACAACACCAGTTAGTATTACAAATGAAGTATTCAGCTTATGATTCTCGTATTTTACTTAGATATTCCGTAATTTTGTATGAAACAATAAATTGGTGTTCCCCACTTTATACATTATTATTATTATTATTATCATCACCATCAACAACAACAACAACATCAACATCTTCTTTTTCTCCTTGTTCTTTGCTTTTCTTAAACTAAATTGTTGTCACATTTCATTTCGGTTAATGATTTAATGATTCTTATTATAAGGGTATAATTAAATCAATGTTTTGACAAGATTTTCATTTATTTAGTTACTTGTTAATGAATAAACAACAGTTGATTGACTGTAAACTGAGATAAAAACACGAGTAGTTTTAAACATGAATCAAATGATTTCATAGGTAACTAACTCTATTGAAAGTATAGAATTAACATTATGGAATTCATTAATACGTTTTTTTATGTATAAACAAACGAAAAATTTGAGACAAGGGTATGAAGTCATCTAAAATGAAAAGAAAATAAACAATCCAAATATTGTAAATTAAATAGTCTCCTTTTTTTAAATGAGCTATGGTAATACTGCAATATGAAAGCAACGAGGAATTTAAGACTGTTTAAGACTGGATCCGCGTTTCGTGCTACTTGGCACTCGTTAGCAAGGTGTACCTGTAATCTTGAGGGAACTGGTGTTCCCTGGCGGATTCGATCATGTGTCACCCAGCTTCACCGTCAGAGATGTTACCACTGAGCTATCCGAGCCGCGACCGACCTCCTGTAGGACTGAGATGTAATCACAATTGATTGCGTGTCTAGTCCTTATTAGTGCACACTATTCAATACTTATCATTATTAGTCTGTAGTGTTGAGGAAATTGTTACTCTTCATGGGATTCTAACATATGTCATCTAGTATCATTCCGCTAGTCATAGAAAGCATTGTATGAAGCAACTTAATAATCATAGATATTTTAAATAATCTTTACATATCATTAACATACTTACTTACGGTTTTTACTTGCATGGGCTGCCCATCAGGATTCTCAATTGAGCTCTGTCCTGGATAATCTTTTATACTTGTTTCCAATTACAATTAGTTCTTTTGATGTCGTATTCAAAACTGATTGGATAATTTAGTTGTAAGATCAAACAAAACTGTTTATATTCCGATCTCGAATTAAAAGCAGTCCTAATATTTTATTTTTTCAATAGTTGAGATCATTAGTCAATTGAAGCTGGACCGCCATAGAAAACTTGGAAAATATGACATTAGATTACATTTTACAAATAAAGTTACAAAGAAAAAAGATTTCACTTTGCCAATGTCCTCTTAAATGTGTTGATTAAAGTCGTAGAAAAATTAAAAAAAGAAGGCGAGGAGAAATCATATTTGTTGAAGGTAGTTAATAGGAAACTTTGTAATTAAGTTTCGTGCTAGCTGACATTGTTTACGAAGGAATACCGGTAATCTGGAGTGTACTGTTGCTTTCGGTAATATTCGAGGTTGAGAAGACCGAATTCCCGACCTGAGCTATTCGGATTGTTTTCGACCTTTATAATTGAGATATTTAAGATCATTTGTTCATCTAACAATGAACATTGTCATATACGTCTAGTTTTTTAGCGTCGACTGAATTCCACTGATTAGGTCGTGGAGCGGCTACTATAATAAGTCACTCAACATCGTGTACACTATACATTGATTTAGTGTTTTAAGGTAGTTCGAAGCAAACTCTCACTTTATATTTATAACATTAAGAATAAATATATATCTATTTAAAGTAATAAGTTATGTACACTTAAGCAAGCGTATCTTTTCAAGGATCATTCATTGTAATCTTTGCCAACCTTTACCAATTACAAAATCTTTGACGATAGGTGACATTCTTTAAGGGAGTGTTTGATTAAATTCGGCAATAGTATTGTGCTTATAGACTGATAAGACCTGGTTAAACACTTATTCTCAAGTTTATGTTTCTTTTAGTAATCAGGGTATGATACACTGCACAGTCAACTTGAGGTCAGATAAATTAGTTTGCCTTCAGATATCTTATCTAGATATTTATGTCTTGGAGTGAACATCGATTCTGGGATTCTGGTACATCCAGATAGCAAGTCCCAAATATGATGAGACGTGCATCCTGGATTCCACTGTTAGTCACTATCTATCTTGCTTATAATACTTGTGACTTAAGACGATATCGAGACAATGCGAACAGGATGTATATATACCATTAAGAGACTGATCAATTGTTGTCCTAAATATCAATGATAATCAGTCATAATTACCATCTATTGATATTTACGACTAAGATTTTGATCAGCCTCCTGGGCAGATCTCCTCAGTGTAAGTTTATATCCTAAACTTAATTACACTTGGTCTGTAACTAACAGTTAAAACTAATATCCAAGTTTCGTCTTATTTAGACCTCATCAGTTTAATGTACCTGTATCTCAGTGTTAATGTTTTCACTGATATTTCAACTGATTACTTATTGCTTTGAACATCGAATGCTTTATTCACTGAGCTAATAAGTTCAGATTACTTCAACAAACATGAAGATATTACCAAGATTTTCGGTTTTTTATTGTTGATATTCAAGAATGAAATAAATGAATCTCTATTTCTATAAATGTGAATGTATGCGTATATATATATATATTGACCATCCACTTAACTGAATGCTATGTAAGTAAATTACAAGGAGGCATCAAATTTATTTTAACATATAGATATTGGTACAAGGAGGCATCAAATACATAGGCGTCACACCAAATCTCGTTTGATATGTGTGAGAGATGTGATACTGCCCGGGTGCCCAAATCGAAACAGGTGGTTTACCTAGGGAGCCACACCCGGAGCCTTCGACCTAAAGGTCTGATTCACAAGGCAGTGGAGCGATGTAAGGAGATGCAGTTCCATGGCAGCCGAGGACCAATAATTGGTTCATACTCCATTTGTTTCTTTAGGATACTGGATCTCATGTAAACCATTGGTTTGGAATCAGGGTTTTCCAACTCCCCTCGGTGAACTCTCCATGTCTATCAACCCGGTTAAAGCACCGAACAATCACTTTTCGTCCTCTCACTTTCGTAAACAACACCCGTGGTGTGAGAAGGCAGTGAGTAGGACTTCCCTGGCAGAGGCTATATACGTGTGGCCATGTGAGAGCATTTGGAGAGGGAGAGCGGACTCTCCCCACTCTCGGCCGTACTAGGGCATTTAGGGGAAAGTAAACTACAATGTCCATAGATAAAATGAATAAGTGATATTTTAATTTTTACATATCACAAGGGAAATTTTCGCATCGTAAAAAAATTTATGACAGTCATAAAAATATTGGAGCAATTAAAATGATAATCGTATTAATAATAATAGCCATAAAATAAACATGAAGACCTAATGATGTTTCTAATGTAAATAACTGAAAGATGATGATGATGATGATGATGATGATGATGATGATGATGATGATGATGATGATGATGATGATGATGATGATGATGATGATGATGATGATGATGATGATGATGATGATGATGATGATGATGATGATGATGATGATGATGATGATGATGATGATGATGATGATGATGATGATGATGATGATGATGATGATGATGATGATGATGATGATGATGATGATGATGATGATGATGATGATGATGATGATGATGATGATGATGATGATGATGATGATGATGATGATGATGATGATGATGATGATGATGATGATGATGATGATGATGATGATGATGATGATGATGATGATGATGATGATGATGATGATGATGATGATGATGATGATGATGATGATGATGATGATGATGATGATGATGATGATGATGATGATGATGATGATGATGATGATGATGATGATGATGATGATGATGATGATGATGATGATGATGATGATGATGATGATGATGATGATGATGATGATGATGATGATGATGATGATGATGATGATGATGATGATGATGATGATGATGATGATGATGATGATGATGATGATGATGATGATGATGATGATGATGATGATGATGATGATGATGATGATGATGATGATGATGATGATGATGATGATGATGATGATGATGATGATGATGATGATGATGATGATGATGATGATGATGATGATGATGATGATGATGATGATGATGATGATGATGATGATGATGATGATGATGATGATGATGATGATGATGATGATGAGAAGGAGGAGGAGGAGGAGGAGGAGGAGGAGGAGGAGAAGTAGAGATACTATTCAGTTTGTCAGGATGTCTCAACAATCGGATAATTTGTAATAGAATCATTTAAATATTGCAATAAATCGTCCTATGTTCAAATTTATTCAAACTGAATAATCTTTGAATGATATTTGTATGTCGTTATTGGGAGTTGTTAAGAGTGCGGTATATTTACGAGTTCAATTCGCTAGTTAGTCTAAGCTAGACCAAGCGCAGGACGACCATTTCGTTCTATTATGGGAATACTCAGCAGAACGCATCTAAGATCTTTCGTTTGCGACTCGTGAATATTAACTGGAAAAATACTAAAATCTCCACAAATTCTCATAATGATAATAATCGTATGTTAACTAGTAACTAGCTTCAAGATGGATTTCCTGGAGGTCTAGTAAGAAACCATGATCAGTGGAGTTTAATCAGTATCGTATGTAAGATAGATATCTACCTCAATCAATGGATGAAGAGTTGGGCATGACTATGGATTGATTGAAGTTTGCTGTTAACACCACTGGATGAAGTCTCGGTGGTCTGGAGTTTAAGAGTGAGCAAGTGAGACCGAAGATCTTGAGTTCTAGTTTCGTGTGTGGGACCATAGATGTACACTGCTGATGTGTCTTATACTAGCACGAAACTGCCTTCTAGTGCTTACAGGTTTTTGATGCTGGTATAGCTTAGATCAACTCGTGGATTCAAAGGTTAACTTTGTCATCATACGCAATTATTGAATTATTGCAACTTAGTATGACGTTAAACAATGGAACATTTAAACAGTAATGCTACAGTAGATAACATATTTTGAGATAGTGGAGATTTGTTGTTTAGGTGGATGGTTGTAATGATGTTTTATTCTCAGAGTTCGATGGTTTGGTCGTGAAGCTTTCATCAACATAAACTTCAAATAGAAGTGAAGTGTTCGAATTTCTCTACAGATGGTTCTGTAGACCTCGATATTGATTGGTTATTGTTGACCTTAAACCCGTCATTGTTTACTTCTTTATTTTGTTTGTATTTCACATTGATCAAATCGATGGAACATCGACGACTAACTTCGGCTTTTACGAAATACAATAGTTTATTGGTATTCTCCCATGTTTTAATTACATTGAAGCATTATATTAAAATGTAAAACATATAATCAGCTTATGACATTGGCATACAAACAACATATTTTCAGAAGGGGTTTGTGGAGATTTTAGAAATTTCACAGATTGAAATCATGAGTCAATTAAAGCTAGACCACCATGGAAAACCTGGAAGCACTGGAAGGCCGTTTCGTCATAGTATGGGACTCCTCAGCAGTGCGCATCCACCCCGCGAGATCCGAACCCAGGACCTGTCAGTCTCGCGCGCGAGTATTTAACCATTAGGCCACTGAGCTGGCCGGCATCCAACGGTGTTATTTATCAGTTTTCACTATGACCATATTTTGTGTAGGTCCTGTTCACTACCATTTAAAGTTAATCATTGTAACTGTTGCCGACGATTTTGGTTTGGTTTAATTCAGTCGTTGATTTACACACACACATATACTTGTTTAAAAAAGCCTTGAAAAACCCAGCAATTATATGTGTAGACTGTTAACAACTGAAGAAGTAGAAAAGATTCACCTGATATCGAATAATGTTTTCCTTGTGTACTTACTATACAAATTCAGTATAATTTAACGGATTGTTTACTATAATATTGACTTTTATTAATAATCTCAAATTATTATACAAAAAAAATAAGGATAGCTGATTGAAACTACATTTGCTAGTGACTAGATAAGTCAGAAATCGTTTGAATATTAAACAAACTGGTATCATTAAAATCTGACTTTATGTATCGACGAACCTTTTCGGCGAGATTATAATTTATGGATCATCGTTGACCGACAATATATAGCTTATATTACATACAACACATATGTAGGGTAGTAAGCGAAATAGCCCAGCTTGAAGCGTTAGGGCTTAAATATTGCTTAAAACCGATTGTCTGATGTCGAAATACTATTAATAGACCACCAAGATCATTTTTATCGCATTTGCGGAATTTTCATTTTTTCGACTTTTCAGACCTAGAGTTAGGGGTAGTATATAGAGCTGAAGGTCTCATATGAGATTGGAGGTTCGCCATTGGTATTGTGGATGGTTCGGCATTGCTTTGGCAAGTTTTGCTGACTGTTCATGCACAAAATTGATTTGCTGGTTAACCGATTTCATTCATACTGGTGGTTGCTTTTCAGTGTTCTCGAGGGACATTGTCATTGGGACATTGTAAGCATGTCGACATTAGTATCATTAGTGAGTTTGATGGTCGTGTAAGCGGAATAGGTCAACTTTGACCTGTTCGTGCTGTGTGTAGTTGATTCACGTGATCATTGATCGGAATAATTATAAATATGACGTGAATGTGTATATGAATGATGCTAATTGTCCACGAGAGTGCTTAGTACCTGTGTAGTTGCGCCACAGGATTGAGCTGTACTGTTCAGATTGTAGCTTTAAAGCCTATACGGTGTCTGGTTCTCCTGTGAAACGGGATTGAGCTGTACTGTTCGGGTTATAAAATTTAGGCCTGAGCAGTGTCTGGCTCTCCTGTTAAACGTGATTGAGCTGTACTGTTTGGGTTGTCACATGAAAGTTTGGATGTCGTTTGGTTCTCCTGAAAACCAATGTAAAATTACTCTGACCCACAAGGGTATATTATATAACTATAACTATGTTGAGTGATACTAAAGGGACTTTGAGAGTGTCCACTTAATAACGAGGAACGAATAAGGGTTATAAACCAATATGAGGAGTTGGAATTATGATTTACAGTTGATGGTTAAAATTAAAAATTAGATGAGTGAATTTCGCGCCAAAATCCGAAACCTCTTATTTCATACCTGATTGGTTCATCCATAAATTATGGTCTCGCCACATTTTCCTTATTCGATTCTTATCTAAATAATAATATCACCAATGTATTTTTCTTTTACATCGTTTTTGCTGTTACAACTCTTTGCTAATCTCATGATAAATCTCTCTTTTTTATTGTTGTAATAAACAGTGAAACATTATCATTTGCAAGTGAACGTGTATTTACCAGTTTGGCCAATATACTGGGCAATCATACCAGGCTACAACAATTCGTTATACAAAGTCTTAAAGTAATTAATCTGTCTTTTTTTTAAAACGAGTATAGGTATTTTCTTTCAAACCGATACTATACAGTGTTGATGCACTAATAAGGAGATTTTTGAATGAAAAAATACAAAGTATAGAACTCTAATTACCAACTTCTTTTTTAAAAATTGAGATCATGAACCGATTGATGTTAAACCAACATTGAATACTGGACAGTCGTTACGTATTAGTACGGGACTCCTTAGCAGTGCGTATCCTTGATCTTATAAGCTAAACTCGAGGCCAGGACTTATCGATCTCGTGCGCGAACGCTTAACCTCTAGACCATTGAGATGGCATCCAACTGTCTAACCTCAATCAATCCACGAAATGGCGCGACCATCTTTCATTGTACTGAGGTATATACCTGTCTTTTCCTGATATAGATTAGCTCCGCTTCAAACTAGAACTCTGAGAACTCCCTTACGAATTAGGCTAGCGGGATCATGAATGCGTACAGCTGGGGAGTCTTATACTAGGACTTCCAGGTTTTCTATGATAGTCTGATATCAATCAAACATTATTACGTTGTTCACAAATCCTTTGAGTAGGCATAATCACAAACTTGTTCGACAAGGAATACATAATACATTTTGATTGATTTAAAACAAATCATCGAAAATTTTCATACATGTTTATTGTATTTTATTCTCTCTTTTTATGAAAACATAAAAACAAACAGACATTTAGATTTACTGATATGGATAGAAAACTTGGAATTTATCAAGTAAGTGATATACGCTTAGATGTTAATATATGTGAGTGTAATGTAAGTATATATATATATATATATATATATATATATATATATATATATTTCTCATAGAATGTTATCTAACTATTTCAGCTATCTACTTCATTCACTACACTATGCAGTTTTCAATGATACAAAGAATGAAATTAATTTTCATATTTACTACTTATTTTGATTAAGTAATTACACAAATTATTTTAGGAAAGGTACTCACATGCACATGATGATAATCAGAATAGAGAAAAACAACAATCTTTTTTTACAGTTTTTTTTTATGCGGAATTAGATGACTTTCATCCATTATCATCATCATGTGATATATATACATTGAGAAGAACTTGTGCATATTGCTCAGTATGTTTATGATGAGCTTGCAAATAAACGTTTTTGTATGGTGGTCGTTGAAGGTAGTCAACGAGCAACTCAGGATTTGGATTTCAGTCTGTTTGGAATTCGTCAACATGGTGTACTTGTGATCTTGAAGAAATTACTGCTCCTTGGTGGATTTGTTCCTACTACAGCTTTTTTCACAATCAGAGAAGCTATCATTGAGATGTTTTTTTTTTAAATAATTGATTGATCACGTGTGTTGAGTACTTTTTAGCGAAGATTGAATTCTATCGATCAAGTTGCAGCATGGCTACAGGACTAAGTAACATGTCATCGCGTGAACTATATGCTATAGTAGGTCAGTCACGGTTCAGATAGTCTCTGATTATGAAGAAGGCTGTTACGGTATCGAATCCAGCAAGGAGCATCATTCCCCTATAGATTAGAAGTACACTCTGACCAAGGAATTTCAAATAGGATGAACAAATCACAAATAACTACGAAAGACGAAAAATTTTAAAGCTATGGTGCTTTTCTCTAAACTACAGATAAATATTCGAAATCGGAGCATTTTCAATAAAGTTTAAATAGTCCATATCATTTGTCACTATTTATGATTGTTATGCTTAAAATTGATGTGTTTAAGCACAAAAACATATTTCACAGAAAAGATTTTGAATGATTAAGCATTGTAGGAATGTTCCGAGTTTTTTTATATTTATTCTTTGAATATAAATAGTCTTACAAAATCCAATTCATAATCAAAATTAGATAAGTGGTAACAATAAAATACGGGACGACCATTTTGCTTTATTTATAACTTATAAGCTAGATATACCATGATCCTAATGTTGACATTTATACGGAGAATCAAATATGTGCCAAAAGCTAGTAACTATATAGAATTAACAACATTATGTGTAGTTAAGGATATTGGGTTCAAGTTTCGGTGATAACATCAACATTTGGATCTATGTTCATGAAACTGACCGATTTGAAATCTGATGACATGAGCCTAGTGAATTCAGATGGTAGTATCTATCGCGATTTCATAAAAACTTATGACTATATGGTCAGCTGCTCAGGATAAATGGAAGGGAACAGAAACAGATAGATAGCTATTAATCACTCAATCATCAAAAAATTGGAACACGTACAGACTAACTATATTTTATTTTTCATAATAACATTAATATTTTCCACTTTGGAGGTGAAGTCGAAGACCTCTTTTACACTATTTCTAACAACTGATTTGTGCAAAGGCTCTAAGATTCGCACTAGCCACTTTGCAATTTTGTGGCAAGGAGAATTGTACATATCTAGAACTGGACGTAGAGGAAGACCCGGTTTATGAACTTTAGACAAACCATACAGTCGTGGTGTAAATGATCCAGTCGACTTAATTTAATCATGAATCTTAGTCGTAATTGTTCCTTTTTTCTTTAGATCCTTAAGAAAATTAGCCAATTTTATTTGCATAAAATAGTATTCAATTTTGGTGTCTATATGAAGACTTTTCACATTACTGACAAACTTTATTTCTCAAAACTACTGAGAACTGTCAACTGTTATGCGAGAATTTTAAATGTCCAACTAGCCGTTAATTTGTTTTAAGTCAGAGTTTTGAAATTTTAACATAAATCCCACAAACTATGCAGATTAGTTAACTGTACAATATAGAACAATGTGACACCGTAAATATTGATTATTTTTATCTCTTTATGAGAAGAAGATACATGATGATTTGTTTTGAGTCATATGTAGAATGTTTACTTTGTAGTCTAATTGACATTAGGATTGAATATCTGAGAAAACTAAACAAAAGGATCCTCTTAGTATGAATTAAAAAAGATATTGCAGATGATGTATGTTAAGTAGTAAAGTATTGATCACAAAGTATGTAGATAGTGAGACATATCCTTGATGAACTTGAAGGTGCACATTTCTAAGGATTTGTATACTAATATGAAATAGATCTTCAGTATTTGATGGTGTTTCATGATTATCTTGGTAGGATTAGCTGACTGATCTTAATAGTTGTTTACCAAGTTATCATTATGAAATTTGTGATATAATTGTTTTTCAAGCTGCTTTCAATTATAATGATAAATTAGTCACTGTACAATGAGTAAGATCTATCATGAAGGATATCATCAGATCGTCGTTGTTGATTTGAATGTCCTTAATTCGGCCCAGGAATCGTGTGGGGGATTTGATGGAGTAGTTAGATGAATCTACTAAATGTTTCAGTATTCGTGAAATTTCTTTTGACAAATTGTGTGTTGATGTTTTGGGGGAGTGCTACAACTGGACGTAGTGGAATGTTTGGTTTGTGTATTTTGGGTCTGCGTAGAATCGAGGGGATGTATCCGTTATCATGACTGTACCATTTTTCTTCTACTTTGCTTAGCTTTTTTCCATCCTAATGGGTAGTTGATTGGAGGTCTATATCTTAAACTTGTTGGTAGAACATGCTGGCGAAGACATTCATGGAGAAAATATAGTTGTTCTCGAGTGGAAGCCTGCCTTTCGGCAAAATTCTCCCATTTTCGAACAACGAGAAGCGTATTACGCGCACAAAATCATAAGATCTATCACATAACATATGTACAAATACATAGTATTTCGAAAATTTCAACTTCAAGATTTTGAATAATTAGTTAAACATGTTGAAATTTAGCCTAACGATTTCTATTGAAACTACGAAAAATTTGATCAGAAACTATTCCAAGCACTTGGTTCTAGGCTATATTTATGTTGTTGATTAATTATCCTTGAGATGACTTACATATCATCTTGTTTCTATCTATATTCTATAGTTAAATGAGTTATTACGATTTCTACACACTGGTCAATCATTGTTTCATAATAATGTTTCACCATGTTCAATTTTAATAACACATCGAAATCAATGGCGACTTGGATCAGCTGCTTTCATAGAATCTACCCGTCTAGAAAAAACATGATATATCTCAAGTAAGAATGTTTGTTTTACTGAGTTTTATTGGTTAAAAGTACAATAAACTTACTTTCTTGAATGATTTATCAGTCAATGACTTACTTACGCCTGTTACTCCTAATAGAGCATAGGCCGCCGATCAGCATTCTCCAACCCACTCTGTCCTGGGCGTTCTTTTCTAGTTCCATCCAATTCTTGTTCATTTTTCTCATGTCTATTTCCATTTCCGGCGTAATGTGTTCTTTGGTCTTCCTTGTTTCATTTGGCATTGAGGATTCCATGTGAGGGGAAACGATGATTTGCTACAGAATAATTAACAATAAAATGTAGCTAAATAACAACTTTGTTCTAAATTGTTAACTCTCATATCCTAAATTATTCTTTGTACTAATGGAAAACAATTAAGTTTATGTGCAAGTAACTGGGATATTATTTTGAGTTAGGGTTGACACCACAAGGAGTTATCATGAACATATGATGTCAATTATAATTTTAAATGATTAAGGTTATTTAGTAAGAATAAGCCTAGAATAACAAGTTAGGTTGTAGAGGCAAGTATCCTCTACATCTGACTCCAATAAATGATATCCTGTTAACTGAGTATTTAACGCTGGCTAAATCTCCCAATAGAATTATGGATTTACTCGAGATTATTCAAATTCCTGAACACCACTTCTACAGATAGCACACAGGGAAAACAAGAGTGTGTGTGTGAGTGTTAAAAATCCCTATATATTTGTGAGTGTTAATCAAGTATGGGTAAATTATTGATTGTGTGTGTATTACAACCAATGGGAGAATAGATTAAAAATTGACACGTGCTCAATCAGAATCACAGAGAAAATTACATGGTGGACCAAGTGTCTAAATTGCAGTGAACAGATAAATAATACAGTAAGGGAATGAGTTTACTACAGGTGCATCATTTGTGTGTAAATTACTGTAGAGTATTAAATTAATTATGCCTGTAACCCCTGTGAACAATAATCCACCAAACAGCGATCTCCAACATACGATGTCCTGAGCTCTCGTTTACAGATGTTGACAAGTGTGCCATTCATTCTCTTGATGTATGTCTCTAGTTCTCTGACCAATGTGTTCTTTTCACGATTTATGTCCCATACACCTCCAATGTAGTTTTCTTAACTCCTGTTCATCTGAAAGCCGCTTTCTCTACGGACACAATGAAGTGTGGATGATAATGCCTAATCAACCGATCTGGAGTATCTTGAAAAAACAGGTGTTTATACATACTTGGAACGTGTTTACAAGGGTTTAATAGTTCTCCAAGTTTCAGCCTCCTACAATAAAACTTTATCCACGTTTGTATTGAAAATTCTAACTTTGATGTTGACTGATATTTGTTTTGAGTTTAAGATGTTCCCTGATTTTAGGAATGTTGCCCTTAATTTACCAATCCGTCCTTCCACATCTGTATCAGGTACCGCTTATTTATCGGTAATCCTGTCCAGGTACGAGCTTCTCCATGAAGTGACCTAATTTGCACTCTCTATGTTGTATCTTATGATCTCATTTTACCTTAATGAATGTTGATGCTTACTGAATCAGAGGTGTTCACTAAAATGAATGTCTTCACCATGAAAGCCTATACGGATATTTTGAATCAGTATGAGATCTTTAGGTGTATCATTTCAATCATGATATTGTCACAGATCATATCATCATACCATCATCATAGACGTTACTATAAGCATTTAATCTTCAAATTAGTGAGCTAATATTCATTTCTTTATGTTATGTCCTTGATCTGCCTACTCACTTTGGTGCTGAGGATAACTTGTCTAATCTAGATTAAGACCTTGATACGATAGGCTGACAGGGCTTAACCTTAAGGCCAGTATGCGTTAATTCTAAGTGAGAGCGACGAAAACTATTCTATCACCTGACTAGCTGACAAGTATGCGAGTGAGAGAAGACAAGTCAACTGGAACACCACATGATTTATTCTCAATTTCGATCTGGTTCCCGACTTCCACATCAGTGTAAAAAGATATATGAATAAATAGATGACTAATCAGATCATAACGTACAATAATTAGGAAAATACAATTATGTCCAAAACTGGAGATTAGCATAGAAAATAGAGTACAAAATATACCATAGCTTTGAAACAAAAAGGGCTATGACAGTGAATCATACATCAAACGAAAGCTTATGATCTGTAGAATAGACTAGGGACAAAAATAAATGTTATTGTTTTACAAGCTTTGAACGAAATGAAATAACGTCCCGAAAACTAGCTTCCTTAGTTTGCCAAGTTCCTTGTTTCTCTATTCACATCAGTTTACATGTTTATTTTTTCTGATTATTTTTCCTATTTTTTTTAAAATTTCATGTTTATTAAAAACTATACTCCATCATTAGTTCTATTCTAACCTTATAAGTTAATTAGTTAATTTTATTTTGCATCAAATATAACCTTTAAAGTTTTTTTTGAGAAAAAAAAGTTTATTTCAAAAAGAAAGAAAAACATTTTAAAAAATGAAAAAAAAGAGAATCAAAAGTTCAAGGTCAAAAGTTTCCTTTTTTTTTTTTTTCATATTTCTACTCAATCAATTAGATTAGATTATTGACATATCAAGTTTTCCTCTTGTTTCTTCTTTGTTCTTGTTGTTGTTGTCGTTAAGCCAATTTTATATTAAACATTTAGAAAAAACAAAAATATAAAGTTTAATTTATCATTGAAATATTTTCTATGATCGGTCATATCTAAACATTCATTATTCGATGATATATTCATTGAAGAGCGAGAAGGAGAGAGAGAGAGAGAGGGAGATTGAAATGTTTGGAAATGCTTTTAATGGAAATGAATTCATTCTTGATGAAAACTGTAACAATCATAAATGGTTTCATTTTATGTTCGATGATTGACATGAATTCATATTAGGACGAATAGAAAATAAAACGATGTTTAATTGCTATAAAGTTAATTAGTTTACTGGATTACTAGATTGTAATATTTGGTTCCTTTCTAATAATAAGAAAATAATTGAATAATATTAAATAATGTTTAGTTCATATCAGAAGGGTTTTTTTGTCGTAGATATTATGGTGATTTCGATCGTTGAAGCTAGACAACCATGGAAAATCTGGAAGCACTGGACGATCGTTTCATTTTAGTATGGAACTCCTCAACAGTGTACATCTATGATCGTGCCTCGCGAGATTCGAGCTCACGATTACTGACGAATCCCAAAATAGGACGAAACATCCGTTCAGTGTTTTCAGGTTCTCCATGGTGGTCTAGATTGTTGGTCAGTGTCTTTCATAGTTTATCAAGTTTGGTATTGATTATATATTTGTTGTAAAAGCGTCTAGCTTTGGAATAGGGAAAACGAATTAGGCTTATTTTTTACTTCAGTGAGATCTGACTTTAAATATTTGTGTATTGACCATTCCATATTGGCTTGAAAAAATACGTCTTTTTAGTTAATCTATTATTACTTCATCAACAGTGCAATTACAAGCACTATTGTTCAGTCTAAGATTCTGTTAGGCTTCTACAAATGTTAATGAGATCAATACAAAAATTCAGTTTGAAAGCTTGATCCATCAGACAAATGATCTTATTCCTGTATCTTACAAAGAACCTTAGAAATGTAAAACAACAACTGTAATTATAAGCAGAGATACATATTGGCTAGCAGTTGGATCCAGGACGCGTGATTCGTCCTATTCGGGAGTCGTCATCTGGATGTAACTGAATCCCAGAGTTAATATTCACTCCGGAACTTCAACCCAGTCCCGTTCGCTTCAAACGCCATCGAATCAAGCTTTTTATTATAAGTTCTTGATGATGTTGCTATTCAGTTATGGAGACTAGTCGAAAAATACACAAACACATCCATAATCGTCTTCACGTAAATTAGATCATTAGAATTTAATCAGAACTAAACACCAGATATGCACTACATTTGTTTACATTTAATGATAGTAGCTCAGTTGCAGAAAAAATTAGTTACTTGTGAGATTTATATTGATTACTAGTACCGATCTCATGTAGAACATTAACTTTGTCAAAATTATAGAGTTGATTCACTGACTAGATCATAGTCTTCATTGATAGTTTATAGCTATCTTATATCAAATATAACCCGTTACATTTATATTGACTTACCATTGAGTAGTAAGCAATGGAAAACTTATCTAATGCTTATTATTGATCGAAGTGTAATTCAGACACTATTCTTATTGGCTTCATATCACTTGCGTTGTGATATAAAGCCAATGGAGATAGTTTTAATTGAAAATCATAAGTTGCCTTTCTAAAAATCAATCAGTGTTTAGATTAAAATAGAAAGCTGTTATAACGTTGATCAAAAGTGAATTTAGTCAGTGATAATATGATGCTTTAATAATATAGAAATCTAATTTTCTTTGCTATCAGACAACTTCGTTTGACTATACGATGTTGTTTTTATATTTTCGTTCTTCTTTCTTTCTTTTTTCCTATTTAACAAAGTATGAATTAGGTCCGTCACCATGGACAAGAAAATGGCCAAAAATGGCTAGACCAGATTATCATTATTCAGCACCAGAATGTTTAAATCTAACAAATAATAATAATAATATATCAAGTTCATTTGCTGGATTTCTTACTAAAACATCTACAGATTTATATCATGTAACTAATAGAAATAGTCCAGATCATACAATAGAAACAACAACAGTAACATCAACAATGAAATCTCGATCTAATTTATCTCATGATATACCTGGACCATGGTCAGATATGTTTTCATTAGGTTTAATTATTTGTGCATTATATACAAATAATAGTCCAGCTGAAGGATCAGTTCAATGGTTACAAAATATAAAAAAACGTGGATTTGATAATGATTCATATACAAATACAGAGATATCATTTGTAAATTGTAAAGAAAATAATATACAAGAAACTAGTACAGAATATCTTCATGCAATTCAATTAAGTCAAAGTACAAATGTAAGATTTTATGGTAAACTAATTGATTTTAATAATAATTTCTTTTAATAGTTGAATTAATGAGTCAATTGAAGTTAGACAACCATAAAATACCTGGAAGCACTATATGACCGTTTCGTCTTATTGTATGACTCCTTAACAGTCAGCAACCACGATCCCGCCTTGCGAGATTCAAACCCAAGACAGATAAGTCTTGGGAGACTGAACGCTATATTCGTCTCCTAAGCTATTCTGTAACTCCCAAGCTAGAACTATACAGTGACCTGAACACGAGAGAGAAGACGCAAACCATGCGAGAAGTAGTTTACTCCAAGGTTCATTTTAATACAGAAAATACAGGGTTTTTATAATATTTTAAATGTCTTTGGGTTGCTAGAAGATTCTGGAATGCTACTAAACATAGTAGCAGTGTAGCAGCCAGTCAATCAGAGCCTCTGCATGTGACGTTTCGCCTCCTTGATATTTTTGGCTAAGACTTCAATTGAATGCTGATTGGATGAAACGCTTCTTAGTATTTTCTGATGCTTGCTTTTCTTTTGCAAGCAATTTTCTGGATCACCCCAACAAAGACCTATCAGTCTTGCGCGCGAGCGCTTAACCACTAGACCACTGAACTGGTCGGCATCCAACGGTGTCAATATCTAACTTTGAAATATTCACAAGCTATATAAAACCAGAATATACATTTAATAAATTTCGTTATGAATTCAATGACACATTGTTCATTATGCTCAAGTGTGTACTCATTAAGTATTAGGAGTCAAGAGCATTTCCAAGTCATATATAAGGTTTCTGAAGTTTAACAATAAAGTATAATGTCTTCTGCTTTTGTTGTTGTTGTTTGACAGCTTACATTGTATCATCAGGGAATTATTGTTATTTTATTGCCATGGTAACAATTGTCCAGAAATATCTACGTACTTTCCTATTACATGTGATATTAAAATAACATAAGGAAAATTAATTATTCATTATCACATGTTATATTATACACATGATTATATTAGAAATTACGCGCTTATCAATCATAATAATCTCAATTTATCCAGTTGATAAATAACTATTCTATAATTGAATTCATAAGTTAAATTGAAACTTGAACATCATGGAAAACCTGGAAGCATTGGATGACTGTTTCGTCCCAGTATGGCACTTTTCGGCAGTGCACATTCTATCATAAGACTATTTCTATTGTCATTTAATATATATTAATACAGAATAATTTAACATATTTGCTTATTCTTTATATAAGCGTGATTTTATTTATTTTAATAGATACCTGAAGCATTTCGATTGTCAGTATGTCGTATGCCTTTAGAATTAGTTGAACCTGTGGAAAAATTACTATCAAGGAATTCACAAAAGAGACCTAGTTCTCAATTATTTGCTTTAGTATGTTTCTTTTTTAAAATGGACATTTTCTACTATTATGTAATTCACTTGGTGTTGTTTTACTTGTATATTCCAAATGTTATTTACGACTGCAATTGATCAGTCTCATGTTGGCATATGTGCATCCTGTGCGGATTGCCTTAATGTAGCTTTAAATCACAAGCTTTTTAAACAAAGATGGATAGTGGCTAGCATCGGAATCCAGGAGGCGCCTTTTGTCAACATCAACTCTGATATACAGGTACATCCAGCAGACGAGTAACAAATAGGTCGAAACGCACGTCCTGGATTCCATTGCTAGCCATTATCCACCTTTGCTTATTATATAATTCCTCTTTGTCCTAAATAAATGAACTTCAACCTGATGATTTAAGTGTATGGTCTTCACATTAAGGTTGGAGTGTTTTAGATTTCATCACAATTATTATTAACATATCTCATAATGGAATGATGCAGTCATCCAGTTTTCTGCCGTACTCAACGATTATTTTGTTCAAAGAAGGTTATAGGATAATCGATATAATGAAAACTTCATGAAAGATAATAAAATTACTAAAGATGAAAAGCAAATAAAATCTGAATAGTAACAAGAAGGCTGAAATTTTCATATGATTATGACACATATAAAAAGATATTGTTGCACTTGACTAATTCTGTAGACAATATTTGGTCGATCATTTCACCGGTATTCAACTGATGATAAAGATGAATATTATTTCATTCGATATTGTTAAGAGTTATTTGCTTCAAAGAATATTTTTTGGTCATAATTATTTGATTTTAATTACTTCCATAATGAAGATTAGATATTCAATAATTATTGATTATTGTTTGTGGAGATCATACATTGGCAAAAACATCTTTCAGATACATCGACTTGTAGTCGGCAGGAATGATGTAAAAACAAGATGATTGCCAGACTTCGATAATAATCAGAACATCAAATGAGTATGATCATATATTGTTTCCTATAATCGATTTAGTGCTTCAGTGACTGAAGTGAATTTAGCAAACATCGTTTAAGCATCTGATAATAGTAAAATGTACAATTGAAAAGTTTGATTTCTTCAGTTTCAGTTCGGAAAGGTCAGCAGGCTTGATGGCCTGTATTAGTCCTGACAATGATGGTCTCACAGTTAATCCAACTTTCTTTTGAAAGAATCGAGAGATGGAGCCTCAACTACGTGCTGAGGTAATGAACTTCAGTCGTTAATGATTCAATGGGAAAGTCGATAGCCAGCTGACAACTAATTTATATTGGGCTTGTGAGCTTTTTTTGGAGTGTCCTCGTAAATTCCCTGTTTTGGAAGACAAGAAAAATGAGGACATATCAAGTGCAAATTTGTTACCTCTAGTTCTTCGATATGATAACGGGAAAGCTTTAGCTTGGCCAGTCGTGTATCACACATGAGCTTCGCTATTCCGGGAATCAACTTAATTACTGTTCTCTGAACCAATAAAATATTTGTGTTTATCTTAAACCATAGAAATAGAGATCAAACTAGTGCTTTATTATAAATGAGTATTTCAAAGGGATTATTGTCAACGTATTTACAATCATAGTTAATTTGTTTACTGGACATATCAAGTACAATGGAGAACAATGGTAAAGTATAAGGATAAAACATCATTCGATACAATGAACATATTCAAAGTTTGATTTCATAAATCAGTATCCTATATGGTACCATTAAGTACACACAATATTAAGTGGATTTAAGGTGTTTCTTCTATTTCGATAAAAATTTCTATCAAGAAAATATATCTGCTGCCAGACCAGTGAAATCATTGTATAATTCAATGTATTGAATGTTTCTTTTAGTTGACTAATTGTACATTCATTAGTTTATCTACTGTACATGATAAGTGAACAAGCGGTTACACAATATCGTTCACTGGTTCAACACATACTTATCAGAATAGCAGAAAGTTATTCTTAGTACATTGTATTATTCTATACAATTTAGGTTTAAAAGCTCATATGGCTACAGATGTATATAATATCAGACTATCACTTACTTACCTACTTACTTACGTCTCTTACACCCAATGTAGCATAGGCCACCCAATAGCACTCTAAATCCAACCCTGTCCCCGGGCCTTCCTTTTTAATTCTATCCAATTGTTGTTCATCTTTCTCATATCTGCTTCTATTTCTCGATGTAATGTGTTCTTTGACCTTCATCTTTTCCACTTCCCTTCACGATTCCAAGTTAACGATTGCCTCGTGATGCAGTTTGATGATTTCCGTGATGTATGTCTAAACCACTCCCATCGTCTTTTCCCAATTTCTTTTTTAGCCGGAAGCTGGTTTGTTCTCTGCCACAGTAGGCTGTTACTGATGGTATCCGACCAATGGATGTTTAATATCTTGCGTAGACGGCTATTTATAAATACGTGTACCTTCTTGACAGTGGTTGTAGTTGTCCTCCAAGTTTTAACTCCGTACAGCAGGACTGTGTTGACGTTTATATTGAAGATTTTGACTTTGATATTGGTTGAGAGTTGTTTTGAGTTCCATATGTTCCTCAATTGTAGGAATGCTATCCTTCCTTTCCCAGTCCTTGCCTTTACGTCTGCATCTGAGCCTCCTTGTTCATCGATGATGCTTCCCAGGTACGTGAAGGATTCTACATCTTCTACAGTTTCGCCATTGGTAGTGATTGGATTGCTGTTCTCCGTGTTGCATTTGGGGCTCTTGGTTTACTTCCTTGTGCATTTTGAGACCTACTGATGCAGAGACTGCTACTACACTAGTTGTTATCATCTACATTAGTTCGTGTGTATGGAATAGTAGGACTAGATCATCTGTGAAGTTCAAATCTTCAGTTTGGTTCTGAGCTGTTCATTGTTTTCTGTGCTTTCCTCAGATGTCGAGGTCTTCATAATTCAGTCAACCACTAGAAGAAAAAGGAAGCGTAGAGTCGACAGCCTTGTCTGATACCGATCCTTACTTAGAATGCATCTGTCAGCTGTCCTCCATGCATGGCTTTGCACTTTAGTCCGTCGTATGATCTCCATAGTGTCTAAGAACTTTCTATAATGTTCTACTGTCCACACTGTCAAACATTTTTTCATAGTCAATGAAGTTGATGTATAGTGACGAGTTCTACTCATTGAATCTTTACAAAGTATCTACCTATTGTATCCTTATTCTTTAAAGATTTTTGATTGAGATCATGAACTGATTGACGTTAGACCACCATCGAAAACCTGGAAGCACTGGACGGCCGTTTCGTCCTATTGCGGGACTCCTCAGCAGTGCGCACCCACGATCCCGCTCGCGGGATTCGAACCCAGGGGCTTTCGGTCTCGAGCACGAACGCTTAACCAACTGGACCACTGAGCTGGACGGCATCCAATGGTGATAGTGTCTAACCTCAATCAATCCACAAAATTGCGCGACCAACTTACGTTGTACTGAGGTAGATACCTGTCTCTACCCGACTTGGATTGTTCCAGCGGATATCTTTCAACTAATCATAAGTTAACAAAAGTAAAATAAAAGAACAAATATTTTCTTTTAAACAATTCCAATATAATTATTATCAATTTTATTATTCATTTCTAGCTGAAATTTTTCAACGATCCTACAATGTTACTATTAGATGGAATTATTAATTTCGATGTGAAATCTGATGAAGATAGAACAAGAGCATTACAAATTTTACAAAATAATGCAGAAAATTTATCAAAAGTATGTTTAGTAAATAGTGTTTAATGAGACTATTATTTATGGACGACGTTTGAGTAACGTTAGACTGACTTTGAAAGTGTCCATTTAACATTCAGGACTAAATATGGTTTATGAGCTTGTGTGAGAAATTACAATTATAATTTACAGTTGATGATTAAACTTAAGAATTCGATTTCGGTTATTCATCACGAATTGACATCAACTATAATGCTAAGTTTCTATTTATCCAAATGGATGAATGAATATCGTGTCAAAATCCGATACCTGCCATCTTATACGTAATTGGTTCGTTCATAAATTATAGTCTTGCCGATTGTTTCAATAATCTATTGTTGAATTAATTTACTTTTAATAGAGTTTATATTATGATTGATTATAGTGTTTAACATAAAGGATTAAGTTTTATCAGTATCTATATTACAGTATAGTATAGTTTTGAACTAAATGCAGATAAAGACAGTCAGTGTAGCAAAAGTATCTGCATCAGTAGGTCTCAAAATGCACAAGGAAGTAAACCAAGAGCCCCAAATGCAACACGGAGAACAGCAATCCAATCACTACCAATGGCGAAACTGTAGAAGATGTAGAATCCTTCACGTACCTGGGAAGCATCATCGATGAACAAGGAGGCTCAGATGCAGACGTAAAGGCAAGGACTGGGAAAGGAAGGATAGCATTCCTACAATTGAGGAACATATGGAACTCAAAACAACTCTCAACCAATATCAAAGTCAAAATCTTCAATATAAACGTCAACACAGTCCTGCTGTACGGAGTTAAAACTTGGAGGACAACTACAACCACTGTCAAGAAGGTACACGTATTTATAAATAGCCGTCTACGCAAGATATTAAACATCCATTGGTCGGATACCATCAGTAACAGCCTACTGTGGCAGAGAACAAACCAGCTTCCGGCTAAAAAAGAAATTGGGAAAAGACGATGGGAGTGGTTTAGACATACATCACGGAAATCATCAAACTGCATCACGAGGCAATCGTTAACTTGGAATCGTGAAGGGAAGTGGAAAAGATGAAGGTCAAAGAACACATTACATCGAGAAATAGAAGCAGATATGAAAAGGATGAATAACAACTGGAAGAACCTGGAAAGGATTGCTGAGGACAGGTTGGATGGAGAATGCTGGTGAGCGGCCTATATTCCTTCACGCGGAGTAACAGGCGTAAGTAAGTAAGTAGGTAAGTAAGTAAGTAAGTAAGTAAGTAAGTAAGTAAGTAAGTAAGTAAGTATAGTTTTGAACTAATAGTGTAATACATCTGGGACTCAATATCCTACGTAATAGCATAATAACGTTTATAGCATCTGGCTCTTGTTCAAATCTCAGTCAAATCATTAACAATAATACTAAGATATATTCAGCTAACGATTCTCAGATAAAATTATACGTGAAAATTAGTCGTTGTTGGGTATGGAAAATAAGAAAGTGATCAATTCATGGTAGTTGATAATTTGAAGAGAATGTTGTAGTTACAAAGGTTGTAAATAAGAGAATTAATATGTAATTGGGGAGAATTATGAACTCAATGAGTTATACTTTCTAATACTTATGTTATTTTGTTTTAGATTAGAAAATATCCATACTATTATATATTATATAATATCATTTAATATTGATGACATTGGTCATTACCCAATAATAAGTTTATTGTAAATATATATCAGTCATAAAAGAGATCAATCGCATCCCTAATCGTGAAGCTAGATGACACGGGATTGGATCTGTTAGGGTACATCTGTTCCCTTGATGACATTACTGGTGCACCTTGCTGACGAGTGCCAAATAGTATAAGACCTAGGTTCAGAGTTTCATGTCGATTACTTCCAATCAGCTTCTCAGTTTATTCAAGGTTCTATATATTCCATTCTGATAATTATTTCTGATCATAGACAGTCAAAGGTTAAAAAAACCCTTTCATCAAAATGTATATTTATTAGTAGTCATATGTAAAAAACGATGTATACAATAGATTGCTTAATATATACTACTTGATGTTTTTCATCTTGAATTAACCTTATAACAGCCTATTCTTTATGGTCGAATAATGCCTACATTGATTGAATTACATCAACAACTAGAAACAAGACAATTTAATAAACAATCCAATGATTACAATACAACATACATAACATCTCATTACTCTGTATCACAAGTATCACATGAAGATAATTGTATTCATTTAGATTCATTATTAATTTCTGGTTTAGCTCATTTAATTGAAGTTTGCTCTTCAATAGATTATACAGATTATATTGAGAAAGATTTAATAAATATCTTTGATAAAAGTTCAAATTTAAAAGTAAGTTTTATTTGTCATGGTAAATGTTGTGTTGATTTTAATGCAGATTTACTTAAATGGTTCCATAATACTAATTATCAAAAGTGATAAGTACAAATGTTTTGTTATATTCGGTCGTCGCAATTGTTGTGCCGGAAAGGAAACACTGATCACTTATATTTGGAATGAGGAACATCGGCAATTCCCACGATGCGAAAATAAGAACACAAGATTGATATAAGTGAAGATTTATTAGCCCTAAACACTATGACGACGACAAATGAATGTAGTCTCGAATACACTGGTTTATATATGGATTGTACACCCATTTTGATTATTAATTAGGATGAAATCACAAACTCAGTTATAACAAATCACTTACTGAACATAGTTCATGTCAACTGAACACAAGAATATCGTATATTATACAGAAGAAAATATACTGGGAAAGCAATCAAATACTACACGGAATGATCATCACATTGAATTAGAAGGGAAGTAATGTTGAACAAAACTCGTAATGAGTAAATCGATCGAAAATTGACTTTTCTTTCCATCAGATCGCCTTCCCTTTTTTTGAAGATCTGGAGTTGAGATCCGGATTTTAAATTTTCCATGTTCATATCATGTATGAAGCGGTGGATATCTGGACACTAGTTATATTCTATTTATAATTCATTATCTAAATGCATCAGAATCTCATTGTTAATTGTTTCTATTACGACTTGAATCTGTTAACTTTTAATTCAAATACTATTCATTTATTCACTAAGCTACTGAGTTCAGATCACTACTGAAGGGTCAGTGTTTTTAGCGTTTTTTTTAGCCAGTTAGTTTTCTACAGGATGGAGTCTCTAACCCTATGGATAGTCCGGTTGTGGAGATTTCATCATTCTTCTGAACGACATAATTAGCACAAACTTCAAAGTTTCTAACCCTAGCTATCAGTTGAAATGCATAATCTTAATCCTTCACAGTTTTCTAATCCCTCCCTACCATAAAAGCTTATATTATGTATATAACATTTACTATGTATCAATTTGTTGTATTAATCTCCTATTGTATTGCTTTCTACATTTTAGACAAAAATATGTTTAGTACGTCATACACGGTCATTTTTAAGACAAGTTCCAGATAATGTAATTGAACAGTATATTATACCATTAATGAAACAATGTTTAGTATCAAATAATATTACAGCTCAGGTAATTTTCATTTACATTATATTTCTATTATACAATAATCAAAATAAGTTTATTTCTCCCTGAACAGCCATTTCATCCTAATACGGCACTCTTCAACATTGTGCATCCAAAATCCCGCTCGTACTGCGCACCGCTGAGAAGTCCCATACTGGGACGAAACGGTTGTTTAGTGCTTCCAAATTATCTATGATGGTCTAGCTTTGATTGACCCATGAACGAAATTATTAGATTACTGAAATCTCTATAAAACCCTCTTCTAATAAGTCCGTTCTATGTTGTAACATCTGAAAACAATAACCATAATCATAATCAGTGAAGTGTATAAAACACAAATACATAGATTAATGATTAAAGATAAACAAAATGGTTAATTTGTTTGCATGAAAGTAAATTTAATTGAAAATAACAACTTGAAAATAATTGAAAAGAATAAATGAAGTGAATTCTTATTTGTTGTTGTTGTTTTATTCCTTTACCTTTATGTTGCTAATTAATGTTTCTTTGAATATACTGATGAAGTATAAGTGAAATATGATGTTTTGAAAGTAAGTAATCAGTCCAAGACTACGAATAGAATAATACAAAGTTGAGCTTAATTAGATAAAGGATAGAAGGTAGGATAAACCATTAAATAAAGTGATATAAGGATATCAGAAAGGTTTTTGTGGAGATCATAGTAATTTCATTGATTGAGATCATGAATCAATTGAATTTGAACCACCATGGAAAACCTGGAAGCATTGAATAGCTACTTCATCCCGTTGTAGGAGTCCTCAGGAGTGTACACTCACGATCCCGCCTCGCGAGATTCAAACCTAAGACCTATCAGTCCTGCGCGCGACCGTTTAACCACTAAAAGGATAATTAAATATTAAGATGGTGGAGAAGATTTGTAGCTCAGGTGGATGATTTTAATGGATTATTGTTCTCTGAGCTGCATGGTTTGGTCATGGACAACTATAAGACCAACTATCAAACCAATAGGAAATACAACTAAAATAAAGAAGTAAACAATGACAGGTTAAATGTCAACAATAATCAATCAACATCATGGTCTACAGGATAAGCTATGAACCATATATAGAAAAAATTGAGCATTTCACTTCTACTTAAACTTTGTGTTGATGTTGTCGTTCAGAATAACGATGAAAGCTCAACAACCTAACCATCCAGCTCAGAGAACAAAACTGCATCAAAATAATTAAATGTTGAAAACAATGTGAGAATAGATCTTTTGTTTTTCTAAAGGTTTGATAATGAAGAATGTTATTGACGTTACGAATCAACCTAGGTTAGACATTTATTTAAAACTACAAGCAACTAAGAGACGTTTACTTTCCTAGTATGGCACTTCTTAGTTGTATACATCCATGATCTCACTTAATGTTGGACCTTACAATCTTCATGAACTCCCTAGTTGCTTGTTTCGAGCAAATAATTCAGAAATTCTAGTGGTAGGTTTTAAACAGTGGAGTTCAAATATATCGATCGTGAAACAGTTGCACAATGTTTTGAATTGACCGAGGCTAACTATCAAAACTATCTAAATACAGCTGAGTGGTTTTGAGATCCCGCACTTACCACAGGACCTGAATATTCTGAGTTTGATCTTTAGTGGAATAAGTGATGTTCAATATTGTGGACTTCCATAATAGAACGAAATATCTATCTAATACCTCTTGGTTTTAAACAGTTGTTTAAAAAAAACCCTGTTTATAATGTAAATCATTAAATTCAACAATCTAGACAAACTCCTTACACTAATAATAAAATTACCTATGTATGATTTGTCCAAATCTACTCTAACTGATGTAATACCCAGATGATGAACTGAAGCTAAGAATTTTATTTGTTTGAACAGTCTCAGAAGAACGTTATTGAGTTATTGAGTTTGATTAGACTGTGTGAATATCAACTCTTAAATGTCGTCTAAATTTGGTTAACGAGTCGAAACTTAGTTAAAAACGTGTATCTTGAATTCGTCTGTTGGAGGTACACTTAACATACGTAGGAAAAATTCTGATCTTCATAAATTAACTAGATACTTAAGGAGAAAGATGAATTTCCCTGACTAATGAAATAGCAAGTTCACACGCTTATTATTAAATGTGAAAATTATAATGAATAAACATTCAATCGAATGGTCTCTTATAATCTGACTCTTAAGAAGTGCGCATCTACAATTCGACAAGCAGGACTGGAAACCAAAACCATCTAGCATGAGCAAATTTCAATCAGTCAACAAAGTTGCAATACAATTTTCCAGTATCGGAGATAGACACCTGTCTCTACCCGATAAGGATTAGCTCCACTGGTCACGGCTTTTCACTAGAATTTCATAAAATTATAATTTTTATCATTAACATAAACTAAGTAGATATAATTCAACATAAATCAATCTAATCGAAAGTTGAGTATAAGTCTTACAGAGAAAACGAGTAAGGATAAATTCCAGTCTCATTTGTTATTTTGACTTAGCACTTGGCAACCTACCAAAATGAAGAAGTGATTATTATTTACATTATTGTAATCCATTCTGGAGAGTGTGTGTTGTTCTCTGTTGTTTATATTGATGTACATTTAAAAAAATCTCAAATTTTTTACGACGACAAATTCTACTTCACCATACTACGGACGTGTTAAGTGTAGCGCAGTCGGCCGTATTACAACATAGCAAAAATCATACCTTCAATTAATTATTTCAATATATCTACAGTTGAGTAACTAATTCATCAAAAGCATAACTGTAATCACTAACTACAATATACTTAGATACCTTGACAACATGAAATTTATCCTTAGTCATAGTTTTCTTTTTCTGATCCAATTTATGTACATTGATAAAGACGAATAACAAATTGTATCTACAATTATAACTAACCTTTTATCATTATTATTATTCTTGTATTATAGATTGTTGCATTAAACAATTTAGAATTGTTAGTTGGATATATTTCATCTTCAGATTTGGAGATTATTGTATTACAAAAAATTAAACGAGCTTTTCAATATAATCATCAACAGTTACAGGTTAGTAGAAATGATCGATTATCAACATAATGTTGAGCACATAATAACCTGTTATTTCACTGGTTGAAATCATGAGTCAATTGAAGCTAGACCACCATGGAAAACCACTCACTGAAGACAGTGGTGTACGGTGGTGCAACTTCGTGGATTGGTTGAAGTTAGACATTAACACCGTTGGATGCCGGCTAGCTCAGTTGTCTAGTTGGTTAAACACTCGCGCACGAGACTGATAGGCCCTGAGTTCGAACCCCGAGAGGTGTGGGATCCTGGATGCGCACTGCTGAGGAGTCCCATACTAGAACGAAACGGCCGTCCAGTGCTTCCAGGTTTTCCATGTTGGTCTTGCTTCAACTGACTCATGATTTCAATCTGTGAAATTTCTAAAATCTCCAGAAAACTCCCTCTGATAACTTGTTATTTGTAAGTAATTGTCTACTTTGATGAAATTCATAGAAAAAAAACCCGGGAAATATGAATAAATGTTGTTACTTTGTTTGGAATTGATGACTAGGGTAACGCTCGGATCTAAAACTTTTAGTATACAGAAGGTATATGTCATCATTAGATCAATTAGATTATAGTTCTTGATTTATGTTAAAACTTTAAACGATTTTGTCTCTGTGTGTGTTTTGTTTTTCTAAGTTGGTTCAATAATTAAATAAGAAATACAGTGAAATATTGTTTTAAACTATGGTGAGGATGAACAGAAGTTGTATTGTGATGTGTTCTATTTATATCGACATACGTAGTGTATGACGTTTGTCAGGAACAGAATGTCTGGCAGCACAGAGACAAGAGGATCGAACAGTAAAGAATGGAAAAAGAATGCAATTTGTATGAAAATGCAAGAACAATGAAGTCTGAGTCATGTTTAGACAACTGATGGACATTTTGCGAATTAAGCATTTACTATATGGTTCTCAGATCTTATTGAGATTCTCTGTAATTTCGTACTAAAGTACATTCGATTGTCCCCACCCGTGTTCTTGTTCAGTACAGTATCAAACTGAATTCACTAATCCAAAACAACATTTCCCTTAAAATATATTTTTATTTTATACGTATTAGAAACAGAACATTTGTAAGTTAGGTGTTTTTAACTGAACAAAACACCGCTGGATTTCGGTTCGATGGTCTAGAGGTCAGGCATTCGCGTGTAACTGAAGATCCTGGGTTCGAGTACCGAGGGTGGGATCGTAGATACGCATTGCTGAAGACGAAACATTTGTCCTGTGCTTCTAAATTCTCATTTTGCGCATCAAACAATATTCACAATTAACTAAGATTTCATAATTTCAGTTTAATAACTACAACAGTACACTATTCTTTAAATAAATGTTGTATTCGAAATTGCCACAATCATCCATTGGCTAAGTATATTTAAAAAATTAAACAAATAGAAACGAATATCCTTAATTGAGATCATGAACTGAATGATGTCAGACCACCACTGAGAACATGGAAGCATTGGACGGCCGTTTCGTCCTATTAAGGGACTATTCAGCAGTGCGCACCCACGATGCCACTCGCGAGATTCAAACCCAAGGTCTTCAGTCTCGCAATCGAACGATTAGCCTATATGACCACTGAGCCAGCATCCAACGGTGTTAATGTCTAACCTCAACCGATCCACGAAATCGCGCGACCATCTTCTAATGTACTGAGGTAGATACATGTTAATGCCTACTGCTTCCAAGTTTTCAATGGTGGTCTAACATCTATCGGTTCATAATCCGAATTAAAAACTTAATAATCTCCACAACCCCTATACTGATAGAGGCTGATGTAGTTAATTTTTAATAGTTGAATTCATAAGTCAGTCTAAGTTAGACCATCACTGACAATCTGGAAGCGATGGACAACCGTTAAACTGTAGTTAAGCCTATTGATGATTGTATTTAACTTCATATTATAATCAAAATAGACCGTTTGTTGATTTCAGAAAAGTACTGGTCATTTACAAGATCATAATTATAAAGAGGAATACAATTAAATATTTTATCTTGCTAAGATGTCAGTATAATTGAGCCTAGTTTCAGTTCAGTTCAATTCCAACTTGAACTACAAAATTAATCAAATTAAAATACTTCTACGATGAATACTTTCAGTAAGTTGAATTAAATTCTTTTCTAAGCAAAGATGGATGGTAAACAGCAGTGGAATGCAAGACATGAGTTTCGTTCTATTTGGGACTCGTCAGCTGGATGTATCTGAATCTCAGAGTTGATGTTCACTCCACAACTCGAATCCGGTAATGTTCGCTTCAAATGCCAATACGTTATCTACTTAACTATTGATTTCTGATAACCACTTGCGTATGCAATCAGGTGAAGTTCAAATTCCCCTGGTATTGTTTACTTGCATCAACCCATTGATGCTTTTAGGACTGAAATTGATCAGTCTCTTATTGGCATATGTGCATCCTTTGCATCCACCTGGCGAGTCGCAGACAGGACAAAACGCGTGTTCCACTGCTAGCCATTATCCATCTCTGCTTATAATGCTTGTGAATTAAGGCAATATCGAGGCAATACGCTCAGTATGCACATATGCCAATAACAGACTGAACAATTCCAGTCTTAAAACACATCAATGGGAAGATTCAAGTAGACAATACCATGTGAATTGTGATACTTTTCTGTTTATAGAATTGTTTAAATGTACTCAACTATTGAATAAGTGTGTTAATTTTGAATTTCATTTCAACGGGTATACGTTTTAAGTAATTAAATTAAGCATTATGAGATCTTAGTTATTGTTGAATAATATTTCATGTGATAATTACAAATCATTATCAGTATGAGGTTGTGGAGATTGTTAGGCTTTTGATTAAGATCATGAATCGACTGATGTTAGACCACCATTAAACATTTAAACGCACTGGACAGCCATTTCATCCTAGTATGGGACTACCACGATCTCGTAAGCGGGATTCGAACTCAGGACTTTCGGTCTTGCACGCAAACGCTTAACCTCCAGATCACTGTCCTGGCATCCAAAGGTGTTAATATCTAACTTCCATCCACTGTCCAAGGTAGATACCTGTCTCTACCTGGACTACACTAACAAGTCACAGCTTCTCACTAAAAATTCAAGAAATCATTTTAAAGCCAATACTTGATCATCCAGTGGTTCCAGATTTTTAATGATAATCTAACATCAATCAATTCATGATTTCAACCAAAAACAGATTAAAAACAATCAGAAGGGGTTTTTGTGGAGATTTCAGAAATTTCACTAATTGAAATCATGAGTCAATTAAAGCAAGACCAACATGGAAAACCTGGAAGCACTGGACGGCCATTTCGTTCTAGTATGGGACTCCTCAGCAGTGCGCATCCAGGATCCTACACCCCGGGGGATTCGAACCCAGAACCTATCAGTCTCGCGCCAGGCGCTTAACCAACTAGACAACTGAGCTGGCCGGCATCCAACGGTGTTAATGTCTAACTTCAACCAATCCACGAAATTGCACCACCGTACACCATTGTCTTCAGTGAGTTGAAATCTCACAGCACACCTAGTTGAGCTCCTCTGTTAATGGCTTCTCACTAGAACCCCAGAAGTATCTCTTGAAGTCAGTCACTAGTGAGCAGATGATTATTATCAGAAGGGGTTTAGATATTTGTCATTATTTATCATTGCAATGTGGTTAGAAAAAAGCATTTCACATACAAACATAACCTTCATTATAAATAGATAGACACCACTAAAACGGAAGTTTTATGAAAGTACATTATTTGTTTGATTATAATAAATTTTCTATAATTAATAAAGTAAATACTTTATCTATCTCTATCATTATGTTTATATTAGGAAACGACTTTGTGATTGTGATAAATGAAATAAATCAATATTCGGTTGCTAATGTTGATCAACAGAAAACTCTGAACTTAGATTTTGAGCTAATTAACCTTTATCAGGAACTATACCAGCAGTCTAGAGGGAGAAGATTAAATTCAATTTAATTGATAGAAATCGATTAGTACTAAGGTTTATGTGAATATAGAAATAGTGACTATTTAAGGGTGAGTTTATGTTAGTATCTTAGTTCGATCGAGGTTAGATGAAGCTCGAGTAGATTAGTTGTAACGCTTCAAATTATAAAGTTGTATGATGTAGGTTTCAGTTCAAATTGAATATCAGTTTCTTTAAGAATATAAGTGTCTTATGTTGACTACTTCCAACTACATGATCTCAGGAAGTCTAAACTTGCAGCCAAATAGCAACTTGATCAATAGAGTCTAACCAGTACTATAAAAAAGACTAATGTGATATTCTTCACTATTTAGCATAATGAACAAACCAATCAGTTCTGTATGTTGAAATAATCCACCAGTTTTCAAAAAAATAGCTGACCGTTGATTTAATCTGTTACATTAAAATGATTATATAATCTCAGGAGTATATATATATCTCATTTCTGGCCGAATTTTACTGATCATGTTGTATTATGTTAACTAGTCAAAGTGACTGGATATTATTTATTTATTTTAGCATATAAACATTTGTACAAGGAGTCAACAAATAGATATGTGCCACGTAAGTCACTTGATTTGTGTGTGGGATGTAATACTGCCTCGGTACCCACATCAAAGAAGGTGGTTTTATTAGGGGACCACACCCGGAGCCTTCGACCTGAAGGTGTAGTCGAAAAGGCAGTGGAGCAACGCTAGGAGATGCAGTCCCATGGTAGCCAGTGACCAACGATTGGTTCATACTCCATTTGTTCCCGCAGGGTACTGGAGCCCATGTGCAACATTGGTTTGGAATCAGGGTTTTCCAACTCCCCTCAGTGAACTCTCCATGTCTATCAACCCGGTTAAAGCACCGAACAATCACTTTTCGTCCTCTCACTTTCGTAAACAACACCCGTGGTGCGAGAAGCTAGTGAGTAGGACTTCCCTGGCAGAGGCTAAATACGCGTGGCCATGTGAGAGCATTTAGAGAGGGAGAGCGGACTCTCCCTACTCTCAGTCGTAACAGGGCATTTGAGGGCTGGATATCACATAAATAACGCTTTATTGACAGTTCACTAAAGGTAGTTAAACGAAAATTAATACCGTTTTGTTAATTAGAAATGCCTAATGGTATATTTATCTACATGTAAATGTATCCACGTACTGTATATTATTAATTTCATTTCCTATTTTATATTCTTTAGTTAGCTTCATTACATTGTTTAGTCACTATACTAACACGTTTATCAGATGCAATTATTCTGAATGATGTAATACCATTTCTTTTGACTGTTTCAAATGAACTCAAGTTAAATATAAACAATAATAAGTCAGCTAATGAATGCGCCCATGATTTCAATATAGATATTGTCGATGATAAAGCTTATGATGAACATGATCAAACACAGAGTAATCGTGTTGAACAACCGATTTCTGAATTATGCAGTAAGTTTACCTGTAGTAATTTGTTCACCAGTTAACGTTTTTATTCTATCATATTTAATATCAAGCCTCCTAACGAATTAGTCTTTGTTGCTATTTGTTTATTATGAGCAATTGTTTGATGTAGCCTTTGATCTCGATAACTTAATCTATTTGGATTGTTTTTAACAGTGAAATCTAAGGAGCATATTTTGTTCCATTTCAGGCTCATCAGCTAAATTTTAGTGCTGATAAGCAAACCAAGACTCAAATCCAAGATGTGTTGCTTCAAATTCTGATACTTTATCTACTATCCTAAATAACAATCAATGAATTTCACAGAATGAAATCATGAGCCAATTGAAGCTAGACCACCATGGAAAACCTGGAAGCACTGGACGGCCGTTTTGTCCTAGTATGGGACTCCTCAGCAGTGCGCATCCACGATCCCGCATGGTGGTCTAGCTTCAATTGACTCATGATTTCATTCTGTGAAATCTCTAAAATCTCCACAAACGTTTTCTGATAACCAATAAATTCCTAACTTCGAACATGGTTGAAATCTTCCGATTACGTGTATTAAGTTCTTGATATGTCTACCCGTTAATGTACAGAAGATAACTTGTATTGATCTAGGTTAATGCATTAACATGTTAAGCTAACTAGTTCAGATTTGAGGCTAAAAATGTGTGAGTCCGATCTGAGACTAACAGCTCATGTTAGGCAAACGAAAACTATTCTATTAGCTGATTGTTTGACAAGCGAATATGTGAGACAGAAGATGAGTCCTGATTCTTGATTCCGATTAGTGTAAAGAGATATATGACTAACATGGCCACGACTCACAAACAATTAGAAAAATACAGATATCTAAACTGGGAATTAGGATTGAAAAATAAAGTACAAAAGGTTAAATTACAATAGCTTTGGAACAGATAAGAATATGACAGTGAATCATATATCAAACGAAAGCTTATTCACTTGATATTGTTTTACTTGAATTTTCCCATTGATGTTTTTGGACTGAAACTGATCAATCTCTTATTGGCATATGTGCATACTGTGCGTATGCCTCGATATTGCCTAAATTTACAAGCATTATAAGCAAAGATGGATAGTGACTAGCAGTGGAATCCAGGACGCGCGTTTCGTCCTGTTTGGGACTCGTCAGCTGGATGTACCAACTTCAACCCATTGCACAAGCAAGTGGCTATCAGGACTCAGTAGCTAAGTGGATAACGCGATGGCGTTTGAAACGGACGGTACTGAGTTCGAGTCCCAGAGTGAACATCAACTCTGAGATGCAGGTACATCCAGCTGGCGAGTCCCAACAGGACGAAACGCGCGTCCTGGATTCCACTGCTAGTCACTATCCATCTTTGCTTAGAAAGCTTATTGTTTATAGAATAACATAAGGACAAAACTAAATCTTAGTATTCTGCAAACTTTAAATTGGGTGACATAGCGTCATCTCCTCCGAAATAGCTTTCGTTGCTTGTCATGACTTTATTATTTCTCTTTTCATGTCAACCTATCTCATAAATTATGTGAATTATTTCAGAAGGTAGTCACTAGTTACCAAATAGTTAGAACTCTTTTAAATGAAGTACTTTTTATTCATATTGTTAACTGATTTTGATTATTCCATCGTTGATTAACTGACAAGTTCTTTTCGTTTATGATGTCATTAATTTAAATTGACTTCAAATTCCTTAAATCAATCTGGTATAAAGTAAAGTCTTATCATTATTGTTACAAATAACAAGAAACAACATTATATGCAAACATGGATAGTAACTAGCAGTGCAATACAGGACACCCGTTTCGTCCTATTTGGGACTCGTTAGATGGATGTACCTGCGTCTCAGTGTTGATGCTCATTCTGGGACTCGAACCCAGTTTTGTTCACTTCAAACGCCATCGCGTTATCCACTTCCCTATTGAGTCATGATAGCCACTTGTTTGCGCAACGGGTGAAGTTTTAAATTCAATTAGTATTGTTTGTTTAGATCTTATTGATGTTTAGGACTGCAATTAATCAGTCTCTTATTGAATAACGCTATGGCGCTTGAAGCCAACGGTACTGAGTTCGAGCCCCAGAGTAAACAGTTAACTCTGAAGTGCCAGTACATCCAAAATACTGGATTCCACTGCTAGCCATTATCCTTCTTTGCATATAATGCTATATGGAGGCAATACACACGGTATGCATATATATTAACAAGAGACTGATTAATTGCAGTCCTAAACATCAATGTGAAGATCCAACCAAATAATACCAAGTGAATTTAAGAAACAACATTATTCTTTATTGTTCATAAGTAAACATTGTAGTATTCTTTATTTAACAGACAACGTGGTTGTTTTGTAAATCTTTATATATATATATATATATATATATATATATATATATATATATATATATATATATATATGTTTACACAAAATGAAGCCTATTTCATCGATATCAATTGAATCTAAACCTCAATACTCACAACAAACTTATATGATCCCCCTTCTTATATTGATCATTTTCAAATGTTTTCATAGAGATTGTTACCATGAGCGCATTTATTTTCTACATAGTTCTTCCTATCATTTCATATTGTATACACATATAGATAAAGACTGGTTATTGTTTCATATTAAAAGAAGACATTATACATTTTTATCCCAATATAATAAGTAAGATTGTCAAAATTTGGTATCAATTTAATGATTCAATTCAATTAGTTATTAAGTAAATCACATGAAATACCTTTTTTTTTAAATCAGTAGTCAGATGACACATTAAAAAAACAAGCATTCATAGTATATAAATACACACAGATTTTACATAATACCTTATGTGTGTCCAAATCATAATGATGGTTGATATGAAAAAAAAAGGTAGGGGGTGGGGGAATTTTAGGTCTTTGATATTGATGTCATTGAATAGACAAAAGAAAAAAAAAGAGGGTTGGGGTATAGAATAGGTAATAAGACAAGAGAAAGAGAAAAGAATGGAAACTAGCATTTCATTTTAACTCATTGATTTGTTCTTTGAATAAACTGCTAATTTATTGAAGTAATTAAAAGATAAAAGAAACTAAATCATGATAAATTAATCAATGTCTAATTAGGTTTCGATTATTATTATTATTATTATCATTATGAATAAATTGATGGTAAGGTTTATCTCTGTGTGTGTGTGTGTGTCTGTGTCTGTGTGCGTGTAATGAACGAGAAGTCAGATAGGAATAACTAAATTATTATTTCTTGGGAAGTAACACAGAATATGTGAATCATACATTAAATGTTTTATTTGTAAATCTTCTATCAATGATCATTCACATACTGTATGATTCTTTCAATTCACAATTTCTTTCTATTTTCTTTAATTCAATCTTCTTAGCCTTTTGTTGTTAGCCATCCAATTTTTGATTTGTGTTACATACTACTTATGTTGACAGATATAAGTAGCATACACCACGTGCATAATTCTGATTAAAATTCAGTGATTATGATAGCAGTAATAAAAATAAATATTATTTTGAAATATAAACTTGCTTTAATGTTTGACAATGGAAATTATGTTGAGCGATTTATTTTATATTATTGATTTTTGATATTTATTACTCAAAACTTAATTGGCTCAACTATTAAGGAATTGAGTTCAGGTAGATACTCATTTGGCATATCATTATGTATATCGATAAAGACTGATCAATTAATGCCCTAGATATCAACAGTCTTGTTAATACGAACCCAAGTGAATATATATATATATATATATATATATATATATGCATGTAGAGAGAGACTGCCCCCAAATGCCCTGGTATGGCCGAGAGTGGGGCGGGCCCGCCCTTCCTCTCGAAATGCTCTCACATAGCCACGCGTATACAGCCTCTGCCAGGGAAGTCCTACCCACTGCGGTGTATGAACCAATCGTTGGTCACCGGCTACCATGGGACTGCATCTCAATTGCCTTGTGGGTCAGACCTTTAGGTCAAAGGCTCGAGGAGCGGCCCCCTCCGAAAACCACCTCACACACAAAAGTGTGGCACATATATATTTGGTGCCCTCTTGTACCAATATTTATGTGTTCAAATAAATAAAAATAAATAACGAGAGAGAGAGTATGCAAAACGGATTACAGGAGTTTCAATTAGAAAAGGGAAACATTCGTCTTCTAAAACCCACTTCACAAAAGCTTATACAAATGACCAGTGTAAGATATTTTGTACAAATTTCGTAAATGCGTTTAGATTTGTTTTGTTGACATAGATACTTATGATTTTAGCGTTATGTAACAAGTGTACATTTAAATGTCATTAAACATTATCAAGGTCTGTAAGCAATCTTAAATAAATTTTCGAATGTTTAGTAAAGAACTCAGTTCGTTATATATTCTATTATATGTAAGAGCTGTTATATTAGTAAATGAACACCGATTAGGGGGATACAGTTATTCAATTTTTGATTGCTTCCAAATGTAAAATGAGTTAAATCTTGAATGGGCTGGCAAAGTATTGTCTGTAATACCAAAACGTTTTAAGAAAGTTGTATGTGGTCAAATGAAGACATGATATCAACAGATGATTTTATTGCCTGTTTAAACTGTAACGTATTGATAAGTGTAGATGACTTGTTTGAACGTTTAAAAGATTACTGAACAGTTTACTTGTTTGCTACCAATATTTGATGGTTACACATTCATTGTGGAAAACACATTTTTTTCTTCAAATTTTATTTTATTTTTTGAAATACAAGATGCTTGGAAACAGTTACTGTATACAAAATCATATTTATTGGAACCTCAATTGATTGTTACAGAAATTTTTCCAAGTCTACTACCTCATGTTGTTGATAAAAAAGTCAGTATAACTGAGGTAAGTAATGTTTACATAATTTTGAATAGATTATAAAATCTTAGAGTAGTATGTACATATTATATAAAAATAAACTAATAACGATATCAGACAAATTAAATGAATGTATTGATTGAGGTTAGACATTAACACCATTGGATGCCGGCCCAGTGGTCTAGAGTTTAAGCGTTCGCGTACGAGATTGAAGGCCGTAGGTTCGGATCCCGCGAGCGCGATCGTAGATGAACACCACTGTGGAGTCCCACAATAGGACGAGACGGCTATCTAGTGCTTCTAGGTCTTCAATGATGGTCTATCATCGATCAGTTTATCATCTCAGTCAAAAACAATAAATTATGCTTATTGGTTTCACTCTTACTGATTTTACATATATATTCAAAAGTGGAATACTTGTGGTTTATACTCCTTATGTCTGTTGAAATAAGTTTTACCTAACTCTAATCCGAGTTGGAAAACTTGACATCAGAAGGCTAAAAATAATCGAGCTGAAGAGAACAGAAAATAAAATGGAAAGTAGTTGTAAACTGGAAGAATGGTCTAGAATGTGAAAGACAAATGATGGAAATTCGCAAATGAAGTTTTCAGTTTATGGTTATTATATTTTACTAAAACATTCTACAATTTTGTATTAAACATACATTGTTTGTCTCCACCTGCGTCGTCGTTCACAACATACTGACTCAGTTCGTCAACGACATTTTAAACAAAATCTTTATTATAATTATGGGTATTGAATAATAATTCAGGAGATTGAAAAGGCTAAATGAACAGCAAACTGTATTTCTGTTCATACTTTATTCTTTGACAAACAGTGGGTTTAAGGCTATAAAGCTCAGTTTTTCATTAGTCCTTCACTATTTTATTCGGTATAGGCTAACAGCCATAACATAGATTGTGTGACATTTTGAATAGACAAGAGTTAGAATAAACTGTGAATTTATTTTAACAAGATATATTACTATTGTATGCATTAATTTAGTCATAATTACTGTAATCAACATGGACTTATATGTTATTATTATTTGTATCAGTTTCGTATATTAATGTCTACACTATATGCACTACTGGATCTATTGGATATTCCAAATGCAGAGAATGATGATTTAACTGATTCAAAAACACAATATCGAACTGTTCCAGCACTCACAGTTAATCCTCCAAGTTTATCTAGTGGGCAAATGTCAAAAAGATCATCAAAATGTGAAAATCTGTAAGTAGATTTGTAGATAGAAACTTCTTTTTTTTTGATGGAGTTTTGTTCTCTGAGCTGGATGGTTTGGTTGTGTAGCTTTCATCGTTCTTCTGAATGACATTATCAGCACAAACTTCAGGTAGAAGTCTACCATAGCTACAAATCTTCTTCACCATCTAAGAAACTTCTTAGATGATTTGAATTTCTCATTTTTGCACATTTCGAAAAATAAACAACATTGTTTCACTCTGAATTAGAAATTGTATTTTGTATAAAACTAAAGATGAAATACTGGTTATCCTATTCTGTCATAATATGAATTTCCTTGTCAATATGCATGCTGGAATTGTCTAATGTTTAAACATTGGATAGTCATACACAATAGAGAATGTTTAACTTTGAAACCATTGAATTGGTATTATTGATTTACGCTTCAATGAATAGTCTGTTAAGTCTTAATGTTTCATGCCTGAAAGCGAATGGAAAGTTAACACTTCTTGAAAATTAAACATTCTATTCGTTTTAATGATATCACTGTTAAATAACCTTTAATTAAGCAACAGTAAATAAATTTATTTCACTTCCAAAAGACAAGCATTTACACTGTTTAATACTGCTTATAAGATAGATTGATAGATAGATTTGTTTCCACTGATATTCTCTTTAAAATTTCACAATTATCCTACCAAAAGTATTCAGTTTCCTTAAAAACAGTCAGTTCGTAAGATCTCAGATTAGGTAACCTGCATATAAATCCACCAATAAGTAACAGTTCCTTGAAGATTATAAACATTCCTTCCTGATGAGTGTTAACTGTAAAGATGTTATGTACTAATTTTTTGTAATAGATATGATTCGTCATTCAAGTACGCTTGCAATAATCATGAGAATTGATAGAAGTACTGGAAAATAAGATTTGCACATATTCCATCAATTCTTTTTTAAATACCCTGTAATTCTTCTCATCTTATTGTTATTCGGATTTCTCTTTGTTTTCCTTCCTCTGTTTCACTTCCAACTTCTGTCGCATACTACTTATAGCGCACATTACAATATGAGCAGTGAAAATTATACGAATAATATAAACTAGTAAAGAATACCGATATCTTGAGTTAATGAAAATCTTGTGTTTTTAGTTTCACAATGCACTATTCAAACGATAGTTAGTTGTCTGCACAAATGACTCCAGTAAGACACCAAAGAAAATATCATAGTTCAAGAAACTTCATGGAATTTAGAATGTACAACGTTAATGAAAAGCTATGAATGTTTTGAATATTTGACAAAGTAGTATTCTAAGAATTTACAAAATTAAATTTTTGCGAGGATACGTTACTACTTTATTTGGATACATTAAGTATGTTTAGAATAAGTCTAGTGTGTTAAGCTAATAAACAATAGTAATTTCAATAGTTGAGATAATGAGTCAATTGAAACTAGATCACCATGGAAAATCTGGAAGCAATGACATGTCGTTTCGTCCTATTGCAGGACACCTCATCAGTGAGTGTCCATGATCCCGCCACACCAGATTCAAACCCGAGACCTAATGGTCTTGCGCGTGATCGCTTAACTACTAGACCACTGAGCCGGCCGGCATCCAACAGTGTTAATGTTTAACCTCACCTAATCCACGAATTTAAGCGACACGTCATCATTGAGTTACTGTCTCACAACAGACCCAGGTGAGCTCCGCTGGTCATTGTTGAGAAGTCCCACAATAAGACGAAATGGATGTCCAGTTTTTTCAGGTTTTCCATGGTGCTCTAGCTTCAATTGACTCATGATCTCAACTACTGAAATAAGCATAGTATTTTTTTACCTACCAAATTATCGCTATTTACACTTGTATATTGTAGTTGTTGAATAATATTTGAGATGATTTAACTTAAACTGTATATATGTTCCTTATTTTAGCGAAGACACAAGAATGGGTCGTAAGTTTAATTGTATGATTATTTTTCTAAAATATTATTTAAATTCTTGTTAATTTGAATGAACAAAAAACATTGAGAATATTGCGTTGGATAAGTAATCAAACTGCAGAACCATTGTTTCAGTGCTGTTTTATTGTCTTCAATAGATGATAACCATAATGTTTATAGAATATAGTTGTCAATTAAATCACTCAAGCTATACTACATCTATATCCATTATGAAACGATAGAACAAAAAGCCATATACGAAATGTATTCATGCTAACATAAACCACTGAAATAGTTTATTCTACTTAACAAAATAAGTTTTTGTCATAAATATACAGTCAACTTACCTTAAATCATGAACAAATTTATATTTAAGTTGACTTGGTATGGTTTATTCAAATTTAAACTTTATCGTATTGCACAAGCAAGTGGCTTTCATCATTCAACAGCTAAGTAGATAACGGGATAGCGTTTAAAGTGAAAGGTACTGAGTTCCAGTTGTGGAATGAAAATCAACTCTGAGATACGAGTGTAGTGAACAGAACACAGGTGGGGACAATAGGATTGTATTTAACACAAGGCAGTGGAGCACCGTGAGGAGATGCCGTCCCATGGTAGTCGGTGACCAACGATTGGTTCATACGCCATTTGTTCCCGCAGGATACTGGAGCCCATGTGCAACGTTGGTTTGGAATCCGGTTAAAGCACCAGACATTCGCTTTTCGTCCTCTCATTTTCGTAAACAACACCCCTACCACGAGAAGTCAGTGAGTTGAACTTGCCTGGCAGAGGCTATATACGCGTGGCTATGTGAGAGCATTTCGAGAGGGAGGGTGGGCCCACTCCACTCTCGGCCATACCAGTACAATCATCAATCCAGTGTGTTACATTTCAATGTTCATGCGTTTTCTTACAAATTGCATTGTGTTCCCGCTCTCCCTTTCTTGATCTCGCATCATATACTACTTATATCAATATAAGTAGCATACACCACAAAAGTATGTCCAGCTGACGAATTCTAAATAAGACGAAATACATATCCTATATTTCACTCCTAATCATTATTCATAATTGCTCATCCATATTTATTTAGTTTTGACCAAAAACAAAGACTATTCTTCTATATATTTTTTTATTTCTTGTCACATTTGCCTAAATAACAGTATAACAACTAATGTTAGACAATAATACACCTTATGGTTACTTATAAAGTCTATTTTACTGTTTATAATTTCTAAAGTTCTATAAGATTTTGCTGATTGTAAACAAAATGAAATTCATTTACATAAGACCAAGTTCTCTCGGTTTTGTTTTGTTTTTTTTACCTCTAGGCATTTTATGTTTTATATTCCTATTGACTATGTAAACGTGACTGGACATATATGTATATATATATAAGCTACTTTTAATGACAGAAAACTGTTTTCTTTTTGTCCTTTATTAAATCATCATATTTCCCGGAGTACCATAAATGGAATATTAAAAAAAAACATCTTTGTATATACGGAACTGGACTAAAGGAAAAGTAGACATTTTTCTATAAACATAAATCATTCACTCAAAATTGTATAGTGATTTCCATTTGTTACTAAAAATAGAATAAAATCCACGGGTTTGGTAACAAACTCTATAGGGTTATGTTGATTGTTAAGTTTAAATTGATATCATGAATCGATCAATATTAGAACAATATTGGTTGAAGTTAGATATTCACATGGTTGAATATCAGGTCAGTGATCTAGAGGTTACATGTTTGTGCATGAGACTGAAGGTTGTGGATTTGAGTGTTGTGTATGGAATCGTAGATGCACATTGCTGAGGAATTTCATACTAAGATGAAATGGCCATCTAGTAATTCTAGGTTTTTAATGGTGGTCTAACAATGATCCATTCATGAGATTTGGTAATATTAAGAATTAAATCATTGCTTCGGTTCAGTGTTCTTATATGGTGAATATTGATTTTTTCTGATAAATAAAACTGAACTAATGACAATTATCATTAACTCGCAAGTTGTCGGTGTTATGTTGTTTTCTAGATGTAACTACTTGAAGTTAATTGCTTAAGATATCACTGTTCATTTAGATGTTGTATTGAATTCAAGTGAACTGAAATATAATGGTGATAAAAGGAACGGACTTGTTAAGATTACGAACAAAATAATATTCTAATTAGTATCAGAAAGGGTTTATTTGTGGATATTGTAGTAATTTTAATAGTTGAGATCATGAATCAAATGAAGCTGGATAACCAAGGAGAACCTGGAAGCACTGTTGGCCGTTTCAACCTATCGTAGGACTCTTCAGCAGTGCGTTCTCACGATCCCAGGTTTTCCATGGCGGTCCAGCTTCAATTGACTCATAATCTCGACTATTTAAATTTCTATAATATACACAGAGAAACCTCTTCCGATATTAATCAACATATGCTCACTTGTGACTGGCTTCAAGCGTATTTCCTGGGGTTCTAGTGAGAACCAGTGACCAGTGGATTTCATCTATATCTGTTGTGAGATAACAACTCAGTGAAAACAATGGTGGATGTGTCGCTCAATTTCGTGGACTGGTGAGGTTTTACATTAACGCCATTGAATGCCGGCCGGCTCGGTGATCTAGTGGTTAAGTGTTCGCGCGCGAGACTGATATTTCCTGGATTTGAATCTCGCTAGGTGGGATCTTGGATGCTCACTGCCACTGAGGAGTCGCACAATAGAACGAAACAATAGGTCAGTTCTTCCTGGTCTCGTTTCAATCGACTCATGATCTCAGCTGTAGAAAACAACATTCATTAAAACTGGACAACAATATACATTAGCAGTGAGACAATGAATTATCATACTTATCAGTTCACGGAGACAATTACTGATACAAAATTGACAGTACAAATGACAAAAATCAAAAATGAGAAAAAAATCCTAAGAAAAATTAGAATTTCGGCAAGAATAACATTGAAGTCAACAAATAATTGGTTAACATATCAATATAGATTTATCTAACCAATTTATATAGAACCTATCAATCATTCATATGATTAGAGATAAACAGAAAATAATAGAATAGTTAACCATGTATAAAACAAAAGCTTCATCAGGGAAACTTATTTCAACTGGACGAATTGATTTTTCACGCTTAAGGAATATATTTTTAAATCTTTCATTTTCACTTCCATTTGACATTGGTAAAACAAAGCTTCATGATTGAAAAACATGTCTCAGTATAGTTATCCTATAAATTATCTTCTTTAACAATCACAACTATGGAAAAAAAAATGACCCCAAAACTTTCAAGTTACACGACGGAAACTTAAAGTTTAGACGAATGAATCACTATTAAGCTGCCCAAAAATTTCTAAATTGACTATATTTTCATTATTGAACAATCATCTTTCAATCTGACTGATAGATTACTATCTGACACTTGACATGATTTAATAATACTGATCCAGGTTTCTAGCATAATGCTAGAAATTCAGGAATTATCTATCTAAAACTATACACTAGCAACTATATAATTTTAATTATTAGATGCATAATTATCATTATTTTGTAAAAATCACATTGAACTCCATAGAGACTGAAAAAATCAATGCTTACTAATATGTATCCTTTAGAGTATCATTTCATAATATTCCCATTGTACATAGTTGTACTACCATGAAAATATCTTCTAATAGACAGATAAAACATCTAAATTGAAGAAGAAATAATAATATCTCTTTGCCTAGTGAATGAATGGTTTTTGTTGTTGCTTGGATGACATTATTTTTATGAATATTCACATATCACTGCTCCATATACAATTATAGAAATGTTTAATAAATTAGGCAAACTAAACCATTTTTCATAGTAAGCAAAGATGGGTGATGGCTAGTAGTGGAATCCAAGACACGTGTTTCTTCTTATTTGGAACTCATTAGCTGTGTGTACTTGAATTCAAAGTTGATTTTCACTCCGTAAATGGAACCTAGTACCGTTCGCTTAGAACTCCGTCACGTTATCCATTTAACTACTGAGTCCTGATAACTCGATGATGATCGAAGCGAACGGTACGGTGTTTGAGTCTCGGAGTGAACATAAATTCCTGGTTGCAGGTACATCCAGTTGACGAGTTCTAAATAGGACGAAACGCGTGTCCTAAATTCCACTGCTAGGTATTATCTATATCTGCCTATGCTTGTGAATTAAGAAAATATCAAGGCAATACGCACAGGATGCATGTTTGGTCCCGATAAACATCATGAATGGTAACTTTGGGATCCTTTTATGGATCAATACTAAACGTGTATTTTTATCGTATAATCATTAAATAACTAAACTATTCATATGCATGTTCCTCTTATTATAAGCATTATTTTGACCTATTGACCAATATTATACGTGTTATTATTCTTGAATTATGCCCTGTCTATTAGTCACTGCCCCCCTCATTCACAGCCACATCTGGCTAATTCTTGTACAAATGCTGTTTCACATTTTATTGGTACGTTGTGGTCTGTTTGGTTGGTATATAAACTCAGTATGTTTGAAATATAAGGATTCATATCGCACAGGCTGAAACTTGTGTTCTGGACTTATCCGGCTGGGCTAGGCGGGTGGCAGGGCCAGTCAAAACTCTAGACTTCCCGCACGTGTTTACGCGTCTTTGATCCGATCGATAAGTCACTGCTCTCTAATTGGCGGTCACAAGTTATAACAATGTATATATACCAATAAGAAACTGATCAGTTGCAGTCGTATACATCAATGCGAGGATTTAATCAAACAATACCAAATGAATTCACACTTCATAATGTTACAAGAATAGTTTATCCAACATCCAATTATGTTACAATATTTAATAAAATAAGGTAAATCGTTTAAATCTATTCCGTGTATTCATTAATTTGAAAAGCCTAATGTCTGAATAAGACTAGCGTATTAATTATTCATAAAATAGGGTAAATTAAGAGAAAAAACACCAATTCATTTATTGTAGTCATTTGCAAAATTCCTATCATCACTAATTAAATTTTGTTTATGTTCATTATATTACTGATAATAATGACCAAGAGTAGTATAGGCAGGTTATTGAGTAGATATGTAACTATGGTAATGTGGAAATGAAAAAAAATAACCTTAATATATAAAGTATGTAGTGACAAATGAATACTATAGTCAATGTATAAAAAAATGAGCATTTTTGGATGTAAGTTGACAGCGGGCATAATGACAAGGAATGTATAACTTAAATCTAAGATAATTGAAGCTGATAAATCGGAGTAAATGATTAGGAACATTGATTAAGTATGTTAATTCAAAGTAGATCAATTCTTGTTATAACTTCCTGTTACTGAAAAATAAAAACATAAATACACCAGCCAAACACTTTATTCAGGTTATCTTCAATAAGAATAGTCAGTTTTATTCAAAAAATATTGTCATAAGTAATGGGGTTCAACTATGACTCGTTTAAGATGACCATCTGTAGTGTCTGAATGAACTAATGATTCCTTTGTATATGTTGAATGCTTGGTTTCGAATTCCAAATACAGTACATTTGTTCATTCTTGTCTAGTACCTCTTGATCCGATTACGTTATTTCTGGGATTCTTAGTTCGTACTATAATTCAAATACTCCTAATCATCATACTATCATCAACGGAAGTGAATGGTATTTAGGTAATGTCACTTAAACCTTATTGGTAGAATTCAGTAAATAGACAAACGATCAACCAAGTTCGAAATAGCTCAAACTCTGAATCTGGATAAAATAGGTTTGAATCCCACATGAAATATCATTTCCCACAAGACGTCAAGTATAGCTCTCTGTTGAGTTCTAATTAGCTCGAAACTTGTTTCGGGGTTTTTTAAAAATCTACTTTCAGTTGTCCGTAACCGTTTGGCATATGATAAGTCGATTGAATTTGGAAACGTGAAAAACTGAATTCTTCATAACTAGTTTCTTCTTCTCGTACTCATGATAAATTAGACAGTTATTAAATCGATTGCGAACATCCGAATTAGAAATCATAGATAGGTCACGCGCTATCATTTTACTAATGATTGCATTTCTCGACAATTTTATCTTCCTCTAAAAGAACCTAACCATGCAGATAAGATGTTAGTTTAGTCGTTAGCATTCTGTAAATGTTGATAATTACAAGGAATCAGATTATCTTTGATAAGTGAATATATCCTGCCTCGACAAACCGTTCTAATATGAACTATGTTAATTACAATTCTAATTGTTTTTGTCCTCCTTCTCGTCTAAAGGAATGTTAGCATAGGGAAGCTCTCTCTCCATTTCAAAGAAGTATTTAGTCGTAGCCATCTTATTTTATCCAACCTAACACAACATATTTTAATTGTATGAATTATAACAAACTGGTGTTTTGAAGTTGTATTTTCGTAATCTAACCTATGATGGTTCACTGACTAGATCCACTCTACAACCCAATATAGAGTCCCAAACTGCTAGATCTAAGGTAGTTCAAAGTGATTACCCACTACTTTCATAAGCTTTCTACTTATCATGAAAATATAATTGCTATGAATAAAATACTAGTTAACAGTTCGTTCAAATCTATAATGAACATCTCTCTGAATAGTGTTATCATTCCATTTATTAAAACTTGTAGTTTTGTGCCTTATCAATATATAACGTAATGATACCGCCAATTACAGAACAGTGGATTATTGACCGGATCAATTACGCATAAAACCCGTACGAGCAGTCGAGAGTCCTTGTCGCTCCTGTCTGTTAAGTCCAGAACACCAATCTCAGCCTCCGCTGCATGAATCATGTATTTCAAACATACTGGGTTTATATACCAACCAAACAGACCACATCGTACCATAAAATGGAAAATAACATTTGTACAAGATCTAACCAAAAGTAGCTGTGAATGTGAGAGATAATAATTGATAGACTGGGTATAACTCATGATTGGTAAATCGCATAATAATAGTTCATAAGTCAACATAAAACTTATAATAAGAGGAACACGAATATGAATAGTTTAGTTACGTAACAATAATACAATAAAAAAATATATGTATAGTACTAGTCCAGACATAGATTCCAACAATTACCATTCATTAATCTCATCGGGTTATAACACTATTGCTTATATGAATGAAATTTTGCTTCCTTTTTTGAAACAAACTAAGGAAAATATATTTACATACCAAGCATTTATTAATTGCATTATTAATTTGCATCAGAACAAAGTCAGGTTGACACAATAAAATGAAATAGAAAACAAAAAAGTTAACTTTGTCATTTGAATATGTTATCGCTAATGATAGTTTAGTTTCGATCGAATGATCTACAATAGGATAGAATCGGAATATGGTAAGACTATAATTTATGAATGAACCAATCTAATTTATGATAGAAGATCTCAAATTTTGGCGCATAATTCACTCATTTCATTTGGCTAAATACCATTTTAGCATCATAGTTGATGTCAGTTCGTGATGAATATCCTAGATGTAATTACTAACCTTAACTATTAACTGTATGTCATAATTCTGATTCCTCATCAATTCCTAGTTAGTAGATGGACATTTTCAAGGTCATTCTAGCGTTACTCAAATGTCGTCCATAAATTAGTGAAGATTAATTACGAAAAAAAAGAAAAGTTACAATCAAACAGATCGTTGTATGATTGAAGTATTCAATGAACAAACAACGTGATTAATGATTGAAGTTTTATAGGTTATTGTCATAATTTATCTGATATTTCATAATGGTAATCATTATGTCAAACAATCAGTAATTCCATCAAATCGTTAATGAAAACGTTTAACTTTCAAAGAATGATCTAACCAGTACTCAGTTCATATCAGTTTGCGTGTATAGATATATATGGAATATTGAAAATAATTATTGAATGTTTCAACATATGGAACTGATTCTAAGTATTTTAAATTCATCCCTGTTAGTCATGACATGAATCTGATAACTCTTTTTAAAATAAGAGAAAGTCATGTGAATAATGCAAATAACCTGTAACTAAGGGTTTGAATTCCATGTGCGCACTGATGAGGGGTCTTATATTAGGACGAAACAACCGTCCAGTGCTTCCAGGTTTTCGACGGTTTAACATCGATCGATTCGTTCACTATACCCTAGCAGACTTTGACAATTTTTTAGGAACTCCGAAACTTCTTTCTTCAATACAGGCAACGTTTCATGTTTTACATCACTGACTGTTTTGGGTGGATAACCACTAAAAAGGGTGTATTAAACATCTACTCCATTCTAGTTTGTCACTTTCAGTCAGTGCTAATCCACGACGATCTGTCTCAGGGATTATAGTCTCCATTACGGGAGACTAGCCATCAGACTACTAAGTAGGTTTACAACTGTTTACTTTTTAACTGAGATCGCATTCATTGATTTTAAACACAAAGTATTCAGATAATACAATGAAAAGGTTACCTTCAGATCATCACTTTAGTTTCGCAATCCGATAATCTAACTTTTCTTGGTTTTATCAGGTTTTTAGGGGTTGTGGAGATTATCAAGTTTTCTGATTGAAATCATGAGTCAATTGAAGTTAGACCACCATGGAAAACCTGGAAGCACTGGACGGTCGTTTCATCCTAGTATGAGACTCCTCGGCAGTACGCCTTCACGATCCCACACCCCGTGAGATTCGGACCCAGGACCTATCAGCCTTGCGTCGGGCGCTGAACTAACTAGACCACTGAGCCGGCATCCAACGGTGTTAATGTCTAACCTCAACTAATCCAAGAATTTGCGCGACTATCTTCCATTGTAGTGAGGTAGACACCTGCTTCTACCCGACACGGATTTTGTCATTTCATCATTTTTTTTCTCTAAAACTCAAGTCTTCCACATCCTATCATATACAACGAATATATCTTCAAGTGTAAAATACAATTTTTTCTTACATTGACAGTATATAGACAACTGTCAAATGAAAAATAACTAATGTTATGTCTTTCAGAATATTTTAACCTCTATTATTCATTTTTAGTAGAGTGACAAGTCAAATTATTAGTTTTTGATTCACTTATCTGTAACTGAAGCAACTAATCATTCTATGCTCGCATATGTCCACCATGAATGAATTTCTTCCACCTAAACGTTGAGTTATAAGCTTTAACATATTTTGTTTATAGTTTAAAATATACCTTAATACTTGTTACACAAGTCATAAGCTATATTGATTCAACAGTTAAATGGAAAACAGATAGGCATGTTATTCAAAATACAATAACATTGAATGTTATAGTCAATATCAATACTTGAATTCAGGTGTAATCAGTGATGGATGAGTTCCAAGTAGAAAGAAGCCTGTATTCTCGACTCTACTGTTAGCCAACAATCATTATAATTAAAACACAAATTTATAAAGCTCATTTCTTTTTTAGTATGAATTTGATAGTTTCATTCAAAATGAAGTTGTTTAATTGGAAATTAAATTGAGCCATAAATTGTCTAAATCCTTTGATGAAGTCCTAACAACTAAACTCCCTTAAAGCAATATTTTATTTTTATATAGTGATAAACTCTTACATTTGGTAGCTAATAGCTAATGTAAACAACATATCATTAGTTCATTGTTTCTGGTTAGGAATAACACCAATTCAATGGTGAAATGGGTGATGAGATATTAACTCACTAAAGACAATGGTGGATGTGTCGCTCAATTTCGTTGAAGTTATACATTAACACTGTCGGATGCTGACCGGCACAATAGTCTAGAGGTTAGGTGGCCGAGCGTGAGACCGATAGGTGCAGGGTTCGAATCTCATGAGATGAGAACTTTGGTGTGCACTGCTGAGCAGTTCAACAATAGGACGAAACGGCTGTCTAGTGCTTTCTGGTTTCCCATGATGATCTAGCTTCAACTGACTCATAATCTCAACTATCAAAATGATTATTAACTTTGTCAGTTAATCAAGCCTATCAAAAATTGATAAGTAGGGAAATAAATATCCATATAATAACGTCGTTCTCTCTCTTTTTCAAAAAATGCAGGTATAATGTAAAAGTATTTTGCAATATGACCAAAAACAGCGATTGAATATGTTAAATGGTATGGCTTAGAGTGAATTATAGTGTAGTGTGTGCTACTGATGTCGATAGATATAAGTAATATGTATCATCAATCGAAAGTGTAATGTCTGGCGATACAAGGTTAAGAAGATCAATGAGAAGACAAACGAGAACAGTGATTGATTGGTGTGGACAAGAAGAATCAGTCAAGTTTGATACAATTGATTGGCATTTTGCAAAAAGAAGAATTTGCTGTATGGTTCTCAGATTTTACTAAGATATTCTGTAATTTTCTGTTGAAATACATTTGATTTTCCACATTTGTGTTCTGGTTCACTACAATAGTGGTAATATGACCACAATCAGTGGCTGAATATGTTAGATGTCATAGCTTGGAGTCGGTTATAGTGATACAGTTTCATTCACTTTTTATCTTCTATTTTTCCTGTGCAAATACCTTTTCATTATGTCTTCACAGTGTGTGATATCATTGTTTAGTTTTTTTTAACTATCACTGCCACTACAATGTTTCGTTTATTTTGCTATTCAGTCTGTTAATTTTATCTTGTTATGGTAATCTAAACCGATGATTTTTGAACTAACCTACATTTGTAATAGACTTTGTGTTGATTATAATTGAATGATTAATTTCTTTCTTACATCTTTAAGCATCAAAAACTATTGCTCGAACTGCTGTTTCGTTTGTACCAATGTTACATCCAAATCAAATTAAAGAATTAGAAAATAGTCCAAATATTACAAGACGAGCAAGTGCACATGTTATCTGTCCAGTAAGTTACATTTCAAAATTACTTTAAAAAAAAAGAAGTATGCACAATTTGTATGATATTGCTGAACACCTATGTGATGTGTGCTACGGATGTCAGTAGATATAAGTAGTATGTCCCACTAATCAAAAATGAAATGTCCTGGTGACAGAAGGTTGAGAAAATTGAAGTGAAGAGAACGAGAACAGAAAGTGATTGGAATGGAAACGAAGGAATAACAAAGTTTGAAACAATTCGATGTTTGTTTTGCAAATGAATTATTTACTGTACAGGTTTCAGATTTTACTAAGGGATTCTGTAGTGATCAGTCATCCTCACTGGTTGTAGTGTCGGTTACTATGTTAAGCCCATATAACTTATTTTAGCTTCTGGACAAGTCAATTTATCTATTCTTCTTGAGTCACGTTTTGATCTTGTTAATTATTCACTTATCAACCCAGATTGTTTTCATATGAGCGTTTGTGTATGTATTTCTTACATATGTGTGTGACTAAATATCGGTTAACGCTTGATTAAATGAAGTTGGCTGACATGCTCTCTCCAATGTGCGTCCTTTCGTTTCGCTTCGCTCTCTCTTCTTCGCTTCATTTGCTGGGATTCTCTGATTGTCTGTTCTGATCAACGAATGTACAAAATATACATCATCCTAATCTATTCTCCTATTTGACATATTTGATTCTGTTATTCACTAACTCGAGTTAAGTCAAGAATTATATAAGAGGATTGGTGACATGTATATTTCGACAGTAATCATTTCAATACCAATCATACACACGATCTAACTGGAGTCAGATCCCAGGTCACCAAAGTGGTGAGCCAGCTAATAACATCGATAACATCTAATTGAAGTCAAAATGAAGGACTCCATTACATGGTGTTCTCCTTCATTACACTTTAACGTCATAGAAATCTATACAATTAAGTTCAATTTTCACATACGTTCATTCATTTGTTGTTAGACTTATCCAACTGATACTATACTATTAAATGTAAATCAAAGTTGATTATAATATCAATCGTCAATATACAATAGGATCTAGGATCTTCCATCCAATTTCAGTTGACATCAATTCATTCACAGATCATTGATCAGTTTAAGTAATCTTTAACTTCAATAAAAGAAACTATTTCCATTAAACTAAGATCATATTTATCATACTTCATAAATACTGGTTATTTTAAATATTCATTCATAGATTCTATCCTTCTATCCTTCAAAATGCTTGACCTTAATCATCTTCACTTTAAAATGAAACTAACATTACTAAACAATGAATTGATCCAGTTCATGTAAAAATAAAAATTATTTCATCATTATTGTTTCAATAGAAATAATGATTAAGGTTAAACGAATGAAATAGATGGAATCCATTTGTTGCATTTTAAAACAATCGAATGTTGACAACAACAACAGCAACACGATCAAGAACAAGAAAAGCAACTAACTTTCCCCTCCCTCCCCCCAGTTCATCAATGATTACTTCTTTTAAAGTACAAATAAAGCGTGTTAAGATCTTAGTCTCTTTTTTAAAGAGAATTCAATATATATATATATATATTGTAAATAGGTTTAGTAAAGATATGAAGTTGCTGACCGAAATATTGATGTAAGCAATAGTTAACATTAAAATTCTATTTCAATGGAAAAATATATTGAAAAATACTTTTTTTTCAGGACAGATACTAAAAGTAGCCATTTAGAAAGATACTATGCTACTAAATTGACTTTTCTGCGTAAACATAAACGATCAAACCACACATTCTAATGAATTCATTAATTCATATGTCTATGTGGGGATACATGGGTAGTAAGGAGTATTTAACTGATGTGATCAAATGATGATCATGAAACAATTGTGTATATGGATTCAAAATTAGTTAATATCGAATTCCTCAGTTGATTTAGAAAATAAAAATGTTACATCCTTGATCTGCCTACTCACTTTTGGTGCTGAGGATAACTTGTCTAATCTAGATTAAGACCTTGATGCGATAGGCTGACTGATTTAACCTTAAGGCTAGTATGCGTTAGTTCAAAATGAAAGCGTCGAAAACTATTCTATCAGCTGATTGGCTGACAAGCATGCGAGTGAGAAAAGACAAGTCAACTGGAACACTACACGATTTATTCTCAATTCTGATCTGGTTCCTGATTTCCAGATCAGTGTAAACAGATACATGAATAAATAGATGACTAACCAGATCATAACGCACAATAATTGAGAAAATACAGTTATATCCAAAACTGGAAATTAGCATAGAAATTAGAGTACAAAATATCAGATGGGTTTTGTGCATATTATAGTAATTTCACTGATTAAGATCATGAGTCAGTTGAAGCTAAAGTACAAAATATACCATAGCTTTGGAACAAAAAAAGCTATGACAGTGAATCATACACCAAACGAAAGCTGATGTTCTGTAGAGTAGACTAGGGACAAAAATAAATGTTATTGTTTCACAAGCTTTGAATCAAATGAAATAACTTCCAAAAAAATAGCTTCCTTAGTTTGTCAAGGTTTCTTGTATCTTTGTTCACATCAAGAAGACCACGTTCAACTAAAGTAGAAATAATGATTGAAACTCTCGAAGAACTGGCCTTAAAATCGCTTTCAAAAGGTTTAATAGAAACTGTTAAGGACTTACTTACGATTGTTACTCCTAATGGAGCATAGGCCGCCGACCAGCTTTCTTCAACCCACTCTGTCCTGGGCCTTCTTTTCTAGTTCCATCCAATTCTTGTTCATTTTTCTCATGTCTATTTCCATTTCTGGGCGTAATGTGTTCTTTGGTCTTCTCCTTTTCCATTGGCCTTCAGGATTCCATGTGAGGGCTTGTCTTGTGACATAGTTTAGTGCTTTCCTCAATGTGCGTCCTATCTAAATCCAGCGCTTCTTCCTGATTTCTTCCTCCTCCGGGATCTGATTTGTCCTCTCCCACAATGGGCTGTTTCTGATAGTGAAGTGAACAGAACACGTGTGAGGACAATCGAATGTATTTAACACAAATTACAGGACTTATTAATAAACTTTAACAATCATAAACTAAATGCATATATTGCAAAATGTCCGCTAATTGTCTCAAAATGGCTCAGACTTCATTGTTCTTGTATTTTCATACAAATTACATTCTGTTCCCATTCTTTACTGTTCGATCCTCTTGTCTCTTTGCTTCCAGACCTTCTGTTTACGACTAACATCATATACTTTTTATGTCAATATAAGTAACACACACCACAATAGTGTCTGGCCAGTGGATGTGAATTATTTCGCGTAGACAGCTGTTAATGAACACTTGTATCTTCTCGATGAAGACTTTTGTTGTTCTCCAAGTTTCCGCCCCATACATCAAAACTGTCTTAACATTTGTATTGAAACGTCTTACTGAGGTATTGGCAGTTGACAGTTGTTTTGATTTCCAGATGTTATTCAGTTGTAAATATGCTGCTCTCACTTTGCCGATCCGCGCCTTCACATCTGCATCAGATCCACCGTGTTCATCAATGATACTGCCCAAATATATAAAGATTTTTACATCTTCCAAATCTCCTCCGTCAATTGGGATTCGATTGTTGGATGCTGTGTTGTATCGGAGAATCCTGCTTTTCCCTGTGTTTATATTGAGACCTACTGCAGTTGAGGCTGCTGCTACACTGGTCGTCTTCTCCTGCATTTGTTGTTGCGTGTGCAATAGAAGAGCCAGACCATCTGCAAGGTCTAGATCGTCCAGCTGCATCCTAGATGTCCACTGTATCCCGTGCTTCCCTTTAGATGTTGACGTCTTCATGATCCAGTTGATATATATATATGGATATATATATAATGAAGACAGTCACTTTAGTGACAGCCTCTGATGCAGTAAGCGCCAACATTCATTAAGGTAAAGTGAGATCATGAGATACAACATAGAGAGTGCAAATTAGGTCACTCTTCGTGGAGAAGCTCGTACCTGGACAGGATTACCAATAAACAAGCGGTACCTGATACAGATGTGGAAGGACGGATTGGTAAATTAAGGGCAACATTCCTAAAACCAGGGAACATCTTAAACTCAAAACAAATATCAGTAAACATCAAGGTCAGAATTTCCAATACAAACGTGGATAAAGTTTTATTGTAAGAGGCTGAAACTTGGAGAACTAATAAACCATTATCAAGACGTTCCAAGTATATATAAACACTTGTTTGTAGAACATACTTCAGGTCGGTTGATTAGACATTATCATCCACACTTCATTGTGTCCGTGGAGAAAGCAGCTTCCAGATGAATAGGAGTTAAGAAAACTACATTGGAGGTGTATGGGACATAGATCGTGAAAATCATCAAAATGTATCGCGAGGCAAGCCCTAACTTGAAATTACCAAAGTGAAAGTAAAAGAGATAGACCAAAGAATACATTGGTCAGAGAACTGGAGACATACATCAAGAGAATGAATGGCACACTTGTCAACATCTGTAAACGAGAGCTCAGGACATCGTATGTTGGATATCGCTGGTTGGTGACTTATGGTTCACGAGAGTGATAATCGTAAGTGAGTAAGTAAGTAAGCAAGTATTTCTCGGGTTATTGAAAGCTTTGAGAACTTCAAAATCTAAACTCGCTTCATGTGTACACAAACGATTTGTAGTGGCCTGAAATCTCTTTGATAATGTGTATCAACGCCAAGGTTGGACTTGATAGTTTCAAATAAATTGAGCATTGATTAGAAGGTTAATAATAAATTTATGATTTTCATATCCTAATAAGCAGAAAAATTATATTTCTAACGTTTCGTAACTCCATGTAAGCCACTTCTTCAAATTATTTGTTATTACCACGATTATCTTTAAACCATTTTAAATTATTGGGTAGTATGATAAATTTTTGCCTTGCCTACAATATTTAAATCATCAACTATTGTTGACTCGATTTTTTGTTCAATCAATCTTTATTAGTCCCCTTAAGTTACTACCTTGACTATTTCAAATACTAATACCCAATTTAGATCCGTATGTTTTGTCTGTTTTTTTTTCTTTAGCTTCCCCCACAGAACAGTGACTTACGCTTTGATAAACCAACAAGTGATATAAATTTATCAGATAAAAAAAATTATACATCATTTCTAGGTTTACAATTACCAAGTGTATCTAAACTACGTAGACATAGTTGTGATGCACAACGTCAAGAGAAAAACACTACATCACATATACCAACAAATAAAATAAATGATAATTTATCTAGACGAAGTAGTGATCAATCATTACAAGATACTGATAGAACAAATTGGTATACAATTCCAAAATCTCGTGGTTTGTTAAATTCTGAAGAGAAAAATTTACTTACTGCTCAAGTATGTGAAGGACCATTTATTCGTACATCAAATATACAAACAAAATTGAATTGGAATTCATCACAAGTCAATGAACCTGTGAAACAAATCACATCAAATAATGTGAGTGATTTCATAGATGTATCCATAGTATACACTTTAAAGCGATATTTCCAAGATGTCATAAAGCTGTTTTTATTTCACAGTCTCTTATGAAATATATACATTCCAGGAATTATCAGTGTAGGGTTGTGGAGACTGTTACGTTTTTCATTGAGATCATGAATTGATCAATGTTAAACAACCATTGAAGACCTGGAAGCATCAGATGACCGTTTCGTCCTAGTATGGAGCTCCTCGGCAGTGCGCATCCACGATCTTATACGTGTGATTCAAAACCAGAACCTTTATACCACTGAGCCGGCCGGCATCCAATGGTGCTAATGTCTAACCAACCAATTCAAGAAACTAATATTGTAATTGCTTTTCTCCGCCGATTGACATATATTAAAGGCTATTGTCGATAATGGCTAACATTTCAATCAGCATATAGTTGTCTGTTCACTAGTATATAAATAAGTTTACAGTAGAATTTCGAAATTTTTATTGTGACTTCTTTACGGTTCAGTAAAAGTGAAATGATAAACTGTTGATGACAGGTATAATATTTATCTGATTACTGTAACAGCATATTTCACATTGTATGAAAGTCATTTTTCTCTTATTTTATATTCTTGATATAGAAATTGGGCAATGAACTAAATGTTGAACCTCGTACATCAAGACGATCAAGTTTGATAGCAATTGGTGATTCTGTGGTAAGTAATATTACTTCAGGTTTTAATTAGTTATATACATTCAGTAATGATATAGATATTTTATGAAACTTCCAATTTATAGACAAATTCAAAATTCAAATGACACGTGGTAAATCATATTTGTAAGTATCTCTATTTTTATTTTGATAGAGTTTTGTTCTCTGAGATGAATGGTTTGGTCGTGGAGCTTTTTATCGTTCTTCTGAACGACATCATCAGCACAAACTTCAAGTTGAAGTCTATCTTTCTGGTTAATGAGCTTAAGAACTAAAATCAATTATTATACTATGTAAACATATTGATATCCTGAGCAAGATCATTTAAATGACGTCAAGTGAAATGTACTGTGTTTCATACTTTGGATTCAAGAATACATCGCTTAGTTACATAATCTGAAACGTTAAGAATAAGGTTTTCAGACAAAAACTGATATTTAGTTTAATGTTATTATTTACAGTCCAATTCTTATGTGATACAAATCACTTCGAATGGCATTTCATAATCTAATAACTCATTTGTTAAACAAACTCATTACATTCATGTCTTAGTCGAAATGAAGAAAGGTGATTTCATTGAATTCCAAGTGATTTGAATATCGTTACTTGTAACTGATAGAAAACGTTATTTTTTCGTTTTTTTTCATCAAGTTGTAGTAACTGAAGAGGTGTTTTTTGACTAATTAGGAACCCAGGTGATTTGAATTCAAATCACCTAGTTCATAATCAGAATGATGACTAATCGACCATTCACGTTGATTGTTCAATTTTTCACTGAATGGTATCCACTTTCATGTCTGACAACCAGAAAACGATTATATTTTACGGAACTTGACTTCATTGAACTTTGTGGATGTAAAATGTGGCCTTAAGGAATAGAAGGTATTAGTATGTGATTAGCATTTGATAATCCTATGCTTTCGAAGAATTTTTGAGGGTATTAATTAAAGACGTCGATTCAGCTGACGTGAAAGTATGCTCGTCGACTAAGGTGACTAGGACATGGATTACATAATTCAAACTACAGTCAATCTAGACACTCTATGATGGTTGGTTTAGAAGTAGGCTAAAAGAAAACTGGAATTGGTCGATTAAAACCATATCAGTGAGCGAGGACATTAACTGTCGAGCTCTACTTTGTAGGAAGACGCAGACTACTTGGTTAGCTAGATACACTGTGACACTATTCATAATCTGTCATGGTGGCTTAGACATTAACCACTATTTGTGTTACTCTAAATCCTGAGTTTTAAAATGACCTTTATAATTCACTTGGTATTGTTTGGCTTGTATCTTCCTATTGAGGTTTAAGACTACAATTGATCAGCCTGTTATTGGCATATGTGCATACTGTGCGTATGCCTCGATATTGCCTTGATCTAAGCCAAACAAGCCAAACAATACCAAGTGAATTTAAATTCACCCAATCGCACAAGCAAGTGGCTATCAGGACTCAGTAGCTGAGTGGATAACGTGATGGTATTTGAAGTGAATAAAACTGGGTTCGAGTCCCAGAGTGAACATCAACTCTGAGATGCAGATACATCTAGCTGACAAGTCCCAACTAGGACGAAACGCGCATCCTGGATTCCACTGCAGCCACCATCCATTATCTAAGATTTGATTTAAAAATTTCATTTTACAGTTTTGAAAAGGTATAACAACTTGAACCGTGCAAATTTTATATCCGTTTCTATGGTGGATACAATTGCTGGTTGTTTTTTTTTTAATTTTTCAAAACAAAAACTTCATAAACATTTTAATGATTCGTTCTTTGAATAAATTTATTCTTTATTATTGTCCGCTAATTCTTGAGTTTAATCAGCTGATGTTAGTCAAGATTCAACTTCGTTAAATACACGTATATATATATACATATATGAACATAAGGGAATTACTGATCTGTTGGGAAGTATATATATTCCAATAATCTGATCAAAGTCCTATGATTGTAATTAGGTGAAACAAGAAACAAAATCTTGATTTTATAATATTAATTAACTGGTACTCTATTACTACTACTACTACTACTATTACTACTATTACTTCTACTACTACTACTACTACTACTACTACTACTACTACTACTACTACTACTACTGTTATTATTATTATTATTATTACTGCTACTACTACCCTTACTAGAGATGCTTATCGATATAAATATTATAGACCACTGTTTGAAAAAATAGAAAAGGCAATCAAGCTGAATGATTTAGTTATTGATTCAAAGAACACAAACGATATTGTTTACCAGTTTTAAATGAGATTTGCCTCAGGTACTAATAAACACAATATTATTGGTTATTATTATTTGAATTCAGTTATAAACTATTTGTTAGATAGTTAGTTGTATAGTTGAATACAAACATTTTCTTGTGACATAAAAAACTTGACATGCAGTATATCAAGTAACTTGTGTTTAATTGGAAGAATCAGAATAATAATAATAATTTAAGTAGTATGATGTAAATGAAGTATTCACTTCATGGATTGTTCTAATAGCTTATAATGGGTATCATACTGTTGAAGATAACATTATAATACCAAATAATAGATAGTATCGTTTTAGAAGAATTAAAGTGATTGCGATTTATAAAATCGCATAGTTTATATGTATATGTGGAAACTTGTCTTGGTGATAGATAGATAGATAGATAGATAGATAGATAGATAGATAGATAGATAGATAGATAGATAGATAGATAGATAGATAGATAGATAGATTAATATATAGATAGATAACCTGCAAGATCTTAGATTTTACTATTCATTCAACGGGAGGGTGGATGGTGCATATAATTCTTACTGACGATTGCATGTTGGGTACCTCAAGTTATCCAAATCTATCTTCTATAGATGAGCCACTGTAGCAAATCTCAATGGGCTTTACAAAAACACAAATTCGTCCATATATTCAATTGAATGATTCACTCCATTCGATTAAATTTATAGGATCAACTGCCCAAAAGAATTATCCCAGTAACAGTGTAAGAAGGTATTCGAAAATTGAGAATTCTGTATATTGATTTAAGTGTAAGTTGTGAGTCGAAACTACACAGGTGAATGTAGATTGCAGTAAAGTGAAAAGAGATATTTTGACATGCATCATAAACATACCAGTATGAATAAAAAAATAATATACTAAAACAGAGTTCAATACGTGAAAATATACTAAGTCGTGCACAAATATACACAGGAATATCAATGTACTCACTTCGATGGTACATATACTAGAATTGGAACGATACAAAGAAGATTAGCATTGCCTTTGAATAAGGATGACGCTCAAAACCCTGAGGCGTTCCATAATTTTACTCAATAGTCTAGATGTTAGGCATTCACGCATGAAACTGAAGGTCATGGCTTCAGTTCCCGCGTGCGGGATCATGGATGAGCACTGCTGAGGAGTCCCATACTAGAACGAAACGGCCAGCCAGTGCCTCCAGGTTTTTGTTGCTGGTCCAGATTTAATCGACTCATAAATTCAACCACTGAATTAAGAAGCTTTCTAACAGAAATGAAGCATTACGATTATCGTACAAGAAATCCTTAATAGCTATTTCTATCGAGGTCTAGCTGTTGGTGACCGTCATACTGTGATAGTTCACATGTCTTGTTAATTTGACCTGATATCTGACCTTTTAATTAGATCCATTTTGTTCACCATATCAACATCTTAGTTGAACATGTGTCTATCTGTACAGATATAAAGGAATATATATATTAATGTATTAAAAGTAATTGATATCCCATGGAATACTCAACACAACTATAAAGTAAGTTATAACAGTAAGTAATCCTATTTAGGATTGGTAAGTTGGAAGCTATTTTAGAGAGTTATTGTTGGTAGTTACTTACTCTTACTCAATTCTGTTACTACCACAAGACTATGTCCTATGCATCCTATATAGTTCTGTCCAATCATTGTTCATTCTTCTCATGTCTGTTTACATTTCCCGGCGTAATGTCTTCCTCTTCTCCTTCGGCCTTGAGGATTCATTGTAAGGACTTGCCTTGTGACGTAGTTCGGTGCTTTCCTCAATGTGTGTCCTATCCACATCCAGCGCTTCATCCTGATTTCTTCCTCCTCTGGCATCTGGTTTGTCTTCTCCCACAGTGGGTTGTTGCTAATGGTGTCTGTTCAACGGATGTGAAGTATTTTGCGTAGACAACTGTTAATCAACACTTGTATCTTCTCGATGATGACTTTCGTTGTTACCCAAGTTTCCGCCCCATACAGTAGAACTGTCTTGACATTTGTATTGAAACTTCTCACTTAGGTATCGGCAGTTGACAGTTGTTTTGATTTTCAGATGTTATTCAGTTATAAAAATGCTGCTCTGACTTTGCCGATCCGCGCCTTCACATCTGCATCAGATCCACCCTGTTCATCAATGATACTGCCCAAATACGTACAGGTTTTCACATCTTCGAAATCTTGTCCTTTAGGTGTGATTGAATTGTTACATGCTTTGTTGTATCGGAGAATCTTGCTTTTCCCTTTGTGTATATTGAGACCTACCGCAGTTGAGGCTGCTGCTACACTGATTGTCTTCTCCTGCATCTCTTCAATTGTTGGTGAACTAACATCTATTGTGAGATCGTGGATGCTGATTCGATGTTGGGTGAATTCAGTGAGGCTTCCATAGAAAACGAACTCGTTAAAGAAATGCTAGCCAGAAAAACAATTAATATTGATAATTGGGTTTCGTTTTGAAGTCATTGATCTGAATGATTTCTATCTAACAAAATAATAAAACATTCACAAATAAACTACCCAATTTAAAGTAAGCAATTTCACAACAAAAAAATCATTCCCCCTTAACAACAAACCATCATAACTCTTTCAATACTGAACCAAATTTTGAAAATAATTTCAGCATTTTATTTTTTAAAAAAGAAAAAGAAAGAAAAAAGAAAAAAAAACTATTTGTCCATATTTTAAAGTTTGTTTATTGTTTCTCTCTTTTTGTTGTTTGTTTTTCCTTAGATAAATCTATTAACTAAATAGACAGAGCAAGAGACAGAGAGAGAGAGTTGGTGGAAGAGAAATAACTCCTGTGACGTGTCAACCCACTATCAATGAATTAAAAACAAAGAAAAAATCCCACAAAACTGGTCATACACACCAATCGGTCAATGTCCAATCGAACACATTTCTTTTTTCATGATGATGTAATCATAATCATAATCATTATATGTTCATATGTTACTTGATAATTCCATGTAAATTGCATCATATATATTACAATAATATATATGTATTATTATGTAATTTCTTATTCAATACATCATTACATTTAAATTTCTCTTCCTTTTTCTTTTCTTTTTTATCCCTTTTTTGAATGTAATTTCTTTCATGTTTTTATTTTTTCCCGCCTGTTTTTTTAAAAATTGCGCTAGATCAATATTATTATTTTTCATTCAGTAAAACAAAAAAGATGATTATATATTCAATTGTGTATTTGTTTTATTTTGATGTAAATAATAATAGAATATATGAAGGGAATTTAGTTAGAATGGAACTTGTTACAATGTATGTTTTCATCTATTCCAGTGTTTCTCCAACAAGTGAGATTATGTTGATATTCTCTGTGTTTAATTTGACGAGTTTTCCTTTTTTCGCTTGTATATGTTGAGGATTACTGTTGCAGAGGCTGCTGATAAACCAGTTGTTTTTGTTTGCATTTGTTCACGTGTATGGGGAAGAAGAGCCAGACTATCTGTAAAGTTCAAATCGTCTAGTTACAATCAAAATGTGCATTGCATTCCGTGTTTTCCCTCAGATGTCGATGTCTTCATAATACAGTCGATCACCAGAAGGAAGAGGAATGGAGAGAGTCGACAGCCTCGTCTGACTCCGGCCCTCAACCCGAATGCAACTGTCAGCTGTCCTCCATGCAGAAATTTGCACTGTGATCCGGATAATGTTGACAATCATCTCAGGAACTACATAGTGTCGAAGAAGTTTCCATAATGTTCTGCCGTTCACACTGTCAAACACCTTCTCATAGTCAATGAAGTTGATGTATAGTGACAAGTTCCACTCAACTGATTGTTCAACGATGATCCGTAGTGTTGCGATTTAGCATGCTCACAACATATCCTTACAAAATCCGACCTGTTGATATCGAAGTTGGACGTCTACTGAGTCTATCATTCAGTTCAGCAACACTGCGGAAAACGTTTCCTAGTACTGACAGTAATGTGATCCTCACATATACTCAGATCTCGTTTCTTTGGTATCGTGATGAGGTATCCTTCTTTCCAGTCCGTCAGCCCTTGTTTTTCAACACAAATCTTCTTCATGAAAAGAATGTGGAGTATCTCTGTAGTTATTTCTATATCTGACTTCATTGTTTCAGTGTGAACATTGTGCGGTCCTACTGCTTAACCGCTCTTGATTTGTCTGATGACCGACCATCCTGATTTGTTGGATCGTTGGTGGATTGACATGTATAAGAATGTGTGTGTGTGCCGCTTCGATGTCCGATGGATTGAGTGGAACTGGTCTATTTAAGAGTTCCTCGAAATGTTCCACCCATCTGTTCCCCTGTCCTTGGATTTCAGTGAATGTATTTCATTCTTTGTCCTCAATCGGACTCTCTGGTTTACTGCATTTCCCTGGCACTATTCGTTGTGTCATACGGTTGTCTCAAATTTAATTCACTGGCAGGTTGTTCCCTGCCCTTGATAGGTCTACCACGTATCTTTGCTTGTCTGCCCTTATTCTCGTCTCCCCTTACTTGTTTGCTTCAATGCACTAAGCTTGTGCATTGATTTTCTCTGTTCTTGTTTGTCTGTTGTTAATTGATGCCTTCCTGTCTTGCATCTTGTCCAGGCTTTCCATAGAGATACACTCTTGCGGCTTAGCACCCAGAAAATCTTTACAAGAGATAATGTTCACTCCGGGACTCCAACCCACTAACACTCGCTTCATACATTTAAAGCAATTGAATGAATTTCTAATCTCAACTACAATCCAAAAGTTGTTCATTCCTGTTCAGCCTGTAATACAAACCACAAATAATAAGATTTTATTATATACTTCAATCTAGATTAACTAAAATAAATAATTTAGTAACATTTAATTACAATCAGTTTCAATAATGATAATAATAATAATAATAATCGTGAAACCATAAAACTCAATCCAAGTTATAAAATGATCTCTCAGAATGGTACTTCATTCATGAAGTACATCTTCACTTCACATTATCAGAATAACACAAACAAAACCGAACACATATACCATACATTCAGTTCAATCTTCACTCTGTTCAATTGATTCATTAAAGTATCACATATCATCTCCATTATTATCATTATCATTATGATTATTCCATGTCTATAACATGTCTCATCTAACGAATTGAATCTAACATTGAAACAGGCATCATTGATTCAGTATAATAAATTAATCATAACATTGTTGCATTGAATTATATATCCGTATACAACAAATGAGATTGAATTCATTACTATTCAATCGCGTGTTCATATCAAGTGTTTAACAGAAATTGACTTCATTGAATACATTTCTATTGAATAGAATATAAATAAAATAAGTGAATCATGTTTTATTGAAGAAAAAGTATCTTTGAACAAAGAAATGTGTTTTTTTCAATGTAAAAACGATTAGATTTTGTGTTAATAACAACACTCTATTTATTTATTAAAATACATAAACATCGGTACAGGGAAGCACCAAACAGAAATGAGCTAGGATATTGCCTGGGTGCCCAAACCGAAACAGTTGGCTTTCTTAGGAGGCCACACCCTGAGCCTTCGATCTAAAGGTCTAATCCACAAGATATCGGGCAACATAAAGTGATGCAGTGCATTGGTTGCAGGTGACCAACAGTAGGCTCACATGCCATTAACTACTTTAGGATCATGAAGCCCATGTACGTCATTGGTTTGGAATCAGGGTTTTTTCAACTCCCCTAGGTTGATCCTCCGTATGTACCAACTTTGTTAAAGCACCGGACATTCACTTTTAGTCCTCTTAATTTCATAAACAACAACTGCGTCATGAGAACGGCAGTGAGTAGGATTTTTCCGGTTGTATACACGTGGCCATTTGAGAACATTTCGAGAAGGACAGCTGACTCTCCACACGCTCGGCCGTACCAAAGCACATAATGAATGTGTGTTTTGGATCCAATTGATTGTCATAACCCAACAAAATTTTATTAAAATACAGTGTTAATACATTTACTTATGTTTTACGTATATAAACAGTAACTAACAATTTACGATCTTCAATAATGAGAATACGATAATATTAAATGTTAAGAAACTATTGCATAACTTCACTGTTCATAGAGAATTTCTTTATTCAAAGAAACTATTTGACTGAACTTCTCAAAAAAAAAGAAAGAAAAACATGATTCGATTTACTTTTTTTATTCTGTTCAATTGAAATATATTCAATTGAGTAAATTTCTGTTAAACACTCGATGTGAACACGCAAGTGAATAGAATTGAATATATAGAATACTTTAAGGAATCTGTTTTCATTTTAGTGTTTATTATTCTTCGTCTTCTTCTACAAAGTCAAGATTGAATTGAATGTATAGTCTATCTGTTTCTTTTGTTTTGTTTTTCTGATAATGTAAAGTAAGGATCTAATAAATGAATGAATTACCGTTTTGTATTATCCCAGTATCTGTTCGTTGATTTCGTGATCTTAGTTTTATTGTAACCACTTATAATTATCCATGTACTTTAATGGATTGATAGATGTTTCTGTCAGATGTATATATATGAATTTGAGTAAACTACTTACTCAAAGATTATTGAAAGATATCGAAAATACCATGAATATTGATGTGGTGTGGTGTGTGCTACTGATATCGACAGGTATAAGTAGTATGTATGATCAATCGAAAGTGAAATGCCTAGCGGCAGAAGGTTAAGAAGATAGAAGAAAAGAGAACGAGAACAGAAAATGATTGGTAAGGAAACAAAGGAACAATGAAATCTGAGACAATTGATTGATATTTTGCAAACGAAGTATTTACTGTATAGTTCTCAGATTTAAGTAAGATGTTTTGTAATTTTGTATTCTAATACATATGATTGTCCCCATTTGTGTTGTCGCTCACTACATTGGTACCATCACAGAACGTTATGACATACTTGTTTATAATTTTCTTAAAATGAAATGTATAAAAAATGTATAAGACTGATGTGTGGGCAAGGAAGATAATGCTTCATTGTTTGCTTAGTCAGATGTGTAGATAATGTAACAGGTTTTAGATTAACTATATATTCTCCTACAATTATTAATATTGTTAGGAGTGTTGTCTGCTTTTGATGTAGAAATATAGTTACGTTCAAGTCAAGCTAGTCACGTGTTTTTGATATTATTTGTGTTGAAGTCCTGTAGAATGGACACTGGAAGGGTATCTAGTGTAGATATTCATCTAAGGTGAATGAACGTCCCATTCGTGTTTATATACGTAAAATATGAATACATGTACTAATAAGATGTTTTCATTAAATATTAGAAGGGTTTTTGTGGATATTATAGTAATTTCAATGGCTACGATCATGAGTCAAATGAAGCTAAACCACCATGCAAAATCTGGAAGCACTGGATTGCCCTTTCCTTCTTATTGTGAAACTCTTCAACAGTTCTGGGTTCGAATCTCTCTCTAGGCGGGATCGTGCATGTGCAATGCTGAGAAGTCTCACAAGAGAACGAAACGGCCATCCAGTGCTTCCAGGTTTCCATTCAATATTGTTGGATTATGACTATCAATTGGATCCAGAACGCGCATTCAATGTTGCTGCTATTACAAAAATCTAATCGTTTTTACATTGAAAAAAACACATTTCTTTGTTCAAAGATACTTTTTCTTCAATAAAACATGATTCACTTATTTTATTTATATTCTATTCAATAGAAATGTATTCAATGAAGTCAATTTCTGTTAAACACTTGATATGAACACGCGATTGAATAGTAATGAATTCAATCTCATTTGTTGTATACGGATATATAATTCAATGCAACAATGTTATGATTAATTTATTATACTGAATCAATGATGCCTGTTTCAATGTTAGATTCAATTCGTTAGATGAGACATGTTATAGACATGGAATAATCATAATGTTAATGATAATAATGGAGATGATATGTGATACTTTAATGAATCATTTGAACAGAGTGAAGATTGAACTGAATGTATGGTATATGTGTTCGGTTTTGTTTGTGTTATTCTGATAATGTGAAGTGAAGATGTACTTCATGAATGAAGTACCATTCTGAGAGATCATTTTATAACTTGGATTGAGTTTTATGGTTTCACGATTATTATTATTATTATTATCATTATTGAAACTGATTGTAATTAAATGTTACTAAATTATTTATTTTAGTTAATCTAGATTGAAGTATATAATAAAATCTTATTATTTGTGGTTTGTATTACAGGCTGAACAGGAATGAACAACTTTTGGATTGTAGTTGAGATTAGAAATTCATTCAATTGCTTTAAATGTATGAAGCGAGTGTTAGTGGGTTGGAGTCCCGGAGTGAACATTATCTCTTGTAAAGATTTTCTGGGTGCTAAGCCGCAAGAGTGTATCTCTATGGAAAGCCTGGACAAGATGCAAGACAGGAAGGCATCAATTAACAACAGACAAACAAGAACAGAGAAAATCAATGCACAAGCTTAGTGCATTGAAGCAAACAAGTAAGGGGAGACGAGAATAAGGGCAGACAAGCAAAGATACGTGGTAGACCTACCAAGGACAGGGAACAACCTGCCAGTGAATTAAATTTGAGACAACCGTATGACAAACCAAAAAAGGAACGGAGTGATCATCATCTCTTAGGTGCAGGTATATCTGGCCAACGAGTCACAAATAAGAAAAAATGCACGTCCTGGATTCCATTACCAGAAAGTAACCATCTTTGCGTATATGTTATATTTTATTAATGAAAGCATAATCATAAAATGTATCTTCTGTATTTATCCACTATTAATAATGTCTTCATTCGTAGAGATAAATATTGATAAAACTCATCTTTGGCTAAGTGCTTGAGAATTGATTTATTAATTATTGTTTAAGGATTAATAGATAGGAACAAGAATACTTTCATGAACCGTTTATTATAAGAGAGTACAGCTTATTTGATATAATTTCCTGTTAAAATTTTACATTTTAAGGGTTTAGATACATAAGTTTTTGAAATGAAGCCCTAGAGATTGAATTATTAAACTTATGTACGTCCACAGAAATCTACTAATTATGAGCACTAGTTGGAGAAAAGGACTTACTTTTTTGTTACACCTGTCCCATCTCGTGGAAGATCATAGGCCCCTACTCACTGCCTTCTCGCACAAAAGGTGTTGTTTACGAAATTGAAAGGACAAAAAGTGAATGTCCGGTGCTTCAACCGAGTTGGTGGACATGGAGAGTGCATCTAGGGGAGTTGGAAAACTATTATAACTGGTGACCGCCGATTAGAGAGCAGTGACTTATCGATCGGAACAATGACGTGTAAAACACGTGCGAGCAGCCTAGAGTTTTAGTTGGCCCTGCTTTCTGCCTAGTTCAGCCAGTTAAGTCCAGAACACAAGTCTCAGCCTCTGCGATATGAATCATGTATTTCAAACATACCCTGTCTATATACCAATCGTAGCATATCGTGCCATAAAATAGAAAATATTATTTGTACAATATTTGGTCAACAGGAAAATGACACGTGAAATAAATATTGATCAGTTGGAAAATGATACCATTTCAAGTCCAAGGATAGCATTAGATTTAACAGGACAAGTTTTTGGGATATCTTTCTGAATAACTCAACAAAAACCCTGATTCCAAACCAATGGTGTACATGGGCTCCAGTATCCTAAAGTAACAAATAGCGTATGAACCAATCGTTGCTCACCGGCTACCATGGGACTGCATCTCCTTACGACGTTCCACTGCCTCGTCGATCAGACCTTCAGGTCGCAGGCTCCGGGTGTGGCCCCCTTAGAAAACCACCTGCTTTGATTCTGGCACCCGGGGAGTATCACAGTCCTCATACATATCAAATGAGATTCGTGTGGCGCATATGTATTTGGTACCTCCTTGTACTAATACCTATGTGTTAAAATAAATAAATAAATAATAAATTGAACTTTGTCCTGGATAATCCTTTCCAGCTGTTTTTGGAGAAAAGAAGGATAATGCTTTATGAAAAACTTCGATTTAGAAGCTAAAACGTAGACGTGAATATATTATTTTCCAAAAGAACAAATACTGTGAGCATCAATTTTCTCTATTACAAAATCATGTTTATACACATACAGAAAGAACTCCATTCACATAGATTAACTATCAACTGTTTGATGATAAAACATAATTGATAGCAAAGCCTGAACATAAAACTTTTAGCTACTCGGAACTCATCGATAAGACATGTTAGAAATCTTATGGGTACTGATGCCCCCAATGAGATATGAGCTTGTTTTAACAAGTTTCACTGTTTGAGTTGTTACTGATTAGTTGTCTGAGTTAAAAAAGACCTCATATAGGACTAAAATATCTACGCCGAATGATTACTATGTAATAACTTAGTATTTTTTTAATTGTAATTTCTGATTCAAAAGTGTTGTGAACCTTGTTGATGAACTTTAGTTACAATCATCGATTATTAAAAGTAACTTTAACCGCCAAATTAATGTCAAAAATATTTAACTTGAACTCTATATTGTTCATTGTTCCTTATTTTAGTTAACTATATGTATAAATGATATTGAATAAGAAAAAGAGAATTCAGCAAAGAAAATTTTCTTTTCGACGAAATCATTTACTTAAGCTGTACATTCGTATATATAGTTATATGGAAAATGTATGTCTATAGAAGGATAGAATGGATTGTATCACAAAAATGGATTCGACAATAAATAACAAATGAGGTTAACGTACTAATCAAGGGGTAAGGAAGAACAAAATTTAAGGGTCAGATAATAGTCCAATTGACAGATATGAAGAAAAACAACAAAACAACAAAGGTCACAATAATAGACTGAATAATAATCAAGAAAACTTGTAAAAGGTAATAATAATAAATGATTAGAGTTTAAAGTGCAAAATGTAATAATAAAAGTGCATTAAAAAAACACACCTGTAAACATACCCATTAAGGGAATTAGGGCCAGGGTAGAATGAGAGGTTGGACAAATCGTTTCTGCACGCAAAGTTCAGACTTTAGTTTGTGGATTGCCAATGCCTCTGCGGTGCATAAAATATTGATTCGAACCCCTTCGATCCCGTTCCTTTAACTCTGTAAACTATTTTAAACGAAGAGTCTTTTGGAGCGATATGTCCACAGTTGATTAAGTGCTCCTGTATAGAACTCGTGATTGTTTTTCGCTCCCCTTTCAAGAGCCAAGCCGGATAATGTTCAGAGATGCGTTTGGATAATGATCGCTTTGTGCGGCCTATGTAACATGCCCCACATGAGCAAGTAAATTTATAGATACACATTGAAGTGGCCCAAAGCGAAAGTTTGTCCTTAACACACCCCTGAATGGTAGGTCGGCTAGAGAAGATGATTCGAAGCTTCGCTGTGTGGAATGTTTTATTCAATGATTTCGAAAAGAAAATTTTCTTCGCTGAATTCTCTTCTTCTTATTCAATGACACTATGGGTTGTTTTAATTATATAAATGATATATTGGTGATAACTCTCATCAAATTCCATAAAACTAGTTTAATGTAGACACTATCATAGTTCACTAATGTAAGGTTTTTTCTAGATAATAGTAACTATCATCTGAAGTTAACGACTGATATATCTTGTTGATTAAATGTTACTTGTTATATCTGGCTGTTGGTCATTATTGTTTTGGAAACGCTTATCATTTATACTCAAAACGAAAGACCTTTGCAATTCCTACGACGCGAAAGTAAGAATACAAAAACTTGTATAAGTGAAGATTTATTAACTCCCAAAACACAACGACGACGATAACAACGACCCTAGTTGAAAATACAATCATTTATATATTAATTCTACACACAATTTGATTAATAATCAGGATGAAATCTACAAATATGACAAATCACATGCTGATCATAGTTCATGTCCATTGAATACAAGAATATCATATGTTATACAGAATACAATGTCATACAGGAAAGCAAAACAAATACTACACTGAATAAACATCACATTGAATTAAAATGAAAGTAATATTCAACTAAAACTCATAATGAGTAAATCAATCTAATTTTAACTTTTCTTCTCGTCATAACAACGACAAATGACTTAGAAACTGTTAACTGATTGTCCAGTAGGTTAAACGTTCGCGCGCGAGACTGAAGGCCCTGGGTTCGAATCCTGCGAGCGGGATCCTGGACGTGCACTGTTGAGGAGTCCCACAATAGGACGAAAACGGCCGTTAAGTGCTTCCAGGTTTTCAACGATGGTCAAACATCAATCGGTTCATGATCTCAATCAAAAATTTAACAATCTCCACAACCCCTAAACTGATGTTAATTAAATGTTATAAACCATAAAACAATAATATGTTGCAGCATTATGTCAATCCTAAATATATATAGGACTGATCAGTAGTCAATTAACAAAAGGTAAGATAATGTCTAAATACTTTAATAGTGGCACACATGACTGTCATACTTGAGAATGTATATTTAAACTTTATACACAGGGTAATAGCTCAAATATAAGTATTCATTAATGTTCTATCAATGATCCATGATTTGTTTTTTACTCTTATTATTTCTTTCATATTTGATTAATTTTGATTATGACATCTATACAGGATAATACAAATCATCTGATATATAAACATATGGTATTAGAATTATTACTGATGTTTTGTTTATTTATATATTTCTCATGTTTTCCAATGACATATCATATGATCTTCTCAATTAATACAATCTTAATTGTGAAATGTTTACTCTTCAATCTATCAGTAATTTGAGTGTATTCTATTCAATAAAATGCTGATAAGTAGTTAAGCTAAGATGGATAGTGGGTAGCAGTGGAATCGAGGATACGCGTTTCAACCTATTTAGGACTTGTCAGATGAATGTACCTGCATCTCAGAGTTGATGTTCATTCTGGGACTCGAATTCAGTACCATTCGCTTCAAACGCCATCTCGTTATCCACTTAGCTACTGAGTCCTGATAGCCACCTGCTTGTGCAATGAGGTGGAGTTTATATTCACTTGGTGTTGTTTGACTTGAATCTTACCATTGAAGTATGGGACTGCAATTGATCAGCTTTTGGCTTAAGGCTATATCGAGGTAATCCGTACAGCATGTACATATGCCAACATGAAACTGATCAATTGCAGTCCTTAATATCAATGGGAAGATTCAAGTGAACAAAACCAAGTGAATATCTTTATGATTTATTTATTTGAACGAATAATCATAGGTAAAAAGAGGCACCAAATACATATCCACCATATAATAACAATCAGACGGGTAGCAGTTATCATTGATATGTTTGAGGCCTATGATGCTGCCTGGATGCCCAAACCGAAACAGGCGGATTTCTTAGGGAATCATGAACGAATCTTTCGACTTAATGGTCTATACCACAAGGCAGTGGAGCAACATAAGGCGATGTAGTCTCATGGTTACCGGTGACCAATAATTGGTTCATAAGCCATTTACTTCTTTGGAATCCTGGAGCCCATGTTCACCACTGGTTTTGAATTAGGGTTTTCCAACTCCCCTAGGTGGATCCGCCATATCCATCAACTCGGTTAAAGCGCCGGACATTCACTTTTCGTCCTCTCAATTTCGTAAACAACACCTTTTGCTCGAGAAGGCAGTGAGTAGAACAATCGTTGTATACGTGTGGCCATATGAGAGCATTCGGGGAGGGAGAGAGAACTCTCCCCACCCCCAGCCGTAGAGCTTATTTGTGACTTATCGTACACAGATTGTTTTCTTTGTGGTATGAGCTAAAAATTCTGTATAAGTTTTGTTTGTATGTTAAAACATAAAGATTTATTGAAGCATTTCATGAAGATATTTTTATATAATGAGCTAACTTTCATCATATATAAATATCTATGTTATTGAAGTGAGAAACAATACCAAATCGGAGTTATTGGTTTGTAATTTCAGTTTTTTACAAATGCTGAAAGATTTAAACAATCCAGATTAAATAGTTAAGATCATGAGTCAGTTGAAGCTAGTCCACCATGGGAAACCTGGAAGCACTGGACAGCCGTTTCGTTCTATTGTGCGGCTCCTCAACAGTGCTTCCAAGTTTCCCATGGTGGTCTAACTTCAACTGACTCATGATCTTAACCATTGAAATTACTACAATCTCCACAAAACCCATCTGATATTAATCCAGATTCAGTTACATGAAAGTTTAGTCAGACTACAATTTATGAACGACCTTTTTACAGCTCTAAAATGACAATGGAATGTTCACCTAATTACTAGAGTTAAACGAAGATTACAGATTAGTGTTAGGAATTAGGATTAGGATTCACAGCTGAATATTAGAGTTAGGAATTCGATTTAATGTTTTCATCACGAACTGATATCAGCTATAGTGCCAAAATGATATTTAACTAAATGAGTGAATAAATTTTGCGCCAAAATTCAAGACCTGCTATCTTAAATCTGATTGGTTTGTCCATAAGTTAAAGTCTTTCCGAAGCTTCATTAAAATGAATTATTAACGATGCTTAAAGTAGGTTTGTGTTCTAAAATTATAAAAAAACCATGCATATTCTAATCTAGATTGAATCGAATGGAAACCAATTTTACTGATCCCAAACAATTTTTAGGATCATTACTGATAATAATTATATCCAAATTCATAGATGAGCTTATATATCTCTTTACCAGTATTTATACACGAAATGTTAGTGATGGGTTTTTAAGATTATAATGATTTAAAGCATAACTAATGGGTAGAATTTGATCAGCTCTGAGGATATGACAAACATGAGATTAATCGATTTAAATAAATTTGCCATAGACAAGGTATGTCTCAATTGGAATAGTTCAGTAGTAAAGCTTCGGACTGTAAAATGGTGTTACGTAGGTTTAGATACAAGGAGAATAAACAATTCTCCTAACAGTTCAGGTATGCCTTTCTGATAATTGGCAAATAGCATGAAGCGTAAATTCAAGGTTTCACGTCACGATCGGTAAAAAATAGATGAATAACATCTGTTAAATGATGAAAATATGTCAAGTTTACTTGTTACTCTTATGCAACCATATACTTTCGTTTTAATAGGCCATTTAATACTGAGTAATGTCATGTTTGTACAGAACTTAGTGATGAATGATTCCGGGTAATCATTTTGCAATACAGGGATTGACTTGAGTGGCTCATCCCTGCACGCTCTATGTTTTTATATAAAGCATTTGAAGGCAGTCCTTAAAAAACCTTAGACCCAGGTTTCATTATCGTTAGAAATCATCAGCAAGGTGTACGTTTATTCGTCTTGGAACTGATGTTCCCTTCCAAGCATTTCTATTAAATATTTTCCATATATATTGATATGTTTTGAGTTCTTCCTCTAGTATGAAACATGAAACTGCAACACTAAACGTTCTTACAGTGAAGGGGGTTGTAAAAATTGTTCTACAGATGTAAATTTTACTTTAGTGAATTCCTAATCAATGGGATGGTTGGTGGAGGTAGTCGACAGGAAACTCTAGACCTAGGTTTCGTGTTGTTTAGTACTCATCAGCAAGGTGTACCAGTAATCTTGAGGGAACTGATGCTTATTAACGAATTATATCCCATTCATGAATTACTATGTTAATTTCATTCATGCACTTGACTTAGGCTTAACTTTCGTCAATGAGGTATTTTGAATTACGAAATAGCGTAGAATAGTCTCCACTGCAGATCTCAAGAAATAATAAGGAAGAATACCTAATGAGTGACGTAATAAATATGTATGAATCTTATTGATTGTTGATCAACCTTTTTCTGTTCAACTAAGATATTCTCTTATACATATTTCAGAAGGTACTACACAAAATACAGTGTTGATACAATATTATTGTATATTTTTCGTCAAGTAAAATACTGATTCCTTTAGATGGTGGTTGGAGGTAGTCGACAAGAAACCCTGGACCCGGGTTTCTTGCTACATGGCACTCGTCAGCAAAGTATACCTGTGATCTTGAGGGAACTGGTGCTCCATGGCGGATTCGATCCCGTGTGACGCAGCTTCACAGTCAGAGATGTTACTACTGATTCCTTTCCACAAAATCAATTTCTAGGATGTTTTTCTGAGTATTTTATAGTACTTTCAATAAAATAAGTAGTATAAGTTCAAACTTTAAGAACAAATATTTAAATGAACGACATAGTGACACGTTTTAAAAGATTTATACAATGGAAATTAAACATTTTTCTATTAGAATTAGTAAGCTTGAAAATAACTAACAATTTCAATCAAGCAGATTTAGTAAAGTAATGAAACTTGGATTAATGAATGTTGAAATTTGACAATCGTTCATCTATTCCCTTTTTACTTTATTATCTTTCAAAAAATCGATTGAACATAAAACTTGATCGAAGACATTCAAAATGTGATGTGAGAAAGATACCATTAGGTCAATAAAGTTAATGAACAATATCCATAAATCGTTTATAATCATGACAGTTATATACTCACTAGTACTGAATATAAACAGATAGTTCCAGCAGTTCTAATATAACTAAGGTATCACCAGTGGGGGTACATCTATATCGAATATGAAACATTTATCCTTGAATAACATTAAAAAGTAGTTGTGTATTATTGTAAATTGATTGACTTCCAATGTGTAAACGATTGTCAACTCATTCTAAATGTGTTTGACATATAAACTACAATGAACCATAAGTACAGTATATTCATATTTAGTCATTGAATTCATTTTTAAAAAAAGTGTATTCTTGTTAACAGTTGACTGATTTAAAAGTTATTGTGGTACGTGCTACTTATATTGATATAAGTAGTATACGACGCCAGGTAAAAACGTAATGTCTGGCAGCAAACGATGGGGGAAGATAAAGAAAGAAAGAGCGGAAACACAATGCAATTTGTAAGAAAATGCATGAACAATAAAATATGAGACAATGGATTGATGATTGCAACAGGAACAGTCCGGTTTGATATGATGGATTAATATTTTGCAAACTAACGATTTACTATGTGGTTTTTCTATATTACCAAGTAACTTTAAAGGAGATTCATAATAGATCGTTTCAATTCATACACGCAATATTCTTCATTACATCGCTTATTTAATATATTCGTGCGTATAAATGGATGTAATGTTTTGTTTAACTTTTATTATAAGAGTGATCTATCAGGTATTGAATGGTGGTTCATATAATTTATTCAATGATTTAGACTTTTAGTGGCTTGGATTTGCAAAATCGATGTAAAACCTGTTCAATTATATGGATGAAAATCATTCATCTCTTGGCATCATTGTTCCTCAGTTTACTTTCTGTCAATAGAGCCTTGGGCATTCATTTCAGTAACAGTCGTCAGTGATCTGTATATATGAACACATGAACTGATTGAAAATCTCTAACATAATAATGTACTAGTATATAAATGAAGAACATTCTTTTCATGAACATGAAAATGTAAATGCCAGAACTTCGACTAATATAATTTGCTTCACAAGAGCAGTTGAATTGATACATACAAAACGAGATAACGATTCTAGATAATTTATCCTTTAGCTTAAGTCTCACCAGTAGACACGTAAAAAACACTATTCATGGTTTTCCTGTACTAAATGTTCCTTTGGATTAGTATTCTACTGGTTGCATCAGCTCTAAATTATAGCCGAATGAACAGGAATTTGTTATTCATTGTTCACTTATTCTAACCTTTGGAATTACATATATACTTGTTTTCTCTAAAAATTATTAAGCAAGACAGTTAGTTTTTATTTTATTACATCAATGTAACATTTGGTACATATTAAATAACTATTAATATGAATCCATATTACAGGGTATATTTAAAGAAGGAACATACCAACATCACATCATTCAAGATCTACTTATTACTTATTTACTTCCTTGCGCCTGTTACTCCTCGTGGAGAAGCATGGGCCGCCCACCAGCACTATCCATCCAACCCTGTCCAGTGATCCCCAGTTGCTAATCATCCTTTTCATATCTGCTTACATTTGTCGACTCAGTGTGTTCTTCGGCCTTCCTCTTTTCCTGTTCCTTTCAGGATTCCAAGTTAGGGCGTACCTCGTGATGCAGTTTGGCGATTTCCGTAATGTATTTCTTATCCACATCCAATGTCTTTCCTAATTTCCTGTTCATTTGTAAGCTGGTTTGTTTTATTGCAAGGTAGTTTATTGCTGACGGTTTGTGGTCAACGTACATTCACTATCTTGCATAGACAATCGTTTATAAATACTTGTACATTTCTCATGATGGTTGTATGAGTTCTTAAAGTTCTAGCTCTGACAGAACTGTCTTGACGTTCGTATTGAAGATTGTGACTTCGATATTGGTTGACAGTTGTTTTGATTTCTATATGTTGTTCAATTGTAGGAATGTGGCCCTTGATTTGCCAATCCTTTCTTTTTCGTCTGCATCAGATCGTCTTTGTTCGTCGATGATGCTTCCCAGGTACGTGAAAGATTCCACCTCTTCTAGGGTTTCTCCATCAAGTGTGATGGGGTCAGTGTTCTGCGTGTTGTATTTGAGGATCTTGCTTTTTTCACTGTGTATACTGAGACCTACCGCTGCAGAGATCGCTGTTACATTAGTTGTCTTCATCTGCATTTGTTCGTGTGTATGGAATCGAATGGTCATTCCATCTTCATGGTCCAAACCTTCTCGATGATTCCGAGATGTCCATTGTATTCGGTGAATTCCTCTCAGTTGTCGAGGTCTTCATAATCCAGTCGACAACCGGAAGAAAGACGAAGGGAGAGAGTCGACAGCCTTATCTAACTCCGGTCCTTACTTGGAATGCATCTGTCAGCTGTCCTCCATGCACGAATTCGCATTCTAGTCCGTCGTATGAGTTCTGGACAATGTTGACAATCATCTCAGGAACTAAATAGTGTCGAAGAAGTTTCCATAATGTTCTGCCGTTCACACTGTCAAACACCTTCTCATAGTCAATGAAGTTGGTGTATAGTGACAAGTTCCACTCAACTGATTGTTCAACGATGATCCGTAGTGTTGCGATTTAGCATGCTCACAACATATCCTTACAAAATCCGACCTGTTGATATCGAAGTTGGACGTCTACTGAGTCTATCATTCAGTTCAGCAACACTGCGGAAAACGTTTCCTAGTACTGACAGTAATGTGATGCTTGTGTAGTCCTCACATATACTCAGAACTCGTTTCTTTGGTATCTTGATGAGGTATCCTTCTTTCCAGTCCGTCAGCCCTTGTTTTTCAACACAAATCTTCTTCATGAAAAGAATGTGGAGTATCTCTGTAGTTATTTCTATATCTGACTTCATTGTTTCAGTGTGAACATTGTGCGGTCCTACTGCTTAGCCACTGATGATTTGTCTGATGACTGACCATTCTGATTTGTTGGATCGTTGGTGGATTAACATGTATAAGAATGTGTGTGTGTGCTGCTTCGATATCCGATGGATTGAGTGGAACTGGTCTATTTAAGAGTTCCTCGAAATGTTCCACCCATCTGTTCCCCTGTCCTTGGATTTCAGTGATTGTCTTTCATTCTTTCTCCTTGATCGGTCTCTCTAGTTTACTTATATTCCTTTTTCAAAAAATATATTTTACCCCAGAATCACGCATGGAAAAACAAGATTCTGAATAATAAAATTTACAGGTGAATTAATAATATCTCATCCTTCTGATTAGAAGATAAACAACAACAACAACAACAATAAACTGTATTCATTTCTATTAATAAGATTAAACTTATGGTTACAATTAAGTCTTAATATTGTAAACAAATAAAGCTTAATGAAGTAGAAATAGTCAAAATAAAATGCTTCATTGAAAGAAAATAATCGTTAACAGTTATGTTATTTAGATGTAATAAGCGTGAACAATATTCATGATTCATTTTAATGTTTACTGTTAACTAAACTTCTATTATTGGACACGAAAAAAACTAAGTGAATCAATGTGAAATAAACAAAATAATTCACTTGGTATTGTTTGTTTAAATCTTTCGATTGACATGTTGGGACTGCGTTTCATCAGTCTCTTATTGGCATATGTGCATACTGTGTGTATTGATTCAATATAGCTTTAATTCACAAGCATTCTGAGCAAAGATAGATAGTGGTTAGCAGTGGAGTTCAGAACGCGCGTGTTGTCATATTCCGAACTTATCAGACTGATCAATTGTAGTCCTAAACGTCAGTGGGAAAATCCAAGGGAAACAACACCAAGTGAGTATAAACTTCACCCCATTGCACAAGCAGGTGGCTATTAGGATTCAGTAACTAAGTGGATAACGCGATGGCGTTTGAAGCGACGGTACTAGGTTCGAGTCCTAGAACAAACATTAACTCTGAGATGAAGGTACATTCAGCTGACGAGTCCCAAATAGGATGAAACGCGTCCTTTGTTTCACTGCTACTCACTATCCGTCTTTGCACATAAACTAAATAATTGTTATACTAAGACTATGTTGTCGTTTCTAATCCTAAATGTTTGTCGATAATTTTATTTAGCATTATAGGGTAGTGCAATAACTTGTATTAGATTAAAATGTATCTTTTGGATCCTGGCTTGGTGATCTAGAGGTTCTCACGACACCGAAGGTTCCAAGTTTAAGTCTCGCTTTCGGTATTGTGGATACGCGCTGCTGAGAAGCCCAATAGTTGGATGAAACAGCCGTTCAGTCCTTTCAGGTCTTTACTGGTGATCTAAATTTCATGGATTTTCGATATTGGTAATAATTACATCGTTTACATTGTTAAGTTGGTTAAACAAGTACTACATGAAAATCATCCTTATATTATTAAACGAGGTCATAATTCAAGATTATATGTTTTGTTCGATTCTCTACATCAAACGTTCATGAAAATTATTATATTTGCAGTTAATATTTTGATGATAACTTGATTACAATATTAGAGTTTGATGGAAAATGCTCGTGGGCAGCTTATGCTCCTTCACAAGGAGTAACAGGCGTAAGTAATGTAAGTAAATAAGTCAATGATAACAACATTAAAAACTATTTTAATCACAAAACTGTTTCTTTTTAATTTAGAGATCCCGTACATTATGCTTAGAAGCCTTCATGTTGAATCACGACAAAATCTTATGTGTTTTGTAAAGTGTGAGGACGGCCCACAAATGAACTCAAGGAAACTCTAAGAAGCTCCAATAATGTTTTGGAAAAATATTCCACAATTTCTACGTGTAACTTCCCTATTGGACAAATGCTAAAAACCTTTGTATGCAGAATGGATTACTATAATGATTCCGCTTTACTAAAAACTATAAATACTTGAAAATTTTAGACCATATTTCAAACTATATAAAATAGCATTCTTTTCACTTGTCTTCTGTCTTGTCATTTGCGACTTGAAGGGTTCTAGCATTCGAGTGCTCAAGTTGTACCCGATATAACACAAATTTAAGCTCTAGATACAACATAAAAATGGTTAGGAAAACAGGGTTTTAATAAAGGTTGTTCATATATTTAATGTCACCAACTGTGGAATTCTGGATGCGTGTTTCGTCCTATTTGAAACTCTGCAGTTAGTTTGTTGTACCTAGTGTTGACATTTCACAATGAGACTTGACTCCACTACTTTACTATTCAATTGTCAAACGAATCAATCACTGAAATACTACATCCAGGTAGTCATTAGTAAAACTTGTACTTTTCTACAATAACACTTTCATAAGCTTAAGACAATTCAATGACTAACTGGATTCACTAACTCACTTCACTTGACTAAGTTTAATCTCAAAAATGAATTCAAGAAAGTAAACTTTGTTCATTATATCTTAAATGTAATAATTTCAATTATATTGCACAAACGTTACATATAAACAATTTGAAATAATGGACTAAAATAGTACAAACTGATCTTTATCTAACAATGAATAATTAGACTATTGAAGATTATAAGTTAATATACATAAAAAAAAACAGTGAAAAGATGAAGCGTTATCTAATTACTGAGGTTGGATATTAACATCGTTGGATGCCAGTTCAGTGGTTTAAAGGTTAGGGGTTCAAAATTCTGAGTCCGAGTCCCGTCTGCTAAAAAGCCCACCCAGTATTCTCAGATTGTTGGTAACTTTATAACTGTAATCAAGTTATCAGTTGGAGGAAATACAAAAATGCAACAACATTTCAGAGAGTTACAAGCTTTAATAGTTGAATTCATGAGAAACCATGACCAGTGGAGTCCAATCCGAATCGGGTAGAGACAGGTATCTACCTGAGACCCTAAATTAATAGTTGTGTAGTCATTCGTGGATCAGTAGAAGTTAGACGTTAACACTGTCAGATGCCAGCTCAGTGGTTTAGGGGCTAGGTGTTCGCCTGCAAAACCGAAGAACCTGGATTCGAGTCATGGATGCACACTGCTGAGTATTCACATACTAGGATGAAACGGACGTCCATTACTCTCAAATTTTCTATGGTGATTCAGTTTTAATCGGCTGATGAATTCACCTACTAAAAATGAAACAAATTTGTTGGTAGAATAAGAATCTCATTTATAATAATAATGATGAAAGGGAAAAATTTTCATACCAACATTATAAAGTGAGTTTATTGGTATATTGTGTAACCCGTAACTAGTTCAATAATATAGTGTGGATATGATTTTGGATTAAATTAACGATTTTTTAAATTGATCTTTAAATTAATGATAAGATTTAGATTTCATGTTTGTTGATCTTTGTCATTGTGACGACGGACCACCGGTGAACTCGAGAAAGCTGTAGGAGGCTCAGAAGTAGCCGAAGATATTCCATCCAATCACCTTTCAGAAGAATATTCTAGAATTCTACGTGCAGCCTTCTGATTAGTCAATGCTAATAACCCCATGTACGCGGATTGGTTGACTGTAATGATGATTTCGTTCTTACTAAAAACTATAATTACCTGATAATTTTGTACTATAATTGACACTGTATGGAATAATATTGCTTTCGTTAGTCTTCTGTCTTCTTACTGCGACTTGGAAGGGTTTTGGTGTTCTAGTGCTCTGTTATACGCGGTATATCAAGAAAACAGCCTTTAAGATATAACAGTCCTTAAGATGCATATGTAATGTTTATGCGAAAATGGAATTATTGTCCCTTTTAGGCTTACGTAATATGTTTAAATACTATTTATTTATTTGAACTCATAAATATTGGTACAAAGAGGCATCACATACATATGTGCCACACACGTCACTTGATTTGTACGTGGGCTGAGATACTACTCGGGTGCTCAGACCAAAACAGGTGGTTTTCTTAAAAGATCACGCCCAGAGCCTTCGACTTAAAGGTCTGATCCACAAGGCAGTGGAGCACCGTAAGATACAGTCCCATAGTAGCAGGTGACCAATACTTGGTTCATACGCCATTTGCTTACTCAGAATCCTGGAGCCCATGTTCACCATTGGTTTTGAATTAGGGTTTTCCAACTCCTCTAGGTGGATCTGCCATATCCACCAACCTGGTTAAAGCATCGGACATCCACTTTTCGTCCTCTCAATTTCGTAAACAACACCTTTTGCTCGAGAAGGCAGTGAGTAGAACCTCCTCGACAATCGCTGTATACGCGTGGCCATGTGAGAGCATTCGGGGAAGGAGGGCGAACTCTCACCACCCTCTGCCGTACCAGGGCCTTACCACTTAGCTTAGTAATAAAGTCTATATTAAAAAGAAAATATTTGCTATGAGTTGATATGTTTCCATAAATATATTTCTTTATTTCTTTTCATAATTATGAACGGGCAAACAAGACATTTAGAACATTTGTTTACACATCTTCGGTAAATTAATGAGTTAATAAGACCAATATGTAGCTAATTTCAAATGTTACTTTATTTCAATAGAAATATTTCTTGAAATAAATTCGTTACGCTGTAGTGTCTCAGCTTCATTGATCAGTCACCGTGATAACCGTTATTATATTGATCCCAACGCTGGTTGAATTGAGAAGGCAATAAGAAGCGGTGGCTACAGTTTATAGTGATTAACACAGATAACAAAGTTACAAACACATTGAGTGAAGTTGAAGCAGAGTGGTCAGTCCGTGTGTGAATGCATAGGTGAATTTATAGTCACATCGAACTAAGGAGCAGGGAGGGAAGGCAACGATTATTAAAAGAATTCGAGTACATACATACATGGGAAAATATTGGATTAATTTTTTCTCACTTATTCATTATTGCAGATAAATTTACAATTATTTAGATTACTACTATTGCTACTACTATTACTACTACTACTACTACTAATACTAATATTATTACTATTATTACTACTATTACCACTACTACTACTACTAATGCTAATACTATTACTACTACTACTACTATTACTACTACTAATATTAATACTATTACTACTATTACTATTACTACTACTATTACTACTATTACTACTATTGCTACTATTACTACTACTAATACTAATACTATATGATTAATGTTGCATTTATTTTCAGCTGTGCAACTTAGTATTGTATAGTACCGTACTATGATGATGACTACTTACTTTAATCAAATCGAATTTGATTGAGAGAAATTCAACCGTTCAATATGTCGAATCAAAAGATATTTTGTAAATTCCTATTTTGTTTCAATGATCCTATCATCCATAAAATCACAAAATTGGGTTTTTTGTGGAGACCATAATAATTTAATTAGTTGAATTCATAAGTCGATTAAAACTCAACCACCATGGAGAACCTAGAAGCACTAGACTAGCTTCAAGAGATATTTCCTAGAGTTCTAGTGAGAAGACGTAGCCAGAAGAGTTCAACTTTTTAGTGTATTTAGTGTTAAAAAATTATGTAATACGTTTTACACACTAATTATTTATCCTATGAAAGAGGGATTTTGTTCAGACAGTCAGTATACATTGATTTTGTTACATAATTGAAAGATATTATAATCATCAATCTTCTTTAAATATATACATACATATATGTACTCAATGCTTATATTGTTTCAAGTCTAATTACAAGCAAACAGATTGAAATTGTCATTAATACTTGATAAAATCTCACATGTAGGCGAATATATGTATCATTTTGTATTATTATTCATAGAATCATAGTATTCATTTCACAAAAAATTTGGAAACTTTATAAGGGAATAAATGAATTATAGACAAGTGGCTATCAGAACTCACTACCTAAGTTGATAACATGATGGCGTTTGAAACGAATGGTACTGAGTTCGAGTCCCAGAATAAACACCAACTCATGCAGGTACATTCAGCTGATGAGCCTCAAATAGGACGAAACGCACGTCCCGGTTTCCACTGCTAGCCACTATCCATCTTTGTTCAAAAAGCTTGTGACTTAAGGCTATATCAAGGTAATCCGCACAGGATGCACATATGTCAACATGAGACTGAACAATTGCAGTCGTAAATATCAACGGGAAAACACAAATAAACAATTCCAAGTGAATTTATAGTCAATGGAGTTTAATCAATTTAATTTGTGCATTTTATTATGTTTCTAGAGAGTATTTTCTACACATCTTTTTATGATAAATAGATTGGTTACATTCTTAATTATCTACAGTAGATCAATTTAGTAAAACGTGCTCAATTACTGTACTTTTTAAAGATTGATATACTTGAAAGAATTTTATTTATGCTTTGCTCACTTCTTCCTTCATGATCTGATCTCTTTTGTTAAAACCTTAATTAATTGATAAGCTGATATATATCACTGTAGTGTTGTTTATGTCTGTAACTTATAAAAATGTTGAAGTTAGACGTTAACACATTTGGATGCAGGCCAGCTCAGTGGTCTTGGGGGTGAGCGCTCGCGCGCGAGACTGAAAGGGTCTGGGTTCGAATCTCACGAGGCGTAATCGGGGATACGCACTGCTGAGGAGTCCCACAATAGGATGAGTTGGCCGTCAAATGCTCTCAGGTTTTCTATGATAGTCTAGCTTTAATTAACTCATGATCTCAACTATTAAATTATAAAAATGCGTTAACGCTTTATTAACATCGAATGGCAAATTGTTGAATTAAAGTCTTAGATAAAGGTATTTGAAATCGTATTAGTGATACATTATTTTTGTAATATTAAAAACGTCTTCATCGTAACCGCATTAATGAATGTTTATCTATTTAATGTTCTGCCTTTTTTCACCTCACTTGACCTTCGAATGTTTCTCTATAGTCAAAACCTGCTTTTCTCTTGACATAATACATAACTAGAACACAAAGTTTTTTCATTACCTTATATTCACAATGGTAATTGATATTACCTATTCTTCATAATTGTTTTCACTTCTTCTTTTTGTAATTCTCAAGAACCAGCTATATGATATTGTATAGGATCTCATTGAATGTCGTCATCAATAAATATGTTTATATTTTTGACATCACAACTCAGCCATATTTAAAAAATCATTGAAATCAAAGAAACATTGGACATTTATTTCGTCCAAGCATAGAACTCCTCACTAGTGTTCATTCAAGACCTTAACGTAAGTGGAAAAACTAGATTAAATACTTGGAAAATAGTAAGAAACTGTAGGGACATACTTTTATGAAGAGAACGCGATTGGTATAATCGAAAAAAATTATTATTATAACCAACTGTACCAGTGATTGTGTTACTGTACCTGCTTGTTTAAGTGTACCAAAAAACACACACTCTTCCGTTGTCTGTGACCTTGCACGAACTCTCGTACGCTCAGTAGTCCCGTTTGTAAACTTTGGCATGACCTTGGCATTATTTCGATACCACGAGACCACCAACAAATACATCTTACTACAACTTTTAACTGCCTTCTAATATTTGCCCTATGGAGGAATCTAACCTGGTAACTGGCACGTAGTCTTTCTGTACTGATGATCATAGTCAACCGCAACTCAACATCTACTACAAACATAAATGATGCTTATTCATAAATGTTTATATCTTCACACTAATAATATTCTATATCCGTACACAAGAGATAAAAAATGACAACGCATTTAATACACAAGACTATATAATTGAAATGGATGTTCTTAAGATTGTGATTCAGAGGTAACGTATTCGAACAGCTTTGAAAATGAATTCCTAGATTGGATTGATCACTTAATAATCAGTAGATTGGTTGTGTAGACCTTCGAATGTTGTCGAGATCATACACTGATTTAAGTTTAATAAACATTGAAGAAAACGTGCTAAATAGTCGATTTGTTCCTCAGCAAGGTGGCAGTCAAAAGCACTAAATCAGGGATCGAACTGAGGACCGTTGATCACATTTCAGGATGCTTGAACTCTAGGTTTCAATAGTGTACATGTTCAACTTCAGTCTATCAGTGTTATGGAATGGCAAATCCTTTTGCCGTTGGTGAGTGCCTTCCTCACACCTGATATGGTCAAGCCCCACTAACCACTGCTTGAACAATTATTAAAATAAAATGTACAGCTTAATCATGAAACATATAACCTAGGGATATATATTTATATACTTGTCAGTGAGTATTCTGTATATTTTTAAATATTCATTTCGTCTGATAGCTGAAATTAAATATTGAATTTCGATCAATCTGAATTAAGGAATATGAAAGACAGAATGCTGGGAAAATCAATGGTTTAAGAATTCAGGATACACGTTTCGTCCTATTAGTGACTCGTCAGCTGGGTGCGCCTGCATCCTATAGTTGATGTTCTCTCAGGGACTCGAACTCAGTACCATTCGTCTCAAACGTCATCACGTTATTCACCTAGCTACTGAGTCCTGATACCCACTCTCTTGTACAGTGTGGAAGATACAAACAAATAATACTAAAATGGTTGCAGAAACAAGTAGAATCGAATGACCAAATAAGAGCAGAGGATAAACATCCATTATCCTTTATTACCAGACATATGATCGAAACAGGCCATAAGATTGATCTTAACTCGGCTTTTGTGGTGTTGTATAAAAGTGTAAAAGGGATTATACTAAGGTTTGTTAAAACCTTAGCCATACGAAAATTAGAATCCCCTTTGTGTGTTCAAAAACAGTTTGTTCTCACCTTAAAATTACCTTGGCGATATTGATATATTATCCATAGTGATTAGGTTTCAAATTGTGTTCATGTTATTATCATTATTACTCTTATTACCATCGTTGTCTCCTCTTACCCCATTTCCAGTCTAGTCGACCTTTTATTTTTATATATAAATATTCTTAACAAGTACACTATGCGTGTGATCAGATTGTTCGAAATACATTACGCTAATATATCATCACATGGTTCTGATAATCTTCGTCTTCTTATTATATTAGCGGAATTTATCAGAGGGACTAATTGATTTAAACACCAAATGAATTTTCAATTAACTAAGTATAGTTATAGTTACCGCATAAACGTTAACCATCATTAGCTAACTAATATAAACTTACTTACTTCCTAACGCCTGTTACCCCTAATAGAGCATGGGCCGCCGACCAGCAATCTCCAACTCATTCTGTCGTGGGTCATCCTATATAGTTCCTTCCAATCGTTGTTCATTCTTCTCATGTCTGTCTCCGTTCCTCGGCGTAATGTGTTCCTTGGTCTTCCTCTTTTCCTTTGGCCTTCAGGATTCCATGTGAGGACTTGTCTTGTGACGTAGTTCGGTGCTTTCCTCAATGTGTGTACTATACACATCCAGCGCTTCTTCCTGATTTATTCCTCCTCTGGCATCTGGTTTGTTCTCTCCCACACTAGGTTGTTACTAATAGTGTCTGGTCAACGGATGTGAAGTATTTTGTGTAGACAGCTGTTAATGAACACTTGTATCTTCTGGATGATGACTTTCGTGGTTCTTCAGGTTTCCGCCCCATATAGTAGAACTGTCTTGATATTTGTATTGAAAATCCTGACCTTGGTGTTGGTTGACAGTTGCTTTGAGTTCCAGGTGTTCTTCAGTTGTAAAAATGCTGCTGTTGCTTTTCCTATCCATGGCTTCACATCTGTATCAGATCCACCATGATCATCAATGATACTGCCCAAATATGTAAAGGTTTTTATGAAACGACACCTATATTATTTCTTTACAAATTCGACATTAGTTTCATAATCAAACTAATTCATGTAATCAGGAGTTTTGTGGAGATTTTAGAGATTTCACTAGTTTAAATCATAAGTCAATTGAATGAGCACCACTGAGGAGTCCCATATTAGGACGAAATGGCCTTTCAATGCTTCCAGGTTTTCCATGGTAGTCTAGTTTCAATTGACTCATGATTTCAACTAGTGTAATTCATAAAGCTAAATTAATTTCATAAGGTCGAATAAATAAATAAATAACATAATCATCTAATCATTTTGTTCATCACACAGCTGACGTTACCATAGTGACGTTTAGTTTTCTCTTTCTATTGACAATATTTTCTCCACAGTAACTAATACAAATAGTATATAATGGAACTACATGAAAATTATTTCTTTTTTCACCTAATGTAATATGAATAACATGTTGTATATAGAAGAAACAATGTTAACCATTGTATTGTTATCATTTAGGGATCATTAAAGTTTCCATAAAGTATGTTGGTATAATATTTATATACATCTACATACAGGGCAATTGTTAACTATGTGTAGTGTGCATCCATCTTATGTTTTTTTAAGAAGAGTTAAAAACAATTGAAATACGATGTACTAATTTAATGTATATATACTAGTCTATCAAAGAGTAAGTATTCCTCTTCTCAATAAAAACAAAAACTAAAATGTCCATTAAAGTAAATTCATATGTTCTATTTGGTATACTCGTAAGCTACTAGTATTTAACCACAGATGTGTTAGAAATATTGCTCTCACCCGCTGGGATCACCAGGTAAGTAATAGTGACGTTAGACGCAAGGTATTAGGGAATGATGGGAAATCAGTTGATCAGGTTGTGAATCTCCATCGACTGAGATGGTTGGGCCACGTATTACGTATGCCTGAACACCGATTACCACGACGTGCAATGCCAACCGGTGTTGAGAATGGTTGGGAGAAAGTAAGGGGCAGCCAAACCGAAAAGTGGCATCAGTGCTTGAAGACACTAACTTCTGGTCTGAGCCATGTTGGGAGATACAGAATACTTGGTTGGGGTCCGTGTGACTATCGTAACCAATGGTTGAAGTCTCTCGTTGACATGTGTAGTGTCAGTTATTATGCCAAGCCCATATACCTTATTCTAACTTTCGGACATTCCATTTTATTCGTTCTACTTGAGTCATATGTTGACCTTGTCACTTGTTCGCTTGTCAGTCTTGATTGTTTTTATATGAGCGTATATGTGTGTGCCTTTCTTATTCCATTAATCACATGTCTGTAGCTTTATTTTGTCTGACTATAAATATTGAGCAACGCTTGACTAAAATGGAGTTGGCTTCCCAGCCATCTTCCATGCGTGTCATTTTGCTTTGCTATGTTTTATTCGCTTCATATTCAAAATATATGTATTCTCAAGTCAATTCTCGTTATTCGACTTGTTTAATTCCGTTATTGGATAACGCGATTTAAGTCGACGATGATATACGAGAATAGGCGATAACAAACATTCGTACGCTCTAAATGGAGTCAGATCAACGGGTCACTAAACATGTCTCACAATCGATCACAAGGGCGTCGGTGTGTACACTCTCTGTCTTTCCTTAAACTAAGGGATTAAAATCGCTTCATATCTTTCTTTCTACGAACTAATTTCTTCCTGTACTATATCCTTATTGCAATCTTTCTTTTATGTCTTACCACCTCTGAATAAACTACTTTTACGAATCCGGTGTGGGTCTTGTTGTGTTGATGAGGTATGTCAACTTGGACCGATGCATATTTGTGCCTGGTCTGAAGTTGTAGCTGACTGACTGACTGACTGACTGACATTTTATTTGTCTATAGAAACCAATGTGATAAATTTTTTCTGTTTAATAAAATGGGAAAATCGGAATATAATGAATGTTTGATGTTTTTGCTGAGAAGGATCTAGATGTAAGTATCAACACTGATTGAAGTGATCTAAGTAAGATTTCATTGTTCATTAGAATTGATCAGTTCTACATAAATAGATGTTTTCAATTGGTTTAAAAATATTAAAAGCTGTTTTGTTTTTGTTTTAATTGAGAGTTGTTCTGTTGATGTTTATAAAGATTGATAAATCCTAACATTCAGAATGACTTTGGTTGATGAGTAATATAGCAAAACCAAGAGAAACGATGAATATATTACGTTCTATCATGGAACTCTTTATAAACAATGACCATTCATGACTTCGTTAGGAATAGAGTCCAATACTCTCAAGTTATGTGCATGTTATACAAACGTTTTTCTCAAACACTTTCATTTTCAGTAGACTTATGAATTTTTGATAGTTGAATTCATGAGTTTATTTAAAGTATTATAGGTTGTATCAAAACTTTATCGACAATTAAAATTAAATTCATATTTTCTATTCATAAGTAAATAATATTCATTAGTCGATGTAAGCTAGAGTACTAGTGAGAAGCCATGGCCAGTTGAGTCTAGTCTGTATCATGTAGAGACAGGTATCTACCCCATACAATGGATGAATGGATCGATGGAAGTTAAACACTAATACTGTCGGTCATCGACTCAGAGGTCTAAAGATTAGGCGTTCGTCGACAAGAACGAAGGTCCAGGTTTCGAATCCTGTGTGCGGAATCATGGATGCACACTGCTGAGGAGTCCTGTACTAGGACGAAACAGCCGTCCATTTTTTCCAGGTTTTCCATGATGATCTGGCTTTAATCGACTCATGAATTCAACCCCATTCTGATCATCAACAAGACTCACCTTATTTAATTAATTGATAACGTTTAGACACATGTTTGATCCAAATCAACAGTAAGTCAAAGTAATATATTGATATTTCTTGTATACCAAATAGTTGAAGCATTATTCTCATAATTACTTTCTCGATGTCATATATTATTTGACTTTTAAACTCGAAATACCGCCTAATTTTAAAAAGATTTTCTCAAGATGTGGATGAAGTGTTAAGCAAATAAACATGTTGTCTAGTTTTAATTATATAGATTCAGTGGAATTCTTGACTTTTAAGAATTTCCAATGGTAACTATACCCAATAACAAAACGAGTATCAACAGAATATCCTAATTAAAGAGCAAGAATGTATTTGTAAAATCTTAGCGAATGAATTTGAAGTAAATCCGACGTTTCGCCTGACAATCTGGCCCAATCTTTTTCGAGGAAATGTAATCAAACATCAAAATTATCGAATATAAATAGGTATATGGTTCTCCAGTTAAATGTATACTGAAAAGGTCATCCAACCAATGTTAACAATGTTTAAAGTAGGTATTCACATTATTGTGTACACGCTGAGATTCTACAAATACATTCTTCCTCTTTAATGTCACACATCAACTCGGCGCCCAAATACTGTAAAACTATTCAATCAAATTTAGACGAAAGTTCTTATTTGGAATAGCTTAATGTTCATTTCACTACGCTGAATGAAAATAAATCCCAGTTTAAAACCCTGAATATATATATATTTATTGCTCTACGGATCATTGTGGAACAATCAACTGAATGAAATTCATCACTCTACATCAACTTCATTGACTACGAGAAAGCATTTGGCAGCGTGGACAGAAGAACACTATGGAATCTTCTTCGATACTACGGCGTGCCTCAGAAGATAGTCAATATCATACGGAATTCCTATGATGGATTAAACTGCAAAATCGTGCATGGAGGACCGTTGACATATCCGTTCGAGGTAAAGACCGATGTCAGGCAAGGTTCGTTACTCTCACCCTTTCTCTTTCTCCTGGTGATCGACTGGATCTTGAAGACGTCAACATCTGAAGGGAAACGCGGGATACCGTGGACATCTAGGATGCAGCTTGACGATCTGGACTTCGCAGATGATCTGGCCCTTCTATCGCAATCGCAACAACAAGTGCAGAAGAAGACCAGTGTAACAGCAGCCTCAGCAGCAGTACGTCTCAATATACACAAAAGGAAAGGCAAGAATCTCCGATACAACGCAGCCTAATTGACGGAGAATATTTGGAAGATGTGAAAACGTTTACATATTTGGGCAGCATCATTGATGATCATGGTGGATCTGATACAGATGTGAAGCCATGGATAGGAAAAGCAACAGCAGCATTTTTACAACTGAAGAACACCTGGAACTCAAAGCAACTGTCAACCAACACCAAGGTCAGGATTTTCAATACAAATGTCAAGACAGTTCTACTGTATGGGGCGGAAACCTGAAGAACCACGAAAGTCATCAACCAGAAGATACAAGTGTTGATTAACAGTTGTCTACGCAAAATACTTCACATCCGTTGACCAGACACTATTAGTAACAACCTAGTGTGGGAGAAAACAAACCAGATGCCAGAGGAGGAATAAATCAGGAAGAAGCGCTGGATGTGGATAGGACACACATTGAGGAAAGCACCGAACTACGTCACAAGACAAGCCCTCACATGGAATCCTGAAGGCCAAAGGAGGAGAGGAAGACCAAGGAACACATTACGCCCAGAAATGGAGATAGACATGAGAAGAATGAACAACGATTGGAAGGAGCTATATAGGATGACCCAGGACAGAGTGGGTTGGAGATTGCTGGTCGGAGGCCTATGCTCTTTTGGGGGTAACAGGCGTTAGTAAGTAAGTAAGTAAGTAATATACATATTAGGCCTAACTACTATGTTTGACATTAATTATTGTAATTTCAATGATTGAGATTACAAGTCAATTGGAGCTAGACCACCATGGAAAACCTGGAAACATTGGACGGCCGATTCGTCCTATTGTGGGACTCCTCGGCAGTGCACATCCACGATCTCGCCCGTGGGATTTGAAATCACGATCTATTAGTCTCACGCACGAGAGCTTAACCTCTAGACAACTGAGCTGACCTTCATCCAACGGTGTTAATGTCTAGCATCAACTAATTCACCATTGTCATCAATGAGTTCCTATCTCACAACTGACCCCGTTGAACTCCACTTGTCACTGCTTCTCACTAGAACTCCAAGATATGCATCTTGAAGTCAGTCCTTAGTGAACATCTGTTGGTTAGTATCAAAAGGGGTTTTGTGAAGATTGTAATAATTTAAATAGTTGAGATCATGGTGGTCTAGCTTCAGTTGAAATTACTACAATCTTCACAAAATCCCTTCTGATATTAATTTTCATACTCAATCTTATTGTCTGTAACTTTCCTTCCCCTTTTTCTAACCCCTATTCATATCATATTACTTGATCACTCATCTCTGGACATTCTATATAATGAAAATGGAATTAATACAAATCTATTATCATAAATGAACAAACTATCAAAGATTCATAAAAGATTTCAGTTACAATACACAAAGGCCTTAATGAATCTCATTTCTTACCATACAACAACAAACAATACAAACTGTGCACAATTATAAAAACAAGAAAAGAAAAGAAAAAAGAAAAATAATTAACTTTCTTTTATTGCTATCATCAATATACAAAGCTTAACATTTGACATTCTTATTGAAGTATATCAGGCTATGAATCTCTGCGTGTGTATGTTTATGCGTGTATGTATGTGTGTGTGTGTGTGTATTATCGAAATATTGACCATCAGCAAAATTTATCAATAATAGATTTCTTGAGAAAACAAAAAAACAAGACAAAAATAGAATTGAATCACTTATTGATTTTAGTGTAACTCAATTAGAACTGATGAATAGTCCCAGTGTAAACAATCGTTTGTCTGTATAGATAATTAAATATATAAATATATATGTTGTTTCTAATTGAAGGAAAATATGAAATCAATCGAATCAGGATTCATTCAATTATTGATCAATGAAATTCTGGAATAATATTGATTTTAAATATTATTCATTGTTAATAAGGATGATGATAATGATGATGATGAGGATGATGACGACGACAATATAATCACTGATAATAATAGTAATAATAATAATAATAATAATATACCTGAAAGCCATATTAGTTACTTAAAAGAACATGTTGCTTTTGTTTAGATCCAGGAATAATTGTTCATTTGTATAATATAAATACAAATTAGAGATGATTAATTTTCTGTTACATTGTCATCAGTTTTATTACATTCTTCATGTTGCTAAAATGATTGAAATCATTGAAATAGAAAATATGGAATTGAATGAATATACACATTGAAACACTATACATGTTAATTAACAAACATAGATTAATCAGAGATGAATGTTGACTAACAGTGGAATGTAAGATATGAAAGCGTTACAGGTGAATGATACCGGTTTTGAGTCTCAAAGTGGACATCAATTCTGAGATGTAGTTACGTCCGGTTGGTGAGTCTCAAATAGAATGAAATATGTATGTCATCGGTTAAACAGTTAGCCATCATTTATTTCTACTTAGAATGGTTATGATTTAAGACAATAGCCTGATAATCCGTATTAGATGTACTTAAGCCAATCCGAGACTAATCATTTATAGTCTTAAACATCAAGTGGAAGATTTTAACTCCTCCTGGAGCCCCTCCCGGGGCTACTGCCGGTCCCAAGCCCGGATGAAGGAGGAGGGTTGGGCATGGGGTTAGCGAACCCATCCCGTAGAAAACTAACTCGCTAAAAAACGCTAACCAGGAAGATTTTAACAACCAGTACAAATGAATTCAACTGTCTTAATGTTAAACAATATTGAACGATAATTGAAATTAGGAAAAATTGATTAAACAATTGTAAACTGTTTTAAATTAATGAATAATAAATATTTTAATAGTTCAATTTATGAATCGATTAAAGCTAGATCATCATGGAATATCTGGAAACAATGAACGGTTGATTCGTCCTAGTATAGAACTCCTCAGCAGTGCTCATCTACGATCCTATTCTCGGCAATCCAGGTTTTCCATAGTGGTCTAGCTTTATTCAACTCATCAATTCAACTATTAAAATGACTATAATCTTCACAAAACCTCCTAAATATTGTTTAAATGAAAAGAAATTATCTTAGATTTTTTTGATCAGTTTGAAGTTACATTTTCAGTCATAATGAATATGCATTTCGCTAATACATTTCTAAACGGTAACAATTGAATGACAATCCCTGAAATTTGGTTCACATTTGTTATCTCAAAAACAATTGTTTTAGAAGCATAGAATAGTAAACTGGTACTTTTTCTTCATTTGTATACCAATCGAACTAGACAAGAAGATATCAAATACAAATTGAATTCATACATAAGAAAGTGGTTGGATAGGATGGGAACCAAATGTTATACATATATATATATGTTTAAATCGATACATAATTAGTTTTATTCAACCACAACATCTATACATTCAATCATAGCAACGATTATAACAAAGTGATCATTCAACAACATTTAAGTGTACAATATGAACTAACTTATCACTAAACTAACTAACTAACTAGCTAACTAAGTAGTAGACTAATACGTGTTTTGACTATCTACTAACATATATACTCACTTGTTTATAACAATGAACCAAACTGTTCATAAACAATTAATATACGCTTGCCGAATCATTAACAAAGTGGAAAGATTAAGAAGCTTTCATTGGGAAACGGAATAAAATATATATGTCATGTGTATATATATACATCTATCCTTCTAACCCAGACGAAGAAATATTGGCTAAAGTCTTCACTAGGTGAACAGTCAACATCGCCTAACAACGTGTCTTGTTTGACCTTATGATAACTTGTGAGGATGGGTGCATGATATAATGCTTAAATCAATGCATAATTAGTTTTATTCAACCACAACATCTATACATTCAATCATAGCAACAATTATAACAAAGTGATCATTCAACAACATTTAAGTGTACAATATGAACTAACTTATCACTGAACTAACTAACTAACTAGCTAACTAAGTAGTAGACTAATACGTGTTTTGACTATCTACTAACATATATACTCACTTGTTTATAACAATGAACCAAACTGTTCATAAACAATTAATATACGCTTGCCGAATCATTAACAAAGTGGAAAGATTAAGAAGCTTTCATTGGGAAACGGAATAAAATATATATAAGTCATGTGTATATATATACATCTATCATTCTAACCCAGACGAAGAAATATTGGCTAAAGTCTTCACTAGGTGAACAGTCAACTTTGTCTAACAACGTGTCTTGTTTGACCTTATGATAACTTGTGGGGATGGGTGCATGATATAATGCTTAAATCAATGCATAATTAGTTTTATTCAAGCACAACATCTATACATTCAATCATAGCAACAATTATAACAAAGTGATCATTCAACAACATTTAAGTGTACAATATGAACTAACTTATCACTGAACTAACTAACTAACTAGCTAACTAAGTAGTAGACTAATACGTGTTTTGACTATCTACTAACATATATACTCACTTGTTTATAACAATGAATCAAACTGTTCATTAGTAACTATATATACTTTCAATATTATTGTTAGAATACAATGGTTGACATGGTGTACAAAATTTTATTAAATGTTTATGATTTATTGAAATATTCACCTAAATTGATCAATTTTTCATTTATTTGTTTTAATTAATGACCAAATAAGAGAAGAGAAAATAAACGATGGACGATTACAGATGGATGATATAATCAAATTTGTAAACGAAAACAAAAAAGAAACAACGATGGAATAGACTAACCTTTATGGAAATAGTATTACACTGGCATAAATGAATAATCGAACTATTATTCACGACTTTATATTGTATATTACATAATATAGGTGAGATTTTCTGGCAAATAAAGTATATCAGAGGTGGTTTTGTGGAGATTTTGGAAATTTCACTGATTGAAATCATGAGTCAGTTGAAGCTAGACCACTATGGAAAACCTGGGAGCACTAAAATGGGATTCCTCGGCAGTGTGCATCCACGATCTTGCACTCCTCTAGATTCGAACCCAGAACCTATCAGTCTCGCGGCAGGCGCCCAACCAACTAGACCACTGTGCCGGCCGGTATCCAGCGATGTTAATGTCTAACTTCAAACAATTCACGAAGTTGCGCCACCGTACACCATTGTCTTCAGTGAGTTGATGTCTCACAACAGACCTGATTGAACTCCACTGGTAACGACTTCTCACTAGAACTCCAGGAGTATCTCTTGACGTCAGTCACTAGCGAGCAGATGATTATTATCAGAAGGGGTTTTGTCGAGATTTTAGAAATTTCACTGATTGAAATCATGGGTCAATTGAAGCTAGATGAAGACAAAATTATAATGGAACAACTTGACTTCTGGACATTAACACAGTTGGATGATGGCCAGCTCGGTGATCTAGTTGGTTAAGCGTCTGGCGCGAGACTGGTAGTCCTGGATTTGAATCTCGCGAGGCAGGTTCGTGGATGCGCACTGCTGAGGAGTCCCATACTAGGACAAAACGGGGTACAGTGTTCCCAGGTTTTCCATGGTGGTCTAGCTTCAATTGACTCATGATTTCAATCGGTGAAATAAAGTGTAATTAAACTATAATCACTGTGTATTCAATAAACATTTGGATACCAAGATCTTAAATTAATAGTACCAAAAGATATCTTAATTTATAATTGAAACATTGTTTCTATTTCCACTGATCTTACATGTTGAATATTTTTGGAGATATTGGTTAATGTAGAAGTAGATTGCAAGAAAACCTATGATGGTCAAAACAAGAAGTGGTATCAGTTTATGAAGTTATTGATTGTTTCCCAGTTGGATCCATGAGATAACTATGATCATTGACTAGAAACTTTAAGTAATATCGTCTAAATATCACTCATACTAGTGAAGATACGTTCACTATTTATTTGTTTTTAAATCATGAGTTTCAGAATTTGTTCATTTACAACTTTTCATTCCGTTACTGATAATCATCATCTCTACTGATACTGTGGTGAGTGCTACTGATGTCGACAGGTATAAGTAGTATGTATCATCAATCGAAAGTAAAATGTATAGTAACAGAAGGTTATGAAGAAAAATGAATGAGAACAGAGAATGATTGGTATAGAAATGAAGAAACAATAATATTTGAGACGAGTAATTAATATTTTGCAAATGAAATATTTATTGTATGGTTCTCAGATTTTACTAAGAGATTCTGTAATTTTGTGTTCAAATATATTTGGTTGTCCCCACTGGTGTTCACGTTCAATACACTGTGAATAGGAATGGTTGTGAAAGTTGTTCACCTTGAAACTTTATTTCAAGGACCGATTTTAGTTAGACAACCTGTGAAAGCTAGGAAAAACGAGACGGTTGTTTCTTCCTCGTACAGGACTCTTCATTAGCGCTGATCAAATCGAGGACCTTCATGACACTCTAAGAATGCTGAAACTATAGAACACTAAGTTGATATCCCATACTTTATATATTTAACTTCACTTAATTCACGTCAATTATCAAAGATCTTTTATGTCAGGGTAGGTTTTTATGAATTGTCCAACTAATATCTGTTTATGTAGTAAACTATAAAGTATTTTTGATGGGAAATCACAAGTCATTCTAGAAAATGTTTCTATTAACATATTTATGAATCGAATGATTACAACCCACCATTTATATACTATGTTCTGTATGTGAGAGGGTCGAGATTCTCATCAATAGTAAGGTTCAATCTAAATTTCTTTAGGGCACTTAGGAATTATTTACTAAAATACTAGACTACGAAAGGTGTTATATATCCTAAACTGAATAACAAGGGTAACATACTATGATCCAGCTATGGTAAAATGACCCGATCAAATCAAGTGAAAAATGGCTCTTACATCATACATAATAAGCATTATTGAATGTCATTCAAGGTATAACTTTGTGAGTTATTAAGGTATCCATTTACAAAATTTATTCATTAATGGTAACAAAACAATTCAGATTAGTAAATTAGCAGCGTTGTCTCTTGTTTATCATATGAAGGATTAGTGACAGTAATCACTAAACTTGGGATGGTTTTCACACGACATTACAACTCGACTGAAGCTAGAGATTAAAACTACTGAATATTGGGCTGAATTTTTTAAATGTTGAATGCTCATTATTAGCCTAAACGTTTATGGGTTCAATTTATACTAGGATCGTCTAGAGACACTTCCAAGAAGTCCTATAATAGAACAAAATAATCATTCATTATTCTCCGTTTTTCAATATTTTTTTCTGACTGAATTCAGTCCGTAATGTAAACTGTAATTATATCATTGATAAAACATTCTTTGAATTGATAAACTATATTAGTCAATCAGTCAGCAACAACGTAGAACTTCGTACATACGTAAATCAGTTCGAGCTGCTGTATCACATTAGAACAGAGATACAATTGTCGCTTCAAATCTCATAATGGTAAAGATAGTAAAAGTATAAGCAATAATCGGAAAGATCATGGTTTGAAGAAATTTGGAAAGAGAAAGAAAATAGGACATGAAGAATTTAGAAGATTAGATTTTGGGAGAACACCTGTGCGATTGCAAACGATTTTAAATCATGTCATTCAAGGTCTCTAACCATCGGTTGCTATATAGTCTAAAATAACAAATATGGTACCTAATTGATTAACCTATTCATATCTAATATTAACAATAAATCGGAGATATATGGTGTAAATTAATTTCTTTTATGTGCTAAAATTCAAGTGTTCTTTATTTTCTAAAAAACAGTATGCTTACATTCACATCATTCATTAAATCTAAATCTGGTTGTTGTTCAGTAATCGCTGAAACGTCTAGCGTTTCTTGATTGTATGGAATTTCTTCTTTGGGTTCATCATGTTGACTATTATTTGATGGAAGATCCAACTGTTCACTTGATAATACAGGAACTATATGACTAGTGTTTGTTTCTTTGTGTTCTTCAGTTTCTACTTCTGTATTATCAGCATGATCATCATTTGTCGATTCGGCTACTTCTATTCAATAATAAAGAGAAATAATGTCACAGATAAAGAAATTTAATTCTTATGTTAATGCATTAATAAATTTCTGTAATATATTGATTGGATTTAGACTGTACGGCGCTGAAATGTGGAGAACCACTACAACCATCATCAAGTAGGTACAAGTATTTATAAATAGTTGTCTATGCTAGGTACTCAACATCCTTTGGCCGGATACTATCAACAATAGCCTACTGTGGGAGAGAGAAAATCAGCTTCCAGCTGAATAGGAAATCAAGAAAGGACGTTGGAAGTGGATAGGTTATACATTACGGAAAGCAACAAACTGCATCATGAGGCAAGCCCTAACTTGGAATCGTGAAGGGAAGCGGAAAAGCGGAAGATCAAAGAACACATTACGTCAGGAAATAGAAAAGTATGAAAAGTATGAATAACAACTGGAAAGAGCTGGAAAGAATTGTTCAGGGCAAGGTTGGATGGAAAGTGCTATTGGGCGGCCTATGCTCCCCCACATACAATTGTCAAGTCCTGGATAAGACAAAAAGTATTAGTTCTGTATTGTTCTTCTATATAAGGTGGGAATTTTTCTACATATGACTGTCATAATCAACAGTTCACTTGATGCAGATAGATTAGCCTAATAGCTGAATATATCCTCACTATTAATTTCAAATTAATCTTTCAAGCTATTTCATTACTCTTAAAAATTCAAGTCTTAAGAAGACAGGCTTCTTCTCAACCAGAGCATGTTCTATTACTTACTTACTTACTTACTTACTTACGCCTGTTACTCCTAATGGAGCATAGGCCGCCAACCACCATCTCCAACTCACTTTGTCCTGAGCATATTCTATTACCTTCATTTTAGTCTTCTCATAGAGTCCAACTTTAATTAATTGAACGACTGTAAAAACATTTAAACCAAAGTTCTTTAGTAGTTTATTGGATAGAAGCTATTGAAGTCAACTTAATGTATTTATGTTCTGAAGTTTATGCTGATAATGTCGTTCAGAAGACCAATGAAACCTCCAAGACTAAACCATCTAACTTAAAAAAACAAAACTTCATCAAAATTTTATGTTCTGTTTCTATTCTAGAATATTCTTATATTTAACCTATAAATATCCACATTGATTAGCATACAAATATCTTCTATAGTTCTTACAATCCTATTGCTTTGTTTATGAATCTTCATTGATTAGAACATTTCAATGTTGTCATATAAAGGATGTAAGCTGATTTCTAATGTTTAGGGGTTATGAGCAGCTGATGAGAAACCACAAAATATAATGAATTCATATATTGAAAGTTTACATTTATTGTTTTTGCTTTAGCTAGATTCGAATTTCAATTATCAAGCCATTTTAACAATGTAGTTACTACTTATTTCTTTATAAGGCATATGTAACATTCTATTATATTCTTTCGATCTTTCAAAAAAAAGCCTGAACACTTTACTCTTACAATAATCAGTAAGTTATTCAGAAAACAATTAGAGTCCCAAAATGAACATTAACTCAACTGACGAGTACAATATAGGACGAAACACGCTTCCTAGATTCCACTACTACCCAATATCCATCTTTTTGCTTAAACAATTAGTTAGTTTTTAACTGATATTCTTATAATCGAATACATGAAATCATTTGAATAGTTTCCTACTAAAATTTAACTTCACAATCCCTTTAACTAAAAACCAAACAAACAAACATCGACATTCACAATACATTAATCAATCAAATAACTTATATGTTCTCTTTCGGACATTTTCACGAAAGTCACCATAATCAATGTACGAATTCTATTTTAAATGATTTTTAAGCAAAATAATAATAATCGATTTTTTGTCAGTTTGTGAAATCCGGCCAACTTATATGAAAAAAATAAAATAAAATTTATTCAACTGAGAATGAAGTATGAAGAAAGAACAGAAGAAAATTTTCGGTTCTACGATCCCGCATGCGAGGTTTGAAACCAGTAGCTTTGGACTCGCGTGCAAATGCTTAACCTAGGTTTGAATCCTGTAAGCCGGATCATGGATGCTCCCTACTGAGGAGTCTCATACTAGAACGTAACGGCCGTCCAGTGCTTCCAGGTTTTCAATGGTGGTCTAACATCAATCTTTTCATGATCTCAATCAAAAACCTAACGATCTCCACAACCCTTATACTAATAATTACCATGTGCTCACTAGTGACTAGCTTCGTGAGAAAATTCTCGAAGTTCTGGTGAGAAGCCGTGACCAGTGAAGTTAATCAGTGTTGGGTAGAAACAGGTGTCTACCTCAGTAAAATGGAAGATGGTCGTGCAATTTCGTGGATTAGTTGAGGTCAGACTTTAACACAATTCCATGCCGGCTCAGTGGTCCAGTAGGTCAACCGTTTGCGCACGAAACTGAAGGCCCTGGTTTCGAATACCGCGAGCGGGATTGTGGATGCTCACTACTGAGGAGTCCCACAATAGGACGAAACGGTCGTCCAGTGCTTTCAGGTTTTCAATGGTGGTCTAACATCAATGTATTCATGATTTCAATCGAAAACTTAACAATCTCCACAACCCCCAAACTGATAGTTCAAAATTCATTTTACATTGTCTTCAATTATAATTATTCACTTTAAAATACATATTTGAAATAAGATTCACGAGATTAGTAAACAACAATTGATAGTCCGAATGTAGATGATATAATATGAGAAATTATACCACCATTTTAAAGATACGTTTAAGATACAGTTGATGTGTTAATCAGTCAGTCATAAGTAACAGAGAACAAATACATGTGTCGATTCAAATTATCATACGAAACCAGCACAGCAAGATGAAACCATCAAAATGAACCCAACTTTAATACAAGTCGTAATAGTATCAGTAGTATTATAAAACATAGAAAATATTATTTGGAAAAAGAGAATCCGTGAAATGGGATATATAAAACAATTTCAAAACACAGGTTCTAAGGGATAACAAGAAGTGAATTAGCTTATACTATTGGCACTAACTATCATCTATTATCAACAAACGTCTCCAGTCAGTGGTGACGATAATTGGAAGGACTTCGACCACGTTGTATGCGTTCCAATTCACTAGACAGTGACATCATGTACTAAAGCCATGTCTTTATTTGGCCATCTTAAGCTGATTTCATATCAGAAAATATTACATGCCGAGGTAGACGGTAGCTCAGGATGCATCGCACACACTTCAACTACTTCAGTCTATGAAGATTCACTACCTGACCAAATGATGTGCTTTTTTTACTTAGCACTCTTAGTTGAACATTTACATAGGTTAGGTTCTAAGTGCTTTATGGAGATGGCTTCTATAAACCAACTTGATAGTTAACGTGCTTATAAACTATTCAAGTATAAAATTATTTCCTAGTTTTGTCTATAGTAAATTTCTTTTTGTTGAAGAAGATAAAGATAGTTTAGTAACCAAAGTAATTCCATGTTTGACAATATCTATGACCTGGACTTTAAGGTTTACTTGATAGTTATTTATAATAGATATGATTGTTAACTAGGCAAAATTGGGTATGATTGCTTTATTATTTCAAACTGTTTGAAAACTTCACTTATCGAAATATTACGAGACCTAAAGGTCCTGGATTCGATCCTTAATGATGACGTGGACGTGCTATTCTGTTAAGTCACATACTTGAACAGAACAGCTGTCCAGCCCTTCCTGTTCTTCACCCATTGTTTAACCAAAGTTAATCCGTGATAAGAAACTTCAAATATCGAAAGTAGGTTATATATTGATAAAGGACGATGATTAAGAAATGGCAAAAGTGGTTTGGATCATGACCGAGTTACATTCATCAGAGTTCACACTTGAATTTTTAATTTAAAATAGAATGTCAGTTTTTCAGTCATGCTCACCTCTTGTCAAGTGGTTTGAACAAGCAGATGACTGAGGGTAATAATTGCGATTTGGCAACTTGAATCAGAATTAACGCGTTGTAGAATTTACTCACCGATTGACCTACACTCTTCTTTTAACGACAAAATACTAACGACTAGAAATGTGATTAGGAAGAGGCTATTTTTTCTCCAAATGTAAGTTGTCCAACAAGAGTTAGTTAGCTTTTAGGTACACGTTTATATGACTCAAAATGATGGTTTATCATGAACACATTCATCAATCGGAGGTTATCTGATTACGGTAATATGGAACTAAGCAGAATAATGTGTTTCTATCAGACGTATTAATTATTTCGGTGAGGAAATATGAATAGTGAATCAACTTGATGATGTCACACAAAGATTATAATACTAGGTTATATTGTGTAAACCATAACAATAAAAGATTAGGTAATTTCTAAAAGATGTGGATGAGTATGTAAATGGATTAAGATAACTAAGATCAAGAACCTGTTTTATTGATATCGTTGTTTTAATTATTATTGAATTTGAAGAAGACACTGTTTAAAGTTGTTATATATTAAGAAGTTCAAATTTCGTTTCAACTGTCTGATTGCTGAGGTAAATTCATGCTATCCGTGTTCAGCAAAATTTACAAGTTCACCAACACACAAAATAATGAGATATATATGTAGGGTCAGTGAAATGTCAATGGGCCCTAATCAAATCATCTAGCAGTCGGGTAATAAAGTTGTTTGTGTTGTACGGTCATCAAAGCAGAATAGTACACCTGAATACAATGAAAGGGTAATCCATGTTAGGTACTAACTGCGAGGTGTAAGTTCGACATTAAGTTATTGGTCACACAATTCCCGTCTAATTTGAGTAGGACCTTAATCATTCGATTCAGATCATCTACTTTAGTGATCCATTATATATGCATATATGGAACATTATGAAAGTGTTGTGTAACATCTTACTTCAGAATGAACTAATTCTAGTTCCATGATGAACGTGTTACATATGCCTGACCACCGACTGCCTCGACGTGCTATGTTTTACGGTGTAGGAGTAGGTTGGAAGAAAGCTAGGGGCGGCCAGACCAAAACATGGCACAGGTCTATGAAGTCACTGACAAGTGGAATGAGCCATGTTGGTAGGTGTACACTACCTGGTTGAGAACCGCGAGATGGTAGCAACCGATGGTAAGAGACCCTGAATGACAAGGTTCAAAATCGTTTGCAATGGCGCAAGTGCATCCACTCTTTGTGCTCTCCCAAATTCTAATTATCTGGATTCTTCATGTCCCTTATTTTCTTTCCAAATTTATTTCACTATAATATACTCCTTGAATAACATCTTCAAACCCTGATCTTTCCGATTACTGCTAAAACTCTTACTACCTTTACCACTACGGAATTCGAGTCAACAACTGCATCTCTGTGCTAATGTTGCATGGCAACTCGAACTGATGTACGTACGTACGAAGTTCTACGTTGTTACCGACTGACGGATGAACGTAGTCTGATCGAGAAGATATTGGCTCAGTTCAATAAAACTTCAGTTTATAAATTTAACAGTACATTAAAAGTTAAGGGCGGCCAAACCAAGACGTGGCATCCGGTCTAAGCCATGTTGGGAGATATTGACTACTCGGCTGGGGTCCGCATGACTGTCCTAACCAATGGTTGGAGACTCTGGGTGACATGTCTCAGAATCAACGACAATGGAGTCGGTGTATACACTCTTTGTGTTCCCTTAAACTAAGAGATTAAAACTGCTTTATAACTTTCTTTCTACGAACCAATTCTTTCTTCCTGTACTATATCCTTATACACAATCTTTCTTTTATATCTTACCACCATTGAAGTAACTACTTCTATGAATTCACTGTTCATCTTCTTGTGCTAATGAGGTATGACAAATTGAACTAATACATATATGTGCCTGATCCTACACTGTAGCTAACTAATAACTATCCAAAAGTATCATCAATCGTATTCAGAGTTCATAAAAAGCAACTTAATTATAGTAATTTAATAATTGAATTCATGAGTCCATTGAAGCTAGATTATCATATAAAACCTAGAAGCACTGGACGACCGTTTCATCCTAATATAGGACTCCTCAACAGCACACATCCACGATTCCACTTCACAAGATTCGAACCCAAGACCTATCAGTCTCATGAGTAAACGCTTAACCTCTAAACGACTGAGCTGGCTGTCATCCAACTATGTTAATTCACTTGATATTGTTTTACTTGAATCTTCCCATTGATGTTTTAGGACTGAAATTGATCAGTCTCTTATTGGAATATGTGCATACTGTGCGTATACCTCAATATTGCCTTAATTTACAAGCATTATAAGCAAAGATGGATAGTGGCTAGCAGTGGAATACAGAATGCACGTTTCGTCCTATTTGGAACTCGTCAGCTGGATGTACCTGCATCTCAGAGTTGATGTTCACTCTGGGACTCGAACTCAGTACTGTTCGCTATGTTAATGTCTAACTTCAACCAATTATAGTTAAACTTCATTAATTTCATATTAAGTAAATAGAATACAGTCAATGTAAAATCTAAGTAAATGTACTTTTTAAAAAAATCCAAGACAAGAAAAACAAGAAAACAATAATGATCATTAAATATAATTAAAATTTACCTGATTTACAATCTTTCAATCCACTTGCACCACATCCCATTTTCTTTATTTAATAATGAAGAACAATTAACTTATGTATGTCTATCTATGTGTATGTGTTTGTGTATGTATGTATGTATGTATGTGTATGGGTATGGTTAATATGAGGGTTCAATGTTCAGAAGAAAAAAAAGTGAATGAATATCTCAGAAGATCAATATTGAATGTACAATTTGATCTTAATTACACTTTGTGTATTATATATATATATATATCTTGTTACTAATTAATTGTTGTAGTACTTTTACAGAAATCTTTAATTAGGCAATCATTATCATAGTAATATATATATTACCTTAAACGAATTAGAAAACTTTCCTCTATTCATGTATATATGTTTCTATTGTTTTGTTTTGTATTTGTTTAAACTAATAAATAATAATGTGTCATGAATAAACAAGGTCATTTGTTAAGGTCATTTGAATAGGTTTATGTAACCTTGACAATAGACCCTAAGTAAAAATAGATTGATAAATTGAAATGACATAATTTTATTGAATATTGTTATTTTTGTTTGTTTGTTTGTTAGTGTTATACTGTAGTGAATGTTTAAATCATTTGAATAATAAGATTAACATTTCTGTTAGTAATTTCTAAGTGAATTGTTAGGTTATTTGTTTCCTTAGAAATTTATTACATTTCATGTTAATTATTCAAATACATAGTTGAAAAGGTAAATGTATATTTTGTATGTATGTATGTATGTATGTGTATGTATGTATGTATGTGTACAGTGATTGCTGGTTGCTCGTGGTAACAAAGGTATATCAATGTTTAACTTTTTTTGTTGTTGTTATTGAATAATTATATAATAATTGAATAAAAATTGAATCGAATATATTTTTAAAAGGATAACAGTAAACATGGAGATTATTATTTATTTATTTATTTAAATTAAGATAATGCAGAATGAATTACACTATTTAAATTAACAAATGAATTATTTTTCTGATTAGCGTTGTGTTTTTTTTTAACGCGTTAATTCTCTACGGGATGAGATCGTTAACTCCATTTCCAAATGCTAGGTTTGAAGCTATCACGAGTTCGCTTAATCGGCGAACGAGAACAAGACTCGGTGACCAAAGACCAATAAGCTAGCTATTTGATGCGTCCCAGCCCCGCTAACAAGAGGGAGACGTCTGAGCTTTGAATGGGAAGTATATTCGGTAAACAGCCAAAAATGAGCGAACACAATTCAAACGTTTATATACAGTGCAAAACCGTCCTTGGGGAAAGTTACCAAATAGCATACTAAAAGATGCAACGGACCAATCGCATTTAAGATATTTCCCAGTGGGAAATACGACATGAAGGTGACAAGAGCGCCTTTGATGAGAAAACAAAGAAATTCAGATTTTCTAAATAAATTTACAAAATTAGGTCCTTTCCCAAGTGAGTTCTGGGGATCTAACGTCCCCAACACCAAACCCCTTCCTTTATCTGGGCTTGAGACCGTCAGTTACCTCAGAGAGGCTCCAGGCGAAGTTAAAATAACAAATAATCTTGTTAAACCTGTTATAATTTACGGGTTAAATTGTTTCTAATATGGTCTTAATTAACATTTTTAAAATGTGAAAACTATTTAATAGTGAAAGTATGTAAATTATTTATAATCAAAAATTCTACTAGAGCTACAGGGTGAAGAGATAATGTGGTAAACTACTTAGAACTTCATGAAACTTGAATCTAAAGATAGTTCCCAGTTAGGACGAATATTCACAATTCGTTTGAAAGTAAGGTGGAACTGTAAATCAAATGTTAAGAACATTGAATGTCAATTTATGAGTAGATCATTAATATAGCCAAGATGCTTTCAACTGTAGAGCATGTTTGGCTAGATACTGTTGTTATATGAACATTTGGTGACGTCACTCATTAAGTGAATGTCAAAAGAAAACATTCGACAAGATAATATGAACCATATACAACCTAGAGAGCAATTATCGATTAAAAATCTGTTAAAGTATAACCTATCATTGGTTGTTTTATCAATACAATTAATCATGAGCAACCAATTTATAGCAGCAGAAGTAACAATCGCACCTTAAGGAGAACATAAGAGAAATACTGCCTACCTTAGTGTCTTCAGCCGAATCCACAAAACCACACTCATTTTTAGGAAATGAAACTGATACGCTATGCTAATCTGACGTGAATTGAATAATAAAGCTTCCTTTTATAAAAGATGGGATACGTATTATTGGATCAAAATTTGACTTTATTATTATCTTTAGCTTTATTCAGTGTAACAATTTTGGTCTAGCTTCAACTGACTCATGATCTTAACCATTGAACTTACTATAATATTCACAAAATCTGTCTGGTATTAATCAACATATGCTCACTAGTGACTGGCTTCAAGAGGTATATCCTGGAGTTCTAGTGAGAAGCAGTGACATGTGGACTTCAACCAGGTCAGTTGTGAGATAGAAACTCACTGAAGACAATGGTGGATGTGTCGCTCAATTTCATTGATTAGTTGAAGTCAAACATTAACACCATTGGATGCCGGCCGTCTCAATGGTCTAGAGGTGAAGCGTTCAAGCACCAAACTGATAGGTCCTGGGTTCGAATCTGACGAGATGGGATCGTTGATGCGCACTGTTGAGAAGTCTCACAGTAAGATGAAACGGCCGTCCAGTGCTACCAGGTTTTCCATGGTGGTCTAGCTCCAATCGTCTCATGATCTCAACTATTGAAATTACTATAATATTCACAAAACCCATCTGATATTTTTGGTACAATAAACAATTCTCAGTACAAAGTATTTCAGCGAGTTTTCGTTTCTTATTTCTTGATCGATATTGACAATAAATATTGAATGATCGCCAGTTAGATAGTTAACAGTTCAGAAGTCGACATCTGAATAATATTCATTCATTTCAATGCACAATACCAACCATCACGATGTTTTCGATCGTATAATTTTGTAATGTGTACAGCAAAATGTCATAAATTCTTCACAAATATACCTGAATAAGTTATGCAAATAATTGACACAGTAATCTATTATAACAAATAAAGAAATAGATAACTTGTTGAAATATTTAGATGACAGGTACAGGTAGCCCAAATATATAAAGTCAGCTGAAAACCCACAGTCTTAACCAGTTTTATTCCAGTATGGGAATATTCAAGTGTGAATACTTATGACATTAAATATAAATGAATTTTGGATTACTGATAAATTGCCCAAATTACTAATTAAAATACTTGACCTATGAAATAAAGAATATTATGAATTAGGCATCAAAACACTAATGCATTTAGCGAAACTCACGATGCGCGTTTAATTCTATTTAGGATTCGTCAGCCGGGTGTACATACATCTTAGAGTTGGTTTTCAATCTTGGACTCGAACCTAATGGAATCAGTGGCTATCAGGACTTAGGAGCTAAGTGGATAACGCAATGGCGTTTGAAGTGAACGGTATTGAGTTCGAGTCTCAGAGTGAACATCAACTTTGAGATACAGGTACAGCCAGCTGACGCGTCCCAAATAGGACGAAACGTGCATCCTGTATTCCACTGCTAGCCACTATCCATCTTTGAATATAATACTTGTGAGTTGAGGTAATATCGAGGTAGTCCGAACACGATGCATATGTGCCAATAAGAGACTGGTCGATTGCAGTCGTAAATATCAATGAGAAGATTCAAGCAACTGACACCAAGTGAATTAAACAATACCATTAATTTATGTCTGCGTTATCTTGAAAATTAACTGAATTCCAAAATGTGAAATTTCAGATTCCAATGAAGTCATTATGAATTGTTCTGTAGATTGTGAGATCTGGAGGTTCTGTAGCTGGTTTACTTAATTTCATCCACATACACTAACATAGATCTTATCTGCCAGATATTTCGTGTTTATTCTCAGAATTTAAGTTATTCGACATCTATAAGTTAGATGTATGAAATGTATATCCGAAATAAACGAGAAACTTTTAAAGAACGACAGAAATACTTATGTAAAAATACATAAGCTCCTAATTCTACATCATTGATTTTACTTAACAATCATGACTGAAGATCTCTATTTCTCAATGTACAGGGATATGGCAGTGACACTGTGGTTCAGTTGAAAACTGAATAACACACAAGAGTCGGGCCAATGACGCTTTAAGATAAATTATTGTCAATATTGCTTGAAGTATGCAGCTCATTCATGGCAGTAGTTTGTATTCTATAAGATAGTAGAGTCTTGGTAATGGAAGGTTGGGGCTCAGGGACTTTCTTTTGGGCTCTAGGTGACGTAACGTACATAGCAATTAAAGTTAGCTTACTTTTGGTCAAACGTAAACAATATATAAGACAAGAAAACGTGATCCTTGTATTCCGATTTTCTGCTCTGATTTCCTAGTTTCGATAAAATTGTATTTTTCTCATTTCTTTATCGCTTTGATCATATCAGCCCCATATATATTAATTCATATAACTTTTTGAGTTAGTTGAGTCAAGAATTAATCGGATACACAGTTCCAGATAAATTGTCTTCTCTTTTCGTTTCCCAGTCAATCAGGACATTGATCAAAGTAGGATAGTTTTCTTCCCTTTCCTTCTCGACGCCATTCAGTCAATAATCAAATTCATACGTTGCAAATCTCAAGGTTGTGCTAAGTAACTTATTACGTCAAGTCCTTAAATTAGATAAAGACAACTCCTTCCTTTTCGTATTCAGCACAGACTAATGGTTAGATAAATCAAGAATGCAAAACTGACAAAGAATGGAGACCAGTTTTAGCTGTTGTACTAATTCACCATATTGGGAAATAACCTATTAGTATGAATAACAAAGTATTTTAAAGTAAAACGATTAACAAAATGAATTTGGCCCGAAGAAAATAAGCGAATTAGTGAGGTAAAAACGTGGAACAATATTTTAACTCGAAAACTTCGGTTAGATAAAGAAGTAATACTTCTTTATCACTGTGACCATTTGTGAACCATGTTATCTAATGTATCTACTCATCGACCAAGATTGTTATTTAGACACGAAACGTGGAATATGTATACATAAGACAATATCAAACTAATAATCATTCAATGTAATGATACAATTCAGTTTGACTATCCTTAACATTCGTCTAACTTTACATCAATCAACATTGTATGCTATTAATCTGCAGTGGTTATGAATACGTGACTTTTATATCAGCCACCTCAAACCATGAACATTCACAGATTTGTTATCTGATTTGTGAGCTTCCTCTAATTCCATACATTTTATTTTATCATTATTCAGCCAGCTGTCCTTCTAAAACATATATAATCGAATACTTATACATACCATCTAACTTCAAAGGTCACAGTTCTTAAAAAAGTAGACTCCTATTCTCTATACTATTCAAACAGATATCTAGCCTAAATTATATGTAACTCATTTTGATAAAATCTAGATGATTATTCACAATTGACTGATCACTGGGTGGCGATCAATGTCATGCGTGTCTAGTCCTTATTAGTGCAGATCGAATGCTATCGACAGGAGGTCAGTCGCGGCTCGGATAGCCCAGTGGTAACGTCTCTAACTGTGAAGCTGGGTGACACGAGATCGAATCCGCTAGGGAGCACCAGTTCCCTCAAGATTACAGGTACACCTTGCTGACAAGTGCCAAGTAGCACGAAACCTGGCTCCAGGGTTTCCTGTCGACTACCTCCAACCACCATCTAATCTAGATGATTATTTCAAGTTTGTGTCAAAGTTTCATCTTCTATAAACTCAACAGAGTTGATGAAACGTATTAACTTGTTCAAACAATTTAACGAGATTAAAAACAAACCATCCATGAGTATTTCATACTTAGGAACTTAACAATAATCTATAAATTAATGAACATTCAATTAGCTTTTTTATTGTCATACCCTATATGGTGAGACCCTATGCAATCTTTATTTTTTAAACTCCATTATCAAATCAGTGATTCATGTAATTGATACCGGAGTTAATTTACAAATTCATGATATCAACTAAGTAGACAAGAACAAAAAAAATGATTACTTAATTTGATATCGAATTACACTGATTGAAATCAATTTATGATCAGTTAGTTAACATTGACATAATGTATCAGAAGGGGTTTTTTGGAGATTTTAGTAATTTCAATAGTTGAGATCATGAATAAATTGAAGTTAGACAATCATGGAAAACCTGGTAGCACTGGACGGCCGTTTCATCTTACTGTGAGACTTCTCAACAGTGCGCATCAACGATCCCATCTCGTCAGATTCGAACCCAGGACCTATCAGTTTGGTGCTTGAACGCTTCACCTCTAGACCATTGAGACGGCCGGCATCCAATGGTGTTAATGTTTGACTTCAACTAATCAATGAAATTGAGCGACACACCTACCATTGTCTTCAGTGAGTTTCTATCTCACAACTGACCTGGTTGAAGTCCACATGTCACTGCTTCTCACTAGAACCCCAGGATATACATCCTGAAGCCAGTCACTAACTGGATACCGGCCCAGTGGTCTAGTGGTTAACTACTCGTGCGCGAGACCAGTAGATTCTGAATTCGAATCCCGCGGGGCGGGGTCGTGGATGTGCGCTGCTGAGGAGTCCCGCAGTAGGACGAAACGGTCGTCTGGTACCACCAGGTTTTTCATGGTGGTCTAGCTCCAATTGTCTCATGATCTCAATTATTGAAGTTAACATAATGTTTAATATCGGTTTATGTCCAAATTCGGTGAGACTATAGTGTATGGACAAATTTTAAGAGACGCTAAAGTGATCTAGAAAATGCCCACCAACTTAATAGGATCTAATGAAAGTTATAAATCTGTGTGAGGAATTAGAATTATATTTTAAAGTTGATGGTTAGGGTTAGAAATCTGATTGAGGGTTTTCACCACAAATCGACATCCGATATACTGCCAAAACACTACTTAGCCAAATGTACAGGTGAATTTCGCATCAAAATTCAAAACTCGCTATGTTATATCTGATTATTTCGTCCATAAATTGTAATCTCGCCCCAAATTTTATTCATTAGATTTTCTGTAATCGTCAAGTTCCTCAATATCATCAAACATATTGGACTAGAATTCTTTAAAGCATTAAAGAGAATTTACTTCCTTATGATTCTAGGAACATCGCATTAATACCTTTGAATACTGTAGAAAGGATAATCAAAGAATGAAGGAATATATATATATATATATATATATATATATATATATATATATATATATATATATGTAATGAATCATTTATTATAATCTGCTCACTATCCAGAGTGAGATTGGACAAAAGCTATTGAACTTGCGATAAATCTCACCCCATTTGTCTGCACCAATCTTCGTTCTTGCTCTATTTAAGAATTCATTTTGTTCTGTAAAATTTCTTTTTCTTAAATTTACTGGTATTGTTTTATTTGCATCTTCCCATTGTTATTTAGGACTGAAATTGATCATTTTCTTGTTAGCATATGTACATTCTGTGCGAATTGCCTCGATATAAATTTAATTCACAAACGTTTTTAATCAAGGATGGATAGCGGCTAGCGGTGAAATCCAGGACACGAGTTTCGTCCTATTTGGGACTCGTCAGCTAGATACATTTCTTGCTCTACTTAAATTTATCGAAAGATGTGGTTGTTTGAAATTAATTATTTTTGTTAAACTTCACTTTCCTTGAATGGCTAGGTTTATCAGGATCTATAATGGGTCATTCATTTGACCTCAAAGTGGAATGACATAGGTGAATAATTGTAAATCCACATAGAGTAGGTCCAACTGATGACATAGTTCTTTTAGCGAAAATGTATTGTGTAAATGAGTGAAATAGTCCAAATCTTTAGTTGCAGAGTAATGGGTGAAATTTCGTTAAACTTGAGTCAATATATAATAGCAAACACTTTTCTTCACAGATTTTCCAGTCTAGTCTACTTAACTGTTGTTTGCAAACATGTGTAGGTTTTTCGAAATAACAAACATACAAAATAGTGCTAGTCTTTTAACAGCTGAATATCCTGATGTAACACAATGTGACCAATATGATTTATGGTAGACAAATCAAATTATATAACACATAAAGGCTATTTAAACGGCAGGATGGAACATCTGAATGCATTAGTTTATGTTTAACCAAATTATTGATCTAATGGACTCTGAATATTATTTACAATTATAATTTGGCTACTGAGACTATTTAAGTAGTGTAACTTAATTTACAGATTCATGTTGACTTGATTTTGCAAGCACCACATTCTTCTCGCCAAAAAAACGAGATATTCAAATTGAAAAGAGACGGTAGTTGGATAGTTTATCACGAATTATTCCAAGAATTAATTGAGCTTTACTTCAGAATAACTGTATTCATTTTGTTATCAAACTATTCCATTACTTATCATTAGATGACGTTTCAAGATAATCTAGTGGATATTTATACGATCAGCTGTTATTATTACAAGTGGTTATTCAGTTCCTAGGTTTAGCTATTAGTCATTTTTGTGGTTGATTCCTAATTTCTTTGTCATAACTTCGGTGAATAACCACATCTACTTATTTACATATTATGAAAAACTATTTGATTTTATCCTAAGCTTTTTGTAATAACTAAGAGATTATGAAAGGGTGATTCACTTCAAATTTGATAACCATTGTGTGAACAAGCAGATGTTAGGCCACATATTTTGATGGATTGATAGTTTAAATTGATGGAAATTTACATTTCAAAAGTCTTTGTAACAATTGCATTTACATAATCTCATTCACTCTGGCAATTAGTGAACTATAAAATCAGTGAACTATTACATTTAGTCAGCTATTATGCAAACGATTACAATTCGACTTTTTGATAATTCCATACATTTTTACACTTAAAAACTTTAAAGTTATTTTGACTCTGAAAAATCAGTCCTAAGGAGATGGTTATCATGGATTTGGTTTCAAAGCACCATGATAAAGAATAATCCCAAGACGGATAATGAATTCATAATATACGTAACTGAACTTCGGTATACCACTTTTATTAAACTTGATTTTTTCCCCACAACAAATGTTTTGAATAATTTCACCTCAACAAATAACAGTTCAGAAAACTTAATTATGAAATTTAATAGTTGAGTTCATGAATCAATTGAAACTCGACAAGTATGGAAAACCTTGAACCACTGGACGACCGTTTCGTCCTATCATGTGACTCCTCACCAGTGCATGTCCACGATCCCGCCTCGCGAGATTCAAACCTAGGACCTATCAGTCACGCACACGGACGCCTAACTTCTAGACAACTGAACCGGACAGCATCCAGTGGTGTTAATGTCTAACTTCAACCAATCCACGAAATCTATTTTATTGACAAACAAACTCTACATTATTGCTTTTTATTCCTTCATAAGAACCTGGTTTCAAATAACTTGTGTAAATAAAATGATGAATTTGTAGACTAACCAAAACTATCAAATTTTCAATACGTTTATTATCTTGAGATTTAAAAAATAATTACTTTTATGAGTCTTTATTGACCTACTTTTATCAACAGAACGCGAGTGGTGTTATGGAAACAATTATTATTATAACCAATTGTACCAGGGGTCGTTTTACTGTACTTGTTTGTTTAACTGTACCAAAACTCGTACATTCTTCCGTTGATTGTGACCTTGCACGAGTTCCGTTACGCTCAGTAACCACACTTGTAACCTGGCACGATCTCGGTATTCTTTCGACACCACGAGATCGCCAGCAAATACATTTCGACTACAGCCATCAACTACCTTCTGATATTTGGCTTACGGGGAATTTTATTGGTTAACTGGCACGTAGTCTTCTTGTAGTGGTGATCATAGTCAACCGCAACTCGACACCACACTACAAGTTTATGAGTAGTAAACGCTTTGGGTCATTTACGTTTAGCAATTAATAATATATAATTAACAAAAAAGACTATTCACTTAAGTAATAAATAATTGAGAGTGATTTCTTCAGTTTCAATAAATATAACTAGCAAAGGTTAAAAGGTCAAGAAGCAATATCATTTTTATTTACTAACTATGTATTTCAGCGGTTTAACCAAACAAAAACAAAAAATCATTTTATCATATATATTTCTTTTCTCAGACAAATGTACTGTTCTCTTCGGATAAACATTACATCCCAGTTAACTCACAGTCAAGTCAATATACACAAACTATTTGGTTATAGTGTATTCAAAAGTTTATGAAGCATACATATATAAAAGCGTATATGTATTAAGAGTAAACAGTTGTAGTTGTGAAAATAAGTTCACTATAATTAATAACCTTGGTTAGCGTTTTTTTAGCGAGTTAGTTTTCTACGGGATGGGGACGCTAACCCCATGCCCAACCCTACTCCTTTATCCGGGCTTGGGACCGGCAGTAATCCCTGGAGGGACTCCAGGCGGAGTTAATTAATAACCTTAAAAATGTTAAATGTAAAGAAATGTCTCTTCATGTGAAGACATGAATAATTAGGTTTATCGGTCTAAATCGTTTGTCAAACACTATCCAAACAAGATTTAATTCACAAACGTGTGTATGAAACTACTAAGCCTCACTAGGCAGTAATTTATTTTTGCATTGCGTCTGAAGTATTTCAGCAGGCGATAGTGAGTGGCGATAAATCGATCATTTTGTCCAAATCAACTGATCACTATCTATCATCACTTAGTGTTTTAGTAGTAAACGACTTTGGACTTTACATTGCCTCATGTATGTGTCCCACCTTTTCACACTCATGGCAACGTGTATAATGGAACTGACATGAACTATGACGGTGAAGCTTACCACATGAAATACAGGATTTGATACCCGAAGAGAAATCACAGTGTTTTTCAAACCATTCACCTGTCTAAATGAATCGAAACTATTCTGGTTACAAGTGTAAGGTTTTTGCAGTACGGATTATTTATTCACATTCAATAATAAAACTTCATGTTATTTCATGACGGCATCATGAGGATCATTATTAGTATCATAATAAGTTAAAGTGAAATATTTGTGAGTATGAAAAGTTTACGATTTGTATAAGCTACTTTTATAGATCATAATAGTTAATATCAGCAATCAGGCGGTCATAAAGTTAGATATGCAGATGTTCACCGAAAGTTGCACTGTTCATTTGACAATTTTTTTGCGAGTTTATGATTGAATTTATTTGCTTCTATACAGTGTGGTTGCCGGAACCAACAACTGATACGTTCTCAGATTGACGTTTATGTTACAATTCAGAAAACATAAAACGAAGCATATATACAATATCTTATAGGAAGGTGCTTACCATAAAAAGCTGAAAGAACAACACTTTTGTCTGATATAACCTGCTTGTATCATAGCACTAAGATAATCTTACATTAAATTATGAATACATCTAATTTCTTAATGAAGATGAAATTTTTTTATGCTTTGGCATGATCCGCGTGCCCTTTGGTTCCGACGTAACCACGTTGATCTACCACCAGTAGCCAGGAACATCCAGTTTTCATTAACACATTAGAATATTAAACAATTTCAAGGACACGAAATGAGTTTTCTCTTGCTAGTAGACAACAAGAAGAAGAAGTCTTGCAAGTATAATCATACTAGGGTTGGACCACAATGCGGTACATCTAGCTGCCTCGATCAGATTTCCTCTCTGTGGTCGCTTCAACTAAAAAACACACATCCACTCACTTGCAAATACAAGATTTATGTAAAAGGTAACTGGATACAAGTAAATTTGTTTGCTTGGACAGTCAAAGTTAGTGTTGGAATCTCAAGTGTTTTTTGTGTTTTATTCTTGCATAGTATATATTCAGTTATTTCTATTATTTTCCCCACTTAGGATTTCTTCTCGCGTGATTTCATTTCAAATTTTCCCACACTTTACTCATAGTTTATTAGGTAACATACATAGTAATAACGTTGCCACTAGTACTTACACTATAAAAACAGAGACGACTAGTAGATGTGGATGTCGAAACTCAAAGGTTAATAAATTGAATAGGATTACAAAAAAGCTTGTAGTAAGCCCATTCAACTACTGTATTAGTTATCTGTTCACTGTAATTTAGACACTTAATCCATTATGCAAATTTCTGTGTGAGTACGATTAAGCACATGTCTGCACATCAATCTTTAATCTATTCTCCCATTGGTTGCAATGCACAGACAATCAATAATTTATCCATACTTGATTAACACTCAAAAATATATATGGATTTTTAACACACACACACACACACACGTACTCTTGTTTTCCTTGTGTGTGTAGTGACTAACATTTATCACGAGAACACGACTGGTTTAATAAAAACAATTATTATTATAACCAACTGTACCAGTGTTTGTTTTAATGTGCTTTTGTTTGACTGTGCAAACAACAGCTATATTGTGCTTCCATTCTCATTCTTACATTTTGATTGTGACTTCGCGCGAATTCGGTTACGTTCTGTAACCAAGACTGTATCCTGGCACGATCTCGGTATCCTTTCGATACCACGAGATCGCCAGCGAATATATCTCGATTTGGTCCATTAACTGTCTTCTGATATCTGGCTTCTCGGGGATTTTATGGATTTATTTGGTTACGTCCAACCTTCGCCTTCTGATTTACTTGTCACGTGTTTTTTGGTAGCGGTGTTCATAGTTAATCCCAACCTCGACTCGACACCACGCTACATGGCTTGTTTCGTGAACGCTTGCGGATTTTACCAATCTTTAACAATAAACTATCTGTAGGACTGGTGTTCAGGCATTTGAATAATCTCGAGTAAATCCATAATTCTACTAGGAGATTTAGCCTGTGTTAGATACTCAGATAACGGGATACAATCACAAAGCGTAGTATTTGTACGAATCATTGATTCTTTTGTACTCGATTACGCGTTGAATACGATTTCCAAGTAAAATACTTTCGTTTGAAAGACTTCATAAATATTTATTCGGAAAGAAATTCACTATTGTTACTGATCACGAAGCTTCAAAGTCTATTTATCATCCTGAAAAATCCTTATTACGTTCCTCAGCTGCTATGGTTCAAGGATGGAGTATTGCTTTGAGTGCATATGACTATACGATTCAGCACATGAATGCTAAACAAATTCAACACGTTGACTACATTTCTTGACAGTCAACACAAGATAGACCTGTTAATACTTCAAACTGTTTGTCAGTGCAACCTTTACCAGTGAGACTTCCAGATCTCATTAGAGAAACTCATGGATATTTTGAATGTATACTCAGTACTAGACGGAAAGGTTGGAATGCTCATTCGAAACGTAGATTTCCCGTCTATTTTTCAAAGCACGATGAGCTATCCACCACTCCTCATGGTATATTGTATTTAAGTTATCGTGTTGTTATTCCTCCATCATTGCGTAAATCTGTCCTTGAAGATCTTCATAGTGGATATTTGGGTGTTGATAAAATGAAGTCCTTGACAAGGGACACATGTTGGTGGCCAGAAAGGAATGAAGATATATGTCATACAGCAAACAGTTGTGAAAAATGATATCGGTTGAAAATTCAGCTTTTAAAGTAAACTCCATGGCCAGTATCGTCTGCGGCCTGGCAGAGAATTCATGCAGACTATTGTGGTCCGTTTCTTGGCAAATACTATGCACTTGTAGTCATTGATTCTTTTTCAAAGTGGCCGGAATTTTTTTTCACAACTTCACCAAATGCCGACTTCACAATCCAAGAATTAGGAAAGGTGTTTAGTCGAGAAGGGGTGCCCATGGTGTTAGTGACCGATAATGGCCCTCATTCCGCAGATGCAGTCACTACCTGGTTGAATGGTATAGGGTGCAAACATCTGTTTACTGCTCCCAGACATCGTTATTTTAATGGTCAGGCAGAAAATTTTGTCAGGAGAGTGAAAACTGCTATTGATTCTATTGCTGCCTCAACATTTAATGAGCAGCAGAGGGGAGTAGATACCTTTCTACTGCAACATAGAAATGCCAGACATTCGGTGACGAAAGAGACTCCATCAAAGCTATTAAAATTACGAATTCTTCGGTCGAATATGAGATGTTCGGAGTCTGCAGAAGTTACATATTATCGTGGAAATGATCTTCGACTATCCACGGGGATTGTGCTGAAGAATGTCGGCAAGTCTATAGTGCAAATTTCAGATATCAGTGACTTAAGTACACACAATCGACATGTTGATCAAACACAATTCCAGGAACCAGGCGAGTCTGTTCCAACTTCAGTTGTTAATTCTAATGCTAATGAGTACATTCTAGATAATATAAAGTCTTTATAAAATACACTGTCGGACAGACACAAGATGAACTTGAGAAGAAGACGAACGATTGATTATAGACACCTAGACTCCAATTTAAGCTGTGGCAGATGTGGTGTTTGAATGAACTAATGATTTCTTTGTACTTGTTGAATGCTTGATTTCGAATTCCAAATACAGTACATTCGTTCGTGCTTATCTAGTACATCTTGATCCAATTGCGTTATTTCTGGTATTGCTAGTTCATACTATAATTAAAATACTCCTAATTATCATAGACCCCAGATAGTTCCGGAAATATACGTGACGGCGCAGGACAAAGCCGTATGTTCTACGAATAATTTGGTGGCACACTATGATGATAATGAAACGGAAGAGAGAAACGGGAAGGGAGAGAAACAGAAATAACAGTGTTTATGGCTAATGAAGTCTGGTCAGCTATGAAAGAATAATTGGGGTAGGGATACCTGGACTCACTGTCTTTTATTAAGTCAGTTTCTAAGCTGAAGAATTCAACTCTCAGTCTTTAAATCTCATCCAGCAGGATATAATGCCTACGAAGTGGTTCCTTAGGTGGGTTGACATAACTAACAAAAGGTTAGAACGGGCTTAACATGTGTACAGTTCAGCAAAATGAGACTGGGACGGAAATTTTTCAAACCTAGAATAATTACTGACAAATGATCAGCTTCTACTTGGGGATATTCATGTCCACGCACCAACGGAATTCGTCAACCGCGATACAGACACGTTCAACGTGGTCACAAACGAGATACTTTGTAGGGTTGGGAATGTTCCCCACCTTGGCTATACTTAGGCGTAGTATACGGCGGGAAGGCATCTTCAATACGCCCCATTTTCACGAGAGCGTTGGAGGCTAACAGTGTATGACCACTGGGAGATAGTGAGAGACATCATTTACTATTCTATCCGACACAGAGTCAGCACACAGCTTAAGAAAGAAGGTCGCGGGTTGAGCGAGCCATGTAACGTTATCTAAAAGCCAAATAGTGCCTGGCACGAAGGAAATCTTTCTGAAGGATTCTGAATGAAATCCTTGATTAGCATTGTGGAGTAGATGCCTAAATCCTTGGAGATTTATGGGTGCTTTGAAGACAAGCTACCGACCGAAATCCAAGCTAGCCTCAACATTCAACATTTGACACAAAGGTCAGTGATGGTGAAGGTGGAACAATTAATCAGTACAACATGGTTTGCACATACAGGCGTGATCACTGTGAAAATGTAGTGGCATGACCACACAATCCTCAAAGCTGAACACGAGACAACTCGGAAAATAGGTATTCACCATTTAGCGCAGAGAAAGACCTGACGATGCAGGAGGGGGAACAATGTGTTGAATTAATTGGGGTTGATCGAATGGCATGGCTCGGCCTTGCAGGCGTGGTCCTTGTTGAATGTTATCTTATATCTTTTATTCGTATTAAACATACTGTTCTATCTCTAGCCCAAGCTTGTCCTACATCATGTATTGGTGATTGTTACGATACGATGAGTTGGTGTATACGATGGTATGACTTCTACGTAAGATTAGGCAGTCATATCATGACAGGTCTAAAATTTTAGGTTTAGTTCTATTATTAGCGCAGTACTAATATCATAGCAGACCATAATTCTACAAAACTACTTTCAAAAAGGGCAGTGATTTTTGTACTTGTTGTGATTATACTTGCTTTTGGTACTTATTGCACTAAAAAGCATTCTTGGTCTACTTTAACTAAGAGTTCTTTGGTTAAAGTTTGAAATTTTTTACTAAATTTTGTCCTGAGTACCTGTTTTTAGTCCTTGACTAACATTTGTGTTCACATTGTTATCATTTTTTGTTTTTAAACCTTTTAAATCGAATTAAAATGGTTGGTAAGACTCACAAATGTGGGCAACCAAATTGTTTGTTCTCCGTTGAGGAGGGAATGCAGTGTGACGACTGTAAAAAGTGGTATCACAAAATGTGTACACGACTAAGTCCGACGGCTTACAAAAGATGCTCGAAGCCTAACTCGCATTGGCTTTGTATGTTCTGCTGTACGGATAAAAAGGTACTAATACAGGAGGCTATGGGCCTATTGGCTTTGGCCTGCAAGAAAAATGATGGCGGAAGCACTGATAACAGGAGCACTGACGATGAAGAATGTGTCAGTGTAGTAAGTGCTGCTACTGGACCCATTAAACACCTGACTGCGGTTGACGGGAACGTGAAATCTCCGTTGACATTAACGAGAAATGAAGTGTCGCTTGATAATGACATCGGCAGTCATACACCTCTAGTCGAAATAGAAGATCCGGATAAAACTGTCACCGTTCCACATAGTCCAGGTGTGGCTGTTCTGAGTGGTGACAAATGGACTTCGGAAAAAAAAAAAAAATAAGAAGAAAAAGGCTGTAGGCAAAACGCAGCTGGTCAGCAAAACATTGGAAGGGATGTTATCAGAAAAAAAGTCCCCACCGCGTGAAAAGACAGATCTCTCTGATAGATCAGTCATTTTTCATAAGATAAGAGAATCTTCAGATACTGAACCAAAGGCAAGATTTGAACATGATCTCAATCATATTAAGACATCATTAAGTAAACTACTCCCAGATACAGTTTCAGGAGTTAGTATTTGTAAGCTTTATAGAATAGGAAAAAAGGTGGATTCCGAAAGTCCTCAGAAAAACCGCCTCCTAAAGGTTACATTCAACACGGTGGAAGAAAGGAACCTGATTCTAAGTAATTCACGTAAACTGATTGGATCCGGAATATATGTCCGTGAGGACCTCAGCCTAGCTGATCGTATTAAGAGAAGAGCTGCAGAAGCGGAAATAAACGAGCGTCGCCGAAACGGTGAAAGAAACCTCGTTCTTAAGGGTTTTCAGATTGTAAAAGTTCGGAGCAAAACGATCCCCAAGCCACTCTGGGTGGCAAGGGAAAGCTCTCCACAGACTTAAAAGTGTGCTACACAAATGCTCGCAGCCTACTAAATAAAATGGCGGAGCTGAAGTCAGTGGTGGACAAAGAAAAACCGGACGTTATCGCTGTCTCGGAAACTTGGTTAACGTCAGAAGTATTAGATAGTGAAATCCAATTGACTGGTTTCATAACCAGTAGGGCTGATAGATTAAACCGAAGGGGAGGCGGGGTTATTTGTACACCAAAAGTACCCTAACCATAAGATTAGCTGAGACAGTAGCACATGTTTCAGGGACATGTGAACTGGTGAGATGTAAGTTGAAATGCCGAAGGCAAGATATTGAAGTAGTTGTAGTTTATCGCAGTCCAGAATGTGTAGCAGATGATTTTCTCCTTAGTAAACTTAAGTCCTGGTGTAACAACGGTAAAAGCCTTGTAGTAGGCGACTTTAATGCACCATATATAAACTGGGTTAACTTAGAAGTAGGGTCATCCATATCGTCGTTCGACTCCAAACTGTTAGAAACCTCGATTGGACTAGCATTATTCCAACACATTAGAGATCCCACAAGATACGACTTAAGAAACTCTTCTCTTTTAGATTTAGTCTTCACACACGGTGATGACGTTGGTCAAACGGCTTTTCTCCCACCACTTGGGAGAAGTGACCATGCAGTCATCTTATTCAAATTCATGGCTGAGATTGCTTGTCAAACAATTGCGCCGGCCCGTCCTAACATATGGAAGGCAGATATGCAGGCAATTAACTCCGCAGCATCGGCTGAGAACTGGGAAATTGACTCAAAGGCATCAGTACAAGAGGCATGGACTCTATTCAGGCAGTTATACAATCGGGTAACTCAACCATACATACCCTGGACTGTCCCAAAGAAAAAGAAGCACGGACATCCCTGGATAGGGCGGGATATTCGACGCTTACTAAGACAAAAGAAGAAATGCTGGGATGTTGCCATCCGCCTTGGCACAGCGGGTACGATGGAACGTTACAGATCGATAAGAAACGAGTGTATAACTAAAATTCGGGAAGCGCAAAGAAAATATGAAATGCAGCTGGCAGAATCTGCACTCAAGCAGCCCAAGAGGATATTCTCGTACATAAACTACAGAACAAGGATTCATCATTGGATTCCCAACCTAATTAAAGTAGGAAGTGAATCTGAAATGATAGAGGAAGATCAGGAAAAAGCTGAGGTTATGGCTGACTACTTTGGGGCAGTTTTCACTCAGGAACCTCCTCTAGAGAAAGAACCAGACCCAATTACAGAGTCAACAAACCAGCTGCTCACCGTGGACTTCGACCAAAACGATGTGCTTAAGGCTCTTAGCACCCTAAACATGGAGAAGTCAACAGGACCAGATGAACTACACCCTAAAATCTTGAGACATATTGCCCAATATATCGCAGCCCCACTGACTGTGATATTCAAAATGTCACTTGACCAAGGTGTGTTACCTATGGACTGGAAGGACGCAATCGTCACTCCCATACATAAAACAGGACCAAGACAAGTTCCATCAAATTACAGACCCGTAAGCCTCACCAGTGTTGTAATTAAAATACTGGAAAGAATAATCAAACGGACCATAACAGCATTTATGGAAACCAATAACTTGCTGAACATGGCACAACATGGTTTTAGAAAGGGTCTATCCTGTACAACGAACCTCCTTATAGCTAGGGAGCTCTGGATTAATGCGCTAGACAACGGAAACTCAGTGGATGTTGTCTACATAGACTTCAGTAAGGCTTTTGACAAGGTGCCAACTAATAGGCTGCTATTGAAGTTGACAAACCTTGGTATTGCCGGACCTCTTTTAAAATGGATTAAGGATTTCCTAGTAGGTCGTAGGCAAAAAGTAAGAATAAATTCCAAGTGCTCCATCTGGAGACCAGTACTTAGTGGAGTACCCCAAGGTTCCGTCTTAGGTCCTTTACTTTTTATAATGTACGTTAATGATCTTACAAGTATAGTACAGTCTCCAATGTTATTATACGCTGACGATGTAAAAATTTGGCGAGTAATAACTGGAGACAAAGACGCATTTACTCTTCAGGCGGACTTAAATAATATGATAAACTGGTCTAAAGAGTGGCTAATGCCTATCAACTCGGAAAAGTGTGTCTACATGCACTTGGGGGATTCAAAGGTTAATACGTACAACATAGGGGATGTGTCATTACCCGTAGTCCGGTCTCATAAGGACCTAGGGGTGACAGTGAGCAATGATCTTAAGACGACGGCCCATTGCCGGGAGGTCGCAGTTAAGGGGTTTCGAACCCTCTGGGCTTTAAAAAGGACATTCACTAAGCTTGACACTACCATGTTCACCACATTATACACATCCTTAGTGAGAACTAAGTTAGAGAACTGTGTTCAGGCTGCAAGCCCCTGTTTAAAGGTGACTCGGACATAATAGAAAAGGTACAGAGGGCAGCTACGCGTGCAATTCCGGAACTCCGGGTTTATCATATAAAGAGCGGCTTGAAAAACTGAACCTCTTTACTCTGTCCTATCGCAGACTAAGGGGAGATCTAATATTGATGTACAGAATACTGAGAAATGATTTCGGACCTAACTTATTCTCTCTCTTTCTTCCCACTAGATCGGGACACCTCAGAGGACATAGCAGGCGAGTAGAAAAGCCAAGAACGAACAAAATACCCGTGGCATACAGGTTTTCACACCGAGTCATCAATACTTGGAACCTGCTGCCTGAAGCAGTGGTGTCCGCACCTTCAATTGACTCTTTCAAGAGAAGACTGGACACTCACAGAAGCATACTAGAAAAGGAATAACATAGGCCGTAGGCCTTCTCTCCTTACTACACAAATCTGAATCTGAATCTGAATCTTTCTTGTTGGACACATTATTCTACTCCCATTCTTAATGTGTTCTCCGGAATTCCTAAATACCGTATTGCTAACCGTCATGAAAGGATGAGTAAGTATAGACAGGACGACTTCTATATGCGATCATATATATTAGATATTTACATCGTAACAAATCTACAATTTCGAGGCTGGACATATTATTGAGGTAGAAACTATAAATACACTAAACGCCGACTGAGACATAGCAGTCAAAGCGATCACAAACCTATCATTGAAGAGCTTTAAGAAGAGACTTGACAAATGCATATTCATCCATTGTTTACAAGCTACTAATAAGCTTGTGAGGCATGAGTAACCTGTTCTAAGGCCATGTTGTTTTACCGAAAGAATCCGGTTTTCGTCTGCATACTTAAAAACCTTTAGAACAAACTTCTTTGAAATCTTAACAACCACGCTGGTCAGGTTTACTGATCGATATTTCTCGAATTTGCATCTCGAACCTGTTCTGAAGACAGGACTTATTATGGGATTTTTCCAGTCTTTTGGTAACCCACTTTGGGTTACAGATAGATTAAAACATATGCCTATGAGATTCGTCACAAAATTTTCAAGTTCCTCCAGTAAACTAGAATTCATTTCATCCAGTTTTATAGATATGCCCATGTTCATCCCGTTTAAAAAACCAAAACCAATCGAGTTCTTCAGTGCTTACAGTGCACATTGTGTATGGGTGGTTTGTGAGCCGAAGAGGAGGGAATCTCTACTGCACATGAATTGCTAAGGTAGTTCGGAAATTTCTGGTCTTTACCATAATCGTCCTCCACTGATAATGAAATACTACAGTCCCTCTATAGCGATGGAATATTTGCTTTTCTCTTACTACCCTGGTTTATGTACGAGTATGAGATTCCTTAGCAATTTTTTCTGCGTACAACTTTCTAGACTGCGGAGGGTCGAGGTACAAATATTTAAAGCTACACGATATTGAGATTTTATCTCGGCAGTAACCAGTAACTTAAATCACTCTCATATTCTTCTCTTGCTAAGTGATTTAAAAACCTCTTTACTGTTCCACAGTCGGGAGTTCCCCGGACCCCTAGGTAAGGTTCAAGGAATGTTCGGTGCAGTGATTTTGATGTACAAATTATTGAATACATCTCAAGTCGTTTCAATGAGAGACTGTTTCTGTTGACCAATCTTTTGAAGGTTCTGAGTGCACAATATTTTTCATATTTACTTTACGGACGTTTGGTTTGGTTTAAGCTGACACGCCCACGTCATAGACAAAGATATGGAGATCAGAGACTGGAACTGCATGGTAAACGTTAACTTATGGTGGAACTAGTAAGGATGATTCGGAGCCCAGGTCATACCTTGTTTCATTTTCCACATGTTGTTCTGCCAAAAAGATTTTTATGACAACTCAGTTCTCAGATGTTTCCGGTGTACTGCCTTTTCAGAACAAATATCGACCGACTGAGAGCCAAGTGTTGAAACCATCTTAACACACTTCATTCACTTAACTGGGGAAGGCTGAATCAAACAGTAGCTTTTGTTCTCTGCATTTCAAGCAGCAACTAATTAATTCCCACCTTCTAATTTCATGAGATGTGTTATGAGTAACGGCAAACGAGGCAGTATATACGATGAATAGAACTCCTCCTCGTTTATGCCTCTGGATTCTGTCGGCTGTTATTAATGTACAAGTGTCAAAATACAATTCCCTACTGTCCACCGACTGCATCAGCCGAATTCCTGTGACCGCGATCACATTCAGCTCAGTAGAGTATATTTGTGCATCTAACACTGACCACTTGTCGAACGAGTTACGAGAGTTTGTTTGACAGATCCGAAGACCACTTAAATGGCTTCGAAGTGAACTCAAAGTGGCTTCGGCATCATTCACTGTCAAAGCTACTACACCAAAATATTTACAATTTTAAGGTCCTCCTTGTCAACATCTAACCTTTGTTTCTGTTCCTTTTCAGCTTTTTGTCTTTTTATAAGGTTCACGAGTGGCAACTATTCACGAACGAATCTCATGACTATTTTAGTTTATGTTCACTCTATAGCAATAAGTACCTCCCCCTGCAAAGTGTAAATGAGACTTTAGCAAACTAGTTTGATTGTGTATCAAGTCCGTTTGGCTCCATAGTCTATGAACCTTCAGTAGAGTGAACCCAGATATAACTTTGGACATTGGGTGGTTAAGTAAATATTTTATCAACCCAAAGTCTCGCTCAAAACGAATCGTTGGTTCCGAGATTTCACTGTGCTTGAAAAAATGAGAGACGACTGACTGTCACTACAATATATATAAAACCAAAAATAACTACCAAACTGATTAGAAATAGTGGAGTCGATTGACTAAACTATCACTCATTGGACATTGTCAAATATCTAGATTCGTACACGAACAACAAGAAACGAGGCAGAGAAATCAGTTGATTTGTGGTAGCTCTTGACAAAGTTATTTGAAATTAGAAGTATATGGAATAATGGTTTTGGGTATTTTTTTCGAACGGGAAGTTTAGTCCTAACGTGATTTGCATTTATCAAACTTTTGCTGTGTTCTTACGCAACAAAAGTACCATTTCAGTTCTAAAGAATCTATCCTGAGCTATACGTTCGGTAGATTACTTTTTTTTGAGTTTCACTATATTTAATAGTTACCTGTGGTTTTGCCTCAGCTTACTATTCGGTTTTTTTTGTTTTTCACGTATAGACTAGTTTCAGTTTATATCACTCGTTTTGTCCATTTTTGTCCGTTTTCAGTGTGCTTTTTAGTGTTTTTTTAAAGGTCTTAGGCTCTTGCAAGCATCTATAACATAATTTGCTTCAACACCGTCATGAAAAACTCATGCAAACGTCCGGGATGCCGTTTTGCTGTCACAACTGGCATGCAGTGCGACAACTGCAAAGGTTGGTTCCACGAAGCATGCACAGATCTGACAGCAACTGCTTACAACAGACTCAGCAAGTCAGAGCAAAAGTGGGTGTGTGTCACGTGCAACACGGACTCCGTAGTCTTGCTGAGTAACATCATTGTCCTACTGACAGGTCTTCGGAACAAGTTGTCAGTTAACTTGGAAAACGATAGCAAAAAAACTGATATACAAACAAGAGCGTGCAACGGACTCAAAAACAGGGATGTCGATAGGTATTCCATCGATGGCGCATCCATCAACACTAACGACGACGTGTCGAGGCTCAGTACCATCATTACGTCGACGGTACTGAACTCCCTAGGCAAACTCGGGTCTCCCAGCTCAGGGTCCCCAAACACAACAGTGGTTCCCAAAAACCCTGCAGGTGATTCGACCCACGTTAAGAGAGCCCAAAAGAACCAGGCATCACCGCCTAAGCCGAGCAACCCAAGTGTTGCTGCACGGAAAATAACTGGTGATTTAGTCGCACAGTCTACCCCCAAGACTGTTCGTCCGGTCAATAAAGAGCCCAAGATTCAAAACGCACACTGACCTCCAAACAACAAGTTATTAAACCTGAACCCATCGTGAAACCTGGTAAATTAACAACAGTTCGTGACGATTCTCTCATTATCATGAACCTCGTTGACAATCCTGATCTTCCTCTCAGTCTGCAGGACAAAAACGACAGGATGCTCTGGGGTGAATTGAACAAGAAGCTTGAACTTCCTAGAATAGAGCCTTTGACGGTCACCCGGCTCACTCGAGGAAAGGATTCTAAGCATCTAAATCACCCGAGGCTTCTCCGAGTAACACTTAAGGATGCTACCGACGTAGAGGACGTCTTGCTAGCAAGCCACTTGCTGAAATCAGATGGTAACGTAAGAATACTGCCCGACATACCGTACTCTGAGCGCAGTATCATACGAAACGTCCCTAAAGAATCTCGCGAGAAGTTTTTCCGCGGAAGAAACATAATTGTCCAAGGTATACCGGAAAATGCAGACCCTACTCAATCAAATTCTGACATCAGGGAATGGAAATTCATCAAACAGTCCTTGAGGCTCAAACACATACTGACTCAGCATGTGACGAGACTAGCCAAGAAGGACGGTGATCTTAGACCCCGTCTAATGAAGATAACCTTCCCATCTTCCCACATGGCGGCTGCAGTTCTGGAAGCATTTCGTGCTAATAGACGTCGATTGCCACCTGGAATCCACATGCACCCGGATAGGCCATACGAAGTTAGGACCAAGAACAAAGGCAAGTTGGAGCTGACCATTCCACTTGTGGACTGTCTAAACGATAAAAAAAACGTGTAAAGGACAGGGCCTACCACCTCGGCAAACCTCACATAGGTGGGCTACCTGTCCATTCACACAAGGTTCATACAGAAAAACAGGACGAAGCTCACGCGTTCCAAATTGAAAGCATAAACTGCTTATATATGAACGCCGCGAGTCTACCAAACAAACTGGATGAACTACGTGAACTTAGCAGCGCTAATAAGGCCCATCTGATAGGAATATCTGAAACCTGGATATCTTCTCAGTTCTCGGACCAAGAGTTAGCATTGACTGGGATGACTTTGTTCCGCAACGACAGAAAAACAGGAATTGGGGGCGGAGTAGCCATATACATAAGCTCTTGCTTGGAGGTGCACCAGGTTCACAACCTCGAGTTTAACAATCTTGAGGAATCCATATGGTGCTCTGTAAGACTGTCTAGTACTTCCAGGTGTCTAGTCGGAGTCATTTACAGGAAGCCAACTGCCGACACCGAGTACGATAGTCGTATGCTGGAAGGACTATCCCGCTCTATCCGTCTCGGTTTCACACACATCCTGATTCTAGGGGACTTTAATCTCCCTAGAGTCAACTTCGCGGAACACACGTACACTGGAGGCGACAACTCAATTGAAGCTCGGTTCTACAACCTCATCGATAACTTGGGCTTATATGAAAATGTGAGGTCGGCAACTCGTTGGAGAAACAGTCAGACACCATCGCGCTTAGACTGTGTATTCACTAACGAAGAATTCCTAGTCGACAACCTCTCAATCCTGGCTCCTCTGGGAAAAAGCGATCATGCCGTCATAGCCTTCAGTTTTGTCATCAAAACTAAGCTAAGGTATCCCAACAATAATTTGCGTTGGAATTTTAAACGGCTGAACGTGCCAGCTCTACATGACTATCTACAACAGGTCGTTTGGGATGTTCACCCTCAAATCGATGTGGATGGTCATTGGGACCTTTTACTGCACACGCTCTTATGTGCTACAGACCATTCAGTTCCTCAAACGGTTCCCAAAAGCTTCAAGCCACCTACAGTAATCAAGAACCGTACCCTTCGCCTCCTAAGCCGCAAACGGCACTGTTGGGCGGAATACAAACGAACTAATAACGATGGAGCGTATAGGCAATACAAACATATCAGGAACACATGCACGAAGGCTATAAGAGAAGACAGGCTTCAGTACCAAACAAAGCTTATGGACAAATTCGCCTCTAACCCTAGAAGCCTATTCCGTTATGCAGCCTCTCTTCGTCAAGCCAAAACAGGAGTTTCTCAACTGCTAGGTCTTAACGGCCCGACCAACAACGATGGCGACGCCGCTAACCTTCTGGCGGCCCATTACTCTCAAACATTTCAACCGGCTGACATCAACTTTATTGACGACAGTTTCATCTCCAACTCCACAGGACTTTCTGAAGTGGACCTAAGCGCTGACTTGGTGTTCCGGAAATTGCAGCACTTAAGACTTGACACTTCTCCTGGCCCGGATATGGTTCATCCTGCCATACTGAGGGAGGCAGCCTCAATCCTGGCAACGCCGCTTAGCGTGATGTTTTCACACTCGCTTAGCCGAGGCAAATTACCGGAAAATTGGAAGTTGGCTCACATCACACCAATTTTCAAAGGTGGTCGACGCAATGAACCTTCAAGTTATCGGCCGGTGGCTCTTCTGTCATTACCTTCAAAACTCATGGAGTCCCTGATATGCGACGGTTTAAATGACTATCTACTGTCCTTAAATTTCTTCTCACCCCAACAGCATGGTTTCAGGAAGGGTTACTCCTGTATAACCAACCTGCTGACTGCGGTGGACAAATGGACAAGCATCCTCGATTGCAAGGGAAAGGTTGATGTCATTTACCTTGATTTCTCAAAAGCTTTTGATAAGGTTAACCACTTATGTCTTATCAACAAGCTCAAACGACTAGGTATCAAACCACCTCTAATCGATTGGCTTACTTCATACCTAAAAAATCGACACTTTAAGGTTAGGGTTAATTTCACTTTATCTCAGGCTATGGAATGTCCTAGTGGGGTCCCCCAGGGCTCAGTACTAGGGCCTCTTCTCTTCTTGATCTACATAAATGATCTTCCTCAACAGGTAACGTCAGATTTATTACTTTTTGCCGACGACGTGAAACTTTGGAGAGAGATACGCAACCAAGACGATACACAGGCACTTCAGGAGGATCTGACGCGACTTCAAAGTTGGGCAGACGATAACGGACTTACCTTTAACACTTCAAAGTGTAAAGTAGTCCATCTGCGACATGTAGCAAACTACAGTTACAACTTAGGAAACTCCTCTCTAGTAGTATCCCAAGTCGAAAAAGATTTAGGAGTCCTGGTGCCCCATGACTTAAAGTCTTACGCTAACTGTGACAAAAATGCCTTCCGAGCAAACCTTGCACTGGTAACGTTGAAGCGCATTTTTGGACAGTTTGACGGACGAACTTTCCACACAATCTTCAATAGTTTCATCCGTCCCCATTTAGAGTACGGAAACATAGTACTCCCCCCTCACTCCAAAAGGACAAGGTCACTTTGGAGCGTATCCAACGGCGAGCCACGAAATCAGTTCGAGGACTCAAATCTAAGCCTTACGAAGAACGCCTCCGTTCACTAGACCTTTACCCACTAGAATATAGGCGTCTTAGAGGTGATTTATTAATGGCTTATAGTATTCTTAACACTTCTGGACATCCTCTTAAACACCTACTTAAGCTTAGTTCGAATAATAACCTAAGGGGTAACACCCAGAAACTGGAAACACAACATAGCAAGACGGAATGTAGACACAACTTCTACTCCTTAAGAGTTGTCAAAAGCTGGAATTCGCTGCCGGCCGAGCTAGTCCAAGCGACTTCTCAGGAGTCCTTCAAGAGGCAACTTGACCTATTCTTAAGGACCAAGGACAGCATCACATTATGATTTACCAATTTCTTTTCCTTTTTATTGTTAACATACCTAGGTTCCTGCCTGGAGGATTTGGTGATCCCCTGCTACTAGACACGGAAGCCTGTTAAGCGAAAGCTTCTTCTATTCCGTCCACAACCATTTGAACCATTTGAAGACCGCCGTGGTCGAAATTGTGCTACCCCAAGGCCACGTTTTGCTTTTAGTGATGCTCAGCCAGAAAAAGCCCCATAAAGAAGGAACTAAGAGTGAAAAGCTCATTCATGAAGAAAATTTACGGACACTTAAGTTCTACCGTTATTTGTTTCTGTCCTGTTATGTAAGTCCTTTGTAGTTATTTTAATTCGGAACGTTCATAACCATTTTTTATGTTTGTTCCAAAAGTTAATTCTTACCAATATTTCAAATACACATATGACGAGTCATTGTGTAGTTTCAGGTTCGTCGTTAAAGCTTTCACTTAAACTAGTTCATACCGAGTTCAAGTGTCTATGTCATCGGAAAATAGAATTAAGTGTTCGAGGTATCTGATTGCAATGGACAGTGTAAGCCTATTCCTTTTGACGGGCTACGGGCATGTTGGTTTGTGTTAACAGTTGTAAGAAGCCAGTTGGCAGCAAATAGTACTATTTGCTGGACATAAATGTATATATATATTCACCAAATTATTGTCTCAATCCATCCACTCAAGGTATTATTTGAAAGATTTAATCATGCTACTTTTCGATTCATAATTCTTTATAATTGGAAAGGCCAATAATCTGTTAACAATATCACTTTTTATATCTTTTGTTTGCCCTATAAAGCAAATAGATAGATAGATAAGTTTCACTTAAATGTACTCGAGAAGCTGAGTGGTGAAATTCTATAAAGCTACATTTCAGACTGGATATCTATTAGAGAGAAAAGAGTAACCAGTTGTTTGCACACGACGTTCAAAGAACTTTTTCGCACTCCGAAGCAATTCGAGCTGTAACTGCAGGAATTCTCCACATTACTGCAATGTTATTCTGGATCTCCGGTCGACTTGGTATTGTTGTAGATCGCTAACGTGGACCATCTGAGTCAAATAATTGGAGGTCTACTCGAGCTAAACAGGAATGGTGTGACAAACCTGTTAACTTCGAAGTCACACCTCGCGGTTAATTCCTAACGTGGATTATCCTTTCGTCATATCAAGGTACTGTGGTCACTTTAAAGACAGTATAACACAAAGGACGTTATTACAGAAATATATTAGTAAGAGTAGGTACAAGAAAAGAGTGCGACCACCACCGAATGGGCCAGTACTTGGCGTGTCACTAATTGATGCGCATTGGTGGTCCTTGAACGTGATGAGGATCGGTGAACTATTCGATATTCATTGAACCAACTGTCAGATGATTTAGCTATGGCCCAGTGACATTTCACTGGCCCTACAGTGCAGTTTGGTTCAACGGTTGGTATAACTATCCAATCACGGATATTTAGCAACATACTAGTTATTTGTGTTGAAACCATGGAGTGAGCTTTGCTAATGTTAGACTCGAAGTGCTTGATAGATAAGGGAAATTAAATTAAGTTCTAAACTCTCATCAGCTGTAGCTTTTGTGACCTACTTCACGCTTGTATTTCTACCACATATTTCAATGTGTTATGGCTCACTTTATCGATGACGGAACGAAACATTAAGATGACTAAACTCATGCATTTCATAATAATCTTTGAAATCGCCGATATTTTAAACTCAACAATAAAAAAAATCGCAAACTTATCAGTAAATATTCGCAACCTACTGGGACTAATTGTTGTGAAGTTTAGGCTCTGTGATTTAAAACTGGTGAGCTGTATCTAGTTTTTATCATGGCAAAAGTTTTAAGCTATTTCATACCACTCATTCTTCGATTTTACAGGTTTCTCTACCTAATTTTTTACTCTTCTCGATCCTTCTCTCATTTCACATTGGTGTGATCGATCTGATAGCGTAAATCAATGCATATTTGTTCCACGTTCTGAATTGTCCCTGGCTATCTTTTCTTTTAACTAGAATACCTCATTTCCACTTGAAATTAAGCATAGTGGTGAGGACCCCTTAATTTCATGAGAGAAAAGTTCAAAATAAAGCTTTAGGTTTGTTATTCCTCGCCTATATTTTCAAATATATTCTAAAACGTTACTTTAAAGACATATTCAGACGATTAAAAACTATCACTTGAATATTTCGTTTACTCTTACCAGCTATTTCTTGTACAAAAAGGAATTCCGAAACATATATATATATATATATATATATATATATATATATATATATATATATATATTCGAAGTTCGTCTTTACTAAATGTTTAAATGGAAATTTTTCTTTGGTATATTACTTGATATTTAATCTTGTCTACAATGCAAGTCTCCAATAATAGTTTTCTCGGTAGCGTTACTTAGTAATAATATAACCATCAAGTGACTGACTCTAACGTTAGTAGTAAGGTTGGTTTCCAAAACTGTTATTCGACTGATGAGAATATAGGCTGTCGATTGGCATTTTTGGGCCACATGTCACAAATGTATATCCATAGCATATCCTGACTAATAATATTGGTTTATATGAGGGTAGTTTCATAGAAAGATACGGGTGCTTAAATAAGAGCATGGCACCAGTAACTCATGCCATTGATTGCTAAACTGACCTGTGTCATTAGCAACTTATTTCTCGATTGTGTTCCTGTGGATAATCATAGTTTATGGGTAGAGAAGATAAATACCATGGCTCAAAGTCAATCACAATAGTGCAGTTGTATCCGTTATATATTCTCTTCCCTGAACATGGTACTATTCAACACTTTATTTAATCTTTATTAAATCTTTATTTAATTTCACTCGTTCTTTTCGGTGTACACATGTTTGACCTTCTGTTGTATTGGGCACTGACTTTCATTCTTCATTGGTTTTCAACTTGTTGATTCCCTCTTCCAATCTGTTAATGTCAGATGTGCAACCTGGAACGACACATATCATTCTCAGCTCTTACTTCGTCTCTGACCGGTTAATTTTATCATCATGTTCATTATTGGTTATATTCTTATCTTAGACTTAGTGTTTGGACATTTTGTTACAACATTCATTATTGTCAATGTTGTTTTCTTCCTAGATAGTTTATTTCGTTATCACTTTAACATTTTTCTGGTCAACCTATACGAAACGTTACATAGCGTTATCACTAGGTTGCTTCGGTGCTTGTTTAGCTGCTTATAAATTTATGTCCTACATGGCTTCACCATCTTACGCTGTCAACGAAAGAGGAACTCATCAATTGGTGGATGCTGGCCTAGATTTAAATATAGGATCAGGTGGACTTGGAGAGTAAGTGATTTACACTTTTTGTTTTATTCCGTGATTAAATAATTGGGTTATTTTGGGTAGGGATATTACAAGTGTGGAGGGATTTCTAAAGGTTGTAGAATTTTTAAAATTTAGACCATGAACTGATCTTAACTAGACTGTAGTTGAAAAAAATGTTTTCCATTATTACCGATACTGTTACTTCTTTTACTACTCTAACGTTTGTATCTGTGCTGTTCTGTGGCAACTTGAACGTATGTGCATAAATCCCAGTTTCTGCATTGGGTATGACCCATGAACTAACTGACTGACAGGCTGATTTAAGCTAAAATGAGTCATCGAATGCCAAGGATCATTAGACAACTGTTTTGTTCTACTCAGGAATGCGCATCTCCCACATAAGATCAGCTGCAGGAGACAAACCCAGGATTTTAAGTCTTGTGGGTGTCATCTTACTGAGTTAACATATGGTAATTCGAAATCTCGACTCCAATCGTTTATTCGAAATGAGTAATTTTCATTCAACCACCCATGGTTTTTGTTTTGCTTTACTTCTGTAAATCAGTCAGAAATACTCTGTGGTGACTGTGCTCAATTTCTTTCTTTCAAAGACTGAATTTAATCTAAACTTAATTGGATGAACTGAAATATGAACTAATTTTTTGGATTCTAGCCTATAAATCTTCTCTACAAGAATTTCGTTTTGCAATAGTCAGTGATAGTAGAATAAGAAGCTGTGGTATTAGCGTATAAAAGTGTCGTTCAGAGTTATCTCTGCTGTTTCATCCATATCACTTCGTTTTGTATAAACTCCTAAGTCCTGAATACTACAATGATGTGAGCACCGATGAAACTAACATTTATGAATTATTTTGATTGATTATAAAAAAGGGACCTTGCGAAATTTTAATCACTTATATGATCCAAAATTGGGTTAATTATTTGTTTTAATAGGGACTAGGGTTGTTAGTTAGAGCGAGTGTTTTCATCACAAACTGATACCAACTATAGTGAAAGAATGCGCTGTAGCTGTAGAGACTAACGAAATTCACGTAAAATCCAACATCTGCCATCTTAAATCTGATTGGTTCGTCTATAGAGTCTAGTTCAATTTCGACATATCTATTTTAGTATCTTGGTTGGAGCCTAGCAATTATTCCAAATTACATCATTTATCATCTCTGTGATCTTACTATCCAGATCACCGACCATATTCTTATATTTTTAATCCAATTACAGTCGGTGTAGATTTGGATAGGAGAAAAACATAATTTGAAAGAACTGGTCTTAAAAATACAAAAAAAGTAGTTTCGCTATTCATATAATGAAACCAGACCGCATTTGTTAGTTTTATCTTTTATATTTACTTGGAAAGGGAAAGGAAGAGAACTGTATCGATCATCCAAAATAGTCTGGTTTAGATTTTGAATATACTCAGCATAAATCCATATTTACAGTTGTGAGATAAGTTTATAAACAGTAAGGTTTAACTTTTGCTTCTGTATCATATCAGTTTATTCATTGGTTAGGAACTAAATTATATACCATTTACTATTAATCTAATCTAAGGCCATTTGATGGAAAAGCATGCAAATGAGCGAAAAAAGTCAGTGAATCCATAAACAATGATAGTTAACAACTTAGCTCTTAACTTATTAGGTATTGTAACTCTAGTGGGCCCCTTGTTTCTGTAGTTAGATATCAAGAGAAGGTTGTCTCTAAACTAGTTAACGGCCTCGGTGCATTAGTTTACTCAATATAACCTTCAGACCGCAAACTCGTGAGTTCAACTTGTAATTAATCAACCTTGCGGGCAGGGAACTATCCTATTCCTTGACTTCGTGAATACTGATTGGCTGGGAAGAGAAGAGGGAAGACAACCGTGGCGGGAAATCTCTATGTTCGATTATGTCTAACTTAGAAGAGTAAACGTTTAAATATGGAGATAATTAGACCACAAAGCACAACAAATTAGAAAGTACAATATATGCAAAACAGGAAGTAAGGTTGCTATTTATAATACAATAAATTAGAAAGAAGAAATGACAATAGTTGATAGATTAAACGAATGCTTATGATCAAGCAAGTAAGGTAGTTACATAAAATAGCTGTAAATAACTTACTGACTACAAGTTAAGCGAACTGACAACCTAAAAGCAGCTTTCATAATTTACCATTTCTCCGATCAGTTTTTGAATTTTGAGATTAATCTCTTTGTAATATATTTTGTGTGTGTGTGTTTTCTCAAAAATGTTTGCAGTTGCATTCACTCTTTGTTTCTCCCTGTATCCTGAGTCCCGAAATCTCCGTATAATTCTTATTTTATTTCTCCAGCTAATCTTTTCTATCACTAATAATACTGTTACTTCTATCAGTCAGATTTTTCTTGATAATTTTATCTCATTATGCTAATGTGGCAACTTAAACCAATGCACATATGAGCCAGGTCCCATGTTTCATATAACTGACTGAATGACTCCTTAGCATATTGTATTTGTGGACCTAGCCTCCTCAGCACACATCCAGGCCTAAAACCAGCTTAGTTTCCTCAGTTTCGCTGTTCACGAGTCTTAGAAGTCATATGATTATTGTGGCCACCATGTTAGACAATATATTCTTCAAACCGATTCTTCTATGGTTATTAAAAGAGGATTTTTGTCCTATTCTAAAAACTTTGATGTCTAGCGATCGCGATCAGTTTTATTTAGGAGTACGCCGTGTGTGCAGACTCTGATTAATATCTCAGTCAATCTAACTTCGAAAACTAGATCATCATGCTTAAAGATTTTTGAAGGCCTACTACTTACCGTTGCTTTAATTTAAATATACATTTTGGAACTTTATTAAGAATCGGGGCATGGAGGACGTATTTCACTCTCAATTTGATTGTTCCAGAATATTGGATAACAACTGGAGAGTAGCTGGAAAAGAGTTGAATTATTCTTTAAAGCAGAACACAACTCACATTCTAATGACCTATAGTTATTTTCATTTATCTCATGATTCATTAATTGTTCGGATTGTTTTTGTTCACATTGGCCTACGTTTCTCTCATTCTTTTCGTTTTATTTTACATAGCTGTTTTTTTCTATATTGTATGCTTTTTTATTATTTACTTATTGTTAATGGTGTTTTTTTTCTTTTCAGACAAGCTAAAGATGCAATAATCATGTGCAGTTTAGTCACTATATTAAGCTTAATTCATCAATATTTCTGGTTGCTCTTATTAATTGTAAGTTTTGCATTGAATCCGTTTCTTGTTTAGTGTATACGCGTTTATTTATGTTTGATAACTTCTTTTGCAAGACTATAATTTATGAACGAACCAATCAGATGTAAGATAACAGGTCTTGGATTTGGTTGCGAAATTCATTCATTCATTTGATTAAATAGCGTTCTAGCATTTTAGCTGATGTTAGTTCATGATGAAAGCCCTAAATCCAATTCCTTATCCTAACTATCAGCTGCAACCCACAATCCTTATTCTTCACACTGCTTTATAACCCTCATTTGTCCATAGTAAGTAGGTGGATATTCTCAAGGTCACTTTGGCGTCGCTCAGAGGTCGTCCATAAATTAGTCTCACCAATCCTATTTTAAAATCTTAATAATTATTTCACTGACCTAAATAGAAATTTCACAACAGACTGATTTCCTGTCCCACTGAAGGATCAATAGTAGTACTCAAAAGCGAAAACTCTAGAACTCGTCGAAGACTAAACCGCGAATCTCCAGTCCTATTAATAAAGAAGTTACCTTCAAACTTTATTGACCATAAACATGAGATGTTGAAATTTGATGGAACCAGTTTTGATTAATAAAAATTGCTATTTAGACTCGGTAATCAGTGATCCATAAAGGCTGTTTTTATGCTAAATAGCTTCTATTCGTATTTTCAAACTTCCAGAATCGACTTCACATGTTTTTATGGAGTTCCGTTTTTTCTCAGAAATCACACTACGTCGATCCATAAAGCCTTAAATTTTTACTTTTCAGAATAGTTAACTGTTATAACTTGTGAACCTGTGTGCCCTGTTTATTGTATAATGCAGCGATACCGCCAATCAGAGAGCAGCGAACTATCGATCGAACCAGTGACGCATAAAACACATGCGAGCAGCCTAGAGTCCTGATTGGTCCTACTTTCCACCTAGCCCAGCCAGTTGAGTCCAGAACACCAATCTCAGCCTCTGCGATATGAATCATTTATTTCAGATATACTCGGTTTATATACCAAACTAACAGACCACATCGTACCGTCAAATAGGAAACAACGTTTGTACAAGAATTAGCCAAATATGGCTGTGGATATGGGAGATGGTAATTAATAGACATACCATAACTCAAGAATGGTAAATCGTATTATAATAGGTTATAGGTCAAAATAAAACTCATTATAAGAGGGACATGAATGTGAACAGATTAGTTACATAACAAGTACACGAGAAAAATATACTCATAGTCTTGGTCCATAAATGGATCCGAAAAATTACCATTCATTATTCTTATCGGGATATAACATTAATAATGACAGGCCGAACGTTTTATTTATTATTATTATTAGTGCATGAAAGTGTCTCTTTCGAAATGGTAAATGAAACATAAATATAAATCATTTCAGATCTGATATGCTCATTGTTGGGGAGACCCCGAAAGGTCCCTTGAAAAAAGCCCAAAGGGTCCCTGAAAACACTGGAAACGTTTCATCCAATCAGTATTGAATGGATGTTTCTCAGAAGCATCTAGAATATGGAGAGTCACGTATCACATTTCTGATTAGATGATCACCTATCCCGCTACTATGTGTAGAAGGATTCCAGAACTTTCCAAAAGCCCAAGGACATCTGAAATGCTATAAATGCCTTCAACTTTCTGTACATAAACTAACCTTAGAGTAAAGTGTTCTCTCCATATTTCGCGCCTTTTTTATCGTGTTCAGGTTTTGCAGATTTAGCCTGAGGTTATTAGAAGAGCGTTCAGTCAGAGGATGTATCACCCATCACGGAATGTTGAGCTCATTGATGCCTACAAAGTTATTGGTACATGTTATCTAATAGTCCTGAACTCTACTACAATAATCATTTAATATTCCATTATCGGCAGTATTCGTTATTAAGCTGCTATATTCTTTGACTGTAAAATTCACCAAGTTTCTCGTTGATTTTAAAGTGTATATTTTCAGTCACATTCAATGTCATCAGTTAAACATTGTCTCTTCCCTAAACTGTTTTGAGTGCTGATAGAGGTATGAGCAAAGTTGTCCATCCCATGTTTCCCACACCTTGGGAGCATAATTCTTTTTAGGGTCCCTGTAAAGGAAACTGGGTTGGAAATGGTCTTGATTACCTAGGAGAGTGACAAGGCCTGTTGCCGGTCACATACGGTCTCTTTACGAGCAGTTTCAGGTGTGTTTGCCCCATACTTTTGGAAACAGAAAGCCGTGAGACAAGGTTGTGTGCTATTGTTAAGGCCGACCTATTGTAAGCCAATCCTTTTCTTATGGGAAGACAGCGTCACTACAGATGCTGGTTTTCTAAGGGAAGCACCCAAAATGTGACGTCCCAATATAGTCAGAGGTATCAATTCGTCCTCAAAACTTAGGTTGTTGCTTTTAGTCTTTTAGTCTCATCTTACTCCATCCAGCCTATCTGCTATTATATGACCTGGAAAGACGTGTTTTATCTAACATGCCTCGATTTGTTCATCACGATATGCAAGGACGACCACTTCGTCAAAGTATCAGCTACGTTCAGCTGAATAGCGAAATTATAGTTTATGGACTAACCAATCAGGTTTAGGGTAATAAGTCTTGGATCTTGGCGCTAATTTCGCTTACCCATTTGGCTAAATGGCGGTTTGACATTTTAGCTGATGTTAGTTCGTAATGAAAACCCTAAATCTATTTCCTAACCATCAACTGTAAATCATAATCCTAATTTCACACTGGTTTATAACTCTCATATATAGCTGTAGTATGTAGGTAGACATTCTCAAAGTCACTTCAGCGTTCCTCGAAGTTCGTCCACAAATTATAGTCTCCCTGGCTGAACTTGTTTAACATTACAAATAATGGATTCTCAGTAAATTATGGGGGAAGCTGTCTCATTCATTACGCTGTTCATTTTTCTCCAATACTATGTCATCATGATACTGAATTTTCTTTAACTTGTCTGAATCATTAGGAACTCTTTATAATTTCTTGCTGAACTGTAGTGAGAGCTGTCATGAATGTTTGCTGTCATTTATATCCAGATGTACATGTACACGCAATTCATGTGGAATGTTTATTAACATTCGCTAATAACATTTACACTACTCACTAATATTAAGTAGCAACATCCAATTTTTAAATGTTATATATTTTGTCTTCATGTATAATACCAGATTCCTATTCGGTTATTCTACGTGCTTTGGGTAAATATCTTGGCACCGTGGATATTTGATCCAAATCAAGAAACTCAGGTAAATGAAAAGAAACAAAAGAAAATGGAACGAAAAATGAGACGAGTTGGTCATCTAATGCATGGTACAGACAGAGCTGTCGGCCGAGCTAATTAGATAACGAAGTGTTATGATGAGAAATGGTTATCATCATTCTGAGTATTGTATTTTATTCTATGGATATTTCCATCCCTTATCTCGTATTATTCTTACATGATATTCTTTCTTTGTCCTTTTTAGTACATATTGATATCTGTACAGTAATTTATATTATGTATAGTTTCTGAAATGACTGATTTATTTCTTATTGATATTATTCCTAGTATTGTTTTATTTATTCTCAAATATGCACAGTGGTAAATAATTCCATCATTATTTTCTTTTTTTTTTCTATCGTTTGACTTAAATAATATTGTGAATGTCTTTTATTAATCAAAGAAGGGGAAAATTTCTGTACTTCTCATTGTTTCCAGCTGTTCGGTCAACAAGAAACTTCACTGAATTCACTCAGTGGTCTAAAGGTTACACGAGGTCCTGGGTTCGACTACTGGTGAGGTTGTGAGTACTTATTGCCGAGGGGTGTTACACTAGGACGAAATAGCTGTCCAGTATTCCTGGTTTTCAATGATAATCTTTTATTTTATGTATTGAAATATGTAAATATTGATACGAAGAGGCACCAACATAAATATACTTTGTACAGTATGTTCAAGAATTAGATGAAGAAAGGTTAGTAAACAACAATAAATTGATAAAAATAAGTGAAATAAAGCTAAAGAAGTGAGAAGTGTAGTTTGGTTAAGAAAAATACATTCAAAACGTTTTTCGGCAGGATCGCCACAAACTTTTAGTTTGAGCCATGTCTGGTAGCGTTTCAAGCCACCATTTTGTACTTTTGCTAAGACCCCAACGAGGAAGTTGTGCCAGTGCTAGTGGCCATCTGCACTTTTCGATGTGTTGGTAGCTAACGTTGAACCTGGTTCGGTTTGATATTTAATTGCAACAGAAGCTGCAACCAATTTTCTTTTATCGATTTGTTCACCACTGAAATAAAATTAGTGACAATGAGGGCATGATCAGAGTACACATAAATACTCCAAGAGAAGTCACGGTTTTGTTTACAACCAAGCCGGCGGTGTCTGATCGCAATGTGATCAATCTAAGTTTGGTCTCATGTTGCTGAGAAAGGGCGTCAGGTAGTACATTGGCAATAACTATCCCAAAAGTTGGTGCAGACCATAAACAGGTGGTCTGTGCGAAGCTTCAGGAGACGGTCCCGGTTATATGGCTGCTAATAGGAGTCTGGTCACTTAGTACTGTCTCTGCCCTGGCGCTTAGTGCGATACCAACGTTAGAAAGATCGAACTAAGAGCACTGGCTTGTAACCCGGTCTATCGCACTTTACAAGACCAGATTTTACAGCTAACCAGGTTTTAGTGCCGAATATTCACTTTTGGTTCCATCAATTTTATGGATAATATGGCCACCACAAGAAAGGAGTGAGTTGATGGTTCCTATATACACGTTGACATGTGAGGGCACTTCGACCGGAACGGAAAACTATCCCAATCCTCTGTCGTACCAAAGCATTTAGGAACCATCTAACTATTGATGCGACGTTATATAATCCAACAATATTCTCAAACCCTATAAATTAGTAATAACATTTGTTCAAAATATGGTCTCCATCGTGTATACCTTCTAACTGTTCACTCTTCAACTTTGTTTTTGCTTCGGTGTATTTTCAAACAAGCTGCATTAGTTTCCAGTCGTGCGCTTGTGTGGAACAAGTCTAATTGCAAGGCAAAGCAAGAAATATGTTTGCACAATTCATTCAATAAATAAACGGTGATTAAAAAGGCCACAAAGTCTAACTTAATATTGGCAAAATAAAGATAAATGTTAGCTTTGACATCATAAACAGGTTAGCTTAGTGTTCAGAAGTGCTATTGGGTTGAACTATACTTAAAGTGATTCTATCATCATCATCCGAAGTCAGTTTCTAGCATGAAACTAAGTGTTCTAACTAATACTGCAACATTATATCATTATGGTAATTGAACCTGCATTTTAAAAAATTGTTATTATCTACGTAACTATACAAATTCAAACGTTCGAGCAAATCAGTAACGCTAAAAAGAAGAGACCAAGGTTACGTGCGGAACTTTGTGAGTTGCCAGATTGATATAAACAGTATTCTTGGTTAGGTGATTAATTCACTTTCTTTCAAGGTCCATTAACATTCTTATCCTACTATTTGTCCTTGAAATTGCACTTTGAGCCTTTTGGATGATCAGGATACATAGTCCCATGGGATTTGTTGGGAAGAGGCTACTATATAGCTCAATATTCCGATTATATTATTTTGACTGTATCAGTTTATTCTTGTAAGGATTATAAAATGTGTGTTTATCCAATCACTTATCAATAAATCAGTGCTAAGTACAAATTATTCGGATGTATTCAATATTTCATTATTAACTAGTGTAGATAAAACATACAGAAATCAGTGTATTCATACATCGTTTTGATCTACATTTGGTATGGACGTCAAAAATCATCTATCATCAATGTTTTGTCCTTGCATTGAGTCATATCTGTTTGGCTAGTGGAGATATTATCTTAGTCATATAAATTTTGGTCATAAGCAACAACGTCCAATAAAAAAGAAACAATGAAAATGTGATATGTCAAGTTACTAAGTTCGAATATTCTCCACAACAATTAATCACCTAAACTGTTAATCTAAGTTTTATCATTTATACTGTCAGAAGTTCTTTGATTTACTCAGCGGTTATAAAACATGACCTTTGAAAGTGTAAAGCAATCATTGGTTACTAGTGCTCAATCACAAATTCTGTCAAAGGAGCTAAATTGTTAATGCCAATCATGTTGACGTTCCAAATTTGTGGCTTCGGTTTTGTCTAGTGTTGTTTCTTGTGTTGGCCAACCGTGATTACGATATTCACACTTGAATACTGCCAAACGCAATGCCCGTGTTAACTTTTTAGGAGTAGATCGGAAGAAAGTGACAGACGAACTAAAAGTCGGCGTTAATTATTCACGTCATTGTCTGTTGGACCGAGGAGTGTTGTTAGGTACAGACTACCTGATCGGAGTGCGCATGATGATAACAACCAGTAAATAAATTGACTATAAATACGGTAGTTTATAGAAAGGTTTTTTGCTGAATTACTTGTTTTAGTTGGGATGTCTACTGATCTGAATATTATGATGCTAAGAATTATTCTTCGTTCCAGAACTGTGACCTTTTCCCAGTCGAATTTATGTTCTCAGTTGTCTACGTTAATTGATTTCAGTGATATTATACAGTGTTGTTTCCAGTCAGTCAGTAACAACTTAGGACTTCGTACGTACGTACGGCAATCCTAGTTACTATACCACATTAGCACAGAGATGCAGTTGTCGATTTAAATCCCGCAGTGGTAGACGTAGTAAGAGTTTAAGCAGTAATCGGGAAGATCGGGGTTTGAAGATGGTATTCAAGGAGTATAATCCAGTGAAATAAATTTGGAAAGAGAAAAAAAGGGACATGATGGCTTATGTTTGTGTACATGTAGAGGAAGAGAGCATCCATTTTGTCTAGTGTGACGTTTATGCCAGTTATTAAAATTTATAAGATGTTGCATTTGCATTCTTTCGTTTTTGTGGCCTTTGACTGTCATATATAGAGGTGGATTGATTGGGTTTATTAAAGATAGAAGTTGATTATAAAGGCTTCCGGATTTCTGAGAAGCTTTTTTAAAGAGTATAATACTGTTTGTATCGTAGTTTCAGAAAAAATTCTTGAAAGAATGAGTCAATTCATCATACACCTTGAGTGAAAGTTACTAGAATCATTATTTTAACGAATAGAAGATTGATTTCTTCAAATTTTGCATATTAAGAATGCTACAGTGCATTTTGACTGTGTTTAAATGGCATCTATGTACTAATGTTCTCGTGTGATATCGAAATGTTATTGTTGTAATTTAGTATTTGATTGGCATAAATCGGAATTTTCAGAGTTCGTGCACTTGTTTTGTAAAGTTACTTACACCTGTTACCCCTCGTGGAGGAGCATAGACCGCCTACCAGCATTCTTCATTCAACTCCAACCTGGATAATCCATTCAACTTGTTTCCAGTTTCTATTCATCCTTTTCATGTCTGCTTCCAATTCTCGACTCAATGTGTTCTTTGGTCTTCCACTTGTCCGTTTCCCTTCAGCATTCCAAAATAGTACTTGTTTTGTGATTCAGTTTGATGATTTCTGTTAGGATAGTCGGGAAAAATATACCAATAATTGTCGTGTTAAGTCTATGGTGGCCTTGGACCTGAAATGTACATTTCTTATTGGTCGATGTTTATTTCACTTGTTAAATATTTTGTAAATGTTGTTTCCTATTTTATGGTACGATGTGGTGTGCTTGATTGGTATATAAACAAGGTATGTCTGAAATACAATGATTCATAACTCAGAGGCTGTGACTTGTGTTCCTGACTCAACTGGCTGGGACAGACTGCGAAGCGGGACCAATCAGGGCACTAGGTCGTCCGTCTGTGTTTACGTGTCCACTGTCACGGAAGCGATCGATATAAACGCTGCATATCAAAACCTGCAGTCACACACGTTGCAACAATTTCCTCAGTGTGTATCCTATCAACTTTCAGTGTCATTTCCTGATTTCCTTTTTCAGTTGGAAGCTGGTTTGTTCCCTCCCATAGTAGGTGTTGCTGATGGTATCCGGTCAAAGGAAATCCAGTATCTTATAAATAATTCTACTCTTTTGATGATGGTTGTTGTAGTTCTTCAAGTTTCAGCTCTGTACAGTAGGACTGTCTTGATGTTCACATTGAAGATTCTGACTTTGATATTGGTTGACAGTTGTTTTAAGTTTCATATATTCTTCAATTGTAGGAATGCTGCCCTTACTTTGCTAATCCTTGCCTTTACGTCTGCATCACATTCTCCTTGTTCATCGATGATGCTTCCCAGGTTTGTGAATGATTCCATATCTTCTAGAGCTTCTCTATTAAGTGTGATTGAGTTGCTTCTGTACTTGAGGATCTTGATCTTACCGTCGTGCATTTTGATGTCTACTGATGCAGAAGATGTTGCTACAGTGGCTGTCTTTATCTGCATTTGTTCGTGTGTATGTGATAGAAGGGCCAAGTCATCTGTAAAGTCCTAATCGTCTAGTTGATTTCAAGCTGTCCATTGTATTCCGTACTCTCCATGAGACGTGGAGGTCTTCATAATCCAGTCAGCCACTAGAAGAGAAAAGAAGGAGAAGAGTAAGCAGCTTTGTCTGTCCTTGGTATAAAACACTTGGGAGGGACTTCTAGAATGTACCTTCTGTTACAATGATGGATTGATGCTACCTTTACACCATTTATACGTACTATGTTTAAGTTTCGGCGTAAAATTAGACAATCGAATACTGGTACATGCTAATGATGAGTCCTAAATAGGACAAATATACACCATAATACCAATGATACCTACAATTTAGAACTTTATTAAAGCTTGTAGTTTGAAACAACATCCAAGCAAACTCTCAGTAAATGTATGTATTAACAGTAATCAGTTCAATACAGTCTTGGATAAGAATAAAAATTATATACAAATTCTAAAAAAATTTATTATCAGTATAGGATTGTGAAGATTGTTAGGTTTTTTGATGTTAGACAATCATTGAAAACATAGAAGCACCGGACGGCCGTTTCATCCTAATATGAGACTTCACATCAGTGCTTATGCACGATCCCACGTTTGGGATTCGAATCTAGGACCTTCGGTCTAACATCAATCTATTCACAATCTCAATCAGAAAAGAGTTGTTGATATAGAATATTATTCACATCAGCAGTCTCTCTCTCTCTCTCTCTCTCTCTCTCTCTCTATATATATATATATATATATATATATATATATATATATATAATAGTGGTTAATATTATCTTACAGTAAATACTTTTAAACACAAAAAAGAAAATACCAACTATCCAATTGATATTAGCGATGATGTACCCTTTCTTTTCTTGCTCTCTCTCCCTTTCTCCCTATCTGTCTCTGAAGAAAACAATTAATTACATGTTCAATTACGCCGCTGTCATCATTATTATTATCATTACTGTTTATTATTTATATACCTTATTACTTTAATCTTTGGAATAAGATACAAGATAATGAACGATCTATGGTAAGGAAAACACTTCACCTTGATTGTAATGTATTTATTTATTAAGTAACATGTATAAGGAATAAGAAACTCATACATTGTTTAGGGTAAATAATTCTAAATATAAATGAAATTGTATTCAAAATCGGCATTTGTTATACTTGTGTTATGTGGGTTACTTATATCCAAATCAGTAATATGTAACGGTGGTCAAGCATAGAATATATTTTAGTAGAAGATTGATAAGGAAAGAACGAAAACGGAACGCAATTGGTATGTAAATGCATGAAAAATGAAATCTGAGATAATGGACTGATATTTGCAAAAAAGTAACAGTGAAGTTTGGGACGATGGATTAATATTTTGCAAATTAACTATTCACTATATGGTTCTCAGATTTTAGTGAGGTGCTGTAAATTGCTGTCGTATATATTTGAATGTCCCCACTGGTGTTCTGTTCAATGCATTTGAACTACTAAAGAGAACCTAGAAGTCATGGGAAGGTGTTTTTAACAAGTGAACGATTTGGGATTATAAATTATGAGCGGACTTTGAGTGATGTTAAAGTGACCTTTGGGTGTGTTCAGCTACTAAATAAGAGTAACTGAGAGTTCTAAAGGAATGTGGAAAATTGGAATTATGATTTACAGTTAATGGTAAGGGTTAGAGATTCGATTCATGGTTCTCATCACGAAAATCTTAAATCTCTATTTAGTTAAATGGATGAATGAATTTCGCGCTAACATCTAACATCTATTATCCTAAATCTGATTGGTTTGTCCATAAATTATAGTCTCACCAATGGACAGATAATTGGTTCAATGAAGAACCTTTAGGTCTTACGATAACTACCTGACCATGGAAAGAGTTGAACGGATAAATTATCAAGATCTCTTATACAAAGCACACAATGTTCTGGAGATATTTGGTTGTTCTAGCACAGTTTGAATACTTCAGATGAAACATCACTAATTATCAAACAATAAAAATTGGAGTGTGGTTAGTGTCGTATTCTGCTTTCTGATAAATATTTAGGATAGAATTAGGTGAAAATCTTGTGACTAAAACAGCACTTTTCGGTACAACCTGTATTGAACAGATTTAATGAGTCAGAAGTATATTGTAAAACAGGTATATTGATAACTAAAGGCGAGAATGTTCAGTTGATGTATTATTCAAACTATGTAAAAGGAATGATATAATTGAGTTTCGTGATGATTAAGAATGTTTGTAGCTCAGGTAAAGGATGTTGAAGCTGTTGTAGTCTGTGAGCTCTATGTCATTAGCTCGTATTTCAATGATAAGTGAGCCGTTAGAATTTCTCCACAAATGAAACAGAATAAACTGTTATTTAGCTGTGAAGAAGTTATAATAGTTCATTTATCTTTGAATTAAGTGTTGATGTTGTTGTCCGGAACAACAATGAAAGTCTAAGTAACAAACCGTCCACTTTAAAGATTAAAATATCAACATAACTGAATTACTTATGATTGCTTGTATTTTCAAGTCGTGGATATTATAGAACTGTAAACAACATGTCTATATTAGCATATGTTCATCTTGAATAAATTGGATTTATAATGAAACTTTTTCAAAAGCTTTTACCAACTTTGGATTGTTTCTGGTAGTGAAATCAAGTATGCATTTCGCTCATTAGTAAATGCTTGTCACTAAATAGAAACATCTAAGTAATCTGCCATAACCATATGAAATTAACTAATTACTTACATAATAATAATAATAATCTTGACCATCAATGATCCTCACTTTGAAACCATGATATGATTACCCAATAATAAATGGACTCAACTAAAACCACAAAATGTTATTTCATTTAATTGAATCTATCTTCTTCAGTTTGGTTCAATAATTTTGATCATTAAAGTTATTTATTGATTAGACTGTGATAGAAATTAGTTCCTTTCACAATTAATTTGCATTAGCGTCATTTCTCAGTTTTGTAGTTTTTTTTTTAAAAACATCATTACTTATTAAACACATAATTCATTTGTTGTAAAAGTTTAAACATTCGTTTTTGACAAATGTTATATACATAAATAGTGCTCAATAAGATGAATCGATCCCGCACGTGGGATTCAAGCCGACGACCTTAAGTCGAATTCCGCATGCAGGATCTTGGATGCGCACCTTTGAGAAGTCCTATACTAGAACAAAATAGCTGTTCAGTACTTCCAGGTTTTAAATGGTGGTCTAACATTCATCGATTCATGATGTCAATCAAAAATTTGACAATCCCCACAGCCCCACACCGAAAATAAGTTAACGTTTAAAAAAAGACTGTTGTTTGAGTTCGAACGAAACTAATGGGATGGAGAACTTATAATACGTCGACTTGATTCGGATATAACTATGATCCATTTTAGTCTATGATTTGTTCATCATAATATGCAATTGATTTTCAATTAGCGATTATACACGTTTGATAGGACTAAACGAACCAAGTTATGCATTCATTTAGAGCTAGAGAACAGAGGACAGATACTTTGTTTTAATATGAGTCTCCTCAGCACTGCGCAGCTACGAGCCTAAAAATACCAATTCTAGAGCGTTCGGTAGAGTGGTGAATACTCAACTACTAGACCACAGGGATGACAACCGATGAAATGCCTGTCTAACTTAAGTCAGTTTGAAACTTGGGGTATTTATCTTCCCCGACAGGAAACAGCTATCTAGTGATTCTTGGTTTACATTGGATATCTAACTTAGGTTGATTCGCCAAATCAATAACAATTTTTAGTAATCAAGTAAAATATTTATTTTAAGTTGACTTCTATGAGGTTGACATCATGACCATAGAGAGATTGTGAGTAGACATTGTTAAAGTATTCCAAATAGCCAATTCCAAACCTGTCCTCACCTTGTAATGAGAGCAAACGTTTTAAAAAAAAATCAATTGAACCATGGACTGTAGTGCAAGTTTGTCAATTGAATCCTATCAACACAATGGATAAGATAACCAAGACTTTGGTTACTTCTATTCAGTGATCAGTCCAACATTTATGATAATGTTTGTGTAGATAATCGTCGAGATCATTGTACGATTGAGCCATATAATTTCACCTTTTTTTTCTTTTAATTAATTTCAATAAACTTCTCTTCAGGTTACATTGTTTATAAAACTTAGATTAAGTCTTTTAAAAATAAGAAAAAAGTCACGTATAAAGTCACACACACATGTTACATAACACCAGTTTAGTTAGTGTGATTATCATAAGTAAATGTGTAGGGTTTATATTTTAAATGATATATTATTTTCATGCTTTTTTGATACCAGATTCATGGCCTGATGGTTAGCATGCCTTAGATTTAATTAAACAGTAATGTAAAGCGATTATTTTATTGTAACATAACCTACATGTACGAACATCATATGGCAACATTTTCTTGTTTCTGTTTGTATGTAATGCTTTTCTTGAAAGAACTTTTCGTTTCTACAGACTAATTAGAATGTCCATTTAGAGAAATTAAATTTAAACAGTTGATTATCAGGAACAATCTAAGTATCAAAATACATGAATCTCATTTACTTTGGGATTGTTACTCAGCCCGAATGAAACATGTAACAGCAGAGGATCGGCTTATCAGATTCATTGACTATTTCAAGATATTGTATTCATGAATGTCAGGACTGGTCACTCATTTTGAGTAATTTGAAAACCAAAGACATTGATGGTGTTATACGTGGGAATTAGGTACTAGTACAAGAAGGCTCATACTGAAAGCTTTCAAGTGGACCCAGTGAAGATGGAAAGCTAGTAGGTTTTAGTGATTTGAAAACGTTAACACAAGTAATATTAGTTGGGTTGTTGTGTTGGTGGTCGATTGGATTTTTCTGCATCCCCAATGTCATTTAACCACCTGATAATATTACCAAGTCGACAGGCTATCACAGAATTGATCAGTATATTAAGGAAGGATATATTTCCAAATCACTGGTCTTGGCTGTTATACAGAAAAGATGTTGGTTCATGAGAAGCACTAGCGCGGTAAGACAAGTAGTAGGAAATTGTGAAATTTGTTATAGATTCAAAGTGCAATCGAAAGATCAGATGATACTTTTTATTTGGTTGCTTGTTACCATTTTTAATTTTCCAATTGTATTTATCTCAGGATCGTACTTTTTGTTGTTTATACAGTGTTACTTGATATAAGTAAGCCAATGAGAAGTAGCCTGATGAGAACGTTAATCGAAGGCAATCAGAAGTGACCGAGAGGTCAAGCGCATTTCACTGGCTAAGAAATGGATTGAATTTTATTCGGTAGCTCAATATACTTTCTGGCTCACTCTTTTGTTCTCGCTCAAGCTGTTAGTTGGAGGTGGGGTTAGTATGCAGTTTATCGTGCATCAGTATAAGTTTTCGGACACTACCGGTCACCACATTACTCCACTTCAATTTGTTTTTTGTTGAATATCAGTCTTCTCTAAACTCATATTTCCTGTTTCCCCTAGTTTGGGGATATTTTCAAAGTGTGTATTTGCATCTCGTTCGTATGAGGATAATCTCAATCAGTCGGAATTAGCAACAAATGTAGTCCCAACTGAAATCGATTTGCACCTAAACTTGTTTATTAAGATCTGAAACTAGTAAAAAGTCAAAGTATGAAACAGATTAAAATCCAAATTTCGCAAGCACCCATAAGTGTTTATAATAACAAATAGGAAGTTGAGACAAGTATATCTCCATAAATGAATGTTACTATACCAATGTGACGTAAATATTGTAAAATAAATTGCTGATGTTATGTATTAATTGGAAAAACTATGTATTGTGGTTACCTTATGGTAGATGATCTAAAGGATGGTTTAAAATATTCCTCTATCTCTCAGGTATACTTCGATAATACCTTAATACGGTAATGAGTGTAGTCACGTAATTTCAGACACAGGATTCATGACCTAGTATAGAGAACCAGGTTAACACTAAGTGATACTTTATTCAATACAATTACAAGCAGTCATACTCAATGTGCCCGGAGTAGAAGTCAGTGAGAAAAAAGAAAATTTTAATATTTGAATTCATGAATCAATTTAAGCTAGATAACCAGTGAAAACCTAGAAGCATTGGATGACCGTTTCATCCTAGCATACGACTTCTCAGTAGTGCGCGTCTACGACCACCCACACAATATTCAAACCCAGGAGCTTCTGTCTGGTGCATGAACACGTAACCTCTAGACCACTGAGCTGGCATCCAAAAGTGTTAATGTCTAACTCCCATCGATCCATGATATTCCGCAAACTTTCATCCATTGTCTGATGTGAATACCTGTCTGTACTCGATATGGATTGAACTCATCTGATCACGGCTTCTCACTAGAACTCCAGGCTCTGTGATCTAGAGGTTAAGCGTTCACGCGCGAGACCGAAGATCCTGGATTCGAATCCTGAATGCGGGATAGTGAACACACTGCTAAGGAGTTCTATACTGGTACGAAACGGTCATCTATTGCTTCTAGGTTTTCAATAGTAATCTTGTTTAAATCGACTTATTAATTCAACTCTTATAATAGAAAGTACAAAGAAATCGTACGTGTATAAGAAACATTATCCTCTAATAGTATTTATATAAATAAACACATCGATGATTACCGATCTTTTTGATGATATTTGACATTTTACTAAACCATTAATACATATACACAAGTAAATGTTTTAGTTATCTCATTATAATGAAGGTATCATTACTTCTGACATCAATTAACATGGTAGAATTTAACTTCCATTTTAATGCCAAATCCTTTTTGAAACTTTTTATATCAAATGTTTGATTAACATACAATATTCATTGTATATAAGAACTGAAGATTATTATTATTATTATTACTATTATTATTATTATTATTAGTATTATCATTAGTGGCTTTAGTCAATACCATATTTTTGGTACAATATAAAATTCTCAGCACAAAGTATTTCAGCGAGTTTCCATTTCTCATTTCTTGATCGATCCTGACGATAAATGTTAAATGATCACCCGTTAGACGTTAGCAGTTCAGGAATCGACACCTGCTTAGTGTATATTATTTTCGATGGATATTTCCAGCAACCACGATGTCTCTCATTGGGCTCTTTTGTAAGTTGCACAGCGAAATGTCGTAGACTTCTCACAAACACACACGAATAGGTTATGCGACTAATAGGCATAATGATAATAACAAACAAGAAAACAGATAACTTGTTGAAATATCCAGATGGCAGGAACAGGTAGCCTAGATATTCAAGCAGACCGCCTTTTGTTAATGCTATAGCACGTTTATGTTCATAAAGAATAAAAATCAAACGATTTGTATATATTAAAGTTACTTTACTACTTAGAGTGCTATCAGCCAAAAAAACTACAAGAAGATTGGATATGTTTTCAGTGAGAGACTTTTCAAGAGCTAGTATACTCGTGATATAATAAGAGATTCGATTAGTAACATTCAAATATCATGATGAGTATCATGATAATCGGAAATGTAATTGAGATCCAATGTAGACTACCTTGTTGGGGATCGCGAGATGATAGCAACCGATGGTTAGAGACCTTGAATGACATGGCTAAAAGTCGTCTGCAATGGCGCATGTGCATTCATTCTTTGTGTTCTGCCAAATTCTTATCTTCTGAATTCTTCATTTCCCATCTTTTTCTCTTTCCAAATTTATTTCACTGGATTATACTCGTTGAATAATATCTTCAAACTCTGATCTTTCCGATTACTGCTTAAACTCTTACTACCTCTACTGCTATGAGATTTGAATCGACAATTGCATCTCTGTTCTAATGTGGTATGGTAACTCGAACTGATGTACGTACGTAAGAAGTTGTTACTGACTGACTGACTGACTGTTATATTATCTTCCATTGGTAAGTACATGATTGTTAATAATTCATATATACTTTGAACTGGGAATAAATGATGAACAACTGAAGATCAGTTATAATTAGATAGTTGTTTTGTAAGTAAGTCAATAGGGTGTGCCAACTGCCTTAAAAATTTCAAAAGTATAACATAAACTTTGGTATATCATTCTCTTTCAATTTCCTCATATCAATTTCTCTTTTAGCTGGAGTGTGAACCATATTTATTGATCACAATGGATTTATAATCAGCATGATATCGTTCAGTAAATTAGGTTGAATAAAGTCAATCTATTTTGTTGAAATAGTAGTCACTCATCAACGTAACTCGAAATTTCGATACTCTGTTTAGAGATGTATAGGTGAATATTATTATGATAGTGTAGTGTTTCTAAGTATTTGAATTATAGTATGAACTAGGAATCCCAGAATTAAAGCAATTGAATGAAGAAGTAATATACAAGCATGAACGAATGTATTGTACTTAGAATTCGAAATCAAGCATTCAACAAGTACAAAGAAATCATCGGTTCATTCAAACACCACAGACAGATAGCCACTTAGTGAGAAGTTAACATTATTATCTTTATCATTGAGTGAATGGGTCAGTAATAACGCCTGTAATTGTGATTTAAAATGACATAAACTTACATAATACTAACAAATACACTTTTTTCAAAGAGTCCTACAAACCATTGATTCTATTCAAGTATTACCTCGTGCCACTGATCGATGATCAATATTTTCAGTAATCAGCTTAGTTATGAATAATACCCTTAGTTTCCTTGCTACATCAAGTCAATGTTTCATTGTATTCAATTTACAGTTTGATATACACACACCTTAACTAATTATTTGATAGATTCCAATCAATAAAATGTTTTCTGTGTTTTAAAAAATGTTCAAACATACAAATTTTATGTGAAACATGTAGGTTGATAAAGAAAAAAAGTGTAGTAACCAAGTGGTTAAACCTAAAATTATGTCTATGATAAAAATTATTGTTACATAATAATAATATCAGAAGTGTTTTATGGATATTATAGCATTATCAATGGTTGAGATCATGAGATAATTGAAACTAGACAATCATGGAAAACCTGGAATTACTGAATGACCGTTTCGTTTCATTGTGGGACTCCTCAGTGGCAGTGAGCATCCACGATCCTGCCCCCCCCCACACGAGATTCTAACCCAGGAAATATCAGTCTCGAGCTCGAACACTTAATCACTAGATCACTGAGGTGGCCAGTATCCCACGGTCTTTTATGTCTAACTTCAACCAATCCACGAAATGGAGAGATACATTCACTATTGTCATCAATGAGTTACTATCACACAACAGACCTGGTTGAAGTCCACTGGTCACTACTTCTCACTAGAACTCCAGGAAATACCTCTTGAAGCCAGACACTAGTAAGCATTCGCTGATTAGTATCAGAACGGGTCTTTTGTGGACATTATAGTTATTTCAATAGTTGAAATCATGAGTCAATTGTAGCTAGACCACCATGGTCCTATTATGGGACTCCTCAGCAGTGCGCATCCATTATACTATTGTTTGTTGTTTACTTTCTTTTAAAAATTTTATTACTTATAGTGAATGAAAAAGAGACAATGAAGAAATAGGGTCGATAATAACTACTGCTTACTAGTGTCTGGCTTCAAGAGGTATTTCCTGGAGTTCTAGTGAGAAGTAGTGACCAGTGGACTTCAACCAGGTCTGTTGTGAGATAGTAACTCATTGATGACAATAGTGAATGTATCTCTCCATTTCGTGGATTGGTTGAAGTTAGACATAAAAGACCGTGGGATACTGGCCACCTCAGTGATCTAGTGATTAAGTGTTCGAGCTCGAGACTGATATTTCCTGGGTTAGAATCTCGTGTGGGGGGGGGCAGGATCGTGGATGCTCACTGCCACTGAGGAGTCCCACAATGAAACGAAACGGTCATTCAGTAATTCCAGGTTTTCCATGATTGTCTAGTTTCAATTATCTCATGATCTCAACTATTGAAAATACTATCTCTGTTTACAATTAAAATTGTATGAACAAATTATTTTAAACAAACAAAAGGTCTACACAAATATTTAACACAGAATCGTATATGAGACTCACATTGGAAACACAATTATATTTGTCTTAACATGAGCACGTATAAATTTACAAGGGTTCAATGTGAATAAACCGAGAAAGTAAACAAACAAACAAACAAATACCCTACAATATTTTCAATTAAGTTAAATACATTTGTATAAAATTATATTTTAAAAAAATCTCACTGGAATTTGTACATTACACATTCAATTGTTCAATGGAACAAAAATCAATTCATTTGGTTTACATTTTCAATGGTTTTGCGTGTGTGTGTGTACGAGAGAGAGAGTAGAAACTCAGTAATGTCTACATTGTTTTAATGCATTTCATATGTTGATTTAATCAGAACAAACACTACAATTGAGTAACCTCAATTTTATTAAGTATGATTAGGGTAAAATAAATCGATATAAAGGTTCAAGTTCAAGGTAGGATTATAGTTTGAAATTTAATTTATGGGATTAAATGTAAGAAAGAAAACAAACATGTTTATCAAGTTAAATTTACAATAAGATAGAATATAGTCAATCAGTATGTCAAGTGTAATGAATCTGTTTCAGCTTGTCATCTATTCTAACTCATAGTATCTGAATATTTTAAGAATAATATCCTTCTATCAATAAAAGGACGAGTATACTGTGCGGCAGTCCGTTCTGTTTTAATTTACGGCAGTGAAACATGGCCATTAAGAGTTGAAGACACTCGTAAGCTACTAGTATTTGACCACAGATGTGTTAGAAATATTACTGGCGTCTGCTGGGATCACCGGGTAAGTAAGAGTGAGGTTAGAAGTAGGGTATTAGGGAATGATGGGAAATCAGTTGATCAGGTTGTGAATCTTCATCAACTGAGATGGTTGGGCCACATGTTACGTATGCCTGAACACCAATTACCACGACGTGCTATGCTAACCAGTGCTGGAGATGGTTGAAAGAAAGTTAGGGGCGGCCAAACAGAAATGTGGCATCAGTGCTTGAAGTCACTAAATTCTAGTCTGAGCCATGTTGGTAGATGCACACTACTTGGTTGGGGTCCGCATGACTATCGTATCCAATGGTTGGAGACTGTGTGTCATATGGCTCAGAATCGATCACAATGGCGTAGGTGTATACACTCTTTATCTTCGCTCTAAACTATGAGATTAAAATCGCTTCATATCTTTCTTTCTACGAACTAATTTCTTCCTGTACTATATCCTTATTGCAATCTTTCTTTTATATATTACCACCTCTGAATTAACTACTTATATGAATCCGATGTTCATCTTGTTGTGTTAATGAGGTATGGCAATATGGACCGATGCATATATGTGCCTCGTCCTACTTTGTAGCTGACTGACTTTAAAGAATAAGTAATCAAAGTCTTTGATTCCATAACTTTAAGTTGATCGAAGTAGTGTAGATACGTTCAAATTCTAAAAAACCCTTTTTATTTGATTTGTTAGATATATAAATTTAGTGAGCCACTTTTCAATCATTTAGTTTGTGTGTTTTCCATCAGTGTTTAGTTAGCCAGTCTGCTTACTGATACTTAGTTACTAAATCAATTATAAACTTGCTTTTGAATTCATAGTTATTGATATATTGTTTGTTATTTACAATTTACCGTTATTTCAATTCCTTAGAAATCTGGAACTTCATTATGTACTTATCAAGATTGATATATTTTGCTTTCATGTCACTTGTGATTTCATATATTTAATCTGTTGAGTTGTGAGTCTTATTTCATACCACCTGATATCAGTCGTTTATTTATACATGAAATTGAATCTAGCAAATTTATGTTCAAATAATCAAGTCAGACTAGCACTGTAAGATCAAATTATCAAAGCAATTCCCAGATTATTAGACGTAGTAACAGTATCAGTGGTAGTGGTAAAGATTTGACAAATAAAACATGATACGAGAAGAAAGATTGAAGTCATAGAGTAGAAAAGTATGAGATATTTTTGAAACCCAAAAACTGACGGGAGATGAAGAGTGAATACACTGAAGTAATTTTATCACATTTCACCTAAGTCCCTAACAACCCAATGTAATAGAGGATGATATCATGAACTGATACCAATTATTGGTCATCTCACTCTTTCGTTTCCCCAACATACTCCTAAACTGGCAAACATTACACATTTGAACATCAAGGTTTAGAAATGTGGGATTTGACTGGCCTGTCAATCATGTGAACATATACAATACAACAAACGAAAGTGATAAATAAAAATAATATATTTGTAATATCCCAATGAGTAGAAAATTAGATTTTCTGACGTTTCGTGACTTAGTGTAAGTCACTTCTTCAGAAGTGACAATGCTCAATTTATTCGAAATTATCAAATCAAACCTTGGTAATGACACCTACAAACGAAAGTGATGATATAAATAGGATAAAGCTTATAAAACATTGTTCTTCAAAACATCAACATAGTCTTTAGTAATTATTGATGTGTTATAGAAAGATTACCAATGATGTATTATACGTACAGTATTTTCCAATTACTCTTGGATAATTTATTTGGGCATGTATTTTACACATAAGGTTAAAACACTGTACTCTCTGAAGTCCATTTTACATTTACACTAGCAACGAAAACCTGTAAATTACACGTAATACCAAGTGAATTTAAAATTCACTCCATTACACAAGCAATTGGCTATCAGGACTCAGTTGCTAAATGGATAACGTGATGGCATTTGGAGAGAACAGTACTGAGTTCGAGTCTCAGAGTGATTATCAACTCTAAGATGCAGATACACGCAGCTGACGAGTCCCAAATAGGACGAAACGCACGTCCTGATTTCCACTGTTAACCACCATCCATCTTTGCTTAAAATAGATTAATTATGTCTACATTTTGTAATATTAAAGTTTTCTTTTTTATTAACCTTTCATTTCGAGAAAACTGTTTTCTGATTATCTAATAACTAATTGAAAAATCCATCACAGTTATTTTAGGCTCATCTGTACATTATACTTTTGTTGAGTTTTCTCTATTACATAATGAATATTTAGTTAGAGGCAAATGAGTTGATTAAGTAAAAATGGATAGTGGTTAGCAGTGGAATCCAGGACACGCGTTTGGTCTTATTAAGGACTCGTCAGCTGGAGTATCTGCATCTCAGAGTTGATGTTCACTCTGGGACTCCACTGCTGGCCATTAGCCATCTTTGTTTATAAAACTTGTGAATTATGTTAATATCGAGGATGCCCGTACAAGATACACATATGCCAACAAGAGACTGATTAACTGCAGCCTTAATTAACAATACAAGGATACAAGTAAACAACACTAAGTGAAATGAAGTAATTGTTATCGTCATGGTCATTTTTCGTTATACTCTTTGTCAGTTAGTATACTGGAACACCAATGAAGTAGGTATTGGTCAGAAATTATAAAACAAAATACAACAGAAAAATACGAAATTTGAAGAAGATATCGACCTTCAACAACTCGATTGTTCAGTAAATTATCAATCCAGAATGTAAAAGAAGTAAAAATAATGAGTTCACTAATTAAACAACTATACATAAATATGTCATATACAAGAGGTAGACGACGTCTAACTCTAAGTAATTCATTGATGTAATACTGAGTGGTTAACTGTAGCTGATAGGAGTGTCATCAAACTTATTACTTGTTGCATATCAAGAAAGTAAATATTCAATATTAGTAGTGATATAAACTTGAACTTCTGTTTCCTAACTACATATACTCGCTTATTAGGAGCACTAGTTTCTTGAGTCAACTAATGAAAAGTTCGTCGTTACAATAGTAAGACCAAATAACCTGCAGTTAGCCGATAATACCTGTGTTCACTATTAAAAGTGGAAGGTCCTAACACTTATTAATCCATCTAGGTACTTCTATTTCTAGTGGTTAATGCAAGCAAAAAATCAATCAGTCAACTTAATCTAGATTATTATACGACTTCAATGCATCAAAAATAATAAATTACAGTTTAAACGCAACTAAATTATCTGAGATTCAAGGCTAAAGAATGGCAGTATAATTAACTTATACTAATTCATGAACAGTGGAACATACATTGACTGTTGATGAGTTGAATGAAACCTGACAATTAGGCCAATACAAAATTACCATAAAACAAATATTTAATATCAGAAGGGGATTTTTTATGGATCTTATAGTAATTTTATTAGTTGAGGTCATGAGTTACTTGAGGCTGTATCACCATGGATGCAGATTGCTGCAGAACCAACTCTCCATGTCCTTACTTCTCTGGATGAGAATAGTATACTGTGCTTGAAAGAAAAGCGCTCAATATATCTACTAACTCAAGATATTTTCCATAAGGAGCTGTTCCACTCTTTTCTTATTTTCCCTTTTTTATGCATCATCTACAGTCTTCACAAGAATATATTTGTGCCAAGTACGAGTATGACTTCACTATATATAAGCTAGTTTCTGATAATTCAAATCCCCTTCAAACCAATCTATTCTGGTCGCTCATTGAACAATGGTCTGTCATTAATGGTCGCACAATGAATACTTCTAAATATCAACTGTCTAACCACATGATAACAATCTACTTTATTCACATCATTCTTCTTGCATATCTTCTATCTAAACAAAGCATCAACGAATTAGGTTCCATGCATACAAACTAAATTATAACAACTCTACAATACCTTGTCTAGTAAATATACCATATGATGTACAAGTTGTATGAGTTGATCTAATCAAAAACATGTATTCTTGCATACAACACCAATGAAAGCTTTTCTGAATTCTTATTTTATTCTTAAAAAAAATATGAAACATTTAATTTCGTGGATAAGTTGAAGTTAGATATTAACAGAGTTGAATTCTAGCTCAGTGGTCTAGAGGTTAAGTGTTCACGCGCGAGACTGATAAGTCCTGGGTTCGAACGTCACGAGTCGGGATCGTGGATGCGCACTTCCACTGAGGAGTTCTGTAATAGGATGAAACGACCGTCAAGTGCTTCTAGGTTTTCCATCATGATCTAGCTTCGAATAGCTCATAATCTCAACTATTAAACTATTTAATAAATGAACAATAAACTCATGTACAGCATTTGCTATAAATCATTCAAACGTTTCATTTTACTAATTTTACCTCAATATACAATCAACAGTGTGATTATTCTATGTACATGGACATACAACATCCTGTTTCATATTTCAAGATCTTATCGTGATAAGACTAAAATGCTTACATGATAGTCATGTTTCTTACTTAGTAATGAATGATAACAATAGAATTTTAACATTTAATTATCATTGTCAAATGATAATTAGTATTTGATCAATAAATACAGTAATATTTTAATAGAACAATAATAGAACAATATTCTGTAATACATTCTATATATTACTTCACTTGACAACTACCAGCCTACATGAATTCCACTTAATCGAAAATCTGTTATCAGGTATCTAGGCTGGGTTTTTTTCCCTGAATGTAGATATTTGATATATACGCTCCCGATTTGTCAGTGTTTTGTTGTTGCTGTTGGTGCTGGTGGGGGGGGTTCGTAACAAATTTTGCATGGATTAAACATTCTTATCAATGTAATTAATGACTTTATTCAAATAGTATATGGAATTGCATGGAATTTTTAGTAATAAAGTATTTCAATAAGTTTCTTTTACAAATACAATGAAGATTAACTTATAATGAGATAAATAGACAGATGAAATAAGTAGATACCCTATCTGGAATTAAGTGTAATATCAAAGTGCGTTTTGTGGATATTATAATAATTTTAATAGTTGAGATCATGAGTCATTTGAAGCTACATCACGATGGAAAACCTAGAAGCACTGGATGGCCGTTCAGTATTATTGTAGCACTCCTCAGTGGCAATGCGCATCCATGATCCCACTTCGAGAGATTTGAACCCAGAACTTATCAGTCTCGCGCGTGAACACTTAACCTCTAGACCACTGAGCTAGAATTCAACTCTGTTAATATCTAACTTCAACTTATCCACGAAATTAAATGTTTCATATTTTTTTTAAGAATAAAATAAGAATTCAGAAAAGCTTTCATTGGTGTTGTATGCAAGAATACATGTTTTTGATTAGATCAACTCATACAACTTGTACATCATATGGTATATTTACTAGACAAGGTATTGTAGAGTTGTTATAATTTAGTTTGTATGCATGGAACCTAATTCGTTGATGCTTTGTTTAGATAGAAGATATGCAAGAAGAATGATGTGAATAAAGTAGATTGTTATCATGTGGTTAGACAGTTGATATTTAGAAGTATTCATTGTGCGACCATTAATGACAGACCATTGTTCAATGAGCGACCAGAATAGATTGGTTTGAAGGGGATTTGAATTATCAGAAACTAGCTTATATATAGTGAAGTCATACTCGTACTTGGCACAAATATATTCTTGTGAAGACTGTAGATGATGCATAAAAAAGGGAAAATAAGAAAAGAGTGGAACAGCTCCTTATGGAAAATATCTTGAGTTAGTAGATATATTGAGCGCTTTTCTTCCAAGCACAGTATACTATTCTCATCCAGAGAAGTAAGGACATAGAGAGTCGATTTTCGAGCTCTCCGTGTCAATGCTGACTTACTTATTTAATAGGAATGATCTCGAAAAAAAAGAGTCAAAGGCAGAAATATAGTCTGAAAATGTGAATCGAACATACGTCTTACCCTTTTTCAGACTGAACTTTATGTCATGATTTAGGACAAAAACAGTATCTCAAGTATTTCTTTTGCATTTGCAAACAAACTAATATGGAGCACAGTGGTCTTTTAATGCGGACTGAAGTTAGAGTAGCAATATTTTTTCAATCGCTTTGAAAGAAAATGAAGTTATTTGTATGAGTCTTTATTTCGCATTTTTATCACAAGATAATTTCCTTGGTATTGACTTTATCTTTGTCTTTCACCATATTTACTAATGTCAACAACATTTCTCTGGGCCTCGTCAATTATGTGATTTTCATCTGTGAGTTCTTTAAATAGTTTCCATATATTTGAAGAGTTTATACAAGTTTCTGAGTAAACAGTGATGTTAGATGTTTTCATTTCTTGGTTTATTAAACTGTATCACGTTCGAACTACAATGGAATTATTGAAAGGTAATTATGGTTTTTAAGTGTAACATTGAAATAGGTCTCTGTTTGACAAAGGCAAAGGAATTATCGCTTCAGACCTTAACATAAAACTCTTTAATTTGACGGTTAGCAGACGTGAGTCGGTTATTACATAATCACTGAAACCAATTAACAAGCAGTGAACACCGCTTGTTTTCTTCTTTGTAGAAATCGTCATGATTAGGCTCTTTTATTTCCTTAGTTGTACATAAAAAGAAAATAGAATAAATCACTCATTAGTGTTGTAGTGCTTGTCAGTTGTATGTTACCAGTATTTTTACGTTGCTTTTTAATTATTCCACTAACATTCGTTTATTACATTAATTTTAATGTCATGTTAACTGGTTGATTTGATTACATCATCGTCTAGTTGTATATCGCTTTTTTATTTTGTAACTGAATTACCAATTACGACATTAACTCACTTCCCTCTCCCGAACTATTTATGTGACTTTATTTGCAATAAATATATATTCACGATTCCTAACTACCATGCTAAATATGTTGTATCTATGTAATAAAATAAGGTATAAAAGGCTTTGCTTATAATATAACTAGTTATGATGGTTAGAAGGTGAAACTATAATTTATGGACAGATCAATAAGATTTACGATAACAAGAGTTGGATTTTGGTGAAAAACTCAGTTAACCATATGGCTAAATACCATTTTGGAATTATAGACGTTATTGATGTACTTACGTACTTACGCCTATTACTCCTCGTGCAGGAACGTAGGCTGCTCACCAGCATTCTCCATTCAACCTTGTCCTGGACAATCCTTTCCAGTTCTTTCCAGTCGTTATTAATCCTTTTCATATCTGCTTACATTTCTCTACTCAGTGTGTTCTTCGGCCTTCTATTATCCCGCTTACCTTCAAGATTCCAAGTTAGGGCTTGCCTCGTGATGCCGTTTGATGATCTGCATAATGTATATCCTATCCATTTCCATCGTCTTTTTCTAATTTCCTTTTCAGCTGGAAGCTGGTTTATTCTCTCTCACAGTTGGCTGCTACAGATGGTATCCGGTCAATATATGTTGAGTATCTTGTGTAGACAACTATTTATAAATACTTGTACCTTCTTGATGACGACTGTAGTAGTCCTCCGAATTTCAGCTCCATACATTGGAATTGTCTTGACATTGGTATTGAAGATTCTGACTTTGATATTGGTTGAAAGTTATTTTGAGTTCCATATGTTCTTCAACAAGATTATGTATTTAATCAATAATGGGTCAAACTTGCTAACTGCGAAGATTTTCGGGCCTTGAAAAAGCTTGGACCAGATTGCCAGGCGAAACGTTGGATTTACTTAAAATTCATTCGCTGAGATTTTACAAATATATTCTTCTTTTTAATGTCTCAAATTAACTCGGCGCCCAAATATTGTGAAACTATTCGTTCAAATTTAGACGAAAGTTCTTATTGTCAGTTAAAGTTGAATCTTACCTCTTTCGAAGTTGTTCATCATTTGACTGTACCAGATTACGATTGAAAAGTTAAACTATAATGTTTGAACAAAAAATGCACTTAACTTCAGATTGTGCCACATTGACAAATTTTAAGAGGTGAAACTTTATAAAATGAAGATTTATTTGTGATTTCGGTTGAAGATGTACAGAAATTGAGATAATAATCACTTTTTACTTACAGTACGTTTAATAAGATCAGAGCACTTGGACAAAACATTAATAACTAAATCGCAGGATGAAATAGATTCATTATTTGTCCAAGGTTTCTTACCATCTGTGGATAGTCTAACGTCTTAACGGTAAAATTACACTGTACTGAGAAACTTAACTGACTGATCATCCAATTAAGACGGAGGATTTATTTGTAAAATAATTAAAAATATAAAGCAATTAAGTTACAGTCAAATGATAGTTTTGTTGTGATTAGTTAATGCGTACATATTGGATTATTCTTCATAGTAACAAACAATGGTCAATTTTACATAGTTAGAAGTTGCGCTAGTACTGTGAAGTTAAGGCTATAACCCTATGAAATTTTCGTCACCAACTGATATCGAATAACATGTAACAATTCTTTTACACTATTTTGCTTACAAACGTAAGAAACTTAGTGTTGAGATACTGGAGTTAATAGTAAGGATGGTAGAATACTATCTTGTGATAAGAATAACCTAGATTATACACTGAGTGACATTAAATACTCTAGCAATCAGTGTGAATCAGAAGCAAGTATTTCTTGTAATTTAGCTTGAAAAGCAGTCAAATTCACAATTTCATTGTGTATTAGGTATCTTGGTGAGAATATAATTTATTTACTACCTTTGAGCGATGCTGGGATGACTTTGAGAAGATTCACTTACTTACTAGAGTCAAAAGTGGGATATAAATTGATGTGACAAATTTGGACTGGGATTTAGAGTTAGAAGTTAAGGTTAAAAATTGGAACCAGGATTTTCATCATGAACTCATAACGTCTGGGCCGCATTCTTACCGATTATAAATTTTTGTAACTTGTACAGCATAAGGTCATAAACATTCTACAAACGTACTTGAATAGGCTATGCAATTAACTGATATAATGATCTGTTGAAACAAACAAGTAAACAGATAACTTGTTGAAATATCTAGATGGTAGGAACAGGTAGCCCAGATATTCAAACATGCCGCATTTGCATCACTCAGTATTGATTCGAAAGTTATAAGATGAAACAGAAAATCAGCTGATTATGATTCCCATGCAACTTCTTAATTCCTGTCATCTAGAACTGAAAATCACCCACATACATATAGAATCACTACAAAATAACTGATTTTTCCATAGTATTATTTTCAAAATTTGATATTCAAAAGAGGTTTTTTGGCTTTTATGATAATTTCAATAGTTGAGATCATGAGTCAATTGAAGCTAGGCCACCATGGAAAACATGGAAGCACTGGATGATGAGATAATAACTCACTGAAGATAATTGTCGATGTGTTGCTCAATTTCGTGGATCGTTAAAATTAGGCAATAACACTGGACAGTGACTAGCAGTGAAATCCATTTGGGACTCGTCAGTTGGATGTACCTGCATCTCAGAGTTGATGTTCACTACGTCCTGGATTCCACTGCTAGCAGCTATCCATCTTTACTTATAAAGCTTGTGAATTAACGCAATATCGAGGCAATCCGCAGAGGACGCACATATGCTAACAAGAGACTGATCAATTGCAGTTCTAAGTAACAATAGGAAGATATGTAGTATGGCCAGTTTCCTATAGAATTTCTGAGGTTTATCAACACAAGTGACCTGAAAAACATCATAAACAGTTCTAAAACTTCAAAAGTTGTCCAAGTAAAACTTTTTAAATGATCGCTGGTCTATCTTTATATATCCTGATTACAATACAGAAAAGAAAGCGTTTTGATACTACGTTAAACTAAGTGAAACCAAACATTTACATCATTGGATGCTGACTTGATTATTCAGAAACCTACCTCTCGACTTTGAGACCGAAACCACTCGGTTCGATCCCTAGTGGGACTAGAGATGAGTCGCACACTACGATGAAACAGCTGTCCAGTACTTTATAGTTCCTAATGGTTGGTGATGTAATCTATGAAAATAAGCTTAATTGTTAGAGTCTAAAAAATTTACATAAGTGAGAAACAAAATCTTATTGTACTCAGAACTACAACGTATTCAATAATCAAGCTTACACAAAAGATAATAACTTCTCACTATAACTTCAATTTAAATAATTCCTAAATAACTTATAAATTACAAGGATGTATAACAAAAGCACTACAACAATGGCAAAATGTCATCAGTGTTACAGCGAATACGTTTCACAATTGGTCTTGTATAGAAGTGATAAGATTTATTTAAAGACTAGCAATTCATCTATTGATGATCACCTTCCAAGGCAACTATAAGTAGACATTAACCAACTTCTTTACTTACAAAATGATACTTTGTTATAACATCTTTACATCTAAAAAGGTGCACAAATTAGATAGTTGAAATCAGGAGTCAATTGAAGCTAGACAACTATAGAAAACCTGGAAGCACTTGACGGCCGTTTCGTCCTATCAAAAGACGCCTCAGTGGCAGTGCGCATCAACGATCACGCCCCCCCCCCGCGAGATTCTATTCCAGGAACCACTAGCCCACTGAGCGGGTTAGCATTCAACTGTGTTAACGCCTAACTTCAACTAATCTATGAAATCGAGCCACACATTCACCATTGTCTTCAGTGAGATGATATCTCACGACAGACCCAGTTGAACTCCACTGGTCACGGCTTCTCACTAGGACTCCAGGAAATGCCTCTTGCAGTCAGTCAGCAGTGATTCGAATCTCGTGGGGGGGGGATCGTGAATGCGCACTGCTGAGTAGTCCCATACTTTGACGAAACTGCCGTCCAGTGCTTTCAGGTTTTCCATGGTTGTCTAGCTTCAATTGACTTGTGATTTCAACTATTGAAATTATTAGAATGTCCACAAAACCCCTTCTGATACAAATTAAATATTTTGTCTTAATCCTATCTAAATTCAAAATTTCACTGTAAGTTAACACTCACTATGTACTGTAATTAATTTATGTGATCTTTAACGAAGATCCCTTAGATCTGTTAATAAAGAAGTATTCAATGTTATACAGGTTGAGTAAAATTTCTAAAACTAATTATAGTACCCACTGATAATCTGACATATCTTGTTGAAATGTATCAGCGCTTTTAATTCTATCTTGACTAATAACCATCAATAGTTTCAATTATATAGAAGTGATAAAAGAGGCTCAGAGAGATAATTAGTTCTTACGAATGACGGAAATAAGACTTGATTTGACTAAAGTCATAAAAGCCACAGAATATCTGAAAAGCGTGTAAGACTCATATATTCTGTTTAATAGAAGTTTGTAGTTATGTAATACACGAACAATTCACTTTTCTTATAAATCATTCCCTTATTACTAAATATTGAAAGATTAGTGGTTACTGAAAAATCTTGTGCAAACTGTCATATCGAAACGAACAATATATGAAAAATCTGCAATCAACAATGATACATTTACAAAATAGATGGAATGTAGCTAGCAGGTGAATCCAAGACGGAATTTTTATTTTGTTAAAGACTCATTGGTTGAATATACCTGAATACAAGTGTTGATATTCACAACTGAACTCCAAACTAATATCTTTCGCCTCAAACTCCAAAAGTGGTACGTATTAATATAATCAGTTCAAACAGACATTGATATATACAATCTGTATATTTTCGGTAATATAATGATTAAATCAAGGCATTTGGATCGGAGTTCATATAAATTAACTAAGAATCGATAAAATTCAGTCGTAAACATCATTTACTTGATAATTCAAATCGTTTAAAATCTAAGCAAAGATGGATCATGGCTAGCAGTGGAATACAGGACGCGTGTTTCGTTCTATTTGGGACTCGTCAGCTGGATGTATCTAGTTGAATCTATTTTTTTTCACTGGTTTGTCTAAATTAAAAATCAGCATATTTTTAGGGGAGAAAATCAGTGATGTCAACTAACTGAATTATAATATATTATTATCCACCCTCCCTCTCTCTCCCTCACTCTACATTATTCCACTTCTATAGTGACATCGATCAGAGGAATCATGGGACATGGTTCAATTTCGCAATTATATTTAATGTTAGTATGATACATTCTATCAATTAATCATTATTATGGAAGTACGACTGATGTAAAAAAAAATACATTGAAAAAATATCAATTTTATGATATAATAACTATTCGGGGAGGGGAGTTTAAAAGAGGCTTGAGGTCATCTGAAAAAAAGGGTGAGTAGGTGGTGACACAAAAAAGTTAGTTATTGGGTTTCGAAAAACAAAACCCTTTAGTAATAACCAAGACAATATGAGATTATTCATCCTTTTTTTAAACTTGTCAAATAAAAGTGCAACATCTAGCATCTTCGAGTATTTTCCCATTCATTTGATGGATGAATACATTACATAAGAGCATAATTGTTCACTGACAATTTCATCTCAATCGTTTAGAAACATTTGCAAGTCTTTGTTGAATACAGCACTGTACTCCATTCCAACGTACCGTATGAAGATAGTAAATATAATGAAAATTAATACTTGAAATGAAATCTTCAGTTAATTTGATGCTCTTAAATGCAACAATCACCCCGTGAATGAAAGAAAAGAAAATCCTAAAAAAGATGTTTAATATTGCACATATATTTAACACTGAATTCGCTAAAGATTCACAGATTTCTATTGTATCTCTCAAAACATCATTATCTTTCAACTAGATTTCACGTGTGAATGATACTAATTAGCTACGAAAACTGAAGTATGTGAAGCAGTGATCATTTATTGCAAACCAATTATCATTTTTTACGGAACATATGGAACTTACCTCCTTCCTCTACTTTTTTCAATGATAACACTGTAGTGAAGTGTTGTGACGAGAGTCATAATGATTGAAATTCTCAGTTAAAAATTCATTTGAATCTCCGTTGTAATTGTCCACATATAATTTATACAAAAACGAAACCGAAACTGTGACAATCGAGTGATCTTAAATATTGTCATATTTTTAGTCATGTACTTAATACTGATTGCATTACACTGGACTTGTTACTATATGGATACCAGTCTAGGTAACTCAACATATGCTCTGATGCTATCGAATTGGAACTAATTAGCAAGAAACCTTAAGCTCAGGATAATATTTATGGTATGACGGCTTATTATTTATATTAATCGATTTTCAATCACTGTTTTGTAAGGTTTTAACCTGAATATCACTCTTACTGTTTTGGTTCTAACAGATACAGATTCTCGAATCTGAAATGTTACCTGAAGAATTTTTGTGATAATAATTTAAATCATTTGATCATTTGCTTTCTCAAGAATATCACACAATTAATTTGCTACATCATAAGCAAAATTCATACAGCTTTAAGTGATACCAACCGGTAATCTAAATTCAATAGTTGATTGAATGAGTCGATCCAAGCTGGAAGTTTCGTCTTTGTATGAGACTCCTCAGAAATACTCATCCGTGATCCTTCATTCAGGATTAACAAGTCAAGTGCTCGCATGTGAGACAGAAGGTCCTTAATTTGAGTCTCTCATGAAAGATCACGGATGCGCGCTTCTGAGGAGTCTCACACTAGGACGAAACTCCCGTCCAGTGCTTTCAGGTTTTCAATATTGGTCTAGTTCAGATAGACTCATCAACTCAACTATTAGAATTACTACAATCTCCACAAACCTCCATTCTAATAATTATCTAAATTCAAGGAATAAGGTTTATTAGTTTAATGGAGTGAAAAAAAGATTAGAAGTTCACTAAATTATAAATTTTAATAATTGTATTCACTGATCTCTTGGTAATGACCAATGTCACGTTTTTCTAATGTTTTAATGCTAATCGAATTCTGTCGACTAATTTATGGTGTTTATCATTAGCATGAGTTACTCAACATTAAGTGTACTATGTTGTGTGATGTGAGATGGTTGAAAACAGTGTACAGATAACTTCAGACTTAAGTTATATGATTGATAGGGTTTAATTAACACTAAAATACTAGACAAAGATTATATATATATATATATATATATATATATATATATATATATATATATATATATTATTAATGGCTTTATTCAATATTATAGTTTTGGTACAATATAGGATTCTCAGCACAAAGGTATGGTGTAAATGCCTGTAAATACCTTATTTTTACAAGAGGTTAATTTAACTACTATACAATCCCATGGATAACAAATGTTTTACTGTTCACATATCTAAACTATACCAGTCACAAATTCGGTAAGACTATAATTTATGAACGAACCAATTAGATTCAGGATAACAGGTCATGAATTTTGGCGCGAAATTCATTCATCTATTTGATTAAATAGTGTTTCGGTATTTTAGATCGTGTCATTTAATGATGAAAACCCTAAATGTATATCATAATCCTTATTCTTCAAACTGCTTTATAATCGTCATTTAGCCCTAGCAATTAGATGAACATCCTCATTGTCAATTTAGTGTCACTCAAAGGTCATTCATAAATTATAGTCTTATCATAAAGTCTTGTTAGAACTTCAAGAACTCATCCAAAAAAAAATAAGTTAGTATTGAAGTAGATATAACAATTTAACTGAACAAGATTTGTTAAGATTATTTTAACTTATAAATTTCCACAATTGGGATCGATTCATGACAAAGTTACTGTTCACACATCTTTTGCCAAATCACTGCTGATATTCTGGACAGAAGTTGATTACTACATGTTAACATTCACGTTCTTTTGTACGAATTCTATCGACATTTTAAACGTTTACAATCTAGTTATAATTTAACTAATTAGATAACATTAGAATCCATTGAAGATTCGCCAGCGGAATCTAGCAAGGTTTGTATCAGTACATTTTAATTGAGACCATGAGCTGATTGGTGTTAGACTGCCGTTGGAAACATTGAAGCTCTAGATGACCGTTTCGTCCTATTGTGGAGCTCCTAAGCAGTGCGCATCCACGATCCTGCTCGCTGGACTCGAACCCAATGCCTTCAGTCTCGCGCGCGAACTCCTAACCTACTGGACCACTGAGCCGGCATCCAATGGTGTTAGTGTCTAACATCAACCAATCCTTCGGTACTTTTTACTTCAATCTTAATATAGATGTTCATTAGTCTCTTGAATGATGTTAGCTATCGACTCTTTCGATAGATACGTTAGTTCATATTAAATAGATATTGTTAATCAGTAGATCAGTGTTGGTTGTCTTTGAATTTGAACACATCTTCCGAAGTTAAATATGCAGTAGAAACATCCGCATTCACAATTAGGTTCTTTCAAATAACCAGTGTCAAAAATTATTCTTAATTCTTAAATAGTAATTTATCTAAAAAAATAAAATATGCGATTAATTGAATTCGATACAATCTCACAATATGAATATACTTTTACCCGTGTATAGTCGTTATCGATTTATGGTTAAATTGTTTACCGAAAAAAACACCCGTGCAGAATCATTTTGTCGATTGTGCCAAATAGCGTGCAAGAAAATTTCATTTTTCAAATTGTGAAAAACTACTTTGATTTTTGTAGATAAGCCTAATATTAAATACTCTTGACTACAACTTTCGTTTGTTTGCCAAAGAAACGTTTGTATTTTTCAATCATCTCAAGACACTTTGATAAGAAGAATAATATTTTGTAAATCACTCGACATGACAAAAGATTAAAGTACTCTCAGTATGTAATAAAGTCGACTGAAATACAGAGTCTACGATTGACTGATCACTTATTGAATAGCAATCAATGTGATGTACTGGTCAAATTCTATCGATCAAGTTGCAACGTGGCAACTAGACTATGTTACTTGACATCATGTTCACTACATCATCATAAGTGACGTTGAAATATAGTCGGCAAGATTAGACAAACATGATGTTGACTACTATTCAATAATCGATCAGCGTTTATAACACAGTCTTACAGAAGATCATTCTTCGATCTAATACCCCAATGATAATGGTGAGACCAGTTTATCAGTGTTCGGATTTACCAGGGAGCATTGGTTCCCTCCAAACTGCAGCTATGACATGCTGATGAGTGGCATTGAGTGAGAAACCTCGGTTCATGCATTCCAATCGACTATCTTCAATCATCTAAGGACTTCTACATTTAGAAGTGTATTTATCTCCCAATACAAAGAACAAGATGACATTCGTTTAGTAACACAATCAACTAGTAAATCATAGTTGGTAGGTTTTATTTAATCACAGACGAATCTCAATTGTTGTATCGTTGACGTTCTAGTGAGAAGTTTTAACTGGTGAACTTCAGACATTTAGAGACTGAAACAGTTCTGACCAACGGTACTGAATGATCTTCACTATACATATGAGGTCGAAAAGTACCACTGAATACCAACCCACTGGTTTTTACTGTTAGGCTTTCGTCACGAGACGTTGAAGATCCTGGATTCTAGCCCTGGAAGGTTGTGGGCGAATTCCAATGCTACCCCCCCACTTAATTCATTATAGAGGAATGTTAAGTCCAAAAATTTAAATTACCTGCATCTATCGGTCTAGTTTTCTGAAGTCCCTATTCAACTTTTGAAAATATGGAAGTCCACGTGTTCTATTAGTTGTGTTACAAATATGTAATAACAATACTCTGAACACCGCGGTATCAGACAATAGTGATATCCAAATACCTTGAAAGTGATTATTGAAGACAAACCATGAAGAAGGGAATGCAGTATATTTAAACGTGGGTGTAGAAGGGAAAATTAGTGACTTACAAGTTGTCTGTTTAGGAGGGAACAATGCTTGGTCAAGCACCTTCAAATAGCAGTCTCCAACTAAACTGACAAGGCGAGTATCAATGCAGAATGCCTTCAGAACTATTAAATTTGAAGAGTTATTTACCATTACAATTAAAATAGAGCCTAAGATTTACTATCAGTGGTCTTGACAAAAACAAAACACTGTTTATCTAACTACTTACTTACTTACGCCTGTTACCCATCATGGTGAAGCATAGGCCAACGTTACTTGTTCGTTACTGGGGTTTCATGCAGTAACAGGTTAATTAAAAGTCCTTTATTAAAACATCGAAGTATTGATGAAATATAGTTGAAACAGATTCAAGTGGTGAAGTTTAAAGACACAATTTCAGTGACCTCACTGACATAATTAAGGCATTTATATATACATATATACGAATATCTTCATAAAGATGTGTGATTTATATGATCATCTACAATGGAAAATCGAAGTTTACATGACGAACTGACTTTAAACAATTTTTATAAACCAAGGAGTACCAGGCAAAAGTTTCATATTGGTAATAAATGTTTTAATAGTCAAATGCAATCAGTAGTAAAGTTTGGAAAAGTCATGGGTTAACCAAAGAATGAAACAATTCTAAAAAATTGAATTACACAATTCATGTACGATTACGTTTTATGGATTATTCATTTCAAACTCATGATGCCTCATTGTTAAATGTTTGTAAAGTAGCTTTCGATTCAAATTACAAACTTCTGCAGCTTGACAAGCCAACGTTCTTGGCTCGATTAATGCTATTTCAAAGATGCTTATCGGACAGAAATCAAAGTTTGTTCATATGTTCATTACTTGATTACTCAGTATTAAATAGTATCATGTTCATCTAGTCCCTAATGCTGGTAGAATTATATCAACTAAGCTGCAATTTAGTCACTAGTCTTGGTAACACATTATAGCATGCAATATGCCTTAATGTTAGTCACTCGTCATCGAGGACAAGAAAAACGCAGACGTCGTGCTAGCTAACACTCCCCACCAAACTCGTCCTTGTGGGAACTTGCGATCTTCGTGAGATCTGGACTAGTGTTATTCAAGGTCATAACTAGAAGTCTTTTCATAGAGCTATTCTGAAGATGACTGGAATCCAATGGAACAACAAGACTTAGGCTACATGCTAATCAACGGAATCTAAACAGTTTTAAAGACTAAACAAACATAACATTAGTTATTACACATTGATCGATCAATACAAATGTCTCAGTCCTTCACGTGATCGTAATTCTAGTACTATTATATATTTAGACACATAAACATTGATATGAAGGGAAACCGATTTTTATACGTGGTACACAAATCAATGAATTTGTGGGTGGGCTGGGATCCCGTCCGGGTGCTCGAACAGAAACAGGTGGTTTTCCAAGAGATCCACTTTTGAGGCCATTAACCTAGAGGTATAATCTAAAAGACAATGTAGCAGCGTTAAAAGATGCAATCACGTGGAAGCCGTTGATCGAGAATAGGATATACTCAATTTCTTCTCTCAGGATTGTGGAGCCAATGTGAACCATTCGTTTAGAATCACGGTTTCCTAAATCCCTCAAGTGAATCCACCCTACCCACCAACGCAGTTCAAGTGCTGAATATTTGGTTTTCATCCTTTCAACTTCGTAAGCAACACCCCCTCCATGAGGAGGAGGTGAGTAGGGTGTCCCTAAGAGTGGGTATAGATGCATGGCCATATGAAAGCATTTAGATAGAGAGCTCTTCTCACCCTCCTTCTTGGCCGTATTAAGTCATTTTGTGACTAGAAACTAAGTGATGACGTTACTGGCAGTCAATCGAGATGATTAGGTTTCCAATCTTACGAGACCAATTAGTTCACATTAAAATGAGCCATGTTAAACAATCTCATCTAACATGAAATGTTAGTCTGCACTGAGTTTCTGACACTTTGACTTCATCCACTTGGTATTAAACTATACGTTATTTATAGAGTTATAATTAATACTGAAATTTCGGTTGACTCAATAAAATACCCGAAACTATTCGTAATTCGACAGTTTAACCTGTCAAATCGAGAAGACAATTTGAATATGGTTAAGATCATGAGTAAGTTGAAGCTAGATAACCATGGAAAACTTGGATGCACTGGACGGCCGTTTCGTCCTGTTGTGGTACTCCTCAGCAGTACGCGTCCACGACCTCGACCCCTGCGAGATTCGAACCCAGGACCTACTGGTTTCACGCGCGAGCACTTAACCACCAGACCACTGAGCTGATCGGCATCCAACGGTGTTAATGTCTAACTTCAACTAATCCACGAAATTGAGCGACACATTCATCATTGTCTTCAGTGAGTTACTATCTCACAACAGACCTGGTTGAAGTACACTGGTCAATTGTTGACTAACTAGGAATACTCGTCCAATTTTTGTTCGACTTTCAGTGTTAGTAATTGGTTTGGCTTCATCATCTTGTAACTAGATTTTATTCACCATGGAAGAGCAATAATTTCGGATTATCTTCTATGCTACTAATATCAATTTTTACATTCCATTTTGTGCTTTTTTTATATAAAAAAAAAATAAAAAACCTGTGCTTCAAAAGTAAAATGTAACACTTATGGTTTTATATCACACACACACACACACACACAAAAGTTACAGTACCTAAACAAATTAGTTTACAATTTGTGTTTAAAATGTCAAATATCAGTATGTTCTTTTATCTACCATTAGTACTACGTTACATAATTATAGATACACTAGCGTACACATACACACACAAGGAAACAAACTTTTGATTGGATTAACATCATTACTATAAATGGTCAATAGCTTCTCATACTTGTATTGTAGTTAAGTGAATTAAATTAACTTCTATTGGTTCATATATACTTTTTTTTTAAAATATTAATACAACTACTCTCTGTTTCGGCCATTAAAAGCATCATCAGTAATCATAATAAGATTATCATTAATGTTAATAACAATAACTCAATGCAATACCCATACCCTTTATTAATAAGTGACACTTAGCAACAATGATAGAAGTCTATTGAATTTTAAAAAATTTTTTCCCCTAATCAATTTTCACGATAATAAACAACATCAACTTTTAATCATTAATTTTATTACTATGTACAATGTTCTTTTATTTTTCTTCAATATTACTGATATTATAATGTTGATGATTTCATGTGACTAATTGAATGAAGTGTCACATGGAAATCTATTGACTTTTGCACTACATCGAATACATATCTCTATATATGTAATACGTATAAATAAGTGATAAGTTAATTGATTTACTGGAATATAGAAACACAAACACAAATGATGTGAATAAACACATCATTTTAAAAAACCAGATAGGTTGGATTTCATTTTGTGTATGTGGTGTGTGTGTGTGTGAGTGTGTTGTTATTGTTGTTATGTGTAGTGTGTGTACTTGCACTTTGCACTTATGAGTAAAGTTTAATCAGACTTTATTTCTAAAGAAAAAAAAGAGAAACAACCGACTAGATTCAGAGAGAGAGAGAGAAACAGAAAGAGAGCAAGACCAAATTCGCTAAGAGACAATTTTTATTTGTAATTTCATTGTTGGCTGAGTTGGTTCCAATATTCATAACACATGTGTGCAAAACACGTATGAATCTACAACATACACATATATATATACACCTACAGATTGAACACATTCGTCGAATTTGTCTCTATTAATCTATCACACAGTGTTGTATATTTATCTAACACACACACACACACACTGAAACTAACATGTAAGCGTGCATATGCACTTACTTACATGACACAAGAAATCACAATATTATTATCATTAATAATACTCTTATTATAACCATTATTGTTATCATCACCATTACTCTGACATAGATTGGTCATATTCACAATAATTACCATTGGAGGAAATCAGGTCTACAAATTTTTACTGGTTTTTTTTTCAAAAACAAAAACGAAATGAACAAAATAGTTAAGAACTAATTGTCAAGGAAATCTATTTGTAAACAGAAATGGAATCTACCGAGGTCAATTGTTCAGAGAATTCGTCTGTTCAAGAAACTACAACAACTATTACGATTACATCTACTAGCACTGTAAATAATATAACTACTGATAAAACTACTGAAGATCATTATGATTATCATGACAATCAAACTGAAGTATTAACAAAGACAATTCATTCAGATATGTCTGATAGTAATGATTTACAATCAAGTATTAATACTCATGAAACCACTGCTTCAGAATCAAAGGTAGATGATCATGAAACAGAAAATCCACAGAATCATAACAAAACAAATGTAATAACTACTGGAATAATGATAATAAGAAATGAAACAATAAGTCCTCATATTGATACATCCAGTAATGAAGTGATTCCAATGAACACTGATGTTTCCATAGATGAGATTGAAATGAAACAAGACAAAACTCATAAGGAGATAAGTCAACAACTACAAGAAAACAATTTGGAAAATAATCAAGACATTAAAACAGAAGTTGAATTATCTTTAACAAAATATTCACCGGATATATCAACCCATAAATCATCGATTAGTAATCATTCATCAATAAATCAATCAACTGAACATTATATTACAACACAAGAGGAATCACATGTAAATAATGATAAAGATGATGATAGAAATAGTCCGAAACATCCATATCGACCACCTCCACCAAAAGTTAATCAAACTAAACATACATCAGTATCTCTTTCATATAGTGGAGAAGAAAATGATGATGTAATAAGTAAAAATGACAAATTAAACGACAATTCACAGATAGATACTACTACTACTAATAATAATAATTATGAAACTAATGTGAAGACATCATTAAAACAACAGCAGAATGAAAATGATGTCGACCAGCATAAACCTCAATATAAACGTCCAACAATCAAATCAAATATTAAACATGTATTTACTAATCTGAGAAAAAGTTTTAAACGTAAAGATAAACCATCAATCAAACGTGTAGTTAATGATCATGATAATGTTGAGCACAATCATACATACACTAGTCAACAATCAATGACAACACATGCATACAATAATAATAATAATAATAACGATTATATTGATCATAGAAATAAACAGTCAAATTTTCCTTCAAGTTCATCTTCTCATCAGGAATATCATCACCAGTATTATCGAAATTCCAATGAAATACAAGAAAATCAATCACAATTATCCAATGCACAATCATTGAATATCGTAAGTTTGAAATATTTTGATGTAGAGATAGAGAAAGAAAGACTAGCGTTTACATGATATATATATAAACTTGTATTATTCAAGTTATGAGGTGAGACCATTTAAGGGGGAATTTTTCCACTTTTCAGCTTGAAAATACATTTACTGTAGTTCGTATTTATAACTACATGATGTATTGAATTCGTGGTAGGTCTGACAAATTCAGACAATGGAAGTGCTGGGCATTTTTCAATTATTTTATTTTCGTTCATAGTATAACTTAATGCTTCGTTGTTTGAAGAGAATGGTCAAACTTCCAAATTTCTTTATTTCATACTATATAGTATCCCGTTTTAGAATTTCAATGTGTCCATCTTAATCATCGATTATTCAATGAGTAGTGATCAATTTCATGCTTATTTAATCCTTTAGTGATAACCGAATTCTGTCGATCAAATCGTAATGTGGATACTAGGTTAAACGAAATGACACCATATCGAGCTATTAGACGATTGAAGAGAATCGGTGTTAAACCGTGGGCCTAGGTGTCGTTCATGGTGGAACTCTTCCGTATGGAGGACCTGAAATCTTAACGAAATGATGTTCTCTATTGAATTTATGCCTGTGTTTGCAGGCTTCATGGTCTTACATAGTGACATTGAGTTTACAGTTGCCTTACTAGTTTTAATGATCTGATTTTTGAAAAGACGGAATTCGGATTCCATTTCACATGTAATCAATGATCACTCTTGAAAATATTTTCACTTTTCATTCGAAGAAATGTTAATTAATCTTCCGTTTTGTTCATTATCAAAGAAGAAAGTATTGTCAATATTGAGCAATTTTTCTCTCGTAAAACTTCTATGTAATAAGAATTAGTGACCTTAGCAATACTAACAACTATCTTTCTTCATTACTGAATTACATTGATTTAAATTTTACATTCCGTAAATACTACTTTATTTCAATAATTATAAGAGTCTAGTTTGTCTGAAAATTATTGATTATATGAAATGTTTTATTTACATTGATTGATCACCTAGTGCAGATCAATTTTACATTGTCTTAATAACAATTTGGGCTAATCCATTTCTAAAGATTGAAATTACAATGTAACTTGATTGTGAACTACTTCGATTAATGAGTATATATTTCAAAACTTGTTTAATAGAATTTAATAGTTGAGATCATGAGTCAATTGAAGCTAGACCACAATAGAAAAACTGAAAGCATTGGACGGCCGTTTCTTTTTACTGTTGGACCCCTCGGGAGGTTTTTCGTGGAGTTCAAGTGGGAGTCGGTGATCACGATCTCCACGATCTCGAACCCAGGACTTACCAGTCTCGCACATGAGCGCTTAACCATTAGACCACTGAGCCGGCATCCAACGGTTAGAATTACTACTATTGAATTACTATTATTAAAATTGCTATAATATCCACAAAACCCTTCTAATATGAATCAGAATATACTCACTAGTGACTGGCTTCAAGAGGTATTTCCTGGAGTTCTAGTGAGAAGTAGTGACCAGTGGAGTTCAACCGGGTCTGTTGTGAGATAGTAACTCACTGAAGACATTGGTGGGCGTGTGGCTCGATTTCGTGGATTAGTTGGAGTTAGACATCAACATCGTTGGATGCCGATCGGCTCAGTGACCTTGTTGTTAAGTGCTCGCGCGTGGAACCAGTAGGTCGTCGGTCCAGATCTCGCAGGGGGTGGGGTCGTGGATGCGCACTGCTAAGGAGTCCCACAATGGGACGAAACGGCCGTCCAGTGCATCCAGATTTTCCATGGTTATCTAGCTTCAACTGACTCATGATCTTAACCATTGAGATTATTTATCTGTTAGTAAAAGTAAGGTAGATCTTTCGTTTTTTTATTGATAGGGGGGTGCTTAGTTCTCCTTCTCTCTTTCTCTTTCTCTCTCTCTTAAAACAAACAATCCAAAGTTCTGTTGAAGGGTGGAATAGATTTTTCACACTGAAATTAACGTTGACTTAATTACCAAATACGATTTTTTAAACATTGCATTGAGTTATATGTGATTCTAACTATATTTACATCTAAAGAATGATCTTTGAAGTTTGTAATAAATTGACGATACTTATTTAGATGAACAGCCAATTTAGTCAATTCAGTTAAAAGACAATTCTCATCAATATGTTTTGATAAACAGTAGTAACCAAAGGGTACTAAATTCTCATTCTATGCTTATTCTAGACTGAATTCAGATACCCACTACCTTATACTGATTAGAGTCGAAGTCTTGAGTATTTCACAGCAAATAGGATATTTATAAAAAAACACTTAGTTGATACCAGATGATTAAGCATTCTTTACATTCTCAGTAGTTTTTTTAAAATGGAAGCTAATTGATAATGAAGTTAATTGTTTCTAATGTATGCACAGATCATAGCAAGATTTTTCAATGCATTTTGCATTTCACTATAGTTTAGTATCAATAATACATATATAACATTGTGTACTCAAGTATTGTTTTGTTTCGTTTCATTACATAGAAAAAACCTTCGTCCATCATCTTTACCTTCTTCTCATTAAGTCAATCTATGTCAATCTTTGATGCCCTTTAATTATAGCACAAAATATTGATTGAAGACAACTGAATTGAATGTGTTATATCACTGAATATCTGTAGTTAACCATTTGTAGACTATTCGACTTTAACTTATTGCAAGCAGTGATAGTTTGGGATTTGATCTTTAGACAGCTCATCATTCATTGTTAATCCCATACTAGATGGAGTCAGTGATATAATTCTATATGGTCACCCAATGGTTATCTAACCGGAAAAAGCTATGTTGTAGACTTTCTCGAATCACTAATCAACTAAAATGTAAATCAGTCAGTCAGTCAGTAACAACATAGAACTTCGTAAGTACGTACATAAGTTCGAGTTACCATAACACATTAGAACAGAGATGCAGTTATCGATTCAAATCTAATAGTGGTAGAGGTAGTAAGAGTTTAAGCAGTAATCGGAAAGTTCAGGGTTTGAAGATGTTATTCAAGGAGTATAATCCAGTGAAATAAATTTGGAAAGAGAAAGAAAATGGGACATGAAGAATTCAGAAGATTAGAATTAGGGAGAACACAAAGAGCAAACGCACATGTGCCACTGCAAACGATTTTCAGCCATGTAATTCAAGGTCTCTAACCATTGGTTGCTATCGTCTCACAAATCACAACCAGGTAGTCTACGTCTACCAACATGGCTCAGTCCACTTGTCAGTGACTTCAAGGATTTGTGCCATGTTTTGGTCCGGCCACCCCTAGCTTTCTTCTAACCTACTCCTACACCATAAAACATCGCACGTCGGGGCAGTGGGTGGTTTGGCATACGTAACATGTGTTCCAGTCATCTCAACTGATAAAGTTTCACTACTTCATCAATTGATTTGCCATCCTTACCTAGTACCCGTTTCCCAACAACTGCATTACTTACTCGGTGGTCCCAAGATGTACGAGCAATGCTTCAAAGACACCCGTGATCGAATACTAGTAACCCACGAATATCCTCTACTCTTACCGGCCATGTTTCACTGCCATAAGGTAAGACGGAATGAACTGCTGCCCACTAAACTCGTCCTTTGTCTGGTAGATGGATATCTCACCTAAACTAGAATGTAGATGCACAAATCATCATATTAATACTTAAATAACTGAAATAGTACCGTTTTTTAGAATGATTGGTATGCAATTAAATCAGGATTCAAGAGGTATTTTTTTACAACACTCGGAAACAGGTACATCTCGCTGACCAGTCTAACACTGAACGAAACCCTTACCCCTGTATTCCACTTGTAATCAAATTCCAAGCAAACTGTAGAGAGACTAAATTTCTTAGATTCCTTTTTTTCAATTGTATGGTAATCAACTTTTAATTATTCAATGAATTAGGTACAAACAGCTTGTAGTTTGTTAGGAATGACTTCAATCTGAATATTATCATTAATTCTGTTATTCAGCATAGAAACTTGAACAGAATTCGTATAGACATGGCTTAGTATTTGGAACTTATCAAAATCATCTTGTATAATCATATTATCACTGTACATCACTTAGTTGTAATCTAAAGTATAATATTCACTAAGGGTAAATTTGACTTTATCAAGAATGATCATCAACGATTTGTTTTGCATTGGCTGTATAAGTTGCTTAACAATGAATAGATTTATAAATATAGGGATATCACATAGAAGGTAATCTTTTCTCATTTACCCTAAAGAAAATTACAATCTAAAAAACATTATTCGATATATCAGAAGAACTGGAATTACAAACTGGATCGTCCATCAGCTTATCATTCTCGTTCTATCCAATATATCCGATAGTCTTTAAACTTCATTTCCCTAATTGATGCCATAGATATAACAAAACGAAAAGAGTTAGTTGACGATTAAATAAATGAGACAATTAATGAATCAGAAGGGGTTTTGTGGATATTGTAGTAATTTTAGTAGTTGAGATCATGACACAATTAAAGCTGGATCACCATGGAAAACCTGTAAGCACTGTAGGGCTGTTTCGTCCTATTGTGGGACTCCTCAGCAGTGCGCATCCACGATCCTGCCTCGCGAGATTCGAGCCCAGGTTTTATCGGTCTCGTGATCGAACGCTTAAACTGTAGACCACTGAGCCGATCGGCATCCAACAGTGTTATTGTCGAACTTCAACTAATTTATTACTTATATTAAAACTGATTATGTAAATATAAGAATAACATTGTAAATATAGTGTTACTGAGGTAATTTAATATGGTAAATGAATAAAGTCAATAGAAGAGGTCATAGAAATTGAAATATCAATATATTGAGTAAATAATTCATTTTAAGACAACTGACATTAAAACCACTTAGAAACTTTTTTAACTTGGTCTAACCGATAACTTTTGAGGGTATCACCATGATTATAATCAATGGACAAATTATCTGCTTCTACATTCATCTTAAATTTATTATATAATTTACTTGAACAAAGAAACCTTGGTACAAAGGGGCACCAAATACAAATGCGTCACACAATAACAATGAGGCCAGTAGTAGTTATCATTGATTTGTGTGAGGGCTGTGATACTGCCCGGATGCCCAAATTAAAGTATATGGTTTGCTTAGGTGACCATACCCCGAGCCTTTGACATGAAGGTCTAGTCCATAAGGAATTGGAGCAACGTTGGGAGATACAGTCTTATGATGGTCCGTGACCAATAATTGGTTCATACACCATTTTTTCACTCGGGATTCTGAAGCTCATGTGCAACATTGGTTTGGAATCAGGTTTTTCAACCGCCCCTAGGTAGACTATACGTATCCACAAACCCGGTTAAAGCGCCGGACATTCGCTTTCTATTCTCTCAATTTCGTAAAACACCCACGTCACGAAAAGGCAGTGAATAGGACTTCTCTGACAGTGGTTGTATACGCGTTACCATGTGAAGGTATTTCGAGGGAGAGAGGACTCGCCACATCCTTGGCCGCACCAGAGCATTTCGAAGCATCCATTTTAAAACAACAATAATAACCGATTATATCATTTTAAGAAAGATTAGTAATGCTGGGAAACAGATTTGAAGAGGGTAATATGAAAAGGTATGAAGAAGTATTCATTAATATGATAACAGATTTAAATCATAAATTTCATACCACATTTGTTTTATTATTATTTAAGTAAAATAGTGATACTGTTGAATGAAAATTGTTTTTCTAAGTAGACATTAAGAACTACGCTCCTATTTCTCAAAATGCATCGGTGACTAGGTAGATATCGTCTTTCTCCATTCTTTACTCGTTTATGAAGATTATTATTCGAGAGTTCAGTGATAGACTTGTCTAGGAGTGGGCTTATTTTTTAAAAAATGACCACTTACGTTCCCTATTCACAAAATGAAAGCACTGAACCACTTCACTTGTTAGTTATGAAATTTTTCAGATTTATAATCCATAATTCAACCAACACTTTCGATTACAACCTTACATTACTTTACGTAACCCCTTTGCTAAATGGACATACAGAGGCGGTAACGTAAAAAATGAAATCTGATAAAAATAAAAGTTTATGGCTCAATTTCTTAGGGTTTCCGGGGGAAAGAAAGATGAGCAAGGTTTGCCGGCAGGCAATGGGAGTAATTTGAAAGGCGTAATACTATTGTTTCTTAAAATTTTTAATTCAACGTAATAATAGATTTCACTCTCTCTCTCTCTCTCTCTATATATATATATATATATATATATATATATATATATCCGTAAGATGGCTTTGCATAGGCTTCATGTTAGCTAGCACTTAACAGTTAGCATCTCACTGAAGTATTCAGAGTTTTTATAAGCAAAGATGGATGGTGGCTAGTAGTGGAAACCAAAGTGCTTGGTTCCTCGTATTCGAGACTCATCAAATGGATGTACCTGCATCCCAGAGTTGATTTTCACTTCGAGACTCGAACTCCGTATATTTCGCTTGCGACTTATGCCAGTATTGAAGCAATCCGTACAGGATGCACGTATGCTAATAAGAGGCTGGGCAATTGAAGTCCTAAACATCAATGAGAAGATTCAAACAAACAATATAAAAATGGATTATTTAGAATGATGTTTAGTATCTAAAGTAAATGATTTATTTTATGGCATATACATGCACAAAAATATACGATTTAGGAAACTTAAATGACAAATAATTATTTGTATTCTCAACTGGACATGTAAAACTCAACTAATGGAAATGTTAGGACTACAGTATTGATTAGTGAAATGATGTCACCTGGCGTCTAGTCCCTCTAAACCGAAGAGCCATAAAATTGGTCGATCTTTGTTTCATGGTTGTTGCCACTTCAGGAGGCGAATAAACATATACTCCATAAGGCTTAACACTACTTTGGATATTCTGTCTGTAACTAGCGTTTGGAATTCTCATAGATGGATTTCGTTTTTCGTAACAATATCGTAATCCTAAAAGGCGAAATTTAGGTGTAATAGAATTGCTCAAAAACCTGAATGGTGAGTTTTGTATTGTCAGAGAATAAGCAAAATTATAAAGGTTTCCAGGATGTCAAACGATTGAAAACATAGGTGTGTAATTTCTTTCCTTTTGTAAGTCTCATGCTACAACCTCTACGAAAGTACGGAACATGGTTGGTGCACAGTACGTTGATTTGATGGATCTCTAAGGCGATTCACAAATGAAAAATCTCCAGTGATGAACTTATTTCCAAATGAACTTATTCCTATGAAACGTTTTTGGTCTCTGAGAGCATAACATGAGGTACTATGCCGTTTACATCTCTCTCACTCTCTCTGTTACTGCCCACTGATACATCTGCTCTAATTACATCTTTATTAATTAATTTATTTCCGTCTGCGTTAACAACTATTTAAACTTAGTACCAAGTTGAAAATCAGATATTCAAGAAAATGACGATAATGAAATTGACTTAGCAGAAAATTACAGTTAAACTACATGTCCATTTTTGACAGACTATTCAAATTCGGGTTTTTCAAAACAATTTCATTGATTTAAACAAAATTTATAATTACAAATAATAATAAATTGTTTAAAACTAGACAATTTACCAATCATAATTAGATTATTGACTGGATGAGAAAATTAATGTAAACATAAATTGACTGTATACTAGTAGTAGTGTATGTTAAGTTTTTGTTTAAAATCATAAATCGATCAATGTTATTACCATCACTGAAGACCTGGAAGCACTGAATGATTGTTTTGTCTTAGCATGGGACTCCTTGGCAGAGTAACTCCATGATCCCTCACGCTAGACTCGAACCTAAGACATTCAGTCTGGTATGCGAACGTTCAACCTCTAAACCACTGATCTGACATTCAACAGTGTTGATGTCTAACTTTAACTAATCCACGAAATCGTGCGGTCATCTTCTATTTTTTGAGGTAGATACTTGTCTCCACTCGAATGTTAAATGATGATGATTAAGTATTTTAATCTGATTTCAAGAATGTGATTTCAACTATAAATATTATTTATTTGTACATGATTGAATCTTTGTGTCAGTAACTGCACATGTACACATGTACATTCTGAGAAGATTGTCATGATAATACTGTTCAGTTACAAGTTTTTATATAAAGTTGCGTAGAAATTAGCACTGAAATCTAGTAGGTGAGTTCCGTTGGAATTAGGAGTCGTCAAATGAATGTATCTGAATCTCAGTGTTAATATTCACAATGATACTCCGTAACTCAATGGATAATGTGTTGACGTTTTAAATGAAATGCAATTGGTTTTATTTCTAGCGTGTATATTAGAACTAAAGTGCAGGTACTTCCATTGGACGACTTTGTAATGAGAGAAAACGAGTATGCTGTATTCCACTGTTTGTCATTATCTAAGCTAAGAGTTCAAGCGAGATATATGTCCACTTCAACTTTATTTGACTTATAAAACAGTATAAGTCAAAGAATATTCGACTACCGTACAAGTTATTAGTAATAATTCGGATTACTTATCAAACAAGCGAATGTCAAGAAATCTAAATTCTTTTCAATGTGTTATTTTACTCGTCAGTAATGGGATTTATTGAAAGAAGCAATTTTAGGAAGGTTATTCAGCTTTGAAGAAACCACAGTCTGATGTTATTTGAATATCTTTTGAAACGTAGGAACTATCGAGTAAATTTCTCTCTTTAATATTATACGCCCTGAGATTAGACTTCTGTGACTGAAACTGGAACGAAACTCTGAATATCCATGATTCTGTAGCAAACTCAAGTAGTCCAATCGCTATCGGCAATCTTAATGAACTAATTTATTTTTATGGAATATTAGATACCAACTCAGTCGTACAAATGGTAACGTATTCCGTATGAAGCTCAGAAGTTCAAGTTTTTAACCGTGATAAGATCACTATTTCTCATTATTAAACAATTCCATATCAAGACGAAACATTTAACCAGTGATTCTTATATAATCAATACTACCTCGTCTTATTTATCAGTTAATGATGAAATAATTGAGTAAAACAGTATATCTCTAAAAAGATCTGATTAAAATCTATTTTCTAAACATGATATATACGGTGGCGCAACTTCGTGGATTGGTTGAAGTTAGACTTTAACACCGTTGGATGTCGGCTCAGCGGTCTAGTTGATTAAGCGCCTGGCGCGAGACTGGCAGGTCCTGGGTTCGACTCTCGTGGGGGCGGGATCGTGGGTGCGCGCTGCTGAGGAGTCTCGTACTAGGACGAGACGGCCGTCCAGTGTTTCCAGGTTTTCCATGGTTGTCTAGTTTCAACTGAGTCATGATTTCAACAAGTGAAATTAAAACAACTATTAAAATCGTATTCGATGGGAACTGAATAGATGTTTTTCTGAAAGGTCGTTTTCCAGTTTTCGATAAACCTAAAGTTTGATAATAAATAAAACAAATAGCAAATAAGTCACATGATTCATGTGTCCAGTTGAACATTGAATCAAGTTGAATGTTGACGCTACATTTTTAATTACAAAAACAATTATTTTTAAATAAACAAAATAAATTAATAGAATTCGTTTTATTCGATAAATAATTTCATAATTACGTACTTACTTACTTACTTACTTATGGCTGTTACCCCCAATGGAACATAAGCCGCCGACTAGCATTCTCCAACCCACTCTTTTCTGGGCCTTCCTTTCTAATTCTATCCAAATATTGTTCATGTTTGTTTCCATTTCTCAGCGTAATGTGTTCTTTGGTCTTCCTCTTCTCTTTTGACCCTGAGGATTCCAAGTGAGGGGTTACCTTGTAACGCAGTTGGGTGCTTTCTTCAGTGTGTGTTCTATCCTCTTCCAATACCTTCTCTTGATTTCTTCCTCCGCCAGGATCTGGTTTGTTCTCTCACATAGTAGGTTGTTGCTGATAGTGTCTGGCCAACGGATCCAAAGCATTTCGCATAGACAACTGTTAATAATTACTAAGTGATTACTATGATCAGTGTTGCGTAAAACTTTAGTTAAGCACAGTGTTAATTGGTGAAATTGCCTATTTCAAACTGTATTAGTATGTTCAACTACTGTTTTCCTTGTCTTATAATTATAGTAGTAAAAGGTAGTAGCTGAGATCAAGTTATGTAACATCAAATCATGGCATAAACCGGTTTATAAATTTATTGACTTTTAATCAGAATTAATTTTAGTAGATAAAGACAATCAGTTGTTAAAGAAATGGAGTGACATGCATCAGAATGAGGTAGATTGACATAGATGCATTCACTTTGCTTCTTATTCCTGATCTTGTATCCTAGTATTAATTTATACACACCTTTTTTGAACCATATTCTCAATGTCTGATCTTTATCATTATGATCGCTACTTTGAATGTTTCGACTTGTTCGATACTCATCTTGTGGATGTCATCTCCTCATGTTACTGTAGGTTTACTCACACTTACATTAGGTACGACTTTTATATCATCCATTCACGTGAATGTAAAAATATAACAGTACAGACAAATGAATAAAATTCTATCATACAATTTTAGATTTGACAGTAACATGTTGTACTTTCTCATCAGTAATTCGTCTCATTCATTTAAAATGCGATAGGAAACATTTAACTAACTACATTCAAATTATTACCAAATATATCCACTGACCAATCTATTCAGTTATTAACCTCTTATGGGATGAACTATAAAATCAACTCAATTCCTTTTATAATTTTTAATGGATAGAACTTTCATAAATCTAATCAAACAAGTACAATTTTGAGCAAAAGTGTGTATAACATAGTCTGCTAGAAAATAGATTTTTTCAATAACTTTATAAAGTTAGACACTGACACCGTCGGATGCTGGTTCAATAGTTTAAAGGTTAGATGTTCATGCACCAGATCAAAATTCTTGAGTTCGATCCTCGCATTCAGGATCGTGGATGCACACTGCTGAAGAGTTCCGTACTACGACGATACGATCGTCTGGTGCTTTCAGCTTTTCAATGATGATCTAACATTGATCGATTCATGATCTTAATCAAAATCTCAATCATCTCCACAACCTCATACTAAGAACTTTATAAGAGTTTTGCTCATGTTTCACATTGAATTCATCATTCAATTAAGTACAAATTTATGCTTTTATCAAGTATTTCATTTTGAGCATTTTACTCATAAACTGTGTCCCTGAATTATACTATCAATTATAATTAGTGAAGACTTTGTATTTCAATGTTTGAATTTGTCAATTTAGGTCAGACAATGGGTAAATCGATTTACTTTTGTTCATCTCATTTACATTCAAATGTATATGCCTATATATATACTTATATACATTCGCTTAAATGACGTGAAAAAAAACTTAGTTTAATACTAGACATTCACTTAAAAAATGGTTTATTTTACAAGTGAAATCTACTGAATTACTAATATAAGTAGTCTTAAGTAGTTTTTCGTCTTTATTCAACGATGACTATTCTTTTATGAAAGAAATTTAGAATAAATCAAAGCTATTACTTTCACTTCATTGAAGTAAGGGAAAGCATTTTTAAAATATTTAATAAGTTTTCAATTGTCTGGAGTCATGCGCAGCTGTATTTTAAGAGAATTTCAGTGTAAGCAGATCCATGTGACTGATGATAGACACAATTATATAATGCACTGTTAAGGCTTGAAACGAGATCTTCAATAAAAATTGTGATTTGAAATGTAGCAATCACCCAACAAACAAATAAAAGTTCTGTTTAAAACACAATTAGTGAACATTAAAATGTTTGTGCTGAACCTAATAGCTTCCATTCAGAGCATTTAATTTCAACATTCAAATGTAATAAACATGTCCCGCTATGACAAAGAAGACATAGACTGAGAAGAAGAATAGTAATGGAGGGCTGGTTAATAAGACGGGTTTAAGTATCTTTTGGAAGAAGAAATTTATCACTTCACTTTGCATCTGACATCATAACATTATAGTGATAAACAGATTACCGGTATACCTTTCGCTTTTTCCAGATATTTCAATAGCGTTAATAGATAAAATATCTCAAGTAGATGATGTTGATATATTCTGACGTATATGTACATACCACATTAGACACAAGTTCTTTAACAGGTTGAGGCCGATTTTAAATGTATTCATATCTCATCCATCGAAATGAAAGGTTTTCCAAAAACCTCATTTTTTGAAACGATCCTTATGTATATACATAAGTGTATCGACACACATAAAAATAAAACAAATAATTGATGATATAGACTTAGAGATACAATTCAAATTAGTGGATTCCAGTTCCAAAGTGAAGATCAAGAGAGAGATAAAAATGCATCCAGATGATTTCTTGGTAAAATGAGTAGCGGATCCCTAATTTCATCTCTAACTATAAAACATCTATTTTCTGAAAAAAATTTTCAACTATTTTAGAAACATTCACTTGGTGTTATTTACTTGATCAGTCTCTTGCTGGCATATGTGCATCCTGTGCGAACTGTCTCGATATTGCCTTAGGTTACAAGCTTTCAAACCGAAGATAGATAGTGGCTAGCAGTGGAGTCTCAGAGTGAACATCAACTCTGAGATGCAGGTACATCCAGCTGACGAGTCCAAAATAAGACTAAACGTGCGTCCTGGATTCCACTATTAGCCACTATCTTTGCTTGTTTTAGAAACAGTATAAGCTATGTCAAAATACGTGTAACCAAATCACTCTGTCTAGCTATGATAACCTTCATTTAGGTCATAAGAAACCCACACATCTGAGATAGGTGATAACCCTTAAAACAATCAAAGCTTAGCATAAATCTTCATTCTTTACGTTAAAGAAGGTATTTTATTCACATTATTAGGTCTGACATCGTAATTGAGTTACGAGTTCATTCTTCATTATTCATAAAATTTTATTTACATGTTTCAGGAAAAAAAATTGTCAGTAAATTAAAAGGTCACTTTAATGTTGAATTTGACCTTTCTTATGGTTACCAGTGGTAAATATTAGTTGTCTGACTTTTATTCACAACAAAATCAATATTGAAACATTATTTTGTCAGTTATAAAATTTTAACAGTTGAGATCGTGAGTTAATTGAAGCTAGACCATCATCGAAAACCTGGAATCACAGGACGGCCGTTTCGTCCAATCAAGGGATTCCTCAGCAGCGTGCATCTATGATTTCGCCTCGCAGGATTCGAACCGAGGACTTATCAGTCTCGCGCGTAAGCGCTTAACCACTAGACCAACGAACCGGCGGGCATCCAACAGTGTTAATGTCTAACTTCAACTAATCCATGAAATTGAGTGACACATCAACCATTGTCATCAGTAAGTTACTATCTCACAACAGACCCGGTTGAACACCACTAGTCACTACTTCTTACTAGAACTCCAGGATATACACCGTGAAGGCAGTCACTAGTGAGCATATGTTGATTCATATCACAAGGGGTTTTGTGGAGATTGTAGTAATTTCAATAGTTTCAAAATTAACAAATTTTTCTTCTAAATAATCATATAAATTGAAAATAATGAGTAGTTGTTTTCAGGATTAATTCAGTCAATCATTAATCTATATTTATTGAACATATCAATTGATCAATGGAAAATATTTTGATCTATGCTACTGTTATGTTCGTTAACTTGAATGCTATTACTGATTCGTCTTACTCGGAACGGAAAGACGAATCGAGGATCCAGAGACTCGATAGGCTCTCTAGGTTTGAAGCTATCATGATTTCACTTAATCTGCGAACAAGAACAAGACTCGGTGACCAAAAACCCATAAGCTAGCTATTTGATGCGTCCCAGCCCCGCTAACTAGAGGGAGAAATCCAAGCTTGGAATGGGAATCATATTCTGCAAATCACTCAGAAACGAGCGACAACAACAAGCACAATTCAAAACATATATATACAGTACAAAACCGTCCTTGGGAAGAATTACCAAATAGCATACTAAAAGACGCGACGGACCAATAGCATCTAAGATATTTCCCAGTGGGAAATACGACATGAAGGTGACAAGAGCGTCTTTGGCGCGAAAACAAAGAAATTCGAATATTACAAAATTAGGTCCTTTCCCAAGTGAGTTCTGGGGATCTGACGTCCCCAACAGTTACATAATTATAGTTAATCGACAAGAAGTCATAGATATTTGTTTTCAACTAGTTTTCACTTATCAATAAGATTCGTCTATGTTGTTAAATGATTTTATGTTACTTATAGGATCAAAGTGCTCATCATTCAGAACTGATACTCGATTGATATCTTTTAATCGGTATTTTAAATTTCAGTCAATTTGGTCACTACAGTAGTGAGCAATGAGAACTTCTGAAGAATCTGGAACTAGGATTTGAAAAATGTTTCTTATGCGCTTTGATCATTTCGTCAAGTGATCTATTCTTAAATTGCATGAGCTTCACAAATCTATCATCCTGAAGTGAACTAACTAACCAAGGTAGAACTAGTTAATTTTGAATGCCAAATAATTACTGATTCGAATATTAAAATTTACACTCAATCTCAATAGAATGGACAAAAGAATATTTCCAATGGCAAACGTTTCGGTATTTAGATGTAAATAGTTCTCAACACTTCTTGATAATTTGAATTTGTAACAAACAATACAGGTGACCTCAACTATTATTATCAGAAAGGATTTGAATTATCTCGTTGTTGATGTTGTGGTCTCAATGTTGATCAATCTTTATTCATAGAAATACACCTTGTAGAGATTGTCTAGATAAACATTTTATTCCGGGTTATATAAAATAGATTGTGATTACGTCAAGCAAAGGAATTCATGACGTATACATTTTTAATGAATAATGTTTGATCCTTGAATACGAAGTGAAGATGACATCAAGTTCAAAATGTACTTATTGATTTAGAATGGATCTTGTTCATTGTTTTTCATTATTAATGGGTCTCTACCTAGATAAATTCTAGACAGATTTGGAAATCTATTTCTTTTATTCAATGGGTATGGATCATAACAACAAAAGACTCATTCATATCTATTAAAGTTAGAGTTTTGAATTATTAGCTTAATACACAATCGTATCTATAATCTTCTGACAAGGATCTATATCAAATATGTCAGTAAAATACTTTCAACCAACAATGGGCTTGTAAAATATATATATTAGTGGTATTTTGAAACAGTGATTTCAACGATATAGAGTTTGTTGTGGTCAATCTTGCATAGAATTGTAATTGCACACTACTAGCAATATACTAGTAATATATTTCGTCAAAATCATTGTTGTCCATAAGTATACTTATGATTAGATATCTGTTACTATATAATTAAAACAATGGGACTGTAATTTATGGATGACCTTTGAGCCATGCTAGACTGACCTTGACTGTGTCCACATGATAAATAGAACCAAATGAGGGTTATGATTTACAGTTGACGGTTAATGTCAGGAATTACAACTAGGGTTTTCATCACGAACTGATATTAGCTATAATGCCTGATTGGTTCATCCATAAATTCTAGTCTCGCCATTAAAATAATAAGACAGGTAAGTAATTAATAATACATCAAATATCAATAAAGTGTTTTGTATGTATAAATATCTAGGTTTGCTAGTCGTTAACATTAAGGAATTTCTATAATCATTCTCTGTTAACATATTATGAGTATCATGAGCAGATTACTTCATAGGTGTTAATAGAGATAAATGGTTGACATCAGTAAACTTAGACGATCAATTGATTACATATTGACAATTATATTCAATTGAAAGGCTCCAACTAAGATAAAACATGTATTCTGGATATTACTATTAATCATACTCCATCTTTCCGATTTATACAAATATTGGTATAACTTTAATCACTATGAAATCAAATCCTTCTTATTTTCATAATATTAATATTATATTATTACTATTTAAACAAATAAATAATGGTATAAAGGGGCACCGAATATATATGCGCTACACACGTCACTTAATTTGTTTGTGGGATGTGATACTGCCCAGGTGCCCAGACTGAAGCAGATGGTTTTCTTAGGGGTCACACCTTAAGCCTCCGACCCAAAGGTTTGATCCACAAGGCGGCGAAGCAACGTCAGGAGATGCAGTCCCATGGTAGCCGATGACCAACGATTGGTTCATACGCCATTTATTTCTTTAAGATACTGGAGCCCATGTGCACCATTGGTTTGGAATGAGTGTTTCCCAACTCACGTAGGTGGATTCATCATATCCACCAACCCAGTTAAAGCGCCCGACATTCACTTTTCATCCACTCAATTTCGTAAGCAATACACCCACCCCGAGGTGTTGAGTAGGACTTCCCTGACAGTAGCTGTCTACGCGCTGCTATATGAGAGCATGTGAAGAGAGAGAGAGCTAACTCTCCCCTCACCCTCAGCCGTACCAGGGCATTTGGTGGTGGATATTTTCATAATAAGCATTTTAATTCCATTTCCCCATTCCCTAGGTAAAACTTCCTTATCCACAGGATAGAAACTACAATATAATGTACTTTAGAAAAAAAGTATACAAACAAATTGATGTCACGTGAAAAATAGTAGAATTGAAACTATCAAATCTATAAATCAATAAATTATTCATAAACCATCAAGGAAATCGAATAAAAAACTATTTTATTAACCATAACAATACCTTGATTCATTAACTTTTCATTTCATGGTAACAATAAATGAATAAAATGAAATAATAATTTGTAGATTGCAATATGTTACTCATATGGGACTGTGAATTTACATATAACCTGTAAGCATACATGTTATATATACATAGGTATACATTCATTGAGAAATATAATTCATCACATCGTGATTGTGAATGTTCTTGCTTTGATCTTGTGTTTTTTGAGTGATTAAATCTGGATTAATTAACTGTTTCAAACGAAATTGTACTAGATCCCTATTATCATTCAAACGACCGTTATTCCTCAGTTGGAGAATTAATCTTCAACTTGACGAGCCTTTGTAAATTGTCTATTCTCGTTTAAGTGTCTTCATGGAGATTGTTTCAACTGTAGGTCGTATTCGTCAGTAATAAATGTCAGTTGGGATGCTACTGAAAACAAGTAGACACACGATAGATATTCTGTCCTAGTATTCGGCTTTTTGTCATTAAAATCTAATTGATCTCTACGAAGTCCCTCCAATCAAACTACAATAATCTATCTATTACTGTATAACAAATTTCGTTGAATATATTCCCAATATTTGAATCAGAAGTGGTGACTGGTAGAGGTCAGTAGCTCTGTGGTGTGTACTACTTGTTCGGATAGATATAAGTAGTGTGTACCGAAAATCGACTGTAGAATTATTGAGGTAAAAGAGGAAAATGAAGAGAAAAAAAGAAAACAGAAAACAACTAAAATAACAACTCATGGATGGTGTGCAATTAGTATATTTAATGTATTGTTTTCATATGTCACAAAAACAGTATGTGAGTTGTTGTAAGACATAATACAATATTTTGGTTATCCCTACCCTATTTTGCATAAACTTCAGTTCTAGTGTTTGAATGCTTGCTGCAAGAACTGAATATTATGCAGCTGATCCCTGATAGATTGTTTGTAACTGTTTACTACAGAAGACGCATATAAGAATAGACAAGACATCCAGTACTTCCTTGTTTTTATTAGTTGTTCAAATGAGATCAATCTGTGATCATGTAACTTAAAAGCCATTTTATTATTGTTATACTTGGATCTTCCGATTGAAGTTTAGGATTGCAGTTGATTCGTTTGTTATTGGCATATGTACATCCTGTGCGGATTGCATCGATATTACATTAATTAGAAAACATTATAAGCGAAGATAGATAATGGTTAGCAGTGGAATCCAGGACACATGTTTCGTTCCATTTGGGACTCTTCAGCTGAATTTACCTGTACCAAGTGAATTTAAACTTCATTCCATTGCACAAGCAAGTGGCTATCAGAACTCAGTGGCTAAGTGGATAACGTGATAGCGATTGAAACTAACTCTACATGGTTTGAGTCTTAGAGTAAACATTCAATTCTGAGACGCAGGTAAATCCATTTGACGAGTTCTAAATAGGATGAAACGCGTGTCTAGGATTCCACTGATAGGCAACATCTGTATTTACTTATAAATAATCTTTGTTAAGAGATAAAATAAGGGACACTACCCCTAACTCGGGGCCTCAAAAATCGGAAAAATGGAAATTTCGCAAACGCGATAAAAATGGTTTTGGTGGTCCAATAATAGTATTCCCACACCATACAATGAGTTTTGAGCGTTATTTAAGCCATAACGCTTCAGGCTGGACTATTTTGTTTACTACCTTACATATGTGTTGTATGCAGTATAAGCTAAATGGCTATGTAGTGCTGAAGGTCTCATATGAGGCTGGAGGTTCGCCATTAGTATTGAGGATGGTTTGGCATTGCTTTGGCAAGTTCTGCTGACTGTTCATGCACAAAATTGTTTTGCTGGTTAACCGATTTCATTCATACTGGTGGTTGCTTTTCAGTGTTCTCGAGGGCCATTATCATTAGGACAGTTTAAGGCAAGTCGCCACTGCTAGCATAATGAGTTTGACGGTCGTGTAAGCGGAATAAGTCACCTTTGGCCTATTCGTGCTGTGCATAATTGATTCACTCAATCATCGATCGGAATAACTATACATGTGATGTGAATGTGTATATGAATGGTGCGAATAGTCCACCAGGGTGCTTGGTACCTGTGTGATTGCGCCACTGGAATGAGCTGTACCATCCAGATTGTAGCATTAAAGCCTATACGGTGTCTGGTTCTCCTGAAAACCAATGTGAAATTACTCTGGCCCACAAGGGTATATTATATAACTATAACCATGAAGAGATAAAATAACTTTGATATAATAATAATAATTAATATTATTATTATTATCCATATATCCATTTGTCACTAACTGGTTCATTGATTTTTTATAATAAACAAATGGTTTAATGCATAATTGGACATTTTTATTGATTATTATTATTATTATTATTATTATTATTACTATTATTATTATTATTATTATTATTATTATTATTGGTTAAAGAACAAAACAACAAACTATCAGTAAACATTTACACAGTATATGCACTTTAACTTAAATTTCAATACACATATAATCACAAATGACGTTGTAATATATATAGACAGGGAATAAAGAATAATAATAATCATTGTGTTTATTTGACGTAGACTATGATCAAATGTAATATTTCTCTATAGTGTATTGTATTGTTCTAGTTTTTCTGTATTAAATTATTAGGGTATTTTTGTTGCTGGGTGGGGGTGGGAAGGTAGGAGTGTGATTAATGATAATAATAATGATGATGATATTGATGTACTTCAGTGATGTTAATATTGCATGTATCTAATGTAATCAACTACTTTCAATTTATGACGTAATCATGTCAGTTAAATAACTTATATATGTGTCTGGTTATTAATTTATGAATGTGAATATTTCATGTACGAAGTGGAGAAAAAAATGGTATTTTTTTAATATTACATGAACTATCATAGATTAGTTATATTTCAATAGTAATATTGCGTAATCGTTATTGATTCTTATCTCATTGAAGATGTTTCCATTGTTGAACTGTACTGGTTTTAGACTTTCATTGACATTAAGAAATATTTCTTAGGATTTTTCTCTAAATTTAACTAAGTGTTGGGGTGATCCAGAAATCGCTTGCAAAAGAAAAGCGAGCATCAAGAAACACTAAGAAGTGTTTCGTCCAATCAGCGTTCATTTGGAGTTTTAGCCAGAAATATCAAGGTAGCGAAACGTCAGATGCGGAAGCTCTGATTGTTTGGCTACTACAGTGCTACTATGTTTAGTAGCATTCCAGAATATTCCAGCGACCCAAGGACATTTAGATATATTATGAAAACCCTATATTTTCTGTAATAGAATGAACCTCGGAGTAAAGTATTTTCCCTCATACTTGCGTCTTCTCTCTGGTGTTCAAGTCGCTGTGTAGTTCTAGCTTTCGGGTTACCAGAATAGCTTAAGAAACTAGTATGGCGTTCAATCGATAAGACTTATCACTGAGGGGGGCGGGGTGTTTGACTTAGCGATAATTTTTATGGTCGGACATAGAAAGGTTTAGAAGTATTGGGCCCAATTTCTGTCAAGGTTATGGTTGTGTACTACATAATGAAAGTGTGATATGGCAATCTATTTGTTCATTTTTCAACACTGGATTTTATTTTCTTGTCTAACTTATGTTAATTACTGATACTACAAAGTCTTCGGAATGTTTATTTATTCCTGCTCTTTCATTCTAATAGTCAAAAATCACTATTAGTTACTGTTGTTATCGACGCTTATCTGATCATGTACAAAAATTGCACAATGAAAACAATAAATTTGATATGATTTCAGTGGCTAAATTTCATTAAACCGATAAAGAATTCGTGAAGATGGGTGATATTCATTGTTTACATCATGAAATGACTATAGCTAAGTTACCATTCATAAACGAAGAAAGACTAAATGAACAGCTTTTCTTCATCTTAATATGGTACTACTCAGTAGTGAGCATACTTAGCCCGATCAGGGATCGAACCCAGGACTTTTAGACTGTGACCAGTGAAGTTCAACTGTGTTGCGTGAAAACTAGATACCTACTGATGACATTAGAAGTTGTTTGATCTAATAAAAAAAATTTACACCATTTAATGCCAACTCAGTGCTCTAACGATTAAGTGTTCACCCTAAAGCAACATAGTTTCGCAGACGTACATAAAAAATCCTATATAATACCATCAAAAAACTCTTTACTACTTCCTGATTTTCAACGGTTATTCAACTATGATCATTCTATGAAATGAACTATTAAAGAATTCAATAATAAATTCATTTTAACAGTTGAATATTTCATAATTACACCTTCTTTCTATAATATGTAGTTTATTCTAACTATGAATGAACAAGTTTCTTTACATGTCCATAAACTATGTACAAACTTTGTTACCTGTTTTTTCCCCTTTATAAATTAACCAAATTCACAAATCACATGATTGATTGATTGATTAATAGTGATAAGATTACATAATAGGATAATTGATTCCCTTTTAGTCAATGGTTTGATTAAAAAAACTATTTCAACGGTAGATCAAGTTAGATCTTTTTAATGGTAATGTAATAAATATTATCATATGACATATTAGAGCTAAATAAATAAAGGACTTTTATATATTGGAAATGTTAGCATTTCAAATGTAAGGGGATTGGTATTTTTGATTTAACTTCAGTTAGTATAGAGATTTATTTGAAAATTATCAACAGTTTAACATCAAATGGATTGAAAGCATTCAACAATGCCATCGCAAGACATCTCCTTGACATACGACACGAAGTCGATACACTAAAATCCTTCAAGGTGATTGATAAACAATCAAGCTGAAGCATTAGCAATCAAACGGTTAAAACCACACCTATGTATACAAAAAAAGACAGTAATAAATCTTTCTTTACCCTGGTAACAATACCCCCCCCTCTTAATTATTTATTACGTCATTCACTAATACAACTCTTCCTGAATCTTAAAATCACATCATATATAACTGACTGATTTGAATTCACATTTTCTTTATTACCATTAATCTATTTTCATGTGTTCTAGTCACTATTTCAATGTTCCGGAACTTTCCCTCTCAAACTTTATTTATTCGAGACAAAATTTTATGATCTCATTAACTCTATTGGAATCTTCGCTACACCATGATACATTTATTCATCCTCTTATGTATAAGTATGTCAATATCTGTAATAATGTTGAATTTTAAATATTTTAGGTTGTAAGCAGCTGATGCGAACCTAGAGAAATAAAATGAATCCATATTATTATGCATCAATGTTTGTTCTTGCTCTCTTTAAGAAAATTATCAGGTTAAACAGTTAACATCATAGACTGGCTGACGTTAGATGATAAGGGGAAGTTAAGAAACGGCTCAACATATGTTTATTTCTAGTATGAAACTATTCAGCAGTACTCATCTACAGTCATTCTATTCTTAACCTTCATTTGTCTTGATGATTATTCAGTTTATAGATCTTTGAGTCAATATACAATGATTTACATATCTGTGATGTGTAACTTAGTTCTTTACATCCGACATGTTTGAACCCCATTAGTTAGTTCTTTTCATTGGAATTCCAGATGCCACTTCTCAAAGTTAGTGACCAGTAAACAAATCTCACCAATCACAATGTCATAAGCTTACCGAAGTTAGAAATGTAAATCATTAAATAACAACTTAATACTCTAAACATCACACACTAACTTGGCGTTCTGATAGTATAGATTTCATGTCAATGATAAACTGTGATGAAGAATCCTGTAATAGAACGATAGAGCTCTCTAGTGGTTTCTAGTTTTCAATATTTATGCTAATAATTGTCTTTATTAAATAATTCTACTCTAATGCATGACAATAAATGCTGCTTGAAGTTGGAGATCTCTATTTAAAACAAAGACATGTTTATTACTGTATACATGTCCCTAAATATTTCCCTAGAGTTCAGGCAGTATTTATAATTGACTGATCACTTATATCCTTCCTTCTAATTAAGAGTGGTTTCCTAAAATTTTCCCAGTTCTCTGTTGAACACGAATCCTCAGAAATCTTTATATTAATTAAAGTTCAAACTTTTAAAATCATTATTATCAGTAGAACAGTTCAGATAACTGACCTCGTGGTGCGTGCTACTTATATTGATATAAGTAGTATATGACGCGAGTCAGGAATGTAATGTCTGGCAGCAGAAGATGGGGAAGATCAAGAAAGGAAGGAAGGGAATAGAAAGCAATTAGTATGGAAATGCAAGAACAATGAAGTTCGAGACAATTACTGAACATTTTGCAAATTAATTATTATAGTATGGTTTTTCTATTTTACCAAGTAACTCTGTAACTTTGTGCTAAATGTAATTGGGTTGTTCTCACCTGTGTTCTTCTTCAAATATATATGTACCTACTTTTAAGTAGTTAACCTTTTAAAGTAAAATTTCCTCGTCGACCAGTTTTTTGAACTGACCCTCTCTTTAATTATTCATATCGAACATTCGTATTGAAAGTGTTGATCACATTTATTACGCACTCAATTACAGAATAATATACTGAGCATTGAATTGAGTATATTTCAAGATTTTTACTGACATGACTGTTTAACTGTTCAAACTGAAGTCGCTTGAAGTAAATTTACACTAGACATTTGATCGTTTTGGGTTAAGTGAGTAAATTATTGCTTTAAATTAAATGTTGACTAAGTTTAAGACACCTATGGAGGTAGATTGTTCTCTGTTATATTAAATACAAAATATATACATGGGAATTCGTTTCAAAGGTGAACTAATGCCTTATTTAGAAACTGCAAATTATTAAGCCAGTTATGCTAGTGAATATTCATAGGTAACAAGGGTGGTATGTAGACTTTCATGCATTATTACACTATATTTAAGAATTGTCATTCGTTTTTAGAGTATTTAAATCATTGAAAAATATCAATCAATATTTTTGAACTCGCCAATTGTTGTATCAGTGTAGAATTTTATCAGAATGGGGTTGTGGTGGTTATTAAATTTTTAATTTAGATCATTAATCGATTGATATTAAACCACCATTGAAAACCTGTAAGCACTGGGCGGGCGTTCCGTTCTATTGTGGGACTTCTTAGCTGTGCGCATCCACGATCCCACCCTCGGGGTTCGAACACGGAACTTTCGGTCTCGCGTGCGAACACTTAACGTTTGGACCACTGATCGGGCATCCAACTGTGTTAATGTCTAATGTCAACCAATCCATGAAATCGCATGACCATTTTCCATTGTACTTGAGGTAGACACCCGTCCCTACCTGATATAGATTAGCTGCACTGATCAGGGCGAGGTTGTGGATGCGCACTGCTGAGTAGTCTCACAATAAGACGAAATGGACATTCAGTGCTTCCAGGTCTGCACTGTTGATCTAACATCAATCAGTTCATGATCTCAATTACAATTTTATTCTTCATTCAGCCAAACCGTGGTGAACTGAATTACTTTACTCGTTGTATACTCCATTACAGATGAGAAATTTATTACATACGTACTCCGAATGTTGGAAATTTACATGTACATCCAAAGAGAAATTATAAATCAATAAAAATATTAGTGAACTAAACTAATTAATTACTATTTTAAAATAAGGTGATTAAAGGTAATCAGTCCTACTGGAGATCAGTTATTGCTCGAAAATCTTAGAAGTAATGTCTTAGCCAATGAAGCCGAATCACGCACATTTGAATCTCAATATACGTATCAATACTCTTAATACACACTTTGCTGAGGAATGTTAATTAATCTATAATCATGATCCAGAGTTTTTTGACGATTATCTTTAACCACCTTACATTAACTCATTCAGTTAATGATTTGTTTAAAATAATCCTTTCGAATAGGATCGTGGATACTCATTATTGAAGAGTCCCACAATAGGACGAAACAATTGTTCAATGCTGCTAGATTTTTAATGATGGTCTAACATCAATCAATTCAAGATCTTAATCAAAAACTTAATCATCTCCATACTGATAATTACTGATAATAACTGACTAAACTTCTTCAATATTTTGATTGGTTACATTTTTGACATCATATCTATTTCAAGGTTATTTCCTTAGATTTGACAAGGGAATTAAGTGTCCATTTTTTTGACATATCTATATCATCCTATAAAAGAAAGAAGACATATGAATTCATATACCTAAATAATGTACAATCATATATGTCAATTTGATCATTTACATTAATTATTCCCAATTAAAACATTGTGATTGGATAGTGATTAGTTACATTTATGTGTTCAATGTTTATATCGACAATATCTGGTTGATAATGATTTGGTAGTATTATTCTAATAGTTTCTAATTAGTAGAATTAGTAGGTCTGTTGTTTATTGCTTCAATTTGGATTATTAATGTTACTGATTTTCATTGAAAATATTGGTAAGTCATTGAATTTATGTATAATATTTGTGATGATAAGCAAAGATGGTTAGTGGTTAGCAATGGATGTGTGTTTCATCCTATTTTTGGGACTTGTCAGTTGAATGTATCTACATGTCAGAGTTTATGTTCACTCCTGGACTCGAACCCAGTACCATTGTATTATCAATTTGGCTATTAAGTCTTAATAGCCACTTACTTGTGCAATGAAATGAATGTTTGTGATTGTTTGAATTTCACTTAGTGTTAAATTGGGTTTGTGTTTTTTTCGTTTAAGCACGTTCAAAATACAAATCTAACTCAAGAACTGATTGTATCAAATAGTTATAATAACTCTTAATTAATAAGTAGATTAACATTATAATATGAAATAGATGTTTTAATAGTATTAATAACTTAGGATCACTTTTAAATGATTTATACTTTCAATTTTAATCCTATTCATTCACATAAATGATGATTGATATGAATCTTTAATCTTATAGTGTTGTATTTATGCTCTGTAGTCACTTACATATACCATAGTATCTAAGTTCATTTGTATGTTTTATTCATAATATAGGTTATATTCGTCATGAATCGATCTCATTTAAGATATTTTTAGAAACTGAGGATGATTAGATAGTTGTTTTATCTTAGACTAGTCCTGCTAAATAGTAAGTTTTGCATTAGTAAAAGGAAATCCTCAGTGAAATTGTATCCTTAAATTCAAAACAGGTCCGCTAAATCAGTGGGAAAATGCTTGAAAACACTAGATTATTGTCTCAATATGTTGAATGAACTTGGGTATGATTACAGTCCTGTGAGGAGATTTTACTTCTCTATATAAAAATTCATCCATAGAGGCAAAGCTAGATAATAAAAAACTGCGTTATAATAAGTTACTTAATGACGGTCAAGCTTAGATTTAATGTTGCAGAAATAAGATATCAATTAGTGGAGTCAGCCTAACTATGGTTGACACCTTGATTAGTTTGCATTACAGGTTATCCATAACAGTCAATTCTCCAAAAATAAAAGTTGAATAAATAGTATTTTCGTTAAATGAATACCAAAGGATTTGGGCAGAAGTTAGACAAAGAAATCAATGGATACCGGTTCAGTGATCTGAAAGTTAAACGAAAAACTCAAAATCTATAAGTATTGGGTTCGTTCTTCTGTCAGGTCGAAAGTGATCACTGCTAATGAGTCTAATACTGTAATGAAATAGCTTACCTGTGTTTCCAGGTTTTCAAAAGTCATCAAAGAAGAGTCAGTCCTTGATGTGAACTATAAAATTCTATCAAAACTCTGTGAAGAATAAAGTTGTGGCGTATAGTATTGACAACAATTAAAACCTAAGGGTATAAATCATCACTTCAACTTATCACTAGCTTTGTGGAGTTGAAGACGAAGGTCCATAGATCCCAATTTTTTCGTATCAAACTATCATTTTTCTAATTAGGCCTTAAGACTATTATTTCTTCAGAGTTCGCGGTACGTGCTTCTGGAAAATCCTAACAACGGACGAAAAGAAGGTGAACGATCTTCAAATATTTATACTTTTTATAATTTAATATCAGAACGTTGAGAGAATCAAACTTCAGTTAGTTAGAGATAGTAATCAAGAAATTCAAGAACTGGGATTCATACTAGATGGTATACTTAAGCACAACGTACATATGATATTTAGGGGGCTAACATTTCTCAGTGGATCCGAACCACAGTCACTCAGTCTTGCAGTTTTACATGTTATTAATCGTCCAGCTATTCCGATTGCTGTTGACCTACTATGAAACTGAACTATTCAGAACTAAGAGTACTGATCACACTCCAGTCTGTTCTACTGAATCAATGTCACTTACGACCAGAAAAATGTGGGATTACTCACAACCTAGTGATTAATCAATGTGTATATATTAGCTATTACCTTATGAACTACATTCTATTGCTTATTATTAAACTGAGACTGATTTATATGCTAACCAAACATAGAGAAGAAAAATTAAGTGTAAATTAAAATTAAATCAAAAGGGGATTTGTGGAGGTTATAGTAATTCAATAGTTGAATTGATGATTCAATTGAAGCTAGACCACCGTGGAAAACCTGGAAGCACTGGAGGGCCGTTTCTTCCTAGTATGGGACCGGGTCTGTTTTAGATAGTAACTAACTGAAGACAACGTTGGATGGTGGTGGAATTTCGTGGACTGGCTGAAATTAGACATTAACACCGTAGGATGCCATATCGGTGGTCTCGAGGTTGAGCGTTCTTTCGCGAGACCATTAAGTTCTGTGTTCAAACTCCACAGTCGGGATCAATAATGCCTACTGCTAAGGAATGCCATACTAGGACGAAACGGTAGTTGAGTGCTTTCCGGGTTTTCCATGATGGTCTATCTTCAATTAACTCTTGAATTCAACTATTAAATTAGAACTAATTCGTTAGGAATAAAACTTCTACTAGCATAAATAAAATACTGGTGTATCAAATGTTAAATCAAGATCATGAAACAATAGTTCAAGAACATATCTATTCTTTCAAGGAGAAATTGCTGTAATTTCAATTTAAACACTTCATTTGAAATCGTAATTTCTACTACAGAAATATTTAGTAACTGATTAATGGCTACTCATAAGTAGTATACAAATATTTTAAAACAGATTTCGATATGATATCTACAGCTGGAATGTTGATAGTATATTACTTTAATTATAAATGGACGAAGAAGAGAAGAGAATCTTGTATGATGGTATTCATATTTTAATTGCCTAAACATCCTCATCATAATAAAAGACGAATAAATGAACAAGGTTTGAATAATAAACCTTATTCAGGCAAGGTTGCTTACTCTCACCCTTTCTCTTCATTGACTACGAAAAAGCATTTGATGGCGTGGACAGAACAACACTATGGGAGCTTCTTCGACACTACGGCGTGCCTCAGAAGATTGTCAATATCATACAGAGTTCATATGATGGATTACACTGCTAAACCGTACATGAAGGACAGTTGACAAAGTCGTTCGAAATAAAGACCGGTGTCAGGCAAGGTTGCTTACTTTCACCCTTTCTCTTTCTCCTGGTGATCGACTGGATCATGAAGACGTCAACGTTTGAAGGGAAGCACGGGATACAATGGACATCTAGGATGCAGTTGGACGATCTGGACTTCGCAGATGAGCTGGCCCTTCTATCCCAAACGCAACAACAGATGCAGGAGAAGACGACCAGTGTGGCAGCAGCTTCAGCAGCAGTATGTCTCAATATACACAAAGGGAAAAGCAGGATTCTCCGATACAACACAGCATGCACCAATCCAATCACAATTTACAAGGAAGATTTGGAGGATGTAAAAACCTTTACATATTTGGGCAGCATCGTTGATGAACACGGTGGATCTGATGCAGATGTGAAGGCGCGGATCGGCAAAGCAAGAGCAACATATTTACAACTGAGGAACATCTGGAACTCAAAGCAACTGTCAACCAACACCAAGGTCAGGATTTCCAATAAAAATATCAAGACAGTTCTACTGTATGGGGCAGAAACCTGGAGAACTACGAAAGCCATCATCCAGAAAATACAAGTGTTTATTAACAGCTGTCTACGCAAAATACTTCGGATCCATTGGCCGGACACTATTAGCAACAACGTACTGTGGGAGAGAACAAACCAGATCCCAGCGGAGGAAGAAATCAGGAAGAAGCGCTGAAGGAGGATAGGACACACATTGAGGAAAGCATCCGACTGCGTCACAAGACAAGCCCCCACATGGAATCCTGAAGGCCAAAGGAGACGAGGAAGACCAAAGAACACATTACGCCGAGAAATGTAGACAGGCATGAGAAAAATAAACAAGAATTGGATGGAACTAGAAAAGAAGGCCCAGGATATAGTGGGTTAGAGAATGCTGGTCAGCGGTCTATGCTCCATTGGAAGTAACAGGCGTAATTAAGTAAGTAAATGAATAAGGTATATTCTTTTCAATAAATTCTCTTCCGATTCTACAATTATATAATCCAAATTAATAATCCGAAAAGTGATCAAGTTTATGGCAAAATGAATTTGTTTACGGTGTTATAGCATATGAATTTAGGATTGTTAAACAAGATAACATCAAAATAAGACGAAACGCGCGTCATGGATTCCATTCCTAGCCATCGTCTATCTTTGTTTATAAAGCTTGTAACTTAAGGCAATGTCGAGGATACACATATGCCAAAAAGAGACTGATCAATCGCAGTCCTGAATAAGAATAGGAAGATACAAGCAAACAACACCAAGTAAATATAAAATTACAATTTGTTCATGTTGGGATGATTCAGAGTCAATGTAAACTTGAATCATCCTATACGTTAAATAAAATTATAAGATTCATAATCAGAGTGAATATGGACCAGAAATGGGGAGAGATATATTAGTGCACTTACTAATTTAATCAAGTGTTTAGTAGATGACTTTAATATGTAGTGAGTTGATATGAGTTTAGTAAGAAACAATAAGGTGGGATAAATGCGAAGTAAATGAATCATATATTCGGGAGGTTGATAATGCTGTTAAACCGATAATAATAATAATAATAATAATAACGAAAATAATAATAATAGTAATAATACACAGATATGTAAATAAACATAACAAAAACCATGATATTTAATTGAGATCATGAGCCGATAAATATTAGAGATTAGGCGTTCACAGGAGACGGAAGGTCCTGAGCTCGAGTACCTCATGAGCGATCATGGATGTGTACTGCTAAGTGCCATACTAGGTTGAAACAGTTGCTCAGTGCCTCCAGGTTTTCAATAGTAGTCTAACATTGATCTATTCATGATATCAATCTAAACTCAGTAATCTGCAAAACCTTATAATTAATCATTGTAGGATAATATTTAGACTGATAATTAGTTGATTTTCAGTTAAATAATAAAGGTCAACAGTTTTAATACTTTAATGACTTAAGTATGTATTCTCTGAAAGTTGGTATTCTTACCAAATTTTCTACTCAATATTGGTATATTGAATTATGTCATCAATTAAGAAAAATCAAAAAAAATTATTGATTGATGAAGAGATTTTGGTGTTGTTTAGTTCTTCAAATTATATGATTTCATAATGTAGCATTCATTGTCGTTCTGAACATCACCAGAAGCGCCTACTTTATGTATATGTGAGATTCTTAGTTGTTACATAGACGTTCAATCAGTTTGTTCTGAAGAATTTGTTTGAAAATGATTGATTTTGTTGGGGTTTTTTGTTTCTATATTATTCTATACATTCAAGTTGACTGACTAGTTTGCTCGTTTAACTTATGATCATGTAGTTGAGTGATATTTTTGGTATTGATTTATTAATTGAATTTGTCTTGATATGTAAACTGATTGACAACTAATCTGAATGACATACTTCTGGAAATTTTGCTGATATTGTTAGAAGTCTCACGATTAGCAAAAGATTAGAACTATAGTAACTATGTATTTACGATTGTCGTTTCAACCTGAACGAAGACATGAGGGTTGAAACTTTAGGTAGGAGCATGATGGATTTCTTTCAAAAGAACTCCTTTTATTACAATATCTTACCTACCTTTTGACACTGAAATGGCTTGTGAGAACAGGTATATGATATGTCTCGACTCTCCTCAGCTTGTCGGCATAAAATTAATTAAGGTCAAAGAAATGATAATGGATCGCGGGATTGCGGTTGAATGATCTCACGAGGCGAGATCGTGAATGTGCACTGCTAAGGAGTCCCACAATAGGACGAAACGGCCCTCCAGTACTTACAGGTTTACCATGGTGGTCTAGCTTCAATTGGCTCATGATCTCAACTACTGAAAGTACTATAATATCTACAAAAACGCTTCTGAAATGTGGATATTGTCTGGAAAGATAGTTAAAATCTTTACAACTGAACTATTGAACTCAGAGAACGCAAAACTTCGAAAATTTTCTTATCCAGTTATGTCACTATGTAATCATATCGAGAAATCTAATCAATCGCTTAACTGTTGCACTTAAATACCTCCGTATAATTGGAAACAAAAACATGTGCTTGTTATTATAAAATTGTCATTCCTATCTATATGCAGTCGTACACAGCCCCCCCCACACACACATTAACCGAGAAACAAGGAGTAATACATATTTTTAAGAAAATTATCAATTAACCTTAAGTTTAATTAAAAATTAAGTTCACTTTCGTAAACATAAATCTGCACTATCATCAACCAATTGTAAAGTTGAAGTGAAATATTGTCATAAAAGATTTTTTTATTGACTAGTAACAAGCGAGTGTGTATGTGTATGTGTGTGTGGAGGGGGTGTCTAAGGAATGTAATTGTTTGTTTGTTTGTTTGCATAACCATGATTGTTTGCTTATTGGATGGTTAGTTACTAAGTAGGTCGGTAAGTTAATTTGTTAGTTAGTTAGTTAGTAGTAACTCTTTGTAGTACACTATTTCAAACAGGTAAAAAGCTTTTAATCAATCAATGATAGATATATTCTCAAGGACTCATATTACTTATCAATAGTTACCATACACTTTTTTTGCATTATTATCTGGCAACAATAGTTGTGTGTAAAAAGTGGCATAAATTTCTTACTGTATGACAAGCTCAAGTAGTAATTCAGTTTTATTTACGTTTCTGTAAGTTATATTCAGTCGGTTATTGATTTTATTATTATTATCATTATTATTATCATTATTATTATTAGTAGTAGTAGTAATAGTAGTATTAGCACTATTATTATTCGCTTTAGCATAAAATAACGTAGTCTAAAAGGAGATGGGTATGTGAATGATCTTACACCTTGTTCGTACTACGTCAGGCAAGTTGGTTTGAGAACAAGATCTGTGGTTGATATCAAATTTAGTGGTATGTGACAATAGTAAATTGCTTCACTGATATAACTGGCATTTGTAATAACGATGCTGTCTGCTTACAATGGAAAGATTGAGTTTATGAAAATTGGCTTTAGAAAATAGCGTGTATCACTTTTCTCTATGGGTTTCTATGACTGAGTGATAGAGTCTTTAATATACAAAAGCAATACATTATGACCTACTAACTAAAATGCTGAGTATTACCGGGCCAGATCAGTTGTCCATTTGGCCTAATGTTCACTATTTCAAGTTGCCAAGAAGAATACGAATCTTACTTAACTTTCAGGTGCACCTCATTACGTCCTTCAACATCATCTCCATAACTAACTGATAAAAACAGCATGAACAAATCGTAATGTAAACTAAAACATTGTGAGCGTGTAGTGCCGACAAGTTTGGATGACAAAAGATAATACAGCTGTCCACAGACTATCGATGTTCAATGGTAGTTTTTTAGTATACAATATAAACTAACTTTATAGTGCAGTCAGTAGCATTAACTACATATTAGAGAACAATAACTAGAGTGTATGCGTCGTCCTCTTGACAATTCACCAGCTTTATTTCAGTATATATTGAAACTTCTTCCAAATTAGGTTTATGTATTTAGAATATTAAAATCATTACAGATTCCATTCGTTGGAACAGTGTGTATTTATCAACTTAATATTTTAAATAATCTTTTACATAAGGGAACATAATTTTATCACCAAGCAGTTAATGAAAACCTTATATATATGATTTATTTAATCAGTTCTCAGTGTTAACTGTTACAGTTTTATTCTTACGAAACTTGATAAATTAGTTGTGTGGGGATTTGTAGAGATTGTAGTATTTTCACAATTAAATTCACTAGTCGTTCCAAGCTAGGCCAACAATGAAAACCTGAAAGCACTGGACAACTGTTTCGTCCTAATATGAGACTTCTCAGTAGTGCGCGTCCACGATCCCGCATGTGTGACTTGAACCCAGGAACTTGTGTCTTTCTCACGAGAGCTTATTTGTACATGGTAAATTGTAGATTTATGTTGTTTATAAGGGTTTGTAATATCACGTAATAGATGTTATGGTTTACAACCCATTAGCCTGTTTGGGATTGTGTGCATCCTCAAGGAACAGCTTCATTCTTTCCATATGATCAAAGTTTACACTAAATATTAATAGTTGCCAACAGTGAAATCCAGAACGCTAGTTTCGAAACATTGCAATATAAAATCTTATATGAGGGTAGTGATCGATCACTTCCTGTCTTTAACATCAACACCGAAAAAATCAAATCCCATAAAACAAAAACTCATACCTGTTGAAAAAGTCAGTGAGTATCCGGATGTTGTAATTCAATGGATAATACGTTAAACGTCTGAAGTAAAATGTATTCGCTTCAAATATCAAATTGAACGTCGACACCGTGTTTTAAGTACATCCCATTGATGAATTCCAAATAGGACGAAATGTGTATTCTAGATATCACTGTGAAATATGTTAACATTTCTAACCAACTGATCACTGTGAGGTGAACAATATCGTACTTATCAAACCCTTCAGTGTTATTGTCTTGAACTGTGAAACTAATTGATTCAACTCCAAATCTTACAGGGAATACCAAGACCGAAGCAACGCTTGTCTGAAAAGTATTATTCGTCATGTAATCTAGGTCTAAGGTTTACTGTTGATTAGCTATAACCAATAAACAAATTAACATTTCTAATATAAAATACCCATTTCTTCCATAATCAATTATTTCCCTACATTTCTGTCAATAAACACTGCAATATTGTGTCTTTAATCATTCAACTTCTTTCTTCTCACCCACTTTTTAATGACTTTATCCAACTGAATGTATTTTCTTTTTCAAATCCCTTGCTAAGGATAAACTTTCCAATGCTGTTTGTTGATTGTATGATTTTAGTAACGTTCATAATTTATGTAACTGCCTCTTATAGCAGCTTGAGTTATAAATTCATAGTACTATTTATGTCAATCTGAAATTTTTGATCATTCGACTTAGAGAGGTACATATATAATGAGAGTAATTAAGTATCAATTTAACAAGTCATGAATTCGATTGATCTCTCAGCAAACAATTATTTTGTTTTACTCAAGCAAATAAAATCCATTCTATTAAAACTTGTGATTACATCTCAGTCTTGCAGGACGTCAGTCGCGGGCCGGATAGCTCACTGGTAACGTCTCTGACAGTGAGGCTGGGTGACACGGGGTCGAATCCGCCAGGGAGCACCAGTTCCCTCAAGAATACAGGTACACCTTGCTGACGAGTGCCAGTTAGCACGAAACCTGGATTCAAGGTTTCCTCTCGACTACCTCCAACTACCATTTAAACTTGATATATCCCTAGCAGTGGGATGTACAATGACTATTTCGTTGATATAGAACTTATTAGATGGATGTACTTTTATCTTACTGTTGATATTATTACTGAATCCAGTCAGCCAGTAACGTGTTTAACAATTATGTAGTTTTATATATTAACGGATTTGAACTATCCTATTGATGATAATAAAGACTATATTACAGCACAGTCTAATAACACTGGGTATAAAGCGTCGATATATGAAAAGATAAACACTTAGTTCATGTCTCAATATAAACATCGACGCTTGGATGCAGATATAATCAACTGACGGCTTCTAACCAGGACAAATCTAATTTCGACTATCCAATCTTGATCAAAACATATTACTTAATGTAAAATTTCAGTATCAAAGTTGGACATGGGGTAAAAAGTGTATAATTTAAACAATTTACCCTGAAGAAGTAACTAAATGATAATATCCAAGCGATACACTCAGAATATATATATATATATATATATATATATATATATATATAGGGATACAGTGGACAGCTAGGTTGCAACTGGACGATCTAAACTTCGCAGATGATCTGGTCCTTTTATCTCACACGCAACAACCAATGCACGGGAAGACGACTAGTGTAGCAGCAGCCTCAGCAGCAGTAGGTCTCAATATACACAAAGCGAAAAGCAAGATTCTCCGATACGACACAGCATGCACCAATCCAGTAACAATTGACGGAGAATCTTTTGAGGATGTAAAAACCTTTACATATTTGGGCAGCATCATTGATGAACACGGTGGATCTGATGCAGATGTGAAGGCGCGGATCGGCAAAGCAATAGCAGCATATCTACAAGTGAAGGACATCTGGAATTCATAACAACTGTCAACCAACACCAAAGTCGAAATTTTGAATACAATTGTCAAGACAGTTCTACTGTATGAAGCGGAAACCTTAGGAACTATGAAAGTCATCATCCAAAATTTACAGCTGTCTACACAAAATACTTTGGATCCGTTGACCAGACACTATCAGCAACAACCTTCTTTGGGAGAGAACAAACTAGATCTCAGAGGAGGAAGAAATCAGAAAGAAGCGCTGAAAGTGGATAGGACACAAATTGAGGAAAGCACCTAACTGCATCACAAAGCAAGTACTCACTTGGATTCGTCAAGTCCGAAGGAAAAGTGGAAGACCAAAGAACACATTAAACCGAGAAACGGAGACATATATGAGAAGAATGAACAAGAATTGTATAGAACTAGAAAGGAATACCCAGAAAAGAGTGGGTTGGAGAATCCTGCTCGGTGGCCTATGCTCCATTGGGGGTAACAGGCGTAAGGAATATATATATATATATATATATATATATATATATATATATATATATATATATATAGGAATTGATGAATTACAGTCTAGAATATTAACCACAGCAATTTAGAAAATCCTTTCCAAGTAAATTAAACCTGTTCTTTCAGTTATTTCAAGTCTAAATTTTTCAGATCCATTTCACACACACACATGCACAACAAAATCTTAATCTGAATTTTATCAATCTGATTTTCAGTTGAATATCACTAGTTACTAAGTCATCTATTATGCAACAGAATTTGTAAACTCGGTTATTATTATAAAAAGAATACTATTACCGTAAATATATTATTCTTTCTTAAGAAATATCTTAGTAATCTTATGTAGTAATAATAATAATAATAATACCAACTCACAAGTATATAGATATGTATATGCATACACTTATATGCATACATTCACGCACACGCACATCTGCACACATGCACACACGCACATACAAGCACATAGAAACCCGAAAACTATGTACAATAGCACATATTTTACATCATGATAATAAACTTTGAGTTCCATTTCATCATTCCAAAAACTTTTATAATTTCATCAATTTAATAAAAAAATAAGAAAAATAATAATAAACGATAATTTTATATATTGAATATTTACTGAAAGTACATATCATGCATTTCATATGACAATCACTTTATATCAAAGATAAGTAATCTATATATATATATATATATGTATATATCCTTACAAATGTAGGATCAACTTATCATTTATTTGAATCATGATTAGTGTATTATTCATATTAAATGAGATATTTTTTTCTTCTTCTTTTTCACTTTGAATGAATGAATTAGTGCTTTTGGAATGCTTTAATTTAATACACACATTGAAAGTACCGATGATGATGATGATGATGATGATGATGATGATGATGATGATGATGATGATGATGATGATGATGATGATGATGATGATGATGATGATGATGATGATGATGATGATGATGATGATGATGATGATGATGATGATGATGATGATGATGATGATGATGATGATGATGATGATGATGATGATGATGATGATGATGATGATGATGATGATGATGATGATGATGATGATGATGATGATGATGATGATGATGATGATGATGATGATGATGATGATGATGATGATGATGATGATGATGATGATGATGATGATGATGATGATGATGATGATGATGATGATGATGATGATGATGATGATGATGATGATGATGATGATGATGATGATGATGATGATGATGATGATGATGATGATGATGATGATGATGATGATGATGATGATGATGATGATGATGATGATGATGATGATGATGATGATGATGATGATGATGATGATGATGATGATGATGATGATGATGATGATGATGATGATGATGATGATGATGATGATGATGATGATGATGATGATGATGATGATGATGATGATGATGATGATGATGATGATGATGATGATGATGATGATGATGATGATGATGATGATGATGATGATGATGATGATGATGATGATGATGATGATGATGATGATGATGATGATGATGATGATGATGATGATGATGATGATGATGATGATGATGATGATGATGATGATGATGATGATGATGATGATGATGATGATGATGATGATGATGATGATGATGATGATGATGATGATTTACGACTGAAACCTTTCTATTAAAGTTAGTCGAATTTATGAGCTGATTTAAGCTAGACTATTGTTAGAAACCTGAAAGTATGAAATGGCTATTTTCGTCCTAGTACGGAACTCTTCAACAATACAGATTTATGATTTATCATACGGGACTCAAACTTAAAACTTTTAGCTTAGTGTGCGAACATCGATATTCAATCGATTCATAATCTTGTGCATGCTTTCATTTGTTATCTGATGTGGATAACTGTCTGATATCTAAAACAGAATGAACTCTACTAGTCATGGCTTCTCATTAGTACTCGAGGAAATCTGTCATGAAACCAGTCACTAGTGAGCATATGTTGATTACTATTATTAGAATGGAGGTTTGTGGAGATTGTAGAAATTTTAATAATTGAATTTATGAGTCACTTTAATCTAGTACAGTTTATCGGTAATAATAATAATAATGCATTAAACACTGACAAATTCAAATTGATTTAGGTGCACTTGGATGCATAGATTATAATATTGTAAAATTACGTTACTTATCGATCTCAACTTTTTGTGTGCAATACACTTGAGTTGAATTTGTACTTTAAGGTAACTATAGAAGTTTTATTGTACGAGGTTTTTGTGAAAATTATTATCAGAAAACTATAAAAAGCTTTGAAGCGATAGATAGATATTTCATCTTACCATTCGATTTTCAGTAGTCAACACACAAGACCGTACCTAAGATCAAACCTAGGACATGCAGGTTTCATGTTGAACAACTACATGTTTAACCCCAGTTAATTAGTAATTTCACTGAGCCATCTTCCAAAACGTAAGTTGGTGGTTAGAGATAATCAACAGGAAACCATGGATTTAAATTACGTTATTCAACATAATATACCTGTAATCTTAGGCCATTGATACTATTTGACAGATTGATTCCGGTGTCACCCAATTTCAAAGTCAGAAACGTTAATACTGAGCTCTAAAGCGAAACACATGACATCGGTCACCACTTAATGATTTATATCAGAAGGGTATTTGTGCATAATATACTAATTTCAATGGTTGAGATCATGAGTCAATTGAAGCTAGACCACTATGGAAAACCTGGAAGCCCTGGACAGCCGTCTTTTTCCTATCAAGGGACTCCTCAGCAGTGCACCACCACGATCACGCCTCATGGATACGCACTGCTGAGGAGCCCCACAGTAGGACGAGACGACTGTTCAGTACTTCCAGGTCTTTCAAGCTGGTCTAGCGTCACCTGACACATGATCTCGACCATTGAAATTACTTAATGATTTATCGATTATAAAAACGTCTAAAATGTTGGTAAATTAATATTTCTACTATATCTGTTAGTAAACATATAATTTGGAATTGAATATTTATGTAAAAACTATGATCTGAAAACAATGGATTAGTCATTATATCCTATCATATGATTCTTGTAATTAAATAATAGAGCGAGAGATGAATTATTTTTCCCTTTAAGTGTACTTAGTGAAAGGATTTTGTATTTTTATTATTATTAAAGTCATTTTTAATGACATTTATATAAAGATGATGGCGAGACTCTAATTTATGGACGACCTTTGAACGAATCTTAAGTGACTTTGAGAAATAATAGACAATCAGCAAATAGTCAGTATAGAGCAAAAATATATTACACAAAACCAAAGAAATAAAGTGGATACACTTCTTAGACGTGGTTCAAATACTTGTCAAGGTTAGAAAGAAGTGCAGAGGCTCTGAAACCGTAATTCGTGCAATAGAGGAAATCATCCATACGGCTACAGAATAGTCGGCATCTGGAGGCATGACAAAGTTTCAAAAACTCTTTCAGCCTCGATCGCATAGCTTCAATATTGTTTATGTGAATCCCGGTTGTTGAGTGCACAGAATGCTACCTGTGGATAACGACACGATGCACATAACCAACCGATGTAGGAGTCTGTACGCTCACCAAACAACCGTATATATTGTAGTACGTGGCTGCAGCCAGTGTTAATGATGCTTTTATTATCCAGTTCGCGATAATTGTCGTAATTTGTCATATTTAGGATTTATATATGGGGTTTTCATCACGAATTGACGTCAACTATAATGCCAGAAATTTATTTAGCCAAATGGATGAAAGGCTTTCGCGTTAAAATCCGAGATCTATTATCTTATACTTGATTGATTCGTCCACAAATTATAGTCTCGCCGTTTTATTTATTACAGCCGCTCACTTATCACCTTTTGTACGAAATTCCCTGTGGACCGACCGTACGTTAGTAATAAGCACTGAAGTTGTTGCCGTAACCTTGAAATCTCTAGACCTCTTCTGATTGGCTCGTCCATAAATTAGAGTCTCACCGCTTTTACTTATAGGTGTTCATAATTAAACACTTGGGCAATATGTACAAATGGACTATAAATAATTTCATAGTCAAAACAAGATCTATATTGATTAGTAAAACAAGAACCAATAACTATTGTTCAATAAACTACAATGTTTTAAGAAATAATCAGATAACAAGGCAATAGAAGTTTCATAAGGATTTTCTTATAAATAATCTAGTTCATCTGTCTTCAATTTTATATTTGATGAGTAGCAAAATATACTTTTTTCCCATTGTTGATCAATTCTGTTGCCTTGCTTAATCATCCATTCACCTGATTAGTCACAACATAACTCTTCAATTTTGATTACATGAATCTATGGATCTTGATGTAAATGATAAGGAAAGACTAGATAGATGAACATTCATTTGATATCACCACTTTATGTCAGTCCACTTGATATATGTATATTGGCTTGGTATACATTAATTAACCATTCAAATACGAGTGAATAATGAAATTATTAATGAGTTAGTAATTTATTGTGTCAGGTCAGACTGTTAATCGATTGAAGGGAGTCAGGAAAAGATCATGAATTTGGATCTCATACTATTTATTACCTGTAAATTATTCGTAAACTTAACATTGAGGGAACTGATAATCTCGATAGCATTCGAAACCGTATCACCTATCTTAAACTAACGGTCATACAACAACTTAATCAGTTGAATCCGATCAGTACTAAACAGATCAGACAAACATACATGATCACTTTCCAATCAAACAGTACCGTAAAGTGACTTGTAAAAAAAAAGATACACATCACAAATAATAGAAACAACCCTGAAACAGTAAAAAAATATTTAGTTGTGTAGCATTAGTTGCTAATGTTAAGCCCATATATTATCAAATTAAAATCAGATAACGGGCCACTAAAATTGAATTCCAATTTTTTTTTCTATGTTCAATCATTGATTTCTGTTGTTGTTTGTTTAAGTATACAAATGCACTTTGAAATTGAATTTTGAATAAATGATTTATGAACTGCTCATTACTCTTTTTTTGCTCATATGGTGCACATACATTTTTATCAAGAGTGTGTGTGTGCGAGAGAGAGAGAGAGAGAAAACGGAAAGCAAACAAACTGTACGATGTAAATGTTTTATTTTTCTTAAAATAGAAAAAAAAGCTGAGAAATAATCCACACAGTTACAATAATGTTGGTATCTTTGGCATAAACCAAGTATTGATTTTTTAAATGATTTGTAATATTACACTGAAAAAAGTATTACGTAATCATCAGTGTAAGGTTGGGAAGATTACTCAATTTTTGATTGAGATCATGAATCGATTGATGTTAGATCACTATTGAAACCCTGGAAGCAGTACACATCTATAACCTCACTTGCGGGATTCGGACCCATGACCTTCGGTCTCGCATGCGAACGCGAGATTTTTTTCTAGTATTGATTACTGCAATTTTTGTTTTCAATTAAGGCTTCTTGAATTCACAGTTATTCTCGTGTTATTTATAGTATGCAAATCGACGTTACAGACTAGACTGTTTAAAAGTGATGGAGAGTATGGTTATAAATGGTGAATTTACGCCCAACTAGAATAGCGGTCTTCTCGAAACTGTATCTAAAAATAAAACGACTTTCAGGAGTCCCCAAATTTTTCTTGGCTGAGGTCAAAGATTTGTGTTGAGAATAAGGAGCACAGAATTACGGGATGAACAGTAGTAACTTTAGATTAAAGCTAGAATTAAGGGTTTAGGCTAAGGATCTAGAACCAGTGTTTAATCATGTGTTACATATATATTATCTGAATACAAAGTGTTGAGTACTTTGATACTTTTAATGCCATTTTCAATCCTAAATTAACGTGACGAAAGATAAAATTCATTCGTTCTGGAATTTCTCACTAAAACATGAAGGTCATTTCCTCACCTCAGACTGCTTCATCTCTATACTATAATTTAACCAAACGGTCTTATATCACCCAACATTTATGTTCATTCTATGATTAACAGTTGTCATTCCTGACTTCTTTATCTGTCAGCTTAACTACAATTGATTATATGTTCTGTGAACATTATATGTGTCCTGTCTAACATTAAATTTGAATTAAGTAGATGACACAAACCTGTCACTTTACATACCTTAATAATAGAAAACGACAATTGGTAGGCTTAAATAATAACGATAAGTTTGAATGACAAATTCATGATCTCTTTCAGACAATCAAAGGACGAAAAACATAGAGGAATGATCTATAATGTTATGACACTTTCATATTGAGATAACGTTTAAAGGTCGGTGTAATAGATAACTAAGGTGTCTATCGTAACTCTAACGCTAATTATAAATCCTAAGCATCCAGGTTCAATAAGTGACACTCTATTCTGATAAATCAGCCATGACCTACAAACAATTGAGTAATTAACAAAAATACCATTGAATATTTAAACATGCTCATTAATAAAACAAATATTTGATAAATTAGGCATATGAGTAGAAATGGATAATGAATAGTACCGTTCGCTTCAAACGCCATCACGTTATCCATTTAGCTACTGAGTTCTGATAGCCACTTTCTTGTGCAATAGGGTGAAGTTTTAATTCATTTAGTATTGTTTACTTGAATCTTCCCATTGACGTTTTTGGGACTGAAATTCATAAGTTTGTTATTGGCTTATGTACATCCTCTAAGGATTGCCTCGATATTGCTTTAATTCACAAGCATTCTAAGCAAAGATGTATAGTGCCTAACAAGGAATAACACGAAAATGTTTGAAGTGAACGGTACTAGATTCGATTTCTAGAGTGGATATGAATCCTGAGATGTAGGTACATCCAGCTGACGAGTTCTAAATAGGATGAAAAGTGCTAGTCACTATTCATCTCTTCTGGAAGATTTAAGTAAAACAATATCCAGTAAATGTAACTAACTGTATGCATTGCATAATCGAAGTAATAAAACATTTTCATGTTCACATGTTACGAAAAATAGAAAAAAATGATCCATTTTTTTCTCAATGACACATGAACGTAAACTTCTATGAAGAGAATTTAAAAAAACCCACTTTGTTTTAAATGTTAATGTATAAAATTCAATTTATTCATTGTATATTTCATGTTAAGCACACATATATTTGATGTTAGAATAGAAATATGCCATGTGAATTAGTTACTGATTACTAAAAGTAAACTAATCTATATTATCAGAAGGGGTTTTGTGGAGATTTCAGAAATTTCACTGATTGAAATCATGAATCAATTGAAGCTAGACAACCACGGAAAACCTGGAGGCACTGGACGGCCGTTTCGTCCTAGTATGTAACTCCTCAGCAGTGCGCATCCACGATCCCTCACCCCGCGAGATTTGAACCCAGGACCTATCTACATTATACTATTCTATATTCAATATACATTATTTACGCTTGTTAATTCACATGGAGAAGTATAGGCTGTTCACCAGTAATCTTCATTCAATCATGTCCTAAGTAATCCTTTCCAGTTGTTTCTAGTTACTATTCGTTTTTTCTATGTCTGTTTCAAATTCTTAATGTGGTGTGTGTTTTTTGATCTTCCTCTTTTTTTTGTTTGGTTTGTGATATAGTTTAATGATTTCCTCAATGTCAGTCCTATCCACTTCTAATGTCTTTTCTTAATTTCCTCTTCAGTTGAAAGTTGATTTATTCTCTTCAACAGTAGGATGTTGCTGATGATATTCGACCAATGAACATTAAGTATCTTGTGTAGATAATCATTTATAAATACTTACAACTTTTTGATGATGATTGATACAAGTATTTATAGATAATCCATTGATCATAATTATATTTGTTGTGATATTCTAATGAATAGTAATTAGTATTTCTGATGTTTTCCGAGTTACTAGAATAAATAAACACACGTTTAAAGAATATTGAAAGGGAAACAGAGTAGAATAGTTTTAGTACAATCATGATGTTAATATCATGTTAAATGAAGGTGATTCAGTATGAGATATTACTATGCTTGTTTGTATATGTAATAACTAAGTATGGAAAATGTATGTTCTGTAATATAAATCAGGGGAGTTAAAATTTTAAGTGTATATGTGTATAGATTGTGTGGAAAATGGATAAAGTCAAATATGTGACTATTTGGAAAAAAACAATAAGTTATTTAAATATTCACACCTTCCTTCCACTGAAGACAGAGAGATTTAGCTATGTATGAAACGCCTCGGTTACTCATCTTTCTTTGTACTTTGAAAAAACCTTTTTCATTTATGTTGGTAACATTAGTATCTATTTGATGGTTATTGCAGATTTTCTACCTCTATAGGTTTATTAAATTTTTTTGTGTAGCTTCGCCTGTAGACCAAGTGTTAATGGCGGTCTCAAGCCGAGTTAAAAGAGGAGGGTTGAGCATGGAGTCAGCAACGCTACCCCGTAGAAAAAAACCTTTATAAATTAAGTTTTACCAGAAAAAACGAACTGAACCATTTAAACCCTGTCCTGGGAATTGAAGGATATTCATATAGAAGGGTTATCACGCCTCATGAAGGAAACCGTGATTCTTCAGAAATCACGATGCTGAATAAGAAATTAGGGATAGTAGCTGCATGTGGATAGGATATTTATTAAGGAAATCATCAAACTGCATCACGAAGCAAACCCTAACATTGAATCCTGAAAGCAAGTGGAAAAGATGAAGACCAAGAAAGACAATGCATCGAGAATAGGAAACATCTTTCCCCCTCAACCTTAAAATAAGCATTAAAAGATTTTTTTAGGAGTTTCCATATTGTTCTTCTTTAAGTTAATACATTACAGTTAAGGTATTCATCATAGTCTGACATTAGCTATCCTGCATGAATGCGTTGTAGCCATATGAATGAATAAATAAATGAATTTAACACAAAAACCTATGGGACACTATCTTAAATCTCATTGGTTAGTCCATTAAGTATAGCGCCATCGAATTAGTAATTTAGTATTAGTATCTACATATGGTGTTGGTCTGCTCTTTATTGTGTTATCTGCAGGAGATAAATCAAACATCTGATACGTTTAATACTATCACTTTTATTCTATGATATCAAAAAAAATTATTCCCCATTGTCATTATAAACATTCTGTTATGTTCTGATATCCTGTTAATTATCATGTGATAAAATCACCAATCAAAACACCGACTTATATGACCTTGGCACCAGTACCATCAGTCTAGAGTCAACGTTGAGTTCTTATTGGTCCTCTGAGATAGTAGCCTCTCAACTAACTCAGCCGGTTCATTCCAGAAAACCAATATCAGTCTCCTCTATATAGATCATATATTTCAGACATACCTGGTTTATATACAAGCCAAACAGATCACATTACACTATAAAATAGAAAATAGCGATTATACCAGATCACGCCAAGAGTGGCTGTGAGCGTGATAGACTATGGCTAATATTTGCCTGATACCTGTATGTCAGACTAACGTCAACTTGTTCAATATTCATTGATTTTAAGTTTATGAATTTATATATGTCAAAAGAAAGCGGTGAGGCATGAACTCAAGAGGCTTCTGGAAAATAAAAGAAGACAACGTAAAAATGTTCAATTATCCATAAATTTGATTCGATCATTTATTAAATAATCATTTATTTTAAATAATTGAGAGCATGAGTCAAGTGAGGCTAGACTACCATGGAAAACATGGAAGCACTGCACGGCCATTTCGTCCTATCAAGGAACTCCCGAGCAGTGCGTAACCCCGATTCCGCCTTGCGTGATTCGAACCCAGGATCTATCGGTCTCGCTCGCGAACGCTTAATCTCTAGACCATTGAACCAGCCGGCATCCAACTGTGTTAAAGTCTAACTCCAACTAATCCATGAAATTGAGCGACACATTCACCATTGTCTTCAGTGAGTTACTATCTCACAACAGACCCGATTGAACTCCACTATTTCCTTCTCCTTACTGGAACTCCAGGGAATACCTTTTGAGAAATCCTACAATAGGACGAAACGTCCGTCTAGGGCTTTCAGGTTTTCAAAGGTTTTCTAGCTTCAGTTAACTCACGATCTCAACTATTAAAATTACCATAATATCCACAAAATCTCGTTTGATATTAATCATTTATTTGTTTATTTCCTTCAAATTTTACTATTTCTAGTCAATTACTGATTCATTACAACAACTTAAAAGACCAGAAGAAGATATTGATATAATATATTCAACTGAAATTATTGCACCACCAGCAATTCCAACTAAAATGTCATCTGATCCAAATAATCCTATTTATGTGAATCATTCAATTAAACCAAATAGACCACCAACTATAGATAGAAAAGAAATGGATGTAAGTTAAATAATTTTGAACAATATAAAATTACATTATACTCTTATTTACTTACTATGTATGTATTATTTTAATAAGTGTATAGCTTATTAAAAGTAATATATTAACCATAAACGTCAATCGGTCAATACATTTACAAAAGAAGAGACTGATATGTCCTGATTTCAAATCTCACAGGGTGCAGGATCGTGGATATTCACTGCTGAGGATTATCATACTAGGACGAAACGATCGTCCAGTGCTTCAAGATTTCCCATGATGATCTAGCTTCAATTGACTTATTTTTTTTCACTTTTCTAACCATATGAGAAAGTTATTACTACTGAATTCTTTAAATATTCTACCCGTAAAGTGTAATATTCAAATCTTGAAAGATTAATATTCACTGTAATAGATACATATCAGTTTATTCATAATATTTCCAGTGATAGATGAATGTGTTGTATTCTGAAAGTTTGATCATTTTTATAGTTATTTCATTTGATAGATGCTTGATACATCATAATATTGAATTTTCGCTAGAGATTTCATTTTAAAATGTAAACATTCAGTATATTTATGGATGTTTTCCATTTGGTTATATCATGTTATATTATATTACCACGTTCATAATGAACGGTTATGGTTGGCTGAGATAGAAAGTACCATAACATATAGCATTTTTAAATGAACTGAATACAACATAGAAAATGTTGAGAATAGCGATGTTTCTGTGGGAATAAATCGATTGAATCGATCGAAGGTACACAATTAACTAGTATCAGAAGGAGATTTGTAGAAATTGAGTCAATTGAAGCCAGATCACCATGGAAAACCTGGAAGCACTGGATGGTTAACTAATTGTTGCTTACAGTTTCAAAATATCTTACATAAACTAAATATTGAGATGGTAGAAAATATTTGTAGTTCAGGTGGATGATTTTGATGGAGTTTTGTTCTGTGAACTTGATGATGGTTTGGTCATCGAGCTTTCATCGTTATTCTGAACGACATCATCAGCACAAATGTTAGGTAGAAGTGAAGTGTTCGAATTTCTCCACATATGGCTCACAGCTTATCCTTTAAACCTCAATATTGATTGGTTATTGTTGACATTTAACCTGTCGGAGTGATTTTACTGGTTTGTATACTATATCTATTCCAAAAGGCTTCAACAATTTCGTTGTAATTTCTGATATGTCTTTTGTAATATGATAAGTTGATCCCTTTGTTGGTTTCTGTGCTTGATTTTGTTCCTGCTGCTGCGTTTGGTTGGTATTTTTTGATCAAGTTGACTGGTAGTCGTTCTTTTGAAAGATAATCTTAAGACATTTTTCTTCACTTTTCCGCGGTGCAAGTGTGTTGCACTGTGTCCTCACCTTCTTGATAAAGGTTTGTACGCAATTGATTTTGTGAGCTCTTGGGTTGTCGCTACTATAATTTAAAATTTGATCCGTGTTAGTCGGCTTCCAATATACTTGAGCCTCCAGTTTTCCCATGTCGGTTCTGATAATTATTGCATATAAGAATGGTAGCTTCTTGTTTGGCTCCTGTTCCATTTTGAACTTGATGTCATCAAAGATGTTGTTCATCAGACTGTAGGTGTTTTCCAGCTAGTCTGTTTTCATGATGACGAGTGTATCGTCCACAAGATGAATTCAAATTTTTGGCTTGATCACTAGTAAAATCGGGGCTTTCAGTCTCTGCATCACTGCTTCTGCAGTAATTAGATTGTTAAAATGAAACTGGTAGAATACAGTGGAGTTGACCAGCATTGTTTCTTCACGGTTTGATATGTGAACGTCTATCAAACAGATTTCGAATGTTATTCAGTGATGAAAATTAGGAGTATAAAAATTAATTATTCTGATCGGAAACTTCTGAGGAAATATGCATAAAATTTATTTCTATTTTCTGTCATTCATATGGTTGTCCAAAATTTCAACTGGAATAGAGAATGTTGAAGTTAGATATATGAGAACTGTTACTTCTCATTTGCATACACTTTTTCCGTGGTACCTGTAAAACCAACCTTGTTAGTAGTGGTTTTGACGATCACCTAACCTGACTGCAGTACCTAAAAGACAGGTGCTTGAGACTGGGTACATACAGCCTTTTTACGAGTAGTTTTATGTTGGTCAGTCCCATACTCTAAAAGCCTCAGTGAATACTACGAAACTTCATGGTACAAAGTGATAAGTGCTATTTCTAACCCTCCTCTTTCATTATTGTAAGAAAACATTACTGAAGAAGTTAGTCATCTGAGGGCAGCACTCTATTATAGACACACTTTTGTACTGTCAGCAGTATGACTTCTCTCTCTGGCTCTAAATTTACTGCTTATAGTCACATTTCTCTCTAACCAGTTTGCTTGTTATGATGAAGCCTAAAAGAACAAATGTTCACTGCATACAATTCAGTCGGATCATTACAAAACTTAAACTCAACAAGGTAGTATCTACAATCAGTACTGAAGTACAGAAGAGATATCTGAGTCGTCTCTACTTATGATTCTACTTTTCCTCCGTCCTAATTCCACTTTTTCATTGTATACCTAAATATCATACGATTACATAACCACCACTTAAAGAGGAAAGATTTGTTTTTTCCTATTAGATTTAACAGTTTTCTTTCATATCTCAGTTCTACTTCAAAATGAAATCAATAGAGGATTACTGTTAGAAATCTAATCTTTGATTAATACAGTCTAAACAATAATGGTTTCTAACATTCTATTGTTGGCAATACATATGATAATTTAACAACAATTGTGATGGTCTAACATCGATCGGTTCATGATCTCAATCAAAAACTTAATAATCTCCACAACCCCTATACTAGTAATCAACATGTGCTCACTAGTGACTAGCTTCGTGAGGGAATTCTCGGAGTTCTAGTGAGAAGCCGTGACCAGTGGAGCTAATCCTTGTCGGGTAGAGACAGGTATCTACCTCAGTACAACGGAAGTTGGTCGCGCAATTTCGTGGATTGGTTGATGTTAGAAACTATCACCATTGGATGCCGGCTAAGTGGTCCAGTTGGTTAAGCGTTCGCGTGCGAGACCGAAGGCCCTGGGTTCGAATCCCGCTCGCGGGATCGCGGATGCCCACTGCTGAGGAGTCCCACAATAGGACGAAACAGCCGTCCAGTGCTTCCAGGTTTTCAATTGTGGTGGTCTAACATCAATCGGTTCATGATCTCAATCAAAAACTTAATAATCTCCACAACCCCTATACTAGTAAGTAATTTTTAGTATGATTGTCGTCATTATTATTTTTTATTTATTTGAACACATAAATATTGATACAAAGGGACACCAAATACATATGCGCCACACAAATCACTTGATTTGTGTGTGGGGTGTGATGCTACCCGTGTACCCAAACCGAAACAGATGGTTTTCTTAGGGGGCCATACCCTGAGCCTTCGACCTAAAGGTCTGATCCACAAGGCGGCGGAGCAACGTCAGAAGATGCAGTCCCATTTGCTTCACTATACATTTGATCAATTTTATTAATTTAGTTCCGAAAATTTAGTTTAATCTTAAAATGATAAATTTAAGCAAATTAAAACAAAATTTCTGTGTGACAAATAGAAAAATATTCCAATTTATTTAGGAAAATGATAAGCATGTTTATGCAAACAGTCAAGAATTACGAACTGCATTAAAGGTTAGTATTATCTTTCTGAGAATGTTTCACCTCTTCCCCCACCACCTCAAAAAAAATAGTTTTTTTCTTTACTCTATTTCTTCTCTTATCCCCCTTTCAAATGCATACCTATACACATTAAACACACAAAATTTATTGTGTATGCATGTGTGCATAATATCTGTCAAGATAAATTTACAATGCATATTGAGATTAAAATGGGTTCCCTAACAATGATGTGAAGTGAATGCACCATGTTGCATGTTTCCCTTCTTTTGATCACTTGTATTGTGTCACGATTATTATAATTCTGTGTGATTTTCCTGTTTGATGTTTACACTCACTAATAATAACGTTTTTATGCTCTTTATCAAGAGTTTCAGTTAGTAGAAGTATTAAATATTATATAAGGCAATTATTTTTTCATCAAACGATCCACGAAGCTATCACAACGTAATCGTAACAATGAAATAAAATGAGACATTTAAAATGATGGTTTGAATATTTTTTCTCGAAAGAAGTAACGACTATATTCGAATGCATAAAATGAAAACATTATGCTATGGTAGTTTGTGTAAATTAATTGCCTTGAAGGATACACTGAAAAGCTGTTTCATCCTAGTCTGAGGCTCCTCTACAGTGAAAGTTTGTAATATCAACTTGGATCCAACCTAAGATCTTTAAGTCTATCAGCAACCATGATTTTAGTGACCAACTTCAAGAAGATTCTCCAATTACTGGAAAAAGAAAATGATATCCCCTATAGCATTGAAAGATTGTTTATCTGCACATAGAATTCATCAAAAATGAAAATATAAACTTTTATACTTCGTCTGAGTGACCGAATGACATCATAATTGCCATTATATCTAGTCGTGGATAAACGCCGTCGATTTGTATCCCAAGACAGGAGTAAACAGCCGTTCAGTGTACCACAGTTTTGTAATGATTCTGTATGTTACTTAAGTTCACTGTGAAAACGACTTCAATATTTAAATAGTCTGTTTTAAGGAGCTGTCTAAAATGAGTGCAATAACTATAACTAAACTGTATGTGCTTCAGAGTAGAAATGATGATTTACACTCAGTAAAATGTTTCATCAAACTTTAACTACTTAATTTATTTCAGTAGTTAAAGTGTTTTAAAAAATTAGCCTATGCAACAAGTGACAAATTATTGCTAATCAGAATTAGCTAATAATGAAATACCGATTTTAAATCATAGTAAATCAATAATATTGTCTCTTCCACCGGAAGCAAGTCCCCATATCCCCTTTTAAAACTCTAATACTACACTATACATTAATCTATGTACATAAATAAATAAATGTCCTTATCGTATATTAGGCAAAGGAGTTTGCAGCGTCAGCTATAGTCGACAGTGTGGTATCCAACAGAGAAACTTATTGGAAAGACGAATTAAATAGTCGCGATACAACTATTCAGCCATTAAACATGAATTATCAACAACATTATTTAACAAGAAGTGAACACTCAACACCTAATCTATCGATTAGATCACAAAGTTACCCAACTAATAATTATCATGAACAAAAGAAGCTTTATTTAACATCAGATTTTCTTTCTACCCAACATCAGTTGTCGTCGCAAAAACCGACACGACCAATTAATCCACCACTTCTATCCCCTATGGATCATCATCAAAGACAAGATAAATTAGATGAAAAAATCAGATAGGTATCCGCCGATTGGATTTAATGAATTCAATAAATCCCGGTGACAAATTTACAGATTATGATCATGGACATTTCAACGATACTGTTGGATATTATAACACAGAGGTAAGGTAATAAAATGATCACGCATAGACTAACAAAGCGCGAACAAGTAGATAAATGGGTACATACATAGATCTGTATTAAATTTCACTTCAACTAATACATCATACATTGCTTGATGCCTATATAGCTTGATTGATTTATAAGATGGCTCAACTTAATCACCTAAATCTATGCATTTTTGTTGTAACAAAAGGGTGATTTAGTTTTGTTTTTCACTTTTACCTATACCTAAATCCAGTTATAACAATGTTTATTCACATTACCGAATTGCAGAAATAATAAGGTACTTGATATTTTCAGTATTAAGTTACTTTACATTGTTATTTCTTCGGGATAGTTTCAGTATCCAATTAAACATTGATACTTGGCAAAAGTTGATAATGATGCTGATATTGTCATTAAACTGAATATTCAAGACATGTTTGTCAACTGTCTTCAAGAAATTTCTTTATTATCGTCAATAGTGTTTAACGCATTACCAAAGACCTAAGTAAATAAATATACATATTCTCTATAAATCATGATTTAGAAATTGAACAAAAAAGTTAATCTTTCCACAGATGATCATCCAGAGGAATACTGTGAGCTTCGCTACTAACTGCTTCTTTGTCTAACTATGTGGTTGTTAATAGTAACAGTAATCAATATCGATTCAAATAACAAATATATACTGTTTACAGATAAAAAATTAAACAAACAAATGGTAATACAACTATCAAGTCGTAAATTTTCAATACTATCGAGTCAGCAATCAAACATTTCTAGAAGACAGAGGCGGTGGCTCAATCTCGTAGGTTGGTTGAATTTAGATATTAACACCGTTGAAAGCCGGCCGACTCAATGGTTTAAAGGTTAAGCGTTCGAGCGCAAGACTAATAGATCATGAGTTCGAATCTCACGAGGCGGGATCGTGGATACGCACTACTAAGAAGTCTTTTGATAGGACGAAACGACCGTTCAGTGCTTCTAGGTTTTCCATGGTGGTCTAGCTTCAATTGACTTATGAATTCAACTGTAAAATTCTCCACAACCCCCCCATCTGATAATTTCTAGAAGAGTTTGCTTCCTTCATAACTAAACATAACACCATTATATGGCTATATGTTGTACCATTTTTAATTAACTAACCCATATATTTTTCATTATTTTTTTAATTTTGTGTTTTAAATGCAAATAATCCATGATAACTGCTTACCTTCTTTATGTTTCATTTGAAGTTAGAATGACTCTGATGCATCATTTATATTTGCATACTTATTTACTTCTCTAATAAAGAATACTCAGGACATAAATTGATTCTTTATGAAACAGCCTTTTTTTCTTCTCATTTACTTACTGATGAATTATAAGTCTAACAATGATATGGTATTGATATAGAGCTCTGTAGCATTATATTACTAACTAACACAAGTTTAATTAGTATATTGAGACGTAGATAGTTTGTCTTATTTATCCAAGTTTATTTAGATTCAGTGTTGAATTATGAATAGTTTCATTTGCTTCAAGTTCATTCAAATAACTTCAATGACTTTTGAATGAATTTCATAATAATAGAGCCACCTCTTGTAATATATATATACATTGTTGGAATGACAGATTTTCTTACTAATATCAAAGGTTTATGACGGATGATATTCACACCGTAAAGATATGTTAAAGTACAGACTGACTTCATCTAGAATCATCATTGAAAATCAAAAAATACCTGGAAGTGGTTTAGTTTTCTTTTATGGTAAGTTTCTGATATACTGGGTGTAAGATGTAAGGTAATTGACGATGAATGAATAATATCTCATCTAAGAAACATGAACTGATTGATGTCATATTGAAGGTTGAATACATAATCCAACTGCTTTAGGTTCTATAGAGAGACTATAATTTACGGACGAGCCAATCAGATTTAAGATAGCAGGTCTCGGATTTTGGCTAAATACCAATTTGGAATTATAGCTGATGTCAGTTCGTGATGAAAACATTATATTTAATTCCTAACCCGAACGTTCAACTGTAAATCCTAATCCTATTCCCTCGCACTAATTTATAACCTTTATTTAACCCTGGTAAGTAGATGGATATTTTCAAGGTCATTTTAGTGTTGCTCAAAAGTCATCCATAAATTATGGTCTCACCAGGTCTACATTTGATTTCTTTCATAAATTTGGGTTTGCGCTGATGAGGAACCATATACTATGGCATGAGCTACCTGGTTACCAATGGTTTTCTAGTCGAATTTAGTCTTTAATGTAGATAGTCTTTTAATTTGTTTTACTTTCCTGAATCGACTTAACCATTAATTTTTATAGAAAATATAGTATAACCATCGTTATAATTATCGTTTCATTACAGTAGACAATGATACTTTGCAAAGATAAACTAAATATATTTCAAAGAGAGTAAGAAAGAAGATTGGTGCAGATTAGTGCACCCCGTAAGTGAAGAAAAGAAAGTCTGGTTTAAATATAAACTAGTTAATATCACAAACCAATATCTCGTTTCATCCACACCGCAGTCTAAGCTTTTATCCGAAGACCACCTAACAACAATACGAACTGTACTAATCTTCGTTCTTGCTCTTTGTAAGATCATAAAGTGAACTATGTGTATGAAATATATTTCATTTATGTACAATGTAACACATTGATAAAGTAATTTAACTGTATACAGTCAACGTTATTCATAAAAAAACACCAGAAATGGTTTTTGAATAATGAAATATTGCTTAGTAGCATCTAGCAGTGTGTAAACTCTTCATTTGATCTGTAATGTGTTATGCTAATTCTAAATGTCCGAATATGCTCTGACAGAAAATGTAACTCTCAATAATCTCGTACAACTGTCGGTTATTGAAAGTTTATTATCATGTATACATGCTATGTGTAAAATGGTTTACTTAATACGATCTCTTTCTTACACTTGGTCTCTGAAATGACAATACAGCAACGCTATATTTTCATTTCCAAATTAAACATTCTTCTTTTTCATTAATAAAGTATACTGAATAGTTTTTGCCTAGAAAGATCATCTTTTGGACAGAGTTTAATGACTACAGATTTTAACATTTACTCTACAAAACTGATGTGATTGAATGTGTGATTCAATACATCTACACATTGGCATTCATTTCATACAGTAATAATCGATAAAGATTAACCTAAGGTACTTATTTAAACCCTATGTCTTTCTTACAGTCCAAGAGGGATAAACATCAGAATTTTATCAACTACTTCCCTAACAAATATTTACCAAGTGCTTAGCAAGTACTTAAGTAATAAAATTCTTTAAGTAAGAAAATTACTAACAAAAGGACTTGTGGAGATGGTAGTATTTTTAACAGTTAAATTCATGAGTCAATGTAAGTTACACCACCAGTGAAAACTCGGGAGCACTGGATGGTCGTTTCGTCCTAGTAAAGGACGTCTCAGCAATGTGCATCCACGATTCCGCGCGCGGGACCTGGGCTCAGGACCTCCGATCTCACACGAACACCTAATCACTAGACTACTGACACGCCATCTAATGGTATCAATGTCTAACTTCAATCAATCTATAATCTTGCACATTTCATCCATTGTCTTTGGTGGGTAATTGTTTTATACCCGACATGGTTTCTCACTAGAACTTGAGGAAATTCATCTTGAAGCAAGCTATTATTGGGCCGGCTCAGTGGTCTAGAGATCACATGCTCATTTGAGTGATCGAAGGTCCTAAGTTCTAGTCTCAGGTTCGGGCACATGGGTGCACACTGTTGAGGAATCACATACTAGAACGAAACAACCATCCAGTGATCCCAGATTTTCAACGGTAATCCAGCTTAAATCAACTTGTGAATTCAACTGTTAAGAAAAAATACCTTGACGAAATGAAAATACTTCCGATATAATTGAAACAAAATTTGTTATACCCAACAAAAATCTTTTATAGTTCTATATTCCATAAAACTAGTCATTGTGGATAAATCTTGGTAAATGAACGCTATATTCGGTTCCTAAGCTATTCTTGTAAACCCCAAGCTAGAACTACACAGAGACTTGAACTCTAAAGAAAAGGCGCAAAATATACGAAAAGCACTTTGCTCCAAAGATTCGTTTTAATACAGAAAATATAGGGTTTTTATAGTATTTTAAATGTCGTTGGGTTTTCCAGAAAATTCTAAAATGCTATGAAAGATAGTAGAAGTATAGTAATCAGCCAATCAGAAACTCTACATGTGACTTTTCACTTTCTTGATGTTTCTGACTAAAGTACAAGTGAACACTGATTGAATAAAATGCTTTTTAGTGTTCCATGAGCCTTTCTTGTCTTTAACAAGAAGTTTTCTGGATCACCCTTAACAATTATTTTTTTAAAAAACTGATGATGTTTTAAATCATAAAGATTTCATAAATGAAGGAATCAATTTGTCTTTAACAGAATAATAATAAAATAATAAAAAAATAATAACATTAGCACCATTGGATGCCGGCTCAGTGGTCTAGCTAGTTAAGCGCCTGGCGCAAGACTGATAGGTCCTGGGTTCGAATCTCGCGGGGTGCGAGGTCGTGGATGCGCACTGCTGAGGAGTCCCATACTGGGACGAAACGGCTGTCCAGTGCTTCCAGGTTTTCCATGGTTGTCTAGCTTCAATTGACTCATGATTTCAATCGAAAAGAGGTCAAGTAGACAGGTTAAATGTAAGCCGTAACAACGAAAAATGAAGTAAATTTAAAACAATATGATAATCATTCTCGATAATAAATCATTATTACCAGGGTAAGTTAAGATTATGATCAAATTGTTTTTGAACATATAAAGGGGATTTCAGTTTCTGTATAGCCAAAGATTCCATAAACCTTAGTATACATCTCTGAAAGATTTTGTGCAACATTACAAAAGCTGACTGGATATCAACCTAATGATTAATCTCAACTAAATGTTTCACAATGTCAAAATCAATGAAGTGGTTAACATCAATTGGCATGTATCCATAGGCTTTTATTTTATTTTAAACAGCATGATATTTCCGTTCATCCATTATGAATAGTTAAGAAACGTATGCATTTAATACTTGTATATGTGCTGTAACGTATCATTTTTATTAAAAATCCTAACATTATGTTTTTTTTAACGAACGGTTTATACTACTGAATTAACTACTTGTCAAATTCACTTATTTAACCATTATTAGCTTGTTTATTTGCCTTTTAAATTTCATTACTAACGAAATATTTCTATTAGTATGCTATTTTAATTTTATGCTTGCCATTTTGACTCATGTTCATAGTTAGAATAGAAAATCCATCAATTATTCCTTTTTGTGATATTATCCTTCTATTCCACTGTGTTTAGTAGCGTAAATGATAATTCTATTGAATGTTCAAGCTTGATAATGTTATATGTTGAAATTATTTTATCATTATAATCGTTATTATTGTTGCCTATGATTAAATCTAGTTATTCTTAGTATTTATATACTCGTTTCCTTGTATCACTGTGAATTACATCACATATAATAATCTATCAAAATAAAGCCATTATCAATTCAATATCAACCAAATCATTCGTATACAATGAGATCAGAGAGAAGAATAGTATCACCTGGAAGTTTGGATAGAAGATATCCACAGGAATATGAACAATATTATTCATCACCTGAAGCACGACGTGTACAAACAATGAGAGTAAGAAATTGAATAATAACTATACATATATTAATAATCCTTATCGAAGTTAATATGAAGTAGAGCTGAACTAGTATTGTTTACTAATATTCAAATCATATTTAGTTCATCTGAACCAGTATACAAACATCTTTCAATATTTATTGTAATATCAAAGTCAAAGGAATTATCAAATATTAAGTGTTTTATGCAATATGAATGTCATGATTCAGTTAACACAACTTCAGAGATCCTTAAAAATTATTAGATAAAATATATACTATTGATTTATTAGTAAATAGTATATCTTGAAAGAGTTCAATTTAGAATTAACTGTAGCTACACAATACATCTCCCGTTCATACTGATCATATTGAAGCAGGTTTTTTTTATCTCTTTGATTATGTAGTCGGATACTTTGTAATGGAAACAAAGTTGAATATTTCGTTAATTTTTTTGCAATAAATGTACATTGAGTACTTTTGGTAATGAAAACATACAGAATATTCCATTTTTAGTTCCAAATCGTTTTCATAATATACATGGCAGAAATTAGCTAAACTGTATGTAAAACCAATTTTTATCTTGCTTGATACTTCCCAAAATGAAATATCATGTTATATTCAGTGATTAGTTTTTTTCCCTGAAACTACGTATTAAAACAGAACACCTATTCATCGACTTACAGTCATCCTTTGCTCTTGACATATATGATGTAAGATGGATTAATTCTTCCATTCTTGAATTACCTCTTGATGAATAAACTTGGGAAACAATGTTTTTCTATCCAAAATATACTACTTATATCCTCTCAGTAGTTGCATTTTTGTATCGGCAGATATATTACTATCTAGTCCTTCTATTGTTGTTAATTAATTCAAAATGAAGTTGTCCTTATTCCATCATGATTTGTCACATCTCATGGTGTAAATGAATCATCTAACAACGCTATCGATGAGTGATCGCTTCATTTCAGATTTGGTTGCTGCTACCTATCACTGCTTCTTGAATGACCTTAAAATTAATCAGAAGTAAGGATATAATTATTTTTTTGATTGATATATCAGACAAAGACGACAGTTTTCATCATTGATATTATGAGTATACACTATTGAAGAAGTTCAGTAAGAAGAATGATAATGCATGACAATTATAATAATTCTCCATAGTTTTTTAGTCCATGTTAAGATAAGCTACTAATATGATTTCACCACTATAACCCCACTTCATAGAAATATAAACATATTTATTTCATTAATGATGAGTTCGTTTGTGAAAATAATGTTAAACAGCTTGCCTTGACCAGTATGCCTACAAAGGATGCTAATGGTGATTGACCCACACAAAATTTTGTCTACCCCCAGCCTACTCAATTACAAATGAATACCAGATTACATAATTAATGAACCTTAATTTTTAAACACTTAAGAGATGTCGGCTTCTCACTAGAACTCCAGGAGTATCTCCCTAAATCAGTCACTAGTAAGCAGGTGATTATTATCAGAATGGGTTTTGTGAAGATTTTAGAAATTTCACTGGTTGAAATCATGAGTCACCTGAAGCTAGACCACCATGGAAAACCTGAAAATAATGGTGTACGGTGGCGCAACTTCGTGGATTGGTTGGAGTCAGACATTAACACCGTTGGATGCCGACTCAGTGGTCTAGCTAGTTAAGCGCCTGGCGCGAGACTGATAGGTCCTGGGTCGAGTCTCGTGGGGTGCGGGATCGTGGATGCGCCCTGCCGAGGAGTCCCATACTAGGACGAAACGGCCGTTCAGTGTTTCCAGGTTTTCCATGGTTGTCTAACTTCAACTGACTCATGATTTCAACCAGTGACATTTCTAAAACCTCCACCTAAGGGATGTGTCAACAATTAAAGAGTTACATGAAAGCTTACTGTTAGAGAAAGATAAGAATAAAGTGAACCGAATATATTTAGTAGATACATAACAATGATAAATACACTAAATCTTTATAGAATAGTTCCCGAATTTTCACATGTATGAACGGACTCACATGATCTCAATCTAAAACTTAATAAGTTTTTGTTCTCATTCTCTTTTCATTGATCTTCATAACTTTCTGTCACCATACATTTCACTTTCGATTGATGATACATACTACTTATATCTATCGATATCAATAGTACACATGACAAAACCACCTTGATCAATTCGTTTATTCATTTTAGTAAGAGACATACCTTAACAACTTACTAGAAGTTTAATGATTAAAAAACATGTTGTATACAGAGCATTGTTCTTGTAATTGTTTTTTTATAATTTTATAAAATTCACATTTTGCTTATATGATTACAATAGTAGTAGTCTTATTAGTAGTATCGTCACATCTAATGATTTTAAACTGATGTTATTTCTTTTTTGTAGTATTCACTAGTGAATCACCGATATTCTGATCATTGTTTCCTTTTTTTAAGGATCATTTTGTTCCCTCCCCGCTTTTTTTTAATTCGATTTATTCCAACTGATAATTTTTCTGGTTAGCGTGTTTTTCAGCGAGTTAGTTTTCTACGGGATACAGTCGCTTAACACATGTCCAACCCTCCTCCATTACCGGGCTTGGGACCGGCAGTAACTCTAGAAGAGCTAAAAGCTGCTACCGGTGACCATACCACATTGAAAGCACCGGTTCTTGTCCGATTACAGCAAGCTGATAAAGATTGTTAATTAAGTATGATTGATTTTGTGTAAACATTTTGGAATGATTTGTGTAAACTGGTAAGAAAGACAACAAATGGATATTTATTTGAAGTAAACTACCAGGTCAAAGACTTCTGACAATTTGGTTCTGTATATACAAATACAATTGATCACTAAGTAGTGAACAATGTTTCTGTTTGTTTGCTTTATCGATTAGTTGTAATGTGATAATTGTCTTAAATGACTTAATATTGCTTGTCCTATATTGTAGTGTTAGGTGATTGTAAATAGTTGATGGGAAACCCTGATTTGTTTTTGTTCATATTAGTTTATATTCATCCCAAATTAGATCATGTACCTGCAATGATAAGGAGTTACATACCGTTATGGAAGAGCTATAAAGTGATTTCAGGGTTTTGTTTTAGTGGTTTTATAGTTTATATCAGTCTTGGATACAAATTATTAAGGTCAACAATCTTCACAAATCTCCCATACTATATATCCATTGATAACTTTAATAAAACCTTAATCTTTATCATTATCTTTATAATTATGATTTAAACAATGCTTAGATTATCTTTTACTGTCTTCTATCTATGCTATGTGTGTTATCTTTTAATACACTGGTGTTCTTCCATATATTCTTTATTATTGCTAACAATTATCATCATGTAAGTTCGTGTCATGCATTATAAAACGTATACAATAAATTGTTTTTTTTATAAACAAAAATGGATGGTGGCTAGCGATAGAATCCAAGGCTTGCGTCTCATCCTATTTTGGGACTCGTTAACTGGATGTACCTGCATCTTGGGATTGTTGTTGACTCCGAGACTTGAACTCTAGGATGTAGGCGCATCCATCTGATGAGTGCAAAATAGGACGAAAAGTGCGTCTGAATTTCACTGCTAGCCACTATCCATCTCTATTTATAATGCTTGTAATTTAATAGCCATATCAAGGCAATCCGCATAAAATACACATATGCCAATAACAGAGGCTGATCAATTACAATCCTAAACATCATTAGAAAGATTCAAACAACCAATACAAAAATGTAATCATTAATTGTTAAAATGGTAACAATAGTTATGATAGTCTTCAAACCGAATAAATTTTGGATTATCTGTAAAGAGAACAATTGTCTTGAGATGGTGGAGAAGATTTGTAGCTCAGATAGATGATTTTGATGAAGTTTTGTTCTCTGGAAACAACTATATTTTCTCCATATCACGACCAAACCATCCAGCTCAGAGAACAAAAATCCATCAACAGAAATTGTCTTTCTGTCATAATTTTCACTCTACATGAATAAATCACGATACTTAGTTCTATATTAAATGATGTATTAAATATATTTGTCATAGTTTGTATTCCATATCTATGTGGTATGTAAATACATCTGGCCAACAAGTCATAAATAAGATGAGATTTGATTTCTAGATCCTAGTGCTGGCTTCTATCAAGATTTAATCAATAATATGTCGGTTGATCAAAAGAACTACATAGAAAGCATTGCTTCATTTAGATCTCGTATTAGTTTTGAACTTGTATTAGCTATCTTGAGAAAATAAGACGGTCCAACGAGACTCAAACTTAGATCATACAATGTCTTTCTGAAATATAGTTAGTTCCCTTCGTAAATTAAAAGAAAATACAATGACAAAAATTTTTGCAAACACTTTAGTTCTCTACAATCAAAAATATAAAACTTCACAAATATTTTAAAGCTTAACTCTAATGTTCCTTGCCTTCAATGCGTACAATTGAACGGCAAATGAAAGATACACTTTTTAGTAGAGGAATGTGATAGATTAATTGATTATAAAGAATATCAAATATCTATGCTCTAATCCCATTATAAACTTACGTGGTTGGTGCAGAATAACAAAACAGTTCGACTGTACACCTACATGAAGGTCTCAGTCCATATGCTCTTACCTTAGTCAGAACTGTCAGTTAAGATTTCCTACCGAATATCAGTTCTTTTATTTACTTAATGAGTTTAATATACCACAAGAAGGAAATATCGTAAATACATTGAACTGTAAAAGATAAATGGACAATCATTAATCTTTTAAATCTAAATATGATTAGATAAACAAAGTGATTATTTAACACCGTTGGATGCCAACCGGTTCAGTGGTCGAGTGGTTAAGCACTTGCGCGAGAGACTGATAGATCCTATGTTCCAATCCCATGAAGCGGAGTCGTGGATGCGCACTGCCGAGGAGTCCCACAATAGGACGAAACGGCCGTCCAGTGCTTCCAGGTTTTCCATGGTTCTCTAGCTTCAATTGACTCATGATCTCAACTAGTGAAATTACTAAAACCTCCACAAAACCCCCCTTCTGATTCATATTATTTATGTTCACATATTCATTGTATATGTATTTTTCTAATCTATTTAGTATACAGATTATCCAACAAGACCTCGTGTTTATCAACCAACATATCAAGCCGCAACTATGTCATTTAATGAATTTGATCATCATTATAATAATGGTGGTACATTAAAACCGCGTAAACCAAAAATTATTACAGAACGATATAAATGTAGTGAAGTATATAATTGGCCACCGAAATTTCCAAAATTAAAACGACATAAAACTAATCCACCAAAACAAATACATACTGCACAAGATCATATTGTAATTAAACAACAATTAAAAACTACAGCAGGAAATAATTATTCATCTACAGTTCAACAAACAGAACCAAATACAGAACAAATACATTGTACTAAGGTTAGTGAATTTAAGATAATGGAATATAGTTTGTAGGATATATCTTCGTAGGGAAATTCATGTTTTCAATAGTGATCTAACATCAATCGGTTCATAATGTTAATCAAAAAACATGTTACTATGGATATTTTCATTTGACTGTTTATTATTATTGATTTATTTAAACACATAAACATTGGTACAAAAGGACACCAAATACATATGCACCACATAAATCATTCGATTTGTGTGAAGGCTAGGATACTACCCGGGTGACCAAACCGAAACAGGTGGTTTTCTTAGGGTATTATACCCGGAGCTTTCGACCTACAGGTCTGATCCATAAGGTAGTGGAGCATCGTAAGGTGATGCAGTCACATGGAAGCCGGTGATAAACAATAGGTTCATACGCCGTTTGATCCTTCAAGATACGGAGCCCATGTGCACTATTGGTTTGGAATAAGAGTTTTTCAACTCTCCTATGTAGATTCTCCGTGTCTATGAAACCAGTTAAGGAGCCAAACATTCGCTTTCTGTTCTCTCAATACTATTATAGATATTCAATGGTAAGAAGGACAAGACACCCCTTCACTTTATTAATAAAAGTTTCAAATGACACTTCAATTAAGATTAAGCTGTGAAAAATACAAGCTAAATATATTTGCTTTATGTTTTGTTTGTACAGATAAACAATCAATATCAATCACCAAATTGCAAACGAGAATTAAGTGTTTCGCCAGAACGACAAGTAACTAGTCTTCATTCATTACAAGTAAGTGCTATTAAAAATAACCTTGAGTTTGTTTATATTAAATCATAACTGATTATTTCGATATGTATCGTTGTTGTTAATATATTGCAATTTTATTAGGTTTTTTAAGAAAGTTAATTTGATTGTGGAGTTTTTATTGCCATTCTGGAAGATATCATCAAATCTGTTTTATCCTTGTCTGATCTACCCACTAGTATGTTTTGATGTTGTGTTCAGCGTTGACGTAATAGCGAATATGTTATAACCATGAGACTTGTACCACGTGAATTCCATTTGTGAATGAACTACTTTGAGGTCAGAGAGAAGAAACTATCCCACTGCTGACCTGATTGGTTGGGAAGCCGAATGGGAAGATAATTTAATTGGAACAATACATCCGACTTACTCCTCATTTGAACAACTCAAGATAGGTATATGAATAAATATATAAATAACAAAACTACAACGTATAAGGAATAAGAAAAATATAATTTCGTACAAACTATGACTTTATAGTTGAAAAAAGTGAAATACGAGTCAAGTGAAATCACAATAACTCTGAACAAAAGATAATATCATCGAAATCTATGTCAGACCACCGTTACAAATTTGGAAGAACTAGACGTCTGTTTTGTCGTAGCATGGAACTCTTGAGGAGTACGCACCCACGACCTCACATACAGTGTTCGAATCTAGAACCTCGGATCTCGCACCCGAACGCTTGCTATCTAGAACGCTGAGCCGGCATCCAGCAGCGTTAGTATCTAACCACAATCAATTCACGACATCATGCCGCCATCCCTGATTGTCTTTGGTGGATGTCTCACACCCGACATAAATTAGCTCCACCTTATACAACCATCATGATTGGTACTGTCACTTAAGACATCAGTAGAATAATCGATTCGTCTCATCGATTAGAATATTATCTTCATTTCCATTCAACTCATAGATCTAATAACATTGGGAATCGTTTCTATTGTGTTTATGTCTGATTAACACGTTCTAACAAAGGACTGATGTTTCTATTCGGTATTTGGAGCCAAACCGATTGTCACAAGACTTATAATAATCAGCCACTTAAGTCAAATTTTGGCGGGACTCAATTCATCAGCGTTTTATTATAATCAAAGAAGTAATTATTACGATAATGGGCCACGACTTACCTGCTTATATTATGTAAATATTATATATACATGATAGTAGAAACAATTATTATCACTATCACTCGAATAGATCATATTATTCAAGATCGACCCATTAACATACAACCCTATATTCGTTTCCTAAGCTATTCTGTAACCTCCAAGCTAGAACTAGACAGCGACCTGAACACGAGAGAGAAGACACAAACAAGCGAAAAACACTTTACTCCAAAGGTTCATTTTTGTACAGAAAAACACGGGTATTTATAGATGTTAACATTTGTTAAATCAACATCATATTTTGGCCAATCCGCTAAAAGACATATTATGCTACTGATCAATAGTAGCACGCCACGTTGACATTATAGAAAGCTCCATTATGCTCTGATTGGCTAGGACTCTTCGGCTCCTTTAGGGTTTCTGGAGGCTCCGTTGCAGTTCTCGGAAAGCCGACTAAACAACTTATATATAGTATAACATTTAACGTTGGCAGAAATTACTAAAACATACCCCCTGGTATTATTACGTAAATAAACCATATACACACGAACTTTTAGTAAAATAAACCAAATATTGTTTCCTTATTTCCTTTTTAATCTCTTTTTCACAGAGATCGACTCTGTTAGAAAAATCTAATCGAACACCGGGCACAGAGACACGTGATCAGTTATTTATAGCAGATTACAAACTAACACCAAACAATCAGGTATTTTCATTAGAAAAATATAGAGGTCTATTTTGTTTTTGATATTTCGATAAGTAGAAATTAGAATGTGTTGATGTTTCGTGACTTAATATAAGCTACATTTTCAGAGCGAATAAATAAATGACCGGATTGAATTAGGGTCGGTTTAAATAGTGTGAAGGAACAGGAAGGTTAAGTGTTTACTTGCGAGATTAAAGGTAATGGATTCGACTCCCAGATCCAGGGTTGTAGACGAGCACTATTGATGAGTTTGATGGAATTTTGTTCTCTGAGCTGAATGGTTTGATCGTGAAGCTTTCATCGTTCTTCTAAACGACATAATCGGGACAAACTTCAGGTAGAAGTCTATGTGCAACATCAGCGACACGTTTCAGTCTATGATTAAAAAAGTCTTTGTATAATATTCTGATATTTTCAATATTCATTTGTTAGTTGCTGAGAATAGCATATACTGTTATTTCTAATTTGATTCTCAGATTTTCCAGTTCATTCAAATTATTAGCAGATAGATTCGTGTGAATTAAGTGTTCGTTGATACAAGGAAAAGGTCCTGAAAACATTCTCATCCGGTATTGTTTAACACTTTGATATCTTTCAAGTCTTTAAATCTCTATCTCTTCTCTATGTATTTGTATGCGTAAAATTTGTAACAATCTCACTATTCATTCATCCATTGGATACTGCATTTACGAAAAAAAGATCATTTACTCATTTACTCGTTTAGTTTATCTGAATAATAATTTCTTCTCATTAGAGAATAGTTAAGCTCTCATTTGTTTACTGTATACTAATTATATCAAATAAACTTTGAATGCCTATCACCACTCGTCGAAGAACATAGGGCGACGACCAGCATTCTCCATCCAACTCTGTCCTGGACAACCCTTTCCAGTTTCTATTCATCATTTTCATGTTTGCTTTCAATTCTCAACGCAGTGTATTCTTTTTTCTTCCACTTTTCCGTTTCCCTTCAGCATTCCAGGTTAGCGCTTGTTTCGTGATTCAGTTTGATGATTTCCGTAACGTGTGTCCTACCCACTTACAACATCTTTCCCTAATTTCCTCCTCCGCTGGAAGCTCGTTCGTCCTTTTCCAAAATAGGTTGGTGTTGATGGTATCCGACCAACGTTTCACTGATTGTCTTGAGTTAACGACTGTTTGGAAATACTTGTACATTCTTGATGATGGTTGTGATAGTTCTTCAAGTTTCAGCTCCGTACAGTAGAAACTGTCATGACATTCTCATTGGAGGCTCTAGCTCTGATTTTGGCTGACAGTTGTTTTGAGTTCTATATATACTTCAGTTGTAGGAATGCCTTCCTTGCTATCCCAATCCATACCTTCACGTCTGCATTAGATCCTCCTTGTTCATTGATGATGCTGCCGGTGTAAGTAAACTTCTCCACCAAATGTGATCTAGTCGGGATCTTTCGTTTTTCTTTGTGTATGCTGAGGCTTACTGCTCTAGATTTTGCTGCTAAACTGTTTGTCTTGACTTTTATTCGTTGGTGTGTATGAGATAGAAGGGCTAGGCCATCTGCAAAGTCGAATCGCCACGATGCATCTAAGCTGTGCATTGTATTCCGTGCTTCTACTGAGATATTGAGGTCTACATAATCCAATCGATCAACTGAAGAAGAAGAAAAGGTGAGTGTAAGCAGCCTTGTCTGAAGACGTTCTTCACTTGGACTGCATCTGCCAGCTGTCCTCCATGCACCAATTTGCAGTGTGGTCCGTCGTATAGGTTACGTATGATTTTGAGGTACACCATGGTCTCGAACAAGGTTCCACAAATTTCTCTTATTCACACTGTCAAATACTTTCTCATACTCAAGGAAGTTGATATATAATGACGAGTTCTATTGGACCGACTTCTCAACTATGATCCGTAGTGTCGTGATTTGGTCTGTGCACGACCGATCCTTACGGAATCCAGACTGTTGATTTTTAAGTTGGTCGTCTGGTTCAGCAGCACTCTGTTGAAAACACTTCCTGGTACCGATAGTGGTGTGATGCCTCTGTAGTTCCCACACTTGCTCAGATCTCCGTTCTTTGATATATTGTCGAGGTGTCCTTCCTTTAAGTCCATTGGATCCTGTTCTTCCTTCCAAATCTTCCTAAATAGAATGTGGAGCATTTTTGCAGTTACTTTTGTGTCTGACTTTAGGGATTAACTGGTACATTGTCAGGTCCTGCTACTTTACCACTCTTAATTTTTTTGGTAGCCATCCTGATTACTTCGATCGTTAGTGGTGTGATATGTACTAGAAGTTCTGTGTGTAATGCTTCGATGTCCAATGGGTTCAGTTCTCATAAAAGTGATCTTTGTCGTCTACGTTACTATCATTGACGGGAACATAGGTCCGGATGGAGTTCATTCTGATCCCCTTTTTCAATGTTTAGAAGGATGTCTTGATGATTCTGGATCCATGGGCTTCCCATCTCATAAATTCTGTTAGTGCCTCTTTGGACAGCATCAGTGTAACTCTTTGTATGTGCGAAATATTTCCTTCTTCATGACTAGAGTACGACAGCATCTCTTCCAAATCTAATGCTTTCTGCTCAGCCTGTGTCCAATGGGTTTTACTTATTCCGAGTATCACCAATTTGTATCCTCTAATTTCCACAGCTACTTAATTGGCCATTTCGGCCTTCCATATTATACGGACATTCTATATACCTATATTAACTGTTGATCTGGTTGTCAAAACAGGTATCAGCCTTGTGGTATCTGATAAATGCCAGTTTTCTCCATGAGGCGTTATAACCCTTCTAGTATGAATATCATTCAACTCCCATGTCAGGGTTCGAATCTTTCACATGGTTTTGTTTGTGGTAAGCCTTCTTTAGCAAGATTGTCTCCTACCAAATGGTGTTGCTAATCCATTTTCAGCTCTCCTTTTTTATTTGGGTTCCGGACCGACAGTAGCCTTAGAAACGCTCCAAGTGAAGGTATGAACGTATGTTACAGAATATTATTCCAGTCCAATAAGTGAATGTTAAAGCGTTTGCAAATGACAACCTAACTGAAATTCGAACATATTTTATACATTATTAATAAATGGTTTGGTGTAGAAAAACAAATGTTAAACATTTCAAATCTTTCATTTTGTACTCTTTATGAGATATCAGTCTTTTTAGGAGAATATTACATCACAGAATGAAATTGACTGAAGAAGCATCGAAAACTAACTAGCGTTATCTAACGCTACTTAATTGTTCATTGTATCTCAAATAAATTCAATCCATGATGAATACCTTTTATAAATTAAAATAATCTTCAACAAATCTTTTTTGTAATCAAAGAGGAGTTTTGTGGATATAATAGTAATTTTAATAATTGGATTCATGACTTAATTGAAGTTAGACCATCATGGAAAACCTGAAAGCATTGGACGGCCGCTTTGTTCTAGCATGGGACTCCTCAGCAGTGAGCATCCATGGTCTCGCCTCGCAAGACTCGAACCCAGGACCTATAAGTTCCGTGCTCGTGCGCCTAACCTCTAGACCACTGAACCGTTTGGCACCTAACAGTGTTAATGTTTAACTTCGATCAATTGACGAAGTTGCGCCAATCTCCACCATTGTCATCAGTGAGTTACTATCTCACAACAGACCCAGTTAAACTTCACTGATCACAGTTTCTCACTAGAACTCCAGGATTTTGTTTCTAGTGTGTGTTTTTCTTCCTTTTATAATGTGTCAACAAATAAATCTTCACTCCTCATAAACAGTACTATTACTACTAATAATAATAATAATAAACCTATATATTCACTTTAATAAATTAGACATCTTCAGTGCTTATTCGTTACAAACCACAGGTAAACACATTGAATATAATCCTATCACTATGTTTTATAAACAATTACACTTCTTCAATGAATTAAGTTGATTAGGATGTTCTTTTCTTATATTCAATATATAACATAATATATTCTTAATAATGGTGTTTGATGAAGGTGAAGTTTCTCCAAGTATTATATTGTTTTAATATAATGACTCTTGAATGATTTCTTAAAACATCATCTTATTGGATAGATTGAGCATTTTTGTATTATACAAAATATTAACCGCGTTAGATTTCAAATTTATTAGTATTGCTTTAGTTGTTTTATTAGTATTATTATTATTTTATCCTAACAACTTATGATCATTCGTTCTGCTTCCATGATCAATGATCAACAGTACAGCGGTAATTTCCATCTCAACATTCACATCGGTGAGTCTATAATTCATGGACGACCTTTGGGCGACACTAAAGTGACCTTGAGTGACCTCTACCTAATAACTAGGACCAAATGAAGACTATAAAACAGTGTAAGGAATACGAATTATGATGTACAGTTGATAGTTAAGGTTAGGAATTATGATTTAGGTTTTTTTTATCACGAACTGACATTAGCTATAATGCGAAAACTGTATTTAACCAAATGTAAAAGTGAATTCCGCACCAAAATCCTAGACCTGTAATCTTATGTCTGATTGGTTTGTCCATAAATTATACTCTCACCGTGCCATATGATAAAGAAGGGATGTTTAGTTTTCTCTGTTCAACTTCAATGGTTTTAGTTAATCTGTTCTATATTTTTGAAAATGTATGATTTACATAATTATTCTTCGAAGACACTTTGACATTGAATATTATTTCACCAAATGAGATTTTCAAATCTGTTCTCGAACTTAGCACAGGCAAAGCGATTTTTGGGGGGGGGGGAATAAACATTATCACATTTAAACGAAAATTGAACAATTCTCATTACCATCTAACTATATAACTAATGTAGTCCTTTGTGAATAAAGCACAGTAATGAATAATTCTGATCCATAGATTATCATATTCTAGCACAAACATTCTCAACCGAATCAATTAAAACAAAGGATTCACGTTGACAATTTATAGATTGATTATACTACCATAATACATATTACATGAAGAATATTTAAATAAACTAGTCTCTATATTGTTCGCAAAATTTTCAATCACTGTAGACTGAGATCCATTCCAATGATAGCCAATTGAAGATAGTCGTCAAAAAACTTTGTTCGACCCAGGTTCCATGTTATTTAATATTCATTAACAAGATGTATATACAATCCACAGGAAACATATCCTTGCTTTGAGATTTAAAATCGATTCATTCAGTTGCACAATGTTAGAGGTATTATTGAGCTATTCAGGTGGCCGCTAGTCTGTTGTAAAACTAAGGTGTTTGAAATTGATGATTTACTGAATTGTAGCCAACATCAAAATTGATTAGTTTTTAGCACTGATCGAATTTCATGAATCAGAATTTCAGGGTGAGGTTTTAAAACTATAGTAACATACTATAACATACTATTTTAGACAATAGAGGTAGAAAAATATATGATCATTCTCAAATCCGTTCACGCATTTACGCATATAACAACCATCTGCTGAATTCACATGAAGAAGCGCACAGTTCGTCTTTTTTCACCATGATTCAATTAACAGTAGGAAACTCATGAAAAATAGAATCCTTTGCAAAATTCATTGCTAGATTTCATTTTGATTTGTTATTGAACAATGAATGATAGTTGGGTTGTCGACTATCTCCAACCACCATCTAATCTCAACATAGTGCACTCAGTGTCGAGTCACCTAGACTGGTGGCCACATTGCAACTTGGTCGATAGCATTCGATGTGAATTAAGAAGTACTTGATGCACATGACATTGATCACCAACCAGTGATCAGTCAATTGTGATTACATCTCAGTCATACAGGAGGTCGGTCGCGGCCCGGATAACTCAGTGTTAACATCTCTGATTGTGAAGCTGAGTGACACGGAATCGAATCCGTCGGAGAGCACCAGTTCCTTCAAGATTACAGCTACACCTTGCTGACGAGTGCCAAGTAGCACGAAACCTGGGTCCAGGGTTTCCTGTCGACTACCTCCAACTACAATTGATAGTGTGGTTGTGTACATTTACTAAGATAGTTTCAAATGTTGTTAACCATGTTCAGATTTCTTGAAATACTCATTGATAATCTTGTTCAATATCACTTCATTTCAAGCAATTTTCAAATTAATGGTTTTAGTCTACTCTTTAGTTCAGTTTCTTGCGATAGTTGTAGCTGGTGATATATATGTCATTGATCAGATGTGTTGTGAAGGGAAGTATTCAAAATCTGATACTGATACACGGTATGATACATACTAACCCACCTGCGCTCCACCAACTAACTACTTGAGCGAGAACATAAGAGTAAGAGAGATAGTGTATTGGGCTACAAAATGAAATACATAAATACTGACTTGTACACATGGCACTCTAATCTTTGGTAAACCAACCTATTTCTTAGCCGATGAAATCCACTCGCCTTTAGGTCCCTTCTGATTGCTATCGATTGACCTTCTCATTAAGCTACTTTTGACTGGCTCTCCATATCACGATATTCTAGAACATTTAGGAAACTTAGATGGATTTCTTTGATTTCCCACTGCATATATTCACAATATTTCAAGTTCTTCACATGATTTACACCTGAATGGTTTTATTTTACTTAGTAGAAAATTTCAATTTGCGCTCACCCTAGCTTATGCCTAAATACTTGCTTTTTCCCCTCTATCACAAATAAATCAATATAATACAGTGAATATTCAATGAAACGTAGAATAATGGTATTTCTTTAAACCTAGTAACTATGCATTTGATTCTTTCTTTTACAAAGTACCATGTAGTTCAACTATGTATCGATCTTGACAGATTTTACTGAAAGCATATAGAGTTCATCCTCATCCCAGTGTATTAGTCTCTTCTTTCTTTCAAAACGACAGATAATCAGTAACATTATATCAAATACCATAATGATTGTCACACTTACCAGAACAATTCACCTGAAGTTGATTAAAAACAAACAGGTGTATTAACCAATAATCAGTTGATTTATGATTAACTTTCGAAATTTATACGATGAACAACTAGTTACTCATAAGTAGTACAGTTGTATTTTTCCAAACTTCAAATTCGTTTCTCTTGAATTTCGATGTAATTAACTATGAGATACCTCTTCAGCTTTATTTAAGCAAGTATAATTACATTTTGTGATTATTGAAATATGTGTTTAACAACTCAACATTTATTTACATAATGAATGTAAGTAAAAGGGTAACAAGCCGCGCCCACCAGTCGAGCCCGGTTAGCTCAGTCGAAAGAGCATCAGACTCTAACAACGTTCCACTGGCTGACGTTGCTCTATTGCCTTGTGGATTAGACCTTTAGGTCAAAGGCTTTGAATATGGCACCCTAAAAAAACACCTTCTTAGGCTTTGGCACCCAGACAGCATTCCATCTCCCACACAATTGGAGTGGTTTATGTGGCGTATATCTATTTGGTGCCTCCTTGTATCAATGTTTATGTGTTTAAATAAATAAATAATAAATGCAAGTAATTCAATTCATTCTTTAAATGTATATACTGCTCCATTGTTGACGTTAAGTATAGCAATTTATTAGTTTCTGTAAACATATGTGCATCCTGAGCACATCGCCGCTATATAGTCTATAGTCATCAGTTTCTATTCTATGATAAGTGAGTAACAGTGTAATTCAAATTAGAAGACTTGGTAGAAGTGTAATGTAGTTGGTCCCAGTCTCAGTGTGAATATTAACTGGTTTGGCACAGCGCCAACGTCATATAGGTCGGTGTTCTAATAGGTACTTTTGTCACGTGATAACTAACAGGACATAAGGACATACGAGTAATAGCCCCTATATATTAATCGATGACAACTGTTATATCTTATAGTTGACATCGATAACTAAATAAAAGAGGAGGGGGGAACATTTTAAACTAAGAAATGCTGGACACTTGTTTCATCCAAGTCTCAGACTTCTCAACAGTGTTACTTGAAACTTAACCAAAGGTTGAACCTAAGACCCTGAAGTCTTCAACTGACCACTTCACCTTTAAACCACTAAGTTGACTTTCAACTGTATATTTTTTCCTAATCCATAATGTAAACTAAAACGTTCTCATCAATTTAGTTCTATTTATCAATTACTAGTTTTTTTTCGTTTTTCTCATTCAATTACCATAACTAAACAATTTAACTACACAATAGTAAACGTGCACAAATTAATCTATACATAAATGTTGACTTAAAATCATATTATCTGTTGTGGTTACTTTTTTTCTCACTAACTCTATTCAACTGTTTATTTCGATAAATTTTGTCAACTTATTACAAATTAATCTCGCGCGCGAGACTGAAAGGTCTTGGGTTCAAATCTCGTGAGGCGGGCATCATGGATGCTCACTGTTGAAGATTCCCACAATAGGACGAAACGATCATTCATACTTCTTTGTTTTAGATTATTATCATTGAAAAGAGGGAATTTCACAACCGGCTGAATAGATTTATTATTGATAGTTGAATTCATGAGTCAATGTGAACTAGATTACCACTGAAAAACTGAAATTACTAGACAGCATTTTCGTCCTGATTTTTGACTCACCAGAAGTGTGTATCCACGACCCCGCACGTGGGACTCAGACTTGAGACCTTGAGTCTCGCGCAAGAACGCTAAAACTGTAGATCGTTGAAGCGGTATTCAACAGTGTTAATGTCTAACTTAAACCAATCCACGATATTGCACCACCGGCGGTGAGTAACTGTTTCTACAATACACATGGTTGAACTCCACTGGTCACGGCTTCTCACTAGAACTCGAGGAAAGACCTCATGAAACCAGTCACTAGTGAGCACATGATAATTATTATCAGAAAGAGGGTTTTGTGGATATTGTAGCAATTTTTAATAGTTGGGTTGATGAGTTAATCAAAGCTAGACCATCATGAAAAACCTGGAATCATTGAATGACTGTTAAATGTGTCCTATACTAGGACAAAACGGTCGTCCAGTACCTCCAAGTTTTTTATATTAATCAACTCATAAATTTAACTAATAAAATTTACCACAGTATTCACTGAATAACAGAAGAATTAATGAAATAGGAACATAGTAAAAAAATAGACTAAGATTTTCATGCTTAACTATCTCCGACATCAGATTAACACAAGGATCCAGAAATATAAACTACTGTTAAATAATGCCTAATTTTTGAAGCTATTCAAAGTGGTATAGATATCATTAACACAAGAACAGATATTATTGTCAATATGTTTTCAACTATGATCAACGTCCAACATGATAGGACTACTTGTTAAGAAATGTTTTCAACTTTACATTAAGGTCTTATGATCATTTAAACTTTAACCTCATTGAATATCTGAGCTACGTATTCCTGCCATCTAAATATTTCAATAAGTTATCTATTTTTCTGTATGTTTTAACACATCATTATACCTATTAGTCTCATAACCTGTATAGGTGAATTTGTGAAACATTCACTACATTTCGTTGTACAACTTACAAAAGAGCCTAATCAGAGATAGCGTAGTTTCTGGCAATATGCATCGAAAACAATAGACATTATTCAAATATTGATTCTTGAACTGCTAATATCTAAGCTGGCGACCAATCAATATTTATCATCATGATCGATCAAGAAATTAGAAAAGGGAACTTGTTGAAATACATTTTGCTGAGAATTCTATATTGGACCAACGTGAACGTGGTAGGCAGTACTCAATCAACTGAATATAGCTTAAGAACCTTAAATCGTACAATAATAAATTATAGGTCAAAATAAAGCTTATAATAAGGGGAATATAAATAAACATAATCTAATTGTTGAATAGTTACACCATAAGAATATATACATGATATTAGTCAATTAATATGTCTCAGAAGTTACTTGTGATTTAATCTTCATTCGGATATAACAATCATAATAGTATTCTTTATTCTTCTGTTCATATTTCAGATTGGATCCACAAAACCTGATGCATTAGCTTTACCATATTTTGCTAAAATGACAGAAAATAAACGATTTTCAAAATTCCACTATAATACTACTACTAGTACTACTACTACTACTAATAATAATAATAACAATATTGCTATGTCTGCTGAAGTAATGCGTTCCGATTCACCAAAATCATTAGCTTCATTGATAGATGCATTGAAAACTATACATCCATTACTTTATAATTTAAATGAGAATCATATCCCTTTATCATTAACCGATCATGATAACAATGAAAACTCGAAATTATTCATTCATTGTTTATCAGAATATTTATTCACATGTATGAAATTACGTTCATTAGATTTAAAAGGTGAATTTGTTACATTCTTATTTCCATTAAAACATTTCAATGAACAATTATGGAATAAATATGGTACAATTGATGATTGGAATGAATTATCTGTTGTTTGTGAACCGAATACAAACTATGAATATGTTGTATTGGTAAATTGTTTCTTTATTTCTTGCTTGTTTGTTTGTTTGTTTTTTTTCTTACATTTGATAAACTTCAATGAAGATTAGTCTCTGATGGAATCCAGATGTTTATCAGTGACTTATTTTTAGAGTTATTTCAAAGACTTGTAGTGAGAACTAAAGGTCATTTGATAAACTTAAATAAAGGTTAGTCTAATGGAATCTAAATCAACTCGACTAGTTTCAGAAATCTGCAAGTAAGAAGTAAAGGTCATTAGTATCTAGCTATTTCAGATTTGAGGTATTTATCTACCAAATAATATATATGGAGATGTTTGCATAATAGTACAGACTGATAAAGTTGATTATGTAAGCCAATAGATGTTGGTTCAATGGTTAAGTGAACACCAGGAGATTCTTGATTAGTTTATAGACTGTCAATAACGAAAAGCTCCATGCAAAAACAAAACAGTTATTATCTATTGCTTTCTGATTTCAGTAGTTGTATAACAGAAGTTAGTTCATAGTGACAGTTTTTTTTGGCTATTCGAATTATTACTGTAATACATAAGTGAGTTACATGCATTGAATGACATATAACTAAATATAAATAAGCATACACTTGGTATTGTTCAGCTTGTATCTTCCCATTGAGGTTTAAGACTGCAATTGATCAGTATGTGATTGGCATATGTGCATAATGTGTGTATGCCTCGATATTGCCTTAATTCACAAGCTTTTTGTGAGCAATTATGGATAATGGCTAGCAGTGGAATCCAGGACATCAACTCTGAGATGCAGGTGCATCCAGATGACGAGTCCCAAGTAGGACGAAACGCGCGTACCGAATAAGGATCGTTTTTTCTTCATCCCATTGTACTATGTTTCAATCAGTTACAAAAACACTGTAATATAACATCTGATCTTTTGTCTCTGAATATATATATATATATATATATATATATATATATATATATATATATATATATATATATACACTTTATCTTAACCACTTTCCATCACTCTTAATAATGACTGTAAACAAACAAAATTGAATGATACGCGCTATTATTTATCCAAAGGATGTAAAATTAGATATCAAGATCTACGGTTGACTAAATTATTCATAACTCAATGCTTTTTTTTACGTGGAATATAGTCAACGTATTGAAAATCGATTAGCCGATAACATTGAAAATAATAAAATAAAATAAATACATTTATCACTGTTTCCAGGTTTTCAATGGTGATCTAACATTGATCCATTATTGATATGACTCTAAAAATACATTTATATCAAAAAGTGCATGCATTAGACAAAAACTAAGCCTTCAACATATGAAATTCAGATGATATTTTCGTGAATAATCAACTGTCCAAATATCAGTAAAGCTGAAATATAAAGGCAAGCCAATCAGGTGTGATCAGATCATTTCAGGGTCACGATGTATAAACCGAAACACAATATCGTCAATCGAACTTAGATGATCCACTTCAATGAATAAAATATGATTAAGTAATTTATGTTAGAGTTATAAATATGATTTAGACTTTTGGATTTGGTTTGAGAACCGGAAATTAGATTGAGGCCTAGTATTAGGATGAAGGTTAACCGAAAAAACAATCCTGATATTAAATCTTAACAATAAATCTTGAACTATAATCTTGACTGTAAATCTAAATTGTCATTCCTACATCCTGATGCTAGCTTTAAGTTCTAATCCTAAATCCTCACTCTGACTGTTAAAACCAAACCGTTGCATCCTAAAGCCATCGTTACAAAAATGCTCTAGGCAACATTTAACTACTTATAAAGAAAAAAAGTAGTTAAACAACAAGTCAATAATAATTACGTGTATATTTTGATATAACGTTTTGAATTTTTTTTGTTGATGTAATACAGAATACAGCCAACGAATCTTCACAAAAAATCAGATTCCCTAAAAAAACAATCGATAAACTATTAACAAATTGGTTAGATAATCAAACTACAAAAACACCTTCACCAGGAAATCGACATTCATTGGAAAGCAAAAATAATACAGAGAAACATTCAGATGATAAATTACTTCATTCAATTTGTTTAGCTGTAACCTTGAAAACGTTGTTAAATTTATTTGAAAAACATGAAAAAGTAGAAAGTGATGAACATCATCCTCATCAAGAACAACAACCACAACCATGTGTAGATCTATTTCTAACTTGTATTAAACTTAATGTACTACTAAGTTTAAGTGAATGTTTAGATAAAAATAAATCAATCCAATTGAACTTAACACCAGAAAATATTTTACTTATATTAACACCATCTAATTGTTTAACAATATTTAAACATTATGAAAAAATACAAAATAATAAACAAAATGAGAAACCAGCTAATATTGATAATGATAATCATAATGAGACTCATGATCTACAATCATTATTAACAATAATGAATATTCAATATGATTCAATGAATGAAAGTATCAATGATTTAATAAAACAATTATATGAAATTATACAACATAAATATCACTATTCAGATATGATTACATCATTATTGAAATCAGTTGCACCACCAGATTGGATAACAATGTGTGTAGCTAGAATATGTTTATATAATCAAACAAATTCATAGAAATTCAATTCAATGTTAATGTCATGATTATATACTTTCTCATATTTATAATAAATCAATAAATATCCCTTAAACACACTTTCATCTATAACAACCCATTTCGTATATATATATATATATATATATATATATATATATATATATATATATACACTCACACATAAATACATACACACATAGAAACAAAATTAATCTTATTTCAAAAACAAAACGGAATGAAAATGCAGAAAAAAATTTGTTTTCTGTTATTTCGTTGATAAGTATCAAATATTTTCTTTTCTTTTCTTTTTGTTTTTACACCCCCCTCAGGTTATCTATTATCCATACCGACTATTGATGAGTAGATTGTTTACTGTTTAAATTGTGTTGCCATTTGTTTTTACCTTTATTGTTATTGTTGCTGTGGCTATTGTTGTTGTGAACAGAAATGAATGTTTCATTATTTGTTATAATGTTACTACTTATATACTCATAAATGAACATTTTTTGATTTCTGTAACATTTTCGACAAAAAGAAAAATTTGACTAATCAAATTTATTTTTTATGATTGATATAAGTTGATTGAAATAATTGTGGTAATAATAACAATATGATAGTTATTATTACTATGAATTGAATATTATTCATAATTATCATTCTTTCTATGACTTTTTATGCTGTCAAGCTTATGTGCTTATTGAAAAGTATTATACATATACTACTAATATGCTACTTATTAATATTAATAATTTGCTTATTTAAGAATCAATTTTGATGCAATAGTAGTAGTGATAGTATTAGTAGTAGTAATAGTAGTAGTAGTAGTAGTAGTCATGTTGCTTTTCAATTACTCTTGTCATTGATTTTCATTTTGAAGAAATAATGTTTGCTTATAATAAAATGAAATATATACCATATATGATTATTTTGTACTGAAAAAGAAAATCAAATATTGTTTAGATAAACAATTTACTACTCTGTATTATGGTGGTATATGTATGTGTTTATTGTTAAAGATGCTTTAGTATGAGATATATTTATATAACTATCTGGTTATTTCGAACATTTGATTTAATTTACTCAATGGGTAGTTAGAGAACCTGGAAGCACTGGACAGCCGTTTTGTTTTATTGTTGGACTCCTCAGCACTGTGCATGCATGATCCCGCTTACGGGATTCGAACCTATCAAACTTATTAGTCTCCACAACCCCTATCCTCAAAATTATCATATGCTCACTGGTGACTAGCTTCGTGAGGGAATTCTCGGAGTTCTAGTGAGAAGCCGTGACCAGCGGAGGTGATCTATGTCGGGTAGAGACAGGTATCTACCTCAGTAAAATGGAAGATGGTCGCGCAATCTCGTGGATTGGTTGAGGTTAGAAATTAACACCGTTGGATGCTGGCTCAGTGGTCCAGTAGATTAAACGTCTGTGCGCGAGACCGGAAACCCTGGGTTCGAGTCCCACGAGCGAGGCTGTGGATGCGCACTGCTGAGGAGTCCCTTGATAGGATGGAACGGCCGTTCAGTGCTTCCAGGCTTTCAATGATGATTAAACATCAATCGGTTTATGACCTCAATCAAATACTTTATTATTGTTCGCGAAATTACTGTATCCAAAGGTTAGAGACTTTGGTGACCTGACTTATTAATAATCGCAATGGCAAATATGCATTCCCTCAATGTCTTCTATTAGGCTTCCAGTTTTAAAATGATCTTATACATATTCTTCCGCGTTCATCTGTTCTATACCTAAGCCTCCCTACAACCACTGATAGTATTGCTACTTAAACTACTATGAAGTTGCTTTTGATAGTTAGATCTCATCTTGCTGATGTGATTTGGTAACTTAAATAGAAGTGAGTGTCTGCTTACTCATAGGTTGAGCATGACTGAATAACTTAAAGAAACTAACTATTGTTACTTAAGCAAATATGGATAGTAGTTAGCAGTGGTATCCAGGATGTGCATTTAGTCCTATTTGGAACTCATCAGTTGGATGTACCTGCATCGCAGAGTTGATGTACACTCCGGAAGATACAAGTAAAACAACACCAAGTGTATTGTAACTTAAGCTACATTTCACTTATTCTTGGTTCAAAAACTTTTATTTAGTATCTTTTCATTACTTGATCAACTGGTTTAAAAAAGAATCACTCCATTAAAGTAAACATTAATTTAACCATCTCAAGAAAAAAGTGGTTTTCACTTGACTTCTCAATCATTAATCAAAAATAATTTTCAGCTGTGAAATATATAGAAACGAAACACATCAAACAATCTGATTGTTACTGGGTATTTTCCTCTGTTCATTACACAATATCGATTTTGTTCTCTGAACTGGATGGTTTGGTCGTGGAGCTCTCATCATTTTTCTGAACGACATCATCAACTTTTATCTGAAGTTTGTGCTGATGATTTCGTTCACAGGATCGATGAAAGCTCCACGACCAGACTATCCAGGTCAAAGTACAAAACTCCATCAAAATCATCCACCTGAGCTACAAATCTTCTCCACTATCTCAAAAGCTAGGAACAAGTTTTCTTAGTACGATTGTAAACTACCGATTTCGTGGATTAATCAGTGTACATACTTTATATAGGAAAAGTTCCCATCAATCAAGAATAACGTAATGAGATTAATAGTATTGAAAAAAAACAAGAGATATTCATTTCAATGGTTAAGATCATGAGTCAGTTGAAGCTAAACCATCATGGAAAACCTGGAAGTACTGGACGGCCGTTTCGTCCTACTGTGGGACTCCTCAGCAGTGCGCCTCCACGCATTCATTTGTTAAATAAAGTGAGTACTTATGAGATTGAATATACGAATATTGTGAAATGAAATCTATAAGCATAGAGACAGAATTATTTAGAAATGAAATATTAATGTATGCCTTAGAAGATAAAATAAAATTGACTGACTAGAAATCAGATAAGAAATGAGAATCAATAATTAGTGTCACAGAAATAAAACAATTGCACATCAAACATTTTTGAACGAGGTCACCATGGTAAGGCATGATTGATAACTGTTATAACGGTTGGTTTTACTTTGTTTACACACATGGGACGTTAATTTACCTTAGACGAATATCTACACTAGATTCCCTCCCAGTGTCCATTCTACAGGACTTCAACACAACTCAGATCAAGAACATGTGATTAGCCTGACTAAAATGTAAATATATCTCCACACCAAAACCCGACACAACCCAACAACAATGAACAATCAATGATAATAATTATATGGATAGGGGAATAGATAACTTGTCTAACACCTGTCAGACTATCTACATGTTTGACTAAGTAGACAATCAATCATTATCGTTCTCGCCCATACATCAATAACTGAATGCTTTAGATTGCGTAAATTCTTTTTAGATCTTTTTGTAATACTTCAGTAAAATGTAGTAAGTTGGATGTTCTTGGTTGATTAATTATTTTGAAAGACTAATTTGTCCACATCGTGACCACAGTCAGTAGTAGTACCTCTGTAAACGTCCTGTCCTTTTAGTCTAAGCTTCTGTGAAATGTTTCTCATATATGCAAACACTAACTCTTCATTCTGTTCGTCCAATGTATATGCTTTGGCACGTACATGTAAATTATTTCATATAATTAGAGATAGTATTAGTCAGAAATTTACAACCATGCCAATGAGCGATTCATTTGATACAATGAGATCATCCTGGCATCTGAATACGTCATTCTTATTATGACCTTCAATCCGAAATCAATTCTTTCAATTATTTCATCACCATTGGACTAACATTTTAGGAAGACAGGGTCATTCCCAACCATAGAATACTACTACTATTTCCTTCACATTCGTCCTTTCATACTTCGCCAAGAACGTTTAAAAATAACCATTATTACGAAAGCAATGTTCAACTTTAGTTCATTTCAGTTTCTTTTCATAAATAAAATAATTAATTACTTCTATACTATACAAATATGTATACCTATTCATTAAATGAGTTCAAGGTCAATTGAATTAACTTCAATTAAACAACTAACCAACCATAATTCAATTGATCTGACGTCTCATCAAATATATAATTGATCTTTTTTTTTTATTAAGCCTTTAATTTCTCTAACAGAAAAACAGACTTCATTAGTTGGTTATTATATTGAATGATTAACTGGTGTATTATATTGCCAACTGAATAATTAGAAAGTTGGACAATCAGGGTTTCAATTCACTGGTCTAAATTTGTCATGCTTAACTCGAGACCTAAAAAATTCCTTAATTCATTCATATATGGGCCTTTTGAACAGTTAGCTTCGAATTAGGATATAACTACTAATCCGAGCTCTTTATTTTTCAGTGGCCTTATATCTGATGGATAAATATCATGAAAATTGAACAAATCTTGAAAAGCACCCAAACGAATGGGAAGATGAACCTATCCAAATTAGGAAAACATTGAAAACCCTGTGGCATTGGACAGTCGTCTCATTCCAGTATGAAACTTCTCTGCAGAACACACCACACGAGCTCAGGACCTTTGTTCTCAAGCATAGTCACAACCTCCGAACTAACTAGCCAGGATAGTCTAGCTTTAACCAATCCGTAACATTGTACGACCAACCCTCATTGTTTTCGGTTCCTGGCTGCGAGCTTGTGGATGATGCGCACTGCTGAAGAGTTCCGTAATAAAATGAGACGACCGTCAATTGCTTGCGTGTTTCAATAATTGTCCATCTTAGATCAGTCCTCAATTCCAATGAAACCCCACCATTACCCGCGACACATGATGCCTTACTTGCAACAAAGCCACTAGATTGTTGTTCTAGTTCGAGACTCACCATCATAAAAGAACCGGAAGAGTCCACTGTCGATATAGGGAAGCCGTCCCTCCTATTTGTTCGCAATTAGTTACTTTCCGAAACACTAAACAAACAGACTAGTGAATTCATTCTACAAATTGAAGTTCTGTCATGATTTGCTGTCCCTTGCCTTTGATGTGCAAGACTAAGATGAAGCCATACCCCGGTTATTGGAAACACTAATCAGAACCAAATTATTCAATACTGCACTGTCGTTATTCTGTTCTTTTCTTTGTAGTGAATTGTTAATTTCAAAATTTGTCCCTACCTGTCTACCGATGATCACTTTGGTTTAGTAGTTACCTATCATCTCATTTTAATTCAATAAATAATCTAGATGACAAGCAGGTTTTTGATCTTACACACATAAATTACGTCTAACAAGAAATATCACTACCACTACACACTGAGTACGAAGACCTAAACAGTATCACCAACCAGGAGCCCACATCCGTGTATGTAAAAAGTTTGATTCAGACTGAATGACTGTAGGTTTATTTGCTTAAGCTATCACCTTACAGTTTAACACAATCAATTTCTGTTAGATGGGTTGACATATTTGGCAGGAAACCCTGTTAGAATTTTAGTAAATCTTACCTGTAATTCTGAGGATCTAATATTCTCTTTGTGAGATTAGAGAGCATATCACGAAACTTTACTAATCAGCCATTCAAATCATCATTGATTTCTCGTATATGATAAAGTTATGTTTGTCTAGCTTTTTCTAGTATAAATCGATGAGGTTGTAGTGTGGTCTTACAGTGGTCTTGGGTGCTGTTAGAGGTATGAGGGCTGTTATCACTTTCCGGTTGCCCACATCGTGGGAGGGTTCTTCTGGAGGTGCCTGAAAAGGAAATCGGATTAGAGGTGGTCTTAGTGACCTGAGAGTGTGACAGCAATGCCCAAGAAACATCTGCTTGAGGTCGGTCACACATGACCTGTTTTTGAGTAATCTTTGGGTTAATTCCGTACTTGTTGAGATCTTACCGCTGGAGACGGAAATCCGTGGGATAAGGCGGTGTGCATTTTTAGGGTCGACCTTTTCTAACCCCATCCCTCTTTGTGGGAAGGCAGCATCGCTGTCATGCTGGTTGTCTTAAGGAAACACCTTACTGCCGTCACACCTCTGTACAGTCAGCAGTACGACTTTGCCTTAAGACCTTAGGTATGGTGCTTTTAGTCTTACCGCTCTTCAACCGACCTGTCTGACATGGTAGGACCTTGAGGAACGGTTGTTCCGGCCAGTATAGCTCGGTTGCTTCATCACGATAGGCAAGCCCGACCACCACGTCAAGGTAGCAACAATGGTCGGGTACTGTGGTCACACTGATTAAAGGAATTAGATACAGCGTGCACTATGCTGACAAGTTAGATTCGAAGACACAGAACAACATTAATCAAAATGAAATCAAAAAATATCTTTAAAAATTCTCATGTGCATGTGTTCGTTTATTTTTTGTTGCCAATATGTCCTATGGAAACAAAATTTGAGTTAATGCAAGTACAAATGTGTAAAACTTTTGACAAGAAAAATAAATTATTCGCAATAAAAATAACCTTAGTTGTTATTATCTTTGTTTTCAATGTCTGAACAGTAGTATTAATAGTAGTATGTATGTAAAAAAAAGAGGAAAAATAAATCCTTTACAAATTCAAAACAAAACTAACTAGAACAGAAGATCCCATAATTGAAAACATCAATGGATGACTAAATAGGCAATTAAAATGAGCAATAGAAAAAATAATAATAATAACCGAACAAACAGAAAAGGAATGTTGGTGAATGATTATGATTTTGTATATAAAATATCATAAATCATTTTAACAACCAATAACTGCTTGATGAAATAAGCAGATTAGAAGGAAGTTTCCTGTGAAAAACTAGAATGAGAACGAGAAAAAAACAAAAGTGATCAATGTCAAAATTGTCTATAGAAAAATAAAAACGAGCATAAATGAAGTTCAATGTACAATCTTTTAATACGAATAATTATGATAACGATGAGGTGCTATGTTTTATGGTGTAGGAGTAGGTTAGAAGAAAGGTAGAGGCGGCCAGACCAAAACATGGCACAAGTCCATGAAGTCACTGACAAGTGCACTGAGTCATGTTGGTAGGTGTAGACTACTTAGTTGTGGACCGCGAGATGATAGCAAACGATGGTTAAAGACCTTGAATGACATGACTCAAAATCGTTTGCAATGGCGCAAGTGCATCCACTCTTTGTGCTCTCCCACATTCTAATCTTCTGAATTCTTCATGTCCCTTATTTTCTTTCCAGATTTATTTCACTGTATTATACTCCTTGAATAACATCTTCAAGCCTTAATGTTTCTGATTGCTGCTTATACTCTTACTACCTCTACCACTACGGAATTTGAGTCGATAACTGCATCTCTGTGCTAATGTGCTATGGCAACTCGAACTGATGTACGTACGTACGAAGGTCTACGTTGTTACTGACTGACTGATAACATAGTACAAGTGAACCGATAACAACGTGTTTAACTCAAGGTCTATGGGTTATATCGTCTAAAACCATGTAGCCATAAATTAAATTTATAGGATGAGCCTTAAACCAAGAAGTGTACGTCTTCTAGTACTCACCAAACGACTTCATCAACTGATGCTACGACTTTGTTTGATCACACCCCAGTTTTATCCAAACATAGGTCACAACTAGATTGACTGGTGAAAATCCAAAAGATTATCGATCGGTTTACTATCCTTACATAACGGCCTATGTGTAACACAGAAAATGCTCACTCATTTGTTCTATTATGCGTGAGAAATCCCGATATAGTATACCTCAAAAGGTTATACTTCACAACAACATAATAGTAATACAGAGTTAACTGCACTAAATATGGGCTTAAATTGCAAAGACATCAAACAAACTTTATGTATCACTCCAAAATTACAGTGGGATACAGTAATTCAAAAACGTTCATGAGGCTTAAAAGTTAGTCAGTTATAGACATCGTAACACCTGGTATATATATTGGTTTGAGTTGCCACATTAAATCGATACGACATGGGATTATCAAGAAAAATTTAAGAGTAATTAGTGGAAGTAGTAACAGTATCAGTAGGACAGGAAATAAGAACAACGATAACAATGTGGTGGTCCAACAATACCACCATCACTCACATATTATCAATATACGGAGTTTGTATGCATAAATATACACAATTCAATTGTATTTATACATATTGTTGCGTGAATCCACTGGACGCCGTTTAACTCGGGATAGATCAGGTGATAAATTACAATTCATTGACATGGAAAACACTTTGTAATTGATTACCTAAATTAACGAAATAGATAACAACAAGAACAATGACTGAACATGCTAAATTCTTTACTTATTACTATATTAATGTGATTTTGTTTAACTGCTCTCCATAATTGAGGTTAGATCGAAAAATTCTTCAATTTTCAATGAGTGATTCACAGTCGTACATTGGATTTCAAGTTTTAATATTTACTATAATTGTGCTATTTATCTAGCAAGTAGGCTGTACTACATTGGACATTTTTCAAACAGATAGTCGCAAATAACTTTCGTTGTTTGAAATAAAATGTTTGATGAAAATTATACTCTGATATATTACAATAATCAACCACTAAACAAATGAAAAACTGACGCAAAATCACTAGGTACAATATACTTGATGAAAGCTTAAAAACATTGAGGATAACCTCAGACCATGGCGGTTGGAAATGGAGTTGTCGTTCTTCAGTTTTTTTATATGATTATACTTTGATACCATTGATAGTATTTATATCAGTACGATTAAAACTACTATTTAGACAATAGCCTTCATCTATTAAGTTACAGCCCAAAAATGCTTTCGTACAGCCGAGAATGGAGAGAGTCCGCTACCCCTCTCGAAATGCTTTCACATGATCGTGCTTATACAGCCGATGCCAGGGAAGTCCTACTCACTACCTTCTCATGACGCGGGTGTTGTTTACGAAATTGATAGGACAAAAAGCGAATGTCCAGCGCTCTAGCCGGGTTGGTGGACACGGAGAGCCCATTAAAATTATTGAACCAGTATATAAAAAAGGTAGACATAAAACAAAATAAGGTTATGTTTAAGACTAATAGATTGAGTGTGAAATCCGTGCAAAATAGAACGTCTCCATGAAAAGGCGACCAATACACTGAATAAGGTAGGGATGTTGTATGGTAGGATTGTAAATCGTGTTGTTCAAGTTGTATGAACACATTTAAAAAGAGGATTAATAAGTTTTCAAAAAATTGTTGTATGATGTATTTTACTATTACATAATAGAAAACTAAATCTATCTTGACAAGCATAATGTAGGAATGTTCAAGTCAAGTAGAACTCTAACATAAACTAAATTGTTTTAAAAATAGCAAGAGAATTTTCCTTATCTATTACCACGTATCCGGTTAGACACGTTAGAATCATTCAATATGGTACAGATGGATTGAATTTTTATCTTCCCTTAGATCTTGATATTTCGAAATTCTTATACACACTTTTTATTTGATTAATTCATACTTTATTCTCGAGCCATATGTTCGATGCTTGATGTTTTTTGATTATTACTAATACTGTTATTAATTCTCCTAGTTTGAGATTCGCTCTGACAATCTTATTTCTGCGTATTAATCAAATGTGAAAACTTGAACCTATGTACACATGTCCCAAGTTCTACGCTGCGTATGGCTGAGCGACTTACGAATCATAAGTATCGTAACACGAATCACTGATAACCAATAAGATATCCTACAGTTCCAAACTTTTAGACATAAACACATGAAAAATCTATAACTATTCATAAGATAAGTAGAAATAAGAAATACTTTCTCATTCACTAGGATTCTTCGTACCCATGTGGTCGCATCATAGGACTGAGCTGTGCAGTTCAGGTTGTAACTACCCTATATGATAACAAGTTCTCTTGCAAAACCAAACACTTGACACACTAATTATCTTGAGGTTGATTATTAACGTGTTTGGGCAACTAACGGTTGATTTATCTGTGTTCGTCACTAAAACAACTAGTCAAATAATTACACTATTATTTGTCTCAGTATCTTTCCAGGGATTTTTCGTCCAACTTCAAGTTCATTTGATTACCATATAAATATTCCTGGATTTGTATAAAATAACCATTTAAGTAAACTTCTATTCGGATATTTGTTTTGCATGACTAGTCCTCATTCACATACAGGCACACACCCAAAAGTGTATAGCTTAAAGTTGAGCTCACAAGTATGTAAATAGATCGCTCCAAAATTATATTTATTAACTTCAGTCTGTGGACACCTGTGCACAGTCCTATGATGCCTGCTATTGACTGATAGTTGTCAATTGTTGAATATTCTCGAAGTAATTAGTACGGTGTTTTAACATAAAGTTAAAAAAATTATGATCGTAATAACAATCACAAAATAATTTATATGTCAATGAATCAATCTAGAAAACTGTGAACTCACCTCATCAAAAAATCGACTCAATAGAAGGTCTTGTGGACTTCCGGGACTTATACTAGTGACTGAATTACAATTCTTTAAAATATAAAAGTGAAAATAAGGGCTACAAGTGAATTGAACAGAATAGACAATAGAAAAGCAGAATCTTTCTGATGAAAAACAGTACTTTAATAAAATACTATAAATACTTGGAAGCCTTATTTGCCACATGTATTTGGTGATACACTTTTCAGCTGCAGAAAGGAGCTAAAACAATAACTGATACTATCGAGTAAACTAGATTATTGAACTTATCTTGTATATAAATAGGTCAACGTCCAGCGGTCCATTACTAACAATTCAGTTACACATGTGCAACCAGTAGCTAACTAAAACCGATATTGTGAGTGTCTGAGGTTCGTAGGTCCTGGTATATATGCAGTATTTTACGAACAAGAAGAGGAAAAAGTAGTTCAGGGGTCAGTTTTACTTTTATATCCTTTAGTTATTCTTACGCATTAACAATCGTTAGTTAAGGATTAGTCTAAGATCCATTTCACCAAGTCTTATAAAATAACAAGCCTAAGCCGTGTCCTTGTCTCGCACTTGTTCAATGTAGACTGGTGATACCACATATCACACTATATCACAAGCGAAAGGTTATGGCATACAGATGAATATTCTATACACAACAGGTAGGATAATTCACTTAATTTGGTAATTTCTAACATTTCTGGATGTTAGTTATGTCCATAACTAACCAACCAAATAATTACTTAAACGTCCACCACGTCGATCTGATCTGATGTGTCAGTAGATTATTCCTGTTACATATAACCTGCCAATTGAAGGACGTTTTTATCCTGTTATATTAGTGTGACTCATGATTTTAATTCATTTCGATCACACACAATACTGATCGGTACGTTCATGCGTCCCACTTAATAACTGTAATTCCTCTAATTATTGTACTAATCAAATTTTTATTTTTACGTCTAGGAACAGATAAGATTTAAAGTCAAGTTGTCCTTGTTCTGACTATAACTTTCACATATACTCTCGGGTCGCCATTATCGCGTTTACAGTTCTAGCAGAATATCTGTAGGACAAATTCAATCCCACACTGGCTTCTCATTGTCTCCCATCACACTAGTATGTTTGAAAAGTTTCTGATCTTGACTGTCTCATAATTATGTAAGTTATGAGAACCAACCATGTGAAAATGTCGACACCAAACACAGAAAAAATCCAAGTGGACAATTAGTATGAGGATAGAATTTGAGATGAGAATAAAAAATATTCAAACAAATATTTTTCATATTAGTTTTTTGCATTGGTACTTTTTTCCCTCTAGGTGTTTGAGTTCCCACGTCAATGTAGTGTAGCTGCTGTAGAATGTAGGCTCTAACCCTTTAGTTCGTTTATCACTAACAACGTGAAGCGTGGCATAGATGTGCTCGGTTCAAGTTACTAACTACATGAGCACGAAGAGACAATATTAATAGGATCGGTAGCAAGGAAATTGAAATAACATACCAGTTATGTTAAAAAGGAGTAAGCATTGATGACATTGTTTGAAACAACAGAGTGAAAAGATTTGAATGAAGGAATACTGGAATTGAAGATTGAGAGGAAGATTAAGATTGAATGCGACTGCACCACTGCGAACAATTATGAATCATATGACGTAAAGTATTTGACCACGGATCACGGTTACCTCGCAGATCCGAATTAACTAGCCTGCTTATATCAAGATGGCTGGGACAAACAGTCAACAACTTGTAGGTTAGAGTCTCACTCTTACCATTTTAGCGGCCGTGCACACGGTCCACCACACATACGCAAACTAAGCTAAAATTTTTGTAACCCAATTTATATGACCTTAGGTCATATATTTATAGGACAGATGTTGTGTAAGTGGTCGTCACACACACAAACAATAAAAGCCAAGTGTTTACAAGCATTACCTTGATTACTTGACCACAAGTTATTACCTACAAATACTTTATCTAAAATAACCTAAGCATTTAAAATTTTTAAGTCATACACTTCCTTAAATTTCAACACCCAGATGTTGGATATATATATATATATATATATATATAAACTTACTAGTAGAATTTCTGAAAATCCATGTTCTGTGGCGAAATTCCATGTTTTGTCGTTTGTTGGTGAAGTCAACAATGACGATGAAAGTTTTTGACTATCACTTAAATCAATATATACACTTTGTTGCGTTGGTGATGACAAGGATTGTGGCATTGAACTTGTTGGTTCGCGATCATCACCAACACTGCTATTCGCATAATTATTACGATATGTTAAGTTCCATGATGTTGACGATGACGTTGTTGATGATGGTGTAGTATTTCCAAAAAACTGCACAGACGATATACATGATCTGGGCGTCATTGGAACACATGGATGATAATTACCAGCTGATGGTAATTCATTTTGGATATATGGTGACGTACATAGATTAAAACGTGATGTGAATTTATTCACAGACCGTCGACTATGTGAACTGAGTAAATCGAATTTTGTACCAATAACAAGAATAGGTGGATAGACCGTGTTAGTTATATAGTTTATATTATGCTGATTATTGTTACTTGTTTGTGATTCCGATGACGATGTGAAAGATCGACTGACCAAAGTTTCTGTATTCAAGATAGGCAGAAGGGTGGTCATTTGATTTGTTATATTTGCTTTTAGATTACCATATTTTTCACTACTTACACCGCCACAATAACTACTAGTAGTAGTAATAGGAGCAGTGATACCATCTGCAGCCACTGTTACTCCTCCAATATCTATCTCCTGTCTATATTAGAAGAAATCAGGTTCATACAACAGAAATTATAACTAGTAAAGGATATTACAAACGTTAGATTAGTATGAGTACTATCGAATGAATAAATGGAGACTTTAAAACAGACTAGTTTGTCGAGAGAAATTTATGTATACAATTTTGAGTCGTTATCCAACGGATTATATTAGGTTCACTTCATTTCATTATACAATTTTAGAGGTTAATAGTGACTAGGAATACAGGCTAGATAGTTCTCATCAGTTAAGCTACCTAACAAACACTTGGATGTTCACGTACTAAGCTGTTCATACCGAAAAAGCTATGCATCTATTGTAATCACAGAAAGCCCCCAAATGCCTTGGTACGGCCGAAAGTGGGGAGAGTCCGCTCTCCCTCTCGAAATGCACTCACATGGCCACGTGCATATAACCACTGCCAGGGACGTCCTACTCATTGCCTTCTGATGGCGGGGGTCAGTCAGTAACAACGTAGAACTTCGTACGTACGTTCGAGTTGCCACACCACATTAGCACAGAGATGCAGTTATCGACTCAAATTCCGTAGTGGTAGAGGTAGTAAGAGTATAAGCAGCAATCAGAAACATTAAGGCTTAAAGATGTTATTCAAGGAGTATAATACAGTGAAATAAATCTGGAAAGAAAATAAGGAACATGAAGAATTCAGAAGATTAGAATGTGGGAGAGCACAAAGAGTGGATGCACTTGCGCCATTGCAAACGATTTTGAGCCATTTCATTCAGGGTCTCTAACCATCGGTTGCTAAGTAGTCTACACCTACCAACATAACTCAGTGCACTTGTCAGTGACTTCATGGACTTGTGTTATGTTTTGGTCTGTGAGCCTCTACCTTTCTTCCAACCTACTCTTACACCATAAAACATCGCACTTCGGAGCAGTCAGTTGCTGGGCACACGTAACACGTGTTCCAGCCATCTCAACTGACGAAGTTTCACTACTTCATCAGTTGATTTGTTATCCTTACCTAGTAGCCGTGGTGGGAGTGTTGTTTACGACATTTAGAGGGGGAAAAGTGAATGTCTGACGCTTTAACGGGTTTGGTGGACATGGAAAGTCCACCTAAGGGGGTTGGAAAACCCTGATTTCAAACCAATGGTGCACATGGGCTCCAGTATCCTAAAGGAACAAATGGCGTATGAACCAATCGTTGGTCACCGGCTACCATGGGACTGCATCTCCTCACGATGCTCCACTGCCTTGTGGGTTAGGCCTTTAGGTCTAAGGCTCGGGGTGTGGCCCCCTAAGAAAACCACCTGCTTCGGTCTGAGCACCCGGACAGTATCCCAGCCCTCACACAAATCGAATGATCTATGTGGCGCATATCTATCTGGTGCCTCCTTGTATCAATGTTTGTGTTTAAATAAATAAATAATCACAGAAAATCAGAATATAGTTTGAATAGAGAACCTTTTTGCCAGTTAACCACTTTGTAAATATATATATGTAAACCTTTATAATTCACGAATAGGTGGGTAAACAATTTGTAAGGCTTACCTTTTTAAAACTGGTTTCCCCAATACATCAGATAACCATTTTCTTAAATTCAATTGTGATTTCTTATTTGTACAATCGTAGACTAATATTAGTCCGTGTAAATTTTGATAGAAGATCGAACGAGTATTCTCATGACTGTTTGATCCGCCAATGTCCCATAATTCAATGAAATATGGATGTTCCTTTTCAGGATCACTATTGTATACATGAATCTAATTTAACAAAAGCAGTGTAAGTGATAAAACAATTAACTGAAAATTCGACAACTTTTATATCCACACTACAACCAATTGTATACGAAGGATGAAGAAGAGTTTGTCCATTGCATATCAAATGTACCAAAGCTGTTTTACCAACACCTTTTTAGAAAAAAATTATTACAAATTGTATGTACTGGTTTAAAAAATGATTAATTAATCTACTTACCGGAATCGCCTCCTACGACAACTTTGGCTTTTTTAAACTCCATGAGAACAAATCTACGGATAAAACTTTGAAAATACGAACTACAGGGGAACCTACCACGGCCAGTTTCACCGAGGTTTTCCATCTATGAGCATTGTGATATTTGAAGGGTTTGAAAGCTGCTATCTAGAATTTTTCGAGAATGAAGCCAGTCTGTGCAAAAAAACGGAAAATTTCACTGTTACTCATGAATACAATCTTAAATATGTTTATTACTCTCCAAAGAATCAAACAGAGTGAAGTAGAGTCACTGAAATACCACTGACCCTTGTCGAAATATTCATCAGCCTAAACCGTTTGTACGTTGGAAGACCGATAGATAGGTGCTGAACTATTACCCAAAGATCATCAAGCTCAAGGACGAACCCATGGGAATGAAGCAGGCAGCAGTCTGTCATTTCTCTGTATTCTATCTCTCTAAGGTTATTTCTAAACTACAATAATAAACAGAATACTAGGCTAAAACAGTCTGTAACTGAACATGTTTGACACGCATGCTAGCCACGTGAACAAAATTTTGCAGATCAACATCCCAATTAGCACTAATATCTCACTATCTGAAATATGTGCCGTCCACTTAATTTTACTGCACCTCAGTGAAGCCTAAGACCAGTCGAACGTTACCAGTTTTCCAAAATTACTCAACTTTTTGAGCTGTGTCAAGGTCACTCCAATAAACAACAACTGTAACGAATCTAGCCACTTAGCCGCAAGAGTCCTACATTATTCGATAGCTATTTGAGAGTATATATATTTTAATTTTAAGCGAATCCGTTTGTTATGAGGCATTTCAGTTACTAGATATAAAGGTTATAACGTTACCAGCCTGACAAATAGTATGAAACCGTAAAACTAGAATTATGAGTATTGGAAAGTAGACAGCAAAAAGTAAAACATAAGTCAACTCATAAAATAAATAAATATACCTGCGAACAAACGGAGACGACGAAAGGGAAGTGAGTTGAATAGCCTATTGATCATAATAATAATAACCATAGCATTCACTGATAAACCACTTAACATTTGGGAAAAAATTTATCTGAGTTAGTAAGCAACTTTTTTCGTTCAGTTAAACTCCAAGCCAGTTGCATCAGGATCTGTGACCTCCTAGAAGCTGAGCCATGAGGACTAAAATGGATCTTGTTCAAGTTGATTATTCCTTATAGTTTCAGTTGTACCTAGAATACTGTAACATTTACCACAAATCAAAAACTGAAATATCATATCGGGATTACCTTCGATTTGTTCTACAGGAATGTGCTTTGGGATTGATTGTGTAGTGTCATTTACTAAGTCAAGCCCACATGGGTTATCTTAACTTTCGGACAAACCAGCTCATTCATACTTCTTAGTTCATACTTTGGCCCTGCCAACTATTTGCTTATTAAACTTTGCCGTTTTGTATGAGTGTGTATGTGTGTATTACCATATTCATTGTGTATGTTGCTCTTTTTGTCTGACCATAAATATTGAACTACGGTTGATCAAATTGAATTGACTTGCTCGCGTTTTTCACTTTGCCTCGCTTTTCAGCCTCTTATTTCGAGCGTCTGTTTTGACAAACAAATGCGCGAAATAAATCTTTTTAACGCAACCTGCATTTGGCTTCTTATTACTACCGTCACACAAAAGGGGTTAGCCTGGGTAATATACGGAGTTAGACAGAAGTCTAGTGGTAACTAAATCCTCAAAATAAATCGTTCTGCAAGTCTTTGACATTGCTGCTGAACACATTAATTTTACTGGACACACCTAACTAAAGGCGCCCGGTCACTCGTCAACATCAGTTTACGAGGAGTACGTGTGCTACTCATCCCTTGCAACTGTAAGCGAGCTCCTCTCCATATTGCCAGCTTTCCGAAAATATCTTCTAACCCTCTCGCTACTGACTTCACTGGGTTGGTATGCTCAAATCATAATGATGTAAATTGTAATAGCGTTGTCAGACTCCGAATACTTGTGGTGTCCTAAGAAGATTTATGTTCCTAGCATCTTCATACCATCTAACTGTGGCCAGATGCCAAGCATCAAGAAAAGGTAAGTTCAACTCCGAACTAAATACAACCTGCAAAACTACATAGACGACGAACAATCCGAACTCTATGCACCGAGTGAATGAACTTAGAAGTTGACTTAGTCAAAGAACTTGTCAAACATCTCAACCTTCACTCCGACGTCATCTGAGAAGCCAGTTAATCAGAGATATGGACATGCTCTAATCATGTCATCTTGCTAATAATTTGTACTTGAGTCGACTCCGTCTAGCAGGTCATTCCATTATGACTGTAATAATTATCATTCTCGTTATCACGTTGGTGTCCTATTATCACTCGACATAGATTATTATTTCTGGTCGTATCGACTATAAATTGGTATGTTTTCGCAATAATATCACTTACTCATCGAATTATTATATTATGAACACTGCATTTACGTTACGACATTTGCAGCTCATTGGATTGTTTTATTATTCCAGGTTTAGGTGAATTGGTTCCATTTTTTCTTGTCATTTAGTCTCATTTTATTATTCTGATGTCATTTTTGTGTTATCATTTCACATACACATTTTTCATTTCGATATCTTCACTCGTCTATCATAAAAAATCATATTTAATAATATTTTCAACATGCCTTAGTACGGTTTCTCAACAAATAGGGTCTAACGCAACTCTCTCCAACGACATAAACCACTTTCAGACTCACGACCAAAACTGAATACGATTCCGAGTATCTCGTCTCCACCGTTACTAGTCTGTTCTTTTCGTCACTCTACTAATGCAGATTCAACAACAAATCAATGCATCTAGTTATGATACTAACGACAACGTATAGTGACTCTCCATCCTTCGGTCATTATCAGCAGCAGAACAACAATCAGTATCATCCATCAACTCAGTTATTGTTTTCCAGCTGGGTTATTCTTATCCTGCAAACGGAAACTCCATGTCATGTAAATGCTCAACCATTAAATACTAATCCACTCCATGTACTTTACTGACGCTTATCAGAATATGTTCATACTTCGCTATTCCTTCCGCACGACAGATCAGTTTTCGCTGTATTCTACCTTACTTATTTCCACGATTTATTCACCTGTCATACTCTCAAACGATTAGTCACTTTTGCGCAGTATTTCGAGACGCTTATAATAACAGACTACTTTATCACCCACACATTTAAGACATAAATACATGTTAATTTTCCGTAAGCTTATTAATTTGACCACAATCGCGTGCTAACACTATCTTAGTCTGCGTCTATACGACTTCCATACACTTTCCGTCCACATAAGTGCGACGCTTCCGTAATACGCGCTCACTGCTGGCAGTGCGTTGGAGGAGATTAATACTTGTTAAAGCCATATTTAAAAAACATTTTCATCGCCATCTGTATGGCATACGAAACATACTTGGGTGGCTCTTATTGAATTATGTCGAACAATAAACTCTATGATCAATTTAAACGGTTCCAATTTAAGAAAGTCATGTGGTGGACCAGACAGATCAAAAATATACACAATTCCTCGAACGGTGCAGCCCATATTATACACTCAAAACGTTTTGTGGTCTTTGAATTAACTAGTGATCCAATTGTACTTGTTGAATGCTCGATTTCGAATTTCAAATACAATACATTCGTTTGTGCTTGTGTCGTAGTTCTTGATTCAATTGCGTTAATTCTGGGATTCCTAGTTCATACGATAATTCAAATTATTTTCAAATATTATACTTTTTCTAGCATAAATTAACATTCTAAACAGGAAAAGAGAATGTTGGTAAGTAAGAGTTCGATACCTGAGAATCAATCAAAATAGTCTCAACAAGATGGAATCAGGTATGTTCGCAAGTTTTTCAGTAACCTTTCGAAGTATGCGGTCAAACGCAAACAACCATCGGCTGAGCCGCGATTTAACCTTGGGCACGGCATGACTGTCAATGATCCAGCAACAAGCAACAATAAAACCAATTAATAAGAGCCCAACCTCTAAACGTTGTCAAAAAATTAAAGCCCAGACATGGAAGGTTGAGGAACATAAAGTGTGGTTAAAGGAAACCTGAATAAAGGTCAGAATTCAAGACGGGTAAAAGGGACAAATGAATGACAATACTGTCCAATAAAACACTGTAGAGGTGCTTTCAGTGTGTTCTATCAACTACAATGACTATGTGGTGTTCGAGCAGTCTCTTCCATTGATATTCATTAGCTATTAAAAGATATACGCCTTTTCGGTTCCACTCCAAATCAATTTCTTTATGACCGCTTTATTGGAAGGTGTTTCCGAATTCGCTTAACACCTCATCTGAAGAAATTGAGCATAGCCCCCATGACTCAACACGTATATGACAGTGGCGCAAAGAATAATCTGAATAGCTATCCAAAAGGATTTATTAAACACTATTGTCTTTTTTGGTTCCTTCAACATGTTATTGTTTGCTATAGAAATCGTAGGCTGAATAACACAACCTGCAACTTTTGAGTAATTTTATACTTTTATATGACTTTTTTAAATTGGAAACGTTTAAATTGATCAAAGAATTTTTTTCGATATAATTCAATAAGAGTCACCCAAGTGTGTTTTGTATGCTGTACGGAGGCATATACTTTGGCCTAACTGAATAAACTTTCGCTCTTCAGCTCCCCCTTATTCCGTTCAATCCAAAATACCGCTTATTTTTCAGTGGTAAACTAAAACTAAAAAGACACGCGTTTAGGATAACATATAAGCGATCTGCTACTTAAATGCGAGAAGAAATTTTAACTGTTTGAATCATGATGATAGTACTTTCTGATGAGTTCACCAAAATGAAGCTAGATGACTACGACACTTCTTAAAGAAACTACGGTGGATTACTTAGTCGTTGATCACCGATCACCCCCTATACTAACCAAATCATTTTTGGCTTTCATTTTTCAAGTGTAATCTAGCAAAAGTTATGACTCATTGTGTTAATTCCGGGATGGACTAGCATGGATTCCGTATAGCCCAGTTAAGTCCTAGAAACCCATCGTTCCCTGTAGATAAGCTTGAAGTGCTATGTACAAGTTGAAAACTGCTCTTATCATAAATATTACAAATATAAATTATACAAAGTACCTAATTACCACCAAGATATACGCTCGAAAGAAAGTGTCGAATATTTCAGTCTCAGGAAATAAGAACGAATTACAATTCCAAAAGTCTATGGGGATTATGTACCTATGTAGTGTCATTGGACTCTACCACACGACCTTTGAGGCCGAGAATATGATTACTGCAAAGATTTGTGTTCAACAATTCACACGAAGAAAAGGTTAATATTGGAGAACGCAATGACGTTCATTCATTCAATTAGATGGTATGGCTCAGCCTCGCAGACGTGGTCATTCTGTAAACACAATTGTGCCGGGATCAGATCTGGTGTGTAACGTGGACGCGATGCCACTTTGAAGAATATTTTGAAGACTACTCAGTATATCTGGAGGAATAAACTGATATTCACTTTTATAGACTATATTTATTTAAAATGCATACTGTGAACCAATAAATGTTGTAATTTGTAGATCTTGCCTGTAAAAATGGCGGGTACCTGCACTTGCTGACATATATTATTATTATTGTCTTTACTCGCACTGAAAATATAATTGTATGTTAAGCCTTAATGTGTTTCTTAGAAATCCCAAACATTATATTACTGATTGCTACGATACGACGGGTTAGAATTAACAATTATGTGACTTCCACGCAAGATTTCATAGATTAGATAGTGACGTTATGATTAATGGACAATTTTAAGATAAGGTTTATTATTATTGCAGCACTAATAAAGAACTAGACTAAAATTCTACACAAAAAGCGTTTGCACGTCACTTTAATTTGTAGCGTGGAGTCGGGTCGAAATTGACTATGAACACCGCTACAGAGAAACACGTGCCAAGTAAATCAGAAGGCGAAGGTTAAACGTAACCAAATAAATCCATAAAATCCCCGAGAAGCCAAATATCAGAGGGCAGTTAATGGACCAAGTCGAGATATATTTGCCGGCGATCTCGTGGTATCGAAAGGATACCGAGATCGTGCCAGGATACAAGCTTGGTTACAGAACGTAACCGAATTCGCGCGAAGTCACAATCAAAGTGTGTGAACAATGGATACTTTTTAGCACAGTTAAACAAAATCACATTAAAACAAACACTGGTACAGTTGGTTGTAATAATAATTGTTTTTATTTAACCAGTCGTGTTCTCGTGATAAATGTGATTCACTACAAATTCAATCAATCCGAGTACCAACAACCTGAAACCAAAACAAATCTGCTAGTCTCTCAATTAAGAAAGTAACGAAAAGAATTGTCATAGTTTACTGAACACCTCCGGTAAGGTGATATACTTAGAAACCAATAATTGCAAGTAGAATAAAAATTAACAACAACTTCAAAGATAAAAATATAAGTGAGGTATCCTTGACAATCTTTGAAAATAACTGCATCATTAAAAAGTATGCAAAGGTTATCGTAAAGTTAAACGCACACACGTAGGAATTTTCATTCACACTGGCACAAAGACATACAAAAATGCTCTTCTTATCATCAAACAAGAATGCGTCCACACAATCCATGTCCACATCCCGAAGAAAAATTGGTTCACCAAGTCTATCAGTCAAAGTTTTCAAGACGTCAATTGACTATATTGTGATTGACATTGGTGAACTTTGGGACTGATGTCTAAACTTGTCACTTCTTCAAATTTCACTGTTAGTGGGATTCGGCGAATAGACTAAAGCGTGTCTTTAAATGTTGGTTTATTTTCGTTCGAAGTGAGGGTGGAGTTATTGAACAGCAAACATTGATGGTGGGCGATGACTTCAATCCACCCGTGTTTGCGATGCAAAACATTTTGAATGTATCAGGCACTTTATGATTGAGAATAAGCCAATCAATCTGTGATATAGATTGTCTTTTTACTCTCACCACTCAGACTCATGTTTCCAATTTTATACTGGATTAGCTATTCTACTAAGACAACCTATAACATGCTAACTCGGACTTTTACACTAGGATTGTGTGGCTGGCATCGGATGAACATAAAGAGAAAAAGCTAAACAACAAAAGGTGTGGTCATTAGTATTCTTAACACTCCACCCTGTATATGCACACTCCCTTCTAATAAACCGCTTTCCCTGTACCAACCCTGACTTCCCTTCCTTCATGTGAGCTTTCTCCAACTTGTTCAACGCCAAAACTCATTGTTCTTTATTACTGCGTTCTCTAATATAGAGCCTCTGACTTCATTTAACCTAATTTATTATACCTCTGTCTGTTCCACTACACAATGTTAAGCAACGTTTGGCGTTCATATCCAAGTGCCTTGCTGCTCTTCCGTTTCTCTTTTTTTTCGTCTTCAGAATCTTGCTCTGGGGGCACAGCTATGAAACTTCTGACGTCTGGAACAAACTTGACGTACGCGTCCCTCAAGGTCATGGTTTACAGTAAGCGCTCTATGAGTCTACTCTATAACAACTATAAACTTAATAAGTTGGGAAGCATGTTGTGCACCAACAAATGTTGTAATTTATAGATCATGCCTGTAAAAATGGCGTGTACCTGCATATACAGAAATATATATTATTATTGTCTCACATGTGTGAGACAATTTCATAATATGCCGATTCACACTTAATCACAATTCATTAGTAATGGCGCACAGACAGAAACATTGAAACGCAGAGAGATTTTTCAAGTAGGTTGATGGTAGACTCATTGCATGCACAATAGAGATTTCAAGGAGTTTCAATGAATCTGCATTGTTGTTCAAATTGCTGATTCCCTCTAGAATTCAAATGGACTAAAAAGATTATAACGACTGGTGAATTCCTCATAATGATGTGGCAATGCTGTAAAAGAGGTGCCATTGGGAAAAACTTAGGTGGAACTTACCCGAACAAAACTCTTTCTCACGGCTACAGACGCTAATTATAACATGCCTCGGCACAAAGGAGTTGTCACATCGGTGGCAATATTCTCATCAATTAAGGAAAAATATTCTATTGCAACAAGAGAGGATGCGTTACTTCAGTCCGTCTAAAAGGTAAGTCCCCAAACATAAATAAGAACTTCACAGGAATCGTACCAAGAGTTGTCAGTCATCAATGATAAACTTTTTCGACAAATGGGGAATTCACTTGTCTCAGAGAGATTGAATAAAAGCAGTCAGTTTACACAGACACAATTGCAATGCAGTAATCCAATACAACAACCATCAGAAGGCAAAGTTACAAGAAATATTAGTTGAATAACTGTGAAGAGTTTAATGACGTCGAGAAGTTGGACAATTTCGAAATCTATCGACAACTCAATAACATAATAACTGAAAACAATTCATAATGAATAAACATATTATGCGCAAACACAGAGGACAGTAACAGAGGTGTCGCATGCAAAGGAGAAGGAAGAAATGTTGTCACATAGGATGCATAAACGATGATGAATCTGCATACCATAAAACATTTGCGGTGTATGCACTCAGGTCCCGTATTAAGATACTGGCCTTTGCAAAGTGTAAACAAACTCTTGAGCGTACGATACATCTTGAGATTTTCCACCATCTCGATAACCTATGGTCCTCCCTTTTGCATATAACGACAACTATGATGCGATTCCACGATCTAACTTGAACTGATGATTACGTAACCTCACATTTACTTGTCTCTCAATAATGGCTTAAAGGTTAACTATCTTTTACTGAATCGATATCATGAGAGCTTTTCAGTTAAGTCTTGAAAAATCTGAAAGTATTAGATTGTCAAGATTCATTTGGAACATCGAAATACTGCTCAAATGCACAATAAATCAATGGACGAGTTCCCCAGGGAATCGGTTTTCACATATATTAATAATTTTCTAACTGTCAGATGTGCGTTGAGCAAATAACTCTGAAAAACATATTGTATGAGGCTGCTACACGAGAAAGTTCGATTGATACTAAACTTATATCAGATCAAATCGACTTGGAATTTACAACTTCTCTCGGCTATACATAATTTCTGTTGTCATTCGTAAGTCTAATCTCACTGTCCAACAATTTTGTTGGTTTAATAGTTTGTGAACCTCAAACGTACGTAGTCAAAAAGATACAAGCTCGCATTCACAAACATAGTAACATCAGGTTCACAATTCCTCTTTTGCTTGATAAATCCTGAAGATAAATTTTTAAACAACATAGAAATATCATATTAGTAACACATGAAATATTTAGTCCTGATTCTTGAAGCATGGCCACTCAAAAATTATGAGGTGTTTAGGCTTAGCATAAAATGATGATAATATATGGCATTCTGGTTTACGGCTGGTATTAGCTTACTCATATATGATAGACCTGATCCAACACTTAACTTATCATGATGTTTGCCAAATCTATGAGATCCTAGGTCGAAGTCACATCGTTCACTGACTCGTCCTATGGTGACAGTCAGTAGTGCGTTTTGTAAGGACAATTAAACAATACTTTTGGGGTGGTACTTGAATAATATAACTAATACGAAAGCAGTAAGTCTACAGAGTGACCGGGCCCGCACGATCAAGCCACATTTTTTTCGATTACGTGCTCTAGCGGTGACTTTTATTGACCATATCGAAGTATTCGATAGCTCAGTTTTCTTTGTCCAGCTTCAAAGAACATGTGGTTAGAGACCTGAGACACTACCATTTCACCTTTCTCATCAGTAATCGGAAGTTAAATATGAGCGATCTATGAACAGGCATGCAATTAACTTTCATTCAACAATGTTCTACAGTAAAATCATTACATTTGAACTTTTACGCTCTCTGTATCCTGATTATTTTATATCTCTTCTATCAAGGTTTTCCAGAAATTGATCTTTAATTTACCTGAAAATCATGTCCCTCCCGATAGAGGAAACATCATTTTACATATAATTGAATCGCCTCTGTGAACTGGTGTTTGTTCGTAGTGTTTTGAAGTACTCGTTGCACTGGACGTAATACGAGATGTATGATCCTAAAAGGTTACACTACCAAGTAATCTCTCTTCATCGCCACTCACATTATGATGAGTTTAGTGTTATATGTAGGAGGAAAGAAGGGTAACTTGTTGATATTAAAATTGAATGTTTGAAATCCGATTATTCCATTCAGTTGAAATCGCTTGAAACTTTGATAAGACGTTCCTATTGTGATGGATGTTGAATGTGATTAGACAGACCAAGATGGTTCTCTAACGGTACACTGGTATTCCAAATTATGAATTGCTGTGTAACGATCCTGTTATTCAGTACAGATGTATCATGTTCACACAACTGTATACTCATCTCTGAATACGATGTCTGAATAGGCATATTAATATCAAATGGATTAATGCAGTTCCATAGACTAACTTGTGCTCAGCCATGTGGTGAATTTGAATGCTTCTGCTCAGTTCCCTGTCTACATGATTATCGGCTAATGACATCTCATCTTTATATTCTCCGACAGTTGAGGCATGTTGGACAGTTGGGATTTATTTCAATACGTTACGCAATAAAGGCAATTTCTGGTTTGCTCCGTTGTCGTTATGCTCCTTCTTCATTTACTAAGAGTTCCAATTCTGGTGTTTAAACAATGATATTTTTTTCGTCCAGTTGTGTTCATTCAATCCTATTATACGTCCATTTTCATTACTGTTATATATTTCAGTTAATTCAGTCGGTTGGTTACCTGTACATTCAGAAACATTCAAATTCTGGTTCTAGCCCAATCCATTTGTCCTCAGTGTGATGTCTGTATACGATAGTGATTTTTTTATATCATCCCACGCCTAATACGTACTCCAAATTTAGTATGTTCACCTGTGCTCATCAAGTTCTGCCTGCCTTAAATTAGGCTATTCTGGATATTATTAGTTAGCGCACAACACTCAATTTCTTCTGACTTCCATACTCGGTTAACGTGATGAATATAGTGAATATAACAGCAGCAAAGTGGATCTGTAACACATCTCACACTCTAATGTCAATTAACATGAAATCAAAACTTTCCAGGAGATCGTTTATGTGCCATATTGACTAATCGCAAACAAAGCGAAAACAAGATCAAACAGGGTTCCCTATAGACTATCTTTAACCATTCAAAAGCAGAATAATGCACACTATGTCGAGTCATCCAGACCAGTGATCGACAGGTTTCGAATACCCCAAAAGACAAAACAAGAATGCCAAAAATCGCTAATCAATGTAAATTAATTTTGATTACGAAAACGTAGAATAATATTTTGGGCCAATAAAGTTCAAATGAACAAAAGATAGTTATTTGCGTATGCAAGATAATTGTTATGATGGGCGGTCTGTAATCTGGTATTGATAAACGACCACGCTGTGCACTATTCTATCAACCGACTACTCGAGTGTGAACACAAGACAGGACGAGAAGGCACACTCGTCTACTGGATAAAATGTACAAATACTCATATATATATATATATATATATATATATATATATATATATATACCCCTTAGGAAACATCGATAAGTCTTTGGTGACTTAAGGTCCTCCATACTCTAAGAATGGAATCCAAAGGATTCGCACGTGAAGATACAAAAACAGTTCAGTCATATGTGAATTTGTTGACATGTGATTTTCTACGCGTTATGTCTTGACAGGAGATATAAAACCAGATTGTCAGAATGTATTCTACACTGTAACGTCCTTTCTTTGTCTACCCACTAATATACAGAATATAACTTGTTTCAATCTAAATTAGGACCTTGAACGATGGGTTGACTGGTTCAAACTCGAGGCTAGAAACACATGAGTTCGAACTGAGACTAACTTCCTTGAGTACAGAGACGAAGACTATTATGTCACCTGATTGGTTGATAAGAGTGTGAGGAAGAGAATACGAGTCAACTGGAAGACTACTCATTCTATTCCCGATTCCGGTCCAGATTAGTGGAAAAAATACATGAATAAATAGACGATTAACATGACCACAGCCCACAAACAATTTGAAAAATACGATTATGTCCTAAACTGGGGATTAGGATAGGAAAATAGGGTAGCAAAGGCCACGTTTAAATTATAATAGCTTTGGAACAGAAAAGGGTATGACAGTGAATCATAAGTCAGACGGAACTTTATGGCTTACCGAATAAACTAGGAACAAAAATAAACGTTAGTATTTCACAAGCTTTGAATCATGTCAAGTAACGTCCCCAAAAATATTCTCCGTTGTTTGTCATAGCTTCTTTGTTTCTCTATTCACACCATACACAATTAAGTCAACTAGTCTCCTTGTTATATTTTATAAACGAGAATATAATGTCGATATAGGTGATTAACCAGAGATTTAACTAAATCTCCAAACAGACCCTACTGGTCAGTGTTACTTGGTATTTATGATTAATTTTAGATTACAGTCCAATGAAATACTTAGTTGTTTGACATGATGCATAATAATGATGTATTAGTGTCCGCAAAACAAGACAGTAGGCACTATAAACTATACAGGATGAAACTGGTTGGTTTGTAGCAAGATTTATTCTTACTATCGGATTGTTCAGTGAATTGAATATAAGTATTCAGGAGAGGTTGAGAAGCAATTGAAAAGAATTTAATGTTGCGTGTGCAGTTTGTTAACACGAGCTTGATCGATGTATGTATATATTGCTCTCCATTCGTTGGTAAGCCAATGAGAGTCGTATTTGTGACTGATGTCAGCTTTGAACTTGAGAACTGGTATATTTACTTAAATATGGTTCTGTTCGTTCATTTATTTTGTGAAAGGACTCACATCCATCACAACATTCAAATAATAAAACATTATAATCCAACTGACTAGACAGAATTTTAATGCTATTTTAACTGAGGTCACTTGTTTATGAAATCTATTGGAAGCATACATTTATATGAAGTCAACATATGTAAATTAAATCGTTACACAAAGAAATGTGCAACTGCCATTATTGATGAAAAAACTGAACCAGATGAACAGCACATCAACACATGTGTCGACAATAACAAACAAACTTTAATACTTTATTCAAGACCTACCAATTTATAACAACGATATGACATATGTACGCAGATAAATAACTTTGGAAGAGATTTTCGAATTTCTAGAGTACAAAAATTCGCTTCGGTAGTGTAAGAGATACGTTTGAATTGGGATATATGAAGGTCCTGAAGTCCATATATATCAATTAGTATCAAACATATTGTGTTTAGTTCAGACTTGATCATAAACAAAGTTCTTTCCTTAATCTTCACAATTTCGTACACTTTTAATATAACTACAAATGTGAACGAAATCAAATAATGCAATGTGTCCAAATAGAATTGTATTCTTTAAATAGTTAACAACCAATCAGGATCAGGTGTACAGACAGTGTGTGTGCATGTACATAATTACGTTCATTTTTGAACCTCAATTATTGTGATATAGTGACGAGAATATGTGACCCATTTGTTTTCAAATTGAATTAGCCAATAAATTAGTGAAACTTAGAACAAATATCACACATTTAATACAGCTTTCTTTCGTACAAGATCCATCTCCACTGAATAGTTATCTCAACTCAGAGTTCAGTTAATTGCAAAATATTATATATCTAATTATTAATATCATGTTATTGAATGAATTCGACTGTACAATAGGATCAGTCTAGAAAATCTACGAAATTAACTTGAAATTCAGAATAAATTGAGTCAAAATGAAAAGATAACAAATATAGAGAACATCATTGACCCGAATAAATTGTGGTACAATTTCCTTTTCAATATTCGGTAAGAAGTCTACCGATGTATATTCACTGCATTACTTACACTGACCCTATACAAATTAATTTCTTGATCAAACGTCAATGGACTTCAATGTTGTCACAAGTATAAAGACCGTTATCATTCCCCGGTTGCCAACACTATGGAGGAGTTCTTCCAGAGGTACATGTAAAGGAGATAGGGTTAGAGTTGATCTTAGTGACCTGAGAGGGTGACCACAGTACCTAAGGGACAGTTGCTTGGGATCAATCACACACGACCTTTTCGTGGGTGATTTTCGCGTTAGCTCTGTACTTGTTGAAACCTTACCGATGGAGACGAAAATCTGTGGAATAAGACGAGATGTGTATTTTCAGGGTCAACCTTTTCTAGCCTCACTCTTCCTTTATGGGAAGGCAGCATCGCTGTTATACTGGTTTACTGGGGGAACACATTACTACCGCCACACCATTATACAGTCAACAGTATGACTTCGCTTTCGAACCTTTAATTTTCTGATTTTAGCCCTACCACTCTTTAACCAACCTATCTGACATGATAGAACCTTGAGGCACGATTGTTCCAGCAAATCTAACTCGACTCACTCATCATAATAGCCAAACCCAACCACCACCAAGTCAAGGTAGTAAGTAACGGTTGTGTTAATTCAAAATAAGCACACATACAATTCAAACCATGAAATTTATAACATTTCAATTAGATTTACAAGATAAAACGATAGAACAGATAACAAAATAAACTGTAATAAGCGGTAAGAATAATTCTGTCGTTTTTTTTTCAGAAAGAAAAGGAAGAAGAAAATAGTGATGAAAAATACAATACAACATAAAGGGGATAAGCGATAAAATTTTATATGAAACACTATTCACTAACATCGATCCATTTGGATTTGAGCGAATTGTATACAGAACAAGAAAAAAGAGAGAAAGATATTCACACTTCAAATGAAAGACAAATTATTTAATTCTTATTGTACAACATAAAATAACTCATTGTTAGTATGGTCAACAAACACTCAAATCATACATAGTTACACGTGTAATCATCACACCTAAATATGGTTACATCATATATATATATATATATATATATATATATATATATACCTTGATATTTCGACAGTATCGGCACTAACCTTTATCATATTCCGATTCATAAATATCATCATTACCATAATCAACATTATCATTTTTATCATCATGATTAATCTGAGTAGGTGGTTTACACATTACATTAAAAAATAATTCAATCTGTTGATCTAAGCCTAAATAAGTATCAGACATTAAAATAATGTTAATTGATAAGATTGTTTCACTTCGATCTGATTAATAGTAGTACCATTATTATTATTATTATTATTATTATTATTATTATTATTACTATCATTATTGGTATTACGTAACAATGTTAATGGTAGTGGGAATTTCACAAGTATATTGATAAAATGTTTCCGAGTATTATACAAAGAGTTCATTTTGTCTTTTTTAAGTATTGTCATTGATTGTGGTGGGACACGTTTCAATGTTAATAAATTACCACCATAATTTTTATTGACTTCACAATTGCCCAATAGAAGAAACCAACCTTCGTATGATTTCGATTTGATTAAAGATCCAGTCATAACCGGCTATAAGAGTAAATGAAATAGATAACATATAGAAATAGAGAAAAATGATTTTAGTTAGGCAATCACGAAAAAAACTTAAAGAAATGGAAGACTGTTCCGTTCTAGTATGGGACTTCTTATCAGTGTGCATCTACGACCTAACATCTAATATTTGGAAATGAAAATCGTTGAGTACCGGTTCACTAGTCTAGAGATAAGGTGTACCTCGATAAAATCCGGCATAAAGATGATAAGTATAACGTGCAAAGCAAAATTATTAGAGAATGAGAAGGTAGCAACTGAAGTGACTTCCAAAAATAAGTAAGAAAGAGTGTAAATCGTTCAGTAAACACATATTTACCTTTCACCGAAAACTAAAGTACTATTCACACGTACTGTACTTCAATAATCGTCACATCATCAAGTCAATACGGCGTTCGATTTGTTGGATAAGAATCAATTCTACAACGGAATGTTGAAGAAAAGTATGTCTGGACGGTTTATCAAAATCTGTGAGGTCGTAATACAAAACCGCTTTACGAAGAATGAATCCAGACGAAAAGTTCCTAGATTGTAACTAAACAATAGTAGAGCATATCATGGTTGTCTAGCATCGTCATTTCTTCATAATTTCACTAACAATGATATTCTGTAAACGACCTTAAAGTGTGCCAACGTTTTTATGCCAGGAAAAGGTTTTTCAAACCCCAACACACAAGTGAAACTGCTTGATAGTAAAAACAGTGTAACAGGTTTTCGCACACGATTAGTTGTTCCGAAAGTGCTGGTAGTGTGCATTGATAAACGAAATATCACCTTGAAGCATATAGACTGAGTAAGACGAAGAAAATCATCTATCTAATTAATCAGATTATACAATTTCCAAGTTACGTCAAAAGTAGAAACACTCCTACAGTTGGAAAACAGAAAGATTATAAAAAAATTACCTTATTTCCACTTGTCTGATCAATAGAAGATCGTATTAGTTGTATACGAAGAAGATACTCCGTTTCAGCATACACATCTAGACAATTTGAACTTTGTCCAATAGTATTTATTTTAAATACTCTAACTGACTGAGATAGTTGTGTTGGTGATGATGACGATGAGACAGATGGGTCAGGACCAACTAAACATGAGCGTATTTCAACAATAGGTAGTTGTCTAACCGCCTAAAAGCAAGTGGACAAAACATTTTAAAAATAGAGATTGCTTTCGAAAGAGGTTATTCATTTGTCAAAATCTAATTGATTACTATTATCAGGATTGATTATGTAACATACAAACTAGTAGTGGATAAGATTTGTTAATTTATGTGAATATTTCAACGTGAAGGTATAGAATAATAATAAGTCAATTGGCGTAATAATAATAATAACCAGTCGGGACAAGAAGGGGTTTATACTTTCCTTAAACTCAGTATGATATGTTTTTATTCTCAACGTAACATCTTATTCAGCATAACATTAGTTTACTTCTAGTGTGAGATTTTGATCAGTACGATATTTAGTTTCTCTCAACAACAGGTTCCAAGCCTTACAAGATCTACTGAAGGGAGAAGAAACTACTATGGAGGACAACTGGAAAGGCATCAAAGAAGCATTAACTTCAACGTGTCAAGAGGTTCTGGGCCTCAATAAGCATCGTTATAAGGAATGGATCTCTATAGAAACACTGGAAAAGATCAAAGAAAGGAAGAACAAGAAGACAGCAATTAACAACAGCCGAACACGAACAGAGAAAGTCCAAGCACAAGCTGAATACATAGAAGCAAACAAGCCAGTGAAGAAAAGCATTAGAGCCGACAAGAAGAAATACGTGGTAGAACTAGCAACAACGGCGGAAAAAGCTGGAAGGGAAGGAAATATGAAACAACTTTACGATACAACGAAGAAACTAGCAGGGAAATACAGTAAACCAGAGAGACCGGTCAAGGACAAAGAAGGCAAGCCAATCACTGAAATTCAACAACAGCGGAAAAGATGGGTAGAGTTCTTCGAGGAACTCCTGAATAGACTGGTTCCAATGAATCCATCGGACATCGAAGCAGCGCACACAGATCTTCCTATAGATGTCAACCCACCAACGACGGAAGAAATCAGAATGGCCGTCAGACAAATCAAGAGCGGGAAAGCAGCGGGACCCGACAATATACCAGCTGAAGCACTGAAATCAGACATCAAAGTAACTACAAACATGCTTCACCTTCTATTCAAAAAGATTTGGGATGAGAAACAAGTGCCGATGGACTGGAAAGAAGGACTCCTCATCAAGATTCCAAAGAAAGAAGATCTGAGCAAATGTGAAAACCACAGAGACATCACACTACTACCAGTACCAGGGAAAGTCTTCAACAGAGTGTTGCTGAACCGTATGAAGGATGCAGTAGACGCCCAACTTCGAGATCAACAAGCTGGATTCCGTAAGGATCGGTCGTGCACAGACCAAATTGCAACACTACGGATCATCGTCGAACAATCAGTTGAGTGGAACTCATCACTATACATCAACTTCATTGATTATGAAAAGGCATTCGACAGTGTAGATAGGAGGACATTATGGAAACTTCTTCGACACTACGGAGTTCCTGAGAAGATTGTCAATATTATCCGGAACTCATACAACGGACTACAGTGCAAAGTAGTGCATGGAGGACAGCTGACAGATGCATTCCAAGTAAGGACCGGAGTCAGACAAGGCTGTCTACTCTCTCCCTTCCTCTTTCTTCTGGTGGTCGACTGGATTATGAAGACCTCGACATCTGAAGGAAAACATGGAATACAATGGACAGCTCAGAATCAATTAGACGATCTGGACTTCGCAGATGACCTAGCCCTCCTATCACGTACACACGAACAGATGCAGATGAAGACAGCCGGTGTAGCAGCAGTTTCTGCACCAGTAGGCCTCAGTATACACAAAGGGAAAACCAAGGTCCTCAAATTCAAAGCGGAGAACAGCAATCCAATCACTCTTGATGGCGAAACTCTGGAAGTTGTAGAATCCTTCACATACCTGGGAAGCATCATCGATGAACAAGGAGGTTCAGATGCAGACGTAAAGGCAAGGATTGGCAAAGCAAGGGTCGCATTCCTACAATTGAAGAACATATGGAACTCAAAACAACTTTCAACCAATATCAAAGTGAGAATCTTCAATACGAATGTCAAGGCAGTTCTACTGTACGGAGCTGAAACTTGGAGAACTACAACAACTACAATCAAAAAAGTACAAGTATTTATAAATAGCTGTCTACGCAACATACTCAACATCCATTGGCCGGATACCATCAGCAACAGCCTTTTGTGGGAGAGAACAAACCAGCTTCCAGCTGAAGAAGAAATTAGGAAAAGACGATGGAAATGGATAGGACATACATTACGCAAATCGTCAAACTGTATCACGAGGCAAGCCCTAACTTGGAATCCTGCAGGAAGGCGGGAAAGAGGAAGGCCAAAGAACACATTACGTCGGGAAATAAAAGCAGATATGGAAAGGATGAATAACGACTGGAAGGAGCTGGAAAGGATTGCCCAGGACAGGGTTGGATGGAGAATGCTGGTGAGAGGCCTATGTTCCTTCACGAGGAGTAACAGGCATAAGTAAGTAAGTAAGATATTTAGCTTATATTTTTTCCACTGTGACATTATTTCAACGCGAGATGTTCTATGTGAATTTTGTTCATTATGATAAGTGTTAAGTATCTCCAAGTGTGACAAGATTATTATTATATTATATCTTTCTAACTTCTCAGTTAACTTATTATTAAAATTTTTTTGGAGTTAATGATGAATTCCTCCTTCCCCCCCCCCCAAAAAAAGAAATAGAGATCTCTAGCCATGAGAAAGTAACCATAAGTGTGATCAAATATAGTTACCGTCAGATTAATGAATTTATGCAAGTTATGAAAATATTAACATCGGAATACCGATAAACAGTTTCTTAAAATCACTGCACTCTTGCAGGTATCACTACTTTATTTCCAAAATAATTTTGATGTACACAAACTGTATGTTCATAGGCTCGTTCAAAAATTGCTTCAAATCTCGTTACCATGATGCGAGTCTCTCAAATTCATTCCCATATTATACACAAATCGTGTTTTTTTTTTAAAAAATTGGTTTTGAATATTTCGTGCAAGACAGTTTTATTTTGAAGTATATGGTTGTATTCAATTATGGTTAATGAGAATTTGAAGGGAAAACATCTTCAATTTTACAGATAAACACATATATTAATACTAAGTCTCAACTAAACTAGAGTGAAAAATTTAAAGGAATTAAATCGACTAATTGAAACTATTTACAGTCAAACAATGTGATATAAAGTTGTGAATACAAAAGAATCAGTACTATCTGTTATTTAACGGCTATAGGGTTACGGTCAGCTTGTAATGTAAATGATTAATAAGAGTTGCCCGTGGGTAAAACCACTTTTTCTAATAAAAAAATTATTAAAATAAACTAGGTTCTATATGTTGTGACGTGAGGTACCCAAAATCTGATATTCATACATGATGTGCTACGCGCGCTAACACCCCAATTGGCTACTTGAGCGAGATTGTATTGGATTACCGAATAAAATGCATAAATACTCATTCATATACATATATACCACTCTAATCCTTAGGAAATTGATCAATTTCTTAGCCAATGAAATGCACTTAACGTTTAGGCCACTTCTGATTGATTCTCCATATCACTATAGTTACAAAATATTTTGCTAATGTAAAGTTAACATGGGATTTAGATATTGTTTTCTTTTTAGGAATTTTTTTAAACAGAAATTATGTGCACAAATGAGCATTCAACGCTAATGATAATAAAAATAGATTGAATATAAAGCATGAAATTATACCAAATCAAATGAATATACCTTTTTAACACTATTGATGACATCGGATTCAACATGACCTTGTAGCATGGAATCTAATAGATTAGGTGAACCAGCCACATAATCAATAAGTTCTGGTAATGAACTTATGTTAGGATTACGATCACATCTGTAAAGTCGTTTGTTATGCAGGGAAGAAGAGAGAGTGAGGTGTAAAGGAGAGGGATGAAATATTCTTTATATCAATCAAATATTAATACATGGGATTCAAATGAACATAAAAACTATTAAGAGAATTGACATAACATTCAAACAACATTAACCAGTGGATCATTTAAAACTGATGATGAACAATTGGTAATTGTTTGTCCTATAGTGAATTTCATGTGCAGTAATCATTCACAACCTTATCATGGATTAAACTCAGCTTTTCTGTTATACAATCGCCAATTCCATCAATTCGCAATATAAATACCTCACTATCATCCAATTTCATGAATGATAATTGTTACAATTTAGACATTCTTTATTAATATAAGTGAGGGGTTTTTATCATATAAACATTATACACACTTAACAAGTTAGAGGCTGTGTGGATTCAGTAGCACAGTGATTAATGTGTTGGTAATGAAAGAGAAAAAATGAATTCAGGTCACAATGTGAGCATCGATAGAGGAACATCGGTATATCTATCTGATGAGTCATAAACAGAACAAAACGAGAGTTCTGGATTCTGCGTTGATCAACAATCCAACTAGACTAAAAAATAATAGATACGTTTTCACCTCTTTAGTCATGACTTCCCATTCATAATTCGGTAATTTATTTCAAGGTTAGAGAATGGTGAATAAACCATTTATATTCAATCTAACAAATTGCGATAATTTTACTATGAAGAGATATGAAAGTCTTAAGTTCAATCTCTAACAGGATTCTGAGTGCACACAGCTAGATTACCTCATAGTAGGTCGGGAAAACCATTAGTTGCTCTCTAGTTGCCAATGGTTCATAAAATGATGCCAGTCTACAATTAAAACTGCCTTTACATTGAAGGCATCACGATAATTCACTAAACTAAATGATTAAATCGCAAAGTGATTGAAGTTAGAAATGTGGACCATCATACCCTGATATAGTGGTCTGAAAGTTAGGTGTTGACTATGAAACCTGAGAGTTCTAGCTTCGACAACTGGTATAAGGTGGATTTTTATTTTTGAACAGTTCCATAACAGGACGAAGCGCCTGACCAATGCTTTCTGTTTTTTCAATGATTGTCTTAAATCAGCTCATGATATAAATGATTAACAATAAGAGTTGCTCATGGGCAAAAACACTTTAACTGAACTTATAAATGTATATTCTTAAAATTATTCAAATATACAAAGTTCAGTAGTTACCAAGTATTTCGCCACTGTGAATTTTTGATAGATTTAGATTTTACTTTTGACTTCTCTGCTTCTGAAACTGCTTCTACTTGTTTTGTTTCATGATATACTCCTTACTTAAAATTAAGTAGTCTAAACTACGTTAAACAATACGTAAATATGAGGTAGTTTAAGTCTTATTTTATTTGTTATAGTTGTTCTTGCCTCCTTTTCTTTGATTTTTCCACTTGCACCACAATATTGAACTGATGATTTTGTAGGTAAAAATTATTTAATATTTGTTAGCTGTCAGTACTTCATTTAATTTCGCTGTTTGATCGGGTCGCACAGGCATACATACACACCTGGATACCGCCATTTTTTGATTTGACAGGCCATTAGCTCTCTTTCTACTGCAATATTATTCACCAAGTGAGGTGGGTAGCTAGGCATATGAAAAACACATGAGAACCAGCCACATTAGTGACCCACACTAATTTCAAAACTCACTCGGTCATTCATAAACACATGTGTACATTCGTTCAAGGTACCATACTTCATTAGAACAGTGAGATGAAATTATTAAGGCGAGCCGACAGAAGATTGCAGGTAGTAACAGTGTTAGTGTTAATGGGCATCGCACATATGATTTGAAAGAATATGAACTAATGAAGAAAAACTTGATAAAGTAGTTTATAAACTAAAGATCTCAGGAAATACAAATAATAAGTGCATCTGCGCTATAGAGAAAGATTCTCATTCCAGTCACACAGTTGCCAACCAAGTAGTTTGTACCTACTAACACGTTTCACTTTTAACAGTCAGTGTTTTCATGCAGTAAACTATAAAAAAATCTACTGTACATGATCCTAAAAATCATATCTAGTTCATTATTAGATTCCTGGATTATTGTAGAAAAATATAAGCATATTTCCAACTACCTGAAATAATCCAAATGTTCACTGGTTATTTTTGGTAATTGTAAAATACTACTGGCGTATTCTTCAACCCATAAGCCTTGTGTAATCATTTGCATTAAAATTATACAATTCAAACTTGTACGAAGCCAACCACATTCAGCACTAACGTCTAACATTGCCTATAAATCGTTTAATATAAAGTAAACAAGCGAACAAACAGGTTATATAAGAATACCAAAAGAAATATCGCCTTATAGTACCTCACCTACACTTGATTATGTATATATTTGATTTTGATAAGCCCTTCAATTAACTAATTTAACTGACAGTGTTATTAGAATAGAGTAATAATTCGTGTATATTATTGAAACCATGAAGCGACCAATGTTAGGTCACCACTGAAAACCGGGAGCACTGGACGACTGTTTCGTCCTAGTATGGGGACAGCTCAGCAACGCGCATTTACGATCCTGCACGAGGGTCTAACACTGATCAGTTTATGATTTCAAGAAAGGTCAACAATCTCTATAACCCTAAACTGAAAATTTGTAGATAACTTTTCAGCATTATATTTGTATGAGCATGTATGGTGCTGTGCTGTATAACAATAAAATAGCCAACGATTCACATTGTCTTCTGAAATTTAGACACTGTTGGTAGTTATTTAATAACGGTTATGAAGACAAGTGATATATGAAGCTTCTGGAGTTATTTCAAAGATAATCCACTACAACCTAACGTCCAGAGAATATCTAACATCAATAACCAATATTTATTTTTAAAGGAGTTTGCTCTAGGAGTCAACGAATTTGATGTTTCCAATCACAGACTGATCTTAATTAGATAACCATTGAGAAGCAGAAATTATGAGCTAGTTGTTACATGATACCAATATGCATTCACAAACCTGGCAGGTTATTATGATACAATTACCAACCATTGTTATATTTTGTTTCATCCATGACATGGTTGGACAACAGTAGTCATAGCTTTGTACTGGAATGCCGACAATTACCTCTTAAAAATTTGGCTAGTAATCACATAAAATGAAACTAATAGTAGATAAAACAGTTTGTTTATACAATAAATTTGAATTAACTAAGTTTAGTTATTATTAAGTAGGGAGAAAACCTGACCCTAGTATAATGAGAGTTATTTCGTGATGACCAAATTCTCTCGATAAAGTAGCAATGTGGTAACTTGTCTAAGTCACCAGACAACATATGCATTATTTAGAGATTTTAGATGGTTGAAGGTAATCGACAGGAAACCCTGGATATATGTATCATAATAGATGATATTCATTAGCAAGGAAGTCTGGTAGTCTTTACGGAATGAAATATTTGTGCAGGATTCGAAACCGCGTTATATAGCTTCATGGTCTTAGATGTTACAATTGAGTTTTTCAGGTCACGACTGACCTTCTGTAGAACTGTGATACACTTAGATTATATGAACTATAGGAATATAATACTGGTTAATACTGAGTGATGAATGGATTATATTCGACTAAAATAAATAATACTTAAAATTCCCAAGAAAGGTTTGATAATATGACGTGACAAAATAAATGATACAACTCACTTGTAATATTCGAATAGCTTGATCTAAAATCGATTGTGTATCTGTACGATAATCAATAATCGGCAATTCTTTAATACGAGAAAAATGAGCTTGAAATAATAAATGAGCTTTTGTATGTGGAGAATCCATTGGACCGATAGGTGGTAAAGGTAATTCATTGGCTAATAGTTTATTCATTTCATCTTCATTATGTCGCACAGGTAATAGGAAGTATTCATGTGCACTCTTTTAAGAAGTAACAATAGAGTACATATATATTACTTTACACACTGTTAAATGAAACATCGTATTGCATATACCAAAGGTTAGAGATTTATGAGTTTGCTGCTACAACGCTTGTTACAGACATCTTAACTTCAGACTAATTTGTATACATGAAGTTGAGTAAAAGCTTTACACCAAGGTTAATAAATGTACAGAAAATTTAGTCTAATTACATGGTTTAATATGAGACTATGATTTATGGACAACTGTTGAGCGACACTGAAGTGGCCTTGAGAGTCTTTACCTAATAACTAGGACCAAATGAAGATTATAAACCTGCGTGTGGAACTAGAATTATGATTTACAGTTGATGGTTAAGTTTAGGAATTAGATTTGGGGTTTTCGTCACGAACTGATATCAGCTATAATGCCAAAATAGTTTTGCGCTAAATGGATGAATGAATTTCGCATCAAAATCTAAGACCTGTTATCTCATACCTGATTGACTCATTCATAAATTATAGCCTCGCCGAGTTTAATATGATTTTGGTCTTCTAGGGATTTTTGTACAAAATATGAAATATAGTAACGATATAAGTAATTACTCGATCGAAATGTGACACAATCCTTCATTTATCTAGATGTATTTAGGAAGCTTCTATTCAATACTGATTGTGTAAAATGTCTCTAGCACTATTCTTCAACTATAGAGACTTTGTCGATAGATTTTTGCTGCGAATTTCCACTACGTAATCCGACCGTAGCTAATACATTGACACGGTGATCAGGTTCGCATTCGGTGATGAGAAAATCGAGCCATGCCGGTTGGAAAATTTGTTTCCTAAAGTTGCTATCATGATGTACAGGTCAGCTGGAGAATGGGCAGACTAAAAGCAGCAAGGTCTAAAAGTGAAGTCGCATTGCTGACTGTAATTGGCTGTGATGACAGTAAAGTGTCTCCTTCACACAATCAATATCTACAGTGATACTGCTTTTCGAAAAAATTACAAGAATGTCAGAAAGGGTTAGTCCTATAAATAACTTACATTTTCTCTCTTACTGATTTCTGTCGTTGGCAGTAAGGTATTAAAAATATAGCTAACATATCGAGAGCCACTCACAAAGAGGCCGTAGGTGACCGGCCTGATGCAGTTGGCTCCAGCACTACGTGGTCACGCTCATACGTTGCCAAGATCAGATCTTACTAAGGGTACGTCCAGCTTCATCATATTCTTCCATCATGTGGCCCATAAACATCGACCAGAAATCAAAATCACATTATTCATCAGTGACATTTGTGTGGAATAGCCGCCGATATTAAGTCGTCATTCATAACTAACATAAGACCTGATAAGAATGTGCATCGATTAAAGCTTTTGTGCCTCATTTCAGCTCAAAGAATGAGGAAATTGAGATGAGAAGCAACGAATTACAAATGGGAACTCAGACATAAGATTATTAAATACCTTAAATCGGTTGTGATTTGGGTGATAGGTTCGGTTGGGCATATGGTAGTTCTTTACTGTATAGGATTAAGATTTCTTTTATTACGAAAAGAAACTGATACGAAAACGATAGTACGACTACTAAAATACATGACAACATTTAGTAACTTTAATAATCGATGTTGCTATTAAAAGATAAAAAAGGTGGAACTTTCAGGATGTTCCGAACAGAAGTTGGAGTTCTAATGAAAAGCTGTGATCAATTGAGTTCAACCATGTCAAGTATGAAGCAGTTACCCACCGAAAACAATAGAAAATAATCGCGCGATATCATGGGGTGGTTGAAGTTGAACACTAACATCATTGGATGCCAGTTCAGTGGTTAGGCGATCGCGCAAGACCAAAGGTCCGGGGTTTGATTCCCGCGTGAGGGATCATGGATGAGCACTGCTGAGGAGTCCTCAAACTAGAAAGGAACGGCCGTCCAGTGCTCCTAGGTTTTTACTGGTGACCTAACACTGATCGGTTCATGATCACAATTAAATCTCAACAATTTCCGTAACCCTATAGTGATAAGACGTCGAGAAGTTAAAAATTGACGACTATATATACGGGGCAACATAAAATGACATTAGGATAGGAAAATTAGCAAACTAAGAGTGGTGATAACCAAACAGAAAACACCAAAGATTGAGCGGATGTGTTATTGCGGTTATTGTTACATGAAAGAAGTTTACATTTATTTTCGGACATTCAACAATTTAAGGTCTTTTTAGCACCTTTGTACTGAAAAAACCCATACAATAATAAAAAGATTTTATCCAAATAATATGTATGAATTTCCGAAGTGAAAACTAGGGATGGAAGTTTACTTGACTTTTATTTCCTATTCCTTAGATTCACTGGATAAAACGACGATCAGTAAAATTTGAGTCATACTAGCTCGACAATAACTTGATAGCAGTTGACAGACACAACTGGGAGGTGAACTGATAAGGTTTTAAAATAAAGTATACCTTCAATAGTTTTTTACCAAAAGTTGAATTCCAATGTGTTAAGTGGTGAAAAATGGACTGTCCTCTCCCAAAATGACCACTTTAGAAAACAAATCTCGTAAAAGGTGCCCACACACTTACTGATAATATTCTCAATAAATCATGGACACTCGATGTTGACTGAATTGTTGTGGTAAATAATTTCATAGTTAAGTGTGATAAATAATAATATGACGCCAAACGACCAAGAGTAGTTGGTATCAGTACATACTGATTATGATCAGTTTGATCATAGTGTAAACATGAAGAATCTCGTAACTGGTCACATGCATTTGTAATAAGCCCAGATAAGAAATTATTCACCGATTTTGTATCGCAACTTTCTAGACCGTAATAACTGAAAAAAATCGTCAAGACGAAAAAAAGAAAAACTGGATGAAAGACTATAATTTGTATGGAACATCTTATATTAGTTACTGAGATAATTAGAAGTAATGTGGCATCAGTCCATGAAATCACTGACTGTTGGTCTGAGACATTTTGATATATTTAGACCACCTGGTTGAAGTGTCTAACTGTTGTGATCAATGGCTGGAGATGTTGAATGATATATCTCAGAATCTGTTGTAGTGGCATGGATCCATTTATGCCACTTTTTTTTATAACTTCAGTATCAATCATACCTTTAACTTTGCGATGATCACTGACATTACTACAAATTCTACTATAATGGTATTCATCTTCTTAACTTCATCTAGCCGTGTATGGAGAGTTGGGTTAATGCACAGTGCTACCAAATTTTGTGACTAACCGACCGTTTGTTCATCTATTATAATGAATCACTAGTAGGTGTTGAAATTTAAGAGCCAGTTCAACAGTGATGATTCAATATGCGATTTCCCGGAATACACTGAATACAAAGATTGCAATCTGGGAAAGGTATCAACGTGGAAATCTTTACACGTCTAATGTTAGATAGTAATAATGAGATAAAATGAACAAAAGCTTTATATTCTGGCATTATTGAGCACTACACACACAGTAACCATCAAACAGTCTAGCATAAGATATTTAAATGTGGATTTCAGCAAAATACCTTCACACTACGGAGCTAGAGTACATTAGTCAATTTTTCTTGAAATATCAGCACATTAAAAATGATTCCTTATTGATATTCATCTAATTATTGCTAAACATAGATTAATAGTGTGATTTTACAATCAAGTTGTAATGTATTCATACTGATTACAAATAATCTGTAAATGATTTGTAGCGATGAAAAATGATTTTATTATAGTTGGGTTCTTTGATTAGAATAGCTTGGATCTTGAAGTTTTCATTGTCTGCATTCTACGGAATGAGGTTGCTGACCGCATATCTAACCCTCCTTCTTTACTTAGGTTTAGGACCAGCAGTAACCCTAGAAGAGTTACAAGCAGAGTAGCTTGACATCCTGAAGAGAAAGTTAGGAAATGACTCTGGAGGTGGATAAGACATACACTTAGGAAACCGTAAAATCAGTTCACGAGGCAATCCCTAGGATGAAGTCCTGAAGGTAAAATAAAAAGATGAAAACCAAGAAACACGTTGCATCGAGAATTAGAAGCAGGCATCAAAGAACAAATAGCAACTGGAAAGGATTGCCCAGGACAGATTTCTATGGAGAATACTAGTAGGTGGCCTATGCTCCTACACGAGAAGGAACAGGTAAGTAATGCGCGACGGATACATAACTAATCTATTCAACTACACTAAAAACAAACATATAATTACATAAATGAATGATAGAAAATCAGAAAAATTAAACTAAAGTACCATGGATTTGAGTATAATCGTCGAAAAAAGAATGTCCATGTTAAATAATCTAAAGCTTCTTGCATGGTCGTTATTGTACCAGCTACTATTTCCGCATTCAAATGATCTGGCAGTACATGTAGTAAATAACTTTCTACAGGAAATGGTTCATATAGAAATCTTTTATAAAATGTTTTCTTTGAATTCTGCACCATAATTACAGCTTTGCCTCGATCATCGAATTGTGGACGTCCAGCACGTCCCATCATTTGAAGAACATCTGAAAAATAATTAATGTAGAAATTATGTATAATGTAATCATTTCATTCATGACTACTCCATAATGTCAAGTGATCAAAGGTAGTTGGCAAAAAAACGCTGTTTCATCTAGGTTTTATGCTACTTAATACTCTTTGTGGTATATCCAGATCGTGAATGGTTTCCTATACGACTAAGACATTCATAGCTGATTAACCACTGAATAGAGTAGTCAGTGTCATGTTTGTATAATCCCGTCATACTAGTCGATTTCTGTGAACCCAATTATCAAAACCCCATAAACCTCAAGATTTCATCCATTGAACTGAGGAACAATTGGACTTCACTTTAAAAATATTTAAGTGAAAAGCAAGAGATTGTTAAAACCCATAGAGTAATGTTTTGCTGTAAGTTAAAAAGGATGTGTGCTAAGTACCTATGTCGATAAAAACACACAGACAACCGTCATAGTGAAGATCAGTCTCAGATAAGATATAAAATATTTTTTTCTTTAACAAGATGTTAAACTTCATCTAAGGTATTGTGACGAGATAATTACTGAACGGTTAGACGATACGGCTTTTAAACCATTGTTCTCAAGTTCGAACCGCACCTGATCCACTTCAGTTTGGGAAACCAGGTAGCCTTAAAAAAAAACGAGTTTTAAAGCTAGGTACACAAGAATATACTTGGTAAATGAAATACATGATCGTCTACTAGTTTTATATCAATTACATACAGTAAATGGTAGATATATTCTATCAAGAAAAAATATAGTTTACTTGAAAAAAAAGTTGATTTTAGTGATTACGCCTTGGCTACAAGGTCTTAAGGCCTTAATTTCGATCCCTGACTGGGTCAAAAGTGTGAAGCACTGAAGAGTCCCATATAAAGACGAAGCAGCTGTTTAGTGCCACACAGTTTTAATGGTATCCAAATTATTAACCTATGGTGAATACAACTTGAAGAAATTAGAGCTAAAGCCATGTTACGATATTATCTACACAAAAATAATGAGAATTAATTACCAGTAATTGGATAATCCACATAGGTTTTTGTTTTCCCGTCATAATATTCAGTACCTTTGACAATGACCAAATGAGCTGGAAAATTAACACCCCAAGCTAATGTTGAAGTAGCGATTAAAATCTATAATGGAAGAAAATAAATCAATGAGGTCCAACGTGTAAGGGATGCTAATGAGGTATCGCAATTTTAACGAAGCTGGATGGTTATTTTGTTGGGATTCCTAAGCAGTCTGAATCCAAGACTCTATTAACTTTTAGACCACAGGAACTGCAATTCAATGGTATACATACCTAAGTTCAATCCATTTGCGACTTTGCTTAATAGTTTTCTAATTACAGTCCACTTTGTGATGTAAACTATGAAATTCAGAAATCTTCAAAAATCCATTAAACAAATATACGGTTTGATTTTTACTAAAAATGTATGAATAAATAAATCGAATGTACATAACATTGAGTGATCACCATCCATACACAGAAGTGTGACACCAAGTCAAGTTTAAGAATCTATGTACTTGATTAGTCACTGAGTTTTCTAACCTCACTAATGTTTCTTTGACAAAAATACAAGACTACATACAACAGAATGATGTCATACTCAATCAAATGTAAACTGAGTTTTGTACCACTTACGACTATAAATATTGCTTAACGCTTGGGTAAATAGAGTTGGTTTACTCACCATCTCCAATGTGCGTCGTTTTGCTTCACTCTATTCTATTCGCTTCATATACAAGTTATATGTATTCAAAAGCCCATTCTCGTTATTTGACTTATTTAATCCAGTTATTGACTAACTCGATTTAAGTCGATGATTATATACGAGGATCGGTGACATATATATTTCAATAACAATCATTCATACGATCTACTTGGAGTTAGATCCCGGGTCACTAAGGTTTCATTCTACAACGTTTAATCGATTTTTGTTAACTACTAAGAACTTTCTCAAACAACAGTATTCTATTGTTTTAAATCAATTTTTATCAATTTATTAGGAATAAATAGTCTTCTAATGATTTTGCATTTGACGCGTTATCTACACATGAATGGTTTGAGGTTTGTAAAGTTTACTTATTGTCATCTGTATTTACTGCAGTACCGTTTTGCAGATAAATTATGATCGCTAAGTTATAAATCTTTTAGAGGAATAAATGCACAATAATATTCAAAAACAGTTTCAAACTAAAGAAAATCCACTCGATCAAACGCATACTTGTATTTTTCGATTTGTGAATAACTCTTCGACTAATGAACGGTCTTTATTCTGTAAACCAGCATGATGTAAACCAATACCAAAGGTTAAAGTTAAACGCAAATTTGTTTCTTGTATATTTTCACAAATTGATTCCATCTAGATAAAAATAAGTGATGAGTAAGTTTCGAATGACGTTGATAAAAAAAACAGGAATAATAATACAATAATGTTGACAGAAATGTTTTTCACTAATCAAAGGATACGACGTCAAGATGATCTTAAATGCTGACGTAGGGATGAAAGTAATTATCACTTTCTGGTCCCCCATTATTGTGGAACGGTGGTTTTACTTGAATCACTTGGAAAAGAAGGGGGGTGATCTAGAGGGCCAGAGGGCAATTAGTTGAGGACCAATTTAAGACGTGTTAGCTTTGGGCTTTTCAGGAGTTTCCGTTGGCGACTTTATTTTATAGGACAAGATGAAGCGCATTACTGTTAAGGCCGATAGTTTCCTAAAATCCATTCTTTCGCTGAGTGAAGACAGCATCCTGTAGACCCTAAGTATTTGAGGAAAACACATCATTGCGAATACACTTGAATTAATTGTTTTTTAATTTTACCACTCTCCGAATGATATCCGTGGTATGACAGAAGATAAAGAAACAAGTGTTCTAGACAACAAACATCGATTAGGTTATTACGACATACAAGACGGATCACAATATTAAAGTAGTAGATACGGTGAAGTTTGGATGTACAGTTCAAGCCCTAATAAAACAGTTTATGTTTGTTCACGTCGAGAATCTAAATGAAGTTGAAATCGATTTTTTTATTTTAATGCTAACAATGATGTGGTCTAACTTTCCTACTCATTGACATTCGTCAATAGCAAGATATATTCTGCAATCTTCATGAAGTAAATGTTTTTTTGTCAGAATTCGAATCCGTGTTACATATAGAGAACAGACATTATCACTGGGTTATACAAGTGGTAACTGACTTTACATATGATTATATTATTTACTCTGCTTGATTACTTTTAGCTAGTAACCAATATTTAGCTAATCAAGAGTTTATTATGAGATTCATTAATTATGACTGTTACTCATGAGTAACGAGATTTGTTAATTATTCAGTTTTATTTCTTGTATTTCAGTGATTTAATGCTAACAAACGTCTTAATCAAAATCTTAACAATCTCCACAACCGCATACTGATGTTACAAATAGTAAGAAATTCTGGTAATTAAAAAAGAAACAGTTTTAGTTAAGCATAAATGAACCCCCTTTGTTCATTATTAAATAAATGTCGTCAGTGCAAACTATTTTTTAGTTTATTTGAAAATAGAAAAAGGCTTACTTCTTCTGGTTTCATATGCAACCAACATTTGGAATTATCAGAAGCTGCAACATAGCTAACCAAATCCAAAGCGGTTAATCTAGTTTGTCGACGACTTGATACAAATATTAGAACAGGTTTATTCGGAGAATGACTATTAATTGCTGGAAAAAAATGTACACAAGTGATGTATACATAAACATGTATGTTTATTAAGTATGAAACAATAAGAAAATTTGTAGGTTACATCACGAACTCACTGTAGTTAGATAGCATTTGAAAATCGAGAACAACCAAAGTACTGTCTTATCATAGTGCCGGACTCAACACCAATGCACATCTACAAACCCCCCTTTGAGGATCAAACATAGGACATTCAGGTCTCGCGGTGATTGCTTAGTCTTTAATCGCTTCGTGGTGCTGAACAACTAACTTAGATGCTATTATGTGGACAAGCACTTCTTCATCACACCAAACGTGACTAAATTCTATTGATCACAGTTTCTCATCAGATGCACACTATGCAATTCAAAATGCTTCACAAACCTACTACATTAATCGTAAGTTTATTAAAAAAAAATTAATAATTAGTTTCTTTTTCTGTATAAAACTCGTTAACGAATAAGATGAAGGCCTCGACATATTTACAACATCCTGGAAGATTGTTCGAACCAAACGACCACCATGAAATGAAAAAAATGGCCACAGTGATTCGACGACCAAAAGCTTAACGAATAATACTATTGCATAAAACGATGTCTGATTAAGCCGTGGGTGCATACCACATAGGAGCTCGAAATTAAGGTAAAACAATTGTCAAATAAACCCCGATGACGAATGTATTCTTAGCTTATGTCGTTTTATGATATTGGTCTTTTCTGAATAATATTCTTTTTCATTCGAAAATATTATATCCGAATCGCCTCTGTTGTATCCCGAAATATAATCACACTGAACGAGTGTTCACACCTGTCATTCTGGACAGCATTCATACTAAGTTGACATTAAAAAACGGCCTGGAATAATGTCTTTTTTTTGTTTTATCATATCAGTAAATGTTAGTCTTTCACCGAACAAACACAAATAAATAACTGCCAAATACTTTAATGACTAATTGAGTTCATTAGTTTGAAATGATGGAGTAAATGTGTAGCTAGAGTGGATGCTTTTGGTTATGTTGAGTTCTTCGAGCTAGATGATTTAACTGAGGAGCTTTCATTGTCATTATAAACAATATCTTCAGCGCCTACTTCATGCAGAAGTAAGCTTTCTAGTTATTCCATAAGTATTATATCGGTTCATTACATTGACATTGTTTGTGATTTTTACATCTTTGTAAACTTCGTCGTCTTCATTTTCCTTTGGATACATATGCACTGTCTTCGTTGGATTATCTCTGAGCTTGTGACTGATTGAACTTTTTGGTATAGGTTCATAGATTAAATTAACATCAAACAAGTCTGTTGATTAATAAATTATATGAACTTTCCGGTACGTCAATTGATGAAACTGTACCGTGATGATGTTCTTCTCTTCAATGTTTGTGCTTGTGTAGTCAATGTGAAGTAAACCAGTTTTTTGTATTGTCAGATGTACTGTGGTTTGGGTAAAACACTGGACTTTGAACTCGTCCCTACCAGGTTCTATTCTGTATAAAGATCCTGGTGAATCTAATTGACAAGTTCCATATAATATTAAACCAACTCTCCAGGATACGATTGATAGCTATAATTTATATGTATTAGAAACTTGATTTTCAGAAATAAAATTTATCCAATCGATGGTTTTACCTTGAAAAATTGGCCTATTCATGGTAGCCATACGTGGACAATAATGTCTACCTGGATAACCCTGTATATGAACTTCTAAAGGAACTGGTCTGACAGATGGTCGAAAATTAAATAAACCTCTACCAGTTAATCCATAACTAGTGCCAGAAATCGAAGCAACCTCTGCAATGGAAGTCATAGTGAATGGAACATGTAACCATGCAGCCAGATCTGGTGCATTGGCTAACGCTGTAGACAAACCAATAATTCTAATTGGTTGACCAATTTGATTTGCGATGTAATTTGCTCGAGAAACAAGAACCTATAGAGAGAAAAATAGTAAATCACCTGTTACGTTAATAATAATTATAACTTTGTTTGGAGACCTTGTCTAGGATAAATGATGGTCCAGAACTCTCAAAAAGAGTACATTAAGGTCAATTTAATTGAACAACTTGTAAATTTAATCAATTCCAAAGCAAATAACGAGATTTCATTAATTGCAACATTAAATGTCTTTCGATTTGTAATATGGTGCATGAAACATAATTCATGACTTATCATTCATTCGGATGATAAAATACAGATTCGTATGCAGTTAACATAAACCAATAGATTTTATTGGTTAAATAATCGAAATTTTTCTTAATTATTTCATATTTTATCTGCTCGATTTGTGTGGAGTTGCAGACGTCGAACAAGTAATATTCTTGTTAGTGAATAGATGGTCAGTCCATTATATAGCGAAATGAATGAAGCTGGATGCCTGTGAACTCTTGAAACGCCATTCAGTGAACTAAACGTTATTCTAGTTAACATGGAATCTGGAATTTATGAGTTAGACCTTATGCAGGGTCGTGGGTGGGTAATGTTGAAGAATGCTAAACTATATGGAACTCTCAGTTTCGCTAGTTGATACCATTTCGTGATGTAAACAGTCATTATTCAGTTTGAATAATTTCTATTCAATGAAAAAAAAACGGTTCAAAAAACAGTCTCAAACTAACATAGAGCATCCATTTCACAGATACTTACTTCCAGTACAGGACCTCGTTCTTCGCCAAGTAAATGAATTTCATCAATAATAATTAATGCAACTTGACGAACATATGATCTATGCTGCCATGATCGTGAAATACCATCCCATTTCTCAGGTGTAGTAACTATTAAATCAGATCGTAATAACTGTTTAATATCTGGGGTGATATCACCGGTTAATTCAACAACTCTAAAGATGATATTTTGATAAAATAAACGAAGAAATGGAAGTACAATCAAAATAAATGTGTGAACAAGAATACTTTTATTTTCAAAGCCATGTCTGATAATAACTCAAACCACTGGGTTACAACACGATCTCTGAAACTAAACATAGAACTTATGATGAATCAACAGATGTCTAAATCAGAACAGATTTCTTTCATACCACAGCAACATGTCACAAACTGATCATATGTTTCTTTTTACACCCAGTCGCTCATATAATAATGTTTACAGTTGATTGGTTATTGAGTAATAAGTGATCAACATAATTTTTATCTAATCCTTCGAGTTATGATTGAATTCTATTGACCAAGTTGCAATGTGGTCACTACTTGCCAACTAACTCCAAACTTAAGTTCAATTTTCCTGTCGGTCTACGCCCAACTACATAACATTTATTTGTTTAAATCATCCAACTAATTAAAAAAGTCGATTGGTTTATCGAGAAAATAAAAGAGCTTTATAAAATATGTGAAACAGCAGAATACAAGGCGTACAGACAAGCAAGCAGTTTATTTTGGAATAACTCTTATGCAATTAGGCACTTTGGTTCAGCCACACTTTAGCAAAGCAGATCGACACGCTAATAGTCTGTCTCTGCACAGCTGCAATAAGGACGTTTCTACCCGAAAAATTTTTAACAACCCAAAAGCGTCAAGAGTTATAATGAATATACCAGTATGGAACGTGGATAACATCACACGCATGAGTTACATGCATTTATAGAATCCATAAACACAGACATGGATGTGATTTGATGTTGTTGCCCCATGGCCGGAGACCATTAGCAGTAGTAAGTGAATGCATTACTTGCCTTCAAATAACTTGGGTTGTAATTCGCCTATTGATGATCAGCTACTCCATGCTTATATCATAAACAAGTTTAGTGTCGATCCCTGTGCACTGGTTATAGTACAGTTTATGAACATCGCCCTGGTTTGCAACAAACCTAATGACCTGTCCTAGAGATAATTCATTTAGGCACCAAAAGTAATAAGTTCCTCGTCAGGTTATTCATTTCACACTTATCTTTGCCATATGCCTTTTTCAGGCAGTCTACATTTACGATAGAGTGGGGGACTAGTTCGATCTCGATTGATGTAAGCAGAGTTGAAGTAATCCCGATCGCAGCCTAGCCGCTCGTGTTAGTTCACCAAACAAAGTTCCACTATCTCCAAGGTACCTCGTGGAAGTATGAGTAGGATTTTACCTGGCATAAATCAGCGTAAACATAAAGATTAAACAAAATCATATTTATTTTAAATACTAACCGTTTATTTAATTTTTGACCGATTCGAATATTCCAATCATCAATACGTTCACGTACAAGTGCTTTTAATGGAGCAATATACACACACTAGTAAAAAATAAGTGAAGAAAATTATTACAATGTAATCAATCACATTTACAAATAAACAGTAATTAATCACTGAGTTTTGAACTATGTCAGGTTCGTCTACACTAACAGGGAATATCAGTTCCTTTAAGGTTCCAGATATACTTTGATGGTAAATACTGACTGGTATGAAGATCTGGGTCGAGTAACGCTCCCAGTTGACTCTACATCCGAACCACCAGTTAACAAAAGAAAGAATTTTTAGTCAAGCTTGCCTCTACACCACCTTGAATAAAAAGGAGTAAACTCAAAGGTTCGTAGATGTATGTAATAGTTTATCTACAGAGTAACAATAGTACGTGATGGTGAAATTCTAAATAACTTATAGTTAATTTAGCGAACACAAAACGAGTCTTAATCATCTGCTTTTATCCACCCATTTTTTTAAAAAACACTTTATTCCAATGAAAACATTGAGTATGATTTTTCTGAATGAAGTTACAAACCTACGATTGTATCAGAATTGTTCGAAAGACTACAAACCTTTACAAATCTAAGGTAATTTCACTTGTTGAAATCATGAGTCAGTTGAAACTAGACCACGATGGAAAACCTGGAAGCACTGGACGGCCGTTTCGTCCTACTATGGAACTCCTCAGCAGTGCACACCCACGATCCCGCACCCCGCGGGATTCGAACCCAGAACCTTCCAGTCCTGCGCCAGGCGCTTAACCAACCAGACCACTGAGCCGGCGGCATCTGACGGTGTCAATGTCTAACTTCAACTAATCAACGAATCTAAGATAAGTAAATAAACTTTGATATTAGTAAATAAGTCAAAATCAATGAGAATTGAATACAATTCAAACAAGCAAACGAGAAAAAACAAACAAAAAAGCCAATAAACAAACTTTTTGTTTCGGATATTCATTAAATACACGAAAAATGGCTAATTCAGCAGCAACAGTTTTGCCGGAACCAGTAGGTGCACCTAACAGTACATTGACATTCTGATGATATAATGTATGAAATAATTGAGTTTGTATAGGATTAAAATATGGAAAGTTATATAATAACTCATAATTAGCATTTTTCAAGGCTGTCACTGGTAATGGTTGTAATTTAAGTAAATCTATTGTTGAATTCAAAAAGAAAGAGAGAAAGAAAGCAAACATAGACTATAAGAAAAGGAATGATAATTATTTTGTTACATAATGGAGAAAAAGTGGCCGTGAACATTATAACTTGCATTTATCTATCTAGCTACCTACGCACGCGCATGACGTTCCGTGGTTGTTCGATTTAGTTAAAGATAAATACACTTAATATGCACTTGGTCAAACTGTTAAAAGACTAAGAATGATCTAAACTGAATTTATACATTTTACTAATTACGCTTATCCTCTCCTCCTAAGTAAAAAAAATACTTCTCATTTACATCAACACACTTGTCTCACATTCGTTTCCATTGATCAAATCAACCAGGAAACTCCTCAAAACTTATGAACTTCAGCTATCTAGTTTTAAATTGTGAAAAGGCCTCTATATGAAACGAATCTTTGTTTGTCATTTACTAATTGAACAATGGTGATTGCTCAAATAAAGGATAAGTTCCTTGATTTAGCCAATTTGATGTGAATTTATTAGTTAAGCTATTCTTGTGGAGGATGCTTTATCGAGCGTACTACCAGACAATTTAGCCAATGAAAGATAGTATTCCCACTCGTGGCTTGCAAGTGGTCAGATGAAGCTAATACTCAATTCTGTCCTATTACAATTGATAGACCATTGTCATCTAGCAGATAGGAAAGAAACATTTTGAACGAGAAATCCATTATTATCAAGTTTTCTCAGTGAATTTTGATTTCGTCACTTATAAAAGCTTTAAGGATTCGAGCTAAGAACCCTAACCTTTGTATTTGAAAAAGATTTGTAACACCTTTGTTTCTTCTTTAGTCAAAGAAAAATTAACAGACGATATTACAAATTCCTTCTATCGTTCATTTGTTACTCTCCATTCCCTTTTCTTTCATGTTGACTCTTGACAACTAGTATACTTAGACTGATGGTTTATATACTTTATATTACATAACAATACATATTCATTGATGTAAGTTTTAACCTACTTCCTATGTCAAAATAATTGTTCGCATTATCATGTTCATGTATCAAGGTTGCAATGGGAGGAAATATTCATTCACTCTAATCACTTTGTTTCACTACTTATCATTTTAGTGTAGCTATGAAGTAACATTATACGTAATGTTACAATTAATTTCTTCGTAATGTTTTCTTTATGCATGTAAATGATAATTCAAATATATGCGTATTGGTAACATTGAGTAACAGAATCGCATTAATTAGTCAATCATAGAACTTATTAAGTCTCTGACTACTGACCGAAATAATGTGATAAAATTACTAATCAGAATCTTGATTTCTATGACTTATTGTCTCTGAGTTAATCATTATGTCTAACTAGCAATAGTAACCTTAAGTCAACTCCTAGGTTCTTATTGATACATGATCCTGAAATAACAAATACATGTAAATGAATACCTGTATGAGGGGGATCACTACTCGGTAGAATGAGACGTTTCAATGAAATTGGACAGGTTGAATCAGTTCCAAGCCAACAGTCACTGAGAATACGAACAAAATATTGAGTTGGATAAGGTTCATACAATGGAATAGTGAAATTTAAAATTTGTGGAGTTTTTGAATTGAACTATAATTTGAATAAACAAAGAAATAGAGATGAAATTTAATAACACTCTTCTACCCAAGAAACAGTTATACACAAATCAAATTTTTGTGAAAAAACAAGTAGATTGATAAAATAACAAGTTAAATAGTTTATATTATACAGATGATCACTGAAAACCAAGAGAGAACGAACAGCCGTTTGGTCCTAACACAGAACTATTCAGTAGGGTGGATCCAACCCTCCTACTTGAGGCCAAACCAAAACCTTTATGTCTGAGTTGGGAACTAATATGATTTCCATTCCAAACTTGAGGCAACCCATGATATTATGCAATAATTATTCATCGCAAATGATGATCCCTACCACATTTATGGTCAAACCACACTGGTCACTATTTTTCACAAGAAGTAACAAGTAGGTAGGCTATGATTCAAGCATACAACCCTACTGATTGCAGGCCAAAGACGTTTTTACCAACAAGCCACAGCTTTACTAATAATAAACAAAATTTAAAAAACAAATCAACTCAGCCCATAATATACCATGCGTTTAGTCAATGTCCAATATTCTGAATGAAATATAACACCTTGATCAGGATCTTCAATCCATACCCAATATGATTGCTGTAATCCATGAATTTGATTTGACCAAGTAAAATCTGGCTCAATTGTAAGCTTAACACGAAGAATGGTACGTGTAATAGGTTGTGATTCTACAGCCAATTGTATTTTTGGAACATAGAAAGCTAAACGTCGAATTTCGCGAGCACCGTCTTTTCCTTGGTAGTGAAAGAGGTAAGCTAAATTAGAAAAAAAAACATGAGTGACAATCGATGAACAGGTCATAGGTAGGTGATAGAAAATAGTACACATTACTAACTACATGGTAAATAGCATATAGTAAGTTAACATTACAGAGATTTATAAAAAAAATGTATGAAAAAAATCTACGTATAAATGAAGCATCCAGTAAATAGGAGGATATTAACAGTTGTTAGAAAGTTAAAGACAAAACCTTAAGAGATGATGCATCATGAAGTGAGCTCAGTTGAAAAACAACTGGATACCATGAAGCACTGGACAACTGTTTCGTCCTAGCATGAAACTCATCACTCATGTATATCCGTGACCCCAATATGGATTGGAACCCGAAGCTTTATATAAACTCGAACTGGATCCTTTAACTAATTGATTTATTTGAACACATAAACACTAGTAGAACAATGCACCACATATATATACACCACAATTCAACGTTCGGTTTGTGTGAGGACAGGAATGCTACCTGGACCACCCAAGCTAAATCAGGTAGTTTTCTTAGGAGGACACTCCTCAAAACTTTTACCTAATGGTCTAATCCACAAGACAATGGATTAACGTTACGAGATGCAGTCCCATGACAACCGATGATCAACAACAGGTTCATACGCTACTTGTTTCTCATGATCCTGGAGCCCATGTTCACCATTGGTTTGCAATCAGGGTTTTCCAACTTCTTTAGGTGGATCCTCTATATCCTGCAACTCGGTTAAACGGTCGGACATTCGCTTTTTGTCCTCTCAGTTTCGTAAACTACACCCCCACCGTGAGAAGGTAGTGAGTAGAACTTCCGTGGAAGTGGCTGTATACGCGTGGCCACGTGAGAGCGATTCGAGAGGGAAACCGGACTTGCTCCACTCTCAGCCGTACCAGGGTATCTGGGGGTCTTCAACTTGAAAATCACTGAGTCAATAACCAATGACTTATATTTCTAACTTCAACAAATTCATGATATTTAGCAGCTACAGTTCAATACTATTAGTGGATAGCTGTATGATATACCCTTTCTTAGTTGAATGATTTTTTAAGAAAGCTCAAAATTACATATAGATATTGTGATCGATTGATAGTTGAATAATTATCAGCCATTGCACTGAATGAGTATTGTGATTAACTGAAAGTTGTAAATGTAATATCCCGAGGTCCAACTTGAAGGTATAAAATTACACCGCTAAATATAAGACATAGAAGGTTCGAGTTCCAACTCAAGAGAGAGGTCACCGGTGTGCATGGCTAGGCGAAATAGTTAAGTTGCATTTTTGCATTTTCAAAATACTTCACGATTTGATACCAGGCTGTAAAAAATGTAACTATAAAAATAAGCCTATTTTCTTAACAATCACACTCGCAGGGTCAGTATAGTGTCCAATTTCATTGTCGATCGACATATATACAAAACATTTATTAATATTTTAACAAAAAAAAGAAACTACTTATATGAAATAAAAATAATAACCAACCTAATTCATTAACATCAGTTTCACGAATGCGATCAACTGAGAATTGAAGTTCTTCAACACGTTGAATTAACCGTTGTTTACCATTTTCTACAAATTGCCACAATGGACTTTGGTCATTCCATAATCTTTGTTCAAACATCTGAACATAATAATAATAATTTTAAAAGAAGTTATTTCTTAGTAATAATATATATTACACAATGTAATAAAGTTACATAAATGTATTAACATTAACGCTGTACTAGTCCGGTTTTAGACGATAATATGGTTAATCAATCGGTTGTCATTAAGATGGATGATCTAATTCTAATCAGTTAACCAACACAAATAATACGATATTCAATGCGAAACGACTGAAAGTGGAAATTATGTTGATCAACAGTATTTCATGGTTTGGTTAGTAACTCGTTCTAAGGATTACGACAAACTAATTTACTATGAACAGTAACGTATCTGTGGCTTTCAGTTGCACACTAAGTGGGAGGGTTTAGTGAAACTGTTTATTTGCGTACGAGGAAATAGGTGGGTTAGTGTTTGAACCTGAGATTCATCAGCTGAGAGTCCAATATCTTAATCAGTAAGCTACTAATTCACCATTTGATATCTGATGACATTATCTTCGTTGAATATTTAAATCTATAAATAGTCACCTTCATTCACAATAGATATTCACTTACTCAATCAACATACTGGAGATTCGGTGTACAAATTTATTCAATTGAAATTTGATGATTGATTTTCTGAAAGAATTATCAGTTCGGTAACCATGGTTGATTAAGAAAGCCATTATTATAGAGTGTACAAAACAAAATGAGACTGGATTATACTGGACTAGCGAAAAGCCAAATAGTCTGAATTTGTCACGTTAATGAACTAACACTACTAACATTATTGACTCAGTTTCTTAATATAAAAAACACTGATATTTTACCTGGGTGGATAGCATGATGTAGTGTACCAGTGTTAATGTAGCCATTTTATAACAAAACATTTTACCAACACTGACTTATAAATTGTGTTTGATTGATGAGACATATCAGTGTACAATTCATCCTACAGTGACCTACTTCATAACCACACAATGTGAAAGGATCAATAAAATATATAAGTGAACCCTACACAAGAAGTTGTGAAGAACAAATAGATGTTAGAGAGGTGTAGATTAGCAATGTAGAGGGAGATCTATATGATTACCGTAACCAGTGATTAGAGACGTACAACTGACTGACTACTGAGTAGTAGTGGTAAATATCATGCTTTTCTAGACCTCTTAGTGATGATCGGATTCTGACGATCAAGTTGCAGTGTGACTGATAATATAATTAATTCGATGTCACATGTACTATCTTGAGATATTAGTCGGTTTGAGGTAGATGTTGAAGATGTATAGTCACATGGCTCAATCACTGTCTTCTACTAGAATTCGGGTTTTACAATTGTCTTACGCTATAATATATTCCACAAATTGATTCATTCTTCTCGAATCCTATTGTATATGCCTAATCTATTCTATTACCGCAGATATTATCACTATTTTTTTACTATTCTGAGACTTAAAATGATAATTTCATCTTGCTGTATTGACATGGGGCGATAACATGAACCGATCCATACATGAGTCAAATTTTACGTTACCGACAACGGATTGATTAATTGACAACTATCTCTGAGACCATGTCAATTTGTTATAAACTGATCATTAATGCAGTTTTTCTATCCAGCTTAAACATTACATGGAAACTGTTGAGAAGATATTAGTTAAAAACCAAATACAAGTCACTTAATTCGGTATTTCAATGCTATATCACTAAATAGATAATTATTATTGAGCCCAATACATACTACAAGACTACGGAATTACTTAATAAGTGGTGTTAACAGATGTACAATAGTTCTTTTAAGAAAAGGATAATCAAACACACATAGAATGACAGCGTTCTTGAATAGACGAGCCAAATATTACAAGCATAAAACAGAACTGATGTTCACAAACGACAAACTGAAATCCATGGTTTGGAGTATGAAATGATTACATGTAAGTTAGACATCAATAAAACGTGACTAATAAACGTGAACAGGCAAAAAAAGAGAACTTTAGTGAAAATCTTCCAAATGATTAAAATTTGAACAATATAAAAGATATATCATAATAAAGTGATAAATCTATGTATATTTATACTTACTCTAGCCAAAGTCAATGTCATCGTGGCACATTGTGACCAACCTTGACGCAATGAAATTTCGAAAAGATATCTAACTAAACGTCCAGCATTTTGTTGAACAAAATTCATATCAGATGAAAGTGAATGACAACTGGGATTATGACGACTTATGTAACCTTGTAATAGTGCATTCACTTTTGCAATAACATCTGTATCAACTGTACCAGCTTGCTGAATCGGTAAATGACAAACTTTATTCTTAATATCAATTAATTCAGTGCCTTCTTCTTCACGTACCTTGAAAAATATTGAATAATAATAAACATAATAATGTGTGCTGTGAATAGAGAAACAAAGAAGCCATGACAAACAACGGAAGCTATTTTTGGGTGAAGTTATTTCACTCTATTCAAAGTTTGTACAGAGAAACACTACCATTTAATTTTGTCTCTTCTTTACTCTCTAAACCATAAACTTTCGTTTAATGTATGGTTTACTGCCATATCCTTTTCTATTCCTGAACTACTGTAATTTAAATGTAACCTTGGTACTCATTTTTTACCCTAACGCCTAGTTTTGGACATAATTGTATTTACCTAATTGGTTGTCCGTTATGGTCATGTTACTCATCAATTCATTCATGAATCTTTTTACACTGATCGAAATCGGGAATAAATCGAGCAGTGTTCCAGCTGACTCGCCTTCTCTCTTTCACTTGCCTGTCAACAAATTAGCTGGTAGAATATTGTTCATCTTTTTACCCTAAGTCGTTAGTCTTAGTTCGAACTCACGCGTTTCTAACCTCAATGTTGAACCAGTCAGCCTGCAGTGTCAAGGCCTTAATCTAGATCGAGATACGTTCTCTCCTGAATACTATTGGGTAGACAGATCAAGAACATAACAATGTGATCAATATAATTAGATAATTATACAAATATATTTCTATGATATATTGGTCAACAGGTATTCATATTGACTGAGAGGTTTAAAAGTCGTATGAACCAACTACTGAAGGTTAATTCGAACCTCAGAGATGTTGGGTTACGTGGTAGGAAATCTTGTGTAACAATATGTGTTATGTTGTGACTTGTGATAATAAAGAGAACAAATTTTGATTTTGGCAACTGGGGTATACTAAATACACAATACGGATAAAGCGTCAAAACATTCAGCTTTCAACCATTGGGTCGTACGTTCGAGCTTTCATCTACTTACTTTGATTGAGATACGTAGAAGCATTATGATCACTACCTCCCACATATAAAGATTAGTTTTAATTCAACCACATGAATTTGTACATGACAAATGAATTACAACAACTGAATATTTGTTACATTGAACATCATTTTCACCATCGATAATGTACAATAGGAAAATTTTCTTTATAAGGTGGTTGAACATAATCGATAGACAACCTTGTACCTAGGTTTCCTGCTATTTGGCACTTGTTAACAAGGTATATCTGTAATATTGAGGAAATTGGTGTTCTTTGGTGGACTTAATTCCAAGTAACCCAGTACTACAGTCAAAGAGGTTACCAGTGAACTAATCCGACAGCGACTGACCTCCTATAGCACTGAGATCTAATTATAATTGATCCTAATACCATTCTCCTATTAATTTCTCATACTAGTTCCGGACTCGACCTAGAAAAAACAAACACGTTATCCGGAAAACTAATCACCAATAGTGAAGCGACTTGATAAAACCTTGTAAGTTAACAACATACAGTAGAATCAAGTCAAATGAGCAAGTAACTGCAAATCATTGAGTAAAGGATATAAATTTCTCAGTCAGGTGTAGAAGTTGACAACTCTAATTGAATGGATTGTGAACAAATGTCAATGTTCAGGTATATTCAGTTAACAAGTTTTAAATCAACCTAAATAAATTTCTGAAACCTTAAGTAAGTAACTATAGAAGTATAGTCAAGGTGTTACTCAAGGCTAGACAAGACGAGTTATATATGACAACACTGTGATATTTTAAAGACTATCATGGGATTTCAAAGGTGAATCTCAGCCACGAAGTGACAGCAGCTAGCAAAAAGTTAAAAATCTATTAGAAGTGGACAGGTGCTTGCCCACACTAACAGACCTGATAAAGGAACCATCCTAGCTTCGCACAGATACCACTGTCTTTACAACCAATAGTCAATATATCCAGTTTTGATTAAATCGCAATGTAGTGTAATAATCAACGAAGCCCATTAGTACGTAAGTACCAGTTTCCATGATGGGAGATAATTGAAGTTAACCAATAAAAATCTTTCACTGCTATAAATATTCACTTGATTTTAGAAACGATTAATCATTCATATATAACAAGAATAATAAAACCGTAAAGTTTAAATAATGAACACAAACCTTCATTGATGCAAATTCTGATGCTTCACTTAACATAGCAAATATTTGTGGAATCATCATTGTTGGTTCTAAGGCATCTTTAACCATAGCTGCGGTTTCATAACGTATATAAAATAAACTAGCCGTACGTCCACGATCTGTTGATGCTAATTGACCAGTAGCTGGCTCGTAACGAACCATTTCAGCACAATCTAAGTCGGTAGCACAAGTACGCACAACACGACCTAAGAATTCAACTAGATCAGGATCACGCTGCCGTAAGAAAAAAACAAGCGGGAGCAAAAGTCACTAGTAAGTCTTTTAAGGAAAAACGATGTTTTTATATGATAGACGAAATATGCGCCCTTTATTCTATCTGGGATCGATCAAAGCTGAACATATTTGTGTCCCACCCAAAGTTGACAGTTACTCCGGGACTCGAACCCAATGAATATATCAATAATAAGATAGTTCAACTCATTTCAAATTGGACTAAAATTCATACCCGTTGTACTAGTGAGTGGTTACGTGGTCTCAGTAGCTAAGGGGATGAAATATTGTTGTTTGAAGTGAACGTTACTGGGTTCGAGTCCAGCAGTGAACATCGACTCCAGGGTGTAGATACACCTAGCTTACGGGTCCGAAAAGGGACGAAATGAGGATCCTAGATTCCATTGCTAGCCATATCCCATCTGTTATATGTAAACCTGTGTCATACTGTACATATATCTGCACAGGACGTACATATGTCAACTAAGACTGATCTAATTATAGCCAAACCTATTACAATTTGAAAGATAATGTCAGTGATAAATTCATTTTAGATTAGTAAATAAATATAGACTCGATCGCCATTAGGTGAAGTGATCAACTAGGTTTTATTTATTGTGAAATTTGAAATATCTGAGCTCAGCCCTCATGACATCGAGGGTTGGTACGGAAATGAGTGTTTAGAACGCCACGGTTACTCACATCATGCAAAGATATTTTTCCCGATGGGTTTAAAAAAGAAACTGGATAAGGGATGGTTTGGATAATTTGGAAACATGACCATAGAGCTCGAAAGAAAACCGTTCGAGCTCGGTGACATAACTATTTTGCGAATAGTTGCTGATGTGTTCCGTATATTTCAAATTATACTGCCGACCTATTAGTTGCCTGTACTAAGCCGCTGCTGTCTTAATGTCAAACGATAGGTGAGAAATTATAATCAAGACATGATGTTGAAGAAACTCAATTATGCACCTAGTCAAGATCTTAACGTACAGATCCACGTATAGATCAGAAGGAGAACTATATCTGTATTAATGATTTATGTACACGTTTATTCGGTTTGTTAATTACAGTTTTCCAACAATGACTTGATCTTCTCATTTGTGTATACCTTATTGGGCAACTGTATAGGAATTGTGTATCTGATACGAATATCGCGGATTGTAACAAATATGATAGTTAATAGAATATTGTTATTCATTTATATACAATTGGTTCGTAATTCAATACTTACTTCAAGAACAGCTGTAGTTAATCCATAATTCAGTGGATTTTGTCTTAGTCGTATAAATAAATACGTGTAACTCAACCATGTTACAGCTTCATCAATATTAGAGACTGTACCCAAAGAAATCTAAAAACGATAGAAATTGTATTCAAAATCTAATTAGAAAGTGAGAAATCGACATTATCATTAGTATATCAAATGCAACCGAATAAATGGAATATACCCATTAGGACATTAAATAAGAAAGAGTAGTTCAGCGAAGAGTTCTCTTTTCGGCGAATTCATTTTCAAAGCTGTACAATCGCAAATATATATACTTATTTTTACAGGATGAATATAACCGAATAATACGTATCTAACTTTATACTACTGTTATTTTACTATAACAAGACTACCAAGTAGCACGCATATCAGTAGACGTAATAGAGAAGAATGGAACAAGATCCTTACTGTATCCAGAAAATATGATATAATTACTTTGAGTAAATAGTTTATACGAGACAATAGAAAAATATGACAAATTCACAAAAAAACTAGATAGGTTAAGTGATCAATTTGAGATAAGACAAGGTCAATGAAGATTTTTTCTAGTCATCACAATTAGTTTTGACGTACACAATGAAAAAAAACCCTGATATTCTCGAAAATGTTTAACAGAGTACTACTACTAGTGAAACTGTTTGGATTCGAATCTCATTCCAAACTACAATTTCGCTTTTAAAAGTCAATTTCATCAACGTTAACATATAATGTCGATTGCTTTGTTTTCTGATTGGACATTTTAAAAATATTCTGGGACGAAATTTGTACATCATAACATGGCTCATAAATTTGATACTCAATTCTTTAAAACAGCTGCGACTAAGGAGGAGGATAGAAATTTTTATGTCTATAATTCACAACAGTTAGTGCTTACATAGTTCAACCACTGTTATTAAGTAGAATGCCTCACTCATATACATACATATTATTTAAATGATGCAAATTTGTTGTTTAGTAAGATGTTGCGTTCTTCTTTGCCTGCGTTCGATGTTTATTCTTGAATCGTTCATTACCTTTTTGAATAACTCGATCGAGCATATATTTTTAGAATCAACTAATCGAATTCCATGTCAAGAAAACAAGCTGGTGATTACATTTGTGAAAAAATACCAACTGCTCCCTTCTTTACGATGTATAGTAAGATGTGGCCTAGCAACATATCCAAACCTTCATGAATGGGATTATCCAGCTCAAAGCACACAACACCATCAGTCAACAAAATTGCAATGATACACACTACGTGCTGCTAGTAGAAATTTATGTGTAATTTATTTTTAAAAGAGAAAACAAAAGTATGTTCAACTAAATTGTCGCTAGCAATTCTTCAGTCACATACCACATGTCGTCTGATATTACTTTAAGTTAGTGACTGAGATAAATAGGAAAAAAAGTATTGGAAGGCCGACGCACATCGCTTGCCCTCAAATTCCTTGGTACGGTCGAGAGTGAGGAGTCCGATCTCCCTCTCGAATTACTCTCACATGACCACACGTATACAGCCACTTCAACAGAAGTCCTACTCACTGCCTTCTCATGAAACAGGTGAAGTTTACGAAATTGGGAAGACGAAGAGAGAATGTCCGACCGTTTAACCAGGTTGGAGGATATAGAGGATCCACCTAGAGGAGTTGGAAAACCCTGATTGCAAATCAGTGGTGAACATGGGCTACAGGATCATGAGAAACAAGTGGCGTATGAACCTACTGTTGGTCATCGGTTACCATGGCACTGCATCTTGTAACGTTTATTCATTGTCTTGTGGATTAGACCATTGTATCAAAGTTTTGAGGAGTGTCCTCCTAAGAAAACTACCTGGCTTGGGTGTCCAGGTAGCACTCCTGTCTTCACACAAATCGAATGATGAGGTGTGGCGCATATATATTTGGTGCCCGCTTGTACCAATATTTGTGTTTAAATAAATAAATAAAGTTATATATGAAACCGAATTTTAGTAGAAATCCGATCCTACTGTCGTATTACTTTACTTAATCATATGAAATTATATTTGAATAAATTTATGAGGAAACAAAAATCAACTTAAAAACAACAAGTGAACATGGCTTTTATAATATTGAAAGAAAAGAACCAAATTCAACTAACCTCAGCATTTAAATGATCATGTAAATTAGTGAGTAAATTACTTTCAATTGGACCTTGATTTGTTATGAAACGTAAATAATGGGCTAGTGATTCTTGATTAGTTATTAAAGTAGCTTGACCATGAGTATCAAATTGTGGTCGACCAGCACGACCAAATATCTATATATTACAAAAAGACACATATAAATATGATATATAAATAAGAAAAAAGTAAACATCATTGATTAAATGTAAACAAAAGAACAAAAGGGGAAACGAAATAATGCAAAAAAAGCACTCTTTGTATACTTAAAAAATTAAAATGTATATACAGCAAACAGTGAAACCTGTTTAGCATAATTCACTATCTCTCAAGGCATGAATTGATTTGGACAACTATTAAAATATCTGGTACAGACCTACGGGATTATACAGATAGTTGTAAACCATGTAGCTGTTGTGAAAAATTGATAGCAATTGCCAGTTTATGCAAAGCACAAGATGAGACCCATGTATAAGGGCAATGTAACACGTTTGTCAAGTAGAAATTCATAATTCGATGTTAAGTGGTTGAAGGTAAATAGATGACAGAAAGCCCTAGACCTAGGCTTTATGCTATTCCGTATTCGTTAGTAAGGCATAATTGTAATCCTGAAGAAACTGATGCAGCAGGTGGTATTCAGACGCGTATCACCCAGTCCCACAGTCCACGACGTTACAGTTGAGCTGTTCACAGCTAACATTATAGCTTTTGGAGACATGCTTTCTATGTGGATCCCAGTGATACTACACGAGTTGGAAAACCAAAGTACCTAGACAGAGTTAACGCTGAACCATTTAACTGCTAATCATATAAAGGGAATTTAGATTTTATAGTTACGAATTAACTGATCAGACGATAGATGCATAAATTTAAGAACCAAAGATTACTGACAGTTAATAATCACAATAGCGTGTCACGCTCATAAGATTTTCAAATAACAAATACAGGACATGCAGTTAAGATGGATGCTTTTGATGTAGTAAGTTAAACTGAATTCAATAATTTAACCGTGTTTCTTTGTCATTCTAACTAACTGTAGTGGACACTGCTCACAAGATTGTTTGCAAGTAGTGTGTAAACTCTTTGTAACTTGTTATCATAAATGTAACTTCCTCCTGCCTATTGCCTTCTTACATGGCTACGGTGATAGCTTTAGAGTTGGACAAACTGAATCCTAAAGACCACAATAACAACATTATCAAAAGTAATATTAGGTCAAAAAGCTATGGGAAACTGAACCATCTATGAGAGGTGTAGATCATAATGGTTATAATCACAGACACTGCCGTAACCAATAGTGAAAGGTATTGAATGATATGAATAATAATCGATTCCGATAACATAGATCTATTCGCTATTTTCTTCTTTCAGATCGTGAGTTAGGAAAATGTTGTAAAAATTTTCATTCAAATACCTCTTCATAAATTATATTGTTTATCTTTAAAGTTTTTTACTACCACCAATACTATTACTATCACCATTACTTTGACATTTATCTTGATAGTTTCATTTCAATGTCGTTCATTTGGGCCATTAATTTGAATCGATAAGCATACATATATATGTCAACTTTTACGTTGCACATGACTGACTGGCATCACCAAATATGTATTAATTAAATGAAAGCAAGCTGCACATAGTTTGGATATACAAAACATTACTCACTTGTAAAACATCCAATATATCTAAATTGACAAAATCTGATTTTTCCGCTTTATAAACACGTGTACCTTTAATAATAACAGCATGTGCTGGCAGATTAACACCCCATGCTAATGTTGCAGTACAAACAAGTACACGTATATGACCATCTGCAAATAGCTTTTCAACAAGAGTTCGATCAACGCGTAACATTCCAGCATGATGACAAGCAAAACCATCAGGTACTAGATCTTTAATGGTAGAATCAGATGATTTTTGTATCTAGAAGATATATATATATATATATATATATATATATATATATATATATACAAATATTTAAAGAAAAACGTTAGAACATAAGAGTATACTAACACGTTCTCGTCTACAAATATATCAGTAGCTTAATAATGAAAAATATTGCAGCTTTTACGATTTTTAATTTATGTCACGGACTGACAATGGTTCACCAACCATCGACCGTCTATCACAAATAATATGAATGTACGTAAATTACAGTTTATTTAGTGTGCTATGTGATCGGTCATTTTCAGTATATTATAGCATGTATTTGATTCATGGTTGAATTGAGTGCAATAGAGAACTAATCCGCTTCTTATTTGAGTCTTCTGATTAGTTACTGATTTATAAACACCTAGATGGTCAATAAGCGTTAGGATCTCGACTGTCATTTATTAGTCAACGTGTCAATTGATAAATAGGTTAACGGTCCTACTGACAATATAGGTGCCCCAAAATGCCCTGGTACGGTCGAGAGTGGGGGGAGTCAGCTCTCCGTCTTGAAATGCTCTCACATGGCCACACGTATACAGCCTCTGCCAGGGAAATCCTACTCACTGCCTTCTCGTGGCGGGAGTGTTGTTTACGGAATTGAGAGGACGAAGAGCGAATGTCCGGCGTTTTAACCGGGTTGAAGGACACGTAGAGTCCACCTAGGGGAGTTGGAAAACCCTGATCCCAAACCAGTGGTGCAACTGGGCTCCAGTATCTTAAGGGAGCAAATGGCGTATGGACCGATTGTTGGTCACCGGCTACCATGGGACTGTATCTCTTTACGATGCTCCACTGCCTTGTGGATCAGACTTTCAGGTCGGGTATGGCCTCCTAAGAAAACCACCTGCCTCGGTTTGGGCCCCCGGGCAGTATCACAGCCCTCACACATATCAAATGAGATTTGTGTGGTGCATATGTATTTGGTGCCTACTTGTACCAATATCTATGTGTTAAATAAATAAATAAATAAATAGAAGATAGGTAAACTAATCGATACTCGAAATCCTATGACTAGTCAATAAAACACATGGTATCGATTAGTGGGTGGTATTAAGCCACAACAAATTGGCAATCACAGAACACAGCAATCCGCTTACATGGTGTAATAAAAACGAGAGTGCGGTGTTTTCAATGCAACCGGTAGATCTTGTAGTGTATGCTACTTATGTATGTAGACATAAGTAGCATGTAACACTAATCAGAAGTGAAATACCAGACAAAAGAAAGTTGAGATCAAATTGAAGAGAAGAGAAATATAAACAGAGTAATTGTAATAACAAGAGGAATGAAGGAATAACGAAGTATTTAATTTATGGCTTTCATATTTTACGAAGACATTCTGTAATTTTGTGTTAAACAATAAACTGGTCTTCCTCATTTGAGTGTTCGTTCACTACAGAACTCACTAGGTATTCTTGAATCTATGAACTAATTTTATGAATGACTTATAGCGTAATAACATGGAATTTACAATAAACTGATTATATATCAAATTTACACCTATCAAAATAAATAACCAAACATGGGAAGGTAACTAAATGAGTAGGCGATAAATGCTACGAATGCTGACAGATATGAGCAGTATATAGCAGCAATCGGATGTGGAATGCCTGCAGCAGAAGATGAGGAGATTGAATAATGAATTTAATGTATAGTTTTCATATTTCACGAAGGAACTCTGTAATTTCGCATTTCGCAATAAATTAATTTTCACCACCAATTTATTTATTTAAACACATAAACATTGGTACAAAGGAGCACCGAATACATAAGCGCCACATAAATCATTCGATTTTTTTAAGGCCTGAGATACTGCTCGGGTGCCCAAACCGAAGCAAGTAGTTTTCCTAGGAGGACACTCCTCAAACCTTTGACCTTATGGTCTAATCCACAAGACAATGGATTAACGTTACGAGATGGAGTCCCATGGTAACCGATCACCAACAATAGGTTCATACGCCACTTGTTTCCCATGATCCTGGACCCCATGTTCACCACTGATTTGCAATCAGGGTTTTCCAACTCCTCTAGGTGGATCCTCTATGTCCTCCAACCTGGTTAAATGGTCGGACATTCTCTCTTCGTCTTCCCAATTTCGTAAACTTCACCTGTGTCATGAGAAGGCAGTGAGTAGGACTTCTGTTGAAGTGGCTGTATACGCGTGGCCATTTGAGAGCAATTTGAGAGGGAGATCGGATTCGTGGCCACGTGACAACATTTCCCGATTGAAGTCTTTGTTCACTACAAGTTCATTACATAATAAATTCATAACTACCGAAAAATGAATGAAGAATTTAATTGAATGAAAGGAATGATTCATGTCAATACAAGAAATTCATCTGTAAAATATGATATTGTCAATAAATCGCCCCCAAATGCCCTGGTACAGCCGAGAGTGGAGCGAGTCCGGTCTCTCTCTCTCTCTCGAAATGCTCTCACAAGGCCACGCGCCTACAACCACTGCATCTCCTGACGTTGCTTCATTGACTTGTGGATCAGACATTTACGTCAAAGGCTCCGGTGTGGCCCTTTAAGAAAACCACCTGCTTCGGTTTGGGCACCCGGAAAGTATCACAGCCGTCACAAAAATCGAGTGATCTATATGGCGCATATGTATCTGGATCCCCCTTGTACCAGTATTTATGTGTTCACATAAATAATAAAATAATGTATCAATGAACAAAAAATGAAAAATGAAAATATAATTAACAAACATGGTATCTATCATATATTACCTTTTTAAACAGATTTTTATAGTTGAACTATCATTATTTCTAAAATACATCATATGATTAAGTTGTTGAGCTGATGTACGTAGAGCACGAGCTGTTCGAAATGTATCACCACGTGAATGAACAAATACCATCACCTGTAATATACATTTTTAAAAGACAAATAAATAGTATATGCAATTAAATAGAAAATCTTTTTTTAGTAAAGGAATAATTTAATAATGGTGGTGTTTGGTCAAAAAAAAGAAGATAAAACATGATTATAATAACTTAAAGGATAACTGTGTTTTTTTTTTAATCTAGAACGATGTGTGGGATTCTCATGAATTTTGACGGAGTGTAGTTTTTTGAGCGGTGGATGATTTGATTGTGAAGCTTTTTTTGTTCTTCTAAACATACATCATCAGTACAAACTTCAAATAAAAGTAAAGTATTTAAATTTTTCCATAATATAGCTGACAGTAGAATAACTGGAAGGGAATGGAATGGAATTCTATGGACAGTATCAGTTATCAGCATGCATTTAAACACGGCTAATCTATGAATATTATCCAACATGAAACTTAAGTTTATAGCTTACTTCCAAATATTGAACATTAAAACAAAGAATAATTGTTTTCTAAAACTGAACTCAATCCCCGTTAAGGTCATGGATATGCACTGCTATGGATACGATATTAAGACAAAATAGTTGCCCAGTAATTCTGGTTTTGATGAATGTACAACTGATTTCAGTTTCTATTCTAAACTATACAATTTTCAATAAATCCCTAATTATATTACAACAATCATAATTTTATATAATTGATTATCATTTTCACAGATTAAATCACGAGTCGACCTAAGCTAGATCACCACTGAAAACATGGAAGCACTGAACAGCAGTTTCGTCCTAGTACGGAAAACCTCAACAGTGAGCATCCATTGTGTGTAGTCGTTCGAACACATCGAAGAAAAATGCCTCAGAATGATTCAAATTATGTTCACTAAAATTCAAGTGAATACAATATACCTAAATTAATCAATTGTATTAATTAAGAGTGAAGAGATGAGGATGGAACAAAGAAGTTGAATATGGAATTTAGTCAGGTTATTTTGTTGCTGTATCAATTACTTTGGTTCCTGTTATGAATAAAAGATCAATAGTCTATCAGTGTACTAATCAAATATGCGGAATTTGGTGAGAAAATAACAACGCTTCATCCACTAATCAGAATCAATGTAAAAGCTGGGACTGATACAGGAATCAGTGCAATTTATATCATGACTAAATATTGATCGGTCATTATTGGAATATGTACATTTTGTGTGGATTGCCTTAATATAGCCAATTTTTATTCAATAGAATAGATGGATTTATGACTAGTATTGGTGTTTAGAACGCGCGTTTCGCCCTATCTAGGATGTACACATCTCCCTGTGTTGACATTCACACTTAAAGCTTCACATACCGAACACATTAACTACCCGCTTAGCTACTGAATCCGAATAACTAATAACTACATCTAACAAACAAATAGTAAAGAGGAAGAAACGGCCATATGAGATTCCACTGCAATCGACATACAACACATATATTTGAAAAATATTAGGATTGGTTAACTTGAAAACCATAATATTGTCTTTGGTTGAGATCATGAATCAATTGATGTTAGACCACCGTTGGAAACCTAGAAGCACTGGACGGCCGTTTCGTCCTAGCACGGGACTCCTCAGCAGTGCGCATCCACGATGTTAGACACTAACACCATTGGATGCCGGCTCAGTGGTCTAATGGTTAAGTGCTCAGGTGCGAAGCCAGTAGGTCCTGGGTTTGAATCCCGCAGGGTGCGAGATCGTAGATGCGCACTGCTGAGGAGTCCCATACTAGGACGAAACGGCCGTCCAGTGCTTCTAGGTTTCCAACGGTGGTCTAACATCAATTGATTCATGATCTCAACCAAAGAATTAACAACTTCCACAACCCCATACTGATACATAATATTGTCAATGGAAAAACTGACATATATTCTATCGCTTCTTTTACCTGTTCACCTTGCTTAACTTGTTCCAAAACTTTCTCATAACAAATTGTACTCATATTTAAATCTTGGACTTTTCGATTTGATCCACGAATACCAATAAATGACATGGCCAATGGAACAGGTCGAAAACGTGAATCAAAATAGAATAAACCACGTTGTAAATTGACGCACAGAAATCGAGCCACATCGATATAATTTGGTAGAGTAGCTGATAGACCAACTAATCGGATCATCGTTTGTGAACTTTCAACCTGGAAGGGACATTTACAACAGGGACAGAAATAGATTAAGCAGAAATATCAACTTACATTTTGGATGAAAATGTTATGCCAAGTACTGTGATATAATTTCCAATAAGTTTTTTTATAATTTACACCATGGAGCGTTGATAGTCGTACTCCCCAATAATGTGAGTCTGTAGCGTCTAGTATTATGTCGAGCCAACATAGGTTATTTTAGCTTCTGAACATTCTAATTTATTAAGTCTTCTTCAGTTACATTTTGACCTTGCTAATTATTCCCTCATTAACCTTGACTGTTTTTATATGAGCACATGTGCGTGTACCGCTTACTCTATTAATCACACGTCTGTAGCTTATTTTTATCTGGTTATAAATATTGGGTTACGTTTGATCAGTGGATAGGACACACCTTGACGAAAGCACCCAATTGCATCACAAGACAAGCCCTCACATGGAATCTTCAAGGCCAAAGGAGGAGAGGAAGACCAAAGAACACATTACGCCGGGAAATGAAAATAGACATGAGAAAAATGAACAAGAATTGGATGGAACTAGAAAAGAAGGCCCATGACAGAGTGGGTTGGAGAATGCTGGTCTGCGGCCTATGCTCCATTAGGAGTAACAGGCGTAAGTAAGTAAATAAGTACGTTTGATCAAATCGAGTTGGCACACTTGCATTCTTCGTTCCGCTTTGCTTACCTGTTTTTCATTCTGAATGTCTGTCTGCACAAACGAGTGCTTGAAATAAATCCATCCAACGAAACCTGTAGTTGGCTTCTTATTAGTGCCGCCACACAAACGGCGTTAGCCTAGGTAATATACGGAAGTAAATGAAAAATTTATGCTCATAGTATCCGAATTGGAGTCAGATCAACGAACCACTGAAAATCCACAACGCTACTGAGGATCGAACTCAGGATTTGTGGGTTCTACAGAGAGGGCTTAACTTTCAGATTACAGAGCCAGTGTTCAGTGCTCTAAATGTCGAATTTCAATCCATTTGTCGATAAGTTAGTCAGAACAACGTAAAACTTAGTAAACGAACTCATCATTTCAAGTTGCCATACCCCGTTGGCACAGTGAAATAAAACTAACAGGGAAAATCACAGAACAGTAGACATAGGGACGGCATTAGTGGCAATAAAGAATTTCGCCATCGAAGATATGATTTGAAAATATGAACTTAATAAAAAAGAATTTGATAGGGTAGTTTTTGAACTAAAAGGCGCAGGAAATACAAAGATTGAGTGCATTTGCGTCACCGAGAACGAGTCACGTCATTAAAATTACCTAGTCCTTAGTTAAGATAATCGCGCAGATCCCAACCAAATAGTTTACACCTACCTAAACGGTTTAGTCCGACAGTCCCTGAACTTCGTGGACTTATGCGATCTCCTGAATCGAACTGCCCATGGAGGTTCGTGCGTCGACGTAGATAGTGATTTTGAATACACAACAGAAATCCGTACGAATCAGTTCACGATACTGTGCAACCAACTTTTAAAGCAATTATTGGGTAACTGCCCCACACCTAACATCGTCGAACTCCAGTGGTTAAAAACATGGATTGACTTCGGTTAGACAACCACTGAAAGTTACCCATGGGTCTGAAGATTCTGGATCCCACTTCTGGTAAGGTCATAATAGGACAAAACAACTATACAGAACTTCCTGGTTTCTAATGGTTATTTAACTAAAATTAGTCTGTGGTGTAAAACAACAACAACAAAGATTTATCGATATGTATATCTACATTATTACACAGTATTAATAATAACTTACTTGTCGAAGAGTACGTGCAACTAAGGCTTCAATAACAGCACCACGTTCTTCATGTAATAAATGAACTTCATCAATAATAAGTAGTTTGACTAATTTAACTAAATTAGCATCCCCGGTACCTTTACGTGAGATAACATCCCATTTTTCTGGTGTACTAACAAGCATCTAAATTTATACAGTGAATTACAGTAGAAACATTTGTTGTTATAAAGTATAATACAGATTAGTAAACTAACTAGATGAACACTAACTGATTATGACATTCTTTTTACTACTGATATAACGAATGAAAAAAACATTCTGTTTTCTCAAGACATACTACTATAGTATGATAACAATACATTAAAGAGGAAGAATGTATTTGTAAAATCTTTAGTATCTCGCATTAATTAGGCCCCCAAATTTTGTGAAACTATTCGTTCAAATTCGGACGAAAGTTCTTATTGATAACAATACAATCAATAAACAGGATTTTACTATCATTAAACAAGACATTCCATCGATAAGATATGCGCAGACTGGGATAACTTTATACTAAATACACTATTCACGGTCAAATATAAAAACTAAAGTATTTTACAGTCTAGGGAATACTTTATTCCATACAATTACACTCAATGAGTATAGAGAACAAATCAAAATAATAGTTGACTGTCTACCCGTCCATGTTCAGTGATCATACACCAAATCATTTTAAGAAGAAACACATTAAACATAATTCGAAGAAGAGTGAACATCAAATCTGGGATGCATGAAGGTACATCCAACTGATGAGTCCGAAGTAGAATGGAACGCACATCCTACATTCTACTGCTAGTCATTTTATCCATCTATGTAAATAAGTAATTATTTTTTAAAAAGAATTTAATACATTTTAAGAGATAAACATCTATCAGAAACTAATATATCTATCTTATTATCGATTTCTTTACCATAGTATCAATAATATGTGGTAGTGGAAGTAATATATGAGTGGTCACTGAGCGTGGATAACACCCCAAATGCCCTGGTACGGCCGAGATTGGGGAGAGTCAGCTCGCCTTCTCGAAATGATCTCACATGGCCACGCGCCTACAACCACTGCCAGGAACATCCTACTCCCTGACTTTTCGCGGCGGGGGTATTTTTTTACGAAATTGAGTGGATGAAAAGCGAATATCCGACTCTTTAACAGGGATAGTAGATATAGAGGATCAACCTGGGAGGTTGGACAATCCTCATCTCAAACCAATGGTGCACATGGGCTCAAATATGCTGAGGGAACAAATGGCGTATGAACCAATTATTGGTTACCGGTTACCATGGCACTACATTTCCTGACGTTGCTACACTACCTTATGGGTCAGACATTTAGATCAAAGGCTCCGGGTGTGAGACTCCCTAAGAAAACTACCTGCCTCGGTTTGGGCACCTGAGCAGTATCACAGCCGTCACACATATCAAATAATTTATGTGGCGCATATATATTTGGTGCCTCCTTGTACGAATGTTTATTTGTTCAAACAAATATTAATAGTTGTATGTTTTATTATTCTTAGCATGTTCTCAGTTTATTATTCACAGTCTATTCACCCTATTCACAGCCACTTTTGGCTTGATCAAACATAATACTCTTTTTTCATCTTATGGTGTGATGTGGTTGAGTATGCTTTTATATAAGCTACGTATGCTTGGAATACGATATTCGTATACTGGAGGCCGATGACTGTGTTCTGGACTCAACGGCCACGACAGGGAGAAATTCTATCACATCGAGGACCAATAAGAACTAATCCGTTGACTCAAGGTTATTAGTAGTGAAGACGATTCCGACTGCCGTTTTCGCCACACGATATTAGACAGGGTCATAAGTCATAACAAACGGGTTCAGACTCTCAGTGTAAATCATTGACACAGAGATAATGGTAAACCCAGTTGATGAGTTCTAATTTTCGCATATAATGACTTACTTATACTTTCCTTATGAGTTCTAAACAAGGTAAATAAACATCATAAATTCCACTGACAGCCCCTATCCAGCCTCATTTTTGTAAACAATTAAATTCAGACTCCATAAAATTTATACAAGATTTTACAAAAATTAAACAGACTTCTCGAAAAAAGAAAACAAACAATATACGTAGGAAACAAAATACCTACCTGAGTTTCAAGTAACTCTTGTTTACTTAAGTGCATATCACCAGTACATTCTCTAACACGTACTCCTAAAGGACTAAGACGTTTTGAAAATGTATCGGCCATTTCAGCTGCCAACGCTTTCATTGGAGCTAAATAAACAATCTGAAATAAATTCATATTACTATACATACATATCAGTAGTATACAAATTTCCAAAATATATTCAAAAACAAAGAGTATTTGAGCGGAAAATTGTTTACAATAAATTCGTCACCGTGCTTTACACTTGCAAGTTTATAATTATTGTGTTATATTACAAAGGACAACATAAGATATGCCAGTGAATTAAGCAACATTATATGTTAAAGTAATGATAATCATAGATTAAATACTTCAGAAAGGTGTCATTTATAAATTAGGGAGGTTATTTACAAAAGGTTAGAACGGTTAGTTACATAATCAATTTCATAAAAACAATGAAAAAGTCCGACATTGTCAATGAAATAACCATTGGTCTAGAAGCCGACTTAAAAGGAGACATAGCGGATGGCAATTTATGAACACGTTAACTTAAACAATCTATTGGAAAGACATTCAACTCTGCCAAGTTACATATGATTTTCTCAATCAAACCGGTATTTACACAACGAATCGATGACAGATTACCGACGATGAACTCCATATGTAGATACCGATTCAACTGATCCTGTGGAATTAGTTTACATAGGCCGTACTCAGGTTTCATTTTTGAGTTGTCGTGAATAAGTACTGAAAGGATTTGGAAAATATGTCACGAAATGTGTATAAACAACACGATTCTTTCTCACTTGTTATATCATATTAAAATGAACGAACCTTACCCCGCTTTCTATCACGTTCCAAACAATTTCACTCAAGGAGTAAAATTACAACTCTAAATGGTAAAAACCAACGGGATCAACTTTAGAAGACTCAACTTCTTATTCCAAAAAAAGGTATATTTAGCCGCTGTGTTTAGCTTGGTCCACGACAACCTTTTTTAATAAATAATATTGTATAATTCACTTATTCATGCCTTATTTTAACCTTTGTAACATAATAATTATGAACTAGTAACTGTAGAACCTAATGTCAAAGTTATGGAAAACAATTATCCGTTCAATTATTCATCACCTTTGAATATAAACATGTAACGAAAAAGCTTAATTGATTAAGTTGAAAAAATACGAGTTTAGCATAAACTGCTGAAAAATGAGAGAATGATGGTTCCGAAGTAAGATGGAGAATTAAATTTAACAATTCTACCATTAGATAACATAGAATAACAATTTAGACCAGTAATCATCTTTTATAAATGTTCATACATTTGATATGTTTGGTAATTGAATACCTGACTACTGACTTTCTAACTGTTTTTAAGATAACAATACATAGTCCATCATCTTTCTAAAATTGTTTGGGAAATTCTCAATGGATTTCTAACAAATGCCGATACGGTCGAGGGTCAGAAAACACAACTTTCCCTCTCGAAACGGTCCTTAACTGTTAATCAAATTCTGTTGATTAAATTGCAGTCTAGTCTGAATAACTTGACATCCCCTACACTATGTTTTGATATTAGGTGGTTGGAGGTAGATAGTTGGAAATCTTAAACTTATGTTTCGTGCTGATTAGTAATTGTTAGCATGCATACTCGCACTGTTGAGAAAACTGATGACTCTTATGGGATTTTAATCTTAGTCACCGAGCTTCACAGTCTCAAATATTATCGCTGAGCTATTCGGTTCAGACACCAGTTCCCTTAACACATATTGTTGACGATCTCCGGCAAGCAAGAAGCCTATTTCATGAAGGGTATCCTTCCAACCACCTAACAGATTCAGACATCTGTTATACATTTCTGCAGCTGAAAACCCGTATCATTAATAACGTAACAAAATTAGTAGTTTAAATAACCAAAATTGAAATGCAACAATTCAAATGATAAAAGCTACTTACTTTAAACGCTTTCAAGTCTAAAACATTATCCTCTTTCATATAAGTACGAAGTAATTGAACAATAGTAAGCAGTGCAACATTTGTTTTACCCGCACCAGTTGGAGCTGAGATTAAAAGATTTTCTGATGTATGATAAGCAAGTGGATAGACGACTGATTGAATTAAATTTAATTCTTTCATCCCATGAAATACCGTTTGACCAATCTATATAATTCACAATAAAATACTGATTAGTTAAAAGAGAGATGATCGAACAAATAAGTTGTAACGTTATCAACTCTATTTTGTAGTTTACATTGTAGTGAACGAGAACACAGGCGGCAACAACCAAATTTATTTGGACACGAAGTTACAGAAACGTTTAGTAAAATCTAAGAACCACACAATCAAATTGTTCATTTGCAAAATATCAATCAATTGTCTCAAACTGTAGATTAAATTGATTGTCATTGTCTGGCACAATTGCGTTTAATTTCGTAAACTGATTGTGATAACATGGTTCGTACCAAAATTATGACAAAATGTCAAACAAAATGAAGGGTATAATGAAGACAATAGGATATTAAGTTTTGCATTGTGGACTAACTTTGGTTAAACACCTAATGAAGACCAAGAAGAAATGGATAAGTATTTCATGCGAATAAGATGAATATGGCAAGGAATGAGGCTAATAATGACGTAATATCGTGGGTTGATTGGAAGTGGAAATTTAAACCACTGAATGCTAATTTATTGGAATTGAAATTAGGCGCTCGCTGAATGGCCTAAATGTCTTGGGTCCGATCCCTGTTAGGATCGTGGATGAGCATCGTTGAGGAGTCCCATACTATCCAGTGCTTCTCAGTCTTAAAAGTTGTCTGACCAAAGTTGTTCTACGTTATAAAAATTTAAAATGAAGGGAATTTAAAAACTATCTACACCGTATTGCCAGTGTCAAGTTTGTTTGCATCCTCTCCCCTTTTTCCACTGACTGGACTCATTTTTGTGTACTGCTTTATACTACTTGTTCATATTCAGTAACCAGTTGGTTTATGATAATTTTCGAACTCATTTCCTTTGTTGTATGACATTTGCCTTTGTTAGTGTAATTACGTTCTCTCAAACCTTTTCAAAATTGTCCCCAGCTTTTTGAATACCTTGAATCTTTGCTTCAACGCGACAGCTCCCATTTTATGTGATCTCGGTTTCTATTCTGATTTGTCGTAGTCATTATTGACACAAAGCACGGATAACAACTGTCATTTGTGCTATGGAATGTTGTAAATGATCTCTATGTTACCATTATAGGAAGCCTTTCTGTCTCAAGACTTACACACATGTTAAATAACGTTGATACCCTACAAGTTGAGTCTTGTAAACAACTTGTAAATATATTTTTAATGATAGAACCGTTTTTCAGATGAATCACTGTGTTTTGAACCTAGGTTTCACACATACACAGACATATACAATAACAGTAATGGTGATATTATAGTAATGATAATTGACTCTCACAACTTACTTCATCTAAAGAGCTAATTTTAACCCGCTTCACGTTCAGTATATCTTCCGGCGGCTTAGCGGATAAAGGAAATTCGACTTGATCACATAGTGCCAACTGTTGATATTTCACATTTTCCGGTAATAAAAGCTAAGAAAAAAAAGCCCACACATATATATATGATTGATTAATTTTCTCACTCCCCATTAAATTCGAAAACAATTTAGTTTGGAAGTCTACATACGGATAAAAGCTGTGTTAATGGTATTTATTACCAAGGTCATTAAATGTTCAATAGTTAAATGAAGACAAAATTTTGGTGGTATTGTATTTTCTGAGCTAAATCGTTTAATTGTGGAGCTTCCATTATCATTTTGAAAAACAGTAGCAACGCTCACTTTGAGTACAAGTGAATTACTCCACAGTTATGCCACAAATGTTATATATTAATTGGCCGATTGGCTGTGGCTTAACATGTTCTTGCATTCACATTAATTGGATTTACTGGTTTACTTCTGACCGTGTGGTTGACTGACCTTCCATATAGGCTGGTAAATTGAAACTATGTCAAAGTGTCTTTAGATTGCTAATTGGTTTTAATGGCAGGCCTCTAGAAATTCAATGGCATTAACAAAGTTTTGTTCCGATTCACAATTACAGCACCCTTCAATCGAATTCATGTCTATAATTGTCCACCTTCAATAGTATCATTAATAACACATCATGTTGCCTCACTGCTAATGTGTGTTTATGTATGCGTAGGTGAAGCGTAGTGTCTTTTTTTTCAGTGTAACATTTTTCGCAGTTAGGGCAATATATTTGGTAGATTTTGGATTTGTCTTGTTATGTTATTGTTTTTTCAATCTACGTAAAATGTAACAAAGTGATTGTGTTGGTTTGTAAGCGTCGTTGGTTCCAAAGGGCTTCAGAATTCTTGTAAGTTTCTGAAGAACTTATCACATATGGTAAGACGATTTATTTTTAAGTTAACTTTTGACAGTTTGTCAGATTGCTCAACATTTTTCAATGAAGTTGCTGAAGTAGGTATTCTTACGTAAGACAGATAGATGATGAATTTCATCGATTTTTCAAATAGTTTAAACCTACTTTATGTCAGAACACTATACAGTTTGTGAGTTGATTAAACAACGATCACTGTAAAAAAAAGATACAGACAATTCAGTCTACAATTTGTTTAAGACTAAGTAGGTTGACATGATTACGTAGAAAGTTTTAAATAAAACTACCTGACATGAAGCTGGTTCCCTGTCTTTCTGTCTACACATTCGATACAAGAAGACTAAGTATAAGTCGTTATGTAAAACAAACAAATTATTAACGCAACGATCGATAGTGCTGTCATGTTATATATAAAGAATACACTATACATAGGATAACACTGAGTCAACTTTCACTTATAGTAATACATGACCAGTACACACTGACGTCAAGGTACATTCAGTTGAAAATGAAATCTCAATAGTCTGAATCTTTAATGTTATTCAACATACCAAACAAATAAAATTTGTAGTGTATGAGGGAAAAGTGAGTAAGAATGGGAGCGAAGTTATATGTGCTTACTTTAGAAGTATCTGTCATAATAGAATTTTTCCGTAATTTAGCTGACGCATCATAAACATGAGGTAAATCATTATCATTTGACTGAGATCCGGATGATCGATTATTCAAAGCTTTACGTAAACGTTCCATGGTTTTCAATGCATTTTCTTCAATTCTTGCTTGACGTGTATTAGACGCAGTCAATGGATCAGCGAAAAGTTTTTCAATTAATGAAACATTAGAATTGTTTACATCATCATTTTTAATTTGTTCCTTTGAAAAAAAAAGAAAAGAATGACGAAAAATAATGTCTAATTTCAAGCATTGTTGAAAAAGGATAGAATAGTGATACATTTATTATCAAATTTATTACATGCCACCTACTTGATCTACCACGATGCTAGTTGTATAAAACCTCAGATAAGTAACCGATAGCGCAAGCATAGAAGATTAAACCTTAAAATATAATTACACAAAATATCTATGACAGTAAAGTTGTATCATTATTGCGAACCGAAGATTCAAAAGTTAAAAACCAACCAACTTTCAACTATATTAATTACTGAGGTGATAAAGAAAACTTGAAGCATAATTGGATGCTTTTGGTGTCATTGAATACGAGGAAATGGAAGATTTAATTGAGTTTTCATTATCATTTTGAACAACATCATTAATATTTACCTTGTGTGAAACTGGATTTGTAATTTAACCATTGCATAACGACCAAGTGCTTGTCGCTGAATCTGAAGGGCTTGATTTCAATTTCTAGTGGGATTATCGGTGAGCATTTAGGAATAGTCCTACACTAGGAAGAAACGGGTGCCTGATGAATCCTGGCTTTCAATGGTATCCCAACAACTGAAACCTTAATCTGTGACAAATACGACTTATATGCATTACATCACGTGTGACATAAATTTGGTTTTAAGCAAAACGACCTTCTACAGATTAATGAGCAGTGGAAGATAATAGCAAAGTATAATACCTCGTATGTAAATCAATCTTTGTTAACAGGTATGAATGTTTGAAAACAAGAATGCATCTCGCATACACTCAACAGTGTACATCTGACTTACGGATTGTTTTGCATCATTCTGTTCAGAAGATCCTTGAAAAACAACAAAATAGGAAATAAAAATGATAATAACAATAAATAAGCTATTCAAAAGAAAAATTCTTTCTTACAAGTTAGGTTAATTTGTTTACAAAAGCATAGTTAAAAGGATGTCTCAAATGGTTGAAGGTAGTCGGCAAGAAACCCAGTGTTAGCAGGCCAAAGATTGGCCCATTTTTAACCAATAAGCGCTAAAAAATAGATCAGAAAGACTAGAATATTTTTGTGTGTAATTTATAAATTTGCACTATGATTGTTACTACCATTTAACTTGCTTTATTTAGGGATATTATTACTTAGCTGTCCAAGCTCTGTTCTGATTTTGAGGACTATTTGGTTGAAGCAAAATGTGCAAAGAATACTAAGCAGTAAGAGTAGCTGGGTCGTACAAAAAGATTTTAACACCATGAATCTAAGTTACTAACCAGCTGTTACTTGTCAACGAAGTGTACCTAGAATCTACCCCCGAATGCCCTGGTACGGCCGAGAGTGGGGAGAGTCCGCTCTCCCTCTCGAAATACTCTCACACGGCCACGCGTATACAGCCTCTGCCAGGGAAGTCCTACTCATTGCCTTCTCGTGGCGGGGGTGTTGTTTACGAAAATGAGAGGACGAAAAGCGAATGTCCGGCGCTTTAACCGGATTCCAAACCAATGGTGCACATGGGCTCCAGTATCCTGCGGGAACGAATGGCGTATGAACCAATCGTTGGTCACCGGCTACCATGGGACTGCATCTCCTTACGATGCTCCACTGCCTTGTGGGTTAGACCTTTAGGTCAAAGGCTCGGGGAGTGGCCCCCTAAGATAACCACCTGCTTCGGTTTGGGCACCCGGGCAGTATCACAGCCCACACACAAATGATGAACTCTTTATGTCTATGGAAATTACTTTTCTCGCTTTGAAAAACAAACAATTGATTCAAATTATTATCATTACAATTATTGTCATTATTAATACTATTATTATTATTACTATTATTGTCATTATTGTTATTATTATTATTATTATTATTATTATTTTCCACATTATTCACCCTCTTTTATACTTATACAGCGGCTCGTCTTTGGTGGAAATCCGACTGTATCTAAACGTTCTCGAGTCACTGTCCGGTTGAAAATTGTATGTTACCACCGAATACGAGGACTGAAGCAGATTTTCTGAAACCACGTGCACCATTCAAACTGGCTGCCTTCAACGTTCGCACATTTATGCAGGTCGGACAACAGATAGGGCTGGCTATGTCTTTGGAAAGTCTTAATATCGATGTTGTTGTCTATCCGAGACCCGTATTCAAGACTCTGGCGAAGTACTACAAATTCGATCTCCATCTGTCGCTTCGAAAAGCTTGTTTTACGTGCGCTTATCCGGGGACCCTGTGGCATCTTCGTCTGGTCTTGCTGGCGTTGGTGTCGCACTAAGCGCTAGAGCTGAGGCAGCACTAGTCGATTGGATCCCCATTAACAGTCGGTTATGTGCTGTTAGATTAGAAAGTTCCATCAAAGTGAGAAGAAATCGGCGTGAGAAACGATGTCTTTTCGTCATCTCCGCCTATGCCCCGACAGATTGCAGCCCGGATGCAATCAAGGATGAGTTTTACCACCAGTTATCAGTTCTTCTCCAGAAAGTGCGTTCGACAGATATTGTAGTACTAGCCGGAGACTTGAATGCTCAGGTCGGGCGTCTAGGCACAGAAGAGAGTCGTTTAGGTGGCCGATGGGGACTCGTTGGTCGCAGGTCAGATAACGGGGACCGTCTACTGCAACTTTGCACAGACCACAACCTGTTTCTGGCTAGCACTAACTTTCGGCACAGTCATCGCCGATGTGCCACCTGGCGTCCTCCCTCTGCATCTCAAGCCTGGACTCAGATTGATCACATCGCGATCAGCTACCGCTGGCGTGGTTGTGTACAAGACTGCCGCTCCTTTTGGAGTACCTATCTGGACTCTGACCATGCCTTGGTCTGCGCCAATCTTGCCTTACTTTTCAGTGGACAACGAAGTGAACGCCATCAACGGATTGATGTTAGCAAGCTGGTTGCAACTTCTGTTGCAAGTAAGTATCGAACCGAGCTAGCCTCTAGGCTAGCTACCACTCCACCGAAAAGTATAGATGAGCATTGGTTGCAATTGCATGACGCCATGAAAATGGCGGGAACAGTCAGTTGTGGGTTTGCGAAACGTCCCGCTTTAAGCACTGGGTTTCTTCTGGTTCCTTACAACTCATTGAAGCCCGTCGGTCTACTCCGGGTGACCGTGAGTTTGACCATAAACGAAGGATGTTACGTAAGGAAATTGGGCAAAGCTTGCGTAAGGACCGAGAAGCCTGGTGGTCGATGCGTGCTAATGAGCTGGAAGCAGCAGCTGCATCTGGTAACTACCGGAAGCTCTTCCAGCTCATCCGAGCCACTGGCAGCAAGAAGTCTGGTGTGAGTGAAACAATCTGCGAGGATGATGGGATGCCAATCACTAACATCCATCGACGTCTTGGACGATGGGCAGAATTTTTCGAAGGGCAGTTCAACTGGCCTGCTGCTCCGGCAACATCGGTCAGACTGTCCTGCCCTCCATGGCCGGTGACGACTGATCCACCAAACGAGGAGGAAGTCCGCAAGGAACTCCAACTCTTGAAGCGTTACAAATCACCTGGCCCAGATGACTTACCTCCGGCTCTTTTTAAAGATGGTGGTGACTTTTTGACTAAGGAATTGACGACGTTGTTTACAAAGGTTTGGGAACTAGAGAGTGTACCAACGTCATGGAATGAGTCGATAGTTGTCCCTATCTTTAAAAAGGGTTCACGTCGTTCCTGTAACAACTATCGGGGGATAAGTTTACTTCCGATTGCGTCCAAGCTATTGGCTTCCGTCATTCTTCGTAGGTTGTTCAAAACCCGAGAAAGATTGACTCGCGAGGAGCAGGCTGGGTTTCGTTCTGGTCGAGGATGTATTGATCATATCTTCACCCTCCGCCAAATGTTAGAACACCGCCATACTTATCAAAGGCCAACAATCGTAGTGTTTCTTGACATCAGGGCTGCCTTCGATTCGTTGGACAGGACTGTTCTCTGGGATTGTCTATTGAAGAAGGGTGTGCCTGAGAAGTTTATTAACATCCTAAAAGCCCTATATAAAAACACCTCAGGCAGAGTGAGGGCATACAACCACCTCTCTCCATTGTTCCATTCGAGCAGTGGGGTTAGGCAGGGTTGCCCAATCTCACCATTCCTCTTCAACTTTGCCATCGATGACATTCTGGAAACAGCTCTGATGAATGTAAGTAATGGTGGTGTGGATCTGTTGCCTGGAGAAAGACTTCTCGACCTTGAGTATGCGGACGATATTGTCTTACTGTGCGATAATGCCCAAGGCATGCAATCCGCACTTAATCAGTTGGCAATCAGTGTCCGTAGGTATGGTATGTGCTTTGCACCTTCGAAGTGCAAAGTACTTCTACAAGACTGGCAGGATTCTAATCCTGTACTCACCCTGGATGGTGAGCAGATAGACGTAGTTGAGAAGTTCGTGTATCTGGGTAGCTGCATAAGTGCTGGTGGGGGTGTGAGTGATGAGATCAATGCACGAATAGTGAAAGCCAGAGCGGCTTATGCCAATCTGGGCCACCTTTGGCGCCTTCGTGATGTTAGTCTGGCTGTAAAAGGTCGGATCTACAACGCGTCGGTGAGAGCAGTTTTGCTCTATGCTTGTGAAACCTGGCCTCTCCGAGTTGAGGACGTTAGACGACTCTCTGTGTTCGATCATCGCTGTCTCCGAAGGATTGCTGACATTCAGTGGCAACACCATGTCAGTAATGCAGAGGTTCGGCATCGTGTGTTCGGGCACAGAGATGATAATTCAATTGGTGTCACCATCTTGAAACACCGACTTCGGTGGCTTGGACATGTTCTCCGAATGTCGTCCCAGAGAATTCCACGTCGTGCATTATTTGCCGACTCTGGGACTGGTTGGAAGAAGCGGAGAGGTGGTCAGTGCATGACATGGTGTCGTGGCATGAAAGAAAGCTGCAAAGGACTGGCTTGTGTTGGTCCTTCACGACTCCCTGGTTGGGGTCCGAGAGATGGTGCTACACAGTGGCTAGAGACGTTATCAGATATGGCTCAGAATAGAAGCCAGTGGCGATCCTGCTGTAACCTTCTTTTACTTTCTTCATAAAAAGTGGTTGTGTCTCCTTACCTGAAAGATTTCTTCTGATTGTACCTTTTCGTTCCCTCGTTACTACCACACTACCTTACTCCAATCTCTTCCTTATTGTTCTCTTTTTCTTTTGCGCTCCTTAGTTTTTTTTTTCTCTCTATTTCTCTTCGAATTCTCATTGTTTTGTGTGGCGCATATATATTGGCGCTCTCTTGTACCAATATTCATGTGTTCAAATAAATAAATAAATAAATAACCTAGAATCTTGAGGGGACAGACAATTTCTATAGAATTCAAGCGCATGTCTGAGACGTAAACATTAAGCAAGTAGGGCTGTGACAATTGACTACGATTGACTGATTACTGAGTAGCGTCCAATACAATGTTCGTTCGGTTCGTTAGTCCTTACTTACTGATCAGGTTGTAATTTCGCGACTAGTTCAACTGACTCAACGGCACATATTTGGTAGTTAACACGAAGCCCTGTTTTCCCTAGGTTTCCTGATGACCGGTAAATATCAGGAAGGCGTATTTGTTCGCAGTAGGATGCGGACTCCCATCACTAATTGGTAATGCCTCTGACTACGATAATGAGTGATACCGACTCCGATTTCACACACACCATCATTACTCACAAACTAACAGGTACACCTTGTTACCGAGTAACAAATAGTAAGAAACCAAAGACTAGGGTTCAGCGTTGATTAGCTTCGATTACCTAACACCAAGATATAGTGAATACCATATCTTTGAATCACTCAGATTAGCAGCTACATTCCAACTTAGTCAACAGAATCCGATCAGCACTGACAAACTAGACAACACGACGTCAGTTAGTAACTTTATTATTATGGCTTTTTTAAATCCACGTCACCAATTTGTTATGTCCTATGTTCTATGACTAAATTGCTAATCTGAATACCAACTTTTATGATCTTGTCCCCATGCTAAACCAATGACATCTCAACCAGTACCAGCAACCTTGATTCAACGCTAATTCTCCATTGGTCCCCGAAATAGCGGCTTCTCGTCTTACCTGTCTGTTCAGTTGAGAACACAAATACTACTCTCCGTTATATGAATCTATATTTTAGACATAATTGGTTTATATACAAGCAGACCACTCAGCATCACACCATAAAATAAAAAATTATTATTATGCAAGACCAAGCCGAAAGTAGCTGTGATTATAGGAGGCTGTAACTAGTAGATTAAGAATAAATTAAGGATGGTAAATTGTATAACAGTAGTCAATAGGTCAAATGAAAGCTTATGATTTATATATATATATACCTTCCGTTGTAAAATAGACATTTGTCCACTCAGCACGGCGATTGATCAGATCAAAAATCACATCGACACAATCCAACCCAATCAATTCAAATAACTTTAAACAGAGAGAATATGACAAAAAAGCATCGAGGAGTGTTATATGATAAAGAATATATGCAAATATAAAATAAAGATAAAGGATAAAATTAATTAACACGTATAAAAAGATAAATTTGTTTGTTATATTTATATATGGACTAGGATAATAGCAGAGTGCTTAAATCGAAGCAGGTGCTTTTCTCAGAAGATCACTTCCGAGCATTCTAATCTGGACGTTTACTGCACAATGCATTGAAGCAGCGTCAGGCTCATAAGCTAATCAGGATCCTGCAACCAATATGCACCATTGGTTTTGGATCAGGGTTTCAGAACTACCCTAGTTGGGCACTCCTTATCCACCATCATCATTAATACTGTTGTTACCTCCTCTGTCCTGGGATTTGGCCTGACAATTTCATCACTGTGTTAATGAAGTATGGCAACTTGAACCGTTGCAACTGACTGAATCCGGTCTAAGAGTCAGATGTTCGCTTTCCATAGTCTTACTTTTGTGAACAATATTCCGATGGATGGAGGGACGTTCCTGGCAGAGGCTATGAATGCATGGCTGCATTCAGGTATTTCAAGAGAAAGAGCAGATTCCTCATCATTGGTCGTATCAGACCACTTGAAGGTAGAAGTTTATGATAATCGGCTTTGAAGTATAATACCTTTTCGTGAGGTTTGATAACAACACTCAACTGGCGATAAACAGATAGATGAAGTGGGATTTTAAACCTGTAAACTACGGGCTGAAATCAAAGTGTTTTAGGAATTATGCCACCACTCAACATGCAAAATATCTTCACTATCCGAAGCTATGTCATCGATCTCCGACCAATCGTTATGATGATCACACGGACCTCAGACGAGTAGTGTGTACCTACCAACATAATTTAAACCAAGTCAATAGCTTCGTGAACTGATGTCATGTTTTGGTCTGTTCATTCATAACTTCCCTTCAACTTCTACAAGTAAATATCAACCGTCGAGATAGACGATAGTTGAACATACTTATTAATACATATTTCGACCACCTTAATCGATAAAAACGTACTTATCTCATCAACCAATTTTTATTAAAAATAAAGGTTATAATTTATCTAAATAACGTTCAAGTTGACATGTCTGACAGTGTATAAAACATGTTAATTTACATCCAATTCACAAAATAAAAGTCAGTTATTAGTTTGATTTGTAGGAATTTTGATTATTTCGTTGTGCTACCGTTATGGTCTTTAATTGATCAATCTCTTTATTAGTATGTGTTACACCCTGAGAAGATTGCCTCGAATGTGAGATTTAAATACTCTTTTTGTAAAGCTGGGTAGTGGTTAATACAAGCCAACAGATAACTGAACTTATGAAAATCATGTTAGGCTTTTGTAGAGAAAAGTTATGATGTTTAATTCACTTGTAGCGGTTGCTGCTATGTTAAGCCCACATAGGCTATCCTAGTTTCCGAGCTGACTAAATTATTCATTCTTCTCAAGCCACATTTTGACTTTATCAATTATTCACTTATTAACCCTGACTGTTTTTATACGATCGTGTGTGTGTGTTAATTACTTACCCTATTCATTATGTGTCTGTAACTTATATTTGTTTGGCCAGAAATATCGATTCACACTCGATTAAATGGGAGTTGACTCACTCGCCTACACCACGCATTGTTTCGCTTTCTCCTCTTCTCTTTGTTTCTCTGGTCATCTGTCTGGTTCAACACTGTGTCAAACACGCGTATTCAAACTTTATTCTCGTATTTGCATTTGAGTCATTTAATTCCGTCATTCACTAACGTGAGTTAAGCCAATGATTATATACGAGGGTAGCCGGGATGTACATTTCAATAGCAATCATCGTCCGATCTAATTAGCTTCAAAACAAAGAGCCACTAAACGCTGACCGTTTAGAAGCATGAGGATTTGACTATAGGTGTATACGTGTACATTTAATTGACACGTCTCATATACGACGAAACTGTGCATTTTGGATTTTACCATTAGCCAGATAATCCTATTTTATTTAATTTTAATTAATCTATGATTTATTTACCTCTTCTTGTACTTCATCATTTGATTTGGATGAAGCCAAAATATCAAAAATCATTTGAATAAATTGCTCTTTTGTAATATCTAACTGTTTTGCTTTACAAGATAATTTATTTGTTAAATTAATTAAATTAGTTGCTTGTAACGATGTAGAAGTAGAAGAGGAAAAAAGCGAAGACGATGTTCCAGGTTGATTAGAATTTCTTTTTTGATCTTGTTCTATAAGTGGAGTAAGAAGAAGTCGTCTGAAATAGAATAGAAAGGAAAAACGCTTTATAGTATAATCTAGCAAACTCCGCTCTATAGTATTAATAATTACTATGTATTTATCAGTATAGGTCATTCAGTCAGTGACAACGTAGAACTTCGTATGTACGTACATCAGTTCGAGTTGCCACACCACATTAGCATAGAGATGCAGCAGTCGATCCAAATCCCGTAGTGGTAGAGGTACTAAGAGTATAAGCAGTAATCGGGAAGATTAATGTTTGGAGATGTTACTTAAAGAGTATAATACAGTGAAATAAATTTGAGAGGAGAAAAAAAAGAGACAAGGAGGAATAAGGAGATCAAAATTTGGGAGAACACAAAGATTGGATGCACCTGCTCCATAGCAAACGATTTTGAGCCATGTCATTCAGGGTCTCTAACCATCGGTTGCTATCATCTTGCGGTCCCTAACCAAGTAGTCTACACCTACCGACATGACTCAGACCACTTGTCAGTGACTTCATGGACATAGGGTATTAGGGAATGATGGTAAATCAGTTGATGAGTTTGTTAATCTTCATCGACTGAGATGGTTGGGTCACGTGTTACGTATGCCCGAACACCGATTACCACGACGTGCGATGCTAACCGGTGTTGGAGATGGTTGGAAGAAAGTTAGGGGCGGCCAAACCAAAACGTGACATCAGTGCTTGAAGTCACTAACTTCTAGTCTGAGCCATGTTGGTAGATGCAGACTACTTGGTTGGGGTCCGCGTGACTATCGTAACCAATGGTTGGAGACTCTTGGTGACATGGATCAGAATCGATCACAATGGCGTCGGTGTATACACTCTCTATCTTCTCTTAAACTAAGAGATTAAAATTGACTCATATCTTTCTTTTTACGAACCAATTCTTTCTTCTTGTATTATATCTCTATATGCAATCTTTCTCTTATGTATTACCACCTTTGACATAACCACTGCTATGAATTCGGTGTCCATCTTGTTGTGTTAATGAGGTATGGCAACTTCGACCGATGCATATATGTGCTTGGTCCTACGTTGTAGCTGACTGACTGACTGACTGACTTCATGGGCTTGTGCCATGTTTTGGTCTGGCCGCCCCTAGCTTTCTTCCAACCTACACCCATACCACTGAACATCAGTATAGGGGTTGTGGAGATTGTTAAGTTTTTGAGTGAGATCATGAATCAATTGACGTTAGACCACCGTTGGAAACCTGGAAGCACTATGTATTTATTTATAATCAATTTCCAGAGATAATTTCCGGAGATTTAGTGGGAAGCTAAAATCAACAGGGCTTAACCACAGCGGAAATGAGCCACTTACTAACCGATGACACTAAAAGATTATTAAGAAACATCGTGAATTGATTGAAATTAGAAATATAAACCAATGGACGACGAGTCAGTAGCATAAATGTTATGCATCCGTTGGAAGACTTGAAGGAAAAACTCCCGTTGTAGCAAGTGAAGTAGATAGGTTGGTTTCCAATGGTTGAAAATACGTATTGCTAAACAGGTTTGCGAAAACTTACTTTTTACAGTTAATATCACCGACTGATTTTAGTTAAACAACCACTGAAGACCAGGAGGCAATGGAAAGCTGTTTTGTTCTATAGTATGGGACTTCGCAGCAGTGATCACCCATGAAATCGCTACTGAAGACCGAACTCAGGACCTTTGTTCTCGAACATGAGCGCTAAATCTCTAGAACAAGGAATTAGTACCCAGACTTTTACAAGTTTAACTTCAATCAATCCGTAATATCGTACCACCAACTAATGTACTTGGTAGCTGACTGCCTCACTCGATATAGTTGAACTTTCATGATCACTGCTTCGTACTAGAACGCCCTGATGGGCTCTTGGATGCGCAGTTATAAGTCCCGTACTAAAAAGAAACAGCTATCCAGTACTCCCTGATTTTTAGTGGTGGTTTAACTGAGATCAGTTCATGTTGCTAAGTTAAGCCACCACTCTATCTCGGCACAATGTAGTTGTTGAAAAGCATGCCTTAAAAATTCGGAATAGAAAGTGAAACATCAAATTGTTTAACGCCTTCAATGCTCAGAGTGTACGCTTTTAAAAAGTCTGTTTCACAATAAACTCAAGTGTCACTATTCGTTGCATATCAGAAATAAAAAGTCAACAATGCAGTGAACCAACCTTCAAGATCTTTAATGTCTGATATTAAAACGGGACTCATTTTCAATTAACACATTTACCAGGTACTTAGGTATGAGCCACACTCTAAGTGCGAGGACTAATGATGTTACCCGGTTGTTGAAGCCGAAGTAGATACGGTGAGTGATCGAACCTGGGACTTAGTAGTTGAAAGTTAAACGCCCTAACCATTAAGCTACCGCTCCACAAAGCGAGAATTAAGAATAATAATTTCTGATTCGTAGATAACTTACCTTAATGGATCAGTTATTTCAGTATCATAAAAACCGTTTGTTTCTTTTATATCCACTTTTTTTTCTTTCACATTATGAACCACCGAAGATTTTTTACATGTAACATTTTTCATGATAAGTTTCTTATGTTTGTGAGTATTGGTTGATTTTGTGATAAACTCATCACTTTGATAAACCACACGACAACAACGGAAAAGTTGACTAAACTCATCTTGATTGGTTGTCTTAAATGGATGAAACGCTAGTATCCCACCTAGACATTTACATACTTCTGTCCAAGCAATATCAACATCATCAGCACCAGAACCACCAATTTTACTCAAGATTTTTGGTTTTAAGTTTTTGACAGAACAATGACGAGGTATGTCCATCACAGAAACGCCTCGACTTAACAATTCCATCAACTGTTCACCCATATCGCCTAATAAAATAAACATTGCACATGTACCAAGCTCTTTGATATTAACTGAATCTTTTCCAACCAGGTGTAAACAAGATTCCCTGAAACGATCGATACGTTTATCAAGTTCAGATTTTAGATGTGCAGAATAATTAGGAGGCAATAATTCATGAAATTTCTCTCGAAGACTTTTACCCTTTATACATTTCAAATCAGCATAATTTCTTTCCTCAATAAAATTTGTAAAATTTCTGCTAAAACAAGATTGAGTGGAAGATTCATTTAGATCTTGTAACGTATTATTATTAGATCCCAAATTAACCATCTATCAGGTGATCTGTTAAAAATAAAAAAATGTATATGGGATTGGTGGAAACTAAAAATTACATTTACTATGTAAACCGATATCTCATTCTCTAAAATTGAACATCAACTCAAAACAAAGCTCTGCCTACTTAAAGTACATTAACAAACTAATTTCCTCAAGAAATAACTTCCCTCATAAAAAATAACTATTTCACTTACATAATAACCTAAGGCCAAACAAAACTGTGATTGTATGAACTAATTATTCTTTTGTACTTAATGTTCGCCTGATTTCGAATTCCAAATACAGTACGTTCATCTGTGCCCATCTAGTTTTATTGCTGTAAATTGCACTATCTCGGGAATTCCAAGTCCGTATAATAATTCAAATACTTCTAAACATCACAAACCAAAATGTTGAGTACCAGCTAAATTGAGTTGTCCATCGGTATCAGTCTAGAAATACAATGGAAGCAACTTACTAGTCTTCGTAAGATTCATCGAAAAGAATTAAACTAGGTCATATGCAATCAAATGTAATGCAGTTAGGTTTGTAAACTAGATAATGCAAGACAAGTTTGGTGGGAAGTAGGTTTAGAGGATAAATAACGTATATCAAATGCTTGAAATAAGGTTTCATGCATGGTCAAATTCACACTTCATGAGGAACTTTTTATGATGGAAATATTTATTTAGTTGAACACAAACATTGGTACAAGGAAGCACCAAATATATACGCGCCACATAAATCATCCGATTTGTGTGAGGTCTGGGATAATGCTCGGGTGCCCAAACTGAAGCAGATGGTTTACCTAGGGGGCCACACTCCGAACCTTTGGCCTAGAGGTCTAATCCACAATACAGTGGAGCAACGTAAGGAGATGCAGTCCCACGGTAGCCGGTGACCTACAATAGGTTCAGACGCCATTTGTTCCCTCAGGATATTGGACTCCATGTACACCATTGGTTTGCAATCAAAGTTTTCCAACTCCCCTAGGTGGATCCTGTATGCCTACCAACTACGTTAAAGGGTCGGATATTCGCTTTCCGTCCTCTCAATCTCATAAACATCACCTTGGCCACGAGAAGGCAGTGGATAGGACTTCCCTGGTAGTGGTTGTATGCACGTAGCCATATATATATAGTTATCGTTAAAGGTTGACCATGTTTAAACAACCAGTGAGAACTGAGACGCGATGGACAGTCGCTACGTCCTCATTAATGAGTGTATATGACTCCACCTGCGGCCGAGTCCAGGACCTTCAGTCTCGAGGCGAAAAACTATCAAATCAACTGGAGTTTTTTTTTCTGGGAAGCGATAGTAACTTCTGCCAATTGCTTTATCGAGTGGGGACAGATAACTGCTCAAGACAACAAAGTCTCCGATGAGATAACGTTTATTGACACTAAACAGGCTATTTATGAAGTACCCCAGTTACGGTTTATGCCAGAACTCTTTAAACCTGGGATAAAAAGCGCTAAGCTTGTTAGCGAATTAGTACACGATAGGGTGCAAAGTGATGATGAACAGAGAACTATCTAGGAAACTCCTTGGAAACCCCTTTAAAAACGGTTTAGGATGGTTAGTTTTACTACTCACCACTTTCAGAATCGTAAGAAAGCAATAGAAAACATACATAAAAACCTGTAACCTAGAACCGTGCTTTTTCTATATGACCAACCAAAGTACCTTAATGTTGGTACTGTTAGCTCATTTTCCAAAGTGTTCTTAACAGTATATTAAGACGTAAATACGTCCCTATTGATCGAGACCCAATCATCCAATTTTGTGGAAATTTTTGTCCGGTTCAGGTAAATTTAGGAGAAACCGCTATAGAAAACTCTGGGGAAATGGCACGAAAACCTAGAAATTCCCCCAGGTGTGGGAAACATTTCCAAAATGTTTGGGGAAATTTCCTCCTCAATATTTTCACAGAATCTTATAACACTTTGGGGTTTCTTCCCAAGAGAGTGAGATTGAAGACACTAATTATAAAGTCTCAAGAGGCCTTGAAGTCTGAAAACTCACCTCCAAAGTGTGGATTCATGTAGTTTTCAGTTTTTGGTGGACTTGTGGCTAGCCTGGAGGTACTTTGTGGGTTGCGGGAGTGAAAGTAGAGTGAGAGAGTTAGGAAAACAAAATAGGAAGTGAGCTGACGAGTTGCATGAACACAGAATGAACCTACTTTTCAGAATTTAAGCTATAGATTAGAAATATCACAGGCGTAAGGTCAAGATAAGCCAATTATCCGAACTAGAAGCTGGTGACTTACCGTTCCGAATACCTTATTTTCACGTTATTTCCGAAGTCCGCCTGACCTTCAGTTCACAACTAGCCTCAAACTTTGTTTGTATCCACAATACTTTCAATGTATTCGAAATTGTTTAATATTTTTTGAACCTTCATTTCTCGAATAGAAGGAACTCCTGCTCATTAGGCTTTTACATCTATTGGTACTAGACTGCCTGTTCATACAAGTCGGGACCTTGTTACATGAAATAAACAGAAGTAAATAAAGTATTAAGAAATAAGGATGTCATACTAACCCCGGTCTTTAGAGATATTCAAATGGTTCGAATGATTGTGGATTGAATAGAATAAGCTCTCGCTCAACGGGCTTCCGTGTCTAGTAGCAGTGGATCACCAATACCTCCTGGCAGCAACCTAGGTATATTAAGGATAATAGTGGAAAAAAGAAATTGGTAAATCATAGTAAGATATTATCCTTGCTCCTTAAGAATTAGTCGGGTTGCTTTTTAAAGAGCTCCTGGGAAGTCACTTCAACTAGCTCAGCCGGCATCGAATCCCAGCATTTGACAACTCTTAAGGAGTATAAGTTGTTTCTACAGTCCATTTTGTTATGTCGTATATCCAGCCTCTGAGTGTAACCCCTTAGGTTTGTGTTAGAGCTTAACTTAAGTAGGTGTTTAAGAGGATGTCAGAATTGTTGAGGATATTATAGACCACAAGAAGGTCATATCTAAGGTGCCTATACTCTAATGGGTAAAGGTTTAATGATTTTAGGCGCTCTTCATAAAGCTCGAATCTGATCCCCAAACTGATCTCGTGTCTCGCCTTTGAATACGTTTATGAGCATCTGCAACATGTCTCAGATGAACTATTTGACACTAAATGTTAAAGGTAAGTCCGTCGTTGTCTGCTGAACTTTGAAGTCGAGTCAGATACTCCTGAAGTGCCTGTATATCCTCTTTGTTGCGTGTCTCTCTCCAGAGTTTAACATCATCAGCAAAAAGTAATAACTCAGACGATATCTGTTGTGGAAGATCGTTTATATAAATCAAGAAAAAAAGTCCTAGTACTGAGCTCTGGGAGACCCCACTAGGACATTCCATAGCTTGAGAGAAAGGGAAGTTAATGCTGACCTTAGAATGTCGATTTTTATATATGAAGTGAGCCAATCAATTAGAGATGGTTTGATGCTTAATCCTTTGAGCTTATTGATAAGACATATATGACTGACCCTAGCAAAAGCTTTTGAGAAGTCAAGGTAAATGACGTGAACTTTCCCATCGCGATCAAGGATGGTTGTCCATCTGTTCACTGTGGTCATCAGGTTAATTATACGAGAATGACGCTTTCTGAAACCATGATGTTGGGGTGAAAAGAAGTTTAGGCTTAATAGATAGTCACGTATAGCATCGCATATCAGGGACTCCATGATTCTCGAAGGTATGAAGAGAAGATCCACCGGTCGGTTGATCGAATTTGGTGTGATGTAAACCAGACTCCAAACCTTCGGTAGTTCGCCCCGGCTTAGGAAGTGTGAGAACATCACGCTAAGCGGTGTTGACAGGATTGAAGCTGCTTTTCTCACTGTAGCAGAATGAACCATTCACGAGCCAGGATTAGCGTCTTCTCTTAGATGCTGCAGATTCCGGTACACTAAGTCAGCGATCAGGTTCACTTCGGAAGGTCCTGTGCATTTGCAGATAAAGCTTTCATTAATATAGTTGATGTGGGTAGGTTGAAATGTCTGACAGTAACGTTTAGCCAGAAGGTTAGGGACGTCACCGTCGTAATTGGTCGGGCCGTTGATACCTAGCATTTGAAAAACTCCAGTTTTGGCCTGTCGAAGAGAGACTCTATAACGGAATAAGATTTCGGTTTGGAGACAAGTTTATCCACAGGCTTTATCTGGTACCGAAACCTGTCTTCTCTTACTGCCTTTGTGCATATGTTCCTTATATGTTTGTATTGCCTGTACGCGTCGTTGTTATCAATTCCTTTGCATTCTGCCTGACAGTACCTTTGTGGTTTAGAAAACGAAGAGTGTGGTTCTTGATGATTGTAGTTTGCTTGCAGATCTGGAGGATCATTTGAGGAACAGACCACTTCGTAGCATATAAGATTGTGTGCAGTAAGAAATCCTAATGAGCATCCATGTCAAGTTGAGGGTGGACATCCTTATCCACCTGTTGTAGATAGTCCTGTAAAGCTGACACATTCAACCGTTTGAAATTCCAGCGCCTGTTGTTAGTGGGATGTTTTTGCGAAGTTTTGCCGATGAAACTGAAGGCTATGACGGAGTGATTGCTTCCCTCAAGGGAAGCCAGGATTGAGAGGTTGTCAACCGGAAATTCTTCGTTTATAAATATCCAGTCTGTCTGTATCTCCAACGAATTGGCGACTTCACGCTTTCGAATAATCAATGCGTGACTGGGCGCCTTCAGCTAGAGACTGTCTAGTAAGACCCATACGGTTGGCATCAATGCTGAAGATTTACGGACCTATTTGTCTGGGGGACTTACCAACCACTAAGGAGTGTTGTCACTTGATTGCGGTTTGATCCCTTTGAAATCCCGTTGATAGGTCGGTTGCAATTTGTTGGTGGTTACTGAATCTACACTTATCGCAGAGTACATGTTGATGTACCAAGAAACAGTAGGGCCAGTGAAATGTCACCGATCCCTGGCCAAATCATCCAGCAGTTATGTCGCAGGATATCGAACAGATCCCCGTCTCTTTTCATGGTCGAAGACAAACAAAAGTAATGGACTAGCCTATACGGTGGTGGTTATCGCATTAACATACTGCCGTATTATCCAGGCGAACGAGAAAAAATATTCCTAATCATATGTTTTATCATTGTTATCGTAACCAGTTCAATCAGAATTTTCCTGAGGTACAACTTATGGTGGTCACAGCAGTTTTAATTCACGTTAGATACCTGATAGACTGGATCGAAAATAGGAAATTCCGACATCTCCCTTCGACTCCCAGAAGTTTGGAACCCCTTCAAGCAAATGAAGATTAAATCCGTTCCGTTAGATCTTCCATTTATCTCACAGTATTGCAATCTAGAGATATTCTAACGACACGTAGTATTTTATCAACACTAACTAATACAACCACTTAAATGTGTTTTGAAGAACATTTGTATTCGAGGTCCAACTTAAAATTTTCCCTGGTTATTAAGTCGAAGCTGAACAAATACAACGCTAATATGACATCAACCCACAATTGTATTTTGACGTAATACATTAATGTGGTACTAATTTTTCCCACAAGATCAGAAGTTGAGCAGGACGTAGAGATAAGCACTCTAAATTCATGGTTACAAACAAACACAGGTTTGGGTTGGAAAACCTGCTCCTTTGTCGAAGATAAGTGGCAAAAGTATGTAGCGTGGTGTCGAGTAGCGTTTGACTATGAACACCACTACAAGAAGTCTACGTGCCAGCTAATCGATAAAATCCCCCGTAAGCCAACTATCAGAATGCAGTTGATGGCTGTAGTCGAGATGTATTTGTTGGCGATCTCGTGGTATCGAAAGGATACCGAGATCGTGCCAAAGGAGTACAAGTGTGGTTACTGAGCGTAACCGAATTCGTGCAAGGTCACAATCGAAAAACAAAAGCAGTAATATGGCTGTCTGTAGCACAGTTAAACAATCATTGGTACAATTGGTTATAATAATAATTTTTTTCATTAAACCAACCGCGTTCTCTTGATAAAAGTAAGTCACTACAAGTAAATAGGACATTGTATAAATGAATATAAATACCACGCGGCTTGGAAGAAAATATAGTCTTAAAGCCGCTAATGTTTTAACTATATAAATGGAATAGAATGACAGTATTCGGTACTTCTTTGTATATGATGATAGGAACAAGGGTTAGTGATCACCTTAAGCACGATCCCCATGCCGAACCACATGGCTAAGGGCCAAGTCAGAGTTTGGCGAGCATTCTATGCATTGTGTGCGAATGAACTGTAGTTCAACTACATTGGTTCAACAAGTACTCGTTGGCCCACCATTACTGTGATGCCACTTCCTTAAACTTAAGCGAACAAAGACTTGATTAGATTTTCAGTACATGGTTTGAAAACGATTATATAGCAAACCAGCAGTTCCGGAAGCCTTAACGCATTTTCCGAAACCTTTGAATCAGTTAAGGAAGCTTATCTTCGCATTTTATGTCACACGCACCTAAAACAGTAATAAATCACTAGATACAATCAAATATTCGAAATATTATTTAAAGTGCTGATGTTTTCAAATGTTTCAAAAAATGAGTATTACGTTACTCAGTGACCTTACCTGAATGTGCCTATTGGGGCAAAAAATGCCTTATCTTTATTCCCTTTCCGTAAAACGCAATAGGATTACGTTTCACATACTACTGTCTGCATGACATCACGTCAAAGTCTTAAAATTATCGGAAGAGGGTTCACGAATTTGGAGTGAGATTCCTTTTTTCTGAGCACGTCGTAACGTCTTTCTCAACAAAGTACTCTCTGATCAATCTACGAACATTCTGTATTGAAAAGCCGTACGTTCAAACGTATTCAGTGGCTGACATAGTCAAGTGATCTGATATTTCTATCATTGGATGCTGATTTGAATCGAAAGATATTGTTTACTGTACAAGAAGTCATGGCGTTTTTTGTAATGTGCGTTACTTTACTTATCTACTGAGACATTCATTTGTTTACAGAATCCCTCCTGAAAACATTCAGTTTACATCGTGGTAATAAAAAACAAATTTTTTGTGCTTTTAAATGAAGGTTGAGTTTATATTCTCATTATATATCAACTAAAAAACTTCAGGGATTTTTTTTCTTACTACGTATATGTAGAACAGGCTGTGTACTAACAATTTGAACTTACATTAAATCCATATTGGTGGTACAAATTATAGTTGATTAGGGTTGGATTAAAAAGTTAAGGCTCTTAGATTTGCCGGTAGTTAATTAGCAATTATAAATACTGTTGGCAAGGTTACACTAACACTTTTAAATCTTCATACTTTCATACAGATAACGTCGTATATTTTGCATATAACTGGTTTCTTTAAAAAGATTACCTTAAAGTAGGATATCAGGCAGACATCAGTCCACTCAAAGAATGGTACATATTACACAATTGTCTCCATTTTGCTTGGAGTTCAAGTGAATCCCTCGGATATATTTGTGCCATTTTTAAGGTCTTTCAAAGTTCAAACCTATACAGGTCTTTCAGATGTTGGTTTTCGTGGTTTGGATGATATAACTCAGGCTTCATTTGTTTACGTCGTAAGAGTCCTTGAGATAGTAACTTAGGATATTTTATTATTAAGCGGTTATTCCCAATAAATTCTGCTCGTTTTATTTATTCCTATACGATGGATTTCGAGGGTTTCCACTCAAGCGAACGCTGGAAAAAGCTCTCGTTCAAACTAAACGACTTCCTCTGTTTAAGTGATTAGGGAAATCCCTAGTGTTCTGACCATACCATGTTATTGATCTCGGATTGTAAGTTGTGCCTAATGGTGCTCCCTTACCCTTACCGAATGACAACTAAGATTCAGTCCTAATAAAAACGTGTCTGATGTAAAAATATATGTCTTCATTTTCCTTTCTGGATCACGTAATTCTCAGCTCTCATTGGTAACGGATGTTGTTCAGCGCCTCCAGTGTTTTGTTGTCGTCCTCAGTCAGGATTTCGACGTCAGTAACTGATCAAATAGGTTATTTCCTGCATCAGACGTCTATGTACAGTTTCTTTTACAGTCTGGTAGTATGATTGTCATGTTAGGCTATCTTCTATGAAAGGTAACTTATCATGTCATCTTACTCGTGCGTTTCAATCTTTCAATTCTTCTCTAGATCAGTGGGTTAGATTGATCATTGGGATACTTCATTTTATCATTTAAGTGTGTGAATAGACATTTTAATAAGACGGATATTTTTGCTACTTGTTTCGACTGGATTTTGGCTAGCTTTATATGCTTTGTTCTCACACTAATCTGATCCAACTGGGCTTTCAAAATAGAATACACTACAGAGACAGTTTGATGTTCAGACAAAGCATATCAGGGCGCATGTCTGTTAATTTTATGGTAATAACAGTATGTTTGTAATATGCTGTTGGATAGTAAACTAGACTTCTGATGTTTAACAGCATAGTGTAAGTTTCTTCTCTAGAAAATACATAAATTCCTGAACTAAATCAACTCAAGTTTACGTGGTACGAAAGAACAAGGCAGAACATTCAATATGATCGTAATACGTCCAATTATGTGAATGCTTTGTTATTTGAGTCAAGGTACCTCTTATATTATAAATGAAACACCTAATCATCCATTTATTTGAAATAATCAAGTAAAAAAATCTATAGTGATAATTGTTATTAATTTTGTTTATTCGTTTGTATAGACTAAAAATGTCCACAACCGGGGCCAATGGGTCCTCAAAGTATATGGAAAAACTCAGGGAACTTCACTTAAGAGTGGTAGGTTCGAAATCTCTATTCGTTTATATAAAACATTCTTCTAAACAGCCGTGATAATAGCCTACGTTCTAAAGATAAGTTTATTTATTTATTGCATCACAAACATTGGTACAAGGAAGCACCAAATATATACGCGCCACATAAATCATCCGATTTGTGTGAGGTCTGGGATAATGCTCGGGTGCCCAAACTGAAGCAGATGGTTTACCTAGGGGGCCACACTCCGAACCTTTGGCCTAGAGGTCTAATCCACAATACAGTGGAGCAACGTAAGGAGATGCAGTCCCACGGTAGCCGGTGACCTACAATAGGTTCAGACGCCATTTGTTCCCTCAGGATATTGGACTCCATGTACACCATTGGTTTGCAATCAAAGTTTTCCAACTCCCCTAGGTGGATCCTGTATGCCTACCAACTACGTTAAAGGGTCGGATATTCGCTTTCCGTCCTCTCAATCTCATAAACATCACCTTGGCCACGAGAAGGCAGTGGATAGGACTTCCCTGGTAGTGGTTGTATGCACGTGACCATATGAAAGCATTTCGAGAGGGGAGCTGGCCCTCTCCTCTCGGTTGTACCAGGGCGTCTGAGGTGTTGAATCATCTTCGTAGTTATCCATACTTTATGCCTTTTTACGCACATGACGTGTATGTCATTCAGCCGGTATATTCCTATTGATTTGCAACACTGTTAGCTTTTTAGTTAAATATCAATTTCTGTCTTAAAATCGAACCGACATGTATTCCTCAATTGTCTTCTGATAAATGAACAAGTATGGAACTCATCACTATACTTAGCCCGTAACAACAAAGATTATACTTACATTTAAAATAATACTTAAAGATCTTAATTTCTGAGGGAAATTCAACAGCTTCACATGTTATGGGTCAACAATGTCTCATCATTTTAAGTTGACAATCCACACGCATACTGTGCTACACTAAAGTTCATCGTCTTGCTAATCAAACACAGTTATGAAGTACATTATATTTATTCAGTTAAATAGTCAGAAAATTCTTATATTAATTAAGTAAGGTTTACTTTGTATCCAATTGATAAGAGCGTTTTGAGCAAAATATCAGTCGTCAAAAAGCTGGTATTTAGTTCATTTAAATTGTCAACATTGTAACACAAGGTTAAGTAAAACTAATGAGAACGATCGTCATATACTCGTCACTTTTAAGGTCAGATTCAGTCATGACAATCGTGTATAACCAACAAGTTGAAGCTTTCCAAGTAGTAAATCTCTCTGTTTACTGTATTTTAATAAAAGAAATGTCACTCTAAAACGTCACAGTATGTACACAAGCCAAACTACGCCGAAACTTGTCAAATCTTTTGACATTCCCGAACCTGCACCTTCGTAGTCTATAACTCATGAAAAAATGCAGCAGTTGAAACTCTTATTGGTATTTTTGAGTCCGAGTATTCTAGTCCATCTACCACCTTATTACTTAACTTGACCAATAGGACACGTAAACTAACGAGAGTAGCCTTGTACACTGACGACATAATTTTAAATGTTTGTAGTCCGTCAATACAAGCATTTATCCCTCCTTCTTGAGTTCGAATGAGAACACCACAAGTAATCTTTTATCATTAAATTTAAAGCACCCAGCATATCTATCTTAAACACATTAGTTTATACATATGAGTCGTAGGTATGGGGATTTTATCCATATTTTTCCGTAAGTGGCCGAGGTCGGATCAAACGGTTCATAAATAATTAATAATATTTAAGGAACAATATTTTTCTGGTTAGCGTTTTCAGACAAGGCTGTCTACTCTCCCCTTCCTTTTTCTTATGGTGGTCGACTGGATTATGAAGACTTTGACATCTGAGGGAAAACGCGGCATACAATGGACAGCTCAGAACCAATTAGACGATTCGGACTTCGCAGATGACATAGCCCTTCTATCCCATACACACGAACAAATGCAGATGAAGACAACTAGAGTAGCCGCAGCAACCTCGACATACATAAAAAAAGCAAGATCCTCAAATACAACATGGAGTAAACCAATCCAATCACACTTGATGGCGAAACTCAAGATGTGGTATCCTTCACGTACTTGGGAAGCATCATCGATGAACAAAGAAGATCAGATGCAGACGTAAAGGCAAAGATTGGCAAAGCAATGGCCCCATTCCTACAACTGAAGAACATATGGAACTAAAAAAAACTGTCAACCGATATCAAAGTTAGACTCTTCAATACGAAATGCAAGACAGTACTACTGTACGGAGCTGAAACCTGGAGAACTACTACAACAATCATCAAAAAAGTGCAAGTATTTATAAATAGCTGTGTACTCAAGATACTCAACATCCATCCAATCAGCTTCCAGCTGAAGAGGAAACTAGCAAAAGACGATGGAAATGGATAGGACATACATTTCGGAAATCACCAAACTTCATCACGAGGCAAGCCCTAACTTGGAATCGTGAAGGGAAGCAAAAAAGAGGAAGGCCGAAGAACACATTACGTCGGGAAATAGAAGCAGAAATGAAAAGGATGAATAACGACTGGGAAGAGCTGGAAAGGATTGCCCAGGTCAGGGTAGGATGGAGAGTGCTGTTGGGCGGCCTATGGTTCTCCACGAGGAGTAACAGGCATAATTAAGTAAGGAACAGTACGTCGTATAACAATAGTTAGTGGATCCAACAGAGGGGAAGATTCATACAATAACCCAGTTACATGTATAATAAACGTGTAAACGATAATAGTCAGTAAAACAATCCGAACGTTACAACACTCCCAGTATTCGCTCCGTCAAAACATATTTCAATCACTATCACCACTAAAAAATAAATAACGTTTTGCAAATAATTATGGCATTGGGTTTGCAAATTATCATACTACCGAACTAACGTGTAATATTGATTACAGTGATTGTTTATTATGACAAAACAAATTTGAAAGTTTCTTGTTTTTTTTTCTAGAATGAGGCTAGAAAATCTAATCATATTCAAGTTGTTGAAGAGGATAAGCGATCAAAACTTCCATCAAACTGGGAAGTACGACAAAAACGATTACAATGGGAGGAAGAAGATGAACTATTTAGATTGGAATGTAATCAACAAAAAGTTGATCCAGATCGAATGCGTGCATTAAATGTTAGTGCTGAGATAGCCGATCGTCTTGAAATAAGACGAAGAAAAAAATGTAATACAGATGAAGGATTTTCAACATACGCTGATGCATCACATCGTAAATATCTTAAAATGACTAAACAGATTAAACCAGATTTGATTGCCTATCAAAAGGAGAAAGAAAAATTGTAAGTTACACGTGTGTTTGGGATTTTTATGTTATGTTGTGAATTTATTCTTATTGAGCCATAAATCCGTAGGTTAAGGTGTTCAAAACTTAACCACAAAGTCCGAATCCCGCTCCAATCACTACCCTTCATATTATCGTATTACATTTCAAACGGTATCTATGAAGGATCCATATTTCCCATATCCCGAATAAGAGAAAATGCCATCTTCGTTTTTATTTCTTATAAATGTGGAACCTGTTACTTAAAGCAGAAAGAAAACTGAGATCTACGCGACATAGGAAAAAAACAAAACTAATGAGAGAATAAAGATTTTATTGATCTTCTGAAAATTTGGTCGCTCTAGTCGAATACATTTATTTAGGTCTGAATAGGTTTTACTAGCATTGATGATTAGTTAATAAATATAATATATAAACGAAATAAGGGAAGTATAAACTACGTTTTACTCAGAGTCAATACGAAGATGTGCTGCATGTTAGGCTGAACAAATATTACACCAAGTTAATATAAAAGAATATTATACTGAATAAATATCATACTAAAACAAATCAAATATTGTTCTAAACAGATTTCATATTAAATTAGAAGTAGAATAAATAAATACCACATTAAATTAAAAGTCTCGTGTCTTATCCCAATCCTAATGCCTTTCACCTTAATAACGCTACCTCATTGATAAACCGAGTGATATAATGTCTTGATAGTAGTAATAGTAGAAAAACTAACTACCCGATATCTGCTAAGTCATTTTTGACTATGACCCTTGATCCTCAATGCTAAAATTTTCGAGATCCGTTTCTCTCCTTCTGAGTGCAAAATGTCGCTGCAAAACTGGTCCGGGTTAACCGTCGAACTGGTGATGGGGAATAAAATAACTAAATACATCGACCACTTCGCTTATCTTGGAAGTCTCATCAGCCTTGGTGAGTGGGTGTCTGGCGAAATCTTGGCACACGTTTGGATAGCCCGTTTGGCGTTTGCCAGTTTTCTTCACTTGTGACTTATGCGAGATATCCGTCTACCAACTAAAGGGCATTTATACTACGCAACAGTTCGCTCTGTTCTATTTTATGGGCTGCGAATCATGGTGTATGAAAGCAGAAAGTGTACATAGGCTTCAAGTTTTTAATCATGGGTATCTTGAAAGCGTTACTCATATTTTAGACCAGCACGTGACCAATGTTGTTGTAAGGCATAATATACTAGGTAAAGATGGAAAGTCGGTTGATGAGGTTGTAAATCTTTGACTGAGATAGTTAGAACATATATATGTCTAGCCGCCACCTACCTTGATGAGTGATGCTCTGTTGTATATGACTAGACTAGAATGAAGATAGGGGCTACCAAACCAAAACGTGCCATCAGTTCATGAAGCTCATTGATAGATATAACCTACCTGGTTGGGCTCCTAATAATAACTGCAAATAATCAATAACTGGGTGTATACAATTTAAAATGCCAATAGATTTAACTGCACTAACTAACTGTACGATAAACTACTGATTTGCATATTTGCTTCTTCCTGATATTTCACAGTTAACTTCGTATACTGATTATTAACTTTTATCATTTACTGGAGTAAAATTTCTCACCCTTACGCCTAATTATGTGAGATTTTTACGAATTAGTCCTTGTGTTAATTACGATGTCATGATAATTACCACCAGCATCAAAGAACCTCAAGGAAAACAATCAAACCTGGTCTCATCTGAATATTTATCATGGTTGATTAAGTCCTGTACAATAAACTGCTCATAAAGTATTCACTGTTGTCTAGGTTATACAGATGTTTCTTTGGGCCATTTCGAAGAGTATCTTGGGATAACAGTCGGCCCCCAAATGCCCTGATATGGCCGAGAGTGGGGTGCGCCCGCCCTCGAAATACTCTCACACGGCCACGCGTATACAGCCTCTGTCAGGGAAGTCCTACCCACTGCCTTCTCGTGGCGGGGGTGTTGTTTACGAAAATGAGAGGACGAAAAGCGAATGTCCGGCGCTTTAACCGGATCTCAAACCAATGGTGCACATGGGCTCCAGTATCCTGTGGGAACAAATTGCGTATGAACCTATCGTTGGTCACCGGCTACCATGGGAATGCATCTCCTCACGATGATCCATTGCCTTGTGGGTCAGACCTTTAGGTCAAGGGCTCGGGGTGTGGCTCTTTAAGAAAATCACCTGCTTCGGTTTGGGCACCCGGGCAGTATCACAGCCCACACACACAAATATGGTGTGGCGCATATATACTTGGTGCCCTCTTGTACCAATATTTATGTGTTGAAATAAATAAATAAGTGCTGAGGTTAGGACAGGGTATTAGATAAAAATAACAAATCGACTGATAAGCCAGTCAATCTTCAACTAAGGTGGTAAGTACATGTAATATATATGTCCGACCACTGCCTAACTCGATGTGTAATGTTTGCTGATATACCAAGAAGGCTAGAGGTGGTCAAACCAAAACGTGGCATCAGTCCGCTAAGTCGTCGAACATTGTACTGAACTGTGTAAGTAGATACAGACTGCCTGTTCGGGGTCTGCGTAATCGTTGTGACCAATGTTTGAAAAATTTGGGTGGCATGGTTCAGAATCAGTCTCACTAATGCAGGTACTCCTTAAATCCTAAGTTATAAAGCATTTCGTTGCTGTTTTATTTTACAACTATTTATACGGTTGGTTAATTCTATTACACTAGCATTTTTCTTGACAATTTTATCTTGCTATGCCGAGTTGGTGACAACTTGAAGCTAAACACGTACGTCTTTAATTCAACGTTGCTATGATTTACTTTCACAAAAAGGGGAACATAATGATTGATTAGATTAGTACTGTTATGTTTATTAATTCTAGCACAAACGTTTGTTTTTCTTCTTCAGAGGAGATTTAGCCTTTCCAACTGCTGATACAATAGGATTAACAGATCGCAAAGACACACCTGAAGCTGTTGAGCGTCTAGCTAAACAAATAATTGAACAAGGTGTCAAGCGTAAAGCTTACAGTCGGAGACGTCCATTCGATGCCGATGCTGATATTGACTATATTAATGAGCGTAACAAACGATATAATGAGTTACTTGATCGACATTATGGGAAATATACAGCTGAAATTAAACAAAATCTTGAAAGAGGCACAGCGATATAATATATTTGGAAAACACTATGTACAGTTCTTGTATCGTAAAAGAATTCATCGCCTAATTCATGTTTATTTTGTCGAGAAGTGGGTTTGGTTTATCGTAACTTTCATTTCATTTCTACAAATTGTACAAGGTCGCTGAATTTTTTAAAACATTATTTTCTGATTGAAGTTGACTATTTTTTTCGAAACACCTATTAACAGTTGAAATAATTGCACTTTGATTTCAGTGTAACGTTAGAACTGATGTGTTGATTGTATTTAAATCACAGCAATTAGATGATAACTGCTAGAATGATTAGAATTGTTCATCTTAGCTTCAGTAGAATCGGCCAAAAACTGTATCCTTTGGCATATGGTCCTCAAAGGAATAAAAACACATGAGTAAGAGATATTCTCAGAAATCAGGTATTCGAGATGCTTTAATCTCATGTCTATTCGTCTCCAAGGTTAATTGATGCTAATAATGTTGTGACATGTGGTATGTCAGAGAGTTGAAACTGATACATAATTTACCTTGATATGAGCTCAACTCGTCACTCAAGCGGAAAGAGTGAATTAGAAAGAAAGCTTACTTATCAAACCGAATGATATATTGCTTACGCCTGTTATCCGTCGTGAAGGAGCATAGGTCGTTCATCAGCATTCTTCATCTATCTTTGTCCTGGACAATTCTTTCATGTCTGCTTCCAATTCTCGACGTAGCGTGTTCGTTGGCCTTCCTATTTTTCGTTTCCCTTCAGGATTCCAAGTTAACGTTTGCTTCGTGATTCCCATTATGTATGTCCTATCCACTTCCAGTGTTATTTCCTCCTCAGCTGGAACTTGGTTTGTTCTTTCCTTCAGCAGGCTGTTGCTGATGGCATCCGGTCAACGCACATTCAGTATATTACGCAGATAATTGTTTAGAAATACTTGTACATTTTTATGATGGTTGTAGTAGTTCTTCAGCTTTCAGCTCCATACAATAAAACCGTCTTGACGTTCGTATTAAAGATTCCGACTGTGATATCAGTTGAGTATTTTTGAGTTCTATATGTTCTTCAACTGTAGGAGTACCACCCTTGCTTTGTCAATCCTTGCCTTCACGTCTACATCGAGTCCTTCTTGTTCATCGATGATGCTGCTGACCAGGTACGTGAATGTTTCCACCTCTCCTAGAGTTTCTCCATCAAGTGTGGTTGGGTTGGTGTTCTCCGTGTTGTATTTGAACTTGTTGCTTTTCCCTTGTGTATGTTGAGGTCTAGTGACACAGAGGCTGCTGCTCCATATGCATTTGTTGGTGTATGGGATAGAACGGCTAATTCATCTGCGAAGTCCAAATCATATAGTTGCATCCAACCTGTCCATTGTATTCTGTGATTTACTTAAGATGTCCAGGTCTTCATAATCCAGTCAACCACCAGAACAGAAACGAAGAGAATAGACGGCCTTGTCTGACTTCGGTCCCTACTTGGAATGCGTCTGTCAGCTGTCCTCCATGCACGACTTTGAGAATCATATATATCTCCCTTGGAAAGTTAAGCCACCATTCGTGTTCCATCCTATAGGAATGAAAGCCATTTCTTGGTTAATCATTTGCACTTTACACTTAGCCGACTTCTGATTGGCCCGAGATGTCAGTTATTACTTTCGTAATGACACGATAACTATCCACCTTAGTAACTTTAGCAATTCTTTACGGCCAAAATCAGCTTAAAAACATGAGATTAACAAATAATTCTGAAGGCCACTCGTACTAACCTAGCAATAGTCACAAGTTATTTGGCTGATTTTGTTAAATTTAACTAGAAGAGGATCACCACTGTGATAGGAAATGACTAAATTATCATTACAGGATGTCGTGGAAATTGTTGATATCGAAGTTGCACATGACGAAGAATTGGTTGTGCTTATATAATCACTGAACTGCTATTTCGTTCTGGTAATGCGCTTTCAACAAGAGATCGAATATACAATCCTTAAGCCTCGCGGCGAGTGCTTAACTTTAAAATTACTGAGTTGTCATTCAATGACTGACATCTCTGACGTCAGCCCATTCGCGATACTACGCGGCCGCCATCTACTACCATTGGTAATATTTGTTTCATGTACAACGAAGTTGGACTCTATCAATCACGGCTTGTCACTAGAAGCCCAGGTATCACATTTTGACATCAGTTTAGTAAGCGTATGACGATTTTTATTATAAGGTGTTTAATTTAAAGTCTAATAACGTCTTAGGTTTTTGGTCATTGAAGTAAGGATTTTTGTGTGGTGTTCATTAAATCATATGGTCTAAATAACCTTATCCAACAATCATCCATTATACCACTTAATTATTCAGCACAAACTTCCCAATCATTTTTCCATTGGACTTTTGATTAGCTAAAAATGCGTTTGTACTTCTGCTAAATAATAAATTTTTGCATTTACATGTTAGGTGTTGTCTTCTGATATTTATGTGGTTTAGTGAGATTTAATGTAATCGGAGGAACAGCCACTTGTTGTTATTTGTGTGTTTTTAGTTAAGATTCGCTCTTATCGTTGTATTAATTCGCTTGGCTATATTACTAAGTGACTTCTGATAATAAGAGCGTGTTAACGCGATATTTTTTTAAGAATCTCCTTATCCAACTACAAAGTAGAGGTGTAAACAACCAACAGGTTATGTAGATATCTGTCTTCTTGTGTTACTATGGAAGCAATAATAAAGAGGTTTGTTAATACAAAACTATAGGCTAATAAAACTACATGACTCTACTGCTTAGCCGACAAACGGCACGTTCTGTTTCCGAAGACAGTAAGGTGTGAAAGTAGTTAAAACACATTAAGGTTTATCTGATGATAAATGATTTGTAAGTGGTGACAAAAGGAATTAGGATGTGCTTGATTTTTAAATTTGGTTCCAACACATCGCACTTTTTGGCTGGTAGACTTGGGTTTAGCTGCCGTTCGAAGGTTAGTTCCTTCTACAACTACTTTATATACACTAGCAAGGCATGTGATTATTGAAAAACCAAGGAAATGAAATATATATTTTGATAAAATAATGTATATTCTAGAAATATACAGCGAAGAAAATCACATTTAAGATTTATGTTTCTTCTTATTTCCTGTTCTTGGTCTAACTATATGAGCCTTGCCTCTTGTCGGTTTAAGGCCATGCTCAGCATGTACACCTTGTAAATAGCTTCTGCTTGGTATTTGATGATCAGATCGGATACCACAGAGTGCAGATCGACTAGTAACGTCATTTAATGGGAACACCACTGATGATGCATTGCTTAAATTACATTGGAATTCCAAAACATTGGATAGTTCTTCATCTTCAAATCCTAATAATCCGTTAGTAGCTAATGGAAGCACTTTTGGATTTTTAGGACGGGCTGGTCTTCGGTCAGGAATACGTTGGTCTGCACAATAAATTGGTTCGTCAGCATACTTTCCACCCTTTGGGATTCTCACTGGTTGCTACGAACAAAACAAAATGACATCATTTAGTATATACTACTTACTTTTAAACCGCGCCGTCTGTGCACAAATCTTTTCGCAAAGTGAAATTCTAACTGGCCATCTTCGTGTAAAGTAACTGGGATTCGACGTAGACTAGCATGTCCACACCATGGGCAAAAGTAGGTGTCCGTACGTTTAGTAGGCCTGTAGTAATAAAATGGAGAAAAACTGAACTCAATTATATTAAAATCCATCAAGATTCATTTGCGTCAAGCAGGACAGTGAAGCGTTATGTGATAAACATTACTGGACAATATGCAATCAATTAAGTATTTTGCTCTTTCTCTTTAAATGTTCTCAGTTCCTAAATCCTATAAGGACTGTCACTAATGTCTCACAGGTTTAACTTGAGTATATTAGTAAGATTTGAGGTGATCTTCACTGGGACAGGTCAACCACTTACTCAGTAAAATAGTTCTACAAATAAAACACTATTCCTGGTGTTTAATGAAATCTTGACACGAATTCAAAAAATTCGGTTGGCTTTTACTAACTTGCGTTAACTGTGGGGTAGGCGAGAATATTTCTGGTAACCAAAGGGCAAGTTTACTGTGCAGCACTGTGCTTTGTTTTGCTTTATAGATGTAAGGCATGTTCGTTAAGAATAAAGGATATTCGTAATGTACTAGTATTCGACTATGGATGTTTTCAGACCACTGGTCTCGTATTTTGAGATCATTGAGTCAGACATAGGGTACCAGTTAGTCAGCAACAACGTAGAACGTCGTACGTACGTACATCAGTTTAAGTTGCCATATCACATTATCACAGATACAATTGTCGTTTCAAATCCCATAATGGTAGAGGTAGTAAAAGTATAAGCAGTAAACGGGAGGATTAGGGTTTGAAGATGTTATTTAAGGAGTATAATCCAGTGAAATAAATTTGGAAAGAGAAAAAAGGGACATGAAGAATTCAGAAGATTAGAAGAGTGGATGCACCTGTACCATTGCAAACGATTTTGTGCCATGTCATTCAGGGTCTCTAACCATCAGTTGCTATCGACACCATAAGGTCCGCCCAAGTGCCTTTCCTTTTCGTTTAGTTTACCTACTTGAGCACTAAAGTCACCAGTCACTATTGCATCAGAGCGCTGTCAAGTTCTACACTGCATAACGGATACACGGGAAACTTGTCAACTATAAGTGAGCAACGGAAATACTTCTACTGAACAATTTGAGTTCGAATCAATTATAATTTAAACAAATAAATAAGTCACGAATGTGCATTAGTTCGAATTCTAACATCCGTGCAGCACGTGAGTAAATTAATAAGATGTATTAGTACGGTTAAAACTGAGCAAATGTGAAAACTACAGAGGCATTACACTACTGTCAATACCAGGGAAGGTTTTCAACAGTGTTGCTGAACCGGATGAAGGGTGCAGTAGACGCCCAACTTCGAGATCAACAAGCTGGATTCCGTAAGGATCGGTCTTGCACAGACCAAACTGCAACACTACGGATCATCGTCGAACAATCAGTTGAGTGGAACTCATCACTATACATCAACTTCATTGATTATGAAAAGGCATTCGACAGTGTAGATAGGAGGACATTATGGAAACTTCTTCGACACCACGGAGTTCCTGAGAAGATTGTCAATATTATCCGGAACTCATACAACGGACTACAGTGCAAAGTAGTGCATGGAGGACAGCTGACGGATGCATTCCAAGTAAGAACCGGAGTCAGACAAGGCTGTTTACTCTCTCCCTTCCTCTTTCTTCTGGTGGTCGACTGGATTATGAAGACCTCGACATCTGAAGGAAAACATGGAATACAATGGACAGCTCAGAATCAATTAGACGATCTGGACTTCGCAGATGACCTAGCCCTCCTATCACGTACACACGAACAGATGCAGATGAAGACAGCCGGTGTAGCAGCAGTTTCTGCACCAGTAGGCCTCAGTATACACAAAGGGAAAACCAAGGTCCTCAAATTCAAAGCGGAGAACAGCAATCCAATCACTCTTGATGGCGAAACTCTGGAAGTTGTAGAATCCTTCACATACCTGGGAAGGATCATTGATGAACAAGGAGGTTCAGATGCAGACGTAAAGGCAAGGATTGACAAAGCAAGGGTCGCATTCCTACAATTGAAGAACATATGGAACTCAAAACAACTTTCAACCAATATCAAAGTGAGAATCTTCAATATGAAAGTCAAAGCAGTTCTACTGTATGGAGATGAAACTTGGAGAACTACAACAACCACAATCAAGAAAGTACAAGTATTTATAAATAGCTGTCTACGCAACATACTCAACATCCATTGGCCGGATACCATCAGCAATAGCCTTCTGTGGGAGAGAACAAACCAACTTCCAGCTGAAGAAGAAATTAGGAAAAGACGGTGAAAATGGATAGGACATACGTTACGCAAATCGTCAAACTGCATCACGAGGCAAGCCCTAACTTGGAATCCTGAAGGGAAGCGAAAAAGAGGAGGGCCAAAGAACACATTGCGTCGGATAACAGAAGAAGATATGAAAACGATGAATTACAACTGGACGGAGTTAGAAAGGATTGCCCAGGACAGGGTTGGATGGAGAATGCTGGTGAGAGGCCTATGCTCCTTCACGAGGAGTAACAGGCGTAAGTAACTAAGTAAGTATTAGTACAGTAGTCGAAGAAATAATGGAGTCTGTAATGGTGAAAATAACTAAACATAGAAAATATAGTTTAAAAAGTGAAGTGAGATTAAATGGTGAATACCCTTGCACTACGCGACTGATTTTTAGCCATGTCACCCAACGATGTATAATAAGTGATTATGATTTTATGATGCAAACGACATCTGGATATTTTTTTATCCACCAACAGTCAATAATACCATGAACTAGTGCTTTGTCTTAGTTTGACCATACCCAAGCATTTTTACAACCTACTTCCACGCAAATCGCAATGGGGAATTTAGGCCGGTGGCAGTTGAACATGGTAATTTGGAAATGAAGTGGGTATTTACGAGTGGTCATATCATCAGTAGACCACTTACAAACTTGATCATTAGACCATTATTAATCAATAGGTAAATATAAACCATATGTTTCGTAGACTCACTTAAAGCAAGCACAACACCAAAGTAAATGTGTTCTTGGTTGACGAATACGCAAACCATTTATGCTTATTATGTCGAGACCTGCGTGGAAAAGAACATTTTGCATAGCAAAATCAGTTGTCAAGCAAGCTACAACGTTTGTTTCAACTTCATTGATTGGTTCCAGTATATCTCTAAAACAAAATACGTTTGTATCAAGAAACAAATCCAGAAAATTAAAATAAAGAGAATGAATAATTATTTATTCTACTGTACCTTGTTTATCAAATTCTACTTGGTATTTCCCGCTTACAGATGTACTGCTGTGTCAGACAATCATTCATAAGCAACGTACAGTTTATCACTTATATTTATTGGTTGCCACAACATAGCACAACCAGACAAATACCAGGGTAATAGAAGTAGTAACAGTATCAGTGGTAATAAAGAGCATTACGCCTAGATATGATTCGAGAAGGATGACTCTCCGTTATAAAAAGTATCTATCAGTTCTAGAGCTTAAAATGTAATTTTACTTGTATGCCCAAACTAAAGTAAACGGGAGAGTATAAAAACCTTCGATCTATTGGTTGAATTACTTTGCAGAATATTAGCGAAACTCGCACAAGGAAATATATAAATTAATGGAAATCTTCACAAGATCAGTGATAAATGCATGAAAAATTAGTGTTCGGGGAAATTCACTAAATGTGGCGACGTCATACATTTAATCTATCCTTGTGTCGACTGTCATATTAAAAGTTAGGCATAAATAGTGTTACATACAATGCTGTTGAAACATTGTTATATCTACATCACAAAAATATTAGACCCATAGGTCAGCCATTTAAAAAAGTGACATTTGGCCAGTGCGCACCAGATTCAAATTTTATTTTGCTAGGCACTACCCTGAACCTTGCGCAACTGTATCGGAAGGAACAGCATGCAAAATTACATAGGTTAACTGAAATACATAAATTTAAGAGCGTCCATGAATTGAGCAAATAAATCAATAAATACAGTAATCGATTAGTTAGAAGCAACCAAACACCATCAAAAAGGTTAGCATACGCAATTTTTCCTCCAAGCCCGAAATTAGTCATGGCCTTCTCATCAAAGTTATTTTCTGTTATCCAATCATCATCATCCGGTTCAGATGTTTCTGTATCACCGTTTTCAGATCCAGATGTTTCTGCTTCATCACATACATCAACGGATGGATTGCTTTTTGTGTTCAATTTTGGCAATTGAGAACGAGCTAAAGACCCAAGGTTACTGGGCAAAGGTTTCTGACGGTATGGGTATATGTATAGTGATATAACAATGACTTACCACATCCTTAATTTTTGGTTCACCGATATATCTTTTATGCAGTTCATAAGTTAAAGCGATCACATTAATATCTGTTGCAGAGAGAACTGACAGATCCCCAGTTTGTTTTGCAATACCTTTAACTATGATAATAACTAAGGTACCAGATTTTCTTGATACTTACTTATGTTAATAGAATTAGTTTCTGGTACTTGACAATTCAGGGCATATGGTAAACAATTCATATATTCACGCGTTTGAACATCTTTTATTTCAGCTAAAACTTGTGGTATAGTGTAAATACTTGCACCGAAAGTCTAGAAACGCACATGATGAAAGACTTTACGAATTTCACTTACCTCAAGACGTGTACGTTTTACAAAAGGTGCTGTATCAACAACAATATGTGACGTACGCTCATTGAGAACCATGAATAAAGAAGCTAGGGAGTGCATCCAGAGAAGGAAAGGAAGTAAACGTCGAGAAGTAAGAAATAAATAAGCAATACACCTTTATCGTGATATCAGTGCTTCATACTATATTATACTGTAATTTACCGTCTTAAACCCACTTTTTGGATTTCGAGCATTTTAAGGATCAGATATTAATCAGTTATTAACAACATAGAACTTCGTACGTACGTTCGAGTTGCCACACCACATTAGCAGAGGTGCAGTCGTCGATTCAAATCCCATAGTGGTAGAGGTAGTAAGAGTATGAGCAGTAATCCGAAAGGAGTATAATCCAGTGAAATAAATTTGGAAAGAGAAAAAAGAAAGGGACATGGAGAATTCAGAAGATCAGAATTTGGTAGAACACAAAGAGTGGATGCACCTGCGCCATTGCAAACGATTTTGAGCCATGTCATTCAGGGTCTCTAACCATCGATTGCTATCATCTCGCGGACCCCAACCAGGTAGTCTACACCTACCAACATGACTCAGTTCACTTGTCAGTGACTTCATGGACTTGTGCCATGTTTTGGTTTGGCCGCCCCTAGCTTTCTTCCAACCTACTCCTATACCACTGAGCATAGCACGTCAAGGCAGTCGGTCGTTGGCATACGTAACACATGTCCCAGTCATCTCAACTGATGAAGTTTCACTACCTCATCAATTGATTTGCCATCCTTACCTAGTACCCGTTTCCTAACAACTGTGTTACTTACGCGATGGTCCCATGATATATGAGCAATGTTTCGAAGACACCTATGATCAAATACTAGTAGCCTACGGATATCCTCTACTCTTACCGGCCATGTTTCACTGCCATAAAGTAGGACGAAACGAACTACTGCGCAGTAAACCCGTCCTTTGGTTGATAGACGGATATCTCGCCTACGCCATAAATGACGCAAGTTGGCAAAAGCTAGTCGAGCCTTCTTTATCCGTGCTGAGATTTCGTCACACACTAAACCACAAGGGCTGATGAGACTTCCAAGATAAGTGAAGCGGTCGACACACTCAACCATTTCACCTCCTATCATTAGTTCGAGTGTCGATGCAACCCAATCCTGAAGCAACATTTTGCATTTCGGGAGAGAGAATCGCATGCCGAACATACTTGCATTGTTGCATATAGTGGTCAGAAGACTGCATTTTGTCAGCATCTTCACCAAATAGAACTATATCATCGGCATATTCTAAGTCGACAAGTGGATCTTCCGGTAGAAATTCAACCTCTGGGAATTTAGATGAGGAAGGTGATATCTCTAAAAGCATGTCTACAATAAAGTTAAACAAGAATAAAGTGGACAACCCTGACGAACATCACTTGAGGTGATCAATTCTGATGACAGTTCGCCATAAGCTCTCACCCAACCAGCTGTGTTCGAGTAGAGAGCCTTTACAAGGTTAATGTACCTCTATGGTACTCCTTTCAGTGACAAACACGGCCATAGGACCTCACGATCGACAGTCAAATTCCACCTTAAGGTCGAGAAATACTACGATTGTGGGGCATCAGTTATTAATAATTTTTAATCAGCTGATGATAGCGTACAAGTTATCTATTACTAAACTTTATGTAAAATACATAGAGCTTTATTTTAATCCTGGTTGACTGACTCAGGGGCGTTGGTACACCGTAATTCTACCACTATATGTAGAGGAATGATGGAAAAGATTTAGCTGACGAGTGCTTTTGGTAGTGTTGTGTTCTGCTAGGTGGAACATTACCGAATTATTAGACAAAAGTTGCACGATGAGCTATGATTAGTACGAGCAGCGATACTGCTATTTAGTTGGCATATGAACTCCAGATTAATGAACAACATCCACGTGACTAAGTGACCATGTGAGAACTCCACGAACACAAATTAACTTTTACCACTCAAGTTTACTTTTATTAATATGAGCAGATATTTAGACCTAATAACCAACCTTAAGATTTGATGGAAAAAGTATGGCAGTAGAAGTTGCTTCGTACAAAATACTAGTATAAGAACAATAAACTGGTAACTATTTGTCGGAAAGTTTAACTGTTAATTTAAAACTAAGATCAAATCTTGATTGTTTTTTCTAATGACAGGCAGTTGTATTACAACCAAGGTTTTAGCATATATTAAAATAAGCATGTATGTATATGTACATGCTTAACCAACTACGCAGTGGAATTCAATTATATAGAAAAACCCTACCGTAAATCTGTGTAATACATGCAAAATAAAATTATTCGAAACAAAGTCCTCGAGCAATCCATCGAAGTTGTATAGTATAGGACCCACTGACCTTCAAAACAACATATGATCCAACCACCCGTGTAGTGCGAAATTCGGAAGTGTGACTAGCATACTTTCAAGCTTCAAACACTAGAGGAAAATAATCTCTCTCTATGAACGACTTGTAACCTTTCAATATTAATTATAAACATAGTTAATTCGCAAGACAAACTACTAGCTTAGTGTGGCCGGTCAAGAATCTTGGTCAGATCATGTATCAATTTGCAACAAGACTCGTAACATGCTGTTACTAGACAGGTTATCACTCTTATATTATATTAACTCTCTTAACAAAGAAAAATGTCTTCCTTTGAGGGATCTTCAAAATAGGAGAGTTTCATCAGAAAAGACTCGAACACCGGTGTTGGAAAGTTTTTACGTTGTAGAGCCAGTGAAATTTCACGGAGCCCTAGCCAAATCATTCGTCAGTTGGGTCATTGAATATTATAGGTCGACTTGGGCGCGTTCATCTCGGACTCGGCGAGCCAGTTGGATGTCCTTTGGCATAATAGTGACACGTTTGGCATGGATGGCACACAAGTTAGTGTCTTCGAAAAAGCCAGCAAGGCAGGCTTCGCTTCCTTCTTGAAGGGCAGAAACTGCAAAGCTTCGGAAACGAAGGTCAGTCTTGAAGTCGTGCGCGATCTTCCGGAACAAAAGCTGGGAGGGCAGTTCGCGTATCAGTAGCTCGGTGGACTTTTGATAACGACGATTCCACGTAGGGAAACTGTTCCAGGACGATAACGATGAGGTTTCTTAACGCCACCTATAGCTGGAGAACTCTTTCGTGCCGCTTTGGTAGCCAAGCGCTTTCCTGGAGCCTTCCCACCTGTACTCTTACGGACAGTCTGCTTCGTACGTGCTACTGGTGAGCTGAATGCAATTATGTACACTACATGATAACATATAAGTCTGTTACTTGTTCTAAGGCCAATGTAGTTACATTCTTTATATTCTGATATAACTTTTAGTGTCATCAATTTTTTTTCAAATTTATGTAACTCTAATTCCATAATGTCTGAACACACTCAGAATATTATTAGAATTAGGAATCTTATGTATACCGTTTTTCGGTTAATATCACTTCACCTCAATACTGAAGAAACTTAATGCTGTTCAGCAGAGTTTTGCTTCCAGGGGAACGGCATGAGAAACACACGTTTACAGTTCGCTGACTTTTTTTCGATGTGAACGTGTACTTTCCTCCTAATATGTTTGGAAACGTTACTTCTGACACCAAGGGAAGGAAACGAAAGGGTTGTGTTTAGACGATTGAAAATGTTGAGACAAACGTTTTGACTAGACCGAATTCGGATGACGTCTGCTAACAGAAATATTAACACGTATAAAATTAGTTGTTGATCAACGTACATGGGGTGGCGACCATGTATCAACAACTAAATCCCAAAATGAATAGTTCTGTTAGCTTTCAACATTGTTGTTGACCGTGTTAGACTCAATGGTCAGATTTTAGTTTAAGACGCCCGACCAAGCATCCACACCAGATCACGAGGGGGTATGCCGTAGAACACAAACCTTGAATTTACCAGCCACCTTAGGTCAAAACTTCTCAACATATACTGACATCCTCCAAATATATCTTCTAATTCATCTATGATTTTTGAATAGATTGAATCGTTATCTTTCTATTACAAAAGTGTTACGAACAAGAGCGTTATCAAACCCTGAATATCTGTGGCATCCTTAACACCGTCATCCTTTTCGTACGTCACGTGTCGTTATCACAGTCGCTATTATTTATTTCCAGCCTAACATCACTACTTACTTTAAAATGATCATTGTTGTATACACTTGACAAGTACTTGTAGTTTTCGTCGAATAAACCATTGTTCTGTGTTATAACTCGTTTATTTTAGTTTTTAGAAAGATTAATTACAATGGTTTGGACTATCAAATACAACCATATGCATGCTGATAGCAATAACGGTTGTTCAGTTATTGTGAAGGAAAGAAAATGCTGAAAATCCCTCCGAAGCATTTTATTGGACAGCATTGTCGTTTATTTGCTTCGTCTCCCTGTTCCGTATTCTGACTTTTATTCATGTATTGTGTAACGACCGAAATGCCATTATTCGCTTTGAGCGCAGGACTGACGAACCAAAATGTATTCGAATAGAGCTGACAACGTTTTTTTGTATAGCTTACAGAGTGTTTTTGAGACACTTGTGTTAAACTATGTCAAATCACAAACTATGCGCTCAGTTTAAATGGTTTTAATTTAGGGAATAGAACAAATTATATCAAAAATACAAAATACCTCAAACGGTAAAGCCTGTGCTATACAGTCGGAAGTTCCTCCAACGCAAAGTAGCGCGCTAAACAATAAAAGAAACGATTAATGCCAAAGGGTTCGATACCTGGGAATCAATAAAAATATTCCCAACAAGATGGATCAAATATGTATCTGCAGGGACTTCAGAAATCCTCCCAGGCAGATAGTCAAAAGGTTAACAGTCACACACTGAATCACGCCGTGACCTTGAGCTTATTCAAACACAACCCTATTGTCAATAGTCCGGCAACATGCAATAGAAAACTAAGCAGCAAAAGTCAAAAGTTCGATCAAAATCACTTAATAAAGGCTCAGACGAGGAAGACTAGAGAACAAAAGGTGTGGTTAAACGAGATCTGAACAAAGGGTAAAATACACGAGAGGGAGAAGAAGCAAATAAATGACAGTACTGTCCAACAAAAAGCTGCAGAGGGATTTTCACTGTCCTCTTTCCGTTACAATCTTTTAACTGCACTTCATTTTCTTCAGTCTTCCATATCTGGATTTTTACTTTTTGACGTTGATTCAAGTTTTACCCCTGTTACTTGATTTTGCCGATATCTGTTGTGTCTGACTAAACTTAAGGTTACTGTGTGGTTCAGTCGACGATTGTTAACGTTTGACTCTCTGCTCGAGAAGGGTTTTGGGAATCCTTGTATATAGATACCTGGTTTTATCTTGTTGGGAGTATCCCACAGATAGTGAACTCTTATTTAATAACTACTACTCCTGTTCAGCGCAATACTTTTTGCAAGAAATTTTTGACTGTACATCATTGGCTGTAACGTCTGAGGAATTTCGTATGTTTTGGTATGATTTATTGAAGAAGTACGCAGTTAGATGAAGGAAGTTCTATATAAAAAAGGTTAAAAAGTCATAAGGTAGTGTCGGGAGATTGATAAAAGTAAGCAAGAAATGGATTAACAGCATTATTAGAGTCAGTGTGGGAAAAATAAAAAGCACTCATTGTATGAATTGACGCCCAAACACATGAAGCAATGGCAACAATAAATTAATAAAAATTTGAGAAGACATGGTTTGAAATGGAAAAAATGGGACCATTAGGGATATATACAACTGCTCGTATTCGGAATTGTGTCCCTCAACACATTTGGGCGTGTCTAATCCGGTCGTTTATTACGTCACAAGCCTTAAGCATAAAGGGGAATTCAGTATGATAACTAATTGCTAATGGTGGAAGAATATTTGAGTGGACCAGATCCTCGGTCTCATTTGGAGTTCGTGGGAATTCACAGTATATTAGTCATCCAGGTAGTCATCTTAAGAAAGGCTTGACTAACATATCATCAAATAAACTGCCTTCATATCTAAGGAATCATTCTCGATAATCTGCGATCTCCTCGTTTGAATATGGTGTGAATTCAAAGCATTACTTTTAACTTACGCGTCGAATTTCTTCATATGTATTCCGGAAGTCTTCCTAAAACAAGAAACGTTTTTACGGCACCAGCCATCTAAACCATTCACATATATCAACCGAAAGACTCCCGGAACCAGAGAACTGACAAATGGCGTTGTAAATGTTCTTTTTGACGATAAAAAACAGTTATTAGAATTGTGTGTCATTATATTTACCGATATTACATCATTTCTGAATTCTAACATGAGTTCCAGTGAAGCTCGCTCAATGTCACTTTTCTAGTGAACAATGCAATGTTTGCAACATAAAAGAAAATTAATGATTTTCTAATGGTGTTTAACAACATCTTTCTATGTTTTTAGGCGTCGATAGACTGAATAAACATGTTAACATTACGAACGCATGTAAGCTAACACAAACTTAATCAACCTCCAGAATTTCGAATACGATATGACCGGCATAGACAAATTCATTCAGGGTTGTGGAGGCAGATTGACTCGGACTTGGCTATCCATCCATCCATCCCTGTTTCCTGAATCACTGCTATATGAATCTTTATCGTATAACTATTAGATACCTGTATTGTCATATTTCTATATGACCCTTTTGTAAGCTTCCAGTAGACTCAACTGATACGCATTTTGGTAACTTTAATCATTACTTATTAGTTACATTCTACTTGGAGATTCTAAAATGAAGTGGTTTGCAACGAACAATAACTGCTGCGGTTAGTCTGAACACGTGTGCTCCTGTACAGTCAACGTCATAGATAAGGCGGTTTTGTTAGAGACATTGTATATATTGATATAAATTAAAGTGCAAATTACTGCCTAAACAAAGATTATCGCTCAGCTATTTAACCAATATGGTAGGCCAATCAGAAGTGACCCAAGGGACAAGTGCATCTCTTTGGCTAAGAAACGGATCAATATCTAATGAGTTAGTATGATATATACAAAAATAAGTATTTGTGCATATTATTTGGTAGCCCAATACACTTTTTCGCTCATTCAGTCAATCCAACATCCGCCATGTCCAACACGTCGAGTAAAAGAATGTAGATGTAGTTTTGGAAAACAGTACTTCAGTGAGCTAAAACTACGATAAAAAACAAGTTAAGCCATCTTAACCAGTACCAAAACCTCAATTGAGTGAATGGCTGAAGGGATAAAAATAAGTAATTTGTGAAAATATAAAGGTAGAGGGATTTCCATATACACCAATAAAGCACTTCCAAAAAGCGTCTTAAAGTGCTTTCTATGCCCTTCTCTGTTCATGGTTCGATTGTGATCGAAATGTGACGCCTTATTTGGTGTTCTGTGTGATCAAGCAATTTAACCATATGGTTGCATATCCATAAGTGAATAGGGTACATCAGAGAACTAATCTGCCTCCTATCGGCGTCTGATTTCATGTCGGGTAAGAAATGACCTCGAGGACCTATAGGGGTAAAGGGTTTGGTTGAATTTATCAGGTAGATTTCGTAAAGGGCAACTCCTCAAGCCTTTGACCTAGTGGTCTAATCGAAAAGACAGCAGATTAACGTTAGATGAAGTACCATGGCAAATGGTGGCTAGCAATGGGTTCGTACAACATTTGTTTCCTTGGGGTCTTTTAGCCCATATGCACCATTGGTTTTAAATCAGGTTTCCCAACTGTCCTAGGTGGATGCTCCATATACATCAACCAGGTTATAGCGCCGAACATTCGCTTTTCGTCCTCACAATTTCACAAAAAAATTTCCGCCGTGAGAACGATTTCTCTGATATTGGCTGTATATCTTGACAAACGGCTGTTCACCTTTAACTTTGATTTGCCAATGGTATATTAGGCTGCATACGCATAGTATCCCAAATGGATAAATCTATGTTCGAGCATTAATCAGCATTAAAACAGATGTTGATATGGTGGAGATTTGTGGCTCAGGTGGATGGATTTGAAGTTTTGTTCTCTGGTCTGGATGGTTTGGTCGTGGAGCTTACATCGTTCTTCTGAACGACATCATCAGCAAAAACTTCAGGTAGAAGTGAAGTGTTTGAATTTCTTCACATGCTGTCCACAGTTTGTCCTGTAGACCTCGATGTCGACTGGTTCATTTTGACCTGAAGCCTATCATTGTTTACTTTTTTGTTTCGGTTGTATCTCTCGTTGGTTTGATTTTTGTTCCTATGTTTGTCCATAATCAGATCGACTTCTATATGCTCGTTGATTGACCTAAGTGCTGGGCTTCTGAAGATTCCCTGGTGTTTTTGGAGTTGCCTCTATTTAAAATTTCGACATTTTCTCTGTCGAATGCATGTCCTCATGCATTGATATAAGCGAGGATATGTCAAGGCGTTTGACCGCTAATTATTGTTCATGCAGGCGACGATGAAGTGTGTCCGCTTTGCCCGATAGTATTTTTTGGAATCGGCACAATTTATTTGGTAGATGATGTTTGGTTTGTCTCCTTTTGCCATTTCATTCTTTGATTTTCATAGGTCTGATTGTAGTGATTTTGTGTGCAACACCTATTCCGAAGGGTTTCAACAGTTTTGTTGTTTCTTATATGCCTTCTATGTACGGTAGGGTGATCCTTTTGTTGATTTCTGTACTTCACTTTGTTCCTGATGATGTGTGTGGCTGGTGATTTTCCGAAGTTGATTGGGTAGCCGCTCTTTTGGGAGATGGTATCCAGGTATTTTTCATTTTTTTCGTGCTGCAGTACTAGTTTGTAGAGATCAGTATATGTACCCTCGTGTGTCCATTAATTTTGTAGTCACTCGCTTAAAGGAAACTGCCTTTCTCATTACAATCTGTGATCGAGGTTAGTATATCCTTATGCACGAAATCTGTATTCAAAACAAGTAATGCTAGCATTTCAAAATAAAGTTTGGCCAAAAAAGTTGTTTCATTGTTAGATCGACTGACAAGGTGTTCGAATCCAGAGTAATGTTGGCCGGCTACTAACCGAAGATTAAGAATAACCAAAATTGTACAGTTCCAACAGGCACGAAACAAAAATTCTACGCATTTCTGTCACCTCGGTTTAATTGTGCATTATCATAGGACTGAACCATGTCTGCGCGTGAATGATCTAGTTGTGTAAAACTGAGGACCAAATAATGAGGTTTATTTTGTAAAATTGTTACCAGTGAAATTTAAAAATAGTTGAAAAAGGAGTGAACAAGTTTGATCTAAAAATGTAAGTTTACAGTTTAATTACAAACTTCTTTAAAACTTGATACTAAAGATTAGTAACGAAAAAATAAATAACTTTTCAGAAGTACATTTAAATTACTATTTATTCACAACAATATACAAGAATTTATGAAATAAAAGTCAAACATTCTTTCAGTTAATATACACGTAATGTTGTTTTCAAGTAATGACAAGTGAATGAACAGGGTCATCTGAAATATACTTCACTCATTTTGAACTGCTAGACAATTATTTACTAATTTAAGCAGGGCGGGATTTTCCAGAGCAGCTGCCACACGTTCTTTATCAGCAAGTTGCTTATTAATTTCATCTTCAGAATCATGTGTACCAGGTTTCACCTTGACTTCAATCTATAGTGGGAAAAAAACAGGAAAAAAAGAGGGACAGAAAAATATGGGGGTAAGTGATACAAATATTTTAGGGAAAATATCAAAGTTCTGATAATATAATAAGAAGACGAAGATTATCAGAACTATGTGATATATTAGCGCAATACATTCCGAACAATCTGAGCCCACATATACTTGTTAAGAGCATTTATGTATAAAAATAAAAGGTCAAATAGAAGTTAGCAGTGGGAGTTAAATCACGTTCGGAGTATCTGATGCTGCCGCAAGGACTTTCCTTATCTAGTATCAACATGGTTGAATTCAGTAGCTCCGAATCAATCCAAATTATGCTCGGAGATATTTAGTTTAGGCATTGTTGAACAGATGTCAGTCAGCACATCACTCAAGACTTCACACATTAGGGTGTGTGAACATGTACCAAAATCGTTTCAGAAACAAATACGATCAAGTGACCCAATAAGAGCAGAGGAAAAACATCCATCATCCTCTATTGCTAAACATAAAATTGAAACAGGCCATAAGATTGATCTAAACTCGGCTTTTGTTATGTAGTATCTAAGTGTAAAAGAGCGTATACTAAGGTTTATTGAAGCCTTCGCCACACGAAAATTCAAACCCCTTTTGTGTTTTCAAAAACAGTTTATTCTTACCTTAAACCTACCCTGGTAATATTGACTTATTATCCAGAGTGATTAGGTTTCGAATTGTGTTCACATTATTATTACTCTTATTACTATCCTTATCTCCTCTTACCCCATTTCCAGTCTAGTTGACCTTTTATTTTTATATATAAATGCTCTTAACAAGTATATGTGTGATCAGATTGTTCGAACTGTATTGTGCTAATATATCACATAGTTCTGATAATTTCCGTCTTCTTATTGCATTATCGAAATTTATCAAAGGGACTAATTGCTTTAAATATCAAAGCTGGCAATCAGTAGTAATAAGTAACGTAGAATCTGGCAAATGTATGCGTATCGATTCAAGATGTCACAGCTAGACATAAGGACATCGGGGCGAAATTTCAAAGATCAATGGTGGAGTAGTATAAGCAGTAATAATATCGACAAACGAAGAAAAAGTCAGACATAGGCATTATGAATTCGGGGAGAAAAATTAATTCGTTGAATAAAATTTTAAGATTGAGATATTCAAAGAAAACGAAGAGCGAATGCAAGTGAATTGTTATGACTGATTTAGAGCCGTGTCATACAATGTCTCCAACTATTAATTACGGAAATCATGAAGACCTTAACTAGGTCGTCTATACATACCACTTCTGACTATTTCGAAAGTCAATGACTTTATGGACTAATTTCACGTTCTTGTTTGACATCCGTTAGTTTTTTTTCCAATCACCTGTCACACAGGTTAACATCACCCATTAAGCTACTCTGAGGTTTGGTATATGTGGAAAGTCCTGTCTATTTTAATCGGTGAAGATATACAAATCCATCAATCGATCTGCTAGTTGAAAACAGTTAACAAAACAATAAAATCACCGATATCAACGCAACATTTGCACTTTACAGTTGTGAAACAAAATAAAAACATTTAGACTAACGTATTTTTGTAAAAATGAAAAGCAGTGGAAAAAAGGAAGTTTATTACGGTTGAAATGATAAATAAACGATAATGAAAAACATTTTACCGATAATAATGGATCCTAAATATTAAGTATCACTACAATAAGACTAGATCAAGACACTGGTATAATATGATATTAAATGCTGTATACTATTTACTAATCCCAGCAACGAAGGAACCATTTTGATATCTTATGAACTACTTACTTATCATACAAGAACTAACAATAGGGTACAAAGATACGAAATTACAACAACAAAAAGAAACGTTCACAATTGGTTTATAATAAGTAATTCTTTAGACAAAGGGGCACTGTGTGTCAAATCACACAATCAAATGACTATACGAAAGAAAATATAATCACTGCTGACATTTAACAGAATAGTTCATAAAGATTTATAATTACCATTACTATTATTACGTCACATTGAAAGAAAAAGATGAAAAATAATAATTAAAATAGTAAGGAATGAAATGTGATTGAATCAGTTAACTAAATTTATCCTCAGTATTATAACTGAATTACACATATAAGCATTTTAATTCAAGGAATAACACAACGAAATATAAACAGAGATAAAATATGCAACATCATATGTATAAATGTATAAGATAGTCCATCTTAGCTATATAAATCTTATCAATCACAATGTAACTGTATAGTTGTAATATGAAGAAGAAAAAAGCATTATCATCTATTAGCAAACACGGTTAAAAAGGTATCATTACCAAGGTTTGATTTGATAATTTTGAATAAATTGAGTATTGGGTAGATTGTTATAAATAAATATAATATATTTGTAATATCTCAATGAGTAGAAACATTAGATTTTCTGACGTTTCGTGACTCAGTGTAAGCCACTTTTTCAGAGAATAAACTTATTTAAAATATGGTTAAATGTTACAAAAGTGGTTGACATGTTTAATTTATTTATTTGAACACATAAATGTTGGTACAAAGGGGCACCGAATACATATACGCCACACAATTCACTTGATTTGTGTGTGGGCTATGATATTACCCGGGTGCCCAGACCGAAGTGATTTTTTTAGGGAGCTACAACCCAGGTTGATATGATCTACAATCATATAATTTTTAAGAACAAACATGCGTTATATCTGAAATTCTCTGATATGTTTGTTTGACAATGGAATTAGGTTGGTAAACTTTTAATTATATAAGTTCTGAACAAACTAATGAGATTTCAGGTAGAAAGTTTTGGTTTTTGGGCGAAATTTATTCATTCATATAGTCTGGTAGCATTTTGGCACTATAGCTGATGTTAGTTCGTAATGAAAACCTTAATTCTAATACATAACCCTAACTTCTAATACTAAATCCTAATGCAGATTTCTAACACTAATTTACCATTCTTTTTTTTAACCTAAGTAAATAAGTGAATTTTATCAAGGTCACTTAAAAGTCGTCCATACATTATAGTCTCAACGTCTCTGAAATAAAAATCGACGTTATAATTCTTTCTTATTACAACCCAGTTAATCCTATTGCTTAGTATACTTGGACACCAATTCACTCGACAAGTCCCTAAATCAGAACATGATTGAGCAGGAAAGAGATTACATTCCAAACAACAAGGCTAGATTGAAGTAAGAAGCACAGTAGGAAAAATGTTAGTATATTTATAGTTTTTACATGAGAAGATTCTAAAGCGTTCTGAAGTATCGACTAGTGCTGATTGGATAAGAATTAGCCAATCAGCGTGCAACGACACAATCGTGCATTGAGTATGCCTTAATCTAATCTACGTCCCGCTAACACTCGATTTCTCCTTTACACTAACTAATTGGATGCTAATTTGCTTAGGATGAACACAAACTAAATATCTATCAGACTATCTCTATAAATGTCTGAAGAAAACAACTAACCACGAATAATAAATATATATTTTGTGTTATATAACCCAATGATTAGAAAAGAATGCATTTCTAACGTTTCGTGACTTAATGTAGGTCACTTCTTCAGAGTAAATAATATATTTCTTATTAAATCTCTACCAAATGCTAAATTTATTTGAAACTATTAAGTCCAACCTTGGTATTGATAACTAATCACTAACTTAGTTCCACCCACGCAACAAGCCCAATGAGCAAATGAAAGAATGAGAAGGGCCGGAAAACGTATTTAATCATTTCTTCAATGATACAACAAGTGATTGAATTTTTTATAAACGTTAAATTTTAAAGTTTTAAATCCAAGGTGTACAACTTGAATAATTAGAGATTTCTCCACTAAGATGTATATATTCACAAAACAAAATGACAATTAGTACAATTAATATGATGGTCTATAATCAAAATAAAGTGAATCAGCAATCAACACATGATCACATTAATACACAAAGATATAACCATGAATGAAGACTATAAACTATAAACTGACTGGTTTCTTGAATTAGCAACCATTAAATGAATTATAATCTTACCTTACAAATAGTTCCATGTTATAATGACTAAAACAACTTGCTTTTACAATCATCACATATTGATAATACTTCATAGTTGGTATATCGATAGGAGTACATTACACATTCCATTCAATATCAGTAATGTTCAGTTGGTTTTAGTTACGTTATGAATTATTAATCGATATTTGGAATTAACGAAAACATTATGCTGTTACATGGTCTATGTAATTTTAGTCAGTAGTTTGTCTCGGTGTCTAACTAATGAACTGAAATTATTCAACTGTTTTCCTGTTGTAAATTTATGTTACTTAATATATATGTATTATTGCTAAATGATATTTTTTTCACAGTTACAGGTCAAATGTTCCACCAGAATAAACAATTATCATACTTTTTTTAAAAATTAAGTTAGTGTTCATTAAAAAGAAGAATATATTTGTAAATCTCAGCGAATGAATTTTAAGTAAATCCAACGTTTCGCCTGGCAATCTGGTTCAAGCTTTTTCAAGGATACTTTCAAATTAACTCGGCGCCCAAATATTGTGAAACTATTCGTTCAAATTTAGACGAAAGTTCTTATTTAAGTTAGTGTTGTTTTGTAATCCATTAAATATAAATCTATTAATCTAACCAGCCATAGGTCATATGATGAGAAGAAAACACACTGTTAGAAAGTGTTAAGGTCATATAGTTGTATGCAAACAGCTTAACTATATACTTTAGATAAAACAATCACCTAATAAAAGCCGATTAAAAACTGATGTTTGAAAACAAAATAGATCTTAATAAATAAAAAAACTCACTTTAAATCGTCGAGGAAGTGAACGAATTAATTTCACTTTAATAGCCAATCCAATTAATGTAGCCATACTGCAACCAGGGATTGTTGGTGAATATTCAACACAAACCCAACTTTCGGCATCATTCACATTAATCCAATCATCAGTCAATACACTTAACACTTCAAGACTATGAGGATGTTCAGGATCTCGAATATCACGAATATGATCTTAATACATAATTTAAGATTAATAATATAAAATATACTACAACAAGTATTGAGATAGTTTGGATTTATTTGATTATAAATAACAAAATTTTATTTAATTTCGTTTTTAGCAAACCATATTATGGAACTCATACGGAAGTTGATAAAATATCACTTAATAAAATAACGGAGTAGTATTATAAATCTAGTTATGATCACCTAACAGTTAATTTAACAATAGATGATCACTTGCGGGTGTAGAAATGAAAGATAAAACTATACGCTTTAATTGATAAAGAAAATTGAAAAGTACTACATGATATCAGTCGGGGTACTGATGAAAATCAAGGAGCACTGATCAACTATCTCATTCCAGTAAGAAGTATTGACTAGTGGAGTTTAGACATGTTAAGCATGAAACAGTTAGAGCGAATGAAACTGAATGATTATCGTGTTATGTATCGAATTGCTTGAAGCTGAAACTGTAGTAGACTGAGCAAAGATAGACATAAGACGTATTTGTGCTCACATACTTTTTAAAAGTCAAGAGTTAGGTGAGAGATGATAAATAAGGTAGGTTATTAGACAAAGTTGATTATGCAGTTTGTGAAAGTCTTAGCTCATGTCTCTGAGGATTATATATACCAATGATTTGTGCACATGATCATTCGGTCAGTCAGTCAGCTGCAACGTAGGACCAGGCACATATATGCATCGGTCCAAGTTACCACATCTCATTAACACAGCAAGACGAACACCAAATTTATAGAAGTAGTTACTTCAATGGTAGTAATATATAAAAGAGATCATGTATAAGGAATTAGTTCGTATAAATAAAGGTATAAAGCAATTTTAATCTAACGGTATAAGAGAAGACAAAGAGCAGATACACCTACGCCACTGTGATCCATTCTGAGCCACGTCACCCACAGTATCCAACTATTGGTTACGATAGTCACATGGACTCCAATCAAGTAGTCTGCATCTACCAACATGGTTCAGACCAGAAGTTAGTGACTTCAAGGACTGATACCGCGCTTTGGTTTGGCCGCCCATAACTTTGTTCTAACCATCCCTCGCACTAGTGAGCATTGCACATCGTGGTAATCGGTGTTTATGCATATGTAACACAAGGCCCATCCATCTCAGTCCATGAATATTTAGACTCAGTGGCCAATTACAGCCTCCTATTTATTATTATGATACTCGCTTGCATGGACTCGAGTTTAGTAAGTGTGTATATCTGTACGTGATCGGACGGCAGACGCAAAAATCTGTATCAAAACAGCGGTTCAAATGGTTAAGTGTGAGATATGAGGGTCCTGGGTTCGATCCCTGATCATCAGTTACAGGTGTACACCGCTGAGTTCCATACGAGGATGGAACAGTTGCCCAGTGTCCTCTTGTTTTTAGTGGCACCTCACCTGAGATCGCTCTACGGTAAATACAACCCATGTTGTTAAAAAGAAGAATTAATATTTCATCCATACTCGAGAATAAAAAATTTAGGGAAATGGTAGGAATCAAAATGAAATAAAACTCACCAAATATTTCTGCTTCATCAATAAGTTGACGTTGACCATCCCACTCAAAGTTATTAATATTTAAGCCTAGTCTATTTAGCCGAGGCTTTACAGGTACATGTAACACTGGATTTAGATTTTCTAGCATAGAGATGATTTCTAAATGTTCACAAAAAAATAATAAAGAAACTCGATCTCCAAATGGTAATAATAATTACAATCGAATTGTGATTAAAGAGAAAATACAATGTGGAAGTTATTTCCACTACAAACTGACGAGTTGGAATTGCAAGAAAAGCCGAAAAGCATTGGACAACTGCCACATTATTATTCATGACTCCCTCTCTTTTATCGGCGTACACATACAAGGGATAGAATGGAAGATCCGTTTGCCTCTATCTTTATTCCATGTGACACTCATCTCACAATACCAATGATTGACTTACGATTGATTTAGCTGTTGGGAAATGAGACAAACTGCTTCTTCATTGTATTGTTAATGTAGATACTATTAGGTATCCCTTGGTACCAGCCGTAAATGAATTCTTTCGCCACACAACATATATATATATACACACGGATGGATATACCACATGACTTAGGAGAGATGAGGATAGTACAATTTAAATGGTAAATTTCTCCGAAATAATATCTTAACACATTTATTTACAAATTATTTTCTGATTAATTATTACTTGAAGGCAAATAACTAAAACGAATGTTTTATTGAACAAGTATCCTTCTGAATTATTCTATAGTCTCACATCTTATTCCTTTATTTCCACAAGTTATAGCTCAGCATTATCATGAAACTAGTCACTAGTAATTAAACGGTTTTACAAGAATTATGTACAACAGAAGTGACAGGATAGATTGATATTAAGTGAATAACTTGTAAAAAGTCATGAATGGTTGGGTGATAGTAGTGAAAATGAAATATTACGAACTGACTTAAGTTAATAATGTAAAGCAATGAATATCAACTCAGTGGCTTTAACGTCAAGTGCTCATCATGAGACCTGGAAGTCTTGGGTCCGAAAACTGGTGAGATTTTAGATGCGTACTGTAGAGCAGCCCTATGTTAGAACAGAACTGGAAAATCAATGCTACGTGGTTTTCAGCGACTATTTAACGAAAGTCAATCCAGTGCGATGCGGAATTCTGAAAAAAATTAAGTTGATACTTCTGAAGGATTCCTACAAAACCTTTTTAAAATAAATTACATTATTACTTAATTACTGATAACGAAGTTCAGTAAATTTGTAAGTTGTTGCTTCTTGAATTCACATTCTTGATAGAATTAGAGACTAATAGTGAAGTACCATACATCAGTGTAAACAACTTATCAATAGTCTTAACGAAGTAGTCAACACATTTATTTATTTGAACTCATTAATATTGGTACAAAGGGGAACCGAATACATATGAGCCACAGAAGTCACTTGATTTGCGTGTTGGCTGTGATACTGCCCGGGTGCCCGAACCGAAGCAAGTAGTTTCCTTAAGGAGCCACATCTGGAGCCTTCGACTTAAAGGTCTGATCCACAAGGCAATGGAGCAACGTCAGGAAATGTAGTCCCATGGTAACGGGTGACCAACAATAGGTTCGTACGCCATTCGTTTCCTGAGGATCCTGGAGCCCATGAGCGCCATTGGTTTGGAATGAGGGTTTTCCAACTCCCCTAGGTGGATCCTCTATATTCACTAACCAGGTTAAAGCGACGGACATTCGCTTTTCATCCTCTCAATTTCGTAAACAATACCCTCGCCGCGAGAAGGCAGTGAGTAGGATGTCCCTGACAGTGGCTGTATACACGTGGCCTTATGAGAGCATTTCGAGAGAGAGAGAGCGGGCTCTCCCCACCCTCGGCCGTATCAGGGCATTTGTATAAATAAGTGACTAGATCACTTTTACAATTTAGAAATAAAAACACAATTAGGAATTCAACATTGCAATAAGTTTAATGTAAGTTTTCTCGTAGGATTTGTTCAAAAACTAAATTAAATTATGAAAATAACAAACTGTAAAGAATTTCGACGATACAAGTTGTAAATAAAATGTCTAGAAAATTTCTAGGAAACAAGAGATTTGACAAAACCGTAAGTTCTCACGTTTATCATTCATTTTATCTACTTGGATAGTTGAATTAATCTTAATATGTCAACAGTCAGTAAAAGCTTTTAGCAAGTATTCAAAAGTTTACAATATGGTGTATAGTTAAGATGAAAGTTGGAATAACAAAAACAGGCGAATAGAGTTGTTTTCAGTAAGATCATTATCACCAGTAAGGCATTGCTGTAATATAAATGAATATTTATATTAGGTATGTGAAAATATTAAATCAATCTAGGTAGCTTATGAGTCAGTGATCCCAATGAAATAGATTATGTAACCACACATAATAAGTAAAAAGTACGAATTGATAGCGAGAAAACCGGTGAACTACTTATTATCACTTTGTACTGTTTATCTATTACATATGGTTACGTAATTCGCGCATCATAGGTCAGACGCTTTTGTGTTATGCTTTTTAACGATACTTTACGGTTAATCCTACTGAAACTGGTGAAGTAACGTTTGAATTTGCGATCTTCACAAAGATGAACAAATGATTTAATCAACAGGCGAATTCATCATCCCAAAAAATTATGAAAGGTTTTACAATTTTGCTTATCATTATTTTTTTACATACTATGGTCATGATAAAATTATGCGTATCGTTTCCATTTCAGTGTACAGAAATCACCAACTAGAGGATTTTATAATTTACACAAATTAAATCACGGAAATTCAGTAAAACAACAAAACAAAGATGTTGGGCTCTTCACTGCTTACATAACGGTTGAGATTACACAAAAAAACGCGTCTATTTCTGGTAAATGAAATACAGCATCTGAATTACAGAGTTTTTCCGAAAATTTATAACTATTGGACAACATCTCAATTTATACTTATATTTGTAGGTGTCATTACCAAGGTTTGATTTGATAATTTTGAATAAATTGAGCATTGGGTTGATTGTTATAAATAAAAATAATATATTTGTAATATCCCAACGAGTAGAAAAATTAGATTTTCTGACGTTTCATGACTTAGTGTAAGTCACTTCTTCAGAGAATAAATAACCAAATTAAAATTAATTCAAGTTTAAATAGTACAACGAAACAATACAAGAATAATATTTGATCAATCAAAGATGGGTCTGAACAAGTAGATGTCACGTCATTTCTGTCAAGGTGATTCATAAGTGATATGTATGTAAATTTGTGTGTATGTATGTGTGTACTGTTTAAGGATGAAAAATTGTGTGACATTTATAGTGAGAAAGGATAGAGTTTAATTTATGAGATGATAGTGTGAATAGATAGATAGTCCAAGTAGGATGTATGGTAAGGCCTTCTTTTCTATTGAGAGAAGTAGGATTAAGCATTATATGGAACGCTTCAGCTACTCTTCTTTCTTCGTGATTGGAAAAGCCCCTTTTTGCAATATTTTGATATTTTTGAAATCAATTTGGTGGTCTTTGAAAATGGCATGAACTGCTAGTGCCGATTTATTTTGAAGTTTATCCAATTCTAAGGGATTGTCAGGAGGCTTCTTTGTGTACCTAATATGTTCTTTGGCTCTAGTCAAGATTTCTCGAGATAACTCTCCAATATAGAAGGCATCAAAATCGATACAACCTAATTTGTAGACGCAGTTCTGTGTGGACATGGAAGGGATTTTTTCTTTCAAGCGAACTAAAGTATTTCGGTGTGTTCGTTGTTTTGTAATATACTTTAATTCTGTGTTGTTTTAAGACTCTTTGAAGCTTTTCTGTTGTGCCATGACGGTATTGTAGAATTGCAGTACCAATCCATGGCATTTCATTCGAATTATTATTACAACGCACTAAACCGTCTTGTTTTAATATACTTCTGATAATCTTCATAGGAAAATTATTAAATCTTAAGATACTAATTACATTCTTTTTGTTTGTCTTCTGATCTGATGATCTTGTTAGCTATTCTAAAAAGATTTAAGGCTAGCGAGATCTTAGCACTGAAAGGATGTGCTGAATGGAAGTCAGTATAGCGACTAGAGTGTGTAGGCTTTCGGTAGATGGATAGATTTAGAATTCCATTTAGATTTCTTTTCATTAAGCAGTCTACGAATGGTAGCTCACCATGTTTATTTTCATTCGTGAATTTGATGTGAGATGAAAGTTTATTTATCCCTTTTGAAAAAGATCTTAGACGAGTCTTTTATCACAACAAATGTATCATCTACATATCTAAGCCAAATTCGTGGTATAATGTCGTGGGCGAAGATATCTGATTCTATGTGTGCCATAAAAAGGTTGGCTACAATCGGGACAGGGAGGATCCGATTGCTACACCGTTAGTTTGTTTGTATAACATTCTGTTAAAAGTGAATAGAGTCGAATTTAAGCAGAGTTTTAAGGATCTCATGATTAAACTGATGCTCAACGGACATCTATCAGAAAGAGTATTGTCGTTCTCTAGTAAACCACTAATAAATTCTAAGCATTTATCAATGGGAATACTGGTGTATAAAGAAACGATATCAAGGCTTGCCATGATCTCATTCTTCTCGATAATTAATTCCGATAATTTTAAGTAATATGTGTCTTAAATCATAGTATGTAAGTTAAGCTGTAGTGGTTTCAATATTTTGCTTAGATATTTCGACAACGCATATGTTGGTGTGTTGGTAAAGTCTAATATCGGTCTTAGAGGGATAACTGGTTTATGAATTTTCGGTAAACCATGAAACATTACATGATTTGGGATGCAGAGCAAACCAAAGCGAGACACCAATGACTGGTTTTAGCTCTTTCAAAAGTTGACTTGTTTCTGATTTGACTTGATTTTTAATCGTTAGAGAATTTTTTCGGATTGATCTTTTCATACGGTCCTGTTGAGAGATGTTCAATAGCTTTATTGATGACTACTATTGTAGTGCCTTTGTTGACTTTTGTGATGATAATCGTTTTGTCTTTTTGAAGCGAATGCAGAACCTTAAATTCTTCTTTTGAAATGTTTGGTGTAATATGTTTTCGACGTAATAAACGCGACTCTTTTTCCGGTAATTGTGCGATTCTTGGTTCTATAATTAGGGCAATTTCAATAGTACTAAGTGGTTTTTTATGTAAAGTGAAATTTAATCCTTTCTCCAGTAGAGTGATTTCATGACTGGTTAAGCTTCTGTCCAAGAGATTATGAACAATTCTTCTTAGATCATTCGAATTAGATTTTATTGCTGATGTTTTCTCATCATAAATGTCACACAATTTTTCATCCTTAAACAGTACACACATACATACACACAAATTTACATACATATCACTTATGAATCACCTTGACAGAAATGACATGACATCTACTTATTCAGACCCATTTTTGATTGATCACATATTCTTATTGTTCCATTGTACTATTTAAACTAGGATTAATTTTAATTTGGTTATTTATTCTCTGAAGAAGTGACTTACACTAAGTCATGAAACGTCAGAAAATCTAATTTTTCTACCCATTGGGATATTACAAATTTATTATTTATTTATATACTTATATTTGTTCATCTCACTATACTAGACACTTATTTTTCTTAAAAACTGAGCGACAGGAGTAATAAGCGCATAAAATCACCTCTAATTATGTTAGTACAAAATGAAAATACTATGATTTGCATACATACTACTATTATTAAGCAAACAGTCCAGTGAGAATAGTAGAAAAAAAAATCAAACACAACAGCTTTGTCCAAGTGATCAACTTTATTAAACAGTAAACGATACAGAGTAGACACTTAACAGAATGTAACATGCATGCATGATGAAGCTAAGATCTGAGTTGAGCGGCATCATTTGGTTCTTGAACATTCGCTTCATGTATACGTCGTTCCAATGTATCCAATGTCTTGTTCATCTAAAAACAAAAACAGCAGAAAACAGAAGGAAGTAGTTTCGGCAATTATCGAATGTGAAGTCAGTTATTCTGAGTGATGTTAGAGTTATAAGAATGGATATCAGCTCCTGGTTCCCCATGGTGTGGAAGAATACATCGTTTCAAGGCACATAGGAAGAAAATTGGGTAAGGGGTGGTCTTGATGACTTGAGAGTGTGATGGCAGGGCTCAAGGGAGGAATGCACGTGGTGAGTCGAGTACGGCTTTTTTAAAGTGGTTTTAGATGTTATTATCTAATTTTTAATACATTGCCATCAGAGACGGAAATCTGTAATGTGTAAGATATTTAGCTTCGACAATTTCTGACCTCGTCCTTTCGTTATGAGAAGGTAGCACTACTCCAGATGCTGGTTATCCGAATGAAACATCCTGCTACTGTTCAGTCAGAAGCAAAACTTTGGCCTCAGGCAATGAGTTTGAAGCTTTTAGGATGTTTTTCATCGAACTTGGATGATATGGTAGGAATTGACACTAAACCAGAGCTACGAACGGGCTAGGACTGAAAAGTGGTCATAATGACTTAAATTCTATAAACCATAGTCCTGATTCCTAAACTACTTTTAGGCATAAAAATATAAATACTATTTACATTCACTTGGTGTTGTTTACTTGTATCTTCCCATTGTTATTTAGGACTGCAATTGATCAGTCTCTTATTGGCATATGTGCATCCTGCGCGGATTACCTCGATATTTCCTAAAGTCGCAAGTTTGCTTATGCAAAGACGAATAGTGGCTAGCAGTGGAATCCATCCCATTACACAAGAAGGTGGCTATCAGGACTCGGTAGTTAAGTGGATAACGCGATGGGGTTTGGGGCGAACGGTACGGGGTTCGAGTCCTAGAGCGAACATCAACTCTGATATGCAGGTATATCTACATCCCAATGTTGATGATGTTCGCATTGGAACTTAAGCTCCAGTATCAATACGTTACCGACGAGCGTTCTCGGTCTCATTACTAGCCATAATCTATCTATTCTATAAATAAACTTGTGGCGAGATAATTACATCAAGGTAATCCACACAGTATGCAAATATATCAATTAAAACTAATCAAACTTAATCCTGAACAACTAAAGTGGGATGGTTTAAAACTTAATAACAGCAAATAGGACGATTACAAAATTACCATCCCTCTTCCCCTCCCAAAAAAGACAAAAATATATAAAATAATCTCACCTGTTGTAATTGTTCAATATGAAGAATGAAATATTCTGAAAATCTTCTATCAACAGTTGTATCAGCGACATAAATTGTACCATTATCAACATAGAAATCCAAATGTGGATGCATTTGCTGAGAACTGTTCAAATCAGAATTGATCGATGTACCAAAACCGTTACCATCTTTTGCAGCGTCAATAGCTTGACTCATAGTTTGTTTTAACCGATACTTGTAAGCCATTAATTCCATATGTAAAGATGGTTCAGACTATTGCATGAATAGAAACGTTGAGCAGTACAGAATAATAACAATGATATGAATGAAGCATAAATGTAGAAAACATAATGAAATGAACTGTGTACAAAAAGATATGAAGTAGTCAGTCAGTTTATAACATTAGTCCCATGGTATCCGGGAAATTTGAATATGATTGGCATTTGTTAGTTGATCATGGCTTCCTGGGGCGATCAAACCAAGACATGTTAATCTATGAAGTCAGTGACTGTTGGACTGACTAGTGTAGGTAGGTTCAGACTTTCTGGTTAAAGTCCGAATGATTATCATAACTAATGATTATAGACTTTTAGGTACACAACTCAAAACAGTTTGCAATAGCTCTAGTGTACTTATTCAGTGTCTTTCCTTATATTATAAGGTTTTAAGTCATCTCAACCACTGAACAAATTCATATTTTCTTCTCAAATCATAGCTTTTGTGCCTAATCTCTTATACGATTAATCATACAGTTACCCCTTATGCTACTGCCTTATTTCTCTGAAACAACGCACATATGATTGACTAACTTCCTGGTTGAGGTTCTACAGACGATGTAACTAAGCGGCTTGAGATGTTATCAAACATAACTTAAGACAGAAACCAGTACTGATCTTGACGTAATTTTCTGTCACATTCTTCATAAAAGTGAGAGGGATCCCCTTAAACGAGCTTTTTTGGTTATATTTCTCACAAAAATATATCTTTTATTATATACTATATTTTTATTTACTTATTCCTGATAGTAGATTGTACTTTTTGTCACACTATCCTCTATATATTCACAATATTGCGGCTTAATTTGTGTGGCGTATACCTTTTTTGGTTCACAACTGTACCAGAATGTTTGGCGAAAACACAACAAAGCATTTAGATACACAAATAAAAAGGAGAATAGGCATAAATTGTGATCATAACAGTTTGAAATGAATAGATTGGTCAAAAACATTTCGTCTTGAATATCAAAAAATGTAATAATTCATACTGCTAATAAATAATAATACCACGTAAATAACCATTTGGATATACTTGATTTTAGTGACTATTTAAAGTGAAAGGTACTAGGAGTTCGAGTTCCAATGTGAACATCAACACTGACATGCATGTACATTTAGCTGACAAATAGTTCAAAATAGGATGAAATGTATGTTCTGAATTTTATTGTTAGCTATGATTAACCAACTCTATAGAATTTTGTAGACAATATTAAATGTGACGTAATTACAATATGATAAACTTTAAGTGGTAATTATTAACTAGAATTTGACAACAATTCAGTTCAATGGATTGTTCGATTTCGGTAAATGTCTCTTAAAGCAATTAGTCCCCTTTATAAATTTCGATAGAACAATAAGAAGACGGAGTTGATCTGAAAAATGTGATGTATTTGCGCTATACATTTCGAACAATCTGGTCACACATATACTTGTCAAGGCATTTTTATATGAAAATTAATAAAGGTCAAACAAATAAAAGTACAATTAAAATAACTAAGGGGGGAGAAAGAATAAGAATTTGTCGCGTTATCCTAGGCCATAGAATGACTTAAGGATTACCAAGGTAAATTCAAGGTTAGGACAAACTGTTTTTGTACACATAAGGGGGGTTTAAATTTACGAATAGCTAAGGCTTCAATTAACTTAAGAATTCGACCTTGACAATTTCTATACAACGTTCTAAATGCTGTATTAATGTTAATTTTGTGTCCCGTCTCAATTATGTGTTTTGCTATCGATGAACTTGGTTTTCTACCTCCTACATTAATCGGATCATTTGACACACACTGATTTTGAAGCCATCTGGGCACATGTTCATTGACCCTTGATTGCATTGTTCGATTACTCCTCCCTATGTATGTGTGTCCACACAAACATGTAAATTGGTAAATACAATGGGGTGTGACGTAATCATTAGTGCATTGTTTGGGTCTATTAGGAATCATGGCCTTAGACTTTTCAATCACTACCAACTGAGCAGCACAATACGTATTCTCGATGGCTGCTTTCAATCTCTGCCTTAAAACTACACTGTTTGATTCGCCTCTATATGGTAGATTGATATAGACCTTATTTCTTTGGCACTGAATAAATTAGAGGTCTTGGCATTAACTGACTTTTGCACCTATTAATAAACTTGAGTGGATAACCATTTGCTATTAAAGTGTTTAGAATTATTTACCAAGTACAAATTCATGTTACATAGCTTTGAGCTAATGATACTACCAGGTTGTAAAAACCAGCATAGAGATTAAAACTTGCAGCCATATAGCTGAATGTTGAATGCAACAACTATGCCTTTGAGACATATAACGAAAATAGCAAACTCAAAGTAAAAAAGACCATTCCTATAATAGGAGTAGTATGAACTGAAAATGAGTCATTAAGGCGTTTCTTGTTCATCAGAGCTATCATTTATTGGTAAAAGTAGAAAAGCAAACAAAAATTCAAGAATCTATAGCAGTAACCAAAAAGATTTCGACAGAATCTATGTTCAAGACTATAGTAATTATCAGAACATTTAAAAAAAGATTTTAAATGTTGTGCAATTTGTTGATACTCTACTTTAGTTTCTTTCGATATATTGATCATCACATAACAGTTAGAAAGTAACATGCATAACTGATAATTGTCTGAGTAGATATGCTTTTTTCGACTAATTTTTGACCTATTTTGACTAAAGATTTGCTGAGACTCTGTTTACGACAGTATAGTGGTCTAATGAGAAGTATCATCTGTAAGCACACGGAATCCTACAACTGACAGCGGATAAGTTTCACAATCTGAAAATTATACATAAAAGACTCACTACACTCATGAAATTAGCCAATTTCGATGCAGAAATATTTGTATAAAGCTTAAGATATGAACGAAGACGTAATAGTTCAATTTGTTGAATAATTTCTGTTTTGAATAAATCAGTTTGTTGACGTTGTGGTTCCAAAGGAGAGATTGAATCACTTATTGGTAAAGCTTTGGCGTAATACGGAGTTTCTGGTGAGATAAATTTCGGGCAGCCAAGATCAAATGAACTGGCGAATTCGGCTTCATCTCTACAAAATAACAACAGTAATTAATACGAAAGCTAGGCAGTGGAAGCCAGGATGCGCGTTATATACTGTTTAGAACATTTCAGTTGTATGTAACTGCATTCAAGTGTTGATGCCTAAACCGAGACTTGAACCAAGAACCATTCGCTTCAAACAGCAACACGTTACCCACTAAACTAATGAGTTCAGAAGGCTATGAACAGTAGTAATTAAAAATACCATTAGAATGTAGCGATATTATAATGGAATTATTTATAAGGAACGATATGATATATAGACTTCGGAAATATACAGTGTGCTATTTGGTTATACTTTGGAATTGACATAAATGAGAATGGGGATTTGTGGAGATTGCAATAATTTTAATGGTTGAATTGGTGAGTCGATCTAAAGTAGACCCCCATTGAAAACCTGGAAGTACTGGACGACCGTTCTGTCCTAGTATGGCACTTCTTAGTAGCGCACATCCACGATCCTGCACGTGGGGCTCAAACCCAGGACCGTTGGTCTTGCGCGCGAACGCTTGATCTCCAGACCACTGAGCCGGCATCCAACGGTGTTAATGTCTAACTTTAATCGATCCATAATCCTGCACGATCCTTCATCCATATTCTGAAGTGGATAACTGTTTCCACCCGACACGGATTGAACTCCAGTAAATTAGAGACAACAAAATAGTGAACTGCAACGATTGAAACATTTGCTGTTAGTACCAAACAGTAGAATAACAGATGGGAATGTCAACGCAATTTAAAACTTAATAATTAGGTGAATCTAAATTTCAGCGTAAAATCTACAAACTAAGAATTAAACCTAACATACATCGCTTTAACAACAGGAAAGTACTAATCTTCACAAATAACATTTTGCTCTGCACAATTTAGTTGTAACACAAAATTTTTTCTTGATTTTTGAACACACTACTTCTATATCCCGTACAATGAAGCGGTAGCTTAGTAATTAAGGCGTTCGACCTCTAGCCTCGAACCCCGCTTTACCTAATTTGGTTTGAGCAACCAGATAGTATTATTAGACTTATTCTCAAGTACCTAGTGAATGAGTTAATATATATCTTACAGCCACGAGATAAACGAAGGCAACGATAGACTACATACTAATATATTAATTGGAGATAACTATGTAGTTGAAGATGGTATTGTCGGCGATGTTATCTACTGCATTTCAAATCCAGTCATCCAAAATTGACATGAAACCCAAAACATATGTAAATCAGTTCGAGTTGATATTACATACTATTATTATTATTATTATTATTATTATTATTATTACTATCACATTAGTATGAGATTATTAAGATGAATATCAAAGTAGTTGGTAAAATAACTGTGATGCTATTGATGGCAAAGAAGATTAAGCATGGGAATATGATTCGAGAAATATTACATTAACAACAAGAAGTATTTGGATATTTTAAGACTTATGATCCAAGGGAAGACAAAGAGGGAATGAATCTGCACTATTGTAACCGATTCTGAAACTTGTCATTCAACATCTCCAATCAATTGATTACGATAACCACCAGATACTCTGAATCTACTAACATGGCTCAGTTTATTTTTTGGGTATTTGTAACGCTAAACTGGGGGAGTTCAACCTTAAAATAATGTCTACTGTAAATAAGACGGGATAGTTACTAAATAAATTGTATTACTGCAGTACAATGCCACATAAAATAGATATAGAACATAATATTTTAAAGACATTAATTTAGAACTTGTCAAACATTTCATCTTCAAAAATTATTAAAAGTAACTACATTATTCATTTGATAATTTTAGAAGGATGGAAAAATGTGTCGCTAAGACACCGTTAACAGTAAGGATAATTTTTGAATAATAGATTTACCGGTAAATTAGAAATATAATTAGTCAAGTAGATAATCACAAAGTATATGTGAATTACCATAGTTGACGTTGTATCGTGACTACAGGTACTAAGTTGATCGTACTACTGATTCGCTCCCATTAATTTATTGGCCATGAGGTAAGCATTTCTCACTGCCAATAAGCTGTGCAATTATTTTTGCGAAAGTGAGATTATGAAAATTGAATATCCGGTGAGTAACCTGAGTTGATAGATACGGAGAGCACTTACAGGAATTTGAAAACAATGACTCTAAACAAATAGAGTAAATAGGTCTCAGGAATAGAGTATGAACTTGATTAGATCGTCGGATACCATGGGAAAACATATCCTGACGTCACTCAACTGCCTTGTGGATTAGATCTGTAGGTCAAAGGTCTGAAGAATCGCTCCCTAAAAAGTTATCCACTTTGGTTTGGACACATGGGCAATATCCCAGCCAAAATACAAATGTTATGATTACTGGTAAGTGTGATATTATAAAAACCGCGCAATAGGACAATGGTCAGTTTGCGAAATTTAGCTAAGCTAATGCGATATAAGTCGAAGTATATATATATATATATATATATATATATATATATATATATATATATATATATATATATATATATATATATGCGCTACTCAAATACACAAATATACTTACAACTGTTGCAATCGATTAAGCGTCTCCGTGAATTTCTCTCGTTTATCCAAATCAATATTGTAATCAACCGAAGTGGGAATCATAGTTAAACAGATAGCTAACAAAGACATCATTTGATCCGCCTGTTTATTAACATATTCTTTTAGATCAGCACGTTGAGATATAAGACCTATTGCACGTGATTTATATGACAATGTGGCTAGTAATGTAGATACAGCATTATGATACGAGCGCATCATCATATAAGAAAATCCAACATAATAACCAGTTGTAATATGACAAGTAGGCACTTCATGATACATTTCCTAACAATATGATAATGGATACACATATTTACAGTAAGTGAGATGAGCAAAACTCAAACAAGCAAGCATGTTGGTATTAGGTAAGTAAAGAAAACACATAATTTCATACATGTAACGTAAGCTATCAACTCGACCCGGAGCACCTGTCTAGGATTAATGTTGGTTCCAGGAGCCGGGAATCGGAAGTAAACATTAAAACCGTGAAAGACACTTGTCGACAGACAGAAAGGAGAGTCTAGGACAGAGTTGGTTGGAGATCCCTGATCGGAAGCATGTTCCAAGAGGGATAACAGGTTTAAGTAAGGTGGGTAATTCTAGATTTCAAGTAATATATCTTTGAGTGGTCTATAATAAATAACAAGCAATAACTAAGTTATATATATATATATATATACGGAAATGTATGGACTAAAGAGTTTAGTGACTTGCTTCAAACTTTTGTTAAATTTTAGTCTTCCCTGAAAACTAAATCAATGTTACATCTATGGTGCACAAATAAATGTGCAGTCGATTCAAATGAGACAATGGTAAACTTGAGCAAAAGTTGATATCATCAAATTCGTGTGATACTTTTGATTTGAGAGCTACTTAACACTAACCGAGGGCAGGGTTCAAATATGCGATCTGATGATATAAAGCTAAATGCCTTGGCCATTAAACGTAACTGCGAATAAAGAATTATTACATCGAACAAGTGAGTTTAGTGATGTCAAAATAATTGACGATAACAGTTTGAATAAGCACAAATAACTATTAGAAGCCGCAAAATTTGAGTTAATAGATGATAAAAATTGACAGTGATAGAGATCAAAAGTGTTGGTCGATAAGTAAGTAGATAATTTCAGTCAAATATCCAGATCACCAAGTACAGTCAACCGGAAGAAATATTCTTAAGCATTAACTGACAAACAATTGTATCTGATGGAGTAGAAAGTTGTAAGATTTGGAAGGATGTGAAAAAGGGTGGAACGATGAGGACTATCCAACGATAGATTATATTTTTTATCGTATGTTTATCAAATATTTAGGCTACAGTAATATTTTTATACTGAAATAATTATAAGTAAAGTCACATATCGTTAACTGTTCATAGTTTACAGTTAATTAATAATATACCTTTCACTCAGTTTTGTACTACAAATGACTTAATCAGGTAAATATTGTAATTTATTACTTACGATGCATTGTGGTCCTGTAATTGATTTAACTAATCATGAGTTTTTGAGTCACACAGTAATACAATGAGTAGAAAAAAGATAAATTTTGAGAATAATTCGGCTGGCTATTTTCGTGTTCTCACTTGCAATTTAGGATAAAAACTAGAGCTGTGTGGACCAATGGGAATCGAGATATGCAGTCGTTATTGGCGGTGATATTGATTTTATAGGGGTAAAGTGGTGGTTGGGAATATTAAGAGTAAGGCAGATATTCTTATTAATGGACTCAAATCAGTAATTCTATTGATGGGTGCGGATACAGAAGTTGGAATTTATGACAATAGTAATTGAGAAAAGAGAACTTACAAGACGATTGAATTTAATATTTTCCAAAACTTTAATAGCTGTATAATAATCACCTAGTAAACAATGTAATCGACAAAGTCCAATAAGACTGAAGAACCCGAGCATTTTGTAGAGTACGCAACGACCAAAATCATCTGCAATGTCATCCGGATCGCCTTAAATTTAAAACAAACAACAAAAACAGTGTACAGAAATGATATGTGTTGCTCGGACGCTTGACATTAACTTCTTACAATTGGACTTCAAATAGTAGAGGAAATGCGTGAAGAATGGAAGCTTTACTTTAAGGTTCACCTATGTAAAGAAAATGAGCATCTTTATAGGTTTACAGGTTGCCTTTACCTCTTATAAGCTTGAAGAAACGCCCTAAATTTTATAGTAAAATAAGCAGTTTTTCAATCAAATTGCAACACACAATTCTTAGTTTTTCTAGATATTTTTTATTTGATACTAATTGGGCGAGATGATTTTTGTCTTTTTCCAACATCTAGAGGCTATCGAGAAACTCTTGGGGGCTCTCAACAAGAACGTCATACTTGGCGCAATAGTTTTTCATAGGGTTATAGTACATTTTACGGTTAGGCATCAATGACGTAAGCTGTTTACATGTTATAACGTAGGAATATTATATAACGATAAATAATAAAAACTATATTTTAAACAGAAAGTAGCTAGATAAAATACTGAAAGACAAGACTTTAAAATATAAATATGGCTGAAAAAGATAGAACTAGTTGCATTCTAGATTGACTAATAACCACTAACCAACCCACAGAATTAAGATTTAACTATCAATCAAACTTGAATTCTTGTGCATCATATCTATTCAAATGTCAGAGAAAGGGATTTACAGAGTGACTGGATTGTATCGACAAATACTTTTCCGCTTCTCAATATTGTATCTTGGTGAAGTCTAAACAATTTAGGCTTCTAACATATTTTAGCTTCTGATTACGTAGTATATTTAATGGGATTTAACCACCCATTGATATTTCGCTTAGTTTCAAGAGCCTGTTCACTGCAAATAAATACTCGCTTTCAGCAGCGAAATTATGATGATGAAGTCCCTTAGGAATCACAAGAAAAACCCTAAACAATACGAAGTCCACATAAGTTTTACGAAAAAATAAGCGTTTCGGTCTGGTAGAAACGTACAGAAAAATGTAACTAACCTTGCTTAGCATAATAGCTTAGTAGCTCATTGATGTTTGACTTGGCAACTAAAGAGTATAGAACATTCAAAACGCTATGTATGCTCCATATTTTTGGATTCTTTAAAAGTTGAGCTTCATCTTCAGGCTTGAGTTTTAACCGACTGCGGAAACTGCAGAACTTTTGAAACTGGTAAAGAAACTCGTCTATTATATCCCACAACCACTGATTAGGGAGAACCAAATTAACTGGTTGCGCAGCAACTGTAATGAAATATTATAATGTATATTCATATGAACCAAAAAGACAAGCTGAGATTCACCAACTACCGAAAACACATTTGTCGTATACAGAGAAACAAGAACAGTTACGAGTACAAAAGGGGAATATCAGGTCATACGATCTATGCTGCCTTCTTTACACTTCCAGTCATACAAAATCCTACCTTTTGATGTCAATCATACAAGTAGTCAATCGGGGTGTTTGGTATAAAAACTTACTATTGGTAAGTTGAATAAAAATTGCGTTGGTAGTATGAAAAAACATTGATAGATCAATATCAACGGAACTCCTCCGGAAAACACATATGAGCTAAATGCCATTTCCTTGATATACAAAGTAGAGGGTTTTACTAATTACTACTACTCTGGTATAATGGTTTGGTTTGTCTATTACAATTTACTAATAGGGACATCTCACCCAAAAATTTCATTTTTTTTCAAGTTCCAGTGTGCAATAAATTTGACTCGAGTCGTTACATACAGGAGACCATTTGCCTATATTATTGAAGAACTTTCAACTACAGATAGATAAATAATCATTAATACCGAAATAAAACCAATAGGACGAAAACGCTTGATGATTAATTTAATAATCATGGACAGTCAATAAGTGTGTCACAACACTAGATATCAATGGTTCAAAAAACACAACGATGAAAAGCGTTATCACAATAGCAATAGGAGTATTAAAAGGGATAATTTAAAGTACTATGGCACTAAAAGAATGACCTACTCTGGACTTAACTGTATTGACTGCTTGTAATTTGTGTCAACAAATTATCGTATATAATGTTTTTCAAATGTTAAGTCGTATACACGCAGGCAAGTATCTAGTGTATTGAGTGTTCATTCTGATATTTAATGGATTTACCCCATCCACTACTAGTGCCGCTCCGTTATATGGAAAAAAAACCAATATTAGAGGTATATTTAACTAGATAAGGGATACAGTCATTAGCTTTATAATGAATCATGAGGTCACTTTATATCTAAACTTCAAATACTGGTGATTTTCAAGTCATTGCTTCTTAACAGAACGCCAACGCAGTAGTTTTGCTTTTACGTTTGCTGTGCAACTGTACAAACAGGCTACTTCTCTATCATGAAAAGTATGAAGGCCAATGTGACACGAGCGAAGTTTATCTAATTCATCGATATAACTATTTGATATGACAGAAGCATCACTTCCTCGATATAATCATGGTGTTAGCTATCTTTTGGGGAATGACGGCAGAACACAGAACAGATTTTTCGGAAATTGTAAGCTCTGATGTTGGGTAGGATTAATACGACCTAATGCTAATTAGGGTGAAACTATAATTTTTGGACGACCTCAGAGTGACGCTGAAGTGGTCTTGAGAGGGGACACCTACTGATAAGGAGTAAATGAGGATTATAGAGCAATTGGAATTCTCATTTACAGTTAATAGTTAGGGCTAAAGACTAGAATTACGGTTTTCAACACGAACTGACGTCAGCTATAATGCCAAAACTCTATTTAGCCGAATGTGAGGACGAATTTCGCGCCAAAATTTGTGACTCGTTATCTTATATCGGAGTGGTTCGTCCATAAATCATAGTATCGCCCTAATTTAGTGTTACAGAAGTGTATATCCAACCTAGCATGATTATGTCAAAATCTTGACAGAGCTTAATGTATTTTAGATAACCTCAAGCCACTTCTGCTCCTGATATATAGGCATATGTACAACGCTATGTTCAGTTGTTGACACCGATCCATAACTAGTAATATTTAGTGCAATTTCAAAGTCTTTAAATTACTGGCGGATAAAGTCTCACTTACCTAAAAGTGCGTTAAATAAACTAGTATAGTTTAAATATGACTGAATTCTATCTTCAACTGTTAAACCGGTGCTCACGTGAGCATACATGTGTCGATAATAGAGTTCGTTATACAGCATGAGAAAAAGTGGGTCTGTAAACGTTGAGCAAGAAAAAAATGATATTACCGTCAACAATTTGTTTAATGATATCTACGCTTGGCCATCTGGTAGTCATGAAATACTGCTCCGTTAGTTTGGGAAACCTATATTTTATTTATCAATTAATTGTAACTCACTTAACTTGAGTGTCATTTTCAATCTCCACGACATTTTGCTCTTTAATGTGGATATGTAAATTTACGATGAAAGTTTTAACATCTTCACGCAGTGAGGAATATCCTTCTGCAAACTGTTTGCTCATTTTTATGCGTGTTACACCGCAAACCTTCTATTTCGCGCGAATATCAATCAATACCAAAAGTTCATTTGTCAGCAATTTTCACAGCATTATTGTGAAATCGTTCTAAGAAGGGGTCCTACAGCTCGAGAATTTTATTTATAACAAAGACGATATGCAACATTTCATATGGCACACTGGAATGAAATCTAATATTCTGTAAACCCTTATAATTTTGTTCAGCTATTACGCCATTCTTTAATTTATAGTTCTAGACAAGCACTTCTTCGTTTCTTAAAATTCCTGTATTAACCTTTAAATGATTCAACTTTTTTTGCGATATTTTCAAAAATTCTGCAAGAATCACATGACCCATCTACTCTATCTTTGCGTTTCATTGAATTACCACATAAAGCTATGCCCGATACTTTTGAACTTCATCTAAAAATGACCTCACACCTGTTCAAGGATAGATCTGTGTATTGTTATTATTGATAGTCTTTCTTGTTCTGATGCTTTCCGTTACCAACGTCAACTGTTTCACAGTGTTGTAGCAGTAAATAAATCCCCAAAATAAATGGTTTTGTAAGTCTTCAACATTTGACGCTGACTGGTTAATTTTAACGGTCACATCTAGTTGAAGGTGTTTGGTCACGTATCCACACCAGATCACAAGTGGGCACACCTACTACGCATACCTTGCAACAGTTAGCCATCTGAAATCAACTGCTCCACGATAGTCTTTTAAATATATGTTCCGACCACTTCATTTCCGAGTTCTGATTTAAATGAGCTGGCATCCTTCAATTATAGAAATGTTACGTATAAAGGCGTTGTCAAACTCGGAATACCTATGACACTGCTTGTGTTATAACTCGATTTCATATATTTGTGGAATTATGGCTTAGCTCGGTTTTAGTCTTACTCCGATACACCAAATCCTAAAATTGTAGGTTCGTCGTGGTATGACCACTTAATCTTTTAGATCTTGCGCTGACTCGCCGTATCGTAAGAATCAGCAATTTAACATCTAATGCTTTTGATGAATATGTTTGCCATCAAGATAGAATAATATATTTAATGTGATTAACGACAAGCTATGCAGAACGACCATGTCTATGAGGCTGTGCTATGCCATCCGACTTAATGAATGGAATGTTCCCGCTTCCACTATTATAAGTTGGACATAAATCTATCCAGTAATTCTGTGTTTAGCTTCAAAAATCGTGTAGTTAGGAACCAGTGCCACTACATCACTCTCCCAACTTTACGTTGGTTTAATACCAAGTCGGGTGAGATTGTCGCGCTTTGGAGGTTACCAAGAGAAGAGGACATTGGTAGACAGAAAGACAAATCAAAAAGATGTTGGCAGTAAATGATCGGGAAACACATAATAATTCCGAAATGTTTGATTGAATGCTTAACACGCTTAAAATGAGAATCCATATGAACATTACTTATACGTCGAGTAAAGCAGGATTATAACAATGGAGAATGATTTAGCGGAGATATTTTAACAAGTCGCATTAAGATGCATAGCAGTCACCGTTGACTGAAAGACTAATATATGGACCGTATCAGTATTTTGTGTACACAAACATATTTGCATTATCTTTGCTCAAAATTATAAAGTCAGTCAACGTTCATACTAAAATGTAGTTAGAATGAATTGAATGCTGGTCGACGCTGTATACATATGTGTTGAAGGTATCGAGTTTGAGATAATATAAAGATCAATTTATATGAACTTGAGTTATATAAGATGTTGAAATCGATAAAGCCGTTGTGCCACAAATTTAGGTGACATGGTGTTGTACGGTTAAACAGATGTTTACGAGATTACAAACAGTGGATGCTGTTCATGCGATTATCAGGGAGAGAATAAGTTGTAACCAAGAAGAATACAGTTCCAAACCCATGTCTATGATAATGGCATGAACCTTGGTCACTGTTGCGGTAAATTCGACAGTGTTTTCAGTTTGCAGGATATTCGCTCAACTGCTTATACTGATGATCTGCGTGCATGATCGTAACGCTAAACCTTCAATTAGACTGACAAGGTTTAGAGATGTTTTCTAAATGAACAAGTGGTAGAAAAACATGCTGAAATAATCTATAATAGATAGAGATTGTAGAATTATGTTCCACTTTGTTATTATCATTATGATGATGGACCTAACCCTGAAATTATAGATATGTCATGATGTGACTGCCTGATTCATAAGATTTAACGTGGAAGTTACATCATTGTCTATTCTGACTCGTCGTATTGTAACAATCAGCAACATAGTGTCCATAGTTTCCAAAGAATACAACAAAGCTAAAGATGAAATGATATATTCAATGTGAGTAAGGACAAGTTATACAGAATAACCACGTGTGCGAGGCTAAGCCATGACATCTGATGGAATGAATGAATGTTCCTGCGTCCTCTGTTATTAAAATTTCGTGTCATTCGTCGAATATAAATCTCTTCAATAATTATATGCTCGGCTTCAAAGGTCGTGTGGTTAGGGTCTGATGCCACTACACGATAACCACGAGAAAACATTATTTAGTAACAATTGTAGATTAATTTGTCGACCGAGTTTGCTAATAGTTTACTCAATTTTATCAGTCGTATTACATTATCGTCAAGAAATGGCAATGTTTAATGACGGTATCCAGAAACATTTATAAAAACTGGTAATAATGTTGGTTGAGGATTAGTCAGTAGGAAATAGTCATTGTTGTTTTGTGGGTTTCGGAATTACTATTAGTTTGTAGCATAAAAAAATCTGAGTTGCCCGATTATATTACGAGTTTCATTCCAGAAATATTCCTACACTTAGTGTTAGTTTTAGTAGTAGACTCAAGTGTTTTATTTGAACGTTTGCTTGACTAACAACTGCATGCCAATTTAGTCATTATAACAATGGAGTATGTCTTAATACAGTGACTTTGTTGACTTACTGACGCTAAACTCCATTTTTGGAACCCAAATTAGTGTAATAATAACTACTATGATGGGCTTAGTTGAAAATGGTAGAAACGGTTCAAATTATTAGTCAATTTAGAAAGCATAAAGATAGTATAGTATATGTGTACCCTGTGAGTACTGCCTCGATATCGCCTAATGTCACAAGTACGTCCTGGATTCCACTGCTAACCACCATCCATCTTTGCCTATAATGCGTGTGGATTAAGGCAGTATCGAGGCATTACTCACAGTTTGCACATATGCCAATAAGAGACTGATCAATTGCAGTCCTAATCATCAATTTTAATATTCAAGTAAACAATACCCAGTGAATCAACAGAAAATGTTTCGAATATTTCATAACAGAAATTTCTCAAAGGTTTTAACATTTTAGGAAAATTTATTCTTTATCAAGATAACTTTCAATCAAAATGTTAAAGATAAATTGCATATAATAAAGTTGATATTTTGCAAAAATAAGATTCTTGATAATTTTACAACGCTTCCACTATATACAGTAAATAAGACAAATTTTATTTCTGGAATCTCAGCATAGGAAGAAATCAAGACGAAGAAGCTCTGGAAGTGAATAGGACACACATTGAGGGAAGAACCCAATTACATCACAAGGCAAGCCCTCACATGGAATCCTCAAGGCCAAAGAAAAAGGGGAAGATCAAAGAACTCATTACGCCGAGAGATGGAGACAGACATGAGAAGGATAAACAACAATTGGATAGAAATGGAAAAGAAGGTCCAGGATAGAGTGGGTTGGAGAATGTTGGTCGGCAGCCTATGCTACACTGGGAGTAACAGGCTTAAGTAAGTTATTTTAAAAAAAATAGTTAAATCAATCAATAGTATGTGTACTGTCATATTTCATACATCTTTATTTAAACAATCATTCTATTTATTGTTTATTGGTTATTTTCTTTTAAGTTCTGCCGTATTGTAAAAACCACTGCATTCTCATTTAGGGTGTGAACTTATTATAAAACTGTATGATTATTACTTTTGATTAACAAAATTTCATATAGATGTCTCAATTCATGTTTTTATTATGGTATGTAATTTTAATTATTCAAACAGGGATTACATCAATTAAAGGTAAGTTAACGTGTATATAGTTAATGAAATAAGTTCATTTACATTCAATAATAAATAGTATTGTATTCATTCAATATTGATTCTAATCATGCTAGTTTTAATGAATAGTAACTACATGATTTCACTCAATCACGTAATACCATCAGATCACGGTATTGTATGGTATGAAACGCTTATTCTCCTCTAGATGATTCATTTAAAAGTCTACTATTTCTGTACCTTTAAACACCGTCAAATATACTTTTCCTTCAAATCATTATTACTTTTCTTCATTGGTTGTCTCTAATGCAAGTCGTTGCAAGATATTAGGAAAATATGATTTATTATCTAAGGAAACTCATAAGTGTAATAAAAAATTTTGAGTATAATTTCACCAGTGGTGATAATATTGAAAACACCTTCCAAATTCATCAACGTCATTATTTTGGTATCCAATGTGAAATGAGAAATGATAATAATTAGTTTCAATTATCTTGACGTCTTGCAAGTATGCTGTATTTTTCGGATGATTATATTCCTTTTGAGAGTCCAACCATTTATCTATCACTTTCAGCTGCCAAATACATCAAAGAAATCTGCACACAATTTATATATGTCAGTCGTAACTAATCGATTTGTCATTAATTAGTTCTATTATCACTGTTATTATATTTAGCCTCATGTGAGTAAGCTATTTATGTTTGTTTTTAATAATATTACAATTAAAACTACCTAATGATTTATCTTTTGGGTTATTGTAAGTGTAACGTAAAAGCCCAGATGAGCAGTTCTCATAAACAACAGTAACCACATGGAAGTACTCACCACCAATTTATCATTATACTTTCAATAACTTTCCACTCAACACTTGATAATCTAGAGAACAAAGCAAACGCAGAAGTGTTATGGTCAATCGAATCAACAATGAAAATGAGTATGTATTTATATGAAATTTAGAGTTGTTCTTAAGAATTGACGACCAACAATGAGATCACTAAACAGTACTCAATATTCTTAACAATTACAATACATAAAGGGATTGATAAATTAGTTAGCCAACTTCTTTGTAACTTTTTTGTAGACACACCATCTTTGTAGATGAAAAACTTTCCTTCCACAGTTCATACTTCCCTAGTCCTGTTTAAGATTTGATTTCATCTACTTGGATTTCATACAATGAATACATCTTTGACTTTGTACGTTTTGTAACAATCTTCAATTTTGTTGTTAACCCTCTGTTAATAACCACTTCATGTAAATACTAGCCTACTCAACAATATTATGTCAGTTGTTTACATAATAGACAAGATGACATCAAGTTCACGTGGTGATGTCATGAAATTGTAATGTATCTGGGTTGTTTTGTAAATGAAATTCATCAGTTATATAATGAAAACTTATTATCGGCATTGTAGTATAAAGAAGATGAATATTCTTAGAACATGAATCGTCACTATTCAGAAATGATCGATTACAATTTCATATATCCTATAAAATGAAAATGAAATCATCATTTTGATTCATCTCTTTATAATGAGATCATGCATTGTGAATTTAATGTTTACAGATAAATGTAAGTTACGTGTGGATTGTTTGGAGTTTCATGTTTACTTGCGTTTTACAAATTATTTTAACCATAGAAGTGTCTGTAATGGTAATTTACACTTTTTGACAACTTATCTATTTGGCCATACTGTAGTGAACGAGAATACAAGTGAGGACAATTGAATGTAGCTGAACATGAAATTACAGAATCGATTAGTAAAATCTGAGAACTATACAGTAAAATCTTCATTTGAAAAAAATGTTAATCAATCGTCTTAGAATTGACTGTTCCTTCGTTACCAAACCAATCACTCTCTGTTCTCGTTCTCGTTACTGTGATCTTCCTAACTTTCCGTTGCCAGACATTTCACTTTCAACTAATAATACATACTACTTATATCTGTTGACATCAGTAGCACAAACCATAATACCTTTTTTTAAAAATCCGATAGATGGAGAAATAAAGATATCTGAGAGTTTTGTACTCAGAAACTGATATCTGTCAATTCATTATAATACATCTATTTAGAAACAAAAATGAACTTGAAGAGAGAAAGAATACAAAATTGAAGTCGATCCACATAAATCTAGTTCACTTTGTTAGGTTCTCATTAAATGCTGCTTACAACCAACGGTTTGAAAGAAAAATTCAAAATTGTACATGGAAGTTAACATACAAGTGAAGTTGTTTAAAACTAAATATGTAAACATCGTGATGGAGTAAAGATAAGGGTAATTTAAAATAATATGAGTTGAGCTTAATCAGCTTTTTCATTAAGTAATCAATAAATATTTAGCTCGATGATTGTTAGTTGCCATCTTGGTATTCTAGAATTTTCTCTTGGATGTTATATCAAGTATATTTGAATCTTCGCTTCACCATAATTATAGGTAATGAATTTTAACTGATTTCACTTGTAACTATGTATGTTAACTTTGTAGAATAACTATGATTTTAAAATAGTACCATCTGTAAGCAACAGATGATGAGAAATCAGCGAAATGAAATGAAATTTGTTAAAATCTTTGTATTTACTGTCTTCAAGATAATAATGGTAGCTATGTGACATAAAGTTCAACAGTAATTTAGGTAGATATAGACACTATCTATCAGTGGAATCTAGATCGTGTATTTTTTCCTGATTGAAACTAATCGGCTGAGTATACTTCAGGGATCCGGGTACATTCAGCTGACGTGTTCCAAATAAAATGAATGAAATGTTTGTCCTACATTTCACTGGTTACTACTATTCATCATTATTGAAGTATCTGTAACTAAGTACAAATATTAAGAGGTTAAGCTCAGGATGAATAACTACCAAAAGAAACTGATCAATACCTAATCTTTACCATCTCTAACGAAAAGATTGGAGTACTTACCAATAAAATAATATGTATCTGTGTAAAAGCAACAATCATTTATCAATGGAAACGTTTTTCTTTTATTTACGTAAAAGAGTTATCAATAAAAACCGTGTTGAATAACTTATCAAAAGAATACCTATCTGCCCTTTACATGTTTATTCCTCTTAAGGAGTTAATCTATGTGAACCACAGTTTAAGAAATTACTTTTTCGGTTATCTCTTGATGATTCGTATTCATTACAATTAACATTATATAAACTATTGAACTAAACTGTTTACTTTATTGTTTAATTATTGTGTTATTAATGATATCAGTTGGTCGAAGACGTAAGCAATCAATTGAATAGTTGATTTTTGATATATTAAGTATTTTATTACTAAATCAAAACATTCTGCTTCTTAGCATACAACACAAACTAATGATTGTAAACTACAATGCACTCAACAGCTGTTACATCTTATTATGCAACTGATCAAAGTGAGATAAGTAAACTATTCGATTTTGACTTAATGGTCTATAGGTTAAGTGTTTCACAAAAGACCTGGAAATCGTGGATTAGATCCTGGGTACAGTTGTGGATGCACACCATTGAGGGGATTTATACTAAGATGAAACAACTGTTTAGTGCTTCGTAAAATTCAGCGGTTATCAGACTATAATCATTACGTGATGTAAACTATGAAATTCAAAAATTTTCACAAGCTTCTTACGCTTTAATATTTGAGTCAAATATCATTCATTGACCCATATGATTAATAGAATGTGGTTTACATAACTATTACGTTCTACCAATCAGAAAAAAATTGTGCGTGACATCATATTATCCTTTCAATGGTGAAAAATGATGATTTTTCTGGTTAGCGTTTTTTTAGCTAGTTAGTGTTCTACGGGATGGGGTCACTAACCCTATGCCCAACCCTCCTCCTTTATCTGGGCTTGGGACAGGTAGTATGGGATGGGGTTATTTCTATTGATCGAACAAAATTTTTCGTTACTAACCAAAGGCGACTCCAAATTATCAGTGAGCGTATTTTGTTAACTAATAGATTTTGTAAAAAACTAAAGAACGAATCATAAATAACTTAATAATCATTTGTTCAGATATGAATTGAGTGTGCATTAAAAAGAAATATAAAATAACAATAGGGGTTTTGTAAAGATTTTTAGAAATTTCACTGATTAAAACCATGAGTCAATTGAATCTAAGTTCGAATCTCGCGGGGTGCGGGATCGTGGATGCCCATTGCTGAGGAGTTCCATACTAGGACGAAACGGCCGTCCAGTGCTCCCAGGTTTTCCATGGTGGTCTAGCTTCAATTGACTCATGATTTCAGTCAGTGAAATAAAATAATTTAAAAAGTGTCTCGGAACTGACCTACTAAATATTAGTTAGTAGAATGTTAACATTGGTTGTATTTTAATTCTGCCAACAAATTGAAAAGCGCGGTATTCAAAGTTTATTATTCATCGTGATTACACTTGGTTTACATATCCATTCATTAACACAACAGACTAACATGCCAGATGAAGAGAATTTATTCATATCCATATGTTAGTTTTGAATTAACGAGACAAGAGATTCATTTTTCGACGGTTATACGTTTGTACAAACTGATCATGAGTTCATATAGTTAATTATAATTAGGGAAATTTATTTATATTAGAATTATATTCATTCTAATGAAACCTAAAAGCCAATATACAAAACGTTTCATATTTTATCAATTATCATATAACAAATAGATGACTACTTTCAACCTGTATGACAGATTGTGGATAATCATCCCAACAAATTCGCAAATTGAATTATGAACACAAATTAATAACTCTTTGAACAGGCCTTTCGTCTGAGTATGGGACTCCTTCTAGATTCTCAATGATAGTCTAGCTTAGATTGACTTGTGATTTCTACAGTGAAAATACTACCATCTCAACGAATCCCTGTACTGATATATCAATGAAGGTTAAGTGGCCGTTCAGCCAGTTCAGTGTGATCAAATAAATTTGATAATAAGATACATATCCTACTTAACTTTGGTGAATGTTCTATCGGGTTAACAGGTTTAGAACAACGGTATATTGAAAGTTGGATACAAATTATATTTAAGATTCGTATATTTCAGACATGCTTATGTTAAATGGTAGACAAGCAACAGAAGATGGAGAGATTGTATAGAATACTGGAGTATAATAATACACTGAATAATAAAATAATTCAGTTTATATAATTTATTGCAAGAAATACAAGAAGTGGATAGGAACACTGTTATGACCTTGGATGCCTGACTTTTCGATCACACGACTTATCTACCAATCCGACTACGACTTATACGAATCTTCACACTAGGCCAACCAATGACGTTCAACCGGTGTGGGCAGTTTAGCGTCCTTATTGGTCCTATGTCCTACGAGCCCTTCCACATGAGTCCAGAACAAGATACCAGCTTCCGAATCAGAGCAGATCGTTTATTTCAGGCATACTTGGTTTATATATCAATCACACAGACCGCAACGTACCATAAAATAGGAAATAATATTTGTACACAAATAAGCCCAAAAAGTGGCTGTGAATGTGGGAGGCAGTAGTTAATAAACTGAACATAACTTAAGAACCGTAAATCGTACAATAATAAATTATAGGCCAAAATAAAGCTTGTCATAAGAGGGATATAAATATACATAGTGTAATTGTTGAGTAGTTATACAATAAGAATATATATAGAATATTAGTCCATGAATAGTCCTCGGAAGTTACCTGTAATTTAATCTCCACTCGGATATAACAAACACATTATCATTAAAAATATACATAACATGGTCAAGGTTACACGTGAGTAGTTGACAGGGCAAATATATGGGTGACAGAATAACTTGAAGGATTAAAATAATTTATCTTTCCGAAGGTTGGATTAAATTGTATAGGCCCTGTAGACCCTGCCAGTGATTAAATGTCAGGACGCCCGTTTACTTCGTATAAAAATGGAGAGATCAAACATGTTGACTCTCTACTATTCTTAAATGACTGCTTTTTTCCGTATGATTACTTATGAACTGTATTTGGTAAGATCGTTCTTGTATACCATTCTAGTAAAACAAATACAAATGAGAAAATTATTTGCAAAAATCGTCTCAGATTTGCTGATAGTTGACCATAAGCTGATGATGTGGTTAACAGTTTAACTTTCTAAGTACTGGGAGAACTGTATTGTCATTAATCAGGAATATTTCAGGGAAGAGAAGATTGATTTACATCAACGTTTTCATCAGATAAGGTTAAGGTCAGACATTAACACCGTTGGATACCGGCTCAGTGGTCTAGTAGGTTGAGCTCGAGACTAAAGACCCTGGGTTCGAGTCCCCCGAGCGGAATAATGGATGCGCACCTCCGAGGAGTTCAACGATAGGACGAAACGGCCGTCCAGTGCTTCCAGGTTTTCAATGGTGGTCTAACATCAATCGGTTCAAGATCTCAATCAAAAAGTAACCTCATTTCTCATAACTACTGAACAGACTATGTACTTCTACATTCCATATTTTGATGATGAAACTGATAATCTGATTGGCTTTTTTACTTGATGACTACTTGAGTCTATTGAAAAAGTAAAATTCTCATTCAAGGAATATGGAGATCATATCAATCAGTTAAATGTATACTAATAGTCGAAATATGCATTTCATTCAGGTGTACATAGTCGTCTTGCTTTTCGGTGCATATGAACATTATACAAGGAAACTTAACAAATTTTCTTCCGTATTCATAAAATTACTTTGGGGTCTCAACAAAGCAACGATTTAAATATATTCATACAATGGTTGTTTAACAAAGATCAGTGATGTCAACTATGAAAACTCTACAGCCTCCACAAAAAAATTAATTATAATCATCTACTCACTAGTGATTAACTTCTAGTTGTAATTCCAGGAGTTCAAATGTAAAGATGTGACTAGTGGAGTTCAAGCATATCGGATGTGCGATAGGTATTCACCTTCAGCAGTGGATGACGGCCGTGAAATATTGTGAACTGACCCGACCTAGACATATATACAATTGAATGCTGACTCAGTGGTCTTGAGATTCAGTTGTCTTAGCAAGACCTAAAGGCCATGGGTTCTATCTGTGATGAAGTCGTAGATAAGTACCTCTGAGGAGTCCCACACCATAACAAAACAGCCGTCGAAAACCTACTGATTCTCAATGGTTGTTTAACTAAGACCAGTCAATGATATAAACAACGAAAATAACATATATAAATCTTTTCTTTCAGTTTGAAAGAGTTGGAGTTTATATTATAATAATGAAATTGATGTATTTTATTTTCTTGGATGCAGAAAACACAGGACGTATGTCTTCTTATTTACTGAATAAATAAATAAAATTGTTAATATACTTTCCATTTGTAACTGCTTCTTGTAAACGACAGAACATTTATCACAGATTATAATGGCATATCATGTCCCTTTGCCTAGAACGAAGATTTATTTATTTGTTCACAAAAGGAACTATAAATTATACTGATTACTTAAGAGTACATCAGGAGCACATTTATACAATTGGTTAAAATATATAAGGAAAAGGTGATATATCCCGACGAGAATTATGAATGGTAACTTCTGACGACTATTTATGCACAAATATTATACGTATATTCTGAATGTATAACTATTTAACAGCTAGACTATGTACATCTATGTTCTTCTTATTACAAGATTTACTTTGACTTATAATCTATTATTATACGATTTATCGTTCTTGAGCTAAGCCCACTCTATTAATTACAGTCTCCCACATTCAGAGCCACTTTTGATTAGATCTTGTACAAATGTTGTTTTCCATTTTGTTGTGCGATGTGGTCTGTTTGGTTTGTATATGAACACGGTATGTTTGAAATACATGAATCATATCGTGGAAGTTGAGATTGGTGTTCTAGACCCAATAGGTAGGGCTAGGCAGGAAGTAGGAGCGAGCGATAAATAGTGTGGACTGCTCGTATGTGTTTATGCACCGTTTGTCCAGTCGATAAATCATTGTTCTCTAATTGGTGGTATCATTACGTTATATGTTAATGGGACACAAGGTTACAAGTTATAACAAAAAATGTTTTCTTCAGCTGTAATTGTTAAAATATAATTACCATTATATAAACTTCTTTTAACAATAATTATGTAATTAAACTGATTAGTAGTCTCAACGCAAACAAGTATGTTGCCGATTTTTACATTCCATAGCTTTGTCCTTTATTATTATTATTATTGATATCAGAATGGGTTTTGTGGAGATTTTTAGAAATTTTACAAGTTGAAATCATGAGTCAATTGAAGCTAAGCCACTGTGGAAAACCTGGAAGCACTAGACGGCTGTTTCGTACTGGTATGAGACTCCTCAGCAGTGCTCTAATGGTTAAGTGCTCGCGCGCAAAACCAGTAGGTCCTGGGTTCGAATCTCGCGTGGTGCGGGGTCGTGGATGCGCACAGCTGAGGAGTCCGATATCAGGACGAAACGGCCATCCAGTACTTCTAGGTTTTCCATAGTGGTCTAGCTTCAACTGACTCATGATTTCAACTTGTGAAATTATTAATAATGGCTTTATTCAATATTATATTTTTGGTACAATATAGAATTCTCAGAGCGAAGTATTTCAACAAGTTTCCGTTTCTTGTTTCTTGATCGATCCTGACGATAAATATTGAGTGATCGCCAATTGGATAGTTATCAGTTCAGAAATCGATATCTGAATAATGTAAATTCTTTTCGATGTATATAGCCAGCAACCATAATGTCTTTGATTGTGCTCTTTTCTAACTTGTACAGCGAAAAGTCGTGAACTTTTCACGAACGGACGTGAATTGGTTGTGCAATTAGTTGATATAATGATCTAGTGAAAGAAATAAAAGACAGATAATTTGTTGAAATATCTAGATGACAGGAACAGGTAACCCAGATATTCAAACAGATCATCTTAGAATAGGGTGTCATGTATTCGTATTTATAACAAACTATTTCTATTTAAGAAAAGTATGAAATACAGAAATATATTGAAAATAGAATCTTAAACATTTAATACACTTAGAATATGACTTAATTTGTACTATTTTGATGAAAAATCAAATCAGTAGTAGGTTTGTAATTGTGTAAAGTGATTAAATCAAATTTTGATTTTGACCTACATTATTTAATGAAAATATTCTGGAATTTTCAAACAGTTATATTGTTTGCTTAAATCTTCACATTGGCGTATAGGACTGCAAATGATCAGTCACTTATTGGCATATGGGCATACTGTACGTATCGCCTTGATATTGCCTCATTTCACAAGCCCTCTGAGCAAAGATAGATAGTGGTTAACAGTGGAATCTGGGATGCGCGTTTCATCCTCATTGAGATTAGTTAACTGAATGTACCTGTATCTCAGATTTGATGTTCACTCCCCAACTCAAACCCAGTACCGTTTGCTCCAAACACCATCGCGTTATCCACTTAATTACTGAGACCTGATAGGCACTTGCTTGTGTAATGGGGTACAGTTTTAAATTCACTTGGTATTGTTTACTTGTACCTTCCCACTGTTTTTTTAAAAACTGCAATTGATCACTCTCTTATTGGCATATGTGGCATATGTCAGCTGACGAATCTAAAATAGGATGAAATGCGCCTCCTGGATTCCACTGCTAGCCACTATCCATCTTTGCTTAGTTATTTTATTCGCCTATAAAAAATTTCAATTTAGTAAACTAAGTGATCCTAGTGTACAGTATTAGACAATTATAATTTTCTAAAGCTTACTTCAAATAGTCGCTACCTAATATAATATAAAGATGAAAACAGTTATTATTTAATCCAGTAAGTAGATACTTGAAACTAGAATAGTATAGTGATAATGTCTCTGACTAGTAACATTGGGTGATAAGTATTCAAAAATGACAGAGATTATTAGTTCTCTCAATATTATAGACACATTTTATTATTTGGTAGTTAATTAGTATGAAACACAGATTATGTACAATAGTAAGCCATAGAACTAGTTGTTTATTAAAAGGAATAAAAGGTTGTACAAGTTTTATCATAGTCGAAGAAACAAGAATATAAAAATCGAATTTAAAGGAATGAAATATCGTTAGTGTTATTATAATTTACTTTTATTTTGATGATATTAGCAACAACTACAGGTATGTTCATGATGTTCATCGATGAGTTTATTAGTAGAACTAAATAAACATTCTGAACTTTTTAACGTAAATATTTAATATTTGAATTCACGATTCCATTTAGACTAAACCACAAATGAAAACCTGGAAGCATTGGATGGCCGTTTCATCCTAGTATAAAACTCCTCAGCAGTACGCATTCGTAATCTCGAATACAAAGCTCGAACCCAGAACCTTCATTTTCGCACGCTAACGCTTAACCTCTAGAGCACTGGGGATGAATAGTGGTCTAGCTTAAATCGATTCATGAATCCAACTATTTAAAATTACTACAATCTGCACAACCCTTCATTCTACAAAATTTAAATCTATCGAATGCAACAGTCATGGTGGAATTGTATGAATTCCTTTGTTTCATAGACTTGCTACTACTTATTCAACTGAAAAGTGATCATTATTCGATTAACTAGTGTAAATACTTTATTTATATTGTTTCCAAAGAATAGATTGGATCGAGGATATGGATCACATAGAAGTAATTTCATTACAATAAGTTAATATATAGGGATTCTGTCGATCATTCGATAAGAGAATATTCTAGGAGAAAAACCGATAGTATATGAAAACAGAAGGTTGTTATAAATGATAAATTAATGTTAATAGTTAAATAATCACAATTATTAAACACCGAATCATTTAAAGGAGTGGTTGGTAATTGGAGTAGAACAAATATGAAGATTATAGAAAGGGTTTTATTGTGGACATGATGATTTGCTTAAGTGTTGTTACAGAGGTTTACTTTAGATTAAGCATTCCTAGTCTCTCATAAAGTAAATCAACATTTCTTTTCAAGGAATTTAGAAAGGAGGTCTCATTAGTAATGTTGTTTCAGAAATGAGTCTATGAACGAAGATCTCATGTGGTAACTAGTTTAAACTTATCGTATACATCACCCTTAAGTAAGTAGTTTTCATTTTGTAAGGTACATACATTTTAGACTTTACTGAAGCAGTTAACAGATCAGAATAAGACTAGAATGTCCGTGACTAATTGTATTAATCCGTGTCGAGTGCGAGGCGACTACCCACCGAAGACACTGAAAAATGGTCGCACAATATCGTGGATTGGTTGAATTTAGAAAATAACATCGTTTGATTACGACCCAGAAGTCTAGAGGTTAGGCATTCTCTTGCAAGACCGAACGTCCTATGCTCGAACCCTACATACGAGGTCGTGGATGTGCACTGTTCAGCCGCATACTAGGATGGAACGGCCATTCATTTCTATCAAGTCTTCAATGGTGGTTTAACAATGATCAATTCACAATCTCAACCAAAACTCGATAATCTCCATAACCTTATACTGATATAATCTCATTAATCACTAAATCTTGTGAGATTGTTTGATCATTTATATATCGAGTTTACACTATTCAACTAGTGATACGACACTAAATAAATTGCGAATTTTCTAGAAAGACTTTTAGAAAATTTCATATGGACAAATTGGTTATACATAATAATGGTACTTTCTTAAATTTTCTGGAAAATATTAGTAGCAACAACAACGACAACAGGTACGTTCTTATGTTCGATGGTTAACTGAATGTCATACTTAAAAAATTTTTTATTTCAATTGTTTCTAGCTGAAATAGTTAAATACGAGGTCGTATGTAATTGAAAATGGTTAAACTTTGTGGATTCAGTGGTTCACTCAATGATACAATGGATCTTTAAATTGAAAAAAGTACCGGGTTTGAGCCTTAGTATGAACATCAACAAGGATGAAGGTGCATTCGGGTGACAAATCCAAAACAGGACGGAACATAAGTTCTAGTTTTCACTGCTATACAGAAACCAAATGTATTAGGATATTGATAATTCTCATTACAAAATCAAAGGCATAAGATTTAGTGAATCATTATTTTTTAGTGGGCTTATCATCACGATGTACATTCATAAACACAAATATATATACAAATTTGAAAGACTGATTTAATCAAGAAATATGAACAACAAATAATCATCATAATGAGGTGGTGGAGAAGATTTTTAGCTCAGGACGACCAAATCATCCAGCTCAGAGAACAAAACTCCGCCATAATCATCATAATGTTATAATAAGGGGTATAAATAAAAATCGTGTCAGTCAGTCATAAGCGATATGGAAGCTGACAGATATATGCATCGGTTCAAGTTGCTACAACATATCACTACATCAAAAGAAAACTACCCTGACAAATGTGGCAGTTACATTGAAAGTAAAAAGGATTAAACGCAGACAAAGTAATCGAGAAGCAAAATTGGATGAATATGAGCCATACCGATTGATTTTGAGCCATGCTATTCAATGTCTTTAAACATAGATTATCTAACAGCTACAGGATATGAGGAAACACGGATAAATGTGTAGATAACTAACGATGACTTACAATGTGAATTCAGTGTTCTAACTATAAACAAGTATTTGTTATTCCAATAATTCCATCATAACAAAGCATCAAGAAAATTAAATGATATTATACTGTAAATGATTAAAATTTGATGGTTTATATCATGGATGGTTTCTGGTTCGATAACCATTGATTAAATCTAGACACGTAAACCAGTGGATAGCGACTCAGTGGTATAAAGATCAATTGCTCGCCATAAGAACTGAAGGTTTTGGGTTCAATCGTCAGCAAGATTGCATATGATAACTGCTGTAAAGTCCCATACTAAAAGGAAACACTTATCCGGTGCTTCGCTGTTTTCAACAACTAAAATCAGTTCATGTTACAAACTATGAAATCCGCTGAAATCTAGGGTCCTTGCAGACTGACAATCAATGATTATTAGAAAAATGAATAGGATCTGAAAATTGTTTCAAGGGTTGCAGTTGTTTTTAGACAAATGACAATAGCAATGGTAAAGTTTATGAAGAATAGATGGAATGTGGGTTGTAGTGGAAATGAGGATGTCCATTTGTCCTATTTGAAACTTGTCATCTGGATGTAATTAATCTAAGAGTTGATGTTCACCTCAGGACTCGGACCCAGTGACTTTTGTTTTGAACATCAACACGTTATACATTTAGCTACTGAATCCTGACCGTTGCCTGCCTGTTCAGTTGGCATGAATTCACAGGTATGCTCAGGATGCACATAAGCCATTTAAGACTGTCCAAAGTCCAATTAAAATACTAATTACGGGATAGACCAAATCGTTACAAATCAAATTAATAATGGTAAAGGTAATGTGTTAAGATTGAAGTTAAATCAATGACCGGACATATTTCTTTCTCATACTCAGTTCCGGTTACCTCTCATGGTTTGTCAAAGCATATTTTATTTTAAGGAGTTAAGAAGGAATAAATCTTGGTGGGCCACGATGGTATCTTAAAATAACCTTAAAACCAGTTTGTGCGTCAGTTAGATGATAAAAGTTACTTAAATGTTTGGAAATTGAACTTCTAATTGTTTTTATAACATTTTTGTAGAACCATTGTAGTATACATTATCGGATACATGTTGGAAAGCAAAGTTTAACCAAAGTAAAACTTCCTTGCTCCATAGGATCAGGTGGACTGTGAGATAATAGCCATATAAGGAAAATTATACTATACTTCAATAGGAAAATATTGTCTAAGTTACACGATTAATCCAACTTATATTAAGCTGAAACGATAAAGTAAGACTTAAAAAAGAATTTTTTTATGATGTTGTCATTATTTTGTTTGTAAAAGAGACAAAAACAGAAACATTACTATTAGTATTGTTGTTATCTAACAAACACATTAGCTTAACAACAAATTATTTCGTTCCTTATCAAACATCGTTTGATATCCTTAGAATATATATTCTTCTGGTGCCTTCAATGTTTTCTACAGCTTCCATATTGTTTCTGTGAAACTAATAATGAAATAAACGTAACGCCATCTGAAGCCCTTCTAGGGTTGCTAACGCTTTTAAGCTCAGATAAATGAGAAGGATTAGGATAGGGTAAGTAATTCCATTCCGTAAAAATGAACATTTTTGAAACAACACTAAAATCAGACTGACTGATGTTGATAGGTTTATTCTACATCTATAAAAAACCAACCTTAATAATTCTTCACTTGGTATTGTTTGGCTTGTATCTTCTCATTTAGGTTTAAGACTGCAATTGATCAGTCTATTTGAAGCGAATGGTGCTGGTTCGAGTCCCAGGATCAACATCAACTCTGAGATGCAAGTACATCCAGTTGACGAGTCCCAAATAGGACAAAACGCGCGTCCTGGATTCCACTGCTAGCCACTATTCATCATTGCTTACTTAATAATTCTGTTTACACTTTGATTGCATAAATAATATAAACGTAAAATCAAATCAAATCAAATCATAACCTTACAATCTTTGTTTAATTTGCATTGTTCTAATGAAATTAGAATCAACAACAGGTCTGTTATGATGTGCAATTAGTAGTTAAATATTAGATTTACATTTGTTTTTACATTTTGTAATTGAAATCTCTAAATAATTTCACATGGTTGTAGTGAACGAGAACATAAATGGGAACAATCGAATGTAATTGAAAACAAAGTTACGTACTAGTATGGGGGTTGTGGAGATTATTAAGTTTTTGATTGAGATCATGAAGCGATTGATGTTAGACCATCTTTGGAAACTTGGAAGTACTGGACGGCCGTTTCGTCCTATTGTGGGACTACTCAGCAGTGCGCATCCACGATCCCGCTCGCAGGATTCGAACCCATGGTCTTCGGTGTCGCGCGCGAACGCTTAGCCTACTGGACCACTGAGCCGGCCGTCCAGTGCTTCCAAGTTCCCAAAGGTGGTCTAACATAAATCGGCTCATGATCTCAATCAAAATTACATAATCGATTGGTAAAATCTTTGAACCATACAGTAAATGTTAATCAACTGTATCAAACTTGAATGATTCTTCTTTTTTATGCCAGTCACTCTTTGTTCTTGTTCCCTTCTCTTCGATCTTCATAATTATCTGCCGCCAGGTATTTCACTATCGATTGATGATACATACTACTTTTATCTGTCGACATCAGTAGCACATACTACACAGTAATTCTTTATTTTTAAAATATTTCAATAAAAGAAATGAAATAATCGTAGTACAGTATTCGGCAACCATATGTTATTTTGAACAAAAGATTCAACTATTTTCCACATTGGTATAGTAAAACTATGTCATTATTCACTGTAAATGTTTTAGTATGACAATGGGTCAGTTGTTATCGAAATAGTTTAACAGTTAACATACCTCATTACGTTATAATATGGCTTTGGTTTAAATCCTACACAAAACACCAATGGAAATACGTTGGTAATTAGTGCTGAACATCTAGAAATTGACGGCAGTTGTAGATTCTTGCTCATTGACAGTATAAATACTTCATTTTATATTCATAGAAAGGTTCTGATCAGTTTAGATTAAGGGAAATGGATTTTTAAAAATAAATTTTCATATTGTACGGTCGTTTGAGTCTAATAATGATATAAAAGGCAAACTCTATGCGTATCTAAACCAGCTACATGAGTAAGAAAACTAAGAGTAAGTAAGAAGACTTATTGTCTGAGCAAATACGAGAATATATGACGAGCCTACAGTTATACAAATTGATTAGTTTTGATCTCGATAACTTATTTTTACATCTTTATTGTACATGTTGTGTGATGCCCCCGAATGCACTGGTATAGTCGAGGGTGGGAATAGTCCACTCTCCATCCCCGAATGCCCTTATATGGACACGCGTATACAGGCACTGTCAGGAAAGTCGTACGCACTACCTTCTCACAATGGGAAGTTTGTTTAAGAAATAGGGAGGACGAAAAGTGAGTGTTCGGAACTTTAGTCAGGTTGATGGACACGGAGGATCCACCTAAGGGAATTGGAAAACCCTGATTTCAAACCAATGGTGCGCATGAATTCTAAGATACTGAGGAAACAAATGGCGTATGAAACATCGGCTAACATGAGACTGCATCTCCTAACGTTGTTCAATCGCCTTGTAGATTAGACCTTCAGGTCAAAGGCTACATGTGGTACCCCAAGAAAACCACCTGATTCTGTTCGGGCACCCGGTGTAGAGTATGACAAAACATTAAAATGAAAAAAATTGTTCGTTTAAACGTTGTAAAAAACAGTAAGGGGATCTTTAGCTAACAACATCCTCATTGATGTACAAACGCAAAAAATCAAAGATCTTGGACCATATGGGGATATACTTCATCTACCACTCAGTGTATATACAGGATAATAGAAAGACGAAATGTTGTATCATCTTATGCCAAAAAAGCAAGGTATTTTTTGTCATTATCATTTAGATACATTAATGAGATTAAAAATTGTATGGTATAAACCGAATTTTAAGAGATTGATTTTAAATAATTTCATTTAATATATTCCATCTTGATGACTATGATAGAGACATCAGGTATGTGGTCACTGCTATACGAGGTTTATTATTAAAATTTATCTGATTGTTTTTAATTGAATCATTTAAACTAGATAAAATTAAGGGAATTAATCAATACTATCTGGATAAGAACAAAAGATTATGGCGACATTATAATTTATGAAAGAACTAATCAGAATAAGGATGACAGATCTTGGATTTTGGTGCGATATTTATTTATCTATTTGACTAAATAACGTTTTGGCAGTTTTGCTCATGTTAATTTGTAATGAACACTCTGAATCTAATTCCTAACCTCAATCATCAAGTGTAAATCATCATCCTAATTCCTCACAATGATTTATAACCTTCATTTAGCCCTAGCAAGTAGGTGGATATTCTCAATGTCACTTCAGTCACTCAACGGTTGTTCGAAATAAAAAATACTTACTTACGCCTGTTACTCCGCTTCGAGGAGCATACGCTACCCACCAACATTCTTCTTCGAATTCTGTCCTGAACAATCCTTTCCAGTGTTTTCCAGATGCTATTTATCTTTTAGGTGTCTGCTTTCGATTCCCAGTGCAATCTGTTCTTTGGCCTTGCTCTTTTCATTTTCTCTTCACAATCCCAAGTTGACGCTTGCCTCGCGATGAAGTTTGGTGATTTTTACTTCATAAATTATAATCTCACCAAAATGATCTTATTTATAGTTCTCTAGATGTCGAATTTATTTATTAGAAATTTCCTCTTTATTTCTAATTATTTACTTTTTAATTCGCATTAGAATAAGATGAAAATCAGTAAACTTATTGATTTGGATGATAAAGAATCATCACCAACTGAAAGTTATACTCAACATTTGTGATTAAATGTAAAGATGACTATACAGAACTTCATCGGTGTTAAAGTACATACAACTAACGCTTTGATAATGCGACTCTCTAAAGTGTTAACTTTAAACAATTAGTCTATGTAAATTCACTTGATGCTGTTTACTTGTATCTTCCCATTGTTATTTAAGACTGTGATTGATCAGTCTCTTGGTGGCATGTGTGCATCCTGTGAGGATTGCCTCGATATTGCCTTAGATCACAAGCTTTAAAAGCAAAGATGAATAGCGGTTAGCAGTGGAATCCAGGATATCAACTCTGAGATACAGGTACATCCAGTTGACGAGTGTGAAGTAGGACAAAAGGAACGTCCTGGATTCCACTGTTAACCATCTTTGCTTATAATTAGTTTATGTGTTTGAAGTAGCTATTTTCATTCTGACATAGTGTAAAGATAAAAACATACTGGCTTATTCAAAGGGACTGTGTCTACTTCTCAATGTATTAATTTCTTTTTCGTTGATCAAGTTGGAATTTGATTAGGCTAGTCTAAGTGATTCTACATTATGGTCATTAAGTTTTGAGATGATAGGATTATAGACTAAAAAGAGAGTTCGATGATCACTGAAACAATATCACTATGTTGTTTCCGAAATTATCTTTTGTATTCATTTAGAGTCATTTAGAATTTAATTATTTTTTTTACGAACTATGTAACTATGTAATGTACAATAGCAAACTCAATTACGGAATTACATAATTAGTTGAAAACAATAAACCACCTGCACCAGATAGTATGCAACATCCGTTATCACATTATTTGACTTTGGTTATTCATGTTCATCTCACTCAGTCAGCTACAACATAGGACCAGACACATATATGCATCATTCCAAGTTGCCACACCTCATCAGCACAACAGCTCTAACAGCACTCAAGATCACATGTTCCTCTAGTGATTATTTGTTAATAGAAGTTTTATCCAGTAGACTAATGGACGAAGCAAGACGTTTTCTATCTAAAGAATTATTTTAAAACATCAATATTAGAAGGTATCTTTAGTTAAGAATAAATTAATCGATTCTCATTAGTTACACGTCAGTTAAATGTAATGATGTAATACAGATTTCACTTCAGTTAAAATCTTCAAACAACAATTTTTTAAAATACATTTGTATTGATAATCTGAATCTTCCTGAAGGGATTATAAACTGCAACTGATTAGTCTCTTTTAGCATATGTGTATCCTGCGCGAATTACCCCAATACTGTTACTAGGCAATAAGCGTTTTATAAACACAGCTGGATAGTGCGTTGCAATAGAGTCTAGGACGCACATTTCATCCTATGTGGGACTCATCAGCTGAATGTAGCTGCACTCCAGTGTTGATGGACACATCCGAACTCTAACCCACTACCTATTGTTTCAAGTATCTACAGAGTTGTTCACTTAACTACTCAGTTCAAATAGCCACTGGCTTGTACAACGGGTGTTTTTTGAAATTTTTTCTCATAAGGGTTATCTACTAATTTGTAGCAAGATATTGTGATTTACATTTCGAAATGATAATTTTTCTTAAATATCATTTATTCAACATTTTATAAACATGGAAATAGGATCTCCTTTACTGGAAGTTTTTTTAGTTCATTAATTCACTATTATATCCCGACGAGAATTATGAATGGTAACTTCTGACGACTATTTATGCACAAATATTATACGTATATTCTGAATGTATAACTATTTAACAGCTAGATTATGTACATCTATATTCTTCTTATTACAAGATTTACTTTGACCCATAATCTATTATTTTACGATTTATCGTTCTTGAGCTAAGCCCACTCTATTAATTACAGTCTCCCACATTCAGAGCCACTTTTGATTAGATCTTGTACAAATGTTGTTTTCCATTTTGTTGTGCGATGTGGTCTGTTTGGTTTGTATATGAACACGGTATGTTTGAAATACATGAATCATATCGTGGAAGTTGAGATTGGTGTTCTAGACCCAATAGGTAGGGCTAGGCAGGAAGTAGGAGCGAGCGATAAATAGTGTGGAATGCTCGTACGTGTTTATGCACCGTTTGTCCAGTCGATAAATCAGTGTTCTCTGATTAGTGATATTATTACGTTATATATTAGTCGGGCATAAGGTCACAGGTTATAACATTCACAATATATCTAAATGAATCCATCTGCTTATTTACTGTCATAATGTTTTAATAACTAGATATATTCGTTAGTTGTTGTAATATTATTACTTTTATAATATGTTAAATAACTTGTAATTTATAATTCATTGTTTCTAAGCTGGTTATTCACCGTAAGTGACGTTTATCGATATCAATAAAAGATTGTATTTTCGGTTGGTAAATTCATTATTATATACGGAATATTTCGAACGTCCAATGTTTGATGTTCAAAAGTAGACGACAGAAAACCTTAGATCTAGGTTTTGCACTAGTTTACATTTATCAGTAAGGCATACTTGAAATCAATAGGAAACTCATACCCTATATAGGATTTGATCTCACGTTAGTTTGCTTTAGAGTCTGAGACATTGACATTAAGGTAATCAGTTCTTAGCTATCATAATGGAGGACTAAGATATTTACAATTGATTGATTATTGAGTGTTGACCAACGTCATGTCTGTCCGATTCTTAGACTAGTCAGTTAGACCAATATCCACAATATAGATATATTGATAGAATTTAGTCGTCACTAAAGAATAAGATAAACATGGCATTGTTCAGTGCTCAGTAATATATTAGTTATAAATGTCAAAAGTACATTCGTCTTGTAACTAATAGGTATTTAGATAGCTGAGTAAAATGTTAATTTCATAGAGATTACTTAAACATGAATTTTGATATTCGAACGATGTGAAATATGAAAAGATTCTTAGTTTTCAGTAGATTATTCTAGTTAAAATTATCTTAGCACTAATCTATGGAAGAGATTGAATTGTTAGTTAATTAATTAGTCAATTAGACATCTTGTGAACATGAGTCATTTAATCAAAACAGATTCAGCGTTTAAAGTCAACTACAAAGTGAATAGAAGCCCAGTAAAATCATATATCATCTATCTACTGATCATTCGTTCATCTTTCGCTTTACATTCAAAGAACTTAAGGCTATATGCACAAAAAAACATTGTAACCTTTTTCTTCTTCTTCTTTGATGGTCCTCTAGTTTCTTGAAAGCTTTCACTCTTCTTTTCTTCTACTCTATCCACTCTTTACATAAAACCGATTCATTTATATAATTAATGTTACAAGCTAAGTTTGATTAAATAATCAATAAAAATGTAAATCATTGGATTCCGATTAGGTGATCTAAAATTTAAGTGCTCTTAATTGAGACCTAAAAGTCCTAAGTTTGACCGTGGATGAACACTTCTGAGATCATCTATAATTGGATGAAATAACTATTTAATACTGTTTCGTTAGATCCCGAGAAACATAATGAATGGTAACTTTGGGATCCTTTTATGAACCAATACTAAACGTATATTTTTATCGCATAATTGTTAAATAACTAAACTATTCATATTCATATTCCTCTCATTATAAACTTTATTTTGACCTATGAACCATTATTATACGTTTTACCATTGTTGAATTATGCCCTGTCTATTAGTCACTGCCTCCCGCATTCACAGCCACATTTAGCCAAATTTTGTTTTCTATTTTATGCTACGTTGTGGTCTGTTTGATTGGTGTATAAACTCAGTATGTTTGAAATATAAGGATTCATATTGCAGAGGGTGAGACTGGTGTTCTGGACTTAACTGGCTGGGCTAGGCGGAGAGCAGGATCAATCAGGACTCTAGGCTGGTCGCACGTGTTTTACGCGTCCTTGGTCCGACCGATTATTCGCTGCTTCTGATTGGCGGCTTTTAGCTATAACATGTTTCTATTTTTGATTACAGTTTATTTCAGTCTCCAAATCTTATCTTTTCAAATTGTGCAGCAATGACCAACCTTTATAACTCCATTAATACTGTTGACGAAGTATTAAGTTCTTAACAATTACATACTCAGTTCCTTCATCAAAATAACATCTATTTTTGATCTTTCTTTATTGTGTTCAGTCAATTATTGTTGTTTTTTTAAAACAAACATTTTGTTATTTATGATTACGATTTGTACAATTATACAGATTGATAAATGAATTCGCCTGAAAACAGAATTGTTTAGTGAAACAATCTACTTTTCTTTCACACATCAATAGAATACTCTTTGTTTATTAATCTACTGTCTTCTTTTTAGTCTAACTGTCATTTAAGTACCTTAATTAATTAGATAGAAATCAGCCATCATAGTCAAGTAGTAAATGGCTTCTTTTAATCATTCAGTAAAGTTTAGTATATTTTAGTTAACTATCTCATTAGATGTATGTGATGGTATTTCTGTGTTTGTCTTCATTTAATTATTTTCTTCTGTATTATTTTACAGATCTGTCTGGGAGTAAGCAAAACTTATCGATAAATACGATTTTATTCTATTCACTAACTAATGACATAAGCGATATTGACATTGAATGATTATCATTATTATTGATGGAACAATTATGCAACCAGTATAGGGTTGTGGAGATTACTGATTACTAATGGTGGTCCAATATTTATCGGTTCATGATCGTAACGAAACTAGTATTTACAATTGGTTGATCACAGGGTGGAGATCAATGTCTTGTGTGTCAAGTCTTTCTTGGGGCAGATCAAATGCTATCGACCAAGTTGCAATGTGGCCACTAGTCTAGGTGACTCGACATCGCGTGCCCTATGTTGAGGTAAGATGGTGGTTGGAGGTAGTTAACAGGAAACCCTGGACCCAGGTTTCGTGCTACTTGGCACTTATCAGCAAGCTGTACCTGTAATCTTGAGGAAACTGGTGCTCCCTGGCGAATTCACTTTCATGTCACCCAGCTTCACAGTAAGAGACGTTACCACTGAGCTATCCGAGCCGCGACCGACCTCTTGTAGGACTGAGATGTAATCACAACTGATTGATCACCGGGTGGCGATCAATTTCATGCGTGTCTTGTCCTTATTGGTATTTATTATCGACAACTGCTGAATGCTTAAACATGTCAGCAAAGCACAAATATAGTCTTCAAGAAATTGATTCTGCTCATGGGAGCTAAACATGGACTACTCAATTTTATAAACTGAGACGTTATCAGTGATTTATTCTACATGTGACTGACTTATTCTGTTTAACAAATAGTTTGAAATTAGTGAATCCATTAATTAATATGAATTTTCTCTCTAGCTGTAACCCATATAGATTTAATGACTTATTTCATAGACGAATGATTCATGAAACATCTAGCCATAATTATTTCTTACCATATACTATTTAATACTTTGATCATTTTGTGATAATTAGTGATGAAATAGATTGCCGACATTTTGAAGAATATGGTCACTACTCATTCATTCGATCAAGAGATGAGCGAATTCATTCACTTCATTGTATATTTACAGAGATTCAGTAATTAGAAATAAATCTCATACTGTATTGAGATATTCGAATGCTTTTATTGTCAGATCATCGTAAGATAAATGACTGAATATGAGTCTTATGAACATAATGACTAGGCTTGAACTGACAAATTTCTAAAGCCTGTGGTATGAACAGGGTTATTAAAAATACTTCCTTTATAACTAGTACACCTAACCTCGTGGATTATTTTGAATGAAATTATCAGTGAAGGTAGATGGATTTTCATTCAAGATTATCATTACTTACTTAATTACTTACGCCTGATACTTCTCGCGGAGGAGCATAGGCCACTCAACAGCATTCTCCATCCAACCCTGTCCTGGGCAATCCTTTCCAGCTCATTCCAGTCATTATTCATCCTTTTCATATCCACTTCTATTTCCCGACGTAATGTGTTCTTTGGACTTTATCTTTTTCGCTTCTCTTCACGATTCTAAGTTGGCTCTTGCCTCATGATGAAGTTTGATGATTTGTGTAATGTATGTCCTATCCATTTCCATCGTCTTTTCCTAATTTCGTCTTTAGCTGGAAGCTGATTAGTTCTCTCCCTGAGAAAGCTGTTACTGATGGCATCCGGCCAACGGATGTTGAGTATGTTGCGTAGACAACGAATTGTAAATACTTGTACCTTCTTTATGATGGTTATAGTAGTCTCCCAAGTTTCAGCCTCGTAGAGTAGACAGCCTTGTCTGACTTTGGTCCTTACTTGTAATTTATCTTTCAGCTGTTCTTCATGCACGACTTTGCACTGTAGTCTGTCATATGAGTTCCGGATTATATTGACAATCTTCTCAGGAACATCATAGTGTCGAAGAATCTTCCATAATGTTTTCTTATCTACACTATCAAACGCCTTTTCATAATCAATAAAGTTGATGTATAGTGACGAGTTCCACTCAACTAATTGTTCGACGATGATCTGTAGTGTCGCAATTTGGTCTGTGCACAACCGATCTTTACGGAATCCAGCTTGTTGATCTTGAAGTTGGGTGCCTACTGCGTCTTTCATCCGGTTCAGCAATACTCTGTTAAAGACTTTCCCTGGTACTGACAGTAGTGTGATGTCTCTGTGGTCTTCACATTTACTCAGATCTCCTTTCTTATTCAATGTGCTTAGAAAAGACATGTTCAAGCTTTCATTTTGTCAGAACCTAAAAACCCACTGTTAGTTTATATTCGATACTTGTTCAGTCTTTTCTTTAACTTCATCTCCATGTAATTTGAATGTTTTATTTTTCAGAAGGAAAACACGTTGGCAGTACGTAATAATATACATTTGTATTATCTTTACATTTTACTTATTATGAATAATGCCTTTGGGTTATTTACTATTCTACTGTATAAATACTGGAAGAGATTCTCCAGTTTTAAATTGATTCGTATAAACTGCATCATGTACTGATTTATTTAACTTCACTAGATTTTGATACTCACACTACTCTGAAAGTTTTCTTCGTTAACACCACGAATATAAGGTATATTATCCTAATTGTCTATCGTTTAAGATAAGTGAAAAATATCCAAATTGGGATTTATAAATCAAATATATATTACGTGCTAGACAAAATGTTTTAACGGTAAGATAAGAATTACTGCTAATCACTGTTCATATGTATACTCAATAGTTAGTGCATATAAAGCGGATATTTATTGCAATATTATCTATCATGAATTATGAACTCTGTGTTGTATCCAAATATATTACTAAACAGCAGTGCACATCTACGATCACACACGCAAGACTCGATCTCTTACAAGGACGCTTAATAACTAAACTACTGAATTGGCATCCAACGGTGTCAATTTCTAACTTCAACCAATTCACGACATTGCATACCACTGAGGAGTCTCATACTTGGACGGAACGGCCGTCCAGTGCTTCTAGGCTTTCAGTGGTGGTCCAACACGGATCCATTCATAATATCAATTTAAACCCAACAATGTCCATAGTCCCATACTGATAGATTACTACTTTTAAAAGCTGAATGTTTTGAATGTGACATTTAATCTGTTAAGTCAAATATTTTGATTGATTATGTATAACAGCAAAATTATGGTCCTTAAATATAATGAGTTAGGAGTTTTGTTCTTTGAGATGGATGATTTGGTCGTGGATCTTCCACTGTTCTTCTGAACAACATCATTAGCACAAACTTCCGGTAGAAATGAAATGTTCGAATATGTGCACATTTGAATCACAGCTACCCATGCAACTTCACCAAAAATTATAAATCCAACTCATCAGTAGAAACGAAATCAAATACAGAAACCAACAAACGGACCATCCTATCATTATAATTGAAACCGTTTGGAATAGATAGAGCACATGAGCCAGTAAAATGACTTTAACCAATCTTATACAAACCAAAGGATGAAGTGACAAAAGAAGAGAGAACGAATATCATCTACAAAATGAACTGTTACAATTACGATAAATATAACATTGGACAAGGTGGACACCCCCATCCTCTTCGCTTGCTTGAATATCAATTAGTGATCAAACACTATGACATATTTTCTCATATATATCAATTCATGTGGACAGTTGTGGATACACATTCGATCTAGAGAATGTTGAAATCTTGGACAGAGGGAATACTAACAATATCAGAGATTTTTTAATGCTTAACAATTAGATCAATTAGCAAAAAAATCATCGCAATGATCCAATTTATCAAGCAATCAAGAACAAACACAGGACCAAGAATCAAATAAAAAGGAGATGCAATAAAAATAAAGATGCATATAATGATACGTTATAGATCAACAATAACCAATCAGGATCAAGGTCAACAGGACAAGCTGTATCGTATGTGATGAAATCCAATACTTCACTTCTACCTGAATTTTGTACTAATGATGTTGTTCAGAATAACAATGAAAGTTCCATGACCAAATCATCCAGTTCAAAGGACAAAACTCCACCTAATTCATTCATCTGATCTATAAATCTTTTCCGTCACCTCTAAATATTATCATTTGTATTTATTATTCTTTCACGTCAAAGAGTGTTAATCATGTTTTGAGATTGAACAATGCATCACTTATTTACATTTAACAAATGAATAGATTATACTAATACATTGACATTCATACTTATTACATAATTTCTTTGGTACTATGTGTCAACAACACATTCATTCCGTAATATATATCTACAAATACACTGTATACTACAATCGCACATTGTACACAATAATAATACTTGCTTTATTCAATACTATATGCTTGATTACAATGAAGCATCCTCAGAACAAAATATGTACAGTTACAACGAAATTTCAATTTTATAAGGATTCACTTTGTGAACATTGGTAACATGAATACTCAAGAAAACCGTTGGGTCTGTTTAGATGTTTTGAAGAAGGAAGTCAGTATATCGATTAAATTTTAAGGTTTCCAGTTTTGTTGGGTATTATGCAAAAAATTATTTTGTTGAATAACTAGCATTATATATTCTCATAAGTTTGTAAGGAAAATGTGTATGTGTTATTTCCGGAATGCAGAAGACTTCGGATATGGTTACAGTAAGTTTTGATTATAATTGATATTGCTATTATCAGTATTAAACCGAAATGTTGATGAAAATAGTACGAACTGATTAGATCTGTTGTTAGTTTTGGAATGTTTCATCATCTTTTACGCTCACACATGGTGTATTGGACGTTATTCACAGAACTGTACATAGTGTGTAGCAAGACGAGACGTCGAAGTAACGAAACTTGTAAGACTGAGTGATGAGTATCGGTTCATCAAAAGCACAGCGTTGGCAGAACACTTGGAGACTCAAAGAGAAGACAATTCAAATGGCAGAATACCAAAAAAATGCAAGTGAAAGATTGAAGGCTATGCATAATGTATAATATAAATACTTTGAAGCTTCTCACAATAGAAATACATTCTTCCTGGCTGCTGTTGTGTTTTACAATGGTATCAGTAATCGGAATATATCGTTGTTCTTCCTCTCTCTCTCTATAGAACCGTAATGTCTATAGACAGATGAATATCACTTTTAATATATGTCGCAATCTGATGTACGATTAAATAATTAAATAATATCGTTAGATTAATACCAGATATGTGAACATACAAAATACATCGATAAACGTTTCATGTACTGATTACATTGTTAAGAGACCAAGGAAACCACTGATCTACGTTTCCTGTTAGTGAACATTTACCTAAATATTAACGGCAACTATGCTCTCTGTGATGTTCATATCCACATCACCAAACTTTCGGATAAATCTCAACTAGAAATAAACCTAGATCTAGGACTGTCCCATCGACAACATCCAAGCATAATAAATTAAAACATAATGAAGGTAATTTCGAGTTACTTATCAAGTGGCCATATTTCAACTAGATCTATAGAATTCGATTAGCTGTACTAAGGAAGTGAAAATTATGATATTTTCCACTACATGGTAACCCACCAGTGTAACCGATGTTCTTTAGTGATACTACGTTAAATTTGCTTGTTTATATTTAGTAAATCACATAATTTATAATTCCACATTAACATATAGATCCAGATTATAATGACGTAGTGAAAAAAATCACTGGATAGTTTAAGAATTAAGGCTCGAATTATTCAGTTACATTTTATGCAAAATTAGTTGCCGATACATGATTTACCGATGAATATATATTCTTACACTAGGAAACTTAGTATAAAGACGAAGATTATCAGAACTATGTGATATACTAGCGCAATACATTTCGAACAGTTTGGTTACACATATACTTGTTAAGATCATACATACATAGGGAGGAACAATCGTGATCTCAAAATTAGAGTGTGTGAACATGTACCTAAATGGTTGCAGAAACAAATAGAATCAAATGACCCAATAAGAGTAGAGGATGCCGAACACATAGTTGAAACAGGTCATAAGATTGATCTTAACTCGGCTTTTGTGGTGTTGTACAATAGTGTAAAAGGGCGTATACTTAGGTTTATTGAAGCCTTAGCGGTGAGACTATAATTTATGGACGACCTTTGAGCTAAGCTAGACTGACCTTGAGAGCGTCCACCTAATATCTTTGACCAAATAAAGGTTCTAAACCTGTGTGAGGAATTATAATTATGTTTTACAGTTGGTGATTAACGTTAGGAATTAGATTTCGGGTTTTCATCACGAACTTACATCAGCTATAATGCCAAAACTCTATTTAACCAAATTGGATGAGTGAATTTCGCGCCAATATTCGAGGCCTATTATCTTATACCATATTGGTTCGTCCATAAATTATAGTCTCGCCGCCTTAGCCATACGAAAATTCAAACCTCCTTTGTTCTCACCTTAAACCTACCCTGCTAATATTATACATAAATGTTCTTAACAAGTGTATGTGGGATCAGATTCTTCGAAATGTATTGCGCTAATATAATCGTCGTCTTCTTAATACACTATCGAAATTTACCAAATTACTTTATCTAATTTCTCTAAACTTAGTATGTTTTTTTTTTCAGGATAAGATGGGCTCTACTTAACCCAAGCGACATTGTGTCAATATTAATATTGAAATAATGTTATCAACTTACATGAATAATTAATAGTTGAAATCATGAGTCGATTGAAGCTAGATCACCATAAAGTCTCACAATAGGACGAAACGGTCGTCCAGTGGTTCCGATGTTTCCACAGTGGTCTAGTTTCAATTAATTCATGATCTCTTCTATTAAAATTACTATAATACCCACAAAAATCCCTTCTGTTACATGGAATTATTCACTATTGATGTAAATTTTGTAAAATTTGTATTAGACTCGTATTGGAATTTCTGTAAGTTAAATATCATTTCAAAAAGGTTTTGGTTTATATATTGTTGCAGAGTAACGTAGAAAATTTATCAACACATTGATATCATCCAGAAAGTACAGTAAACCATATAGTCAAAGACATTTTTGACTTTATAATTACGTCTGTCACTTCCACTGGAGCATATGTCGCCGACCGGCATTCTTAAACCCATTATATCCTGGACCTTCTTTTCTAGTTCTATCCAATTGTTGTTCATTTTTCTCATGTCTGTCTCCGTTTCTCGGCGTAATATGTTCTTTCGTCTTCCTCTCCTCATTTGGCCTTGAGGATTCCGAGTGAGGGCTTGTCTTGTGACGCAGTTAGGTGTTTTCCCCAATGTGTGTTCTATCCACTTCCAGCGCTTCTTCCTGATTTCTTCCTCCCCTGGATCTGGCTTGTTCTCTCCCACAATAGGTTGTTGCTAATAGTGCTTGGCCAACGGATCCAAAGTATTTTGCATAGATAACTGTTAATAAACACTTGTATCTTGTGGCTGATGGCTTTCGTAAGTCTCCAAGTTTCCGCACAGTACAGTAGAACTGTCTTGACATTTGTACTGAAAATTCTGACCTTGGTGTTGGTTGACAGTTGCTTTGAGTTCCAGATGTTCTTCAAATGTAGATATGCTGCTCTTGCTTTGCCGATCCGCGCCTTCACAGATGCATCAGATCCACCGTGTTCATCAATGATATTGCCCAGATATGTAAAGGTTTTTACATCTTCCAAATCTTCTTCGTCAAGTGTGATTCGATTGTTGCATGCTGTGTTGTATCGGATAATCTTACTTTTCCCTTGGTATATGTTGAGACCTGCTGATGCTGAGGCTTCTTCTACACTGGTCGTCTTCTCCTGCATTTGTTGTTGCGTGTGCGATAGAAGGACCATATCATCTGTGAAGTCTAGTTCATGCAGCTGCATCCTAGATGTCCACTGTATCCCATGCTTCCCGCCAGATGATGACGTCATCATGATTTAGTCGATCACCAGGTGAAAGAGAAAGGGTGAGAATGAGCAACCTTGCCTGATACCTGTCTTCACTTCAATCGAGTCTGTCAACTGTCCTCCATGTAACTAGATTTGATCTAAATCCTATCAGTAATTATCCTATATAACTAAATATGGCTAGTCGATTCGAACACTATTGTACAACAATTGTCAAAGATGTAAAAATATCAAAAGCTGAAATAAGAAGACATATGAATGTACTTTATTATAATCATGTCAATCAGAAAACTAATCTAGAAGAGAAAGTGAATAGATTATTCTATGAGCTATGATTAAGATTATATGATATATATATGTATATAGATAGATTAATACAGTCATCAATGAATTACAGTGTTGTTCAATATTCACTGATTGAATATTTATTTGTATATTTTATTATTTGTTTAGATGTTGTCTGTTGGATATTGAATATCATGTATATTGAACAAAATGTTCAATGCCTATTCTAAATGATCATCATTATAAAGTTGATAGATTTAGAGGGAAAATAAAATCAAATGGAACTTTCTTCTTGTACTGTTGTTTTAATGAGATGGATTAATTGACATTTTGTACCTTTTCAAACTTTTTGTTTGTTTGTTTTTTTTGTGAGAAAAATAAGTTTAAATATTCAATTAAAATACAAAATTTTTTTTCTGGAAGAGTTGACTTGTTTTGTTTTGTAAACATATAATTATGAATTGAGGTTTCCCAGTGTTGAGTCGGCTTTCCGAGAACTGCGACGGAGCCTCCGGAGGTCCTAAACGAGCCGAAGAGTCCTAGACAATCAGAGCATGATGGAGCTTTCTAGAATATCACCGTGGCGTGCTACTATTGGTCAGTAGCATAATATGTCTTTTAGCGGATTGGCCAAAATATGATGTTGATTTAACAAATGTTAACATCTATAAATACCCGTGTTTTTCTGCACAAAAATGAATCTTTAGAGTAAAGTGTTTTTCGCTTATTTTGCGCCTCTTCTCTCGAGTTCAGGTCTCTGCGTAGTTCTAGCTTGTGTGTTACCAGCATAGCTTAGAAACCGAATAAAGCGTTCAAATTAACAAAACTTATCACCCAGTTAATTAACGGTAACGTTTATTTATGAATAATTGATAATCTAATTTATACAATTAACAAGAAAAATGAACTGGATAAATTCACTTGATGTTGTTTAATTGTATCTTTCCATTGATGTGTTCGGACTGCTATTGATCAGTCTCTTGGTGGCATATGTGTATCCTGTGAGGAATGCCTCGATATTACCTTAGATCACAAGCTTTATAAACAAAGATGGATAGTGGTTAGCAGTAGAATTCTGGATATCAACTGTGAGATACAGGTTCATCCAGTCGATGAGTACAAAATAAGACGAAACGCGGATCCTTGATTCCACTGTTAGCCGATATATATCTCGGCTTATAATTAGTCTATGTGTTTGAAGTAATTATTGTTATTTACACATAGACTTCAATCCAATAAAATACGAATAAGCATATGTTCTTATTTATATCGTAAAATCATTGAAATCAGATATCACTCTAGTTTTCTTTTATTTCAAACTGACCATTCCATGTGTAATCGAACTGATAATCTTCTATTAAGATTCTGTACAGACTTTTTTCTTCGATTTTGGTGAAATAACAAAGAAGTTGAAAGAACCTAACTTGATTAGTAAAAATGAAAGCCAATTAATTTACTATGTATTTATATATGATCATTTCTATTATATTTAATTAATTATTATAATTTATGAAGTTTCTCATAAATTCCACAGTTTACAAATATGTAATTTCCGATTTTATATGTCATCTTTGCATATAGAGTTTGTGGCTTAAGATAAGATCGAGGCAATCCGCACAGGTTGCACACATGTCAACTAGAGACTGATCAATTGCAGTCCTAAATAACAATCGCTAGATACAAGTAAACAACACCAAGTGAATTTAAAACTTCACCCTATTACACAAGCGTGTAGCTAAGTGGATAACGAGATGATGTTTGAAGCGAATGGTTCTGAGTTTGAGTTGTGGAGTGAACATCAACTCTGTGATGCAGGCACATCCAGTTGACGAGTCTCCGACAGGACGAAACCCGGGTCCTCGATTCCACTGCTAGCCACTATCCATCTGAATTTGAATAAGCTCTATATCTGATATAATACTTGAATAATTAATCACTAACACAGAAACAAAATAAAACACAGAGAAAAACAAAACTTGATATTCAAGTATAACTCATAATATAGTATACTGAAAATGTGGTCTTCAAGTGCACGAGTAATAGGTAGATTAAATGATTAAATATCATACGAACTAAAGAAAAAGCAGTTTCAGTTAGGCGTTATTAGTGAGATTTCAGTAGTATTAACAATAGATGGAATAATTCCGTTATCATCTTAGCAATAAACATAATCTTTATCATTTATTTAATTATGATTATTTGCTTATATTTGTGAATGAAAACAAAGTCTTCGGAGTTGATTAGTTTCTTATTTGAGCATTTTCTTGGCTTTATGATAAACTGTAATTATTAAGTCTCTATTACCATAAGTGCATTCCTTTCAGATGAATATCAAATAGCCTTTAGCCGAAAGTTATGGCGTATTGGGTATGTGATTAGCTGTGTAATTAAGGACGTATGTTTCATTTCATATATGATTTTTCATCAGGACATACTTGCGCGAGTTAAGGGTTATTTAGGCTCAATAACTCGATGAACAATGCCTTTCTGTCTTAAGATAAAAGTTTCAGGACTTCATTCTCAGCATTTACATCAGCACTAAGGTATAGACGCAACCAGCTGACGAGATACAAATATGTTAAAACGCACCTGCTAAATTTTATTGCTAGTGACTATTCACTTCTGCTCAGAAATGCTTGTTACTGATGAAAATATTGACACAGTCCGTTCAAGGTACATATCTACCAAAAGAGACTAATCAATTGCAGTTTCTAATTCCAACAACGGAAAGTTTCAAACGTTTGCAATCGAATTAAAATATTTCAAGTTTGGATTATTTTTCACCTTATGCCTATTCAGAAACTCCAATATATTGTTAAGGATAAAAGTATTTTAAATAAAAAATGTCTCTTGTTATCACGTTGAGAATTAAACTCATGTTGCAATCACTTTAGTCAATTAAGATTCACAATCTACCGATCAGTTTCTTATCTCAACGTCGTATACTACACTCAACCTTAATATTGCTTACTCCAATGTTTCACCATAGTAGAGTACCTCTTCAGAGTTATATTCAACTAGCTTTGCAGATTTCATTTTATGAATAACATATTATGACTTTTATTTCTTATGAAAACATGGCGATTAGTCCGTTTTTGATTAGAGGGTCGATCGTACTGTCGTATTAGGTTTATATATAAATCAGAAACAAATAATGGTAGGAGGGATCGTTATTTGAGTAGTAAAGTTAATCAGGTTCTGCTGATGAAACGATTTAAGAACTTTGAACTTACAATTACTGATGTCATGGGATCATTTCGTTAGGAAAACATACTCAGTAAAGTCTTCAGAAATAATAGATAGAACAATTAATTTGTAGCTGAAACTCCTGATTACTTGGAACATAAACATAAAAATTTTCAAAATACGAAAACTCGACCCTTGACAACCTTATCAATATTCTTGATATAAACTATACTTACTTATTTACTTACTTACGCCTGTTACTCCTCGTGGGGGAGCATAGGCCACTCAACAGCATTCTCCATCCAACCCTGTCCTAGGACAATCCTTTCCAGCTCATTCCAGTCATTATTCATCCTTTTCATATCCACTTCTATTTCCCGACATAATGTGTTCTTTGGACTTCCTCTTTCTCGCTTCCTTTCACGATTCCGAATTAGGGTTTACTTTGTGATGCAGTTTGATGATTTGTGTAATGTATGTCCTATCCATTTTCATCGTCTTTTCCTAATTTCGTTTTTAGCTGGAGGCTGATTAGTTCTCTCCCTGAGAAGGCTGTTACTGATGGTATCCGGTCAATGGATGTTGAGTATGTTGCGTATACAGCTATTTATAAATACTTGTACTTTCTTGATTGTAGTTGTTGTATTTCTCCAAGTTTCAGCTCCGTACAGTAGTTCTGTCTTGACGTTCATATTAAAGATTCTCACTTTGATATTGATTGAAAGTTGTTTTGATTTCCATATGTTATTCAGTTGTAGGGATGCGGCCCTTACTTTGCCAGTCCTTGCCTTTATGTCTGCATCTGAACCTCCTTGTTCATCGACGATGCTTCCCAGGTGTGTGAAGGATTCTACATCCTCCAGAGTTTCGTCATCAAGTGTGGTTGGATTGATGTTCTCTATGATGTATTTGAGGACCTTGGTTTTCCACTTGTGTATGTTGAGGCCTTCTGATGCAGTGACTGCTGCTACATTGGCTGTCTTTATCTGCACTTGTTCATATAAACTATAAGCAATGGATTTTTGCTTTTGGCGTTATTAATAGATTACAATTGGATGTTATATTATGCATTGTTGTGGTCAATTGATTTTTAAATGTATTTATTGAGGAACACTCTGGAAATTATCATGATAAAATTCACACAGTGAAATTATGCCAAATCATTTTATGCTTATAAAAACTCAGATAACAACACTGTGATATCTGCTGGTAGGGTCATAGATGTTTACTGTTACCATATTCCATACTAGAATGAAATAGATGTTCAGTCTTTTCTAGTTTTTATACAATATTACCCATTTCTAAACTTTAATATCGAAAGAACAAATATTGTGCTAGAATAACATGAATTCATTTATTTCGTGGATTCTCCACAGTTTCCTACAACCAAATCAGTTGAAATGAATAATATTAACTCTTTCATATTATTATTGTATCTTAATATTATTCTATCTCCACTCAGCTTATTCTAAAAGTTTTCAATATAAAATATGTACACTTGTCACAACTTTTATTTCATTTTTTCTAGTTCTCACCAGTTGTCTAATTTAAGGTAGTCAGAGATGTTTAGGACTGCAATTGATCAGTCTCTTATTGCCATATGAGCATACTGTGTGCATTGTCTCGATATTGCTTTAATTCACAAGTGAATCTAAACTTCACCCTGTTACACAAGTTAGGGACTATCAGGGCTCGGTAGCTAAGTGGATAACGAGATAGTGTTTGAAGCGAACGGTTCTGGAGTGAACATGAACTCTGAGGTCCAGATACATCCAGATGATGAGTTCAAAATAAAACGAAATGTGCGTCCTCGATTCCACTGCTAGCCACTTTCCATCTTTGCGTAGTATATCAATGAATTGTTTCATGTAGTTCAGTATTTAGAATTTATCACATATAACACAGCTCTCGCCGTGTACCAAAGAAATCAGTTTTAATCAGAACATTTAATTGGAAAAATTTAATCTCAGAGGCTACCCTGAATCATAGTCTATTCACCACCGCTCAAAATGAGCTTATTCTTTGATATGATGAGGAATGACTTTAGCGAACAGTGCTTGAATGACACATAGAATTTATCTTGTTCTATCGTCCATAACGTTGGATCACATCTTGAGTAACCAAACAATTTAGTTTTTGATTGAGATCATGAACCGATTGTTGTTATATCACCATTGAAAACCTGGAAGCACTGGACGCCCGTTTCGTCCTATTATGAGACTCCTCAGCAGTGAGCATCCACGATTCCGCTCTCGAAATTCGAACCCAGGGTCTTCGGTCTTCCTATGTTAATTATAGATGCCTAGTCGTATGGTATTTTAAACGTGTTCACATAGCAAGCTGTTGATTAAATAATGTTAACTATCATTCATTTCAATTTATATAAATCTGACTGTCAATAAATCATATAAAAATGAGTGAAATCATATATCCTTTTGTTTTATTTCACAGACTAAATAATTCCTCGTCAACCATCTTTGAGTTCTTTCTTACGTCTTCCAACTCACAACTTCCTGGTATCATGTATTAAGTCAGTCAAGCATTCCGCGGACATAACATCCTTCCATAGTGGTAATATGATTATCAAATACTTTGGAAAATGCAAGTGTACATACCTTGTTGTAAAAAGTTCTGCGATACAATCTCCGGTAGTTACAGTATTAAAATACGTAAAGTATTTTCATTCATTCCATTATTGAGTGTAAACACACAAAACTAATCTTTTGTGTAATATTACATTGAGTCACATAAATTATAGATTTTAGGACGAAGATACTTCAAATTGCTACTATAACCTTCCATTGAAATATGTATGTAAACTTCTACAGTTTATAAGACGATTACATCTAGATTCAGTTGAGAATTAACTTGGAATAATCGTGAACATCTTTCAACAATAATAATACAAATTTTCATGTAATCTTATGAGTAATAGTATGGGACTGAGTGACTTCTAGGTTTTCTCACGGATGTAACTAAAATTTCTCGCGAAGGCAAAACTACATAAAGATCTTCAAAAATAGCCAACAGTGACTATACATCTTTATCCATTTATTCTAGTCCCGTTACAGGATTTAAGTTTCTTGTTCAAATATAAATAAAGCTTTATAGCTTACATCATATGTAAATCAATCGACGCCTGCTCAGTATTCTAAAAGTAGAAAGAACACACAGGCCCAGGGTTCATCTCCTCTTAGAGTCATGAATGCACCCTACTTGAAGAGCTTAATGATAAAACGAAACAATTATCCTTGACATCATGGTTTTAAATGTCGCTTGAATTAAGCCAAAGTACGTTATGTAAACTATAAAAACATTTATTCATTACTTCAGACACCAACAGTTACTTCATAAATAAGGTACATTCAGAATTTAATGTGCTAATCAATAACAAATAACATTACTTTAAATTCTTACATAGAAACCATTGTGTAATCTATTCTAATTGGTTTTTTTGTGTGGCCTCGAATGAAACACGCATTTATTTAGGGTGTGGTGTATTATAAAATTGTATGATAGCCATTCTCATATATGTTTTTCATTTTTAATAGAAATGTATCAATGTTTTCGTATATTATGGTGTATCACTTTCATTATAACAATAATCATTTCAATCGACGGTAAGAAACTATATGTAATTACCAACGTATTTTATTATTTTAATAACGTCTTGTGGTTATTCGTCATGTTCTCAACGTTAACGCGATGTGATATTAACAAGTACTTTCTGATATTCCTTTTTTGGAAGAGGTCCAGACAGAGAGAGAGTGATTTCCACTAAAGATTTCATTTCAAGCACTATGACTTATCAACGATTATTTGCTATGGATAAATCAATGTTACCCAAACCAATATACTGAATAATAAATACAAATACATGGAATCTTAAGTTCTGAATTGAAATGTCTGATGAAAGTTACACCTCAATATGCAGCACACATTAAATAAAGAAACTCGAAATTTTCGGGATTTCACGGTAGGCCGTATTGCATGAACATTGAACATGTGACGGGTAAACTCACCCTATTTAATATAATAGAATTTCAGGATATTGATAACATGCTCCTTTAAATGCTGTTCTCACTTATTATGTACAAACAAACATTGTAAAGAAAGAAACTTACTTGATCGAACTAGTCAAGTATATTTTATCGCATTAAGATATGGATGAGAGTGAGACTGCTAGGCTGAGTATGGATTAGACACAAAAGAGAGTCAAACAGTTGCATAACGAAGAGCCTTTCGTTTGTAAAATGCATTGAAACCAACTAGGTCATGATTAAATGTCTGATACTTTTTTCAATTGTTTTTATCATGGAGGATCGCAAACCAAAGTAAAGTATCAAGAGACTTTTACTAAATAGTTGCATGAAGTGACGCGACAATTTCAACTAGATCTATTGTAATTAATGATGATACAGATAACAGTGTCTCAAAACAAACTCAATACATAGAAAGTCGAAGATTTGTGGTTCAATTTATAATGCGATTGTCATGGAAATACATCTGATTGATAACTAATGTCTAAAACATTGTTGTCTTTACGATTTTTTGACAGGATTTTTATTATTGAAATGTTACTTTAACTGGAATTGTAGTAAAAGATATATTTGAGGAGCACGTTTCATACGTCTTTGGTATAATACTTGAATAGATTAACATCTCTTTTGTTACTGAATGAAACCTTGATAATCTAAAACTGAACTTGGATGAACTTTGAAAATGAAGAAACAATGTATTTCCGTTTCATCCTAGTATGAGACTCAGATACAGTGGTCATATAAAACCCCATTGAAAACCTAGCCATATACCCTCAGGTCTCATAATGAGCATGTAACCTTTGGATCACTTAGGTAGCGTTTGATAGTTTATGTTTCCAACTTCAATTGGTTTGCAGTAATGCTCATACATTGATATGAAGTCAAACGAAATTCATTCTTTCCCAAACATCCATTTACCATGTATTTTGAATAAGGTGGTTGACAAATGAATAAAATTATATAATTCCACGTACGTGAATAAGAGGCGATAAATAGTGAATGAAACTTCTCACACCTCAGATTCACTTCCGAATACACACAATCTATTATCTTAATACACATTTTGTTGCACACCACATATCTTATACACATTGAAGCGAATACCTATCTTAAACATTGTTAACACGATCGGATGACCTATTTGGTATACATTTAACCGAAGAACCATATAATTATTTATATTCATAATTTTAATGTTTGATTATATTTCCTAGAAAAAAGCTTAGGCCAGATTGCCGAGTACCAAACGTTGGATTTACTTCAAATTCATTCACTGAGATTTTACAAATACATTCTTCCTCTTTAATACAGAACATGAATTAGTTGAAAAGAATAAATTTTTTATAAAAACTTAAATTTTTTTAGCTGCAGCAATCAGTGAGCACTACCATTTGTTAAGATTTACACTTTTCTTTATTGAAATTTAATAAACTACTTCATACATTTTTTAAGTAATATTCATCTTCACAGACCCTTATTCTATGAATATCATTTGTTCCTTAAACAATGACATGAATGAATACGTAGACTGTTAATAGTTGAAATTATGAGTAAATTGAAACTAGACCACCATGGAAAACCCGGAAGCACTGGACGGCCGTTTCATCCTATTGTGGGGCTCCTCAGCAGTTCTTATCCGCGCTCCCGGCTCATTGGTCTGGAGGTTAGGCGTTCGCTTCCAAAACTGATAGCTCCTGGGTTCGAATCTCGTGAAGCACACTGTTGAAGAGTCCCATAACTGAACGAAACGGCCATCCAGTGCATACAGGTTTCTCACGGCGGTATAGCTTTAATTGACTCATGATCTTAAGTATTAACATTACTATAATATCCACGAATCCCCTTCGTATACATAGAAGTTAGAAATTTCAAAACGAAAGATTAGAAAAAATTTGTAACAATAATACAACAAACCCAATTCATACTTACATGTGTGTAAAACATTCCTAGAACTGAGATTTATGTGTGTTTTCAAAGTAATTCAAAGTAATGCTACCGCTACATCTTTGATGTGTTTAGAAAAACAAAACAGACGAAACAATAATCTGTACAACAGAAACGCCTAATTTATATGTTGTAACTGTAAATTACAATTTTTTTGTGTTTTGTTGACAGTCATTTGACATCTCATTGTTTAGATATTTCATAAATGATACATTAATCAAAGGAGTAAAGATATCTAACACCATATTATATAAATCTGTATTAACACGAAGACAATAGTCAGTTATCCATAGAATTGTTTCTTTGTCTTAGTAATATGTTGTTTTACATTAGGCGTTCATTACGTCATTAAACGAAATATCTAAATACTCTAGATTCCAATTCGATTTGTAAAGTAGTATCATGTTTATTTGTTAATAGACTGACTTTCACCTTGTATCATAATTTGAATTAAGTACGAGAACAATTGAAAACTAAAGGGTGCATGTCGAAACTTCCTCATCAGGTGCAAGCTGTGCTTGTCTCGTTCCACAACGACGCCTTAGACGAGCTAGCTGCCTCTGCCGACCTCATTTTAGAAATCACGTCGGGCTCACCAATAAAGATGCCATAAGTATTCGGAGTTTGACAACGCTTTAACCCGTAACACCTAATATAACTCGTACCCACCAAGAGAAATCAAAAGACAGAATCGAGGAGATTGGAAAATATATTTGATGACTATCAATATGTCGAGAATCGTCTGATCCAATCTGGCTAGCGATTTCAGTAGATGTTGAGCACGGTGTTCCTACTCGTGATCTGGTGCGGATGCATGATCGAGCGCCTTCAGCTAGGTGAGTCCATTAAAACATGTGGTCAGCATCCAATGTCGAAAACTTACAGAGCTATTTATTTTGGGGATTTATTTACCACTACAGATCTATTGTTAAGTTTATATGTAGTGTATATTTACAATTGTTTCAAGGGTAATAGCTAAGATATTCTTGTTTAATGAAGAGTGTTTAACCTTTAGACATTCGAAATTGGGCAATATTCCACAAATATCGATGATTTCAATTTTACACTGGAGATGTTTAAACTTTACTAGTCAAACTATAGTGACTTAAATGCCGTCTGTGTCTTGTTTAATTGAAAAATTACTTACTGTTTAATGGTATGCTTATGAGTAGACATAACATTTATTAAACTAAGTTTAACTTAATTAACCTAAATGTTATTTTCTTGGTAGTACTGCACAAAAGTATGTCATTTTGTCCAGTAAATAACTGAATATTATTTTTTTTATTCTATACTACCATTTGATATATTTGATTGGAACGTGTTCATGTCAATAGGCGTCTCTTACATCGAACTAAATAAGTCCTTTGATCTATGTGTGTACTTCTCAATGTAAAATCTAAATCTTACCTACTTACGCCTAATACCCTTCGTCGATGAGCATAGGCTGCCCACCCGTACATTTCATCTAAATCTAGATTAATTTAAATGTTTCAATCAAAATTCACTAAAATAATTTAACTTGATAAAGAAGTGACCAAGAGTAATATGCAGTAAACTTTCTATGGCGAATATTTCGCAATTTCTTCTCATCGACAGGTTGGGTTTCATGTGTTATGAGTCATAAATCACCTGATTGTAGTTGGCTGATCATTGAGCAGAAACCTACTTGGTATTTGTTTGGTCCTTTATTATCGATGGAACTCTATGGACCAAGTAAGAATATGACCATTATTTCAAGTGACTCGGTACCGTTTATATTATGTTGGTTGGAGATGGTCAACATGAAACAATAGGCAGACGTTTCATGTTAGTTGTTGTTTGTTAGCAAGGTGTTCCTGAAACGTTGAAGGAATAAATGCTTCATATAGAGTAGAAAACCGTGTCATACACAGAAAACGTCTTACTGTAACAATAAATGCTGTGTGTTCACATCCTTTAAGACGTACTTGTTCCATCTAAACTGTAGGTAAGTCTTGCTGACGAGTGGCAACTTACATGAAATATACGTCCAGAGTTTTTATTATCAGAAGGACTTATGTCTTTCTATTGGAATTATCAGTGAGAAAACAAAAACGCTCGTACATAACTGTCTAATAAAAATAGTGATTTTATTGGTCACCTAAACATTATGATAACATATAATAAATAATGATTTTTATTAGACCATGAAATGTAAGTGACTACATTTTTGGGTAGATTCCAGAATCTCTGTTTTTCTTAATTAAGAATTCATCAGCAAAATGAACATATTGAGACTAGAACCTAGTACCCGTCATTTCAATAGTTTTGAATAACTTTTTTTAATATTTGTAAGGTGTTTGGCCTTTCTGTTATTGATATTTACACTACTGAATATCAGTTACGAGTAATCACAAGTGTGTACAAACCATATCAAACATAAGTAGGATATATGTGTGTATCAAGTATGAGATCTTATCTTAAGAAAAATATGTTGAATATCTTAGAAATTATAGAGTATCAACTTTATCCATCGCTTGGCAATTGACTTTCTTCCAATTTGATTGTTCACGTAAATAAATTAACATCGAAGTTCCATAGAAATCAAGGACCAACCTAAGTTGAATCATTATTCGACGGTGGTTTAATTTAGTTTGGTTCATGATTTCAATGAAATTCAGCAATCTACACAACCCTATACTTAAGCATTACAATGTTATTTTATGAGCAGTTCATATGTCTGACCAAAAAAGATCAGAACTTATGAAATTTATGAGCATTTTCTTGATTTCTTTGACGTTATGCTTTACAGGACATTTTTTGAGTAAGTGACAATATCATTTTAATTCGTAGAGTTTCTCAGCTAACCTTTTCAGTAAGCAGAAATTAGCTGTTTCCAAACTAATGATACTTGAGCTGAATACTTGAAAATATTTTTTGTGAATAGTCGACTTATTACTGGAGTAACGTAGATCGTAGTCAGTTAGAGTCTAACGTCAGCACAATAACGATCAACATCCATAGAGAACACTTTAAAACACTACTTGTTCTACTTCAGTAATCGAATAAGTGGAACATTTTGGGATTCAATGAACAACTTGAAAGGAAATGTATTCCTTCACAAAACTAAGTGGCTTTTCTGAAAAAGAATTCATTAATTGCATTTATTGCTGAAATCATGGAAAACTTACTCATGCTTCAATATTAAAACATCAGTATATTTTTAGTCGACCGATCGACAGGCTAGAGTGACACAGTTTCATCAATAAACAGTGATGAATTCGCTCTTACTATGTGTTATTTTACTACAATAATTGAGTAGTATAATATTTAACATTCATTTATTTCTTATGATTTATTTACCAATAGTTAGTAGCTTCAGAGTATTAATATTTATCACTGGTGACCTAGAAATTTAGTATTAGACCTTTCAGTTTGGTACATGGAGTGCACAATATTAAATTTATCCACTCATGACTTTTATGGTTAGGAAGTTACGACTTTACTTCAGGTACGTTTATGTGATAATTTATTTTCAAAATTACTGTGACTTTAAAATGAGATGTATAGAGTGAATACTGTACAGAGAAATGAAAGAAATTTCGTATGCAGCATACTACCTAAATATTTTAACTATTGGGGAAATCGGGATAATCGGTGACAAGCCAATTTATAATAGGGGTTTCAAAGCTTTGATATATTTGAGTACATAAAGCTCTAATGTAAGGTAAACCAATAAAAATGGTGCTGGATATATGCATGTTAAAAAGTATATTGTCACAAACATAAAAAATCAGTAGAAATTTCAAACGTACATCAATTAGAAGTTTAAGGAAAATTAAAATACTTCATATCGTGTTTGGTGGTTGGAATTATCAGTTATAGGACTATGAACTTAGATTTCATATTAATTAATATTCATAAGCAAGACGTACCTGCTCTTTTAACGAAATTGATGCTATGTACTATTCCAACTCGTATTACCTAGATGAGATGTGATAACCAAGTTATTGTGATAGGGTCTGACCTACTGTAGGACTGAGACATTTATAATTGACTGGTTCTTGTGTTAAGACTAATGTCACCTTTGTTCAGTCCTTTAGGTGCAATAAGTTGTAATGTGACCACTAGTCTAAGTGATTTAACATTGTTCTCACTTTGTTGAGATATTAGCTGAAATCAAAATAATTTTCTACGTACCATAATAATACCTTCCACATTCTCAATAAGAGATACAATACATCAAATTGAACATTTACATAAAATGTTTTTGGGATGGATACAGTCTATTCGAGAGTGAACACGTTATGGATTTTACATTATATCTGCTTATGAATATAACTAAAACTACTTATATTTCTGTAAATAAATAATCAATTTTCTCGAGAGAATCAAGTAATTTATAATCAGATCTCAAAATCTCTCTCCCTCTCTCTCTCTCTCTCTATATATATATATATATATATATATATATATATATATATATGCATTCAATACAAATTATGTCGAAGCGTTCATATTTGTAAGATTGAGAATGAAAACACTGAACAAGTTTTAAAGGACACCTATTCTTCAACATGTAAGTTATTTCAAATGACCATAATATCAGGTTAGTTGAAGACTCACATAATCAGTCATAAAGTTGTAGCGTGGTGTCGAGTCGCGGTTGACTATGAACACCACTACAAGAAGACTACGTGCCAGTCAATCGATAAAATCCCCCGTAAGCCAAATATCAGAAGGCAGTTGATGGCTGTAGTCAAGATGTATTTGTTGACAATCTCGTGGTATCGAAAGGATACCGAGATCGTGCCAAAGGAGTACAAGCGTGGTTACTGAGCGTAACCAAACCCGTGCAAGGTCACAATCGAAAGATAATGGAGCAGTAATATAGTTGTCTTTAGCACAGTTAAACAAGCGAGCACAGTGAAACAATCATTGGTACAATTGGTTATAATAATGATTGTTTAAATTAAATCAATCGCGTTCTCTTGGTAAAAGTAGGTCACTACAAAGTAACCATCACATGTTATTATGATATTTACTTGGTGAAACAACAAAATGTTGCTTGTTATTTTTCTTATGTTAGATGCCTTGTGAAAGTATTGTAAGTCAAATATCACTTTAAAATTTTCTAAAAAATTCATTTGGCTTCATTTCAAATAATGTTTAAATATGTAAACCTTAGTAAACTCAATTAACCATTTTATCGCCAGCTTTTTGAATGATATGAATGAGTCTAGAGGATTTAAAACACCATCTTAAAAAGCAAAGCTTACAGCTGTTACGTTTTACGTTTTGAGACTGAACTCATCTCCATATACTTTTGTCATAGTCATCAGCGTCATATCACTTGCACTCGTTCAAATTCTGTCTTTTTATGCGGAATACATAAAACTGTTTTGATGTAAAAGTCATAGTAACCAAAATTTATTACTATCGGTTTTTAATGACTATTATGGAAAGTTCTGTTATAGTCAAAATACTGGAAAATTAAGCGTGATGTTTAAGAACAAATGGGATAAATCTATTTTCTTGCAATCAGAAACTGTTATTTATGACAGTGTAAAAACCAACTTGTTATTATTATCGTAATTCAAGCATTTCTTCATGATACTAGCTTAAGTAACAAAAGCTACGAACTATGCGTTCATTGTTATACTAGCCACTTAGATGCTTACACTATAAAATTCCTAACACTTAAATCCACGAGTCTATCTAAGCCAAATCATTACTGAAAACTTGAAAGCACCCGACGGCTGCTTCATCCGAGTGTGGGACTCAGCAGTGCTCATCTACAGTCCCACACAGGGCACTCAGACCCAGAACCTTCGATCTCGTGCACTAACACTTAACCTCTGGACCACTGATTCGGCATCCAATGGTATTAATGTCTAACTTCAATCCATCCACCATCCTGAGCAACCCTTCACCCATTGTTTTAAAGAAATAATGATATGTAGAGACATTCACAAGTAGCAAAAGGTCACTTGACAGCAACCAGATCTGACCCAAAGGTCAAGTGCATTTCATTGGAGTCAATGAGTCAATTTCCTAAAGATAAAGTGGTATATATATGAATTAGTATTTTTGCATTTCATTAGGTAGCCCAATACACTTTCTCGTTCATTCTTGTGTTCTTACTCAAGTAGTCAGTTAGAGGGTTGGCGTGTAGCACATCGTACATAATTATCAAACTTCAGGCACCGTACGTCACAACAGACGACTGTCTCACTAGTGACTAGCTTCAAGATGGATTTCCTGGAGTTCTATTGAGAAACCTTAGCCAGTGGAGTCCAATCCTTGTCGACTGGAGACAGTTATCCACCCCAGACTATGGATAAAGACTTGAGCAAGATGATGGATTGATTGAGGTCAGAAATTAACACCGTCGGATGCTGAAACGGTAACCTAGAGATTAAGAGTTCGTGTGCGAGACCGAAGGTTCTAGGTTCGAGTGCCCTGTGTGGGACCGTAGATGAGCACTGCTGAGTCCTATACTCGGATGAAACGGCCGTCCGGTGCTCTCAGGTTTTCAGTAGTGGTCTAGCTTCGATAGACTCGTGGATTCAAGCGTTGAAAATACTAGAATATGTACAAAACCCCTTACTGACTATAAAATCTATTGAATCTATCGCGAAAATAAATATTATAGTGATATTATTTTGTCGATATAATAACCCATGAATAATTCAAAGCAGACGAAACTAAAAACGTATGAGCCGTTTATAAAATGTTTTTAAAATCACTTAAATAAGCTGGATACTACTGTATATATATATATATTCTCAAATTTAACTAATATAAGCCATGTGACTAATTACTAGCGATAAACATCTAGAGGGGTTCTATAAGACTTCTTAATATACTATGCCCAAGGATATCTTGATTTAGAAACATTGGTCATTGAATTCAATAACTGAAACGCTTTGTGCCTTTAGAAAGACTTAAATATCTTGAGTTTCACGCTACGTCCAATCATGCATGTGAAATTCAAAGAATTTTCATATTAGAACGATACAGTTGTCTAGTGACCCCTTGGTAGCTCTATAGATGGTAGTAGTTCAGAATGTAATTCACATTCAAATGAATCCATAAAATCGTAACCAGTAATTTTGACTTCATTTATATAATTAAACATTATCTTTTCTTTTTTTATTTCAGATGTCATCTGTTACGTTTGGGTTATATTGGTCCGCTATCGGATCACTATGCGTATTGAAAGACTTTTTTTTAAAGTAGTCAATACGTTACTATTTTAAACGTTATATTGGTGAATGACATAAATCACCATGAACGGATTATCATGGGTTTTACATTTTAAAATATTTTCATTATTCATTGTAAACATTATGTTTACTTGAAGTAATATTATGGGACCATAATACGTATTACAGTTAGATGTTGATTTTCATTTCCTTCACATGACTTACCTAATAACATAAATTGATTTAAGTTGGAATGGGAAACTATTTTTGTTTATCATATTGATAGTTTGAATGTTAAACCTATTATTATGAGATCAAAAGGTTTTGTGTGTGTTTGATTGTTGGTAAACTTTTGCTGCCTACCGTAGAGGAGGCCTGTATCAGGACGAAATAACACATAACTACTGTGTTTGGAAGTCACCTCACATAAAACCTGGCAAGTATATAATAAGTCAGTTAACTGCTTACTAATATCAGTAAATAGTTCCGTCAAAAACTTAGTATAATTGATCAATGATGACTAATGAGTTGATGTTAATTGACTAAACGGTTTCAAGTTCGATATAAAGCATAAGAGTCACTGAGTTCATACTTAAGGGCAGTCGTGAATGTTTATTATCTGAAAACTTAAAACTAGGATGAAAGATATGACCAGTGATACCTAGTTTATGATGGTGTATCGGTTTTATAAGTAGCGTTGAAATATTCATTGAAGACTAATCTTATACATACGAACAAATGCATAATACAATATTAATTTGTCTGAAATTTATTTGAAGAACTATTCAAAGCCCTCTCATCATCCTGAAAATTTCGACTACAATAGAGCAGATAAACAAAAGATGTTATTTAAACAAATGGAGATGTATATAAACATTCGTATATTAACAAAGTATAAACAATACAATAATGATTTATTGATAAACGTTGGACAGAAACTATTAAAAAGATGAATTAAATATAACTTTCTAAATTTTGTAAAACTTTCAACAGTTGAACACACCGAAACTTAATGCTGCGTTCGATGGTAAATCCCTTGTGAAGTATCTCGCTCGGATGCACAAGATATCTCCCAGGATATAGTGTGATGGATTACATCCGTAGGTTTAGTACTACGACAGCTCAACCGTAGTACTAATAATAGGATTTCAAACCTTATTAGGTGGGATATACTGTCTTCCTAGATTTAGGACTAATGTGTGTCCTGTCCACACTCAGAGTGTCTTCCTAGTTTTTTTCATTTGGAAGTGGGTTTGTTCTCTACCACAGTATATCGTTTCTGATGGTATCCGGCCAACGCATCTGGAGTATCTTGTGTAGACAACTATTTGTAAATACCTGTACTCTTTTGACGTTGGGTGTCATAGTTTCCCAAGTTTCGGTTCTGCACAATAGGACTGTCTTGACGTTTGTATTAAAAGTTCTAACTTTGGTTTTGACTGTTATTGATTTTGACTTCTGGATGTTTTTCACTTTGAGGAATGCTGCTTTATAAATCCAAAAGCTATAGGTTAGTTATCCTTCAGAATATTTTCACTGATAATTCGCTATTAACGAATAAAGTTTAAATGTTCTTAAACTGGATCTTCATCTCCCTCGATACCTCTTAAATAGTTGTTTGTTATCATTTAACTGTTCCGCAGGACGGATAGTGGTGGGAATCTTTGATTAAACGGAATTTTTGAGATATATATATTTGTGACAGTGATGTTGTTGCTGTTTATTAGCAGTGACATGTGTACCTTAGATAAGTTTAAGATTAGCGTTTACAGGAATTTCCATAAGGTATTCGATTGGTATTTATTGAATATTGCTCACTTACTTACTTACTTCATACTTACGCCTCTTACCCCTCAGAGGGGAGCAATTCTGTCCTGGACAATCCTTTCCACTTCTTTTCAGTTGTTATCCATCCTTTTCATATCTGCTTCTATTTCCCGACGTTATGTGTCCTTTGGCCTTCCACTTTTCTGTTTCCCTTCAGGATTCTAAGTTAGCGCTTGCCTCGTGATCCAGTTTGATGATTCCCTCACTGTGCATCCCATCCACTTACAACGTCTTTTCTTAATTTTCTCCTCAGTTGGAGGCTGGTTTGTTCTCCCTTGAAGCTGGCTGTCGTTGTTGTTATCCATCCAACGGACATTCAGTATCTTACGTAGATGATTGTTTATAATCACTTATATATTGTTGATTAAAGTTGTGGTGGTTGTTCAAGTTTCAGCTCCGTGCAGTAGAAATATCTTGTAGTTCGTAATAAAAATTCTCACTCTGATATTGGTTGACAGTTGTTTTGAGCCCCATGTGTTCTTCAGCTGTGGGAATGTTGCCCTTGCTTTGCCATTCCTCGCCCTTACATCTGCATCAAATTCTTCACGTTCATCGATGATGCTACTCAAATACGTGAATGTTTCCACATCTTCTAGAGTTTCTCCATCAAGTGTGATTGGCTTGGTATTTGAAGATCTTGATTTTTTCTTGTGTATGTTGAGGCCTACTGATGTAGAGGCTTCTGCTATACTAGTTTTTCGTGTATTTGGGAAGAGCTAGATCACCTGCAAAGTCCGAATTACCTAGTTGATTCCGAGCTTCGCACTGTATTCCGTGCTTGTATTCAGATATCGAGGTCTTCATAAACAGTCAACTACCAGTTCAGCAACACCCTTTTTAAAGCCTATCGTGTCAATGACAGTAGTATGATGTATCTGTAGTTTTCACATTTACTCAGATTTCCTTCCTTTGGTATCTTGATGTGCTATCCTTATTTCTAGTCCATCGGGACTTGTTCTTCCCTTCCCCACAAGTCTTCCTGAATGGAATGTGGAGCGTGTTTTCAGTTACTTCCATGTTTGTGTTTAGAGCTTCAGGTGGCATATTGTCAGTTTCTGCTGCTTTCTCATTCTTCATTTTTCTGATGGCCATCCTGACTTCTTCGATCGTTGTTAGGGTGACATCTATAAGAAGGTCTGCAGGTGCTGCTTTGATATCCAGTGAATTCAAGGGAAATGACCCATTCAAAAGTTCCTAAAAGCGTTCTACCCATCTGTTCTCTTTACTATGAATTTCAGTGATTGGCTTGCCTTTTCTGTTTGTGATCCGTATCTCTTGTTTACCATATTTTCCTACCAGCTTCTTCGTTGTGTCAAACAGTTTTTTCATATACCTTTCTCTTGAAGCTTTTTCCGCAGTCGTTGTTACGTCTTTCACATATTCCTGATTGTCAGCTCCAATGCTCTTCCTCTCTTGTTTGCTTGCTTCCAGGTACTTAGCTTATGCCTTGAGGTTTTCTGTTCTTGTTCGACTGTTGTTATTTTCCGTCTTCTCGTTCTTTCTTTCTTGAATATTATCCAGGGTATAGATAGAGATCCATTCCTCATGATAGCGCTTTCTGAACACCACTGTGGTCACTACTCTGAGCTCATTCTGTATGTATTAAAGGAATGAGTTCATTCAGTGTGAACATGTTTTGTTGTGTGATAGCGATGTGCTGTTATCACTGATTGGTGATATATATGTATTTGTTTGTATATGATAAAGATTAGTGTCTTGTGGTATTTGTACGAACTAATGATTCCTTCGTAATTGATTACCCACTGATCACGAAAATCATATACAATAAGTTCATTTGCGCTCATCTAGTTCTATCTGGTTAAAATTGCAATATCTTTGGAATACTTAGTTAATACTTTAATTTGAATACTTTTAATTATCATAATTACATCGCGATGGAGCCCGTAGTTAATTAGTTCGGTATACACTCAAATTCGGAAGCTTTTTAAGAATACATACAAAAGTTCGAAGTTTACAGTATGACCAGGAAAGGTTTTACGGATGACAAAATTTTGGCTGATTCTCTTACGCTCATCAGAAAAGAAGCCTAAAATTTACTCAAAACTTTAATTTTACCAGACAAGCCCATTTCACTTTCTTATGCAGTCCTCGAAGAGCTACTACTAAATCAAGTAAAGTGTACTAATTTCGAATGCAACAAAGAAGATATTCTTCAAAAACGATTCACCGGAACACCAAAAATTCTACCACACTACTTACTTATCGCAATCCAGTGTGTTCTCAAGGTCATGCAGATAACAGTTCACTGAGTTGCAAAGCAGGTTGCACATATGAGCGCAGGTTTTGTAAATGTTCATCTTGTGATAAATGTCGAAAACGTATGTCATATGTAGTTTGACATGTAAAGTAATTGAAATGTGATAAAATGGGACACACCAAATCGGTCTGTAAAGCTACTGTCTGTTTTGCTACAGGTGATGATTAACCCCGTACTTCTGATTTTAATAAGTTAAGCGTTTCTATGATCAATTATCTTCATCCACGGTTTTGGGAATTAATATCCATATTCAGAGTCAACTATATACCTATCTTGGCCTATTTCATGACTAATATTATTAGAACCAGTGTAGAGTCACATCTCATACCAGAATTAAATAAAGCCTAATTAGCCCTGCATAACTCTGAAACCGAATTCCAACCGAAAAACTTATATTGCGTGTAATATTCCTCTAGGAAGCTGTGGGCTTCCGTATTCAGAAAGGAATTGAAGCGGCTCAGTGGATACAAGTGTATCGACTGAAACTCAGAATCATTTTGTGACAAACGTTTCTAGTGAAACAACTTCTTATCACATTTATCATGTTATTTTGTCAGATATGATTTGTTTTATTGAATCATAGATTTTTGAACTGAAAAAATACGTAGAACGAATCACATCATGATTGGATACAATTTTGATAGGTACTGACTTTTCTGATTATGCACTATTCTTCAATGAGATTCCTAATAAGTTTGAAAAACGATATTTCAAAAATATCAAATTTTAATGGTGTCATATCAAATTTTATTTGTTGTCATAATGTTTTAGTTACTGATGGAAAACTTGGTTAGTGTGAAGCAGAAGTTTCAGTTCCAAAAATCTCATATTGATTGTTATTTATCGTCATAATGAATTTGTAGTGGCATTGGACAATAGCCACACAATCCACAAAGCTGTGAACACGAGACTACACAGAAAATAGATATTCAATATTTAACGCGGAGAAATACCCAACGATGGGGAAGGCGCGAATAGTGAATTGAATGGACGGGAGTTGATCGAGTGGCATGGCTCGGCCATGCAGGCGTGGTCCCTGCTGGATGTTATCTTATATCTCCTATTCATATTAAATATATTGTTCTTTCTCTAGCCTAAGCTTGTTCATCATGTATTGGTAGTTGTTACGATACGGTGAGTTGGTGTCGATGATGTGACTTCCACGTAAGATCTTATAGATTAGGCAGTTATATCATGACAAATCTACAATTTTAGGATTAGGTCTATTGTTAGAGCAGTACTAATATCATAGTAGACCATAATTCTACATTGGTGAGCCCAACTAAAGAAACGCAACCTATTATTGTTAATCCTTATTTCCACCTTAACCTTCTCAATCGAATTTTATTTTTGTAAACCCACTATTCTAATAGTCCTTTGATTAATGGTCACATATATTATCGTAATGTTATATCTATTAGTTCACATAACTTACTAGCTCAATCGATAATAAAAGTTGATCATCTATATCAACTAATTAGCTTTGATTGTTCGTTAACAAGCTTTAATAGCATTTACATGCTTCAGCAACATAGACTTGTTTAAACATCAAGCTCTAGCAAATATGACCTGCAAATAGCGTAAGTATACATTGACTAACAATGCAATCAAGGACTAAATAGTTATCGGGATCTAATTATCAGTGTTCCTTCACCTAACACCTCATCCTGTTTTAAACTATGCACTATCCTGTAATATCTTTTCTTCTGACCACTGCCTGCCTAATTTCATATTTTCGAGTTCCATTGCCAAACAACAAGGATGACACTTCTCCAAAAACATACGGTGAGTTTCATCTATAGGTTTTCTGCAATCATAAGGTCATTTTAGATGGCTCGTTCAATAACAACCACACAATTAACTGAATTCATTCGATTGTTCTAATCCGAGCGAGTGGCAGAAACGTCAACAGCATCAAGCACCCTGGAATTAATTTCCATACTGCATGTTTTATTCTGGATACTTTTGGATCATTACTACTTCTTACGAATGGCGTTATATATGTCGTACACTGAATAATATAATTTTCAAAAATAATCAAGGCGAGTTCAACTATTTTACTGGATGATTTTTTTTGTACTTAACATGTATATGTTTTTCAGTTGCTTTTGCCATATATTTGTAAGTGTCACTAAGCTAAATGCAGTAACTTCTTATGGAAGGTTTATAACGCATCATATTCCTGCCTGAAGTTTCACAAGCAGTCTTAACTTTAAAATTATTTTCTGGTCATGTTCATTATTTTTAAATCGTCATATACGTCAACAACCTGCATGTTAACCTGGCCCATACATACGTCACACTATATCTCCATGTCTTATAAATTTAGAAATCATCTAGATCGCCTTTAACATTTATCAATAAACCCATCATAGTTGTTGTCGCTAATCGTATTTGGGTTTATGGATTGATTTATCATATTAGCAGCCTAAAATGCGAACATAGTTTAAACAATAAGATTAAAAATTTAGGTACTATCAATTGTACCAGTAAAATAACTCAATCCTCAGGTAGCTGTTGGCTAAGCAAACACTTGAAATAAAAACTCCGTAGCCTACTAGAATTAACACTAAACGAATATTTCTGAATTGAAATTTATAATTAAATTAGGCGTCTCGGATTCTTTAACGTTGTAAATTTCTGATGATTTCGAATCACTTAAAGCAACAATACCTATTTTTCCACTGACTAATCCTCAATCAACACTATAACTAATTAAATTTAATAGTTTCAGGATATCGGCATAAAGCATTGTCATAACTTGACAATCACGTAATATGACTGATAAAATTAATGAAACTATTAACGAAATCGGTCAACAAATTGACTTATAATTACCATTAAATGGTGTTGTTTTCTTGGTATCTTCATCCATCACAGATGATTACAGTATGTTTCTCTATCAGTTGCTCATTCAGTAAATATCTCAAAACCTTGTCAGTCTAATTGATGGTTTAGCGACACAATCATGCATGCAAATAATCAGTATAAGCAGTCGAGCAAATCTCCTGCAAACTGAAAATATCAATGTCGAATTTACCCCAACACTGACTAAGGTTCAAGCCATTATCATAGACATGAGTTGGGAGTGTACTCCCCCTGGTTACAACTTATGTTCTCTCTGATAATCACATGAGCATCCCTCACTATTAATCATCTTGTAAAATTTTATTTAGCTAAATACATCTTGCAGCACCACATCACCTCGTAATATGACACAGGCCTAACTGATTTTAATAACTTATAACCACTATATCTCAATTAAATCGTATTCCGCCTTATGATAAACTGCATACTTGCAACTAACTTGTATGCCCAATCAGCCAGCAAGTATAAATATAAATAAATAGTCTGCCGCAGATCAGAACATTGTGTCCAGAGCATGTCTCTTACGAATACACTCATGTTTAACGATTTGTTCCTAGCTATCTGTCCAAAATTCATATAATTATCATGTATTTAAATTTTATTTTGATAACCATTCATGTGTATTAGTAGTATTACTAAATTCTATCACGGTCAAGTAAAAATCAGATTGAGAAAATCTCCCCGTAACTAAATAAACCGTATCAAACTAACTGGAACACTAGTTGGAATTCTTCTCCACGGTATACTTTTGTTCCTTCAGTTAGCCTACTAATACAGATGCAATTGGAATTCAACTCATATGGACAACTAACCGGCATAATCGTTATTTGATTTCATAATTTAAACCAAAACTAATACCAATATTAACATTTCTACAATATTCATCACTTTAATATTTCTAAACACAAAATACTTACTACCTATACGTTAAGTTATTAACCAACGGCTATTAACACGCATCGTTTTATTATTATTATTATTGTAACCCCATTTTTTATAGCTCAAATAATCTTCACCCAAATTTTCATTTTAAGCGTGTCAAGCATGAAGGCAGATTTTTTTTAAAATTATTACATGTATTTCCCGACCAGATGCTGCCGCCTTCTTTTTGATTTATCTTTCAGCTTATCATTACCCGGAGAATTCTACCTATTCTTGGTAACCTCCGGCGCGCGACGATCCCATCCAGTTTGGTGTCGAACCAACATCACGTTGATTCTGGTGGGAGAGTAGTGTAGTGGCATTGGACAATAGCCACACAATCCACAAAGCTGTGAACACGAGACTACACAGAAAATAGATATTCAATATTTAACGCGGAGAAATACCCAACGATGGGGAAGGCGCGAATAGTGAATTGAATGGACGGGAGTTGATCGAGTGGCATGGCTCGGCCATGCAGGCGTGGTCCCTGCTGGATGTTATCTTATATCTCCTATTCATATTAAATATATTGTTCTTTCTCTAGCCTAAGCTTGTTCATCATGTATTGGTAGTTGTTACGATACGGTGAGTTGGTGTCGATGATGTGACTTCCACGTAAGATCTTATAGATTAGGCAGTTATATCATGACAAATCTACAATTTTAGGATTAGGTCTATTGTTAGAGCAGTACTAATATCATAGTAGACCATAATTCTACAAATTCACTTCCAGTAGATCCTCTAGTTGGCGTGAAACATATCCCTTAAGTAAGGCCACATTATTTGTAACTTGGGGATATGAAGATCCATCATTATTTCATGTAGTGGTGTTGGATAACCAATGCTTCGAATTCTATATATAAATAATTTAAGGAGAAACAACCGGCATGTCGTTCAAATACAACTGCAGAAACCAGATGACTTTGTGCCGATTTTAGTTGTTAATTTTAATGCTAAACTAATGAGTACATTCTAGACCATGCAGGTTTTACATCCAACACATAGTCGGACAGATGTACAATGAACATAGTTGGAAGAAGTACAATCGATTGCAGAAATTTGGATTCCAATTCAGGCTGTGATGATTTTGGAATTTGTACGAACTAACGATTCCCTTGTAATTGATTACCCTGTAGCGTGGCATCGAGTCGCGGTTGACTATGAACACCGCGACAGAGAAACACGCGCCAAATAAATCCATATAATCCCCCGGAAGACAAATGTCAGAAGGCAGTTAATGGACCAAGTCGAGATATATTTGCTGGCGATCTCGTGGTATCGAAGGAATACCGAGATCGTATCAGGATACAAGCTTGTTTACAGAGCGTAACCGAATTCGCGCGAGTTCACAATCAAAGTGAGTATGATGGATGTTTTTGGCGCGGTTAAACAAAGAGCACATTAAACACTCACTGGTACAATTGGTTATAATAATAACTGTTTTCAATAAACAAATCGTGTTCTCGTGATAAAGGTGAGTCACTACAACCCGCTGGTTACGAACTCCAAATACAATAAGTTCGTTTGCGCTCATCTAGATCTATCTGGTTTAAATTGCAATATCCCTGAAAAAATTAGTAAATTAGTTCGAACGCTTATACTTATCATACGTTTACAAGAATTTCTGTGAGGTATTTGATTAGTCTTTTTGAAATGTTAGTTATGGTATAATTTGTTTGCCTGTGATATATGGGTATCACTGTATCTGTACATAGCTTAATAGTGTTGTTATATGTCTGTATTTTTCGGGTATACTGACTTGTTGTTGATGTATTCGACGAAGTGTTGTGCGCTAGAGGTGAGGTAGAGTAGTGAATGAACAGTTTGTGTTTTATCTGTATGTGTGAGTTATTTGTGTATCAGTAAACATGTGGATGAGTGTATTATGCTCTGAATTAACGGTCGCGAGAATCTGCTGATCTCGTTAGTTGTAAATGTCAAGTATACTGAAGGCACTGTCTGAAGAATATTCCCTTGTGAGAGTATAATTTCAAGTAATATGAACACATATTTAATAATTTGAAGGAGAATATTTGCACTCTAGGATGTAAACGTCGGGACTTTCGTGGTATATGTGCTGAACGGATTTGCTTCAAAGCATTCCTGTGAACAACAGTATTTACTTCAAAAAGAAGTCATATCAAAACACATGCTCTTTGTTTATATTAAACGGCTTTAATTTAAGAAAGAGAATAAATTATACAGAAAGTACAAAATGCCACAAAAGGTACAGCCTGTGCTATACATACAAGGATTTCGTTAACAAAAACTAATGTACTTAACTTAAGCAAGAGTTTGATGCATAAGAATCAATAAATATTCTTCAAAGATATGGGATCGAATATCTGTTTGCAAGTATCCCAAAAACCTTTGCAAGTAGGTAGTCAAAAGCCAATAGTCATAAACGGAACCGAGTTGTGAACATGAGGTTATTCAATCACTTATTGAAGTAATGAATTTCACTAGCTGGTGCGTCAGTGTGAAAGTCTATGGTCAGCTGACAAGTAATCTGTTGTGGTCTTGTGAACGTCTTTAGAATGCACTAGTAAATTCATTGTCTTGAGAAGCAGGAAAAGTGAAAGCTTATTAAAAATCGAATTTACCGCTAATTAATTTAAAATCTGTAGTCAAGTCGGCTCTGTTTCTTCTATACGATAATGGAAATGGGCTTAGTTTAGTCGGGCATCATATGGGATAATTTCTCCAGGACTTTTCGAAGCTCTAATCTATCACCTTTACATTCTATCACTCTTCATATCTTGACATCGTCAGTATATAGCAAGACCGATGATGATAGGAGACGAGAAAAGTCATTTGTATGCAAGAGATATAACAATGGTCTCAAACAACGTACATGGAGGCACTCGGCGTAACGTCATAAATAATCCCTGCGGTCTTTCTAATGGTCAAATTGAATTCAGTCTCAACGTATACCTTAGGGAACAAATTGATACTCCAAAATGGCGACATACGTGTTTGCACCATCTGGATACCATTTGCTCTTCACTGTTAGTCAAGGCTTGGAGTTCACTACGAATGTGCGGTGACCAGAGAATTCAGGGCAGAGCAGGAGCTGTGACCGTTTACCTGGGAATGTTCTTCAATCATGAGACCCCTTGATGCAAAACCCATCCCGGAAGTAGTCTGCAAACCTTTCACTCGCCGTAGACTCCAACCGACACAATGTGATACCGAAAATTAGACTCCTTAAGCATTAAAAATCAGGATAGAATGGGCTACACGTTCGATTGCTACAATAGCTTACATCAGCGATTCAAAACGTCAGTCATCCAGGATGGGTTGTAGTTGGACTGAAGAAGTGTACCGAACCTCCCGATTTATAAGACAAGGCGGAGCCAATACCCAACAAACTGTTAGACAATTAGGTTCACGAGTGTTTCATTAAAAATGTTAGGAAGAAAAACTACTGTCTGTAGTAGTTGATGCACTAAAGATCAGTACATAACTTTGGAACACCGTTTCTAAACTTGTTTGCAGTTAGTTAATCTCTCATTAAGGATGTTAAAAAATCAGAGCATATTAAACGATAGGCTCTTAAAACTGTCCCTGTAACCTAATCGTAAAACGTGATGTGACTTAATGTTAGGATTATGATTATGAGGGCGTCAGCATGTCTTATCTTTTTTCCTTTCTAGAACTTATCGTTTTAGAGTCATAGGACGAAGATTCAACAATTGAGATCAAGTAAACTCATATTAGGACTCCTAGCAGTCAATGACTGAAACGCCGTATCCAAAAAAGTCACATAAACAATTTAAAGGGGTACCTGGTAATCAAGCTTTAAAGATTAACACATGTAAAACAGCCCACTATTATTGTCATTATTGGGAAATGAATGAAAATAACTTTCCCATCCTTTCATACAGTGGCTGCAACTCTGGAAGCATTTCGTGCCGACAGACATCGGTTGCCATTTGATATCCATGTGCATCCGTATAGGCCACATGACTCCAGGATCAAGCACAAAGGCAAGTTGGATCTGACCATTCCACTTATGGACTTTCCTGATAATAAAAAAACGTGTAATGGATAGGGGCTATGAACTCGGAAAATCTTGTATATGTAGGCTACCTGTCAATTCATGTAAGGCTCATACAGACAAACAGGAAGATGCTTATACGTTTCAAATTGAAAGCATAAAATGCTTATACATAAACGTCGCGAGTTTGCCGAATAAAATGGACGAACTCAGTAATGCTAATAATAATCATGTGGTAGGAATATGTGAAGCATAGATATCTTCTCAGTTTACGGAACAGGAGCTGGCAACACTAGGGATGCCTTGTTGCGCAATAACAGAAAAACAGGAATTGGAGGGGGAATAGCCCTACACTTATGATCCCGTCAGAAGGTAAATCAGGTGCACAACCAAGATTTTATAAATCTAGATGAATCCGTTTGATGCTCAGTAAGAATGTCTCCCACCTCGAGGTGTCTAGTTGGAGTCATCCACTGGAAACCAACTGCTGACATCGACCACGACAATCGTATGTTGTAAGCATTGTCCCACCCTACATGTCTAGGATCCACTAATATCTTGATTCTAGGGGACTTCAATTTTCCTGAAGTCTACTTCGCGGAACATACGTATGTTAGGGGTGAAAACTCAACTGTAGCTCGGTTCTTCAACCTCATGGAGGATCTAAGATTATTTGAAAATGTGAAGTCGCCAATTCGTTGGAGAGACAGTCAGACGCCATCCCGCTTAGACTAGGTATTTACAAACGAAGAATTCCCGGTTGGCAACCTATCAATCCTGGCTTTCCTAGGGGGAAGCGATCACGCCGCCATAGCCTTCAGTTTCATCGGCAAAACTGAGCTAAGACATTTCACGAACAATAGGTGCTAGAATCTCAAATGGTTGAATGTGTCGGCTTTATAGAACTATCTACAACAGGTGGACTGGGATGTTCACCCTCAACTTGACGTGGATGCTCATTAGGATTTCTTACTGCTACAAAGCAATCTGCTCCTCAAATGATCCCCAAAATCTACAAGCAACCTACAATCATCAAGGACCGCTCTCTTCGTTTTCTAAGCCACAAAGGTACTGTTGAGCAGAATACAAAGGAATTGATAACAAAGGCGTGTACAGGCAGTACAAATATATAAGGAACATACGCACAAAGGTAATAAGAGAAGACAGGCTTCAGTACCAGATAAAGCTTATGGATAAACTTGTCTCCAATCCGAAAAGCTTAAAACGTTGTGGAGTCTCTCTTTGGCAAGCCAAAACTGGAGTTTCCCAAATGCTAGGTACTAATGGCCGATCGACAACGACGGTGACGTCGCCAACCTCCTGGCTTTACATTACTGTCAGACATTTCAACCGACCCACATTAACTATATTAATGAAAACTCTATCCACAAATGAGCAGGACCTTCCGAAGTGAACCTGAGCGCTGACTTGATGTACCGAAATCTGCGGCACCTAAGAAAAGACACTTCGCCTGGTCCGTATATGGAATGTCCTAGTGGGGTCTCCCAGGGCTCAGTACTAGGACTTCTTCTTTTCTTGATTTTCATAAACGATATTCCACAACAACTATCGTCTGACTTATCACTTTTGCTGGTGACGTGAAACTTTGAAGAGAGATACGCAACCAAGAGGATATACAGGCACTACAGGAGGATCTGACTCGACTTCAAAGTTGGGCAGACGATAACGTACTTATCTTTAACACTTCAAAGTGTGAAGTAGTTCATCCGCGACACGTTGCAGACTACAGTTATAACTTAAAAAACTCCTCTCTAGAAGTATCCCAGGTTGAAAAAGGTTTAGAGTGCTGGCATCCTACAACTTGAAGTCTTACTCTAACTGTGACAAAAATGCCTTTCGAGCAAACCTTGTACTGGAAACACTGAAGCGCATTTTTGGCCATTTTGACGGAGGGACTTTCCGTACAATTTTCGACAGTTTCATTCGTTCCCATTTAGAGTACGGAAACATAGTATTTCCTCCTTCACTCCAAAATGATAAGGACACAATGGAGCGTATCCAACGGCAAGCCACGAAATCAGTTCGAGGACTCAAATTCAAGCCTTACGAAGAGCGCCTCCACCCACTGAACATTTGCCCATGAGAGTATAGGCATCTAAGAGATAATATCCCAATGGCTAACAGTATCCTTAACACTTCTGGGCATCCTCTTAAATGTCTATTTAAGTTTATCTCTAACACAAACCTAAGGGTTAGCACTAAGCAGCTGGAGATAAAACATAGCAGAATGGACTATAAACACAACTTATACTTTTTAAGAGTTGTCAAATGCTGGGATTCGATGCCGGCTAAGCTAGTCCAAGCGACTTCTCGGGAGCCTTTTAAGAGGCAACTTGACTTATTCTTAAGGACCAAGTATAATATCTTACTATGATTTACCAACTTCTTTTTCCTTTATTATCGTTAATATACCTAGGTTGCTGCCTTGGTGTATTGGTAATCCCTTGCTAAGAGTAAGCATCATCTACTCCGCCCACAACCGTTTGAACTATTTTGAGTACTGTAATTTAAGGTCAAGGACTGCGGTGCTTTCATATTGGTCCGTTACGATGCACGAAATAAATATCGATGATATAAGTTTGGGTTCTGGATTCTCACATGCAAGATACGCATCTGTAGTTTCAGCGATAGGAGTACATAATCGAAATTTATTCATAGGATCCTCCTCCATATCAGGTGAAAAATAATACCTTTCTAAAACCAAAAATAATTTTTGTGTTGTTGAGTTTTTTCTGCAAACCAGTTTTCCATCGTAATTTGTGATTGATGTGACTAAATGTATTATGGCTTATTTTTAACAGTTCATCTTGTACCCTTTCAATTGCTGGCTCTAGTTGCTAAGCTGGTCTTAAGGTGTTAAGCATCCCAAGCTGCTAGCTTTGGGGAAATGTTGGGGAAATCCCTAAAGTAAGATAGCCTTCCTCAAAGTTTGGGTAAATTTCGGGGAATTCTTGGTAAATTTTGGGGTTTGCGTCTCATTTCCTCAAAATTTACTGTAGCGTCTTCCCCAAAATGGACCAAATTTTCCCCAAAGTTGGCAACTCGGGATTTCTGGCAAAAGGAGGCCAAAGTTCAGTAAAATACGCGGAAAGAAAATAGAGCACCCTTTTATCAGTAAAGGTCAATTTATTTCTCAGCAATAAAAAACCTAGCATGGTTGAAAATTTTCACAGTAATCTGCTTTTGCAGTGAACTACATGTTGTAAAATTAAGTTTTATTGTATGGGATTATTTCAAATTATTGAATAGACAAACTTCTGGCGCTAAAAATAGTGAAGTGTCGTCTTTAACGGTGCCTGCTACTTTGTTGTCTACTGTTTTACTGATATCAGACTGTCTTACCTTCATCACAATCACTTGTAAACAAAGTATCTGACTCATCGAAATAATATGTTACCACGCTCACAATAAACTTCCAATTTGCGGAGTTAATCTTATCAGATATTTCGTGCTCAATTATAGCTTAGGAAGCTCAGAATAATTCATAATAAGCATTATTAGAAACTATGTGTATTTGCTTTTTATAAACTGTCTAAATGAGGACATAATAATAAACTCTTCTAAGACGTCCATAAATTATTGTAGCACCGCTAAACTTTGTAGATATAAAGTCTGAAAAGATGAATAAATTGAACAGTATGTATATCATGTCATATGAGAACGGATATGACTCCTTGATTATAAATAATATTAATTATCACTGACACACTGCATTTATGTTTTTGTCCACCATAGGGGACCTGTGGGGCGGTGGCTTGGTCGTTTACAACCTGAAAAACTTAAAAAACTATTTTGGTCGTATTGCATATGAAGATGAATCGTCTGTAGTTGATGATATCTCTCATCAGGTTGTTACGGAGGCTTCTTTCGACTCATCTGTCGCATCAATAGCACCATTGAATTTAAGTTGCAGTGAATTAACAGATGCTGTTGTGATTGGTTTAGATGATGGCTCTATTCAGTTGGTTACACTACGTGAGGTGTCAGCCAATTCTCATCAGTCACAATGCAGGTATCCATCTTTTTGTTGATTACATATATATATATATATATATATATATATATATATATATATACATAAGTTGAAGCATTTATTTTTCTTTCATCAGACTATTAGATGAATAAAAGTAAGGTGGTGGCTTTGCGATTAAGACGTTCTACTCTCAACCACTAAGTTCAAGGTTTGAGCCCCACTACACCTATCTGGACAACCGGGTTGTATCACTAACCCTTACCCAGAGTGTGGCTCATATACAATTACTTGGAGAATTATTTAATTCGATTCAATGTTCAGTTTAAGTAATGCAGAATACATGCTTACTATATAAAGTAGATACGTTATCACAGTGTTTGTACAATATGAGTAAATTGTCATGTTTTTGTGGAGTAAGCATTTGACTTGTTTGAAAGTTATGCCATAGATCCAAGTTTGTTAGTTATAAAAATGACTTCCTTTACTTCGTTGACAATATTCGACATTGAAAATATAAGACAAACAAATATAGACTTGGCGGAAATATGTTGCTTCGATCTGCCACACCTCACAAAAAATAGAAGAAATGCAAATAATCACAATAATACATTGTTAATAAAAGAGAAATGGAGGCTAAAAACCAAGTAAAAACGGGAGTGAAGAAGTGTAAAATAATCTTGTGTTTATGATTTGGATAAAATTAAAGATTCCATATTACTTGAAATAGTGACAGTATTTAAAATTTCTTCGATTCCATTTGGTCTGCACTAGAAACACGACATCGGTTAATACACAGCGACTGATTAGTTTATTTACTAACTCATTTGCAGAATTCATGGGCTTGGATTTGAACTGCGCCCTAAGTTTGAGCGCTACTGATACTAATCATTCACCTAGATCGAGGTAGGTGTAGTGGAGTTCGGACTTGTGGACTATTGAGATTGTAAATCGAACACTAAAACCCTTGAGCTATTCCTCCTGATTAGTAAAAACAAAACGTTGGTGCATCTGAACCACTATGACTAATTTTAGGCCATATCACCGATCAACTACTAATTACGGTTATTTTACTAATCTTAACCAAAAGTGTGGTTTCGCTTTACAAATTATATAAGTTAACAAGAACCAATAGGCCTTCATCAGTCAACAATCCATCATTTGAGGAGGAGCTAGGGCACGGAATCGAAAAACTTATTCCAATCGACTAATAAAAAGTCTAAGGAAGAATCTTTTGTCTCTATTATGTCTATGAAAAAGATAAAAATGATCTAACGTAATCAACGCAAAGTTTTATTGGGCTGCAAGTTATAGTCAGTTTGTGTGCAATAATTGCCATGAAACCAAACTAGTTAGTTGTTACTTAAAACTCATGCTTGGTAAAGTGAGTGAACAGTTTAGTCAATTTTCTATTGTCTCTATAGGAAAAATTACTTCTGACCACTTTTATTGTATGATTTCTATAAAAAATTAAAATTGCAATTATTATTTGTCCCTTAATCTTAATTCTTTTGTACTTTACGTTTCCATCTATTTCTCAATAGCCATTAACAATCAATTCTGCTACATATCATGATTGGCCGTTGGAGAAAGTAATAGCATCTCAGACCTCAGGATCTACGAATCCACATATCATAACATTAGATGTAGCTGGATGTGTAAAAGTAAGTTGATGCACATTAATCATCTTTTAAAAATCTTTACCAGATATAAAATATTCTGTTCTCTTGTAAGAGAGGATGAACAAGATGTGTTCCTCTGAAAGATGATTTTTGGTAAAGCTACATTCCATGAGCAAGGTGGCTTAATTTTAAAGCTTTCGATTGCGATCACGAACCGATTGATGTTAGACCACCAGTGGAAACCTGGAAGCACTGGAAGGCCGTTTCGTCCTATTGTGGGACTCCTCATCAGTGCGCATCCACGATCCCGCTCGCGGGATTCGAACCCAGGGCCTTTAGTTTCGCGCGCGAACGCATAACCTACTGGACCACTGAGCCGGCATCCAATGGTGTTAATATCCTTCTATGCAACGTCTTTATCAGCACAAACTTCAGTTAGAAGTGAGCTATGAGGCTTTCTTCACACTTGAGTTACAACTTGTTCTGTTGGTCTTGATTGGTCATTGTTGTTGTTGTTGTTGACGGTTTTCTTATCGTTACTTGGATTACCATAGTCTACTCTGTATTAAAATAACTAGGTTTTGGGGGAGTAAATTTCCAAATCGCTTGGAGTGGTGTCAACCCTACTTTGTTGTTGTTTGCGATTTTTTCATTGTTTATTCGTTTTATCATTTGTCACTCATAATTTTTAAAAGGAATAGGAAGATAGTGTAATTAAAGTCCGTCATACTGTTTTTATTGCTCGAATTATGTTGTGTTGCATACTAACGATTATAAAATATATTGATCTTAAATTTCATCTAACATCGATTAGCCACTGAGTAGTGTAAGTTATGTATTGTTTGTCTTATCCTTTCTATGCTTATCTTATCGATTGAGTTGTAATATGACTACTCCTGGGTTAATCTTTGTCAAGAAACCCTGGAATCTATGTTTCGTGCTAGTTGGTACTCATCAGTAAGGCGTACGTGCAACCTTGAGGGAACTGATGCTCCATGGAGGCTTCGAACTCGTATTACTCAGCCCCACTCCAAGAAATGTCACTGCTGAACTATTGACGTTCGTGGCTAGCATTCTATAGGACTGAGTTGTTTAAAATTGACTGACCAATGAGTGGCAACCAATATCTTGGTTGTCTAGTCCTCATCAAATTCTACCCTGCTAACTGATTACTTTCGACCACCTAGAATTGTATATTTCTTTTTATAGCATATGTAAACGAATAATTTGTGATTCAAAGACCCAAGGAGTTTAGGGTTAATATTAGGAGTTCGTGTTATAATTTAGAATTACGAGTTTCAAGTAATTGTTAGGGATTAAGCGAAGGCAAGCCTTATGGATAAATACTTATACAGCTAATTCTTTGGTTTTCGAATATCAAAAACCCTTAAGTTACCTTTAAAAATCAATAAATCATGGCCTCTATTCTTTAGTCATTCCATGTTTATCAATTTTCGAGCATCGTAATAAATAAATATTGATATATTTTACATAGCCTTTGATAAGATACAATGTATTCGTCATGTAGATTTGGATATCAGTTAAAAGTTCAAATAGCTGCTATCTTAAACCTGATTGGTTCGTTAGCAAATGTATTCAATTTAAATAAAACAGTTCTTCATGACACTTTAGCTTTTGATAGTTATATAGGTGTAACTAGTTCATTAAATGAAATTATTTCTGCAAATTTTATTATCTCATTCAGTAAGATCATCTAAATAAGACAAAAATAATAAATGTAGCAGAATAATATAAATTCACTTTATTTTGTAACATCTTTTAACTAGTGTCACAGCACAATTACGTAATGAACATTTGTGATTAAGGTCACCATGGAAGAGCAAGATTATTGAGCGTGTTTTTCGGATGCATAGATTTGGTTTCTTCTTGTAGCATTTGTTTCAATAAAAGATAGTAAATTCAACATCCTTTGTTTACTAATTATCTTGAAAAACTTTGAAAAACCAACCGTGTTCACTGTCAAACAAGTGACAAGTAATCACATTGCTGAAAACATTCTTTCCTTTCAGTCTAAGCTTCTGTAGAATGTGCCCAAAGATTTTATTTTATCACCATTGGAGTCAAGGTTTAGGAAGACAAACTTATTTTTAACTGCAGCTCATGAAAACTGGTAAAACACCTTGTCATCTTATCTAACAATAATGTCCTATACTTTATCTTTTCAATGAACCGAAACAATAAAACTATATACTTGCTGTTCATAATTTTCACTATCTCTCTTCTTAGAACAATATGAGTTTGTTATTGATTGTGTTTCTGTCAAGTTTTACGTGTTTACTTTGCTAAAATACGGGTTAAACTAAATAATTAGTTGGTACACATACATATATGTATATATGTAGATCTCACACAATATACAAAATAAAAATGAGAGTGAACTAGTGCGATTAAGAAAATGGTGCTGTTGATATTATCTGTATTAATGAATGAATCAAATATTTAGTTATTTAACTACGTGACTTCTAGATTACATTCACTCACCCACCAACTAAACTATCTTGTACAAATAAAGCAATGAATATATATATGTATTGTATAGGTATTTTAATACACATTTAAGACTATTTTACAGAAAAGTAAACTTGAACACAGATTAAATTGTTATTCTTGTATATGTGTTTACATGGATTTCATAAGCTCTTTTAAACAGTTCATTGTACATAAAACCTTTGTTTACATAGCTCTACTTTGAATTTAAGAAATCTATTACTCAATCATTAAGTAGTATTAAGATATGATATAAATTTATATTATTTCAAATTGTGTTATATTTCACATAAGCTTAATGAAAGAGGTAATTAATCAGCTATGTGAAATTATGTGGCTTTAAACTATAGAATCTATTATGCTCTTCTATTGTTTGTTATTCTTTAATCCCAACACTTTACTCACCTTTTTCCAAATTAGAACAAGAGTTGAAAGCGAATAATGTATATTTCAATAATTGAAATAATAATGATATATTTTGTAAACATATTAGATTTTATATAAGAATTTCTTCATTTCTTGGTTTGTTCATTAATGTTAATTGGTCTAAAATGTACCAATGTGTGTATATCTCTTTGAACCTGATCAAAAGTATATGATAGTTAAGACTTCATTTGGTCATATAGGTCACAGGATTGAACATTGTTCTATTTAATTAGATTTTGGCAAGGTGGAGAGGGGAGGTGTGCCGCATTATCCAGTCAACTATATTCATAAACTTGTGCTTAGTAAATGAGTTTAGGTAAAATATTAGTAAGGTCTATCCAACTTCAAAAGTTTCTGATAGAAAGTTTTCTCATTCTAAAATTACTTTTAAGGTTTCGTTTTTTTAATTAATGAGTAAATGACTTGGCTGTAGTATACAATAAACTAAGTTCTGTTGTACAATGACCGATATGAACAGCTATTATCGTTTAAAATATGATAAATGAGATTATCATTGTTGATTGTTTGTTTTTCGCAAGTGATTTCATAACTGACATCGAGTTCCATTATTCTGCAAATCTTGAACTCTAATGAACCAGAAAGAAAATAGTACCATTAATGCCTTACTTTGAAGTTTGTAAAAATAAAGGAAGCAACCGCTATCAGTAGTGGTTTCGAGACTTTGGATAAGATGTTTCAGGATCGTTCACAATGAAATAGATGGACTCATTTTGATGGAGTTTGTTCTCTGAGCTGGATGGTTTGGTCGTGAAGCTTTCATCGTTCTTCTGAACGACATCATCAGCACAAACTTCAGGTAGAAGTCAAGTGTTCGAATTTCTCAACATGTGGTTCGCAGCCTGTCCTGTAGACCTCGATGTTGATTGGTTCTTGTTGACGTTGTTGTCAACCTAGTACAACCTAGTAGATATAATTTTCAATTGAAAATGTCTGCATCTAACAACGGGAAATTACACGAATGTTATTCTAATTACTTAATTGCTATTTAATCTTCACTTTGCTTACATAGAACATAATTGTTTTCCCTCTTCATTCTTATTCTTCATTCAATATTAAATTGTTCGATTTTCATTGTTGTTTTATTCATTTCAAATTAGTTATGGGATTGTCCATCTTTAATGCCTATTAAATCATGGTCTATCAATTCTACAACATGGCCTGTTAACGGTTCCGCTTTCACTCCAGATATTTCTTTACTATCTACTAGTAATACTAATAACATGATAAATCATCAAAATAATTGTGAAAACTTTTTATTGTCAACTTTAAATCCATTAGATGTGAAACGAAAAATTTGTTTATGGGATATTCGTGTCAATGATGTATCTAATCCAATTGTAATTCAGTCAAGTGACTGTTCAAATATTACACATGATTTACCAACGTGAGTTTTAATGTGTGTATATTTCTCTTGTTGTTTTTATCTTACTTTAATTATGGTTGGTGTTGAGAAAAGATGGGTATTTTTTGGTAAGTCTTGCGGATTGAACGCTATATTCGTCTCATAAGCTATTCTGTAAACCCCAAGCTAGAACTATACAGCTACCTGAACACGAGAGAGAAGACTCAAAGTATGCGGGAAGTAGTTTACTCCGAGGTTCATTTTAATACAGAAAATACAGGGTTTTTATAATATTTTAAATGTCCTTTGGTTGCTAGAAGATTCTGGAATGCTACTAAACATAGTGGCAGTGTAGCAGCCAGCCAATCAAAGCCTCTGCATGTGACGTTTCGCTTCCTTGATATTTTTGGCTAAGACTTCAAGTGAACGCTGATTAGATGAAACGCTTCTTAGTGTTTCCTGATGCTTGCTTGTCTTTTGCAAGCAATTTCCTGGATCACCCCAACATTTTTAAAGTAATATTTTGATGTAAGGATCGAAGATGATACTTTGTTGTAAGTGTCATATGATAGTCTACATAAAATCAAGGGCCTAAGTTTCTCGCGATTTGATGCAGGAGAGTTTCCCTCTAACTACTAATGACCATATTACAAATGAATCGATTGATTTTGAATAGCACGAATGATTAGACAAACACAAAATCGACCACTTCTCAGTGGTTGATACGTGTAAGTATTTCTGTCTTTCAGGTCAATTGGGAATCAGTGGTAACGCCTTGGACTATAAAAATAAGTGACGTTGGTTTTAATCCCACTGAGAGCATCAGCTCATTCAAGACATGGAAGTTTCAAATCACTGTCTGACTTTTGTTAGCCAACCATTGAAAATCTACGAACAGAAACTAGTTAAATGTCATTCCTGATTATCAACAACGATATAATTCAAACTCTTGGTAACAATGAAATAAAATTTAGAACCGTCTGTTTGGTCTTAGAAGCTCATATATATATGTTTGAATTCGAGGGCCTTAATTTCGAGTCCCGAGGTAAACATCAATATGCAGCAAGTAAATTCCATGTAAGAACAAAAGAGCGTCTTGGATTTTACTGTTAACAAGGATCTATCTACTCAATAAAAACTTATGATATAATAGCTTTGTCGAAGCGATCCGCATTGGATGCACAAATCCTAACGGAGACTGATCAAATTTCATTCATAAACATCACGAACAAGTTATTTCAAACGATTATTAATAATAATACTGATCTTAGTCTTTTGTGATTGTATTTGTTAAATTTACTTGATTTTCTAAACTTATTCCTTTGTGCTTTAAATCATTTTTATTTACAATTATATGTATATGTGATTTATTATTTTAATTTAAAGAGCACTCAGTTGGTTTTCAACAAATCATTTGCTATTAGGAACTTACGAAGGTCATTTATGGGTTTATGATATTCGTAACCCTAAAATGGAACTTACAAATGTAGATGTTACAAATACAAATGAAACTTTCAAATCGTCCTCACATAGATGTAAACAAGTATGCATATTTAATAAGCTTATATTTTAATCTAAATTTTTCTATATCGAATTAGTTTTTGTCACAGAATAGCTTTAGTTGAAGAAGTATTGAAGTTCAGGGATCACTCATTAAACATTCATTCCACCGTAGTTTGAACTCATCAACAATGTGCACCTACTACTTCACCAGCTGTAAGATGTTGAGTCGTTATAGCTAATTAACACAGGTATCATTTACGGTGGTCGTCACTCTGTATCATAAATTAAAAAAAAAAAGAAATTGGAACCAATGAATGCTGAGTTTGATTCACCTCCTAATGACGTTATAGATATTGCATAACTTGGGAGTGGGAACCTTGGAATTCTCAGATAATTCACACTCCTAATTAGTTGTCAGATTGAATTCATTACATTTAAGTCTTTTATGGTTATGTTATTAGTCAATTATGTAAGTAAAATATATACCAATCTGATTGTTGAATTCCAGTTAGCTCACTTTGTCTGGAAAAATGTACGCTTATCAAACTAAATATTTATAAATTATATACTACCAATCTATGGGACACTATCCAATTGTTCGAACTAAATACGTTTCAGGACTCAAACATATATATGTATTACGTATGCCCAACCACTATCTATCTCTTTGGGAAATGTTTGATTGATGTATGTAAGCACGTTGAAAGAAAGCTAGAGATGATCAAATCAAAACATAGGATCAGTCCATGCAGTTGGTTTGGGGTCCATTTATTAATTGCAACCACTAGTTGGGGGCATCGGGTGACTGATAAGTCTTTTTATTTTGAACGCTTTATTCGGTTCCTAAGCTATGCTGGTAACACGCAAGCTAGAACTACGCAGAGACCTGAACCCGAGAGAAAAGGCCCAAAATAAGCGAAAAATACTTTACTCCAAAGGTTCATTTTTGTACAGAAAAACACGGGTATTTATAGATGTTAACATTTGTTAAATCAACATCATATTTTGGCCAATCCGCTAAAAGACATATTATGCTACTGACCAATAGTAGCACGCCACGGTGATATTCTAGAAAGCTCCATCATGCTCTGATTGTCTAGAACTCTTCGGCTCCTTTAGGACCTCCAGAGGCTCCGTTGCAGTTCTCGGAAAGCCGACTCAACAGTGACATGACTCGAAATCAGTCACAATGGTGCATATTCATTCATTCTTTGTTTCCCTTCAGATTTTTCAATTTTAAAATTATGTTTTTCTACTTCGTGAGTTCATTCTTCTCGAACCATATTACCATCCATGCCTAATGTTTTTTTAATATCATTGATACTATTATTGTCGTGTGCGCTACATCTGTGGGTCGATATTAGTAGTATGTAGTAGGAATTTGAAGTGGAATGCTTACCAGCAGAAGATTGAAATGAAGAGAACAGGAAGGAAAACGGAAATCAGTCAGAGTAACAACAGAACTAGAAGAACGATGGAGTATGTAAAGGGTTACTGAAGGAATATGTGCAAATTGTGTATTTAATCTGTGGTGATTTTCATATTTTACAAAGGTTACCGCGCAATTTTGCATAAAATATTATATTGGTTTACCGTACATGAATCTTCGTTCACTATATTACCACTTTCATTACTCTGAAACTTGTGTTGATAATCCCATTCCACCGTGCTTTAATAGTTTGGTAACTTGCACTAATGCACATCTGTCCCGCATTATATGTTGCTTGTAACTGACTGACTGTTAACATTGATGATTAGAAACATAATGTTCAGAAAATTGACTCTCATCTTCGTGTATATACCTACAGTGAATTAGAACAACGTATATAAGCGAACAATATTGTTTTCGATTAGATCCTCATTAGGCTTTACTCTAATATACAGTAATATTTATATGCATATACGAAATTATTAAACCAATCAAGGCAGTTTATGAGTTAATGGTAACAATAGAATAGATTACATAAATAAACATAATAATTGAAAAGTACAAATTGATAATATGATGACAGGCGTACTAGCTACGATAAGAATAATAAACGCTTGAATCAATGTTACGTAATGGGAAATAGGTCAGTGATTAGAAAAATATAGACACTGAAATAACTTTCATAAAAGATTGTAAGATTATGTAATTAGAAGTGTCCAGATAATTGGACAATGAAGCGTATATCTAGGGGAAAAATAGGTGAGAGGGGGTAAAGAAAAAGAAATGAAGAAAAAGTATAGAGAATGATAATAAATAAAATCATTTGTTAAGGCCACGAGAGAGATAAAGGTGTTACAAATTTCTTACAAATACAAAGACTTAGATTGTTGGCTCGAATTCCTATAACTTCTGTCATGTGTAAGAGACAAGATCGAACCCCATAAGGAAAACTAGTAGGAATACGATAAATAACTTAAAATGGTCCACTACATGACCGCTATTTATCAAGTGTGATAGAACAAAACTGTGCATTGTTTTGACAGTACCCTTTCCTAACCTCGAAGAGGGATGTTCATTAACTCGTTGGCTTAGTTGTTTGATAGTGCGCCCAATATGGCTTTCTCCACAGGAGCAGCTGGATTTGTAGATACACATAAAAGTGACAGGACCCGGTAACTTATCCTTTAATTGAAGAATCACCATAGATCGGGTCAAAATGTCCTCTTGGCATACTCGTTTTCATAACATTTTGTTTTCATAAATTCAATTTGTTATTTTTTTCTTTATCCCACCTCACACAGATTGTTCAAATCCTTACGCATAATTATCCAGAAACATCAACTGAAAATATTCCTAATACTTCCAAATATATGGGACTAATTCAAATCAATGGTTCAATAGATGTTTACCAACAGAATATATCAACATTTAATGTGTCAAATGACATGTTTACACATGTATATCATGATGATGGAAAATCAATCATGAACATCGATAATAGATGTTATGGAAGAGTTAAACCATGTGGTTTGTTTCTATCTTCTGATCTTCTGAATCCTGAACAACCATGGAGATTACTACTGTCAACTGGTATTCCTGACAATAACCATAATCTATCTTTGACAAATACTACATCATATACTGCTAACATGAATTATCATACAACGACACCAACTATGCTTAATTATCAACTTCGTGTACATCCAAATCTAATTCAAACAAATATTCCAGGATTCAACAATCTTTCTAGAATTCACTACATAAAATTACTTAATATTTAATGTATATGCGAAAAAAGAAATTCATATAGAAGTAATGGAATGTCGTGTATAATAAAGTTACAGTGATCTTACTCGACTGATTATTGATTTACTTCTTCTCTGACTGGTTGTGGTAAACAAGAATGTCTATGATGCTAAAGAGAAACAAAAGATGGATAAGATTCAATTAACATTGTAATGTATTTATTTTGTATTTGTGTGTATGTGTATGTAAAATCCAGAATTGTAAATTTATTGCATTTAATAGTAGTAATACGTTTGAGAAATAAAGTCAATTATTCGTTATTGTAAAGAAAAGAGGCAACGAAATTTTCGTGACTTCTTGATTTTATGCCTTTTTGAGTGTAGTTCGCTTGTATAATTAACTTTGTTCGTTGTCGTTGCTGGTGTTGACTGTTTCACACACACAAACATACACATACTCAACGACTATCTGGGCTCAATCAAATGTCACTAGGTCAAAGTTTTGGTGTAGGCATCAGCACTGAGATACATATGCATTCAGCTGACGAGCTATAGATAAGATGAAACACATTTCCTAGGGTTCACTGCTAGCCACTATCTGACTGTAATAAAAACTTGTTGGTAATATTTGATATTTAGATTCTATTTTGCATTTTTAACAGACAGGTATCATCCTTATTATGTCTAATCAGGGGAGGGTTTGTTTAGCAATTAAAATAAATCTGATTTGAAACTAAATGAACTGCAGGTTCTGACTTTTTTTTTTGTGTGCTTATTTTATTTATTTTTAGTGATTGAGTACAGTTGTATGCTTAATCACTTTATTGAGTTACATTATTTGTCTGACATTGCGGAGTCCTTTATCTGTTATAATGCAAATGGAAACTATGTATTTTCAGATTGGTAAATTAACTACTCTGTGTTAGATTTAGTTCTTTAGAATAAAAATTTATATTGTACAAAATGTGACTGACCTAGTAGATAGATTCACTCAAATAAAAGTTTTCTGATTCACCTGTAAAATGAAGATTAGAAGAAATTCAACAACAAATTAATTTGTTTGAACTCTATATAGATTAACTGATAGAATATCTATTTATAAATTGTGGTTTTCACAGGTTGATTGGTGTACTAGTTTGAAACTGTCAGATCAAGTGTTGTTAATTTGTTCAATGGTTAGTTGCAAACATTTTTTCTACGTTTCAACATGAATTTGAGTACTATTAAAAATTAATGTGGATTCAACAGTTGTTTCATTGTCCTTACCAGTCCAAATACATGAATCCACTAGGGATCTAACCCAGTGCTCTTTAGACCTCGCATTACTGATGAATACCATACGAGGATGAAACAACTGTCATATTCACCCCGGATTTTTATTAATATCCCATTTAATGTCAATCCGTAACAAGCATCAAATAGAAAGTAACCTAATCTTCATAAAGCTCCATCAAAAAAAGAAAGAATCTAAAACTGTGCTAAGCCAGTCTACTTTCATTAATCCATTCATACTATTCTAATACGTTGATCTATTTTAATTAACAATTTCATTATGTTACAATCACTTAATGTATAAGTTGACTAATTTAAATGGATTGCCTTATAAATAATTTGTATAACAAAAATAATAATTATTATTAACGGGTTTATTGAATATTATATTTTTGGTACAATATAGAATTCTCAGAACAAAGTATTTTAACAAGTTTCCATTTCGTATTTCTTGATCGATCCTGACAATAAATATTGAGTGATCGCCAATTAGATAGTTAACAGTTCAGGTATCGATATCTGAATAAAAGTATATTTTTTTCGATGCATGCTGTTAGCCACCACAATGTCTCTGATTGTACTTTTTTGTAACCTGTATAGTGAAAGGTTGTTAACAAACAAAAAAACAAATAACTTGATGAAATGTCTAGATGATAGGAATAGGTAGTCCAGATATTCAAGTAAGCCGCCACCGATTCTTCGTTTATATGACCCATGTTATGATATATCTAATTAAAAAATACTGTGAATTTGTGTATTCGACTAAGAGTAATCACACATTTTGTATATATTTGGGGCAAGGTTCGAACCAGTGATTGATTTAACTATTAATCATACATTTTGAAATGAAAATAATTTTTTTACTAAGAGTGATTTATTTTTGCGGAATAGATAGATTGTAGCTATCGATAAAATTCAGCATGTGCGTTTTATCTTACTTAGGAGACCTCACTGAAATGTACCTCTGTCTCACTAGATGTTCACACTGAGATTCTAACCCGGTATCTTTCACTTCAAATGCGAACTCATTATCCTCTAAGCTTTTGAGTCCAAATCCCTGTTAACTTGTCCAATGGGTGCTATGTTTATACCATTATTTGTAACGGTTCAAATTATTCCATTGGTACGAAATTTTTAATCAGTCTTCGCGTACGTACATCTTGTGTGGACTGCATCAGTATAGCCGTGTCATTACATGTCTTTCTTATCAGGATATATGGATTGTAGCTAGCAGTGGAACCCAGGATGCTCATTTCAAACCCTTACTAATAAATTTTTGACTATTGAGGATTGATTCTCACATTATTATTGTGTCCCATATTGATTATTTTCTTCACAAACGGTTAAACTTTGAAGTACTTTTATAGAACAGCCTTTTTATCGAACGAGTTTCCGAGTTGAACCCCAATCCACTTAATCTTAGTCAAGTCACCTAGTTAGAATTTAGTTAATTTTCTCTGACTGTTTTGTCTTATGAACAACAATTATTAATCTTAACATGTGAATGGATTATTTTTATGTGAATCATTTATTTTCTCTCTAGATATTTTCACTGTAAGTTATCATCATTAAACGAAAGTAGTGAAAGTAGTAGCATATAATTGTAACTGATCAATGTTTCAACTTACTGTTGGTCTTTTAATCAGTGTCACTTTATTCCTATTTACCCAATGACTAGATTTGAAGCTCCTGATGTTCATGGTCTAGGTTTTCTCTGCTTACATTTCTGCTTTGATCCTTCAGAGCAAAATATATTAATTGGCAGCATTGTGTTCTCGAAGTTAATCACTTTAGTTTTAGGAGTTTCATTGTCGATCTTGACAACAACATTATCCTCCATTTCATTTAGGAGTGAGCTCATCAGTTATTCCACAAATATTATGTCATTGCATTCTGATGGCCTTATTCATGATTGTCTTTATTTTTTCTTAGATTCATGTTGACTACAAATCACAAACAAGGCCAGTCAGAACGAATTAATATAATACTTGTGGAATTACTGAAATACTCACTTCTACATGAAGTAGGTGGTGACGATATTGTCCGGAATAACAATGAGATCTTTGCAATTAAACTATACAGCTCACTGAACACAGTACTACGGAAAGCATTCACCTAAACACTTGTTCTTCTTATTCACCTATTTTATACTACTAATAATTACGATGTTTGGTCGAATAAAGAAAACTTATTCACATTGGCGTAGATATATCTACTTGGTACCTTCCTGTAAATGTTATACTCAGTATGAGATTCCATACTTTTTATCTCCTGATTCCTGATTTGTTGTGCCATATTCTGCATTGTGTGTGTTTATTTGTCCGCCCCTCAATCTTTCCCGTCTTACAATTTGTCGCCTAATTGTTTGTGGTGTTATAGTATGTTTTCTTTTGGTGCTCTTCAAAAAAAAAGATGATCGCTTTCGCTAAATTTATCTTTACTGTGTTTATTGTAATCTTATGCTTCTAAATTTTCACTACTATTTTCCAAGGCTAAACAACCATATATTGAAGCAAGTGAATTAAATGCCAATGATGTACAAGTTACATTGATTATGCAGGGTTTACAGGCGCCTAGTCGAGGATTTTGTGGACTTATTAAACCCGGTTGTTCAGGGAATTTTCACAAAGATTCTTTCAATACAACATCTGCAAGTATTCGTCAACAATTAGGCAATGGACTATTAAAAGTGGAGCTTGGTGAATAGTAAGTTAGCATCTACTTATTATTCACTTTAATATTATCTATCCTTAGTTTATTATTATCATTATTATTATTATTGTTTAATCAAATTTTGACCATAATCACAATAACGGTAATCGTAGATCAATGATTTTAATGATTAAAAGTATAGGGTGGCCATGGGTGTCCGAATCTCAGTCTACATACTTTAGTTTGGGCAACCTGTTAATATCACTAGCGCTCACACTGAACATGTGGCTCATAACTGTATACATAAATCTGATGTATTAATAAGTATTTCATTAAAGTCATGAACTGGTCTAAGTTAGATCACCGCTGCAAACTTGGGCTCACTGCACATCGGTCTTGTCCCTTCCCCTTCATTTAAGTTGCATTATTACTATCCCTCTAATTTTAACAATGATTATATAACATCGTTTTACTAGTGAGTATGATTTTAATAATCATGTTTTCTTTTAATATTGTGTTCTATAGTGTGTTTACATTATTTATTTATTTATTTAATCATTTAGTTCATTAAATGTTCTATGCGAATTAACTAATCCTAATTATACTTATGAATATACTGTACGTCAATTTCCATCGAAAATTATACCAACATTTTGTACGTTTAAAGTGAGTTTTTATGCATGGAATGTGTTCTTTATTAAAAAGTTTAATTAATGTATTAATATAATAGTAATATTCTCTCTAGTCAAAATACTCTCTGTTTAATTATACAGCAATGAATTCTGAAGACAGGATACTTGCCCATAAATTTGTAACGCATCCATCTTTCAATGTTCATTAAATATATATATATAGCATATTTTCATTCATTTAAAGTGGTTATTTTCTTTTTTGGTAAAAGTATATCTTAGAAACGAGTAATCCACACTTCTGAAGAAGTGGCTTACACTGAGTCACAAAACGTCAGAATATCTAATTTTTCTACTCATTGAGATATTACAAATATCAGATGGGTTTTCTGGATATTCTAGTAATTTCAATGGTTGAGATCATGAGTCAGTTGAAGTTAAACCACCATGGAAAACATGGAAGCACTGGATGGCCGTTTCGTCCTATCGCGGGACTACTCAGCAGTGCGCATCCACGACCCCGCCTCACGGGATTCGAACCCAGAACCTACTGGTTTCGCACGCGAGCAATTACCTACTAGACTACTGAGCCGGCATCCAGCGGTGTTAATGTCTAACTTCAACTAATCCACGAAATTGAGCGACACATCCACCATTGTCTTCAATGAGTTACTATCTCTCAACAGACCTGATTGAACTTCACTGGTCACTAATTCCCAATAGAACTCCAGGATATACGTCTTAAAGCCAGTCACTAGTGAGTATATTTTGATTAATATCAGTTGGGTTTTGTGGACGGCCATGCAGTGCTTCCAGGTTTCCCATGGTGGTTTAGCTTCAACTGACTCATGATCTTAACCATTGAAACATGTTATATTTATTGATAACAATCTATCCGATGCTCGATTTATTCGAAATTATCAAGTCAAACATTGATAATGATACCTACAATCAGGTGATAAGATACGTGTCCATCAATTTATAGCACATCTGTCTTTCAATGTTCAATATATATATACGATCTGTAGTATGTTTTCATTCATTTAAAGTGTAAACACTGAATTATAAGGGTGTGATTTTTATTTCAAGCTGTAACTTTCATTGCTTTTGCTTCTTTTCCACTGCCAAGTTGAGTTATGCTTAAGTGGAGATATGTAGATAACGTCAGATGATTGAAATGAAGTCCTCAGTGGATAATTGTACTCTTATATACAGCACTCATTCATTAGACGAGTGAGAAAATGCTAGATGTTGCACTTTTATTGAACACTGAGGATAGATAGTTATCATATTTTGAATCTGTAGTTTAAGTATGCAAAATTGTAATAAATCACCTCCTTTTTATAAGTATTTGACTTGTAAATATCCAAAGATATATATATGAAGTTTTGAAATAATAATCAGTGATCATTCATCTTCATCCGTATCTATTTACAATTAGTCCTACTGCTATGATACTTCTTTCCATAGGTAAATATTATGTGTATCTGATGGATGAAGTCTGTGTTAATTATTTCTTCTTTCTCCAAAGGATAGGTGAAGAGGAAAATATGCCAACCATTAAAGTGGTACTTGTTCAGTTTCTTAGATATTAGACCATAAAGATTTGAAAAAATTGCGTAAATACACGAGATTAGTAGATAAAATTAATTAATTTTAAAAACAAATCTAAAATCGAAACATTTATGATAAATAGTAAAGTGAGTGTTTGAAAGAATGACAACTCATTAGTTGGAACAGGTTCTTGTGTTTATAGTTTTAAAATAATGATAAATCTTCTGACTGAACACTTGAATCGGTTTCCTAAGCTCTTCTATTAACCTCAGACTAAATCTACACGACGACTTAAATATGAGAGAAAAGGCATGAAATATGGAAAAACGCTTTACTCCAAGGTTAGTTAATGTACAAAAAATTCAGGGTATTTATAGCATTTCAGATAGCATCGGTTTTCTAAAACCCTGAGGTTGATTTCCATGGGAGGGGTCGCGGATGGGCATTGTTAAGGAATTCCGTACTTTGACGGTACAGCCGTTCAGCGCCTCCAGGTTTTCAATGGTGGTCTAACTTAGACCGGTTCATTATCTCAATGAAATAAAAACAAACTACTGAATTAAGCGTTTCAAGGTGATTGCACCTGTAAGGTTACCATCTTCACTATCTCTTCTGGATTAATTATCACATGTGAACAATTCTTTGGAGAAAGTGATAATTGAATATAAAACTATCCGACATCTTTTCTTGACAGAAGCAGTGACAAAATGCTCTAATCATAACGTCCCACGGTTTATGATCAAACAATTATTTCAACGACATCCAAGGTGACCTAGATTAAAATAGCTCACTCTCGCTTTCTACATACAGAGCCTTATCTCCTTATTACTATTATTACTACTCGGATATCCAAACTCTTCGCCTTACCCTAATAATCCATCATTATATGAAGAGTACAAGCACCCTAGTAGTTATCCCTAATGATATCAATAATATATTCGTATTTAATATGAATATGATACATCTCTCGTACTTATTTCCATTTTAATAGATACAAAATAATAAAGTCAAATTACGTTTGAGAAAAGCTTGTGGTTCTGAACAATGGGCTGGTGCATTAGCTGTCAAAGGTTTAGATCAAAGTTGACAACTGCACAGTAAAATATATCATTATGATTAGAAATATACAACAAATATTTTGTACATGATACTATATGAGATCTATTAATTAAACTTTAATATACATATATGTATACATACACTTGTTATTGATCAGAAATATGGATCAGAAATATCAGTGACTACGATTGGAGCATCGTACTTCAGTACAACGATTATATTTCAATGGATGACAATCCAATCTTTCTTATGATTTTCTTCTTTTGCTTACATGAACATATTCTCGTTTTTTTAAATGATTTTTTAGTGTATTATCAAACCTTTGACTTTTTTATATTCGACGTAAATTACTAATATCGCTTTCCTAGTTATATTTGCCTTTTTTTTTTAAAAAAAGAACGTGATGATAAAAATATAGGTAAATATATAATGCTTGTTTATTTTAAATTCTTACATAGTTTTCTGTATAGAGATTTGTGGAAATGATTGGATATTATGAACCCACTTATGCGACTTATCCATTGAAAACCTGAGGGTTGTAAACAGCGGTTTCGGCCCGATATGCGACTCTTCAACATGCACACACTTGTCGACGGGGATTGAACCCAAGAACGGTTTCACGTGAACGTTTACCCCGTAGACCATTGAACCGGGATTCAATGGCGTTTTTGTATAACTTCAATCACCATACGATATTGCATGACCACCATTCACTGTTTTCGGTGGGTAACCACTATCCCACACTCGACATATTTGAACCCCACCAATTATGGCTTCCCACTAAAATTCCAGGAGGTTCTGTGTTCGATGAATCGATTCTGGCAGGAACCTTATTCAATATAGCACTGAATGTAGATTACTTGGTAACAGTCAATAATTTGGTGTCTAATACTTTATCTAAAAGGAATCTAGTATATACTTGATATAAAGAAGTCGAATCCACAAAATAACCTCATTTTCGTCAATGCAGAAAAGATTTTACATTTTTATCAATACCAGTCTACAAAATTATTGTTATGATACTCATGGCGATTCCAGATACATTATGTGCTTCCGCGCACATGCTTGATCAAGGCCAAATGGTGGGTGAGAGAAGTTGAAAGAAGATGGTTGTCAGAGAAAGTCGTTCATGCTATTTGTCCAGGTCTGGCTTAATGTTAGGTCCCGATAAACATAATGGATGGTAACTTTGGGATCCTTTTTAAGGACTAAACGTATATTTTTATCGTGTAATTATTAAGTAACTAAACTATGCATATTCACATTCCTCTCATTATAAACTTTATTTTGACCTGTGAACCATTATACATTTTACCATTGTTGAATTATGCCCTGTCTATTATTAGTCGCTGCCTCCCACATTCACAGCCACATTTGGACAAATTTTGTACAAATGTTATTTTCTATTTTATGCTACGTTGTGATTTGTTTGATTGGTATATAAATTGAGTATGTTTGAAATATAAGGATTCATATTGCAGAGGGTGAGACTGGTGTTCTGGACTTAACTGGCTGGGCTAGGCCGGAAGCAGGACCAATCAGGACTCTAGGCTGCTCGCACGTGTTTTATGCGTCCTTGGTCCGATCGATAATTCGCTGCTTCTGATTGGCGGCTTCGGGCTATAACACTTAAAAATTTGGACATATATGTATATACCAATGAGTTGAACACATTTGAATTAGATTTGTCTAGTGCAGCTTCCTGGTTATCCTTTATTCTTTTCACTCACTTACTAGGTCTCGTTTGAGCATGGGGAAGCGTGCGTATCGGTATCGGATGATCGCACAACGTAAAACCTGAATAACAATTACACATATTCGTCAGGAACAGAAAATAATTCTACACAACAAATTTCTTTTTTCAAATCAAGTAAATAAATAGACGAGACAATAGACTACACATAAACCACTCAGTCCGTGGTATACACTTAATAAAATGGACAATCAATTTGAACTTGGCGCATATATATATGTATGTGTATTGATTCAAGTTCCAATACAGTAATATATTAGCACAGAAACAAACAATTGTTCCTTTCAATTTCACGAGAATAAAACAAAACAGTGTAGTTGCAACAACAACAAAGGAAGAATAGACTATAACATGAAAGAACCAAAAACCAATCATTTAAAGAGAAAACAATTGAAGAGAAGAAAAACCGGCAACAAAATAGATAATGAATTATACCTAATGAAAAGCAAACATAAGTAACAATAGGGAAGTGAGTTGATCTAATCATTAAGCATAGATTATATTTTTCAGTTAAAATAAAACATAATCTCAACCAGATAAGGATAAATTTACGTAGAAACACATACACCCACATAATATGTAACAAACTGGTGCACAAAATAGAAATGTAGAAAGGAAAATGCTTTTAAAGGATTACTTTCTTGTTAATTATTGTAAATAATACACTTGTTATGTGTATTGAATGAGAATTAGTATTCATTACTCAATTAACACATGAAAGGATAGGATAAAGATTATGCAACAGACTTTAGGCACTTTAAAGTTGATAATAGAATACATGATCATAATAAATGTGTATATATAGAGAAAAATAAAGCAGTACTGAGAAGGCGAGAAAAAGAGAGAGTAACAAGGCTGAATAGGTTCTTTTTATTGAATAGAATAGTATATATATATATATGGACTTATATATGCGTACATTGGTATGTATGTTATCACATTGTCAGCAATGGAGCTAACAATTAAGATTAGTGATTTGTAAATGATAAACGATAATGATCTAGTTATTGAAATTGAAAATAAACACTTAAATTGTTTCTAATGGCATTAAACGTTCCAGAAATATTTTCAATGCTATTCTATCTTGTTGTAATTTTATTAATGTTGTAGTTAATTGTTCATTAATTTGACTAATAGAATCACATTGACGTTTTAATATATCCACATTATCATTATTATTATCATTATTACTATTATTTAATGAAGTAATATATGGTTGTTGAGATTCTGTTAATCTATGAAGATAAGAAAAATAATATAGAAATATTCGGTGAAACATATACCTATTATAGAGATGGAATAATCAATTTTTGAGTAAAACTCCAAAGTGAGTTGGCTATTTTCTTTTTTGGTAAAAGTATATCTTAGAAATCAGTCAATCACAATCCGGAATATGAGTTTGTGTGAGCAATCTCTGAAGAAGTGGCTTACACTGAGTCACAAAACGTCAGAATATCTAATTTTTCTACTCATTGAGATATTACTTGACACCGGGCATACCGTCGATATTATACGCGCGTTTAAAATTATCAATAGACAAAGAACTACTACCACTCTCCGCTTTGCTGAAGCCATTGCAATCAAGAAACTGAAACCGGACTTATGCATCCAAAAAGAGACTTTAATAAACTTATCACTACTCTGGTAATCTTTTTGTTTCTGTTTGTTTTGTGTTTTGGTTATTTTATTCATTTACTCATTCTAAGAAATTTTATACTCCCCCCCTATTACCTAATTCTTTAAATAAATTTTATTCACACATTTCCACCACCTGATCCTCTTAAATCATCTTAACTTTCCAAACCCTATTTAATTATTATTGCGTAATCTACCTTATCATTATTTAATTCCATTAATCTCTACAATTATCACACAATTTATGAACTTCACTAAATTATTACACCACCCACCCTGGATTAACCCCCCTCTTTGACCTCTGACCTGTTTCTAGCATATATATATATTTATTATTGTAATCAAGTTATTTACACTCATTTATGTCAATTGTTTCACACTATCTCCATGTAAAAATTCTATCACAATTTTGGTTTGTAAGCAGCTGACGAGAAACCTCGAAATAATATGAATTCATACTATTCTGCATCAATGTTTGTTCTTGCTCTATTTATATTACAAATATATTATATTTATTTATCTCGATTTATTCGAAATTATCAAGTCAAACATTGATAATGATACCTACAATCAGGTGATAAGATACGTGTCCATCAATTTATAGCACATCTGTCTTTCAATGTTCAATATATATATACGATCTGTAGTATGTTTTCATTCATTTAAAGTGTAAACACTGAATTATAAGGGTGTGATTTTTATTTCAAGCTGTAACTTTCATTGCTTTTGCTTCTTTTCCACTGCCAAGTTGAGTTATACTTAAGTGGAGATATGTAGATAACGTCAGATGATTGAAATGAAGTCCTCAGTGGATAATTGTACTCTTATATACAGCACTCATTCATTAGACGAGTGAGAAAATGCTAGATGTTGCACTTTTATTGAACACTGAGAAAGAATGGCTATCCTCAAACCATAGGCAGTTGAAATAGTTTTTTCCATACTGTTCAGAATATTTAAAATGGTAGCGAAAAATTGTTTCTTGTATCCATAGAATAAGAACGATAATTCTGTTTTTTTTTAAGATTGCATATAACGGGTAATATTGTACCAAACGAGAAAGTGTTTTTATTGACTACTTCTACATCAAAGATATGATTTCAGTACGCTGTAACGGGAAGAATATTGTAGAAGTTGAAACTGGTTTCTCGAATCATAATTATTCATTACTCACATATTACTGTCATACGAATCACTATTCCTATTTTGATGCCAGTCTATTTATTTACAGTCTCCCCCCCATTCACAGCCACCTTTCGGTCTGTTCATGTATAATCTTTTTTTCTTATTTTATGAGGTTCAGTATATCTGTATATAAACCACTTTTGTTTGAATTATAAATATAATTGAATTTGGTTGCTGATTTTGCATTCAAAGGCTGGGCATAAAAAGGAGCTAGCGAATAGTGGGTCAATGAGAACCTAGCTGTCAGCTCAGTGCCAATAGTTCTGAGCGGACATGCAATTAGCTGAATCATAGACACTAAAGCTATAGAGTAAATAACCAACCAAATTAAAACTAGGGTTATGATTGGTGATCTAGCACACACAAGACATAATACAGTAATAGTAATTATCGAATTATCATTATAATTTCAGTCAGTCAGTAACAACGTAGAACTTCGTACGTACGTACATCAGTTCGAGTTGCCACACCACATTAGCACAGAGATGCACTTGTCGATTCAAATCCCGTAGTGGTAGAGGTAATAAGAGTATAAGCAGTAATCGGGAAGATTAGGGTTTGGAGATGTTATTTAAAGAGTATAATCCAGTGAAAGAAATTTGGAAAGAGGAAAAAAAGGGACATGAAGAATTCAGAAGATTAGAATTTGGGAGAACACAGAGAGTGGATGCACCTGCGCCATTGCAAACGATTTTGAGCCATGTCATTCAGGGTCTCTAACCATCGGTTGCTGTCATCTCGCGGTCCCCAACCAGGTAGTCTACACCTACCAACATGACTCAGTTCACTTGTCAGTGACTTCATGGACTTGTGCCATGTTTTGGTTTGGCCGCCCCTAGCTTTCTTCCAACCTACTCCTATACCACTGAACATAGCACGTCGAGGCAGTCGGTCGTTGGGCATACGTAACACGTGTCCCAGCCATCTCAACTGATGAAGTTTCACTACTTCATCAATTGATTTGCCATCCTTACCTAGTACCCGTTTCCTAACAACTGTGTTACTTACTCGATGGTCCCATGATATATGAGCAATGTTTCGAAGACACCTATGATCAAATACTAGTAACCTACGGATATCCTCTACTCTTACCGGCCATGTTTCACTGCCATAAAGTAGGACGGAACGAACTGCTGCGCAGTAAACACGTCCTTTGGTTGATAGACGGATATCTCGCCTACGCCATAAATGACGCAAGTTGGCAAAAGCTAGTCGAGCCTTCTGTATCCGTGCTGAGATTTCGTCACACACTAAACCACAAGGGCTGATGAGACTTCCAAGATAAGTGAAGCGGTCGACACACTCAACTACTTCACTCCCTATCACTAGTTCGGGTGTCGATGTAACCCAATCCTGAAGCAACATTTTGCATTTCGAGGGAGAGAATCGCATCCCGAACATGCTTGCATTGTTGCTTAGAGTGGCCAGAAGACTCTGCATTTTGTCAGTGTCTTCACCAAATAAAACGATGTCATCAGCATATTCTAAGTCAACAAGTGAACCTCCTGGTAGAAGTTCAACCCCTGTAAATTTAGATGAGGAGAGTGTTATCTCTAAAAGTACGTCGACCACAAAGTTGAACAAGAATGGGGAGAGTGGACAGCCCTGACGAACACCACTTGAGGTGATCAATTCTGATGACAGTTCGCCATAAGCTCTCACTCGACCAGTTGTGTTCGAGTAGAGAGCCTTTATAAGGTTAATGTACTTCTTTGGTACTCCTTTCAGTGACAAACACTGCCATAGAACCTCACGATCAATCGAGTCGAATGCCGCCTTAAGGTCGAGAAATACTACCATTGTGGGGCGTCTGAATGTGTGTCTGTGTTCTAGAACCTGACGTAGTGTGAATATCTGATCTATACAACCACGTCCAGGTCGAAAACCAGCCTGGTTTTCTCTAGTCTGCTCTTCACGAGCTTTAGTTAGGCGTCGAAGTATTATTGAAGCTAATATTTTAGACACTATATTAGTCAAACTGATTCCTCTGTGATTGTCACAAGAGGACTTTTGTCCTTTCTTAAAAACTGGCACAATCAGTGATTGAGACCAGTCAGATGGGATTACGTCCAGTTCCCAAATTCTACCTAAGACCTCAGTTAATCTCATTGCTAATACTGGACCACCATCCTTAAAAATCTCAGGAGTAAACCTGTCAGGGCCTGCTGCTCTCCCTCGTTTCAGATTTCCTATGGCTTTTTCAACTTCGTAAAGGGACGGAGGACCTACATTAACTTGCCATTCAGGTTGACTGGAGATCGTGGGAAACCGAAGTGTGGCTGAAGGCCAGTTGAACTGATCCCTAAAGTGTTCTGCCCATCGATCCAATCTCCTGGATTGAGAATGAATAATATGTCCATCTTTCTCTGAGATTGTTTCGCTAACGGTCGGGTTCCTAATTCCGGTTTCCTTAACGAGTCTGAACAATTGTCTGCTATTACCTATTGCCGCTGCCTTTTCCATCTCTCTTGCTTTCGCTACCCACCACTGTTCGCGATCATTGCGTAGACTTCTTGTCAGCTTGCGCTTAAGCTGACTCCGCTCTTCATTATGTTCAGAGCCAGGTGGAATGTGTTTCCGAGCATCTATCAGTGAGATAGATGCTGCTGAGATCCAGTGTTGCTCCCTAACCTTCTGGTTTACCTTACTAGCAGATATCACTGCTGTTTCCACAGCTTTTCGGATATCATTCCATGCTGCATCGGGGTGGGCATCACATACATGGCTGCCTAACTGTTTTCCTAGTTGTTCCTGAAATATACTCTTAGCTTGACTATCATTAAGTAGGGCCCTAAGAGGTTTCCTTGCAGGGTCTTTCCTACGTCCAGTAAGACGCAAGCAAATACGCGCTCGCACTAGAGCATGATCTGAATCTAGGCATGTGCTCCAGAATGAGCGACAGTCTTCTATCGAGCCCCTCCATCGGTGGCTGATAGCGATGTGATCTATTTGGGTCCAACGTTGGGACGAATTAGGGGGTCGCCATGTTAAAAGATGTTTTTCCTTATGCTTAAAGTTAGTATTTGCAAGGAACAGGCGGTTATCTGAGCATAGCTGCAACAGACGGTCGCCATTATCTGTTCTTTGAGCCACGACACCATAAGATCCACCTAGGTGTCTTTCCTTATCACTTAGTTTGCCTACTTGAGCATTAAAGTCACCGGCCACTATTACTACATCCGAGCGCCTAGCTTTTCGGAGAAGGTCCGAAAGCTTTCTGTAAAACTCATCTTTTACATCATCTGAGCTGCAGTCAGTGGGAGAATAGGCAGAGACGACGAAGAGGCAACGACGAGTGTCCCTATCTTTCCGGATTCTTACTGTTCCGTTCAGTCGGACAGCGCACAAACGACTGTCTACTGGGATCCACTCTAAGAGAGCTAGTTCTGCCCTAGGACTCAATGCTATACCTACGCCGGCGAGGCCACGGGAAGCAGAATCAGGGCTTCCAGATACACGAAGCGTAAATCGAGTCGGTTCTTTATTTTGGCATGGTGAGGTCAAATGAATGACGCTACTTGGATCCTGTATGCGCGTTTCGGAGACGCAGCACACATCGATGGCGCGAGATTCTAAAGTTTTAGCTAAGGAAGCCTGCTGTCCTATTTGGCAAAGTGTTCGTACGTTAAAAGCTCCTACGTGTAGTTTAGAGCGTGGTTTCAGGAGACCAGGAATGGCGTTCCACGTACTCGAATCGTTTGCCCTAGCGGTGCGAGGTGATAAAGAGACGTGAGGAGGGTTAGTCGGGAGGATAAGAGAAGTATTAGGAGGTGTAGGAAGGATTTGAATGTGACCACCTTGGTCTCTTGTGCTGTTACGGGTATGAGGGCTGATGTCACTTCCCGGCTGCCCACACCGTGGAAGGGTATTTCTTGAGGAACCTGAAAAGGAAATTGGATTAGTGTTGGTCTTGACGACCTGGGAGCGTGACCGCAGAGCCCAAGGGACAACTGCTTGAGGCCGGTCGCGCACGGCCTTTTTGTGGAAGGTTTTTGACGTGTTAGCTCCGTTCTTCAAAGGGCCTTACCGCCGGAGACGGAAATCCGTGAGGTAAGGTGAGGTGTGCATTTTTAGGGTCGACCTTTTCTAACCCCACCCCTCCTTGTGGGAAGGCAGCATCGCTGTCATGCTGGTTGTCCGAGGGAAACACCTTACTGCTGTCACACCTCTCTACAGTCAGCAGTACGACTTCGCCCTCAGACCTTGAGTTGCTGCTTTTAGTCTTACCGTTCGCCAATCGACCTGCCTGGCATGGTAGAACCTGCAGGAACATATGTTCCAGCCAATATAGCTCGGTTGGGTCATCACGATAGGCAAGCCCGATCACCGCGTCAAGGTAGCAGCTTCGATCGGGATCATTATAATTTAAGTACAAGAAAAAACTTACTTCATTTCTTCTGAGTTGAATTCTGTTGTAAGAGATGGAACAAAGTCCTGTACATAGGAGAATAACAATGAAAGAAAAATTAAGTGATGGTAATTAATTGAACTGATGGGTTATTCATAATAAATATAGAATCATTTACACTGATTCAAGTTGCCACATTATGTGAATAAAGCGAGATGAAATGATCAAAACAAATTCCATTGTAGTAGTAGAAATGGTAAGAGTATCAGTAATAGTAGGAAAAAACTAAACGCAGACGAAAATATGGTCCAAAAAAATAGTCCATGAAATAAAAAGTACAAAGTAATTATAGGATTCAAAGGAATATAAAGGAGGAATACAACTATTGAATTGAGATTGATTCTAAACCATGTTAATCAACGTCTCCGACGATTGACTACGATGATCACGTGGGTGCCAACTAGGTAATCTGTACCTCTATGCATGGCTTGGTTCAATCGTCAATGACTTGGACTTTGTTTTGGTGATGTCTAGAATTCATTTAGCCTAATCCAACAGCAAAAAAACACACATCGGGCTTAGGTAATAGTTAGACATATATATAATACATGTTCTGAATAACTCAGCCGATGGAAATTCACGACCTCACCAATCGATTCGCTATCTCTAACTAACGTCAGCACTGTTCGCTCAGTCATTGACCGTAACATAAACGCGTGCGGTGAGTCCAAGGTATTTATAAACATACACTAGTAACCTACAAATAAAAGTTGAGTGTGAATATTGTTAAGCATACTTTAGGCTGAGAAATAAACCATGGTTAGTAGTCTTTTGGAGGTGAGAAACAATGGTGGAATGAACTCGTTTAAATTACCCAAACAAGCAAAATCAACAGAGATAAGTGAATTCCTAAATTATAGTTCGATTCTACAATTGGTCCAGAGTTTTAGCCAATCAACACTACGAAACAGATATAAACATTTTTGTTACTAAGATACATACATATAGAAGAAGAAATAATAATGAATTAATAATTAAACTGGATTAAACAATCCGTACTAACAGGGATATGAATTTTGATCTAACTCTCTTAGTAGTTTAATATTAAGACAAGTAAAATTTGTGTTAGAGGACTATATATATATATATATGCATCAATCACATAGGAATAGATTCTTTGAATAGTTTTCCATACATACATCTATTCACAAAAATTGTACCTTACTGACTACTTTGCATTAACAGTTTAACATTTATTAAATAATCAATGAAATTCAGAAAATCGTATGAAAATACGTCTTAATTATTAGTTATTTCAGCCTTAAACATTTGCTGCATGTCGATTGACTATTTTATACGAAAGTGAATTGCTCAATTGTATCTCATTATATGATTAGTTAGGGTTGAAGCGATCCTGTTGCTTATATTTAGAATGAAATTTTGATTATTTTTAGTTGACATATATATACATTATTTACAGACTACCACCTTAACATGGACTGATCAATCCGGTGAACTTTGAAGGGAGAAATACTGGGATGAAGTTTGAATATGAGTATCAACATTGGTGTATGTAGATTAACTTAGTGAATGAGTCCCAAAGAAGATGAAACACTTGTCCTACATTTAATTATTAGCTATACAACTCGTCTATTTTGCATTAAACCATAGAGGAAGTATAACTAAGCAGTAAACCTCTTAGTATTAGTAGTGTGAACACTAATAGTAGTAGTGGTAGTTCCTAATTCTAAATTGTGGTCTAAATCCAATTGTTTTAGCTCAGTGTATATTGTGTTTATCAATTGTCACAAATCTCGTTTCTTCTTGAAAAATGATAGACGTAAAACGATGTAAAACGATTTAAAGATAATTCCTACAAAATAGCATTTGTTCAACATATATCTTTTCTATTTCTCATACCCTATGTTTTAACCTTAATTGATGTATGTTTGTGACCAAGTAACATCAGCAACAACCTACTGTTGCGAAGAACAAACCTTTAAATAGGAGGAAATTAGGAAAAGGTGCTAAAAGTGGATAGGACAAATATCTCAGAAATCATCAAATTGAATCACAAACTAAGCCCTAGCTTAAAATCCTTAAGGCAAAAGGAAAAGGGGCAGACTAAGGAACACATTAAGCCGATAATTGGAGACGAACATCAAAAGAATGAATAGCATATGGATAAAAGAATCAACTTAAGGTCTCTGGGCAAAGTCATAGACCTAACTGTATTACGCTGTAATGGTAGTAAGACGCTCACCTTAGGTAACCAGCACTAACTTCGACGTTGCCTTTTCACAACGGAACGGGATGGTTATAAAAGATTGGTCCCAAACAAATAGTATACTTTACCTTGCCTCATGGATTTCAACGCTAGAGCTAAAGCTTTTAAATTACAAAGCTAACACATCAAGAACAAGGAGTTATACTATGAGTTCTGTGGTCACGCCCAGTAGTTATAAAGATCAAATTTAAAACGGTTCCTCTTACGGATCCCTTGATAAGAAGTATCCTTTTATGGAATGGGTAGCTGGGAAGTGACAACCGCCCACACATCTCTAAACATTAGTCAAAATCAACATGTTGTGCTGATACAGTGTGGTAAATTGAACCAATGCACATATGTGGCAGGTTCTACGTTGCTTACAACTAACTGACTAAGTACCGATTTAATTAAATATTAATATTTCAGGTTGTTGATAGATGAACGAGTGAGAGAGAGGGATTTCAGTCAATGATTTTCTATGTTCTAGGCCATGTTGTTTTCTAACAGTTATAAGAAGTAGTAGGAGAGAGAGCAATCGAATAGAAAAACTCCAGAATGTCGGAGAAATTCTAGAAGTATAGGATTAATGACAATACGTAATCAACTGATACACTGATATAGATCTGATTTATCAATCCATGCTGGGAAAGTCAGCATGATCAGAGTTAAGTCGAATTAAATAGTCGACGAGGACACAAAGAGACATGAAGATAATGAAAACTAAGAAGACAATCAGTCACAAACAAGATCACCAAAACGAATTAACTTAATGCATGTGAAATAATTTGAAGTCTTACTTTTACATTCAAATTGGTAATGATAATGAATTGTTCATATCGACAACAAAATCATTGCAATTAATCTAATCTATCTAGCTTAAAGAATGTGAATACTACAAAAACTATCCACTTGAGTTACAGATCCTCTACATCATTTTGCGATCAAAATTATTTTCATCTAGTACAGCTCATCTTCTAATTGCTTCATCAATTAACCTGGTCATAAAACCTCGACTAAGCTGTCAATTTTGCTTATAGCACCGATCTCAAATACTCCGATCGAATCTATTCTAAAGAATAGAACTGCCAACCAACTAGACTCTGTTAATTGCTTATTTTCGGAGGGTTGAAGGTAATGAAATAATCATTTGTTTATGCAAAATATATTCAACTAAGATAGTATGACATAGGGTTACTAGTCAGTGAACAAATAATATTGAGAAAACCTATATATTGACAACATGGTTCCAAATGACGTAATAAAAAGGTATGATATGTAAGAAATAATAGAACTCAATAATTAAAAGAAACCAAAGAGTGAATATATCTGTTTTATTGTAATCAACTCTAAGAAAAGTCACCCGATCTCTCCAACCATAGATAATGATAACTGCATGGATCCTAATCAGGTAGTCCTCAACCTACTAATGTCAAACAGTCCAACAGTCAACGAAATTATAGTGATAACATGTTTTATTCCGGCCACCGCTATCTTCTATCCAACCTACATTTTACATCAGGTAACATGACAGATCGACGAACATAATGATAAGGAACTATCGATACACAAAAAAACGCTAAAAAAATTAGTTCAAAACAAGATTAATATGGTGTATACAACTAACCTCTTTCTCTTCAATTAGTGAAACACCACATTTCTGTCCCATATTATCATTATGAACACAATCAATATTAGTGACAAGTAACAAATTAGCTCTAGGTGGTGGTGGAGGAGGTGGAGCCTTCTGTATTACTGATGACGACGGAGATGTTATCGAATCAGAATGTTGACTACTGAATAATATAGGAGATGAATGAATTGTAATCGGCTGTGGTTGTAACCGAGGGGTTGATTCAATCATTGGATTACTAATTGCAGTAGAAAATTTATTATCATTATTACTACTATATGGAACTTGATATGTATGCGAAAAATCATTTTGATGATCTACGGTAGAATAATCTTGAGGTGTACTCATCATTGAATTCACCAGCTCAGGAATAACATTTGATGGTAATGTTTTAGCTCTTAATGGGATAGGATGTTTTAACTGGCAGAAAGTAAAAGACAGAGAAAAAATTTCAAGATGAAAGAAACAGAAACTTATTAAAACTCATGACTTAGTGGTTGAAGTGCTCAACTTTCAACTACTCAGTTTCATGTTCTAACTCTGTTTCACGCACTCCGGTATGGACAAACCGGTAGTATCATTAGCCCTTATATCTAAAGTAAGATTCATACCCAAGTAATTGGTGAATAAGTTGGCTCATTTATTTATTTTATCCCTTATTTGGGAGGATAAAAAGGAGATAAAGAGTGGCATAGCTATTGTAACTTGGTTACCAAGTATGTTTTTAGATAACTGGTGGATTCAAGCTAAAATTCCTTAATGTGAGGGCTAGCGATACCGTTCAAACTACGTTAGACAGAGTGTGTTTAAACTTGTGAATCAATAGTTGGAAACCATCAAAGACCAATAACTTTACAGTCTGAATGCGAGATAACTATGAGGGACGAAAATTCCACTCTAGATGATAATGGACAAAGTAAAAGAAAAACAAATTCTGATCTTTCGACAACTCGAAATTCGGAACCGCTAGACTAGTATCCTTATTGGTATACTGAAGAAGCACTCAGGAGTTTATCGCCTTAGTTTACTCAGGTCCATACAATTCCTAGTATGAAATTCAATGAAATTATCTCATTAATTTAAATTCATGTGCGCTCATTTTTAACGAATCAAACAAACTGTATTAGCGTTTGTGCCGGTCGCAGATGTCATAACTAAATTGATGTTCGAAAAAAGGGACAGAGTTTAAATGAATTAAGAATCGGATATATTATTGTGAAGATCCACGGAACAGTATGTAACAATAAAGCACAAGATGGTAGAAGAATTGCGGAAATAGATTTATAATAGACAATTTACGCAGGATACTAAACCATCGGAATTCGTACATTTAGGTCATACTAAACTGTGTTGCTAAAACTTAAAAATCTAAATAACATTTATACCTACGCTACCTTAATAAATCACCCTTCTAATATCAACTCACCAATTACCATTCAGTAATAATGATCATCTTTAAAAGATCTAAGCCTTTATAATCGGAGGATATTATCTAGTCCCGAGTATATATATATAATTTTGAAAAAGAAATAATTCTAATTTATAAACTTATTTACTTGTGCATTTGCATTTAATTTCGATTCGAATAAGATCATTCCTTCTTCTGATGCTAATAAACTGCTAACATCACTTTGACTAGATAAAGACCAACGTCTTTGTTGTTGCTGATTTGGTTCATGATGAGGGTGTTTCAACTCTGTAAAATTTGTAGATTGAATCATTTCAGTTCGAGATGTATTGACATGAATTGATGATGATGTCGTTAGTGTTATAACTTGACAAGTTGACACAGATGAAATTGGTGATGAAGAGGATAAGAATAATGATAGATGATGATTATCGTGATGTTGACATGAATCAGGCATATCTATTGATTTATATCTGACTGAACTGATATGATTTTGTTGACAAGTAGAATTCAATGTACAATTAGTTAGTTCGTAATTATTAATACAACTACCGTTGGTAGTAGTAGCAGTAGTGGTGGTATTTGCTTTTACAGTTGGTGATGATGTTGATGACAATTTTGTAGATAACCAATTAGTTTCAACTAATTCCAATAAAACTGTCGGTAAATTATTAGGAACTGGAACACCATTTAATCGATACACAACTAAATGCATTGCAATACAAAATTCACTCAATGTTAATTGTCCATCATGATCAAGATCAGACAGTTCCCTAAAGATGAAATACAATGACTGATTATTTATAGTGAAATTTTCGGATTAATAGTATTCAATACAGTACAATAATTATGTTACGTAATTTACGCTGAGAACAATATCAGAGAGACTGCAATATAACGTCAAAATAAAAAAAAATATGACTGAGTACACATTCAATTGATTGTACGTATTAAAGGATAGCGAAAAATAATAACGATAATTATTGAATTGGTACAATCAGTTTGTGGAAATTGTTAAATTTCATAGTTTATCTCGCAGATCGACTTTAGTTAAACAACCATTCAAGATTAAAAAGCAATGGACAGTTGTTTCGTCCCAGCATTTTGTTCTTTAACAGTTAGTATCCATGACCCATAAAAATCAAACCCAGAATCTTAAAGTTTTGTAGTAGGTGTTTAACCTTTAAACCACTGATTTATAATTCAATATGGTTAACATTTTTAGCATCAATCAACTGAATTAGAAGTACGCGCACTACAATGTCTATATAATTTATACCATAAAATAGTTATCTGATAAATATTCCTTAAAAAATATATACAAAACAAATTTGATTGACAAATAAATATCCAAGTTTTAGAATTGTTTGGAAGTACAAATCTTAAAGTATTTAAATATATCATCTGGTGAAACATATTACTTATTACTATCTACAGCCTCATAACGGTACAAGATCAGTTTACCTGAAACAAGACATATACGGGGTATGAAGTGTTTGAACTTATCGGAAGTAAAAATGTTTAGCATAGACTGTATTGGATTTATTCAAAAGTACATCAGTAATATCGCAATGAGTGAAAAAAATTAAAGTTCTGATGTTCCGTTTATAATATATACGTACATACGTATATAATTTGAGTATACAAACTGTTCTGGATACCAATATTGGCCATAATATACTTATTCTAGAAAATGTGACAAAATGGCCATATCAAGGGAATCTGTACAAGGTGCTCATATGCCAACAGAGTGATTAGAATTCATATCTAAATATCATTAAAGAAATAATTCAAACGCTTACTAATAATGATCTAAACATCATATTTATTAAATAATGTGGTGGATATCTGGACTCAGTAGCCTAGTGGATGACGTGATGGCGATTTAAGTGGAAAGCATTTATTTTGATTCTCGGTGAGGACATTAACTCTGGTATATATGTACATCTGACTGATGAGCCCCAAATAGGACGAAACGTCCCAATCCTAGTTCTTACTGTTATTTACACAATCTATCCAATCTAAATGCATTTCTGAAGAGTTTTATTACTAATTCTTAATCGTCCCATGAATAATCTCAGCTGGTTTATGTATGAATGATATGAAAAACAAATAAACGAACTTGAAGACAATATTTACCAAATTTTTGATAATTCTGAAGATGGTAAATTTGATAATTCAAAGAATGTCTTCGATTGCAATCCACTGAGTTTTTGAACCAATATCTGGTTGTAGTCTGAGAAACTGTGATAAATAATAAGCTTTCTGATCAGATGTAACTGCCCATGGATCTACAACACGTTGATTTCTTACAGCAAAATCATCATTTGAAATATTTAAACTGGGAGAGAAATTTGTAGTAGTTGTATTAGCAGTATTAACTAATGGAGTAATATCTGTAGTATTGGACTGTTGTTTGAATTGAGAGGTTGGTTGATTAAAACTAGACCAGTTATTCAATTGATGACTGTGAAATTGTATCTCTGCACAATGCGATGAATTCATATCCGAGTGACTATTTAAATTCCCATGATAGACTGTTTTCTAATGACCGATGAAAATGCAAGGCAATGTAATATTTGGCAAATAGTTATGGATGGTAAATATTGTGCGGTTTACAATAATGCTAAACTATTTTTATTTACAACATAAAAATGTTTGGTGTAGTTGTGCAACGCAATTAAAAATGATAGTATTGCAAGGAAAAAGAAGGGGGAGACGTCACATAAACAGTAAACCAACAAATAAAAAATTGTGCAATCTAGTTGAGAAAACAATCAAGGCGGATTCCGTTTAGTCAAAAATACATTTAACTGTTATCAATAATATAACAGAAAACTACGGTATGCTCGCCATTGGCTTCTATTCTAATTCATATCTTAGAACATATTAAACCATTAGGCTACGAAATTTTTAAGAAATAATGGGTCGATAGATATTAATGTGATGTAGCTACACTACTGCATGATATCAACCACATCTCTATATGCTTTTCGGTTGGAATGTTTAGCTACAATCCTCACAAATCTTATGACAATCTGAATATTCTTAGTGAAAGAAAATACACATTTTGTTTGATATCGACAGGAATATCAAAATATTTCAAGAGTGACAGTATACATCATTTAGAAAGACTGAGTTACAAAGGTACATGTATGTTACCGTAATAATGTAGAACTGTGGAGATAAATGTTCAGAAACCAATAAAGTCGTTATTAAAGGTTGGAAATGTTGGTGATGACATGAATCGGTCGCAATGATGCGAATGCATTCGCCCTTAGTTTTCCCTTCAACTCCTGAGTCTCGTGGTTATTCTGTACGCCTATGCTTCACGAATTCATTCTTTTTCTGAAATTTTATAGTCCATACTCAATCTCCTCTACTCTCATTGAAACGGTTACTACGTCTACCACTATACCGGGATTTGTTCAGATAATTTCGTCTCGCTGTATTGGTATGGTGAAGCAAATTGGACCGATGCATATAAGTGTTAGGGTGTATGCTAATTACGACCAACTGAGGTCAAAAGTCCAAGTTCTGTACCACTTAATTCAGTTAGTATTGTTGTAGTAGTATTGTTGTCTCCTAAGCAGTGACCAAATTACATACACGTGTACATTTACAGTCGGCCACACATTAATCTAATAATGTTAAACTGTCACAGGAGATTGTAGCATAATGTATTTAACTTTAGATATTTGAAAAAAGTAGTGAATAGGATACACGATGAGCCAACAGAAAGTTTTCGGTTTGTGAAAGTCGTCGGAAAGAAAGCGACTATATAATCTTTGGGAAAGGTTCAAATCCATTATTATGTTCAACCTTTACTATCATTCAATATAAAAATAACATCATAGAGATCATCACAAGACTTTACCTAATAATAATCATAGACAACGAAGATTAGAATTTTGATTAAAATTAAAAATAACTTGTATTCGGTGGTTAGAGGTAGTTGATGGAAAATCCTGGACCACAAGTTTGTGTACTTAACTTAAAACACTCAGTCACTGCTTCACATAGATATTTGAATTCGATGTTTTACGAAACAAATTTCCTATTCATCCCTTATTTTTTAAATAATAGCAGACATACGAGTACAATAGTTACACAATTCAAAAAATTAACAAAACAACGATGTGTCTCATACACTTATTGATCTTGGTGACCGGTGATGAGCTGCAGCAAATGGTGATGATGTAGGATCTGAAGGATTCTTAAGCATAAGTAATTCGTTTGATTGACTCAAAGAGGAAGGAAACATTAAATTCTGATTGATTGATCCCAAGTTAGGAAAATGTGAATTCACTGTTTGTTGTTGATTAATGAAAGATGATGCTTCTGTAGAGAAATAAGCTAAATAAAAAGAATGGGAACAAACAATATTCAAAATGCCGATAATAAAGCTGAATGGAAGTGAAAAAAAAGCCATAATGCATCACAATATTTGCAACCAATTTAGTTTGGTTTAAAAGTTTTGATGGGTTCAAGTACCACTTCACCTACTTTAATTTGAGGAGGCAGTTAGCATTACCATTTTTCAAGCAGACTGCGGCTTGAAGTCAAGCCATTATGTTGTCAACTACGTTTATGTCACTTGTAGTACTTCAACAAATATAAACATTATTGTTTTAGTAGAGAATCTCCATTTATTATTTACTTGAACACATGAATATTGGTACAAGGGGGCACCAGATATATATGCGCCACACAGTAGAGAATCTGAATAAAAAGTAATGTTCAGTTTCTTTTGCCTGGTTAAGTGGCTTACGACATTTAAGTTAATGTGACAATTTTCATTATAGACCGATGTTATACAAGAAGTTCGTTGAAAAATGTGTAACTAAAATACTGTTTTATTTTATATTAAGCTCCACAAGTAAGTCATGCATATGACATAGTATGGAACCGAACAGTCTTGAAGTGAACATAAAAACGTTTAGTGAATAAATAGGAGAATCAAGGTTTGGGTCAGTTAAAGAATATAGTACTTTCCTTTGTGGTATTTCTTTTAAAAAATGTGTTAATAATTGTTCAGCTGATCAGAATTACTTGTAGTGAGTTCAGCATATAAAAAATCAGCTTAAACGAAGGATGAATGTAGAAGTGAAAGTACAGTTTATTTTCACTTAGATTATAGTGTTTTTTTTCAATCTAACCTCATCTCTGCTAAAATTTCACACATCAAGGCAGAAAATAACTTGATTTTTGCATTAGATTACCTAGAACCTCCAATGGGTACAAGGTTAAAACCTTACTAGTTAATTTACTCTGTCTGTCTAGAACCCTTTCTTCAACTCAGATTGTGCTATCCTTTATAGATTCTATAAAATTTCGAAGTTACGTTTCACACTTTGCCTCTAAACTATTTGCTTCAGAAGCTATGATATTATAAAATCCCCAACTTTCATTCTATTGTTACTATCACCACATTAATCAGTCGCGGAAATTATCTAAAACCGCGTTTGGTAGGGGACATAAATATAGAGATATACATAGAGTGTACAGCGATGTACCTGGTTATGAATGATACGTATAGTGAGAAGGTTAATAACACTATTGAGTCATTCCAGCCTTATTACGCGAAACATTGCATGAAATCATGACCCACTGGTTAAAGGTAAAGTATACAAACAAAACTACCACAGTTTGGTAGATGTAAGTATAAATTTATATCATACTAAGTAAACGAGGAAGTCCACTGGTTTATAAAAGAAACAAACCACTGACACCTAATGCTGAAATGAGTCAAATGCTTGGATAAATACATCGGAGGCAAAGGTAGGTTCGAAATTTAATACAGGCGTGAATATAACAGGTGACTAAGTTATATTTTTTAGCACTTGAGATTCATAGAATTGCAATCTATGTGGTAGTACTATCTCTGTTACGTCGATAGTCAAAAAAGTAAATAAACAGATGATTTCTACTCAAAACTGACTAGTTTCCCAATATAATGAACAGTGTTTCGCTAGCGTATCTTCTTGGATTTCTAAAAGTCGTATAAAGATACTGATATGACTGTTGTCATTAAAATAAGTTACAGAGGTCCCAGTGCCAATAATGGTGATAGCTAACAAAGGTTTGTGAAGTCGGTGAAGCATCATTATGCCGATGTAAGACTGAAGGACCAATCCATTTAGATCCCTTAGAAAGATTAGACGGATGTTGAGGGTGATAAGAAAGTTATCACTACAGTATATTTAGAATTTGAATAGCAGTATAGACCATAATGGTGTTTACACAAGGTTCACCCATGGACTGTGGCAATGGTAGTTTTATGCATTCAAATTATCCATGTTAGGAAGGTGGGGAAGCTTTTTAGCCCAGGAGGATATTTTGGGAGAAGTCGCATTCTCTGAGCTAAATGGTTTAATCGTGAAGATATCACTATGTTTCTGGACATCAAGACAAACTTAGGATAGAAAAGAGCTATTCAGATTTCTTCATAATCGATTAAATCTTGTCCTCCACTACAGAGAACTCACTTCTACCCAGAGTTGATGCTGATCATTTTGTCCAGAAGGATAATCAACTTTGAGATGAAATTATCCAGCTCAGAGAACGCAGTTCCAACAATAATTTGCTGACATTGCTTATTTTGGCCAGACACTTTTACACGTCCGAATATTTTCGCTATTCGCTCTTTTTTCCAATTAGCTAGTATGAATATTGACACAAGATTGAGATGTAATGTAATCAAAGTCGACTAAACATAAAGAATGAACATTCGAAGTGAAATGCTGAACCTTCACTAGGTCATTCAAAAACTACATGCTGTCAGGGGCAGTTTGAATCATTACCTCCTGTGAAAAAGGGTCTGATCATAGCTCCGTATTATGAAGATAGTACAGGAGAAAGTTCATGAAGTCATACAATAATATTTAATGTAGGCTTGATAATACTTACAGTGAGAAGTACAAATAGGAATTGATAAGGGTTTTCTAACCATAGAACTATCATCGTCATCAAATTGAGCCCAAGACTCTTGTCCATGGCGTACTTGTTCCATTTTATGCAATAATCGGCATCACTAACGACGAGACGAAATTCACATTAGCAAATCTGAAAACAAACGTGTGTAAAATAAACTTTTATGACAAGCCAACAAACATGACAATAGAAATAAGTGGACCACAAATTTGTAGTAATTCTAGAAGTTTTAAGGAGATTTTAGCTAAATAAATATTAGATTTCCCATCATAGAAACACCTAGTGCAATCAGGAAAAATATGATGCGCAGTGATAACCCTGCGGAAGAAACTAGACGAAGACCTTAACAAGTTGCATAACTGGAAGTGTTCGGTAAAAAATATGCCTGAGTTCTATTACAGAGATGTTTGGAAGCGATAAATATAAGCTAGCTATAGTCCAACTTACTTTTGAATACTGAGACATTCTCGAAGGGCCCACCCTAAGTTTTTAGTAAGTATGGAAAATTTACAGTTTTTAAACGCGTGTGAACATATATTACGGGCATCAACTTTAGTTCACTAGACAAAACGCAAAACCTCAGCTTACGGGACTGTAACAACAGTGACAAAACCAGCGCTTATATAGTCCAATATCCAATGTCTAACAACTTGTGACGACTGGTTTCGCGGTCTCTTCTTATTATTGTGGTAATTTTCAGACATTTTATAATGCCCCATGGATGGTAGCCTAGTCACTCAGACGCAGTAATTCCTGTTGGTTTATTAGTTATTTGTGGACATATATATCTTGACGTTTGAGTGAATGCGTTTGTCACAGGACAATAGGAATCCTGGATATCTACAGTTATCACATTACTAGGCATTGGTTATTCGTAAATTTAGACACCAGTTATGTGCACACAAACAATTTATCTTAACCTTAAATTCACCCTGTTAATCTTTAAGTCTGTTTATGGTCTAGGGTAAGTCAAATTTCACTAAGCATGTGAATGTAAATGACAAAATTATGCTATCTTTGGATGCCGAATTACTATTCAACAATGTTCCACTCACAGAGACCATTAGTTTTTTTGCAAGTACGTAAATAGTAATGAGATTAGCAACAGAATGCCATGACTTTATTTTAAGGAACTCTTAATATGTACACTTTGCATTCATCGACGTAATTCATAGACAGAAGTATGGCATAGCAACATGATCCCCACTTGGTCCATTATTAGAGTATATTTCATGGCCAGTTTAGAAAACAACCAACTTAAAACGATTATAGGAAAATTCCATCTGTATAAAAGGTTCGTAGATGGTATCTTTATCATTTGTGACAACAAATATGACTTAAGTTATCTTCCAAAGACATTGAGTAATTATCACCAAGCAATAACTTTCACACTTGAAACTGAAAACAAACTAACTATTCACTTTCTTCGTGTGGAAATGACAAGAACTCTATGAAAATCTATCTGAAGGAAACTCATGTGGAATAGTCAACTATCACGCTTCCACATCTGGGTCCCCAATAGTCGAAATAGAAACTTAATATAATCTCTCTCTACAAGAATACAAAGAATTTACAGTTCCGAACTTATAGATGAAGAACTGAGCCTCTTGAAGGAAATGCTCATTGAAAACGGGTATCCTTTGATATTGTTTGATAAGAACATAAAACTGAAACCACCGAAAATACAAACAATTTCAGTCAAAAAGAAAACATCATACATGAATATGGACTTTAGGGTGATAGAGTTGCAAACTTCTTAAAGAGAAAGATTTCTGATTCCTTAAAAAGAACGTTCTTCGCAGCAACATCGCGATTAGTATTTTCTAGCTGGTCATTGTTCATCAATAATCTTAGGGATAAACTATATCATCTTACGAACTCAATGTGCATTTACCATAGTACCTGCTCGTGTGGAATCAGGTTATTCGATGCGTACTTTATCCGAAAGAATTCAAGAACATTATCCGGCTTGGCTAATAAGAGAAGGAACCGGCTCAATAAGAATTTCAATAGTCGGACACCTTGTGAACACAGGTTACTGAAGTAAGACAGACTGCGTCCACAGTTATCCACAAGGTAAATAGGTTTACAAAGACTATTAGATTGCATCTTCTTTGTATTGCCAAAGCAATAGCCGTACGTCTGAAGAATAAAACAGAATTGTGTGTGCAGAAGAAATTGGTTCAATCTCATCTTCTACCATGGTCTTAATCCCACATTATTTTTTTCTTTCTTCATACTTGTAGAACTATGATATTAGTACTGCTCTAATAATAGACCTAATCCTAAATTTGTAGATTTGTCATGATATAACTACCTAATCTATAAGATCTTACGTGGAAGTTACACCATCGACTACGCCAACTCACTGTATCGTATCAATAACCAATACATGATGTAGAACAAGGTTAGGCTAGAGAAGGAACAATATATTTAATATGAATAGGAGATATAAGGTAACATTCAGATGAGACCATGCCTGCATGGTCGAACCATGCCATCCGATCAACTCCAATTCATTCAATTCATTCTCGCGCCTTCTCCATTGTTAGGTATTTCTCCGCGTTAAATATTGAATATCTATTTTCCATCAACACGAAAAGTAGAAAACCATATTCATTGATAATAAAACACAGTTTGTAGTGACATTGGACAATAACCGCACAATCCACAAAGCTGAACACGAGACTACTCAGAAAATAGATATTCAATATTTAACGCGGAGAAATACCTAACGATGGAGAAGGCGCGAACAATGAATTGAATGGACTGGGTTTGATCGGATGGCATGGCTCGGCCATGCAGGCGTGGTCTCATCTGAATGTTACCTTATATCTCCTATTCATATTAAATATATTGTTCCTTCTCTAGCCTAACCTTGTTCTACACCATGTATTGGTTATTGATACGATACAGTGAGTTGGCGTAGTCGATGGTGTAACTTCCACGTAAGATCTTATAGATTAGGTAGTTATATCATGACAAATCTACAAATTTAGGATTAGGTCTATTATTAGAGCAGCACTAATATCATAGTAGACCATAATTCTACAAGTTGAAACGGAACACAGTATTGATAGGCAACGATAATAATGGATGGTGATTAAGCAGAACACAGTGTTATCAAGTACTCAAGGTCTTCAAAAGTATCAATAAGAGACTAACCTTGTATAATAATTAAAAGTATTTTAATTAATTAATGTGTTAACTAAGAATTACCGAAATAGTACAATTTAAAGTAGGTAGAACTAGATGAGCACATTTGGATGTATTATATATGTAATTTGTAATAAGCACCCACCCATGTAGGAAGGAACCCCTAGTTAGTACAAATACCACAGAATTACGACTACTAATCTCATCGTGGCTAGTACTAATTACCACTACGTCTGCACAAATACTCATCAAAATGGATTATAGAAAGTGTGCATTACAACTAAAGCTTGGCCTTGTTTTTATGTCACACGATAATTGGAGCTAATAAGAGTCAAAACAGTCTGTTCTTTCCGATTTCGTGTTATATAAATAGCTAATATCAGAAGATTAAATTTTTCCAATTTGGTTTTGAATTGAAAGAAACAGTTTATTCGTTAAAGTGGATATTTGAATTTCACGGAAAGCATTAGCTTTCTGAAGAATGCGGTAACAAAGTTTGAGTGAGCATCAGCTAACTCTAACGATAAACTAAAGACTTCCTGTTGACTGCCTTCAGCCATCAAATGCTACATCATAAATAGCTTGGTTTAGTGGCTCGGTTTCAGTCTTAACGGCAGAATTATGTCACTGAAAAACGCGACATCAATATAAAACTGGTTTCTACTCTCTGACTAATCAGAGTCATTCTGACAGGTTCTCGAATGATTGTTAAGGTTAGATGAAAACTGTAGAAGTATGTGTTACTGCTTTTGAAAATGCAATAAAGATTTTCCCTCTAAATATGAACTCTCTGTTTAATTGTCAGTTAAAATAAACCTACACATATAGTCTTAATGTTTTATGACACGTTCATAGTAGTGTAGTGACTCACATTTATCACGAGAACACGACTGGTTTAATAAAAACAATTATTATTATAACCAACTGTACCAGTGTTTGTTTTAATGTGCTTTTGTTTGACTGTGCTAATGACAGCTTTATTTTGCTTCCATTCTTTACTTACACTTCGATTGTAACTTCGCGCGAATTCGGTTACCTTCTGTAACCAAGGTTGTATCCTGGCACGATCTCGGTATCCTTTCGATGCCACGAGATCGCCAGCTAATAAACCTCGACTTGGTCCATTAATTGCCTTCTGGTATTCGGCTTCTCGGGGATTTTATGGAGTCATTTGGAACGAGCTTCTTACGCCTTCTGATCTATTTGGCACGTGTTTCTTGGTAGCGGTGTTCATAGTTAATTTCAACTCGACGCCACGCTACATTGGTGACCCAAAGTTTGGAACACGCCTCAACTTCTGATCAAATCTTCCAAAGAAGCCAATTCGGTGAGTCTATGATTTATCTATCCACGTCTGTCGTATATTTTCATATTTTTTAATATATAATATACGCGACATGACGGATAACGATAAGAATAGTATTAATATAATAGACTCACATGTACGTGTACCGAATCCTTGTTACTTTTTATTCGCGTGACGATGAATTCCACGCTTTATTCGAGAAATTTTCCCCTATTAACTATTCTCCTCGCTGACCCGGCTGCTTGGTACGGAATGCATACGCATAAGCATATCCGTCTACCACCCAGCACCAAATGGTTAAGTAAACGGTTTCACTGCCAACTTAAAAGTACTCTACGAGCACACGAAAACGGCAACTGGCACGAAACCTTACCGCTCGTTCTTTTAGGGATCAGAACGAGCTTAAAGGCAGATATCCAATGTTCCGCCCTGAACTTGTATACGGCACGACATTGCGTCTGCCCGGAGAATTCTTCACACCACGGAGCAGACCTAATTTCGGTAAATCAGACTACGTCCATCGACTGTCTGCATTTATGCGAACGCTGTCTCCGGTGTCAACTCGAATACAACATCGACAGGTCGCTCTCCCTCGAGAGTTATCTACCTGTTCACATGTTTTTGTACGAGTAGATTCGGTACGCAAACCTTGGCAACAACCTTACGAAGGCCCTTTTCACGTGATCGCTCGTCACGAAAAGACCTTCAAGGTTGATCGATATGGACGCGTCGAGATCGTCAGCATTGATCGTCTCAAACCAGCACACGTCGATGACAGTGCCCTATCTGATAACCTGAGATTCAATGCTAGACCTATCAAACCTAGCGGGATCCTTAAATCTTCTTCAGGTCCCACGCTAGATACATCTGAGACCTCATTCTCACGTCCCGGTCAACAGCACGCGTCATCTGCACCGTCTACGGACGAGACGACAGTCTCACGTCCAGATCAGCAGACCACGCCGCCTCTGACCTCGGATGAGATTGCAGGCTCACGCGACGCGAACGAGACTACCGTCTCACGTTCCGGTCGCCGAGTACGGTTACCCGTACGCTTCCGCGACTAGCCGCACAGTTAACAACCGATACGGTGTAGGATTATTCCTATACTACACGCATGCTACACTCTTCTCTTTTTTCCTTTTCTTTTTGTTTCCTGAGCCCACGCCTTCGACCATCTCCGTTTGGTTCCGTCGACTTCAGTCAACTTTGGCGAAAGCTGGCCTGATCACCCACGCTCTTGTCAACGTACTCAGTCGATATATTGGTTTCGAATGCTTGGCATACGCTTGGTCTCGAACTTGGTCGTTATGGTCGCTTCTGGTCTTTTGGCTCAACGTGGTTTCGTCCTACGTCTGCAGCGTTTCTGGTGCGCACCCTACGAACGCCCTCTTCAGATTCTGGATACAAACCACTCTGGTGTAGCATGCCAACTCAAGCAATAAATACAGCACATCGCTCCTGGTACCGTTCTCCGAAAACGACCTTCGTTGGCAACTCGACGATCAACGATCGCTTTCCTGTTCGCCAATTCTTCCGTCCTACAATCGCTCGTCAGCCGATCAGTCCCACGATTCAAACCGCTATTTATCGAAAGTGTAAACCCTTTCTAGCGGGGGGCTCCTGTAGTGACTCACATTTATCACGAGAACACGACTGGTTTAATAAAAACAATTATTATTATAACCAACTGTACCAGTGTTTGTTTTAATGTGCTTTTGTTTGACTGTGCTAATGACAGCTATATTTTGCTTCCATTCTTTTACTTACACTTCGATTGTAACTTCGCGCGAATTCGGTTACCTTCTGTAACCAAGGTTGTATCCTGGCACGATCTCGGTATCCTTTCGATGCCACGAGATCGCCAGCTAATAAACCTCGACTTGGTCCATTAATTGCCTTCTGGTATTCGGCTTCTCGGGGATTTTATGGAGTCATTTGGAACGAGCTTCTTACGCCTTCTGATCTATTTGGCACGTGTTTCTTGGTAGCGGTGTTCATAGTCAATTTCGACTCGACGCCACGCTACAGTAGAAATGAACAATTTAACGCTTTACATACAATTGATATTCATTGTTCAAAGAAACTAGGGATATGTGAAGAATGAATGAACGTTTACCTGTACAAAATTATTTAGGTTATAGTGATCTACTTTTATGAAGAGAACGCAATTGGTGTAATGGAAGCATTTATTATTATGATCAACTGTACCAGTGATTGCTTTATTATATCATTTTGTTGAATAGTACCAAAAACACACTTTTTCGTTGTTTGTGACCATGAACTTACTCGCGTACACACGGTAGTATCGCCTGTAAACTTTGGCACGATCTCGGTATTATTTAGATGCCACAAGATCACCAACAAATATTTCCTAACTGCAATCTACAACTGTCCTTTTAATATTTATCCTACGGAGGGATTTAACCTGGTAATTGGCACGTACTGATGATCATATTCAACTGCGACTCGACACTACCACAAGCCAAAGAAATCAAACGATCTAACATGGTCCCGTTGTTAAGAGCTAAATTTCCCTTCATTATGAAAACAACAACTAATGTAAAGCTTTAATTATTGTTCTCATTTAAAATTATAGGTAAAAATTACACACACACACACGTACACACAGGTACGTACGCACGCGCGTGCGCGCGCAAAATAGAAGTCATTTTGTTTAATTGTTAATAATGAATAATGAAAATTGACAAATTCCATTTGTTCATTTAAATGAAAAGAAATAATTTAACAATGAAGAAAAAGAACCCAGTTCAATTGACCAATGTTTATGAATAATTTGTTTATTATATTTATGTAAATGATAATTAGCCTAATTATTAATTTCCGTTCGAAATGATTCAATATGTTTTATTGTTTTAATCCTTTGTATTGTTCTTAAATCATTTGATGTTTGTCTAGAAAATTCATAAGATGTATTCATAAGATCTTCATCTTTTAAATAAGAATTTAAGTTGGGATTAAAATTTGCCCCGTTTATTTTAGTAATATTTAATGATTTCATGAATTCATTAGATTCTATATTCTTAAACTGAAACAAGTGAAAATCAGAGAGATTTTGATTTTGATTAACAAACTTAAAGTATTCAGTTAATGAAAATGTAAAAATTCATAAAGTAAATAGAGAGAATACGATGAAGGTCATGGGATTCATATTTTCATATCTAATTACATACTCATTATTTATGCCTATTACGGCCTCCCCCAACGGAGCATAAGCCACCGAGTAGCATTATCGAACCCAATCTGTCCTGGATCTTCCTTTCTAGTTCTATTCAATTGTTGTTCATTCTTCTCATATTTGTTTCCATTTCCCGGCGTAATGTGTTCTTTGATCTTCCACTCATCCTTTGGTCTTGAGGATTCTAAGTGAAGGCTCGCTTTGTAACGCAGGTGGGTGCTTTGCTCAATGTGTGTCCTATCCACTTCCAGCACTTCTTCCTGATTTCTTCCTTCGCTGGAATCTGGTTTGTTCTCTCCCACAATAGGTTGTTGCTGATAGTGTCTGGTCAACGGATCCAAAGTATTTTGCTTAGACAACTGTTATTAAACACTTGTATCTTGTGGACGATGGCTTTCGTAGTTCTCCAAGTTTCCGCCTAGTACGGTAGGACTGTCTTGATATTTGTATTGAAAATTCTGACTTTGGTGTTGATTGACAACTGTTTTGAGTTCCAGGTGTTCTTCAGTTGTAGATATACTGCTCTTGCTTTTCCTATCCGCGCCTTCACTTAACTACATCACCTTACTAAATTCATTCAGTCATTCGGTTAACCTTTTACCACATAAAACCTGAGATATATTGTCTTTCATTCAAGATTCAAAGTAATACCAACACTGTGAACAGAGATTATCAAAACGAATTCATAAAGATGTTAGTAATAACCGTATCAGTACCAGGTACAGACAACATGATTTGAGATTAAATTCATGAGTAGATTGAAAAATATAAGATAAGTTTTAAACCCAGAATCTTAGAGAAGATAAATATAAAAAGGTTTTTATTTTATTGTTACTGGTTTTCAGTCATGTCACCCAAATTTTCGAGTAACTAGTTGTAAATATTGCATAAAATTCAACCGGATAGTTTAAACCTATCAACATGGTTCAGGCCAAATGTCATAAACAGATCACACATCTTGTTTTGAGTGCCCCTGATTTTCTTCTAACCTAGTTCTTCAATATTAAACGTAGCTCACAGAGGTAGGTGATGGGTGGACATGCATATCACATATTCTAATCAGCTCAGTTTGTGAGGATTCGTTATCTCATCAACCAATTTGTTAACCTTACATAGTACCGTGGATATAACACCATCATTGGTCATTCAGTGGTCTAAATATACGCGAACACTACTTTGAAGGTATCTGTGAACAAATACTAGTATCTTACATATATTCTCTATTTTTAAGGAACACGTTTTACAATCATAAAGCTAAACAGAACAAACCATTGAGTAGTATATACTGGTTTTTTGGTTGTTGATGGATATCTCATCCACGCCATGGCTTAGAAAAGAAGGATTAGACAAATATCTGTCAGTCTTTTGGTATTATATGAAGTCAGAAAAATCGAGTTTCCGACATTATGTACTTTGGATATGAAATTTGGAAACTAAATGATCACATGATTCACTTTACATTTCCTTACAGGGTAACCATTCACTGATTTGTATCTGACATATAATGCCTGGAAGTTGATGTACGCTCTGTAATCATTATTTTTAGTAAAAATTATTACTGTTATTTATAGTTTTAGTATTTTTAACTACAGGATTCATAATTCGTAAACTATCCCTCGATTAGTCAGTATTTGCAGATTCTCATTTTTGATATTCAGCACTGTAACTAAACAGCCCATGTTGTCATATAGGGATCCGGAGAAGATTGCCTCGGTATAGGGTCATGTTATAAGCTTTAGTGTATTTGATATAGGGTTGGCAATTAATAAAAGACAAACTCTTCCTGATACTTTCATTCCGGTTGATCAAGCCTATGAGTATCTTAGCTCGGTAACTCAATGGATTACACATTTGGGTGTTTGGAGCGAATGATATTGGGTTTTGGTTCCAGTCGGAACATCAAATCTGGGATGAGTTCCGAATCGGACGGAACGTGCATTCTGGATTCCATTATCATACAAATATAATATCTTCACATTAACTTTTAGCGCTCAATATATGAGATTCCATAGTATCATCCCAACACCATATTTCGTCTCTTTCATAACTAATTTTTCTAATTAATTCAATCCATCATTTTACTATTATCGTTTGATTTATTACTCGCCTTCCACATATTTAGATAATTAGTTATAATCTGTATTGAGGTCCTATCAAAGTTTCATTGAAATTAACATTAGCCAGCAAATCTTCCCTACAATCTCGATATCATCTATACTTTCCCTTTCACTTAATATCCTAGTCAGAAATAACACTACTGAAATACTTTACCCAACTTATGTTTCTAATTTTGACTCCTAGTAATAAAAGTTCTAGTCGAAGGGGGGGGCAGCATTAACCTTCACAATTTTAAAGATTTAGTTTATTGACCAATAGAAAATCAAACGAAACTTAAGCTTAAGATATGCCTTGATATTCGTTTAATTAGATAATACCCTTCTTCCATGACAAAAATGTCATCAGTATAACTTACGTCAATAAATATGGTAGTTTTCTTCGTAGGATTTAAATAGGTTTTATGGAAATATTCTAGTAATTTCTCTCGGTTCATTTCTCTTTTTAACATATTCTGTAATTTGTTTGATGAAAAGATAGAAGAAAAGAAACGAAAATTTATACTTACATATTAGTAACCACAAATAATGTATATGATATTTCTGGAATGAAATCAACTCAAAATGTAAACATTGAAACATAATCGCAGTTCTATAATATACCCTTGTGGGTCAGGGTAATTTTACATTGGTTTTCAAGAGAATCAGACAGCATCCGGACTTTCACGTGACAACCCAAACAGTACAGCTCAATCCCGTTTAGCAGGAGAACCAGACACCGTATAAGCTTTAATGCTACAATCTGAATAGTACAGCTCAATCCTGTGGCGCAACCACATTGGTACCAAGCACCCTGGTGGACCATTCGCACCATTAATATACCCATTCACACCACATGTATAGTTATTCCGATCAGTGATCGCGTGTATCAGTTATGCACAGCATGAACAGGCCAAAGCTGACATATTTCGCTTACACAACAGGCAAACTCATTAATGTTAGCAATGGTTATATGCTTTACAATGTCCCATTGACAGTGACCCTTGAGAACACTGAAAAGCAACCACTAGTATGAATGAAATCGGTTAACCAACAAACCAATTTTGCCTATGAACAGTTAGCGAAACTTGCCAAAGTAATGTCGAATCATCCATAATACCAGTGGTGAACCTCCAGTCTCATATGAGACCTTCAGCTCTACAAAGCAATATAGCTTAATTCAACAGATTATTTTCAACAGAATAGATTAAAGGAATTTAGGTCATGTGTAGAATCCACACAAAAATTCGTACTCAGTGATTATGTTATATACAGAAACTAGCATAGTTGGTAAAGCATGACAAATCGTATACTGTGTCATGGTTACAAGTAAGAAACATGTTTGGGATAGCTATTGTGAATAGATTAAATATTCAACCTGTCAACATCATCCTTCAAGGGTCCATATCTAGGACAATTATACATGCACACAATTTACAAATAAGATTATTTGGATTTTTAAAATAAAAGTTACCCTAAAAACTTAGTTTGCTTTATCTATATTGCTAGTTAATCAAAAGATAAGAACGTTCATGGTGAATCGGTTGGATGGAAGAACTCAACAAAACTCCTCAACTAGTAAAAATAGATGTTCAAACAGTATGAAAGATATAAGGAAAACATAGGAAACACTTATAAGTTTACAATCCTCAAATAGTGGAATGTCAGAGAGCCGAAATCCAAAAGATTATTTCACAAATTAATTACAAGGTAAAGAATAACACAATCAGTGGTCGTCCAGTTAACATAATATCAATGTAGAGACTTTATATTAATATAACAAACAATAAATGGATGATAGCTGCTAGGATCTATTTATCCACTGTTACTATATACATATATATTCTTATTACATGTATATTCATATTCCTTTTATTATAACCTCACATTTGACCTATTGACGATTCTGATACAGTTTACTATTCTTAAGTTATGCCCACTTTATTAGTTACAGTCTCTCACAATCAAAAACACTTTCTGACTTGATTTTGTACAAATATCGTCTTCTATTTTATGGTATGATAAGGTCTGATTTACTTGTATATGAACTACGTATGTCTGAAATACATAATTCATATAACGGAGACTGATATTAGTGTTCTGAACTGAACCGGTTTGATTAGACGAGAAGTTACTATCTCGTCAGAGGAGCAATAATAACTCAGAGTTGACTATGGGCTGCTTTGTGGGTTGGTTTATACGTCTGTGATCTGGACACTAATTCGATGTTCTCATTGGTGACTTTTATCACGTGCTATATTCTCAGGTCGTAAGAACACGTCAGAGACATGAAAATGACTTAATTGAAAACAATATTTCTTAACTTAATTCATATTTATTGTTTTTAAATAGGAATATTTATTGAAATCCGATGTAACACACACACACACACTTCTACCTGAACTTTGTGCTAATGATGTCATTCAGAAGAACGATAAAAGTTCTACAAGCAAACCATTCAGTTCAAAGAACAAAACTCCATCAAAAACAATTGTATCAACTAAGAGTATAAATAACTGATGAAAATAAATAATGAGTAATGAAAATTACTGTTACGAGTAGGTGAATGAGCTGATATGATTAAAACTGGTATATGAATGAAGGGGGTAAGGGATTTGTTAAAATCAGAGAATATAACACATCATAATCTATTGTTCTGATAAAGTTTTATAATGAGTACTGCTACAGAATTGATAGTTTCGTTTAAGCAATCACCATCCAAATTCTAATCAAGTCATTTACTGATAACAATAAACAATCAATATTATACACAATCAATTACAAAACTAGAAGTAAACCAATACTGATAATCAACATAAGTCTAAAAGTAAATGAAGACAATCAATCATGAATAAGGCCATCAAAATGATACAATATAATCTTTATGAAATAACTAGAAAGTCCACTTTTATATGAAGTAGTCTCTGAAAATGTCCAAAATGACAATTGTTATATCCTAGCGAAGATTAAATTACGAGTAACTTCTGAGACCTATTAATGGACTAATATTATCTATATATTCTTATGGTATAACTATTCAGTATTTAGCTTGTGTTTATTTATATTCATCTTATTATAAGCTTCGTTTTGACCTATGGATTATTATGATACTATTTACTGTTCTTAAGTTATGTTCAGTTTATTGATTACCGTCTCCCACGTTCACAGTCACACTTCGACTTTATTGTGTATAAATGTTATTTCCTATTTTATGGTCTGATGCGGTCTGTTTGACTGCTATAAAAACCAAATATGTTTGGAATAAATGATTCTCATAGTGCGAACTGTTATTGGCGTTCTGGACTCAATTGGATGGGTTTGGAGAACAAAGGAACAATAAGAAAGCTAGGCTGCTCATATTGGTTCAACATCATTGGCTTGGTACACTGCTGAGATTGTATAAATCGTGTTCCGATTGGCGGATAAATCACGTGATAAAGTCACAATAACAATGAAAGCTCTCCACTTAAATCATCTAGTTCAAAGAACTCAGAAATGTGAATGCATATTAAGGAATTAAGCAACCATTTATATGAAAACTATCCTAATCACAATTGATCAATCAAAAGTTATACAATCACTAGTCAATCTAATATTTCACAAATATTCAAATGAATACAGAAATCAAGGAAAATCTCTTTTTCTTTTCTTTATTTATCAATATAACTAACCTTTCTACTGATTCCTCCATCTAACAAATTTGTTTTAATTTTATCCCAGTAAAATTGAGATATTAATTCGAGATTATTGTTTTTGACTAATTCACTTGATATGATTGTATTGCACTAAACAAAACAAAAAAGAACAAAGAATGATGATGATGATCAGGAAAAAATTCAAGTATCATTAAATTCCCATAGATGTTTAGGACTGCAATCGATCAGTCTCTAATTGGTAATAGGTACATTCTGTGCAAATTGTCTCGATATTGCCTTAATTCAAAAGCATTCTGAGCAAAGATGGATAATGGCTAGTAGTGGAATCCAGGATAAGCGTTTCGTCCTATTTGGGATTCGTCAGCTGGATTTACCTACATCTGAGTTGATGTTCACTCTGGGACTTGAACCCAGTACCGCTCTCGTCAAGAGAGATCGCGTTATCCACTTAGCTACTGAGTCCCGATAGCCACTTGCTTGTGCGATGAGGTGAAGTATTTGTTATAACGCTCAGATTTTCTTCGTCTTACGAATGGGATGTTAATCTTCTTTAAAAGAATATCTACACTAGATTCCCTCCCAGTGTCTATACCAAAGGACTTCAACACAACTCAGATCAAGAACATGTGATTGGCCTGACTAGAACGTAAATATATTTCCACAGCCAAAACTGACAACAAACCGACACAACCCAACAACGATCCAATAATAATAAGGATAGGAGAATGTATAACTCATTTAACTCCCATCAGACTATCTACAAGTCTGACTAAACAAACAATCAATTATTATCATTCTCGTCCACATATTAGTATTGTTTACTTGCATCTCCCAATTGATGTGTAGGATTGCAATTGATTAGTCTCTTATTGGCATATGTGACATACGTCAGCTACCATCCATCTTTGCTCATACTGAAAAAGATTATTATCACGTTGTACATATATTTTACTGGTAGATTAAATCTTTCAGAGTTTAACCTCAGATATATTTTTCAATCGTCAATACAAACCAAATTTTAAATTATTGGTTCAAAAGTACTCAATAGTTGGACTTTGGCTGTTCTAATTTTAATATAACCTATTGTGTCATTGAATAAAAGTAAAGAGGATTTAGCGAAGAAAATATTCTTTTCTACGAAAGGAATGATCGGAAGTTGGACTAATCGTCTTTGCACGCAAAGTTCAGATTTAAGTTCGTGGATTGTCAATGCCTCTGCAGTGCATAGGATTTTGATTCGACTTCTCTTTGATCCAGTCCCTTTGACTGTGTTGATTACTTTAAAAGAAGACTCCTTTGGAGCTATGTGTCCATAGTTGATTAAATGCTCCTGTATTGAATTAGTAATTGTTTTGCATTCTCCTTTTAAAAGCCATGCCGGATAGTATTCTGAGATGTGTTTGGAAAGTGATCGCTTTGTGTGGCCAATGTAACCTGCCCATATGAGTAAGTAAATTTATAGATGCACAATGATATGGCTCAAAGCGGAAGTTTGTCCTTAACATATCCATAAATGGTAGACCGGCTTGAGAAAACAATACAAAGCCTAGCTGAGTAGAACGTTTTATTCAACGATTTTAAATTCCATATTTATAAAAATAGTTTTCCTTTGTACTGTCAGTGCTTTTTTCAGGATGATGTCTAAGTGTTAAGTTGTTATCGACAAATCTAACTGGATAACCATTCTTAATAAAAGTTTGTCAAAGTTAAAATAGTTCCTCATCTATTATATCAATAAAACATATTCACCTGATCCTTGAGGATAAAAAAGGTGAATTAAATTCCTCTTTCTACTCAGTTGGACCCAACTATGGGAATTCGTATTCTGAACTTATCTTCATAGTGCATATGTAATTAACTCATCACGATGTATACACATATTTTGGTGGAGTTTTGTTCTCTGAGCTGGATGGTTTGGTCTTGGAGCTTTCATCGTTCCTCTGAACGACATCATCAGCAAAAACTTCAGCTCAGAGAACAAAACTCCACCAAAATCATCCACCTGAGCTACAAATCTTCTCCACCATCTCAAAATCATATGAGCGTAATACGCTTCTCGTTGTTTAAAATTTGGAGAATTTCGCCAAAAGGCAGGCTTCCACTCGAGAACAACTATACTTTCTCCGTGAGTATACACAAATTACTGTACACAAAAAAATACTTACAATTTGTTCAAGATTATTATTATCAACACAAGCAATAACACGTGGTGCAATTTCATTCCAAAATACTTGAATACAATTTATAAGATAATCTCCATCATGTTTATTTAATTGACTATTAAGAGATAAACGTGTTCCAATTGTTAAATTAGATGAATTCAATGCAAACTTATAGAAATCTAATGAAATTGGACCATTCACTAATTCATAATGTTGAAAGTATTGCTTTGCATGTGATTTCAATAATTCCTATTCATTAAATTTAATAAAAGACTTAAAATTATGATTTAACGAAGGTTAAATTCAAAATATATCTATATATGTGATTCTGGGGGATAAAATACCGATACAAGCAGAAAAGTAAAGTGGAATAGTCGAATTAGAGCATGGATAGATTGAATATCTAGTTTGTTGCAGCTGATCAATGTGATAGATGATCATATGAATCCTAGAATTGATTGAACAAAACCTATACTACTCAATAATGATGAGTAGTGTAGTGTAATAAGCAAAAATATGTGGGCTTGAGTTTTATGAGAGCACTGGAAATATTTTGTGTTTATGAAATGTTGAAACGTTGAAAAATCTTTGCTAAGTATTTCGGATAGTGTTTAGTTAAGCATTTTAATTAATTAGACACTAGTTTCAAAGTAGGTTTTCACTCCCTCTCATAGAATTCAGGTATCATCGACGTTCAAGTCTCATGAAAAACACAATAATTTGGGAGAACTATATCAGATCATAATGATCTGTGTATGTAACATCATTGTATTCAGAATGGAACATCATCGTTATTTTAATCATGGGATATTGTCTCACTTTTGACAAGTTTTCTTAGGGAGCCACACACGGAGCTTTCGACTTAAAGGTGTGATCCACAAAGCAGTGGTTCAATGTCGGGAGATGCAATCCCATGGCAACCGGTGGCCAACAGTGGGTTCATACGCCTTTTGTTCCATCAGAATCCTGGAGCCCATGTGCACCAATGGTTCGGAATCAGGGTTTTTCAACTCCCTTAGGTGAACTCTTCGTATCTAATATAGTTGGATTAATTAGTTTGAGTATATCATATAATCAAATAAATTAAATTAAAATATAAATAAATGTCAATAGTTTCCCTTTTCTATTTTAAGAAACTTGCCGTTATTATTTGACAATAAAATTCATCTACTGATGAAGCTTGCTCAATTCGGTCAAATTGAATAAGTTGATGAAACTTTTCATTATTTGATATATTCGGTACAGAATGATAATAAATGCCTGGTTGAATTGATATATACTCAATCTGTTAAGTAAAGTTTATTAAATGATTAACATATATCAATAATTAATAATGTTGTATTTTGTACATTAATAGTTATAATAACTATTCAGTGATCATTTAACAGTCTTCTATTGATCTAATTCATTGTATTGATCAGTTAATTTATTGTGTGGAGGTATATTTGGAATATTGACCGTGCCGGTACTATTTGTGTTACTTAAACCCATTTCAATCGATGTTTTAGTCAAAGGGAGCATTACTTACCTCAATATATCATTAAAATTACAACCTGAGTCATGTTAGATAACAATTAAAAACCTGTTAGAGTTCGTAAGTGAGACCTAAGATCCTCGGTTTAACCCACGGTGATGTCATGAGTGAATACTATTGGGAAGTGCAATACTGGGACAAAACTGTAGTTCAATGTCTCAAGATTTCCAATGGTGGTTTAATTTAGATCGTTTCTGATTTTGATAAAACTTTCGTCATTAGAATGTCCGTCTATGGCTTCCAACTGCCTAACATATCTTGTTAATGATCAAAGTATTAAATTTATGCTAAAATCCATCTATCATAAATCAGATGTTGAAATTTCTAAATATGTAGTGTCTAATTGGCAGTGCTTTTCCATCATAGTTATTTTATATGAAATATACCGTTGGACAAAGAGTCTCATGAATGGAACTGATGAAACAACACACAATAAATTAACATATGTTACTTATATGTTAACCCAAATCTTTAATCACATTAAAAGTATAAAATCTGTAATTTGTAAACAAGTTTGGTTGAAGAAGAATGATAATTTTGAATTTTCTGTTGAGCTTCGGTTTAGGGCATTCGTCAGCGGGATATAGATTGAATTAAAGTATGCTCCGTGAAGAATTTTGTTGGGGCACACTGATTGGCTATTTCTTAAGGAATCAGAGCTAGAGGATAACTGAAGAAGACTCTAGAATCTTCTCAAGTAAAAATTATAAATATACTGACATTTTTCTTATTGTGATTCCTACTTTCATACAACCTTGTTGTTCTGACTATAATTACGTTCCTGTTCAAACATGTTCTTATTCGGGGACTTGTCGAGTGAAGTAGTGTCCAAGACTACCAAGCAATAATATTAGATGAGCCCTAGTAAAAAAATCATAACAGTATTAGATAATGGTTGATGAGATAGCTCATCTTCATTGATCGAGGCAGTTAGGCCATGTATTATTTATATCTAGCCATCTACTGTACGGATAAGAGGTGTTAGTTGATGCAGAAGTAACTTAAAAGAGCGCTAATGGATTGAGTGGACAAACTAAAATGTGACATCAGTTTGTGAAGTCATTATCCATCTGGTTGAGCCATATTGGTAGATACAGACCAGCTTGTTAGTGCCAGTATGATAATCGCTTTAAATGGTTAAAAATATTGTGTGACATGAATCAGAATCACTCAAAAGAGTACAAATTAATTCATTTTTTATCTTTCACTAAATCTTGAATCTCAGTATTCCTTCATACGTAATATTCCACTCTGTCTTCTCGAAGCATATCTTAAGCGTTTGGTATTGCTTAGTATAACTAGTTGTTATTCTTTCCTTTCTAATTCCTCCTTCTTATTAACTTCTTTCGATATATTTCTCATATTTTGCTTTTCTTTTGGCTTGATTATCTCCTCTCTCATTGTGTCATTGTAAGATGTTACAAATTTAACGAAAACTTTATTTTCACCCAATACCATTATTAATAGAAATTCATCAAGTCTATGCCTTAGTTAAACCATCTCAATCCATTGAATTATATTTAAACCCAATTAGCTTTAATTCCAATATAGTTAATTCAACCAGTCATCTACAACGTAGCACCAAACATATATATGCGTCGGTCGAAGTTGCCATGCCTCATTGGCACAATAAGATGAATACCAAATACATAGAAATAGTTACTTCAGTAGTAATAAGTCTATTATCAGTGAATCATATTAAATTTGAAATTATATCTTCCAATTATTTTTCTGCAGACTTCTTTTTGACAAATAATAAAATTAAATTCAAGATTTTAATCTGAAAATAAATAGTTTATCACAAAGAGGTTTTGTGGAGATCTTAGTAATTTAATAGTTGAATTCATGAATCAAGTAAAGCTAGACCACCATGGAAAACCTGGATGCACTGAACGGCCGTTTCGTCCAAGCATGGGACTTTTCAGCAGCACTTATTCATGATCCCGCTCGTGGGACTCGAAACCGGGACCTATTGGTCTCGTGTGCAAACGCTTAACCCCTAGACGAATGAACTAGCATGCAAAGGTGTTGATATATGTTGAGTCGGCTTCCGAGAACGACAATAGAGCCTCCAGTGGCCCTAAAGGAGCTGAAGAGTTTCAGTCAATCAGAGCATGATGGAGCTTTCTAGAATATTAACGTGGCATGCTGCTATTGGTCAGTAGCATAATATGTCACTTAGCGGATTGGTCAAATATTATGTTGATTTGACAAATGCTAATAATCTATAAATACCCGTGTTTTTCTGTACAAAAATGAACCTTTGAAGTAAAGTGTTTATCGCTTAATTTGCGCCTTTTCTCTCGAATTCAGGTCGCTGCGTAGTTGTAGCATGCGTGTTACCAGAATAGCTTAGGAAACAAATAAAGCGTTCAAATATCTAACTTCAACCAATCGACGAAGTTGCTCTACCTTCCCGTGAGCGGGATCGTGGATGCTCACTGCTGAGGAGTCTTATACTTGGACGAAACGGTCATTTAGTACTTCCAGGTTTTACATGGTGGTCTAGCTTTAATTGACTCATGAAATCAACTATTAAGTGGAATAGTTTTGTTAGGATAGTCGGAAAAATATACCAATAATTATCGTGTTAAGTCTATGGTGTCCTTGGACCTTAAATGTACATTTCCTATTGGTCGATGTTTATTTCACTTGTTAAATATTTTGTAAATGTTGTTTCCTATTTTATGGTACGATGTGGTGTGCTTGATTGGTATATAAACAAAGTATGTCTGAAATACAACGATTCATAACTCAGAGGCTGTGACTTGCGTTCTTCACTCAACTGGCTGGGACAGACAGCGAAGCGGGACCAATCAGGGCACTAGGTCGTTCATACGTGTTTCCGTGTCCACTGTCACAGAGGCGATCGATAAATACGCTGCTTATCAAAACCTGCAGTCTCACACTCGCGTTACAACAGTTTATATTTATTTCTTGGAATCTATAACAATTCTCTATGACATATTATACTATTCAAGATAAATTTCGATTAGTATTTCATTCCAAATTGTAGAGGCATATGGTTTAAAGATGGTTTATATCATGTCCTTATGCTCAGAGTATATAGCACGTGATATAAGTCACCAATGAGAACATAGAATTGGTGTACAGATCATAGACCTATAAACGAGTATGAGCAACTCATAGTCAACTCTGAGTTATTATTGCTCCTCTGACGAGATAGTAACTTCTCGTCTAATCAAACCGGTTCAGTTCAGAACACTAATATCAGTCTCCGTTATATGAATTATGTATTTCAGACATACGTAGTTCATATACAAGTAAATCAGACCTTATCATATCATAAAATAGAAGACGATATTTGTACAAAATCAAGTCAGAAAGTGTTTTTGATTGTGAGAGACTGTAACTAATAAAGTGGGCATAACTTAAGAATAGTAAACTGTATCAGAATCGTCAATAGGTCAAATGTGAGGTTATAATAAAAGGAATATGAATATACATGTAATAAGAATATATATGTATATAGTAACAGTGGATAAATAGATCCTAGCAGCTATCATCCATTTATTCTTCGTCTGAATATAACAGTTTACAAGATAACATTGACTAGGTGTCGTTAGAGCGTTCTAAGAAGATATTTTATATTCATTTATACGAAAACAATCTAAATATCATCAACGGTATTGCCTGATCGTTGTATCATAGATACCGTGTAGTTATTTAGTTGAATTCAATTCAAAGATAGTTTCTTTCACGAATGATACATTAGAAAGTCAACCCTTACTCATCAGGCAATAGTTCAGCATCGGATTATCAAACTTTCATAAATAAATTGTGACTAATGGACTTCAATCATTCTGGAAGACTGATTTTAGCAAAGATATTGGATAACTGTCTTTTAACATTACTAGCTGATGAAATTGAGAAATTTAGAGCATCTGATACTAATTTCATGTTTTCAAATTATCTTTAAACACTGAGATACCTGAAAGATATATGTGCAATTAGTTCCCTTTTTTATGATATTTAATAGAGCCAGATTAAACACTGATGCAGAGTAATATGACTACGTTATATTATATGGTTTCCCAACAGCTGCTTACAATCATATCTATACTGAAAACTTTGTGTCGAACATTATTTGTGGTTGTGAAAGCTCATTTAGAAATAGGTCCAAACAAACTAACTCAAATTTCTATTACTTATCTATCTGAAGATAATATTCAGTAGTATATATTCCTAACCATAAAATGTTGTTATAAACCGAAGAACTTACGTGTTGAATCTCTTTAGGTTTTGGGTGACACTTGAAGAATCCTATTGTGTAGGTAAATAAATCTTTTGCCAGCTAAAACAGAGTAAAATCACGGTAGTGTTAGTATGATACTTATAGTACTGAATCAACTAACAGATAGTATATATGTTCTAATCAAATATTTGCATAACTTTGTTCAAATAAGAAATCAACACTAACACCAAGGAAACCTCAACATTGTTTTCTTGATCCTAGTCATTTCTACAGTCTTCCGTAACGCAAACAGTAATGAATATATATCTTAGACTGAGTTTGGAAATATTGTTATCTTACGGCATTGGGATCAGTGGTGAATATATGTGATCTAAATGTTTACTCGCTAAAGGCAGCAACTAGGACAGCATATTCTGTTCATTTATATTCATGAAAAAAAATTCATCTGATATCTTCTAGTTTTATATTTGAATTATAAAACGAGTGACATGATCCTGAATATTGGAAATGACCTTTTAAGTGATGTGCAATAATTTCAATAGTTGAGATCATGAGTCAAGTGAAGTTAGACCGCCATGGAAAACCCGGAAGCACTGAACGGCCGTTTCATCCTATTGTGGGACTTCTCAGAAGTGCGCACCCCGACCTTGCCTCGCGAGAACCGAACCCAAGAACCTATCAATCTCGCGCGCGAGCGCTTAACCACTAAACAACTGAGTCTAACTTCAACTAATCCACGAAATTGAGCTACACATTCACCATTGTCATCAGTGAGTTACTATCCGACAACAGACCAGGTAATACTAATGAGTGATACATAAAATGACGTCTTTAGTATTCTTATTGACTACTAAGTACCATCCAGAAAAATAGATTGTAAACTGATGTCAAGCTATTTAATTTTGCACACATATACGAAGAGAGGTTAATTTCATAGGGTTTTGAAATATTAAGAAAGATTTTGAGTTCAAGTACATGAATTTTGTTAGTGTTGTGTTCAGTGAGCTAGATGGTGTAATTATGAAGCGTTTGGACAATATGAACAACAGTTTCTTCAGATTAATGTAAACTAACAGCCCAATTTCATATATATTTTTGGTAAAATGTTTAGCTTGAAAGAAATGAGGATTGTATTCATTTCAAATTGTCAACATACTTTGTAGTGTCATTTATTATGTTAAACCCATATACCTTATTCTAGCTTTCAGACAGGCCAATCTATTCATTCACTTATCAACCTTGAGTGTTTTTGTGTAAACGTATGTGTGTACACTTATTATCCCATTCATCACATATCTGTCATTTATTTCTGTAATTATAAATATTAATTAACGCCTGATTAAATGGAGTTGGGTGACATACCTTCTCCACTGCGTGTTGTTTCGCTCTCTCTTCTTCGCTTCCTTTGCTATGTATCTTTGATTATCTATTCAGATCAACGATTCGAAAATCCATTCTCGTATTTGACTCTGTTATTCACTAACGCGATCTAAGTCAATAATTATATACGAGGAATGATCATATGTATCTCTGGGTGGAGATCAATGTCTTGTGTGTCAAGTTCTTCTTAGTGCAGATCAAATGCAATCGACCAAGTTGCAATGTGGCCAATAGTCTAGATGACTCGACATTGCGTGCTCTATGTTGAGGTAATATGGTGGTTGGAGGTAGTTAACAGGAAACCCTGGACCCGGGTTTCGTGTTACATGACAGTCGTCAGCAAAGGGAACTGGTGGTCTCTGACGGATTCGATCCCGTGTCACCCAGCTTCACAGTTAGAGACGTTACCACTGGGCTATCCGGGCGGCGACCAACCCGGCTCCAGGGTTTCCTGCTGACTTTCTCCAACCACTATCTTAGTTTTCCTCATAATGAGCATATATAGAACTTAATTTATTGAGATAAATGTATATGACCGAACTCATAAAATTTACCATCAATCAATGAGCGAAACATTTAATGAAAATTATGTATTATACTACTTATATTACAATTCAGTACATATAACTGATTTACTTACATTACATGTTACATCACCAACAATATACATGATAATTTCCATTTGATAAAAGTATTTAGTTTGAAATGCCATTAAGTCAGCTATTGTAATGTATTCTAATAAATTTAATAAACTACTGGCAATATATTCATTTGGATACCATAAACATGAATTTATATTACTAAAAATATGTAGAGAGAGACAGGTAAAATGTATTTTGTAAATTATACAGCATAATTGTAATTCTCCAGGTTTAAAACTGTTATAATATAGTGAACTCTAGTCACAAGGTTATTTACTAATTGTTTATTTAAACACGTAAACAGTGGTACAAGGAGGCACCGAATAGATATGTACCACATAAATCATTCAATTTGTGTGAGGGATGGGATACTGAACGGGTGCCCAAAACCGAAGCAGGTGGTTTTCTTAGGGGGTCACACCCTTCGACTTAAAGGTCTGATCCAAAAGGAAGTGGAGCAACATCAGGAGATGCAGTCTCATGGCCAACAATAGGTACACACACCAAATGTTCCGTCAGGATCCTGGGGCTCATGTGCACCATTGGTTCGAAATCAGGGTTTCCAACTCCCTTAGGTGAACTCTCCGTATCCATCATCCAGGTTAAAGCGCCGGATATTCAATTTTCGTTCTCTCGATTCCGTAAACAACGGTACTGCCACGAGAAGGCAGTGAGTAGGACTTTTGTGGAAGTGGCTGTATACGCGTGGTCATGTGAAAGCATTTGGAGAGGTAGAGTGTTGGGATATTCAGAAAAATATCCCAATAATTATCATGTTAAGTCTAATGGTGTCCTTGGACTTTAAATGGACATTTTCTATTGGTCAATATTTATTTCACTTGTCAAATATTGTACAAATGTTGTTTACTATTTTATGGTACGATGTGGCTTGTTTGATTGGTATATTAACAGTATGTCTGAAATATAATGGTTCAGATCTCAGAGGCTGAGACTTGCGTTCTAGACTCAGCTGGCTGGGCTAGACAGGGAAGCAGCGTCACTCAGAACTCTAGGATGTTCGTGCGTGTTTTACGTGCCATTTATCCGATCGATAATATGCTGCGCTCTAATTTGCAGTCCACAAAACACAACAGAGAGCGAACCCTCCCCACCCTCGACCGCACCAGGGCATTTGGGAGGAGTCACAAGGCTATTTGTAACTAATGTGGCATCGAAGTTGCAACAATTGTCAGATGAAGTGAAGAGTTATAGTACATTGTAAGTACAGCATTGTCAGAATGTGTGAATATCAAACGAGAAGATGTTTCGGAATACAGAAAAAAACTGAAAGATGAAAATATATGATTGAAGACTATGTATATGTATTATATAAATACTTTGTAACTAATTGCAGTAAAAATACAGTCCTGTCACCCATTGTTTTGATCTATAATAACTATAAATGTAATTGTTAATCAATCGGTGATCTGTAAAATTGATGTTAAGTCCTAAATAAGCGAATGTTTTTTTTTAAAATTTGAAGTGACTATTTACTAAATCGCAGTTTATTTAAACAAAATAAGGAAAATCAACTCATGTGGTATATCTCTTCTTGATTCGACTTTGCCAATGATGTATATTTATCCATTTATTACTATTAGATCTTGTATGTCAGTTTGTGTACTAAACAACTGTAAACCATAATATTTTAGAGATGCTATTTATAAACGTTAATTATACACACAATATATTGCCAATAATATCGTTATATATTAGTGTTTTTAATTGAAGTAATTTCAAATTTACTTACTACTTACGTACACCTGTTACCCTACGTGAAGGAGACTAGGCCCCACCAGCACTCTTCATCCAACTCTGCCTTGGACAATCCTTTCCAGTTGTTATTCATACTATTAATGTCTGTTTTCAATTCCAGACGTAGTATGTTCTTTGGAGTTCCTCCTTTTCATTCCCCTTCAGGATTCCAAATTAGTGCTTAACTTGTGATTCACTTTGATGATTTACTTAATGTATGTCCCATCCATTTCCAACGTCTTTCCCTAATTTTATTCCTCAACTGGAAGCTCGGTTATTATCTCCCACAGTAGGCTGTTTGTTATGGTATCCGGATCTTGAGTAGACAATTGTTTAGAAATGGTTGTATTCTTTTCCTAGTGGTCGTGGTAGTTCTATAAGTTTCACCTCCGTACAGTACAATTGTCCTGATGTTCGTATTGAAGATTCTCACTTTGATATTGGTTGACAGTTGTTTAGAGTGCCAAATATTCTTCAAGTGTAGGAATGCTGTCCTTGCTTTGCCAATCCTTGCATTTACGTCTGCATCAGATCCTCCTTGTTCATCGATGATCCTTCCCAGGTACATGAACTTTTCCACCTTTTCCAAAATTTCTCCATCAAGCGTGATTGAATTGGTGTTTTTCATGTTGTATTTGAGGATCTTGATTTTTCCCTTGTGTATACTGAGGCCTACTGATTCAGGAGCTGTTTCTATTACGCTAATTGTTTTTATCTGCATTTGATATTGTGTAGGACAGAGAAAGGTCAGATCATCAGCAAAGTTCAAATTGTCCGATTGCATTCAACCTGTCTATTGTATTCCATGCTTCCCTTGAAATGTCAAGGTCATCATGATCCAACCAACCACCCGAAGAAAGAGAAATATGGAAAGTAGGCAGCCTTGTCTGACACTGGTCCTTACTTGGAATGTATCTATCAACTGTCCTTCATACATGAAGTAATTTTTAAAGACCCAACAAAGCAATTTGATCAATAATAAATAATATCATGAAACTATTATGAAAATGATCATAAGATATAAAATGGTGTTTTAGCCAAAAAAATTTGTACTTACTTAGCAACTAAATTTGGATCAGATAATTGATTATTTAATTCTTCAATTAATAATGTTTTACATTGTATAAAATGTTCTTTAGTTATATCATCAGTTACACTCTTTAAAAATTCTTTATAATAATTCTGAAAATGAAAGAAATTTATCTTTTTAAACAAAAACACTGAAACAAAGAAATTATTGATTATTGAAATATTTAAAAAAATATTTGAAGAAACTGGAACTATGAGTATAAAAGAAATATCTTCAATCAATTCTTCTCCCCTGGCCAACTTCAAGGCTAATTAATCAATAGTAACCTTAGCTATTGGTTAAACAAAGGGGAAAGCAAGATTCTTGGATACAATATAACAAGTACCAATCGAATCACACTTGATGGAGAAGATTTGAAAAACGCAAAACCTATCACATATCAGGGCAGCATCATTGATGAACATGATGAATCCGATGCAAATGTGAAGGCGCGGATCGGGAAAACAAGAGCGGTATATCGACAATTGAAGAATATCTGGAAGTCAAAATAAATGTCAATCAACACCAAGGTCAGAATTTCCAATACAAATGTCAAACAGTTCTACTGTATGTGCCGGAATCCCGGAGAACTACGAAAGCCATCATCCACAAGATACAAGGGTTTAATAACAGTTGTCTAAGCAAAATACTTTGGATCCTTTGGCCAGGCACTATAAGCAACAACCTATTTTTAACAGATTATATTGAAGATTTTGAACTCATGATGTAGAAGTCCAAATATGAATAATTTAACTGTTAAAGCAACTTTATAATTATAAACTGTTTCAGTGAATGCTGTCTATGATAATGTTGCGGTTATATTGTGTGAACGAGAACACAAGTGGGACGATCGAACATTTTTATATACGAAATTAGAGATCATCTGAGGACTGTTTAGTAGAGACTACATTTGCAAAATGTCAATCAATTGTCTCAGAATTTGTTGTTCCTTCGTTTCCATATCAATAACTCTCTGTTCTCGTCCTCTTTACTTTCATCTTCTTATCCTTCTGCCTCCAGTCATTTCACTTTCAATCGATGATACATACTACTTTTATCTGTCGACATCAGTAGCACACATAACAATATTTTCAGTTATTTTCAGGCTTTGCCTAAATAAGATCTCAACATTTAAGCTTAGTGACCAATGAGGTCGAAGTTTCTTTACTTCGAACTTTGATCATGATGATTACCTCATTAGATAGTGTAATTGACTTCATCAGATCAATCAATGTAAACTATCCAACAATTTTGTCATTATTGTTATATGTTGGTTAGAATAAAGTGTATACAGAGAGTTGTATTTTCATAATCACCCAGTAGCGGTTTTCTTCTTGTTTTCTTATCGTTCATTAAAAAAACCAGGGTTGTAGACAGTTAGCAACTTTTTAGAGAGTTAGTTTTCAATGGACGAAGTCCCTAACCCCATGCTCAACCCTCCTCTTTTATCCAGGCTTGGGAGCTGCAGTAGCCCCATGGAGGCTCCTGGAGAAATCTTCAAGGTCACATGGAATCGTCAAGGCAAAGGATGAGAAGAAGACCAAAGAACACATTACGCCGAGAAATGAAGATAGACATGAGAACAATGAACAAAAATTGAATAGAACTAGAAAGGAAGGCCCAGGACAGAGTGAGTTGGAGAATGCTGGTCAGCAGTCAATGCTCCTTTGGGAGTAACAGACGTAAGTAAGTAAGTAAAGTAATCCATTTGTATTATTCTGTAAAACTGAATCAATATTAGATCTCATCGTTTTACTAAGAAAAAATCGTACTACAACAAACTATAAAAGTGATTTGTTTTTCTGCAAACTACATTTTCAATACAAGACTTAACATACAATAATGAATTGACAATATATTGTTTGTCTTTGGCATAAATGTTCTAATATGATTGATTATATACACCTGATATGATGATGGATCTTTACAATTAGATCGACATTGAAATGTACATATTCATAGACAAAATCAATAATTCGTTGATATTTCGGATCAATTTTCTTTTCAAATATCATGCCTTTATGATTTCAATGAATGATTGGAATATATTTGTATCATCATATGGTTTGTTAATATATATATATCGTTACAGTGTATACTGCAATAATTATCTGTTTTGCCAGAAATTATGTCATGTGCATCAAATAATAATTAAGAACCTGGTGCAGTTTTGTTGGACGCTGATTATCATAATGATCCACTATTTACTTGTAATATTCCCAATACATTTGATCACAATATTTCCGAAGAATCAAACTTCGATAACCTCATGTCAAGCGTTGTTCAGCGTCACTACTCAGTCATTTTCAGTCGATTCTCTGCTCAGTGCGTCAAATATATTTTAAATAAATTCAAATTAATTGTAACTTGGGCATATGAGGATCTAACACTGTTTCGTGGGGGAGGATGAACCCGGAAAATTTGGAATCCGGATATCGACTCCGGATCTTCAAAAAAGGGGAAGTGTGTTAGGACCCGAGTTATACCCAGTAGATTAATTATTGCTTTATATGATGGAAAGAAAAGTCAATTTTCGATTGAATTACTCATTATGAGTTTTATTCAATATTATATCCGTTTTGATTCAACGTGACGATCATTCAGTGTGGTATTTGATTTGTTTTCCCAGTATAATATTTTCTTCTGTATAATATACGATATTCTTGTATTCAGTTGGCATGAACTATGCTCAATAAGTGATCTGTTATAACTGAGTATGTGATTTAATCCTAATTATTAATCAAAATGGGTGTACCATCAATATATAAACCAGTGTATTTTAAACTATTTTGATTCGTCGTTGTCATAGTGTTTGGGGCTCATAAACCTTCATTTATACCAGTCTTGTGTTCTTACTTTCGCATCGCCGGAATTGCCGTGGTTCCTCGTTCCGAATATAAGTGATCAGCGTTTTTGTTTTTCTGGCACAGCAATTAGCGACGACCAGAATATAACATTATCATAATAAAACTCTATATGAACTATAAAAAAATGAACGGATGGTGTCCTCTACTTATGCGGACCGATATCAGTAGTATGTAATAGAGGTTAAGAGCGTAACTCTCACCATAACAGGAAAGGATTTTTCTAGAAATTTTAGTCGATTTTTTATAGAGGGAAAGTTATGAAGTTTTGTCGTCAAGTTATCATTATCGATTCTGTTAATAACAAGCTAGATATGAATAGTGATGTTATGTAGTTATTGACTTTGTCTATGTAATGAATGTCTTCAAGTTAAATAAAGGTAAATCACAAGATGATGAAAGACAGATGAAAACAAAGTGATATAAAGTCAAAACACATATCGATAGATCTAAAGTTCCTAACTTTGATTGCCAATAATGTTACACTAGAACGAACCAGCTGTTCAATGCTTCCTGATTTTGATTAATCGTATAGTTAAAATTAATTTTATCTTCACTACTGCCTTATACCAATAATGGTAGATCGATTTTGTGGCCTGTGAGTATTAAATTAATTGCAAAATCTTAAAGTCATAAGTTCGGTATGTATATAATCGTTAGTGTGCACTGTTTTACAGTCTGAGTGTTGGAGGAAACAGATATATGATACTCTACGGTCTACAAATTTTCTCCATTTGATTCTTATCAGTAGTAAAAATCTTTCTTATTAACCGAATCGAGTCCGAATGCTTGTAATGTGAAGAAATGAAAAACGTCATGGTTAAGACTTCAGTAGGTACCCAAAGATAATTTTCTTCATAAACTGATATAAACTGAAGATTAATATGTCCAACCAGAATGACTTATACTTACTCAAGGAGTTCAGACAGGTATATTGCACATAACTAATTATATCATAATATCTGTACTTCAGCCCTTGCACCTTTGTGTTGATAAATACATCTAGTTCTACATCGAATCGTCGGATTACTGAGTTTAAGTATGACACGATTTATCATTCAAATTCAATGTTATGACAGAAAGTCATTAAAAACCAGATAGCTTACGACAGCTGCCTCGTTGGATTTCAGACTCCCCACATATCCTTACACAAGATTGTGTCGTCGAACGGTATTATGATTACTGAGATTGTTGAAAACCATTTGTTCTATTTAATGTGAGAGTATGACTGTGATCATCTAGGTACTATCTAATGCTAATCATTCAGTACTTCGTGTTCGTTTTCAATAATGTTTTGCATAAAATGCTTTAAAGATGCAATGATCAATTGAAAAAGAAATATACTTATTTCATGTTTGTTTAGTCACACTTCTAATGTTGATACTCTAACTATCATATATTTAATGATATACTAATCAAATCATATTAGAAATCCTCTATTCGGATCTGCTAAATTACAAATTTTTGATTGAACTCATGAACCGATTGGTGTTAGACCACCATGGAAAACCTGGAAGCACTGGACGACCGTGGGACTCTTCATTAGTACGCATCCACGATACCGCACGCGGGATTCAAACCCAGAGCCTTCGGTCTCGCGCGCTAATGCTTAGCCTCTAGACCACTGAGCACTCATCCAACGGTGTTATTGTCTAACTTCAACCAATCCATGAAACTGAGCGACACATCTACCATTATCTTCAGTGAGTTACTATCTCACAACAGACAAGTCTTTAACAAGTTTTTAATGTTTAAACAGTTTAAAAAATAAAAAAAATTGAATCATAATACTTACCGAAATTTTTTCACATGGTCCTTTAATCATAAATTCCGGTCCATTTACATTTGTATTCACTGAACTTCTTTTAAAAGTACATTAAAACAATCAAATAGGTAATTAAATCAGTCTAATTAATTTCTGAGATTGAAAGATGTTCGATTTTAAAAAGAAGTTATTGGGCATGAACATCAGTCATGAAATTGTCAAGATATTTCATATCCATCGCGCTGGCTAACGACTAACTAAATAATGACAGGTTTAAGGTCAACAAGAACCAATCAACTTCGAGGTTTACAGGACAACCTATGAAACACATGTGGAGAAATTTGAACACTTTACTTATATCTGAAGTTTGTGCTGATGATATCGTTCAGAAGAACGATGAAAGATCTACGATCAAAACATTCAGCTCAGAGAACAAAAACTCCATCAAAACTATCCAAACTCACTAGCTTGATGGATAATCCATAGTGAGTTTGAAAGAAAGATATTGGTTTCGGGTCTCAAAGTGAACTCCAACACTGGTGTAGGTTTTACATCCCACCTTAGTGAACGCCATAAGTCACTTTATTTTAAAAGAGCTTTGGAAGTTCAACTTAAAGTCAGTCATTTATAATCATGTGAAGGTAATTAAGATAGGAAACCTATGGATTATTAATGCATTATATCACCAAATTTTCTAAGGTTAGGATAGAATATTGACGATCGGTTTATGACTCAGTTTAAAATCATCATACTCTCAGGTCAAAGCCGTGATGGGTATAGGAGTTATTAATCTGTACTGTCGGGAAATGCCAGGAAAAAAATAAAATAGCTCCATAATGCTTCAACATTTTTTAAAAGCCTTTAGGCTGACGTCAACCTGTAATGATGAATAGTCTTGAATGCTATCACAGAAGTAAGACGCAAATGAATGGCTCACCTAAAAATCTGGAGTCTGAGTAAGATGAAATATAATAAGACAGCATCTTTTAGTCTATCTACCTGACTTAAACAGTTGTTTATTGGAAGGGGTTTGTGGACGTGTTTGATTTGTAGATAGTGTTCATCACAAACTGACCTCATTTGGAGTATTATTGAAAGTCAGTAAAACATGGTAGTGGTCCAAGATTACTCTCAGCAAATGTTCCACGCTTTACATATTTTAACCTAGCCAGTCGACGAATTCTCATTAAAACTTCAAGAACACCTTGAAGTGGTGGTTCTAATGGTGAAGTACTCACCGTTGGACCTGATTATCTTGAGTGCGATCCTCACTAGGATTCTGAATGCACATACTAGGGAGAAAATGTTGTTCGGTACTCCTTGGTTTTTTCCATTCGTATTCCAAAGGAGTTCAATCTGTGAAAAACACTACCTACGAATCAAATAAATGAGTTTAATTTATTTCAACAAGAACAGTGGTTGCATGTTCACTTGATACACACATTAATTTGAAAAATTTCTATATTGTGTACTAGAACAACACATTTAATCGAACAATATTGTTTTCGATTAGATTCTCATCAGGCTTTACTCTGATGTACAGTGATATTTATTTGCATATTTGCGATTGTACAACTCTGAAAATGAATTCACCAAAAGAGAACTCTTTGCTGAACTAATCATTTTTATTTAACGTCTTAATGAGTATATTCCGTTTACATATATGCTTATCAGAATAGGGATTTGTGGAGATTGTAATAATTCTAACAGTTGAGAAGACGTGACGAGTGGAGTCCAATCCATATCGGGTGTGAAACAGTCACCCACGTCAGACAATCGATGAAGTGTTGTGCGTGATCATGGATCAATTGAAGTTAGACATTAACCGTTGAATGATGACTGACTCAGTGGTCTAAAGGCTAGATGTTCATACGCTGAACTGAAGGTCCTGAATTTGATTCCCGTGTATGGGATCGTGGATGCTCACTGCTGACTAGTCCCATACTGGAAAGAAGTGGCCTTCTAGTGATTCCAGGTTTTCAATGTTAGTCTAGCTCAGATCAACTCATAAATTCAGCATAAATGGATGTAAGTAGCTGATGAGAAACAGCGAATTATTCAGCCTCAATCGTTGTTCTGGCTTTATTCAGATTTATAAAGGGAACCAATTACATCAAATGTTTTTACTTGAAGAATCACTCTTACAAAGGAACAAGACTTCCTTATGGAAACTCTTCTTTTTTAACTGTTCACAATTTCGTAAAATGAGTTAGATTTTTCGTAAACTTACTTCATTCTAGATTCCATTGTTAATAATTCACAATTGGAGGATCGAAGTTTGATGCTTAACTGTAATAAGCGAGATAAACATGCTCTGTGAAGTAAAAAGTATAACATGAAAAGATCAAGAAATAAAAAAAGTATTTGATGGATAGATCACTTAGAATATCTATATACAGGAATGATTTAATACAGAATGATTAATTAAGATCACTATAGATACCATTAGAATAAAAGAAATAAACCTAATGAATAGGGTGTATAGTTTTTCTTAATTTTCATTGATCTACTAAAAAATAAACAGATTATTGTTGCAAAGGTGGATAGTGGCTAGCAGTGGAATCCAGGATGCACATTTCGTTCTATCGGAGACTCGTCAGCTGAATGTACCTGCATCTCAGTGTTGATGTTCATTCTGTGACTCGAACCTAGTACTATTCGCTACAAACTCTACTGCGTTTTCCACTCATTGCACAAGCAAGTGGCTATCAAGACTCAGTAACAAAAGGGTCCCAAATAGGACTAAACGCACGTCCTGAATTACACTGCTAGCCACTATCGATCTTTGTTTATAAAGTTTGTGGATTAAGGCAATCTCAAGGCAAGACGTACAATATGCACACATACCAATAACAGACTGACCAATTGCAGTCTTAAACATCAATGGGAAGATTCAGGCGAAAAATACCAAGATTATTATTGGTTTTAACAGTTTTATTTTTGGAAATTTTTATTACGTTTAAAGGTAATACTTACTACTTAAAAAGAAGCATCAAAAACTAGAAAGTTTCAAGTTCATAATTCAGTTTTTTAGCCAGTATTATAAATTAAACTGATCTAGAGTATAGTGAAATGTTGTTCAATGCAATCATTTAGTTTGCTTATGATTTGGTTGACTTCATGATTCATATTGTCCTTGATAGATCCATATTAGGACCAGTCCTTAATAAGCAATCTACGATGCAGCAACTATCCAGGTTTCTTTAGTTGTGCTGTTCTCTCTGACCTGTACGATTTAATTGCAAAGATCTCATTATTTTTCTGCGTAGCATCACCAATATATGTAAAAGTGAGATATTTATTTAGTCCATAAGGGTTGAATCATCTTGCTCTGATGACTTTTTCCGTGATTCTTTGTCTTTGGATGTTTTATAAACTTTATTTACCTCTGTCTTAGATAAATTACAACGTAACTACATGTTTAATGATCTTTAAGTAGTCAAAACTTGAAAGCACATTTTTGTATGTAACTTTTTTGAAGTAGATTTTTGGTAACTGCCGTGACCATTGGTGTTCAGCCGTGTCTGTTGTGAAGCAGTTACTCACTGAATAGAATGGTGGACGGTCGCGTAATATCCTGGATTGGTTGAAGTTATATACCGTCTCAGTGGTTTAGAGGTTAAGCATTCTCGTGCGAAACCGAAGGCCCTGGGTTTGAGTCCTCTTGGTTCGGAATCATGAGCACGCCCTGGTAAGGAGTCTTTTAATGGGATGAAACGATCTTCCAGTCCTTCCACATTTCCAATGTTGATCTAATACTGACCCATTCATGATATCAATCTAAACTCAATAATCTCCACAACCCGATAGTGACATACTTTATATGTCAACCTCTTGATATGTTCAGCAGAATTTTCTGAACCTTGAAGAAATCAATTCACGAAACTAGAAGTTGTTTTCAATAATTTAAAATGCAAGTAAATACATCTTATTTTCTCTTACGGAAGGTCATTTATAGCTCCATTAGGAAAACAAATACTTCAGGCATTAACTGAATGTACGAGTTTTATGTTGAAAAATCAAACTAGTTGATGAAATGTTGGAAAAAGAATATTTAATATGATTATAATGATCCATGGATATTATGATTCGATATGATTAAGTACGAAATAATGATGTTATTCTTTGTATTAATCACTGGTTGACATGTTCTTTTAGCTAGTTATTGAAGCCAATCTGTTTACAAATCGATATAATAAGATAAAATAGATTTTCGATATAAGATTATACCACGGGTGATAAGATCACAATTACAGAAGAGCATTTGTATTGATTTAGTCTGAGTATTGATTAATTCACCTAGATTGTTTATTTAGTATCAATGTCCTTTTGTTAACTGTGGTGTGTGCTACTTATATTGAAATGAGTAGTATATAACGCGAATCAGGAACTAAATGTCTGACAGCAGAATATTGAGAAGATAAAGAAGGGAAGAACAGGAATAGAAAGCAATTGGTATGGAAATGCAGGAACAATGAAGTCTGGTACAATTAATGAGTATTTTGCAAATTAAGTATTAGTGTGTGATTTTTCTATTTTACCAAGTAATTCTGTAATTTGTACTAGATATAATCGGTTGTCCTCACCTGCGTTCTTCCTTCATTACAATAACTAATGATACAATAAGAGTGAGGTAACAGCTGATAATAAAACTTAACGACGACTGATTTAGAAGATGCTCGCTTGTCTGAAAGTCAGGACAGAACACGCTACAGCAAGTAGAAAACGAACTTTAAGACACAAGTTTATGAGTCACTCATACAGTAAGAATCTAACCTCACATCAACATAATTAGGAAATTACAGTATGAACGTAATGATCCTGTCAAATGGAGAGGACTGAGTTATATATCCGCAGCTACTGAAGCAAGGTATAACATATGACAATAGTTTATCTATCACGTAAAACCTTACATGTTGGCAAATACAAAGACACAGTAATCTAAGTAATTATGCAAGAAAAATAGAAGTCATAATTTCAGATAGAACAATTCTAAAGGTTCCGTCATTGATGTTTACGATTGGATTTTAATCAGTCAGTGTATGTATATTTGAATTGTGTATATCTGATTGAACTCAGTAAATTAGTGAAGATTTGATTAGCGCTTAAGGTAGATGGTATTGGATTCGAGTTACAATGTGAATATTATTGTTGGGATGTCATTACACACAGTTTATAAGCCTCAAATAACATGAAATGCTCATCCTGGATTACACTGCTAACCTCAACTCATAAATTCTGAGAGGACTAATTAGATTGTATTCCACTAAATGATTTTTGTAAATAAAGATAATACGATTAATTGTAATGATTATGAACTAACAACATTAAGAGCAAATTAAGTCAACTGTATTCTGTGAATTAAATATGTCACAGCACCAAATTCTATGTGACTAGCGTAAACATTCAAAGCTGTACTTGTCAATAGTTGAACATGAGAAAATTTGAAGTTATTTCAAGAAGATATCCCAACGAAGGGATACCTAATCCAATATCGCATTAAGTTGAACAGGTTAGTTATATTAATTTCTTAACACTAATGGCTTAAAACATTTTGTTGGTATTAACTTAGTAGTATAGTCTCTGAATTTCAAAGCATAATAATTCACTTTGATGATGTTCTAAAGATTCAAAAGTGTTCAATTTGTAGACATGCAGCCCGAATAGATCAGTGGTAATGCTTCATATTGGGGAGCTAGATGATATTGATTAGAATCCTATACGTAACACCAATTCCCATTAGATTACAGGCACACCTTATTAATTAATCCTAATTGGCATAAAATCTAAGTTAAGTAGGGTTTATAATAGACTTCCTTGTAGTGTGAATGAATAACTACATCATATTTGATTCATTAACAATTCCCTTTAAAACAAACTTCATGTTTGTCGATCAGAATGTTAAGGTATTTAACATAAAGTTTTCGACCATTCTCTTCAAAAATGAAAAAAAGAAATTGACTTACTTTAAAGGGTAGTTGAGTTCCATTCCTGTTGAAATTTGCACGTAAATGTAAGCTACAAGCAAAATAGAACATAAAGCATACTAACAGTTATATTTCAACAGTTGAGATCATGAGTCAATTGAAGCTAGACCACCATGGGAAAACCGGAAGCACTGGACAGCCGTTTCGTCTTATCGAGGGACTCCTCAGCAGTGCGCATCCACAACCCCACCCCCTGCGGGGTTCGAACCCACGACCTACCAGTCTCGCGCGTGAGCGCTTAGCCACTAGACCACTGATCCAGCATCCAACGGTGTTAATGTCTAACTTCAACTAATCCACGAAATTGAGCTACACATCCACCATTTTCATCAGTGATTTACTATCTCACAACTGACCCGGTTGAACTCAACTGGTCACTGCTTCTTAGTTATATGTGTACATTTATCCATATGTTATGTAATATCATTTTCTAAATACAATCAAGTTAAATAATGAAAACTAATTGAAATAAAGTTTAAGATTTTATGTAACTGAATTCATTTGATAGAAACTCTTAGAACTTGATTATGACTAGTCTTTTAATTGTATATCCAAGTAAGACACTCAATGACTTAGGTTAGAACCTTATTAAAATTACAATTATACTCTCAGATATAACATGAAGTCATGATACTAACTACTGAATAAGTTCTTGTCTAAGTAGTCACATTATTCATCGTCAGTTGATGTGTAATTTGAAATGGGATGCATATACATTATCACAAGATAAGTAACTATTACACTTTTTAGCACTGTTCACTCAACAGATTATCATTTTCACTTGGGAAATATCTCAAGAATTAGTCATTAGCAAAAACTATGATTATAATTTAACTTAAAGCTTATTTAGTATTGTTTTAACTACTAATGAAACTCACACTACTAGAACTAGTAATATCACTACTGCAATGAACGAGAACACAAATAGGGACAATCAAGCATAATTGAATACACAATTACAGAATTTTCCAATAAAATCTGAGAACAATACAGTAAATACTTCATTAACAAAATATCCATCAAAATCATCCACCTGAGCTACAAATCTTCTCCACCATCCATCAATTATCTCAGACTTTATTGTCTCTTCATTACAATGCTAATCAACCTTTATTCTTATTCTATTCTCTATGATCTTCTCAACCTCTTATTCCCAGGCATTTCATTTTGATTAGGGGTACATGCTACTTATATTTGTCAATATCAGTAGCACACACCCCACTACTACAGCTAGATAATCAATCATAAGTAATTAAAGTAATATGTATGGAAGAAGAAAAATTACTGGATAAAAGTGTCAAATTAATTTTAGTACCAAAACAAACAAAAAACAACATATTTACCTTCATTTTTAAGATGATTATTCAGTTGTTGGTACCATAGAGATCCATAATCTTCAAAGACAGTTCCTTTAAATTCTGTCGTTAGATTGATAGGTGTCTAAAAAAATGGAATATGCTTTATTTCTTGTCATAAAGAATAGATATCGACAAATTTGTAAATTATATGTATTATGCAAAAGATTGCATGTAGAGGGACTTTTGTGTAGATTATTGGATTCGATGATTTACATTATGAACTAATCTTAGCCTATTGAACAATAGAAGAGGTTGTAAACGACTTTAATGAATTCGTAGTATCATTAAATTAAGATATTGGTTCATACCTTCTAAAAAAGGACATTTTTCTGTAGTAAAACGAACAACTTAGTAG